>CAVLJG010000009.1:72500058-73924947 GCA_963669975.1 Acanthoscelides obtectus
TCTGGATCCCCTGCCAAAAGCGTTTGAACTGGTCGGTACTTATACGGAATAAATTTGTATTTTTTTAAAATCCTTTGAACAGTACCATAACTGAAATTAGAGTCCTTGAGAATATCTGCTATTGAATTCTCACGATAAGCTTCAAAATATCCAATAACTGCAATTTCCGTGGCCTCGCTTATTATGAATTCTTTTTTTGCCCTTGTTTTAGCAAAAACATTTTCGTTGCCCCTAAATTTTCGATAAAGTCTCAGAAAATATCGTTCATACGGTTGAATGCGAGCGGGATATAATTCACTGTAGTATTCTCTTGCTCTCAAGGAGGATTTTCTGCACACTAAATAGCATTCTAACATATCACACTTTTCTTCATGGGAGAACATTTTTCTTTAAATTAATGACACAATAAAGCTTATAAACAAGTATTTACACTAATGTTTGACATTATTTGATTTTATCATTGTTTTCCAAAGCCTTCTAGTTGCGAGTATGTCCAGTTTAACAATTTGTCGCTTATCTTAATGCTGTCAAATCGCGAACGCCATGTTGTTTTCATAGCCGTCTTAATATTATAATACTGCAAATAATTAAAAATATTTATCGTTATTTTGACTTTATTTTTGACTTTAGCGGAAAAGTCATTATGAACTTTTTTGTTTAAAATTTGATGCTTTAACAGAAAAAAATATAATATACAGGGGTTTCCATTTAAAAAAATGTTATTTTACTGAAAAAAATCAAAATAACGACTCTCAATTGTTTTTTTTATTTCTCATTTTTACCAGCGTTAAAAATGCTACTAGTTTGCTAATTCAAACAACTTTGTATTTTCACTAATAACAAAGTTACTAATGGTGGACACTTAATTTGGATAACCCTGTATTCCAATTATGTGAAATAAAATTTAATAAATCAGATGTATAGAATGTAAATAGTAATGGACCTAATACACTTCCTTGCGGAACACCAGAAACTACATTTTGTAAAGTGGAAATTTTGTTAAATATCTTTGTGCATTGGGATCTGCCAGTCAGGTAGTTGTTGAACCACAGTAAGGCATTACTGGACAAACCATAATATTGTAGCTTTTTACATAATACTTCATGGTTGACCATGTCAAATGCCTTACTGTAATCCAACATCACCAATACGGTCACCATACCATCATCCATGAACTTGACTATATCGCTAGTTACTTTTATAAGCGCTGTGGATGTGTTGTGTAGTTTTCTGAATCCCGACTGTGTATCGGGAAGGACTTCATTTACTTCTAGATGGTCACGAAGTTGGTCAGCTACCACTTTCACCAACAAGTGCCTGAACCTGCAATTTGCATCGATTTTCGGCGATAGCTTTTTTGCTTTTAATCGGATCTTTTTACGTGTAGTCTCATTTTGTAGGTCTCATAAATATTATTTGAAATGTATTGTCGTTTCTCTCAACATTTTCGATTGAATCCCAAAAAATACGTTTTCTCATTATTCGTTGTCGAATAAAAAGTTTTCCCACCAAAATTGGTGTACCCATTTTATGCGTCCATGTTTCAAATACCCCCTTGAATAATTTGCAGCAATAAAATCAGACTTTACAATTATTTCGCTAACCAGTGATATTTTCAACTAATATGATTAGACTAATGTAATGAAGTTAGATACCACTGATCAACAGCCAAAAAATATCCTAAATAAAATCAACAAAATATTACTATTTTTAATGTGCTAAAACCAGAATGAAACTTATTTTTTCAATATTAGTTCAAGTTTTAGAGATACGGTAATTATATGTGTTCCTGCTGTGTTAATATACCGTAATTCACAAGAATGCACGTGCTACATTTTTATATTCGGCAAGGAAAGATGATGTAATCGGCATGATTGTGTTACGTTATACATACGTGTACATTATATTGTTTTATATTAGCCATTTTTTCCTCAGTTGGCTGACAGCGTTCATGCAAGATGTCTCGAAAGTGTGTAAACAATCCAGATCAGTTTTGTTACGTGTGTGGTGATGTGACTTTTGCGTCTCAGAGACGGTCTATTACTCCACTAATAACAAAGGCATATCAGCTTTATTTCGGTTGTAAACTAGGTGATCAAGACAAACAATGGGTACCCCACATCTGCTGTAATACATGTGCTTCAAGTCTGAGGAGCTGGTTAAATGGCAAAAAACGGTCTATGCGCTTTGCTGTCCCAATGGTTTGGAGAGAGCCTACAAATCATATTAATGATTGTTACTTTTGCATGGTACCTTGTGTTGGACAAGCCACAGGTATGTCCAAGAAAAAAAAATCGGTTATTAACTACCCAAACATACCATCTGCGATGAGACCTGTGCCTCACGGTGACGAAAATCCTATTCCAAAACCCCCAGAATCCTACACTTGCGAATCAGAAAACGAATCAGATCATGGCGATCGAGTGATTCGTCAGGAAGAAGATATGCCATCAACGTCAAGAGATCCTGATTTTATACCGAGCACGTCATGCCACCAACCGCACAAAATAACACAGTCAGAATTAAATGATCTTGTAAGAGATTTAGAACTTCCAAAATGTAAGGCAGAGTTACTTGGATCAAGACTGCAGCAGTGGAACTTGTTAGAAGACGATGTTTCGGTATGTGTTTTTCGTAAACGCCACAAAGACTAAGAACCATTTTTCAATATGGAGAATAACTTGGTTTTCTGCAGTAACATTAACGGCTTACTGGCGGCTTTAAATATAAACTATAACCCAGAAGAATGGAGATTGTTTATAGACAGTTCAACATTGAGTTTAAAGGCAGTGTTATTGCATATTGGAAATATTTTACCATCTCTTCCTGTAGGATATGCAGTTCACATGAAAAAATCATATGACAATATGAAGTACCTATTGACATGCATAAAATACGATGAGCACCAATGGCATATTTGTGGCGATTTGAAAGTTGTTGCACTTTTACTTGGGCTGCAGCTAGGCTACACAAAGTTTTGCTGTTTTTTGTGTGAATGGGACAGTCGGGCAAAGGCACTTCATTACACCAGACAAAACTGGCCTGTTCGTCAATTCCTAGAGCCAGGTCAAAAAAATGTACAGCATATGCCATTAGTAGATTCGAAAAAAATTTTATTACCACCACTGCATATCAAGTTGGGCCTAATGAAAAACTTTGTCAAGGCATTAGATAGAGATGGGTCAGCTTTTCAATACCTGCGTCAGAAATTTCCAAGACTAAGTGAGGCAAAGGTTAAAGAAGGTATTTTTGTTGGGCCACAGATTCGAAATATTTTGAAAGATACACAGTTTGAAAACACTTTAACAGGTATTGAAAAAACTGCTTGGAATGATTTCCGTCTGGTGGTCACTAATTTGGGAAATAGAAAAGCTGACAAGTATAAAACCCTTGTCAAAAATATGCTGTCATCGTATCAAAAGATAAAAGATGGGCTGTAATATGTCTCTTAAGATACATTTCCTACACTCACACCTGGACTTTTTTCCTGACAATTGCGGAGCCGTAAGTGATGAGCACGGCGAACGTTTTCATCAGGATATTTCAACAATGGAAAAAAGGTACCAGGGAAATTGGAATCCTTCCATGCTTGCAGACTACTGTTGGACTCTTGGTAGAGATGCTCCAGAAACGATCCATAAAAGAACAGCAAAAAGACAGCGCATATAGTGATTCTTATAAGTATATGAATCTTGTTACTTTTTTTAATATATCCTTAAAAATAAAAAGTTTTTTTTCTAAACCGCAACTATTTTTTTTATTTCATTGTCATTTTTGGATTCAGCGCCCCAAAATTAACAAAGAAGTGCACTTTTCCCACAAGATACAATTAAAAAACTAAAATTTGTTGTCCAGTGTACTTAGAAGTACTAAGACACAAAAAAGTTGCATTATTAGCTGCCTAATTCGAAAAACATATATATTTTGTGTTCAAAAGCCAGTGACGTACATTTTTGTCAATATTAGTGAGACTTATACCGCAATGCCACTGGAATTCGTAATTGCCTTCTACTTAGTGCTAACTTGGCGTTTTATTGAAATAAAGACACTGCCAAAACTCAACCAAATCAGTACAAGGATTTTTTTATATTATTCTGATAACTACTATGACTTGTCTATCCCTCGTTTCCGGCTTGACGTCGAATTCTGGAACACCCTGTACATATACACGATCTAAAAATAAATCTAGCAACACTGTTAGAGACTGGCTGTATCAATGGATACTTTTGTAACGTATTCAATCTAAACCAAATATTAGTTCCTACCCTATAAGGGTGAACATTTGTTGTAACGTAATGCAAATTCAACTCTAGTTATAATTCGAAAATTTACGCCTATTCAGTTCACGCAGACATTACCGCACCAAGGTCTCTAGAATGATACACACGGTTCTCGTATGCCGTTCGTTTGGTGAATACCCCTGATGATTGCCCTTGAGCAGTTCCATTGTCGGCCGCATAATAAAACGGAGCGTGCTGCAGAAGCGATTCTCAAAAGTGCCATAAATCAGAACACGGATCAATGCTCATTATGTTATCGAAGTTAGCATCTCATGGCACAGTAGCCCAGTCTGCAGGGAATGACACACGACGGGGGTCAGAGGGATATTATGCACCCCTCTGTATGTGTGTGGATGTGGGTCGCTATCCGCGCTGGGGTGCGAATTTCGGAGAAAAAATTGCAAATGTTGCTTTCAGTATGATACACAGATATGGGGTAATCCATGTTGAAGGAAGAATGGCATGTGAAAGATACGTCACTGATAGAACACATGAGACTTAGGCCCGTATCGTCAGTCGTCCCTACAATTGTAGCAAGCACAATTTGATGCAAATAGATGTCTGTGACATAACCTCAAAATAGAGCGCTGACACGGAGAAGTAGAAAACTATGACAATCAAGGAGGCCATAAACGCGCTCTACAATTGTAGGGACGACTGACGATACGGGCCTTAAGCGTCTCTTCCAAATATACTCACTATCAACGAAAATGGAACACTAAGTAAAAATGATTTTGTTCGGAAGCTAAAGGAGCTGGAAAAAAATTTTTAATAAAAAAACTTTTTAGAAAAGAAATGGCGCATCTATAGGTGGCCTAGGATATGACGTTGATATTCACCTTGAAAAGCATTGCAAGGTCATGTTAATTTTTTCAAATGGGAATCTCTGTTCATTATTGCAGACATAGAAAGCCTAAAAAATTCCTTTTCAACAGTATTGGTTAATATTGCATCAAAAGTTTATTACAAGGTCAGTTGTTTAATGCAAAAATTGCAGGTCACCCACCAGCATATCTGATGGTGACGTTCATTCTGACGAAGGTCAGTTCAAGGTCAAAATATTGTTTCAATAAACGGAGGTAAAATCACACCTAGATGTTGCGTCGCAACATTCCATGAAATAGCAGCAATTGACCTTGATAAGCTGTAGATTTAATTTCAGCCCATATGATATTCATACCGTTTTTTTGTTCCTATTTCTGTAATAAAAAATGGGGCTCCCAGTTAAAAGAATCAACTTGACCTTGAAATGACCTTCAAAGTGAAGGTCAACGTCAAATCCAAGGTCAGCAATACATGCGCCATTTGATTTCCTAGGACTTTTGTATTTAGAGTTTTTTAGCATCTTTAGTTTACAAAATATTTGGGTGTATCCATACTTTTTGGACAATCCGTATACAGTTTGATACAAACAAGAGAAAGCAATGATTTAGTTTGCCATACACATTCGTCAAGTCTCGTCGCAAGCCAGCTGTACTTTTTTTTTACACCAGGCAAAGCCTAAATGCCAAGACCGCGGCTTAAAGAAACTTTGTTGATTCGATCTTATAACTGAAAAAGATTAGTAGAACTGAGAAAAGCCTCTGATGTAGATTGTTCCACAATCATACCTGGCAGTCACATCGCGCGGCGGCGCCGGCGTCATGAAGGAGAGATCTTAGGGGCAAAGCCCGTTGACCTAGCGGTAGAAGAGAGCTAGATCACTAGTGACCCACAGGTGCAAAAGGGTTTCGAGACTGTCCGGTTCAAAAAAGTCATCGATGAGTTGGACAGCCCTCCTCCGAACAGCATTGAGCATGGATAATGTAGTCGGGGCGCTAGCACCCCAAGTACGTGAGCAGTACCAGATCTGGATCTTGTACAAAGTGATGAGGTGATGTGGTGAAAAATACTTCTTAGCCTTAAACAAATAGCCTAGCTTTCCATAACTGATCAAGTCCTAGGTGATCTGGACTCCGAACAGCCGAAATAAACGGCTCGTTTTGACGATATTCCGACGATGAAAATACCATCATCGATCATTTGATGAAATGGAAATGACAAATGTGGCGTTACAAGACGATCTCCTCAGCCTTAATGCGATTGAGGTGAAATTGAAAACAGCCATCAACCATTTGGCAGAAGTACCCGGGCTCTGAGAAATTTGGAGAAAACTATTGATTGTGTTTCCCTGCTCATACCTATTTGAAGAAAAATTTTGTGTTATCACAGAAGACTGTTGCAGGCCACTGACAACAACGATTACAAAACGGAGGCCGACAATCTATCAAATGCATCCTTCACATTAATATTCTGATTTACGAGTATTATGCCATTTTTTGTACTGTTGATTTGTATTTTATTTTTATTTTTCTTTTATTTTATTATTATTATTAACTATTCCAATTAAAGGACAATATAATGGTATCTTTACTTATAATACGTACATATAATATACAGGGTGTTTCAGTTTATTGTTGCATAACTTTAAGATTCGATAGAACTTTTGAAATTAATGCATAAAGTCTATATAAACATGGGTCGAAAAATGCGTGGCTTCCGAAATACAGGGTGTTTAAATTTACTTTCTAAAATAGTTTTTTTTAAATATTTCGAACAATATTTGATGTATAACAGTGAAACTTGGTACACGACAAAACGAACCATGGGCATAGTTTTACTGTGGGCGCTAGAGGGCGCTCTCTACTGTACCTGTAGTGTATTAAAATGACCGAAAATTTTTTCTTAGTGCAATTTTTTGCTTTTTGAATAAAAAAACTGATTCTTCACACTTTTCAACATAAAAAAGCTCTCTTGTGAATTTTCTTTATAGTTAGCCGTTTTTGAGATATTTCGATTTTTAAGGTTCGATGCATTTTTAATTATTTATGATAAAATAACGTTAAAAAGTTAGTATCTCGATAATTTTTAGAAGTAGGCTGTGCTTGCAAATATTTTTGAAATTGAAAGCAAAATAAGGTTAAATGTCAGTTAGTTGACAGTTAGTTTTGTTGTCTGTTGAAACCTGAAACGTTTTTTTGCAATTGTGAATGCACGAAATTTAGTTTCTTTTACCTGTTTTTTTTTTTTTGTAAGTTTTATAAAAATGCCATTTTTATTCTCCAATCAAGAGTTAGCGGACATTCATTTTGTGTATGGCTTTGTAAATGGAAATGCAGCAGAAGCAGCCAGAGAATACGCTCGAAGATTTCCAAACAGACGACATCCAACTCGCTCAGTATTTGTAAGAGTGCATCGCCAAATAATTGAAAATGGTTTTGGAAATCTCCAAAGGGATCAAAACATAAATATTCGTCAGCGCAGATTTACCCGTATGATTCTGCGTGAGTTTGATAGAGATCCGACCACAAGTGTTAGGAGAGTTTCTGGTGCCTTAGGAATTTCAGCAAGCCATGTTCACCGTGTTCTTAGAAATGACCATAGACGTCCTTACCATTTGCAACCTGTGCAAGTACAGCCAGGGGACGGAGAACGAAGAATCACATTTTGTCAGTGGATTCTTGATAGAACTGATAATAATAGGGAGCTTTTAAGTAACGTTTTATGGACCGATGAGTCATGCTTCACTAGACGTGGAGTGGTAAATTTTCCGCATGCAGTTCGGGAAAGAAATTTTCAGCATGAATTTAGTGTGAACGTGTGGATTGGTATCTACCGTAATCGACTATTTGGACCCTACCTTTTGCCTGCAAGGTTAAATGCTGCGACCTTCTTGGAATTTTTAAAGGCTGAACATGCAAATATGTGGGATGATGTTATGTTAGATTTGAGAAGATTGGCCTGGTTCCAGCTTGACGGTTGTCCAGCTCATTATTCGAGAATAGTTAGAAACTGGCTGGACGAAAATTATCCAGAAAGATGGATCGGCCGTGGAGGACCAATCGCCTGGCCCCCACGATCCCCTGACCTAAATCCATTAGATTTCTTTGTGTGGGGATTTCTAAAAGAAAAAGTGTACCAGACTAACGTAACCACAAGAGATATGCTAATAGACAGAATCAGGAATGCATGTGATGAAATAAGGCCTTATTTGAATAATGCTATACCACGTTCGATCATTCGTAGATGTGAATTGTGTATTGAACAATTGGGTTTACATTCCGAGCAACTACTTTGGATTTTGTATGTTTGTCCTAACTATCCAATAGCATTTTAGTTGTAAATAATTAATTTAATTTGTTAAAAATAATATAACACAATCTAAACGATCATCTTAATTACTTGTAATGCCCAAATCGAAAATGTAAAAAAAAATATTATTTTCTCATAAATAATTAAAAATGCATCGAACCTTAAAAATGGAAATATCTCAAAAACGGCTAACTATAACGAAAACTCACAGGAGATCTTTTTTATGTTGAAAAGTGCGAAGAATCAGTTTTTTATTCGAAAAGCAAAAAATTGCACTAAGAAAAAATTTTCGGTCATTTTAATACACTACAGGTACAGTAGAGAGCGCCCTCTAGCGGCTACAGTAAAGCTATGCCCATGGTTCGTTTTGTCGTACCAAAAAACCCTTGTATACCAATTTTCACTGTTATATATCAAATATTGTTCGAAATATTTGAAAAAAAAACTATTTTAGAAAGTAAATTTAAACACCGTGTATTTCGGAAGCCACGCATTTTTCGACCCATGTTTATATAGACTTTATGCATTAATTTTAAAAGTTCTATCGAATCTTAAAGTTATGCAACAATAAACTGAATGCTTTGGAAAGTAACAAAATGAGAGGTTATATTTTTTTACGGAGAGAGAAGCATCCAAAGCATGAGCGTTATATGCGCCATCCATTCCAAATTAGGAAATCCTAATGAATCGCTCACGAGCTCTAAAGAAAGGGAAACCTGGATAATAGAATTTCCAGCTTTTACTAACTTTCATTCGGGATTTTTCAGTGAAATGAAAGCTTTCCCTTGATAATCCAGAAAATAATCCAGGTGCGTTCTGTTCAATGTGAGACCTTCACGTCTGCATCATGGAGATTACTACGACTGACGCTACGCGTCCGGCGTTTAACAATTGCGTTCAAACCAGTGTCGGCGGACATTACCTTCAAATAGAGTTGTTACTTTTTTTTAGTTTAGTACCTGGACCCAGAGCAATGGTCTTAACCGTGATATTTTCTAAAATCGTTCTTTGAACTTAAGACCTTAATGTCACGTCGAGTAGCCAATGTAAACGATTGTCTCATGGGGTATCTTCAGCCTCATCAAAATAATAATAATAATAATAACGCCTTTATTTGTTGTACACGTGAGGGACAAAGATAGCGAAGTTTAGCCTAGGCTACTCTTACACTTAACTATCTTTGTCAGTACATTTAGAGCACGATGTAATGTGCGTTGCCTAAGATGTTATAAAAAAATTAGTTATAACTAAACTATACTATAAACTAAAATACAAAACTATATACAGTATGTACATGGATACATACATACACATATATACAGGGTGTTTCAGTTTATTGCTGCATAACTTTAAGATTCGATAGAACTTTTAAAATTAATGCAATATTTGATGTATAACAGTGAAAATTGGTATACAAGGGTTTTTTGGTACGACAAAATGAACCATGGGAATAGTTTTACTGTAGCCGCTAGAGGGCGCTCTCTACTGTACCTGTAGTGTATTAAAATGACCGAAAAATTTTTCCTAGTGCAATTTTTTGCTTTTTGAATAAAAAAACTGATTCTTCGCAGTTTTCAACATAAAAAAGCTATCCTGTGAGTTTTCGTTATAGTTAGCCGTTTTTGAGATATTTCGATTTTTAAGGTTCGATGCATTTTTAATTATTTATGGGAAAATAATATTTTTTTTTTACATTTTCGATTTGTGCATTACAAGTAATTAAGATGATCGTTTAGATTGTGTTTTTAAACACAGCAATAATTCCTAACTCTAAATAAACACAAAAAAACAGAATATTAATTTGTTTAATTTTCCAATATTATTTTTAACAAATTAAATTAATTATTTACAACTAAAATGCTATTGGATAGTTAGGACAAACATACAAAATCTAAAGTAGTTGCTCGAAATGTAAACCCAATTGTTCAATACACAATTCACATCTACGAATGATCGAACGTGGTATAGCATTATTCAAATAAGGCCTTATTTCATCACATGCATTCCTGATTCTGTCTATTAGCATAACTCTTGTGGTTACGGGAGTCTGGTACACTTTTTCTTTTAGAAATCTCCACACAAAGAAATCTAATGGATTTAGGCCAGGGGATCGTGGAGGCCAGGCGACTGGTCCTCCACGGCCGATCCATCTTTCTGGATAATTTTCGTCCAGCCAGTTTCTAACTATTCAGGAATAATGAGCTGGACAACCATCAAGCTGGAACCAGGCCAATCTTCTTAAATCTAACATAACATCATCCCACATATTTGCATGTTCAGCCTTTAAAAATTCCAAGAAGGTCGCAGCATTTAACCTTGCAGGCACAAGGTAGGGTCCAAATAGTCGATTACGGTAGATACCAATCCACACGTTCACACTAAATTCATGCTGAAAATTTCTTTCCCGAACTGCATGCGGATTTTCATGCGACCAAATATGTTGATTATGAAAATTTACCACTCCACGTCTAGTGAAGCATGACTCATCGGTCCATGAAACGTTACTTAAAAACTCCCTATTATTATCAGTTCTATCAAGAATCCACTGACAAAATGTGATTCTTCGTTCTCTGTCCCATGGCTGTAGTCCTTGCATAGGTTGCAAATGGTAAGGACGTCTATGGTCATTACTAAGAACACGGTGAACATGGCTTGCTGAAATTCCCAAGGCACCAGAAACTCTCCTAACACTTGTGGTCGGATTTCTATCAAACTCACGCAGAATCATACGGGTAAATCTGTGCTGACGAACATTTATGTTTTGATCCCTTTGGAGATTTCCAAAACCATTTTCAATTATTTGGCGTTGCACTCTTACAAATACTGAGGAAGTTGGATGTCGTCTGTTTGGAAATCTTCGTGCGTATTCTCTGGCTGCTTCTGCTGCGTTTCCATTTACAAAGCCATACACAAAATGAATATCCGCTAACTCTTGATTGGAGAATAAAAATGGCATTTTTATAAAACTTACAAAAAAAAACAGGTAAAAAAAATAAATTTCGTGCATTCACAATTGCAAAAAAACGTTTCAGGTTTCAACAGACAACAAAACTAACTGTCAACTAATTGACATTTAACCTTATTCTGCTTTCTATTTCAAAGATACTTGCAGGCACAGCCTACTTCTAAAAATTATCGAGATACTGACTTTTTAACGTTATTTTATCATAAATGCATCGAACCTTAAAAATCGAAATGTCTCAAAAACGGCTAACTATAACGAAAATTCACAAGAGAGCTTTTTTATGTTGAAAAGTGCGAAGAATCCGTTTTTTTTATTCAAAAAGCAAAAAATTGCACTAAGAAAAATTTTTCGGTCATTTTAATACACTACAGGTACAGTAGAGAGCGCCCTCTAGCGGCTACAGTAAAACTATGTCCATGGTTCGTTTAGTCGTACCAAAAAACTCTTGTATACTAATTTTCACTGTTATGCATCAAATATTGTTCGAAATATTTAAAAAAAACTGTTTTAGAAAGTAAATTTAAACACCCTGTATTTCGGAAGCCACGCATTTTTCGACCCATGTTTATATAGACTTTATGCATTAATTTTAAAAACTCTATCGAATCTTAAAGTTATGCAACAATAAACTGAAACACCCTGTATACACATACATACATATACACACACATATACATATATACACCCATACACACCTATAATGTTTAGATACATATATTCATAAGAAGAGATACTGCACCAATATCAGGTAAGGGTAAATACAAATTGTTTTATTTGTTTACGGAAATTGGCAAGAGACATTTCCTTGTATTTACCTGGTAAAGCATTGTAAAGTATGGCAGCATTATACGAAAAACAACGCTTGAAAAGTGTCATAGAGTGAGGCGGTATTCTGATTATTTTACAGTCTCTTATGCTCCTGCTATGAACTTCATGGCTAAATATAATCTTACCTCTCAAATAAGTGGGCCTTGACGTAGCTATCAGCTTGTGCAAAAATATTAAGTACTTGTACTCAACTAGCTTGCCAATTTTTAGCCATTTCATACGACGGTACTTATCGCTAACATGGTAAAATTTTCTCAGCCCATGGATAAAACGGATGCAATTATTTTGAATAATTTGCAGCCGGTTCTTCATGAACTGGTCGAGACATGCATAGTAAGGAATATCGCAATAATTTAAGATTGACATAACAAGAGACTCACACAATGTTTTCCTTAATTTATAATTTAGAAGATGGCGATTGGCAAACAATGCTCTCATTCTGGCATATGTCTTTTTAGTTAGTGACATAGCATGGCCCATAAACCTTAATTTACTGTCTACTTCAACCCCTAAAATCTTAGCAGAATGTGTTAGTTCTAACAGTGAACCATTTAGATGGACTTTAAATGAATTTTCCAAATGTCTTCTCGTTGCTTCTGAGCAAAATAGTAATATTTGCGTTTGATCTCGATTTATTGTTAGATTGTGGTCACTGGAATATTTTTGCACTTTGCCCAGATCCTGCTCTAATAGAACAGCAGCATCTTGTGAACAAGAGGTTTCAAAATAGTGTATAAGTTGAGTGTCATCAGCAAAAGTTTGTAAATCAGAATGTGCGTCAGATTTGTGCAAATCAAAAGTGTATATCAAAAACAATACTGGACCTAGTATGGAACCCTGAGGGACGCCCGATGGTATTTCGCTGACTCCAGACCGCCTGTTGCCTACAGAGACACACTGCGTACGCTGCTGAAGATAGATTTTAAAAAACTGAACACTCACATTATCAAGTCCAATATAATGTAATTTGGAAAGCAAGAGTTGACGATTGATCTTATCGAAAGCTTTAGAGTAATCTATTGAGACTAGAGATACCGCCATCTTTTTGTCCATAGCTCGGATCACATTATCGCACAGATTCAGTAGCGCAGAGGTTGTACTGTGCTGCTTTCTAAATCCTGATTGATTAAGAGAAATAATACCATTGTCTTCAACATACAATTGTATTTGAAACTGCACCGCCTTTTCTAAAATTTTAGATAACGCAGGCAATAAACTTATGTCTAAGATACGTAACATCAGTTGGCTTAGGAATTTTAAGTGTTGGTAAAATTAATGCATTCTTCCATTCTTTGGGAAATACCCCTTTCTCAATACAAATACTCACTATGTGCAATATATGATAGAATATTATCGCTAAACTAATTTTAATCATCGTTATTGATAAAGTATCAAGGCCTTTAGCATCTGATTTTAAATTATTTATAATGTAAAAAATCTCCTGGGGACTTAGAATTTGTGGGATTCAACCTATTGTATTTATAAAATCTGCTTGTATCTTCCGGTACACTGTCAGCACTATAAACAGACATAAAGTAGTTGTTCATAGTATCCACGTCATTTTTGTTTTCTGGCAGGGAAGGTTTACCGCGAAAGTTTATACTAAAATTCTTTAACCCTGACCAAATTTTGCTTGAATGATTTTGCTCCTAAATTTCTCCCAGATAAGCTTTTTTTGCTTTCCGGATATCTATAAGAACTTTGTTTCTGAGGCGTCGATAGCTTTCAAAATTATTTGAAGTTCTATTTAGTCTATATCTCGCTAATGCATCATCTTTGTCTTTCATGGCCTTTTTGAGTTTATTATTCAGCCAGAGTGCTGGAGGTTTAGATACACGAACAGTCCTAAGTGGGGCATGCTTATTGAATAGTTCAACCAAGATATTTGTTAAGTGCGCAACTTTATTGTCTATATCATCAATAAAAAATAGATCATCAATAGATGAACAAGAAAGGTCATTAAGGAAGGTTGCTCGTCAAAATACTTAAAGTCTCTAAAAACGAACTTTTAATAGTTAAAAAAGACTGTCAGCTCCACCTTTCAAGCACGATACAGTGTATACTTATTTTTTCATTCGTGTATTTTAAATCCTTATTTTACTTATCTAGCAACGTCAGAAAATACACCATTTGCATCAAATTTAAAGTGGCCCGCCTATTTGAAATTTTACTGCGTCTTTAGTTTTTCAATTAGGGCCTAGAGAGAGGGCATAAGTGTAGAAAACAGTATATTTGTAAGCCTAATACCATATATTAAAGTAGCAGTAAAGCACCAAGCTAGAGGGTAATTTTGATGCAAAGCAGTAAAGTTGATCGCAGCAGTCCACTTTAACACAACTACCATTTTCGATATAACCACAACGACAGTTTAAAAGAATGGAGAATGGATTTGTTTTTCCGGGTGAAAACGCTCAGGGGTTTTTAAGGGTCTTCTAGGAATCAATTATTTCTGATTCACGATTTTTTAATGAAATCATGTTTAGTCAATAAAGTTCTAACTGGCTTCCTCACCAGCAAAGTTTTAGTTAAGAAGACGTACTACTTTTCTGTTTCTAGATTATTGATCGGATCTACTCAGTGTGTCTGTACGGTATGATCTTCCAATGTTAGTCATAACTAGAATTACTGTGATTTCTACTAGCATACATTTAGCAACTAAATACTCGTAGCATACTTTTTACAGAGAAACAAAATAAAGAAACTTTTTTGGTGGGATAAAATAGAAGACAAAACCTATACTACACAGTTTATATACAGGGCGCATCGAAAACGAAACAGACGCATTTACTGGCAGTTCAGTTTTTTGTTTGGAAAAACGCTCAGACCCGTGGATTTTGTTTTCGATGGGGACACAAGTTTGGCAAAAAATCACGTTAACACGTGCAGCCCCCTGGGCAGGGGTGACACCAACCCTAAAATCTTAAATGGAAAGGTCGAGTGATACCTTATTTTAAAGGTTTTTCAATTCCCTTTATAATGATGTAAAACACATAAGCTTCAGTTCAGTAGTTTTGAAGATTTATTGATTTAAAGCTTAAATTAGACTTTAATAGGTACATCAGATTAGTTTGTACTACGTTCAGAAGAAATTTGACTAAAAGAATTTACTTAATAAGTAAATGCTTTTCTTCACTACGCCCATGGTTTGTTTAACATTATGTTGTTGAAAATAGCTATTGGAGCGTTTTTTTTGTGGCAAAAATGTTATTTCTTGAAGAAAGATAAGGAAATATCTCGTACTTATTTTAAATAGGAATTTAGTACATAGTTTGCGATTGATTTGACCAAATTTTGTTGCTAAAATAACTTGTAACGCTTTATTACATAAATTAACCTCAGCAGAAAGAGTTGAAATTATCGAAATATTTTTCGGAAATAATCAGTGCGCTAATAGAACAGCAGAAATATTCAATGAGCGACATGAGAACAGTAATGTGCATCGAAAATATGTTCTAGAACTTGTAGCTAAATTTCGGGAAACTGGGTCAGTCGCCAATAAAAAACGCAACATTGAAAATCCCATAAGGAACGAAGCAATAGAAGTGGGGGTTTTAGGGCAAGTTTATGTAGATCCTACGTTAAGTCCCCGCAAACTGGAGACTGTGTGGTGTTAGTCGACGTACTGTCCAACGGATTCTAAAGGCCCATAGTTTTCATCCGTATAAAATTTACCTGGTACAAGAACTTAATGAAGACGAGTTTGATCGGCGATTACAATTTTGTGAAGATATGAGTGAACGAATTATAAACGATGGTTATTTTCTATTCAACACTTGCTTTTCCGACAAATTTTCCTTTTTCTTAAATGGCGTAGTAAATCGTCATAACTGCCGATATTGGTCCGATTCTAATCCCAGAATTTATCATGAGATTCATACACAGCAACAAAAATTAAATGTTTGGGCTGGTATTTTTAGCGATCATTTAGTTGGTCCTCTTTTTTACCTGGAAATTTGACCGGTGAAATGTATTTGGAATTACTGGAAGACGCCATAGATCCTGCATTAACAGCCATAATTGAAAATCAGAATGATCGGCGGTACATTGCGAATAGGTTGATGTTCCAACAGGATGGTGCCCCACCACATTACGCATTACGTGTTCGATAATATTTAGATCAGACGTTTCCAGATCGATGGATTGGTAGAAGAGGTGCCATTTGATGGCCCCCAAGATCGCCAGATTTATCACCACTTTATGTGGGGTCATTTAAGAAGCAAAATCTATGCTACTCAGTCAACATCATTAGAAGACCTGCGACAAAGAATTACTCCTCAAATATTGCAAAATGTGCGGCAATGTTTGGAGCAAAATCTTTATTATTGCCATTTTCAACATTTACTTGCCTAACGGGTCAGTTCATTCTTCATTTTTAAATTACTTTGCTGCCAAATGTATTGATCTCCACTAATGATGATGTATTACATTTATTTAAGCTTTAAATCAATAAATCTTCAAAACTACTGAACTGAAGTACATTAATTTTATATCATTATAAAGGGAATTGAAAGGAGTTTAAAATAAGGTATCACTCGACCCCCCTTTCCATTTAAGATTTTGGGGGTGGTGTCACCCCCGCTTAGCGGGCTGCACGTGCTAACGTAATTTTTGCCAAACTTGTGTCCCACTCGAGAACAAAATCGACGGGTCTGAGCGTTTTTAAAAAAAAACTGAGCTGCCAGTAAATGCGTCTGTTTCGTTTTCGATGCGCCACCCTGTATGTTTTTTATTCTAATCGGGGTAGCGTCACAGGGATTCTAGGGAGGTAATACATCTGCATGTGAAATACGCACATTCTAGTCGCACCTTAGAGATCCACCGGGTAGTACCTCCACGCTCCTCCAAGTTACCAGAATTCTCGTTCTTGGAGGTACTCGATTTTTCGATTGGATGGCAGTAATGAGTTCTGCAACTTCCAACTCCAGGATATGCCACTGACTACCGGGGATATCACAATGGCGTTAATACCACCGCCGACGTCGCTTTGCGTTGAAGTCTGCAGGCGCTGTTTTCGATGATAAATTATTATTGAAATGGGACGATTGTTTGGGTGTTCCGGACCAGAAAACCACGGCTGCCCGGATTATTTTCTCGCAGCAGACGCTTCTATGGCCCGCGGCGATTTTGCTTACCGCAGATTTGCGCATTGTCTGGAATAGGTGTCGTTATACGAAAGCAAAACAATAATGTAATGGTTAGCACTGGCCAAGCTAGATAATTATTTGTATAGCAGTTACTGTGATGAACGGAATAGGCATTTTATATATTTTTGGCAGCAGCGGTGGCCGCAGTAGTAGAGTCTTCGGTCTCCTGATCAGTCGCCGTGCGCTGTGCGGGTTCGAAACTCGTCCCAGGAGAAATTTTTCTCTTGGCTATGGATGTTGTGATTGTCCGTAGGTGGTAGACGGTCTCTGACTGTCGAACGTGGAGGTACCACCCGGCGGATCTCGTAGGCGGGGCCAGAATGTGTGCATGTTGCATTCACACGTGTTCCCTCGCCAGAGTCCGTGTGGCATTCCCCCTTTACCCTGTATCCCCCTATAGCCCCACGGTACCCCATGGGTGTTTAGGCCTTAGGCCTTCGTGGTAATTGGAGAATAAAAAACCAGCATATTTTTTAAAATATGATAGAAGTCTGAATTTGAGATTACAGATAAGCTTTTTATTTGAGTTCTGCGGGTTTGTGGTCACTTGTCGTTTTGTTAATATGGTTCCAGACCGATTGATTTCTTGACCGGGTTTGAGTAATCATTTTGTTTTTATATCGAAGCAGCCGCGCAGGCAGAGGCCTAAGTGCCGGAACACCGCGGCTGCTATGATGATCCCAAAGAAATTTTGTGTCGGAGCCAAGACCGATCCCTGGGGAACACCCGCGTTGACGTTTTGGGATGAAGAGGAGAACCGGTCAATTACGACAGATATCTTGCGGCCAGAGATAAAGTCAGCCACCCATCTGCAAAGCCTTTCTGGGAGGCCATAGGATGGAGGTTTGCTTAAGAGGGCAGCGTGCCGCAGCTGATCGAACGCTTTCGTGATGTCAAGAGCAACGACTTGAGCCTCACGATAAGACTGGATGAGTTTACTCCACCATTGCGTGACGTCAGCTAGGAGGTCCCCCTGTGGATCGTTGGTGCCGGAAAGCATATTGCCTCTTGCTAATCAAGCCGTGACGTTCGAGGTAGTCCAGAAGCTCGCGATTTATGCACCTCTCCGTCACCTTACTTATAACAGACAGCAGAGCTATTCGCCTGTAGTTGTAAAGGTCGGTCTTTGATCCTTTTTTAACACATCTACTGTGGTTTTTTGAAATACATTCGATATGCCTTCCTATTTTGAATGATATACGACTGAAGAACTACTCGTATGTATGTATCGCCTGCGAAAATATTTTTTACAAAAGCTACTGCAGTAAGAGGAGGGGCGTTACCATCAACCAAAAACATACAATAATCATCAAACATCAAACAAACAACATCAAATTGCAAAAACAAATGTGAAGAAATGGAGAATGTAAATAGAATTTCTACAAAGATCATCAAAGCATTACAGCATGAGATTGCAAAGGAAGATAACTGCATAGAAAGCTTGAAAAAACGAGCAGACGTCATTGAGATTGAGAAAGATTATAAAGACGAAATCGAGGATTTTAAAAATAAAATAAATGCGCTAGAGTTAATATTAATCAGGCAACCTTGCGCCTAAAGGAAAATAGTCTTTCAATGTCACTAGGGTTCAGCAGTCTTTGGGGTAAGGTTCACATCAAAATAGCAGAAAATAAGTTTTTTGCCATGATTGTCAGTAGTCATAAAAGCTTTTCTTTCTCCACCCTCCGTTATTTGCTATTGCTGTCAAAAATAACGTAACAAACGACTTAAAGTTTTGTTATTTTTGTTGCACTAAATGCTCTCTCATTTCCGTTCTCGGTAAGTAAATAAAACTAACCGTATTTTTTTTGAGAAGTTTCACATTTAAAGTTTCTCCATACGAAATATTCAGTTCGCCCCAGGTGGCTATAAATCGACATAATGTCACTTTTTAATGTACGTAATACGGACAGGGCGGAATAATTTCGGCTGCAGTAACCGTTCTGGGATGCCAAGGTCCTAAAAAAGGATCCCATACCTATGGAATTATCAATGTCCTTAATAAATTCGAACATAAAAGTTTTTTCCTACAGTGTCACTGTATTCTTAGAAAGGAGTCCCAGTTCGGCCGTCGAATCATCACTATGACCGCTTGATGCCGCTAATTCTGGCGATACAGTAGATAATGGTCTACTAATAACAATACTTTCGACCACCTCAACACCCATGTAAAGTCCTGTTTCATGCTTATTGACAATCATCAGCATGGTCTAGACCATTGATTCCCAAAGTGGTCTATATCGACCCCTTGGGGGTCCATGAAATGAATATGGGGGTCCACGATAGTGGATCTCAACACATACACTGATAGTACCTATTTACTTACATCATACTATCTTTTAATATCAAAACATATACATTATTTATAAAAGTGCCTATGAAGTAAAAAATTTATTGTATATGTTTATAAAATTGTGTAAGTTGTAGGATGTTGGTATTCGCTTTCTGGTCGCAATACATTTTGAACTTGTAAAAACCTGAGAGTCGCAGTCTCAGAGCTTCGCTACCTTGCACTGACTTGTTCAATTCGTCACTCTATAAATACGAATGTGGGACAAATACGTTTATTCGTTTCCTGAATCTTGAAAAGGAAAGTGCTAAGAAAATATTTTAAAAAATACAAACAGATAGTATATCACACAAATTATAGTGAGTCAGTGTTATTTTGTTTGAGAGTGCTGGAGAAAAGTAAGTACATTATTTTTTATTAAATTTTAGTTTTGTACTCGTAGTTAGCAAAGATAGATAAATTACGCCAATCATGACTTTAGTTATTAGTAGCTAAATATTCAATCATGCAAAATTACACGAGTACTCCTCAATAGTTTCTTTCTGAAAGTTTTAGCAATAGGCAATATAATTACAGTGCAATCTCCGTAATTCGAGCTAATTGTTGCAAGAAGATGTTCGAATTATGGAATGTTTTCGGAAAAATCAAAAAATATTTTTAATATACAGCTGCTGGATTTTCTGTCTTATTTAAATAATTTAATTTTGCCCACAGATGACTGATGCCATATCCGAATCTGAAAAGAAACGTAGACAGTACAGTGTTGATTATCTGAAATTTGGCTTCGTTCCATCATTGCCGGACAAACAATCGCCTATGTGCCTTTTATGCAACAAAGTTTTGGGCAATGACGCTATGAAACCATCTAAACTGCCAGATCATCTGAGAAGATGCCACCCTGATGAAACAGAGAAAGATTTGAAATACTTTCAAACACTCAAAGATAAATTTCAGAAGAGACCTACACTGGACAGAATGTTCGCTTCTACGTCACAAAGAAATGATGATGGTTTGCGGGCGTCTTACAATATCTCGTTACTTATAGCAAAATCCGGAAAGCCGCATACTATCGGAGAGAAGTTAATTCTGCCAGCCGTTGAAGAGGATTTAAAAACTGTTTTACACAAACCTGCATCTTCTGATATCATTAAAAGAATTCCCTTAAGCAACAATACTGTTGAAAGACGTATTGATGAAATGAGTTCTGATATTGAAAGCTTCTTATGTAATTATTTGCAAACGACCCATTTCTCTATACAACTGGACGAGTCAACTTTACCTGATAATGCAGCATTATTATTGGCATATGTTCGTTTTATTATGAATCAAGAAATCGACGAAAAACTGCTCTTCGCAAGAACTTTGATAACCGACACTAAAGGTGAATCAATATTTCATGTGTTGAAGGATTACTTCATTGAAAAAGCAATTCCTTTATCAAATATAATATCAGTAGCTACAGATGGAGCACCTGTCATCCATCGACAACATTTAGTTGCTAAAAATTTGAGTGTTAGATTGCATGAATTTAGTCATTGATGCAGTAAACCGAATCCGAAGCAACGCGTTGAATACGCGGTTATTTGCGCAGTTGTGATGACGAACACTTTCATCAATTACTCCTTCACACTGAAGTACGCTGGCTGTCGAAAGGCTTATGTTTGACAAGATTTTTTGCACTTTTTGAGACTATTTTAGAATTTCTGGATACTAAAGGTAAAATTTTAAAAGAAAATTTAATGAAGAGGAAAACAGACATCGCCTATTTAACAGATTTGTTTACAAAATTTAATATGGTTAATTTGAAATTACAAGGCGACAGTTTAAATTTGATTAAAACAAAGTCCATCTTATCAGCGTTTCTTGCCAGAGTTAAACTAATGAAGCAAAATATTGGACGGGGCGAATTTTCTCAGTTCCCCAATTTGTCACAGACAAGCTACCAGGAAGACAACGTTTCAACTTACGTTCAACATTTAAATGCCCTCTATTCAGATTTTGAATCTAGGTTTGAGGATATTTTGACTATGGTAATACCACCGTGAATAATTAATCCATATGATGACATAGAAGAAACGAATGTCATAATACAAGAGGAACTGACTGAACTAAGTACAAACGAGGAACTTAAGGTTCAGTTTAAAAACGGATATCAGCAATTCTGGCTGCAAAACAACATACCCGTTACTTATCCCGTATTATGGAATATAGCGAGGAAATTTTTAATTTCCTTTCCATCGTCATACCTAGTGGAAAGGGGATTCAGTGCTGTTACCAATCTCCTAACGAAAAAAAGAAACAGACTGGACATCACTAGCCGAGGAGATTTAAAATTAACCCTTACAAAATTGACGCTAAATGTTGATAATTTATTATTAAAGCATCAGGTTCATCCTTCTTCCTGAATATATTGACATATTGCTTATGTTATGTGCCCGCATTGATTTATTTAAAGAACCCCCCTTTATAGAATATATTTTTTTTAAATTATTCTGAAAATTCAAGGATAGGTACACACTAAAATTCGTTAATTTTTTGCCTATTTTTAGATAACTTACACGTATAAGAAGCGGAATTTAATCAAACTAACAGTGAAATTATTGTAGAACATACGTTTATGTTATAATTAATAAACGAACTCGCTTATTGTACTATTTTAAGTAAAAAACTTTTTTTTTAATATTTTTCACTTTTTTGTATTTTATCCCTCTTATTTTTTTTCAATGCGGGCACTTATTCCCAATGCGGGTACTTATTGGTAAGACACCTGTTTATTTAATGTTACGTATATTTTACATAACAGATACAAAATTTTATTTTGAGTAGTTTTAATTTAAATTCAATTAATAAATGTATAAATTAACATGTGTTTTTACTTTAAGTTTTTAACACTAAACTTTACTACAGTTAGAAATTTACAGGAAATCAATATCAGGTAAGTAGGGGGTCTACCCAACACGGGAAAACATGGAAAGGGGTCTACGACAGAAAAAAGTTTGGGGAACTCTGGTCTAGACTCTAGGTAAATTTGATAGATGATACTTTTGCAATGCTGTCGTTCATTGCCCTGCCTAGAGATCTAAGAGATCTAGACCGTAATGATGATTGCCAATAAGCCTGAAACGGCGCTTTGTACGGTTGATCGGATGGACGATGTAGTATTATTAGTTTTCAATGAAGAGTAGACCCTTATCGCCAGAATCAGCGGTACCAAGCGGTCCCAGTGATAACTAGGCAATCGCGGCAAACTGAGTTACCTTTACAATTTCAATAGACAGATACTTTTGACTTCCAAGGTGGTCGTTTCTGGTAATAGATGGACGTTTTGCTGTCATATTTCGATAAGTCTATAAACAAGCTAAAAAAACTGCCTCAGAAGAATCAACAATCGGAAATGCATATCGTGTAGCACACACCACGCATATAGGATTTTTTCGGCACATACGACGCGACGCGACCGTATGCTTTAATCAAATAGAAATAAACGCGGTAAAGATAAATTGGATGGCCAGTGTCAGTGGTTGAATTAGAAGAGCCAGACAACTAAGTAAATAAAGCCATAATGAAATAACCACCGATGTGATGATGTTAGCAGGATCGCCATGCCCGTGTGTTCTGGGCAATAGCATCGAGCATTGCCGTTTTTTTCCTTCTGCTGCTAGTCTTGAAAATTAGATTGGACAGTTTAATATTGTCCGGATGTATTTAAAGCTCCTTATCGAGTCTAACCAATAATTTGAAACAGTGAAAAATGCTGCTTTGTGTCTCCATACGGTATGGTCCGAATTCGACTATCACACCTCGGATCTTTTATAAGAAAGAAAACCTCAGCGCCAAACAACAAGAAATTGGAGTAAGGTTGCTCTTTTCGTGACCATACTGGATATCAACGTATTAAAACATTTTGGAATATATCCACCCACAACAGAAAATGCTTGCGCAAAGCGGACTGGTCTGAACCACGTGCACTTTCACCAAAAGTTCAAGTAGTCTTACAATAATTTCAAAAGTTGGTGAATGCTACTAGCACTTTAGCGGTCGAAGGTGAATCCTAGGCAGCTTTAGTTTTGAAGCTAACGGGTGTTTTTTTTAGAGGTATAGAACTTTAAATTGCAATAAAACTTTACATTTTAAATATGATTTCTAGCATTTGACTGCCACGGCTGGCTCGGATGTAGTCCAATCTGGACATCCAATTTTCGATGACTTTTTCCAACATTTGTGGCTTATCTGCATAGACCAATGACTTTACATAGCCCCACAGAAAATAGTCTAGCGGTGTTAAATCACAAGATCTTGGAGGCCAATTCACAGGTCCAAAACGTGAAATTAGGCGGTCACCAAACGTGTGTTTCAATAAATCGATTGTAGCACGAGAGGTGTGAGATGTTGCGTCGTCTTGTTGGAACCACAGCTCAGGGAGTTAGTAATCATGGCTCTGTACCGATCAACATTGACTGTAATGTTCTGGCCATCATCGTTTTTGAAGAATTACGGACCAATGATTCCACCAGCCCATGTTTTGTATGTGACGCATCATTCCTAATGTTTCTGTAACTTAGCTTAATTACACTCAACGCGGACGCGATGGTGATTTTCCGTAGTGCTCTTCAAAGTTTTTGAAAACGCAAAACAACGGATGAAATTCGTAATATATAGCTTTGAAAATAACCTCTATTTAGAAAGAACAACAGCTAATAGATATACTTCATGGGCAGGAGATTCAGTAACAATTGTCTCACATAGCAAATATCACTGACTTGATACACATACAGTCCAATACACACAATCATCCATTTTCTTTCCGTCCCATCTTCTCAGAGATATACTCGACAGACTATCTCGGCATTCTGCAACCAACAAAGCATGCTGGGGAAGTGACTGTCAACATGGTCATTGAGCGTGTCATTGACTCATTCCTCCATAGACGACGCTATTGTGGATGCTCGCACAACTCACAGCGAGCAAATACGCAATTTGTACAGGAACTATCTAGTCAGCAAGCTGACACGTTGTCGTTTATTTTTTTGTAATCATTTTCTTACGTAATAACCCTGCCGTTCTTTGAGTTAATAGGGTACGTACGAGGGATGTCTTTTAAGTTTTGCATATAGAAACATAGTAGGCTGCGCGGATCGAACGTCAGTACTGAATCTTAACCTCACTCTTTAGTAAACTTAAATTCAAAGTTTCACAACAATACGTGCAGTGTTCTCACTACAGTGAAGTCTTAAGTGTCGCCAAGTCATTAGAAAAATGGAACTCAACCGAGAACATTTTCGCGCCATAATTTATTACAACTTTCAGAGACAATTATCGCAACAAGAATGCATTGCTGAGTTACTGTCTGTTTTCGGCAACGAACCGCCACATCAGTCGACAATTTCCCGTTGGTATGGAAAATTCAAACGTGGACGGGTGAGTCTTAGCGACGATTCCAGGGTGGGTGCACCAAAAACAGCAGTCACCCAGGAAAACGTCGATGCTGTACAGCATTGTTAGTGGTGATGAATCGTGGATTTACTGTTATGAACCAGAAAATATACAAGAGTCGGCTGTTTGGGTGTTCCAAGGTGAAGAAAAGCCAACAAAAGTCATCCGTTCTCGAAGTGTTTCGAAAAAGATGGTCGCGACGTTTGTGTCAAAAGCGGGTCATATTATTATTATTATTATTATTATTATTATTATTATTATTATTATTATAATTGAGATGAGCAGAGTACACAGTACTATAAGCTCATGCAGTAAATATAGTGTACGGACACGTAACACAAATACATCAAATAGAAAAAAATAAAAAAATACAGTTCATAGCTATAAAGTTTGTACACTCCTCCAGCTATCATACTGCACTTTGAAGCTATTAACTGAAGTAGCACCAACCACACTTTCAGGTAAACTATTCCAGGTGTTGAGTATGCGGTTGGGAAGAAACCAGTCGGACTGTTGTTTTAAATGGCTCCTTATGCAGTTTGAAGCTGTGTCCGCGTAGATTGCTGCGCGACATATGGTATAGATGCATGAGGTTGGTGCCCATCAAACCATAAAGTATCCTGAACGTAACTATAAGATCGCCACGAAGTCTTCGCTCAGAGAATGAGGTCAGGTTGAATAATTCAAGGCGATCTTCATAGCTTGGTCTTCGTGCTCCAAAAGGGATACGAGTAGCCCGACGCTGTACTGATTCGACGAGATTTCTATCGCGCAGAAGCACAGTGTCCCATACCGGGCCAGCGAATTCAAGAATTGGCCTCACGAATGCCTTGTAAATGTAGGCGCAAGTGTTGACATCGGATCCTTTGAAAGACCTCTCCAGCATATATAGAAGTTTCTTGGCTTTTGATGTAACGTGGTGAATATGCTCTGACCAGGAAAGACGATCGTTGACTACAACGCCCAGATCAGTGTGGCTCGAAACTGCTTCGATGTTGTGGTCAGAGATCTTGTATGTAAATCGCGGATTTGTCTTCCCGAGGTGAAGGACACAACACTTAGTTAGAATTAAGGGTAAAAGCCAACTGACTGACCATTGACAAACAATATCAAGATCTCGTTGAAGCATAGCAGAATTTATGACAGTATTGTAAATCTTGGTGTCGTCGGCATAAGCTGAACATGTGGAGGAAATCAATGCGGGCAGGTCACTTGTATACAGAAGGAACAGCACTGGCCCCAAGACAGAGCCTTGAGGAACTAAACTTGCTACATGATGAAGGTGAGACTGGCTATCACTGACGCGCACAAAGAAAGTCCTCCCGGTGAGAAAAGCCTTAATCCACAGTATCAACTCGCCTCTTATTCCCATACATTCCAACTTAAACAGAAGCCTTCTATGTGGTACGTGATCGAAAGCCCTAGAAAAATCTAAGTAGATTATATCAACAGGAGTCTTTGTGTCCAGATACTGAGTCCAATCGTTGAGAGAGTGGAGAAGGTTGGTCATTATTGATCGACCAGGGAGAAATCCATGCTGATTCTTAGGGATAAGGTCATTTTCGAAAGCAAATGACTGGAGCTTATCTAATATGATTCTTTCAGCTATTTTGGCGGCGATAGGAACGAGACTTATTGGTCGATAATTTTTAGCGGAGGATTTGTCGCCCTTTTTGAATACAGGGGTAACAGAAGCACTAAGCCAGCATGAGGGTAGGGTATGAGATCTAAAAGACGATGTGAATATCAAGCTTAATGGTAGGGCCAGTGCTGAAGCGCAGTTTTTAAGTACAGCAGCCGTCATCCCATCTTTACCAGGGGAGGAAGAGGTCTTCAGATTTCGCAGGTGCATTAATACATCTTCAGGCAGGAACTCAACTTCGCAAAGGCTGTTGGGACACCTATGGCAGATAGTGGTCGGTAGAAGGTCTCCATTAGGCTCATCGACGAAGTCATCACTAAAGGACTCTGCCAGTAAGTTGGCAGATTCGGTGGCATCCATGTGGAGATGACCGTCAGCGTCGCGGATCTGAGGTGATGAAACTTTGGAATTCAGGTTTGTTCTTAGATACCGAAACAGCTTCTTCTTATTTTTGGAGGTAACGAGTTTTCGTTCATAAGCATGTTTGGCATTATGTAACGTTCTAGATAGGAGGTTAGAAAAGGATCTTGTGAATGGCCACTCCTCCTAAACCGTTGCCACAAAGATCTCTTGTGACGAAGCATCCTCGATATGTTAGAGTTGATCCAGGGCTTTGAGGGGTCACAGTATACCTTCTTTTCAACAGTATTGTCAGCCGTTTCGCTTAGGACTCGTTGAGCGAAAGTATCCCACATATCTTGGGTGCTACGGTTGTTAAGCAAACCAGGCCAGTTGACTTCAGACAGGGCTTGGTTAAGAGCATCGTGGTTTACAATTTTGATGGTTTTAAATTATCGGTTGTAGAACGACTATTTATATTGAACTGGAGAGAAGATAAAAGTGAACAATGGTCAGACTTGCCAAAAGGTGGCAAATAATCTAAATTAGAAACAAAGTCTGCGTCGTTAACGAATATCAAATCCAGAGCCCTAGGCGTCTGTCCTTCCCTGAATCTCGTTGGACGATCAACAAGTTGAGATATGCTAGAGTTGCGTAGCAAGTCGATGTAAGCAGCAGAAGAAGAATTGCATTCAGGAATGATTGACATAGGCCAGCTAATGTCACGTAGATTGAAGTCACCAGCTATGAAAAGGTTGGTGTTTTTATTTAAGAGATCTGAAATGAGACTGCACAGGTGTGTGTCTCCCAACAATTCCTTTTAATGAGCAAAGAACAGTTACTGCGGATTGGTATATTTCCATTTGTTTGCCAAAAGTCATCACCGAGCCTCGAAAAATCAACCCCGAAAGAGAATCATCCTCCACCAAGACCATGCAAGCTCGCACACAGCCCAAACAACAAGGCAGTACTTAACGGAAGAAAACGTGGAATTATTGAACCATCCTCCATATAGTCCTGATATAAGTCCTAACGATTTCTTTACTTTCCCGAAAATTAAAAACAGAGACTGCGTGGTCAAAAGTTCCAGTCACCAGAAGAAGCAGTTGACGCATTCAAAAATACCGTTTTGGATCTGCCAGCAAACGAGTGGAATAAGTGCTTCGAAAATTGGTTCGAGCGCATGCAGATGTGTATTAATCTTCGTGGAGAATACTTCGAAAAACAATAAAATAATTTAAAACTACCTACCGTGTTGTTTTATTTCCATATGCAAAACTTAAAAGACATCCCTCGTATATCATAAATCTGGTGTAATTTGCTTTTCACTGCTACTGTTTCATAGGTGTCGCTTGGATCTTTTCTCGTTCTTTTTTTAGGCCCCGTTGGTCAGACAGAATACGTACGTCCCTGGTATGACTGAACAGTTTTAATCTAAAGCAAAAACCCTAAGTCCTATAGTGTAAAAAAGCTTCACTATTGAAAATGCCTGGGGATGCGCTATCGCGGTCCCCGTAAAACATACTAGTACGCTTTCACTTTCACCGATCGACATGACAACTACGCACCGTGCAAGGGTGCATTTAGGTTACTGGTCACGTATGAGGTGAGAATTACACGCAGCTAAACCGCGGGTGGACGGCCAACAGCCGGCGGCGGCAGCAGCGGTTTTGTTTTCCAACTTGCTAATTGCAAGTGAAACTTCCACTGTGGAGCGCCAAAGCGACCTCTGTGGAATTACAATGAACTGGATAGGCTTATTGGCTACACTGCGGTGTTATTTGCTGGAAAAAGAATAGGCAGCAAATGTATTTTAGTTGTTAGCTAGTGTGACAAGTTTTGCCACGCCTTTTTTATAAACAAGAATAAATGGCGATGTGATTGCTCTTCCCTTTTTTTATTAATTAATTAAAAAATAAAATACGATAACTGAAATTTAGGGGCAGTCAATGAAAAACAGCTGTCTAGTGGCGTGAAATTTTGGGCCCTAGCTCAATAAAGCGGAGAGCAGGGGGAGTTAAGAGCGCCAGTGACTTAAGACAGATTAAGCCACAAATCAACTAATTAATTGTATACAGATAGCCAAATAAAACAAGATACTTAAAAAAATCACAATAGATTATCTAATCAAGCAATACATGTGCTCCACCATTTTGTCAAGGGGGAGGGGTGGCTGCCAGTAAAATCGGCTGCAAAACAGCTATAAGGCAGCTACAAAACAAAGCTGCAGGAGTGTGAATGGTAGTTCTTCGCATTCCCTTCCCACTAAACGGAAATAGATATTGAACAAACTTCTTCTGGACATGCATTAATGCACGTGGTCCGATGGTATAAGAAAAGAACTTACCGTTAAGGGTTAACATCCCATAAGAAAATGGACGGTGTAGCACCCAAACCAAAACAACTAAATGTAAGGTACACAATAAAATGATGCTACTCCATACACTGGTGTTTCTGGGTTCTAATCCCAGAATCTGGAAGTTATTACAAACGAAACGACCGATGCACCACACCTCAGCAGGAAAGTGAATGACGCAGAACCCCTAACTTTTTAAAAGAAGGCTAAATGAGTGACCTTGAAGAAGGTATGTTCGATAGGAAACCAATAGAAACAGAGAAAAACCGGTAAAGAAGGTATCTTGATATGAAACCAAATATTAATATATAGATTAGTACGTAGAGAAACAACAGAGTGGCACTGATTGCCAATGGGTGGAACCAACTCTACGAGGGACCAACAATATTTTATGAGGAAATTTCAGAGATAGTCGTTAATAATACTATAACATTAGTGTCCAAAAGATTTCAGCACAATACTGAGTCGTTCAGAAAGAAAGATATAATAGGAGTGAAATTATACAATCAATAGGTAAACTATGAAGTTTGCCAAAAGAAAATCATTAAAAAGGGTTTGGCCTAGAAATCGCCACTCTACCATTAATAAAGAGAAATTCAAATTACTAGTTGGTGATCAAAATATTAGAAAAAAAGGTTACGTGATTTTGGCACGTGACAGTTTCAATCAGAACAGAATGTTAAGTATATCGATTTATTACTTCACACGCACTAGCGGTAAGTGGAATATGAAAATTTAAGTCCTATTTGAAAATGATTGAATTCCTAAAAAAATGTATTCTGGCACGCGTGAAAAGTTGAAAAAACGTCGTCAAGTAGATTGACTCTATACTTCCTACGCCTTCGTTGGATGTTTCAAAGAAAAGGGATAAGTCAAGTCAAACGCTCAGTCACGTCAATTTTGATTTCTAGAGGGACATCTTTTCATCTAAAGTCGTCCAATACAGGGTAATCCAAAAATAAGATATCGCGTTACACTTTAGATTTTTAAATGGAATCCCCCATTTTTTTTTAATCTTTAGATATTTCATGAGGTTTTTAGTATAGTACAAAAGTTCCTTAAAAGTTCATGGGAAATCTAAAAATTAAAAAAATGGAGGTTTCCTTTTAAAAATCTCAAGTGTAATGCAGTATCTTATTGATATTGAAAGTGATTTCGAATTAAAAGAACATTTTACATCGTACATTCATCAGTTAATTTTACGTTGTTACTGGAATCAGAAGCTTCTTAATGATAGAACGTCTTTGACTGATACCAAATCTCTTGTTTTGACTAAACATGCTGCTTTCATCCGTCCGACCACAGAAAGCCAGCCATGGATAGCTGTTTCGTGCTTTTTAATTCATCAGCATTGTCTAGGCTTGGTCTTTGGTATAATTAACGAAAACATAGCAACGAATACCTCTATCAGTTGCATGAGATCTTTAATATATACTAAGTGACATATAAATCCGAACACCCAGTTTAAATGGTTTTATTTTAATAAAAGTTGGTGAATGTATTTATCTTACTGTAAATAACAAGTGAAAAAATTTTCAGCCTTATCAGTTGGACATTTCGGTTTTTATACTGCTTTTTTTTAATTCACTAACGCTCTAAAAATGAATATTTCAGCCGCAGTAAAAGAATCAACGTTGGCAGATTTTGGTTCTTGACATCCTTTACGATCGGTTACGATGCCTAGAGTACGGAGACCTGTACGATTTCGTCAACTTAGTGAATTTGATAGGGGCCGTATAGTGGGACTTCGGGAAGCTGGACTTTCTTTTCGGGCAATTGCAGTTAGAGTGCAAAGAAGTGTAGACACTGTGGTTAGGTGTTGTCAGGCATGGCTTCGAGAAGGCCGTACGCAAAGAGCAAGGGGCACTGGACGCCGCCGTAGAACAACAGACCGTGAAGATCGCCGCCTAAGATTATTGGCCTTAAGGGACCGTTTCTCCACTACCAGGTCCATTGCAAATGAATGGTTTGCAGAACACGGAAGACCTATTTGCATGCGAAGTGTTTACCGACGAATGAGAAGTTTTGGCTTCTTTTCATACCGGCCACACTGGGTCCTCCCTTTAACTCGAGAACACCGACGTAATCGCCTTGAGTGGTGCAGACAACGGTCACTCTGGGATCAGAAATGGATCAGTATTGTCTTTAGTGACGAGTCTCGATTTTGTTCAGGCATGCACGATGGTCGTGCCAGGGTTAGAAGGCGACGTGGTGAAAGAAGGAATCCACAGTTTTTTGTTGAAAGACATGTTCATCACTCTGTTGGAGTTATGGTTTGGGGTGCTATAGCTTATGGTTCCAGGTCACCTTTAATCTTCATCAGAGGTAAGATGAACGCGCAGCGTTATATCCACGAAGTTCTAGAACCCCATTTTTTGCCCTATCTTGACACCCTGGCAGATCCAACTTTCCAACAAGATAATGCCCGACCACATGTTGCAAGAGTCACAATAGACTTCTTTCAACATAATGATGTCACATTATTACCATGGCCACCAAGATCTCCCGACTTATCCTTCATTAAGTACTTATACAAAATTTTATTAAAATAAAACCATTTAAACTGGGTGTTCGGATTTATATGTCACTTAGTATAATACAGCACAAAATGAGGTCGACAATGTGTGGCAAAATGAAGATGAGGCAGATAGTGACGAAGACTTGTTTGGTGAATTATCTGACAGGGACGAAGATTATGTCGATGAACAACAGTCTGATACTGACAATGAACAGAGTGATGATGGTGATGAAGTTGTGTTACAGAATCCTGGTATATCGAGCAGGAACACTGCTAGTATAATGGGCAAAAACGGTCATCGCTGGAGTACCAAAATACCAGAACGCAGAGGCCGCGCAACGAGAGACAATATTGTTTTACATATGCCCGGTCCTAAACAACAGGCGAGATTAGTTCGTTCTCCAATAGAAGCATGGGAGTTATTATTTAACCAAGAAATGTTAGATATAATTGTATTACACACAAATCAAGAAATTGTGCGTAAGTGTTTTGAAAACTTGCCACAAAGTTATAAAAAGCCAACTAACCTTGTAGAGATTAAAGCTTTTATTGGGCTTCTCTATTTAGCAGGGGCCCTTCGACTATCAAATACGAATTTAGATGAATTATGGTCAATAAAGTACGGAAATGGATTATTTCGAGCTACAATGTCTCAACAGAGATTTCAGTTTCTAGCTCTCTGTTTACGATTCGATAATAAGAATGGTAGGGCTGCAAGAAAATTAGTAGATAAATTTACACATATCCGACAGCTTTGGGAAATTTTTATTAAAAACTGTAAGTCGTATTACACTCCCTATGAAAATTGCACAGTGGATGAGCAACTTGTCAGTTTTCGGGGAAAATGTCCATTCAGAATATACATGTCTAGTAAACCCGATAAATATGGTATGAAAATAATGATGATGAACGACTCTAAAACTTTTTATATGGTTAATGCAATTCCATATGTGGGAAAAGTTAATGTAGAGAATAATGAGCCAGTACCTACTTATTATGTTCGGAAACTCTCAGAACCAATTCATGGAACCCACCGTAATATAACCATAGACAACTGGTTTACCTCTATACCTCTGTGTGAGGAAATGTTCCATCAGTATAAATTAACAATCCTAGGAACACTGCGAAAAAACAAAAGAGAGATACCCACAAGCTTCTTAGGAAGAAAAGCAGTTGGCACGTCCCTTTTTGCTTTTGATCACAACAAAACGCTTGTTTCGTATACGCCTAAGCGAAATAAAGTTGTGCTTTTACTATCCACTTTGCATCCTGATTCATCCATTAATGTTGATACTGGAAAGCCAAACCTGATACATTCATATAATGAAATGAAGGGAGGAACGGATAGTTTTGACCAGTTATGTCATTCTTACACGACATCACGCAAAACTAGAAGGTGGCCCGTGAGAATATTTTTCAATATGTTGGATGCCAGTGGAATTAATGCTATGATTACATTCTCTCTTGTGAATCCAGATTGGAAAGAAAATACTAAAAATAATCGTAAAACGTTTCTCAAAGAACTAAGTTATTCATTAATTGAGCCACATTTACGAGAGCGGGCACAAGTGACCACGCTGCGATCATATCTTCGGCTTAGCATTAGTGAAATTCTAGGAATGGATGCGCCACAAAGACAGCATCCAGCAACAGATTTGCCAAGAAAGGTTAGATGTGCAATATGTCCACGTGGTAAAGACAGAAAAACTAACTTTGGATGTTCTAAATGCTACAAACCATATTGTTTAGAGCACAGGGCTAAACTTTGCTGCCAATGTGAAGACACAAACTGAGTTTCATGGCTAAGAAATTTATTGAGGTGTATTTTCATTTTTCAACTTTTTTTATGTTCTATAATGACTTTTTAGACATTAAAAATGTATTTAGCTTTTTAAAAGTTTTTTGTTGCATTTTTATTGATTACCTTCAGTTAATGTGCAATTGTATACTGATTTGTAATATTCTTTGTTCTAATACAATTAACGTTGAACCCAATGAACAAAATATTATTAAAATATTTTCTTCTATGAATTATCTGATGTATTTTGACATAAAAAGTAAAAATATAATAATGAGGGTACATAACATCCAACAAAAATACTTGGGTTTCTCAGACCCCAGTGTGCAGTTTATAGGATAAAAAATAAGTGTGCGGTTCCAGGGTTTTAACATGAGTCTTGGGACCACCACTGCGGCCCCTCTAGAAGCATTCTAAGTCCGCCCACGTCTACATTAGTCCACACTACGTCACTGTGTTTGGAGTTCAGCAGATAAAGAATATAAGAAGCAAAAACTGGACATATCCGTCCAGCAACTTTAGAACGCAACGAGGGAATATCGCCCGTCAATATAATCAAAAAATTGCCAATAACTTGAACGGGTATTTTATAAATGCATGTCCAAAAGTTGAAAGAAATAACAGCGGCAGTTTCCCCCCAAATCGATATGGACATGCCTTTTTTTTATCTCCAACTAATAAAGAAGAAGTCATGAAAGTTACAACTTCTCTTAAAACAAAAAATCAGTGGCTATGATAACTTACCTGTTAAAGTAATAAAAGAAATTGCTGATTATATCGCAGAGCCTCTATCTTTTATTATAAATCTCAGCTTCACGAATGGGTCTTTTCCAGATCAGCTAAAAAATGCGCTAGTAAAAGCTGTTTATAGAAAAGGTGAAGTTGACAATCAGAAAAATTACTTCTTTCAAACAGTAAAAAATTTTGAAAAACTGATATATAATAGATTCATTAACTGTTTGGAAGGGCATTCATTAATTTCAGACCACCAGAACCGCTTCAGAAGAAATAAGTCTACCATACGAGCTATTTATCGATCTATAGCTAGCATTTTAAACTCACTGAATGATAAAAATGAAACAGTGGCAGTATGTATTGACTTGTCAAAAGCTTTTGGCAGTATTAATCACAAACTACTTTTTGAAAAACTTGATAATTTTGGAATTAAAGGTAATGCTTTGGAATAAATTACAAAACCGCACACAACAGGTTGTTGAAAATGACTTCGGGGGTAGGCTAATTGCTTCTGAAAAGATAAAAGTGGTCAGGGGGGTTAATTTTAGAACGCCTTCATTATTAGAGTCATCTAATGGCACTTGATGACCCACTAATTTCCAACCACGTTTTCTGCGACCATTTATGCTTTATAAAAAACGCTATGGATAGCCTACTTATCGTGAAAAATATATATTTTTCCAATTCTGAGCATTTTTCAATAACCAAACAAGGGAAACAAATATTTTAGAAATGAGAATGGCAAGTGAACACACTCTTAATACCAAGGTTTTGGGCACCGAAGAAAACTGCAGTTGTGACGTTCCAGAAGGGTTGCTTTATTTTATTTCCGAACACGTGGAACATGTACGCCAAAAAACTACAATCGCTGAAATTGTAGTACAAAGTACACACTGTAAGAATTGCTGAACGCAGCCCAGTCGGACAGCCTTTCTCTAAGTCAAATAGCAACAAATGGTACTAAAAAAGTGTTGCAATATAACTTAACAAACGTACGCAGGAGGCTGCATGTTGAGACATGTCCAAGAGTGCATAGTAGCCGCCAGCAACACGTCTGTTGATTTAGTTGTTCATTCGTACTGACAGTGTAAAGTGCGGACTATGGCATCGTGGTGACGTAGTAAGATAAGAGCAGTTTTACGGTATAATTTTAAGAGTGGTTTAACACGTTGACTGCCACCTTTTTTCAATTGGTTTTACCCAGGAGTCAATTAGTTGTATAATGGTTAATTTGTTATTTTGGTAGTATAACTTCGTAAGATCAGTTATTGAGATATTTTCGTAAAATGTTTTTTTAATTATAAGATTTTTTGTGGCTGTTCTGAGAGCCGACGGCACTGACTTACAAATCGGTTTCCTGTGTGCCAGCTGGCGCTTATAAGAGTCCGAAGATAATTATTTGTTTTTTAAAATAGAAATAAACTAAAAGGAAAAAAACATTATCGACCGTTAACAAAAATAAAATATTAAAAATAACTCAAAATAGTAGAGAACATATAAAAGTATAACAAAAACTTTTGCGGCAAACAATACACATAATGTGATAAAATCTAATCAAAAATAAGAAATGAAACAATTTTTTTTTTAGAATACAAACATGAATTTGTGGTGAATGCAGACTAGTTTTAGTGCAAAAAATTATTTGTGAATAATGTCACTGCACTCCAAGCAGAATCCTGGAACATCAGGGCATGTTCTACATTCGTACATCGTTTAGGTAGGGATTCCCTTCTTGCTACAAGACTGGCATCTTTTTCTGGATACTTGTTTTTTACCATCTAAATTACGTTTTACTAATTTGTGACCTTGAGTGCCTGCCAGTATTGTACCTTGGCTCTGATAAAAGTCAGCGGCACCGGCGAACATCTCGCGTTGACTTATAAGAGCCAGCGGCAGCGAACGTGTTAAGGTCTGGTTTTGGCGGATGAAGAAATGTATTGAATGTGTTGAAAATAACTTTGAAATAACTCTGTATGACAAAACTTTTATACTACCCTTTGCAATATCAACGTCACAATGTAAGCTCTTAAAAATAACTAAATAAGCTTTTGAGAATCGAGCTAGTGGCAGTGAGGTTTCGTAAATAAAAGACAACTTTAAAAACAGATGTTTACTTAATTTTTTCCAGAACGTGATTATAGAAAAATATATATATTTTATCTTGAACATGATACCTAAGAACTACGAATAATAAATCGGAAGAATACAAATAACTTAAAACATGATATTATTGAGCACTTTGCGATCAGCCTACAACTGTCGTATGACATATCTCAAATATTTCGGAGAACCGATGTTCATTTTTCAAAATATCGCTTGGGAAAAGTCCGAAATACTTTAATTAAAATCATAAAACAAAATAAAAAAAACCTGCTCGTTTGAGTTCAGTACTCACGGAAGCCTTACTTTATGAATTATTTTCGAAAACATGACTTGCGGACACAAAAATTATCACTGCTCTTAAACGCACCATAATGAATTATAAACGACCTAATCAATAGTATACTAACGAGGGACATCACAAATCAACCACAAAGAATGTATTTTGCTTGCAAGAACAGTGACATCAATTTGTACTACTAATTTTTTTCGTTTACTTTCTTCTTCTCAAAATATACTTAGTTACCTTTCAAAGTAATCTGTTCACATTTGAGTCGCTACGATTTCGACAGCATTCTGGTAAAACATGTAAAATATTAGTAACCGACCATTTCGGGAATAAATGAAGTTTTGGCAGTTTCGGTTTGTACTCGGTTGAAAATCCAGATTCGGACGGACACTATAAAATATTAAATAATTTACAAACAAAATCAGTCTTGTTTTCAGAAATCTTGATTTGCGACTCGATGTCATATTCTTGCAAACAAAGCGTCATTCATGAGACTGCAATAACAAAACAAACTAAAAACCTCAGCTCCTAAAATAATACTTCGCGAAATACGGTATAATACAGTCTTTGATCTCCTTGGAAGGATTGTAAAGGTAATCACTAACATAAACGGTAGGCACCAAGTAGATTCCTTGCTCCGCAAGAGGAATATACGCTGAGAGATCAGAAGAAACGTATTTGTTGTCTATCAGACAATGAGTCGCGTGGACGTGGTCGTCGAATGGGGGCTTGACGTCTACTACCACCCCACCTCCTGCTTCTATGACTCTTAAGATGGGCTCCCTTTTCTAGAATAGAAAAAAGGTACTGATCACTGACTACAGAAAAATATATTCCCATCTATTTAGGAGATTGCATTAAATGTGATAAATCTTATGTTGAGGCGATGTGAATATATCTGGATTTTCTGCAAACCTTTTGCTGTATATTGGTGTAAGCAGAAATAGTAAAATATATTGATAAAAAAAAGTAAGAGTAATGAATGTGTCACGCAGTTGATAAATAATGTACCCACATCAAAATGCAAAAAAATTACTGGTAGTGATGAGTTCAGTAGCAATTTTCTCCCATTTTTGCCGAGAAATATCTCTACTATGATAATTGTTGTTTCTCATATTCCACAGTGATATCTTTTCACACACAAGAGTTATCAATTTATCATCGACCATTCAAAAGGGCATTTGAGACTATAAATAGGGAAAAATTGTTACTGAAATTGCGTCACTATGGCTTCAAAGGATCAGTATTACACATTTTACAAAATTATTTAGTAAATAGAAGTCAAAAAACTAAAGTTGGAAATATTATGTCAAGTGTTCAAAATGTATCAGCAGGGGTGCCACAGGGGAGTAAATTAGGGCCGTTACTATTTATTATTCATATAAATCATCTCTGACATTTTAGAACACTGCAAAATTCAAATATTTGCAGACGATACACATATATATATAGCACATAAGGATTTGGATACTGCTTTAGAACTGTTAAATGGTGATTTTGAAAAAATTATGTATTGGTTAAATGTCAATAAACCTAAATTAAACACTAATAAAACAAAATGTATGTCAATAGGGAAACATTTAGGTGACACTACAATTAGGCTCATGATTAATGATGAAAAAAATGAAGTAGTCGAGTCGTTTAAATATCTTGGGATATATGTGGATAGTAAGCTGCTGTTTCACGAACATTATAAATACATTATTTCAAAAATATCGTAAAGGATAAATTACTTCTATAGAGTTTCCCATAATCTTAGTATGTATTCCAAAAAAATGTTGTACAACACTATAATTCTTCCCCATTTTTTATATTGTTCAACCATCTTGTTTACAGCAAATGAAAAAATATTTTCAAAATTACAAATTCTACAAAATAAAGCTATGAGAATCATTTTAAATAATAATAAATATACTAGGATTAAGTCTATGTTAGAAGAACTGCAGTGGTTGGACGTGAAAAATTTCGTACATTATTTAGTTGTCGTTTTCATATTCAAATTAAAAAATGATTTATTACCACCACATTTAGAAAACTTCACAAAATTAAATAGTCATTATCATAACTACAAAACTAGAGGCAGTACAGATTTTCATCTGCAAAATTGTAATAGTAGCATAACTAGTAAATCTATATTTCAAAAGGGAGTATTTGAATTTAATAAATTGAATAATGATATTAAACAAAGTTCGAATTAAAAAATGTTTAAGGTGAAATTAAAAAATCACTTTATGAATAATCAAAATACATAGTGACGTAATTTTAATTTTAATAGACAAGAATGTAAATGGATTGAAGAAAAATATGTAACCGAATCATGCAAAATTGACATTGTAGCATTAATGCTAAATAAATCTTCAACAACAACAACAAAAAAATAACCAATAAATACCACACAGGTCGTACGAAAAGAAATCAAATCTGCTTGATCACTCAAGTAGATCTGACGACTGCGTGCATATTCTGACGTGCTGGTCGCTTCAGTGTAAACACGTTCATTGGAAAACAGGTGTTTATTCGGAAGAAAATTTCATCGGAAATTCGCACCCACAGCAACCGTAGCCTAAGATCTGTAAACGGTGCATTCATTTTGGATGTAACATGTGAGTTTTTGTGTTGACGGAGCAAATTGTCATTTGAATTTCCTTTATTTTTATCCGCAATGATTTTTTTGCGTCTCTGTGAAATTAGGAGAGTTGTGATTTGTGTTACTGTATTACCAAGTCCAAAAATCAAGCATGCATAATTAATTTAGTATAAGATCAATATTATAATCATGGTATTAACTAGAAATTCAATTATAGTGAAAAAGGATGGGGTGCTTGATATTAAATATTAGAATTATTGTTTTGTATTGTTATTTATAAAATTGGAGTTAATTATAAAAATATAGTTAATTGCACCCTACGCTTTTTTGCTATAATTGAAATTTTTTTTAATATATTTTATTATTTTTATATCTCATACCAAATTAATTAAGAGATACTTGAGCTTTTACACTAAATTAAAAAATTATTTTCTACTTAGTTAATTGCACCCTACGCTTTTTTACTATAATTGAAATTTTTGTTAATATATTTTATTATTTTTATATCTCATACCAAATTAATTAAGAGATACTTGAGCTTTTACACTAAATTAAAAAATTATTTTCTACTTAGTTCAATTTGCTATTAAAACGCGTTTTATAATTTTTTAAATTCTAATTTATTTTCTGAATTTTAAGTCTCCTAACACAAGTACTCGTAATCAAGAATTTTTTTTTTAAATTTCGGATTTTTTTTCAAAATTTCCAATTTTTTCAAAATTTCCAATTTTTTCAAAATTTCCGATTTTTCATAATTTTCTAATTATTTCCAAAGAGAAAGAAAGAATTTCAAAATCTTCATACTACTTTCCGATTATTTTCAAATCAGAATTTTTCCCAAATTTTGAAATTAAAATTTTTCACAACACAATATTTTTTCAAGATTATTGTATTGTATTGGCCCTTGCCCCTGTGCATATTTTCATATTAATTTTGTTTAAGATTTATTTAGCATGATTGCTACAATTACATTCTTCTAAAAAGCTAAACAAGTACATAACAAACATATTTAGAGAAAAAAAATGTGCATCTCTAAGAATTTTCATTGTCCATGAAATATTCCTTTAATTTTCTTTTAAATATCTTTAAATTACACGGAGACTTTATATCATTATTCAAGTAATCGTTTATGAAATATTGATTTGCTAGTTATATTATTATTGCAATTTTGTAAATGAAAATCTATATTTCCTCTTGTAATTATAATAATTGTGGTAATTATTATTCAATTCTAGCTAATAGAAGCGCGTCAAAAAAAGTGACTTACCTCTGCAAAAATGATGGCCCGCATGTCATTGAACGCCTTATACCCTCTTCTCGCAATCTCCTTCCGCCACCAATGCGATCTGGTCAGCCTGGACCTCTCGATATCCTCAGGCACATCGAAATTTCCCGCGGATTTCGGATTCCCGAACTCGTACTCTTCTTCGTTCAGAAACTTCATTCTTTTCTTCGATTCGTAGATGTAATTGCTATGTAGGATCCATTTTCCGGCTGCCATACATGCGAGAGGTTTTTCGTTGCGGCATGGTTTTGGACAGATTAGATGGGTGCAGGCCGGGTCGTAGTTGGCTAATTCGGATACTGAAACACACAAATGACCGGGGAGGTGTAACTAGTAAGACTAGGACTAGGATTCGAACTTATACAGGGTGTTTCAGTTTATTGTTGCATAACTTTAAGATTCGATAGAACTTTTAAAATTAATGCATAAAGTCTATATAAACATGGGTCGAAAAATGCGTGGCTTCCGAAATACAGGATGTTCAAATTTACTTTTTAAAATAGTTTTTTTTTAATATGACCGAAAATTTTTTCTTAGTGCATTTTTTTGCTTTTTCAATAAAAAAACTGATTCTTCGCACTTTTCATCATAAAAAAGCTCTCTTGTGAATTTTCGTTATAGTTAGAAGTTTTTCAGATATTTCGATTTTTAAGATTCGATGCATTTTTAATTATTTATGATAAAATAACGTTAAAAAGTCAGTACCTCGATAATTTTTAGAAGTAGGCTGTGCCTGCAAATATTTTTGAAATTGAAAGCAGAATTAGGTTAAACGTCTATTAGTTGACAGTTAGTTTTGTTGTCTGTTGAAACCTGAAACGTTTTTTGCAATTGTGAATGCACGAAATTTAGTTTCTTTTACCTATTTTTTTTTGTAAGTTTTATAAAAATGATATTTTTATTCTCCAATCAAGAGTTAGCGGATATTCATTTTGTGTATGGCTTTGTAAATGGAAACGCAGCAGAAGCAGCCAGAGAATACGCACGAAGATTTCCAAACAGACGACATCCAACTCGCTCAGTATTTGTAAGAGTGCATCGCCAAATAATTGAAAATGGTTTTGGAAATCTCCAAAGGGATCAAAACATAAATGTTCGTCAGCATAGATTTACCCGTATGATTCTGCGTGAGTTTGATAGAGATCCCATCACAAGTGTTAGGAGAGTTTCTGGTGCCTTGGGAATTTCAGCAAGCCATGTTCACCGTGTTCTTAGAAATGACCATAGACGTCCTTACCATTTGCAACCTGTGCAAGGACTACAGCCAGGGGACGGAGAATGAAGAATCACATTTTGTCAGTGGATTCTTGATAGAACTGATAATAATAGGGAGTTTTTAAGTAACGTTTTATGGACCGATGAGTCATGCTCTACTAGACGTGGAGTGGTAAATTTTCATAATCAACATATTTGGTCGCATGAAAATCCGCATGCAGTTCGGGAAAGAAATTTTCAGCATGAATTTAGTGTGAAAGTGTGGATTGGTATCTACCGTAATCGACTATTTGGACTCTACCTTTTGCCTGCAAGGTTAAATGTTGCGACCGTCTTCGAATTTTTAAAGGCTGAACATGCAAATATGTGGGATGATGTTATGTTAAATTTAAGAAGATTGGCCTGGTTCCAGCTTGATGGTTGTCCAGCTCATTATTCGAGAATAGTTAGAAACTGGCTGGACGAAAATTATCCAGAAAGATGGATCGGCCGTGGAGGACCAGTCGCCTGGCCTCCACGATCCCCTGACCTAAATCCATTAGATTTCTTTGTGTGGGGATTTCTAAAAGAAAAAGTGTACCAGACTCTCGTAACCACAAGAGATATGCTAATAGACAGAATCAGGAATGCATGTGATGAAATAAGGCCTTATTTGAATAATGCTATATCACGTTCGATCATTCGTAGATGTGAATTGTGTATTGAACAATTGGGTTTACATTTCGAGCAACTACTTTAGATTTTGTATGTTTGTCCTAACTATCCAATAGCATTTTAGTTGTAAATAATTAATTTAATTTGTTAAAAATAATATTGGAAAATTAAACAAATTAATATTCTGTTTTTTTGTGTTTATTTGGAGTTAGGAATTATTGCTGTGTTTAAAAACACAATCTAAACGATCATCTTAATTACTTGTAATGCCCAAATCGAAAATGTAAAAAAAAATATTTTCCCATAAATAGTTAAAAATGCATCGAACCTTAAAAATCGAAATATCTCAAAAACGGCTAACTATAACGAAAACTCACAGGAGAGCTTTTTTATGCAGAAAAGTGCGAAGAATCAGTTTTTTATTCAAAAAGCAAAAAATTGCACTAAGCAAAAATTTTCGGTCATTTTAATACACTACAGGTACAGTAGAGAGCGCCCTCTAGCAGCTACAGTAAAACTATGCCCGTGGTTCGTTTTGTCGGACCAAAAAACCCTTGTATACCAATTTTCACTGTTATAAATCAAATATTGTTCGAAATATTTAAAAAAAACTATTTTAAAACGTAAATTTAAACACCCTGTATTTCGGAAGCCACGCATTTTTCGACCCATGTTTATATAGACTTTATGCATTAATTTTAAAAGTTCTATCGAATCTTAAAGTTATGCAACAATAAACTGAAACACCCTGTATATAAAAATAATAACCACAACAAAGTTGGACTAGATTGGTCAAGTAGTTTTTGAGAATTTCTTACTGTTTATCCCAAAACATCTGTTTTCCGGTCATCACTACTAGTTTATTGAGCAATATACAGGGTTAGTTCAAAGGGCCTTTTTGCAAAATACACTAGTTTACCTTGCCGAGATGAATCGCAAACCATCCCGGAAGATAAATGTTATTTTTGTGCAAAAAAGGATGGCTTATGTTTTTTCTTCTAAACAAATTCAATTATTTCGTATTTGTGAGTAATTCGCAACAAAAGATGATAGACACATCCGCTTTGTTTTAAATTGCGAAACGTTTGAATTTGTTTAGAAGAAAAAACGTAACATTTGTTTTCCGCATAAAAATAACTTTCATCTTTCGGACTGGTTTGTGATTCATATCGGCAAGGTAAACACGTGTATTTTGCTATTAAATGCTCTTTGAACGAACTCTGTATATTGCTCAATATACTAGTAGTGATGGCAGGAAAACAGGTGTTTTGGGATAAACAATTAGATATTCTCAAAAAACTACTTGTACTCCAATTTTGTTGTGGTTATTTAGAAGTACGAATCCTACGAATTTGAATAATTTCAAGTATCTGCGAAAAAACATCGTCGCATTACCAACAAGGGCCAAAACCTGCATTCTGCCTCGTTTTTGGCCATAACATTTTAGATATTACTCGACTCTTTTTACGTGTGGTCTCATTTTGTAGGTCTCATAAATACCTATAAATCTGATTTGAAAAGTTTTTTCGTCCCCGTCAACACTTTCGATTGAATCCCAAGAAACACGTTTTCTCATTCTTTGTTGCCAAATAAAAAGTTTTCCCACAAAAATTGGTGTATCCATTTTATGCGTCCATGTTTTGAATACCCCCTTAAACAGCTTCCAGCAATAAAAAGTTCAGCATATTTGCATATATAAAAAAAACTGGCATGTCACTTTTTGAAGATAGGTAATACCCCCTGCGGGGAGGTGTAACTAGTAAGACTCTGTACCCTGCTTTGTGACGTCACTGATACCGAATCGTGGATTGAAATATGCCTCGTTTCGGGTAACTATAAGCTCCATTTACTAATTAAAATCATTGCCAGATAAAATTCTTTATAGATATGAATAAAGTATAAACAATTTCTCTTTTATACGAAACACATACCTACTCCTCCTAAAGATTCGATCATAAACGTCATTTCCTTCCGGTCTTTATCACTTAGGTTGGACAAGGTAAAAATAGGCTTCTTTGGCGAAGAATCTCCTTGCTTAAAATCCCACCCTACGGTGCACGGTTGAGAGTCCTGATATTCCCTGTTACCTAGAAATTCAGTTTATTGTTAGTTTCATTAAAAAATAGAAACATTAGGACTGAAGTTGAAAAGCTTATACCTGCAGGTGCTGGGTTGATAGATTGAAAATTCCTACTTTGCCTCTTTCCACTACCGCTGGCCGTCAGCATATCCTCAAGCTGTTTAAATTTTCCCTCCAAAAACTTATTTTCGGGAGTTGTCGGTTCATCGACGGCCGAAGCAACTGCGTCTTCTTTACTATCATCAAAGTTAGGCTGCTCTACATTTTTTCGTAATACTTTATTCCATAACCTTTCTTTTATCTCTGATAAAGGTGTGCTCGCATTGCTATCGCTGTCTTTGGGACATCTGTCGGGAAACTGCATCAGCCAATATTCACACATTTTTCTTAACCTGGATGAAAAGCACCACTTTCAAAGTATACGACACTTTGATATTAAAAACACAATCTTCAATGTGACTGAAGTGATATAAAATGCGAGACAATTTAGTCAAGGTCCGGTATACTCGATTTCTTCATATCCAAATTTCAAAAATGGAAGACAGGAATTTGGCTTCAAATAGATCTACGAAGTTCTTCATGAATTTCTTCAAGAAATTAGATCTTGTTCTAACTTCTGGCAAGTTGAACGCCAAATTAAATGGTGCCAACCTTGCTTTGATTTCCGTTATATTGAACAACTTTTCAATTCAAACATAGAACTTTGATAGAACTAAACAATATGGTTCCTGTTTATAAAAAAACAATTCATAAAAACTCATAATGTTTCTAGCAAGAATTTGTTGTGGGGTTGGCAATCCTTGAATTTGTCCAATGATTAAACATCGCAAAACATAATCAGGATGACCTTGAAAAAATGCATCTGAATAACTTCATCAAAAAATTGTTGTTGCAGAACGGGTATTAGGCATATCTGTCTATCCGCCTGTAACTTGAAAAGTACTGCTCCCATTTGGATGTACTTTTCACATAAGGTTACTACTATTCCAATGACGGAAAAGCTTTGTAGATTTTGAAAGTCGGTCCAGTGACTGCAGAGTTAGGAGCAAAAACACGAAAAAAATAAAAATATCTCAAACTTCATTTTTTGTCGTTTCACATCATTTAAAGAAAAAAATTGCAGTGTAAAAAATTCGGTGTTGGGAGTTGTTGGGGGTGGGGAAGATACGAGCCCCTTCCCACTTCAGTTGGCCCAACTATTGAAATCTTAGTTTTTTTCTTATCAAACACAAATAATAAAAATGTAGCAGGGTGTTATAGGTTTAAAATATTAACAATGAATATTTTGATAATATATAGTAGAAAACACCAACTTTATCATTCCCTAATCAAATTGGCAGCATAAAAATAACACATGTTGCAATTACAGCATATCAACCTATTTTCATTTCAATGCAAAATAAGTCTATAACGCATAGGTGGCTGTGAAAAATAAAAGCCATGACAATTGTTTTTATTAATCACAGCTGTCAGAATACGTTTAAAATAGTTTTGGGTAGTTAAGGTTTTCAAAATGGGTAGATGGTTATTAGTGAGAAAATTCGGTTACTGATAATTAATTTTTTTAATTCTGGGAAATCAAACTCAGAAATTGCAACTTTGTTAGACTTATCGCGGTACAGTGTGAGAAATATTGTTAGAAGATATAACGTAACTGGTTCAGTTAATATTAAGCTACGATATGTGAAAAAAAGTAATATCACAAATGCCGACCGAAGAGCATTAAGAAGAATAATCGTGGAAAACAGGCGTGCCAATTATTTATAATTATTAATTTTCTTATAAAAAAAAGTGAAGTAAAAACCCTAAAGTTGCACAACTTGCTTATAGGCCAAAGAAAAGCCACTATTAACTCCACTGCAAAAGAAAAATCGGCTTAGATGGGCTAAAGAACATAGACAATGGACACCTCAACAATGGTGTGCCATACAATGGAGTAATGAGGCCCGATTCGAAGTTTGTGTTGGTGACAGTCGCAGTAGAGTTATTCGCAAAAAAAAAATGAAGCATTCCATGTTGACTGTCTGAAGAGAAAAGTGAAATTTCCAGCATCCAATATGGTCTGGGGCAGTATGTCATCAAAAGGAGTAGGAAAACTTCATTTTATTGATGGAAATGTGGATACAAACAAATATTTGGCAATTTTAGAAGAATCGCTTTTACCAGTGATAGAAGAATGTTTGACATCCGGCCAAGATGTTGTGTTTCAGCAAGATGGTGCAGCATGCCATACCTCAAAAAAGGCTATAAAATGGATGGAAGAAAATAATGTGAAATGGGTTTCTAGCAGTCCAGATCTGTCACCTATTGAAATTTTGTGGCACGAGATGAAAAAGGTTCTACAACAACTTCCTGCTCGTACAATCACCGAACTGAGACAAAAGCTTCAAGAAATATGGGATTGTTTTACACCAAATTTTTGCCAAAACTTGGTTAACACTATGCCCCATGTTCATAGGCAATGTTTTTCTAGGACTAACTTGTGTCGAATATAATCCATATGAACTGATGACAGCATTGCATAGGAAGGCAACCTACTTGATGCCATTTTTAGTTCAGTTTAATGAGATCTATCAGCTGGTATATTATAAACCGAGATAACCGTATACATAAACGGATTTTAAAAAAATAAAAACAATTAAAAATCAATCACCCTAGTAAAAGTTTCACGGTTTTCGAAATATTATTTTTTACCTGTTTTTTTTTTAATCTATATTTTGCGGCTGTGCCTAGAAATATCTGTTGTTTTTTTTGCAAAATATTCTCAGATAGTTGGTCTGCCAAATATCATTTTCGATAAATACAAGTAGGTAAACTAATTTCGACGTAATTTTTATTTTTGAAAACTATTTTACTCAACTTTGGTATTCAGAAATGAAATAAAAATGTACTAGACTGCTATTGCAAAGTACTGCGATTAATTACCTGCTTAATCAGCAACAAAACGCGGATCAAACGAAGAATTTTTTCGAAAAAGACAAAAAAAGTAATATCTCAAAAACAGTGAAACTTTCACTAGGGTCATTTTTTGGTATGTTGTTGCCTATCTTCCCCATTTTTTGTAGTACTATTTACCGGTATAATCAACAGTATTTTAAACACATTCCACTAAAAATCTCAAAAGTCTTTAAGCGTCCCCGGATTCAGCAGTATACACCTAGTGAAATTGATTAAAAAAAGATACCTTGGAGAAGGATTAGGAGTAAATATCCTCCCTAAGGGAGTATCAGGAGTCTTGATGAAGTCCCATGGCTCATAATGTGTACTCGTTTTGTCATCTTTCTTCTCTGACGCTTGTTTTTCAGGAGACTTATTCCGAAACCGTCTCATGATTTGATTCACCGGCGTAATGGGACTAAAATTTAAAAAAAATGTTTTCAACACAATGTATATTTTCTGCACTATTAAAAAGAATTGTACCTAAATTGCTGATCTGTAATTCCAAAAGTGTTCTTCAACTGAGAGATCTGATTATTTGGGGTGCAAGCCTTCTCGGCCTTACTTGACCCTGGAGGTTGGGGAGTTCGACATCGACTTGTCTCTGGGGTATTTGCAAATCCTGGCCTTGAGTTTTCGTCACAAATCGTCTCTGTGCCAGCAGCTTAAATCAAATTGCAATCAGCTAATCAAGCAACAAATGAAATGAGAGTACGCACCTTTGGTCTCCTCCCGTCGTTCGGGAGCCTTAGAATCTCCGAGAAGGAAGTCGCCCTCCCATTCCTTTTTGCCAGTTTTTGCGCACTCAAGCAACCAAAGTTTTGACACCACTGGCCTGCCCCATTTTACAGCTGCCTCGTATTTTTTCCCAGTTGCTGTCGCGGACACCTAACATACAAAAGACAACAAACATTAATGTAGAATATGGACAAACTTTTAAAGTTGGTATTAGAGAGTGTCCGATAATCAATCACTAAATGATTCAACAGTATAAATTTGCCGACAGTGGCAAACACCAATATTCCACCAGGGTCGCAAATCTTGAGCTCAATAGGATGCTTCAAAGGGAATGGTCCCAAATTTTGACAGCTGTTGACGTTTATAAAATCAGCTATAGAATGCGATTGGTTCCTATGACCTCAAGGCCCATGTATACGAGCACAAGCCCCGAACTCTGGACGAGTTGAAGGAGGCAACGTTGAGAGAATGATGTTGGAAAGAATCTACATGGACTTTCAAGAACACCTCCAACAGTACAATGCCAACGACTGATGTGATTTTCCACACTTAATTGTGACAGACTCTATTTCATTGTGAACCCGAATCCGTCAATAAATTTGTTTTTGAGTAAAAATTACCGATTTTGTGATTTTTTAAAAACCGTCCGATAAAATATGTTATCACTGCCTGAATCTAATTTTGTAATCCAATGGGCTTACCAAATGTGTGCAGCCATATACACCTTTTGCCTCCAAGGTGACCCTAGCAAACTGCTCCTGTGGCAGTCCTCCTAGATACTCAATCAAACATCTAAGGAACTGCCGCTCAAATCCAATGTAAGAACTGACTGCTATCACACAGTTGCTCAAACATTTTGTGTCTGGAACATCGTGAGGCCGATGATAGTACGAAATTTCAGTCAATAATTTGCCTGTATCATCGCATTCGGCTATGAAGATTTCGTTTACTATTTCCGATGCAGTCTGATGGATGTTCATGCTACAATTGAAGATAGGTGTAACCACATTAATAGGCACAAAATACACTATAGAATAAATAACACATATCGAATTTTTTTTAGAATAATGGATTACCAGTTAATGAACATAATGAGGCAGATGCCAGAATATTTTTAAATTTCTGATTTCAAAGTTCTGGCAACCAAGCAATACTGCATCCGTTTTTTTTTACATTACCTTCTGTTTACCAAGAATTCTGAATATTAAAATAGAACTTTACTAAATAAGACTGGTTTGATCAATAGAAGTGTAAATGCCTACCTGAAAATTGGCACCACAAGATAGTCTGGCACTCCCTTAGAATTTTTAGGAACCACTTCACCACCTAAATCTTCAATTTTCTCCCTTAGCTGAGCATGTCGTTGCTCATCAAAGCCCATGATCATAAATTTCGTATTTCCAAAAATGCACAACGTAGACTGGTCTTGGGTGACAGACATGGAACTTTGTTGTGTTGATGTTTCAGGAGGTTTAAACTGAGACTGAGGTGGAGGTAGAGCAACATTATCTTAAAAAAAAAACGAAAGAATGAGATGGAGAACATGAAAACAAACAAAATCTATGAAGGCACTAATTTGAAAATAACTCAACTCTGACGACCTAAAAACATTTAAAAACGAAAATCCAGATGTTAATTTTTCTATCTTTTTTAACATGATTAAAAAATGAGAAATGTAACAAAATTACATTTTTTATATTCAAAACACTATTAAACCTCCCATTAAAGGAGAAATTCTACTATGTCCATTTTGCTACGACTTAGGTCCATAACTTTTCACCAAATCAGCATGTTTTTGCTCATTTTAATGTATGCTACCTAGAACTGTGGCTGAAAAATTCTGGGAAAAATGAATTAAAATAAACAGCTCATTTACCATGCTTCAATAAGTTTGAATCATCAACATCATTCAATAGCTTGGCTAAAGTGTCTTGACTGCCAGTATTACTCTCCAAGTACTGTCTTACAATGTTATCCTCACATTCGCCAGGAATGGGGATGATGCCATCCATATCACAGTCAGCATCTGTTTCAGTGCGAGTTTTATTTGATTTCAATAAGCTGAGACCTTTTTTGCTTAGAGGGGATACAAGACCACCCAATGAATGCTGAAATTGCGAAGAATATATATCACTATAAATAATACAATATAAAGCATTACAACAGATTATACAGCGTGTTCCATACTTAATGAACCTAGTGATGTGGTAAGCAGTTTTTTATGAAAATCAACACCTTTTAGGCTGAATATTGGAATGTGTGACTATGAACAAAAAAGCCAATGAATGGTGCTAATTATTTAGGAAAACAGATTGGTTGTGCCTCTTTTGATTTTTTGTTAGAATCTTTCATTTACTCAAATATCCTATTTTTAATAGTTTATGAAACAAAAAACTAAAAATTTCAAGGGATATCAAACTGTTTTGGGATCCCAAAATTCCAGCACCAGATACAGTTTTTTTCATTACATTTCATTTTATCAAGTGGAATGCCCAGTAAGTTTACTCTGAATTTATCATCATTTCACAAGAAATAGGAAAGAAAAGAAGAAAATGGAAAATCAATGTTATTCACCCTGTATAGTTTTTTCAATAACGTTCTAATGATTTAATTCTACCAACTATTATACTGCAATATGAGTCCTCCTTTAATGATTTGGCTTTTGGGACCAATTCAAGATTATGATGAAAATGTAAAAAAGTTAAATTCAGTTGCATAATGCACACACCTGGACCTGCATACTATGTTTTTGTGGATGTTTAGATTGAATTCAAGTTGGCCTGTAAAATGAAATTTAGTGGTATTGCATATTAAATGCTTTAACAAGAACTCACATCAGCTGGTAGAATTAAGCCATTCAAAAATTACTGAAAAAAGTAAATAGGGTGCATAAGATTAATTTTTCCTTTAACTTGTATCATTTATTGCTCCCTTTTCTGAATCTAACCACATCATAATATGGAGTTCACTAAACATTAGATCAATTTTAAGCATTGTTTGCAAAATATTGATGAATTCAAGTTGATAAAATTTTGAGTTTTTTATCATGTAAACTGTTAAAAATAAGATACTTGAATGAAGAAAAAAGGTTAACTAGAAAACTAAAAGAGGAGCAATCAATAGATCAATTAGCATCACTGAATGTTTTATACATATTTAAACATTTCAATATTCAGCTTGAAAGGTGTTGACTTTGATAAAAAACAAACAAGTGAGAAAACTCAAATCTTGCCCCAGATCTTTCAACCATACATCTGATTTCAAGTTACTCCTAGGTAATTTTATTATTGTGCAAAATTGGTTCCATAACACCTAAGATGTGTGATAATGAAGATATGGCATGTTTATGACTACCTACCATTTCATTATTTCCATTTAAGTATGGAGCCCCCTGTTGAGATAAACTCTATTAAAAGTTACATAAGGTACAAATCGTATTTTGAAATGTTTTCCTTTAATAATATTATTGTGATAGAATCAATTTGAAAGCACTAAATACAGGTATATGAAGAAATGTCTTGGTTTTGTACTTACTTCCATCTCAACGTGACTGATAAGGTACTTTTCCTCACTTACAGCTCTTTCTTGATCAATACTATCTAAGAGCCACTGTACAGATACTAAGCTACACGAGTACCTCTTACTTTTTATCAAATTAACCTCATGACTTGTAACATCACCTACAATAACATGTGTTACACTATCTGAAAATTTCTCATTCCTTGTTGCACCACTGAAGTTTAGGATTTTTATCAATTTTTCTGTTTGATCTGCACTGAAGCCAGTCACATATATGGAATATCCATCTAAGTATTGTCCTGCTTTTTTGGCTTTTTTCACATCTAGTTTCTCAACAAGATCCTCATAATTTGACTCTGCCTTTCGTTTTTGATTGCCCTTAGAGCTACTTAAAAGACTCTCTTCTACGATTCCTCTATGTGACATGTTAGATGGCAAAATTGCACTCAAAGTAGAAATATCTGGATTTATACTGTCATTTTTTGTTGGAGTAGATGTGACTTTTTGGACATGATATTTTTGGCTTGGAAGTGCATACCCCTTTTCTATGCTATCTGTTACCCATTCTAAAGTGACACATTTAATATGCTGAGCCCTACGTGCTGCCCTGTACTTCTCGCTATTTGTTGCTTCAGGGCCCCCACAAACCAACACATTTGTATCCATAACAATAAGCTTTCCAGTAAACTTTCCACCATTTTCTGTGATCATTTTCTCAACTGCGTGCCTTTCTGAAGCTGTAGTTAAGCCTGTTGTGCTGATTGTCAATCCGTCAAATGCTTTTGCTCGATGTTTTGAAAACATCTCATCACATGCATGGACACTAGCATTTTGAGACTGCTTCCAAACATCTTCTATCCACGATGGTTTCATGAGAGACACATTAGCCTCAGCAGCTAGTAGATATTTCTCCGACATTACACTGCCTATTACAAGATGTGTAGTTTTGGTTATAAGATCATCACTGTAACACCCACCCATAAGCTCTACTTTAGTTTTGATATCTGCTTTAGCTTTCTTCGGGCTGGACAAGCAAGATGCTGTGACGATGCATCCGTACATAGCTACGTTGAACATTGGCCAAGGATAGTTTGGTATTGCTTTTCCTTCAAGAAGACAGACACTTATTGTCCAAGGACCTATTAGAGCACATTTTGTCTGCTTTAGACTTTCGAAACATGACCCTTTGAACTCCTCAAACACGACAAAGTCTGTTTTGCCTACGGATTCAGTGTCCACCTCAGATTCTTTTACCCATTTCACATTACATTTGTTTTGCTGACAGACTTCAAAGGCCTGATGCATAGATTCAGATGCCTGAGACTCATTGTTGTATTTTCTTGATAAAACGAATAGGATTCTAACTTTATCCATATCCGAAATATGTTTTAAAACATCTAAAAACTAAAACACGTAGAAAAATTTAACGGACATCCACAAATGACAAGATAAAAGATTCAAACTTGACATATTTGACATTAGTGATGATGTTGCTGACATTTGTGAAAATAGGTGAGGGATATGCGACTTCAACGGAAAAGGGGCGTGGCATAAATTAAAGAACTCCATACTGGATTTGACATTAATTTGAATAATAGTCTAAGGTCCTACGAATGTCTTTCGATCACATAATGACATGCTATCTCTTTAAAGGATACGACTTACAGTGAAACAAGATTTCATCCAAATACGTACAGATGTCTTATTTTGAACATTTAAACTTGATATGTGTAATTCATTTAACAGAAGCTGATGGCAAGAATCATTCACACTGGATTCCGTCTCGTCATCAGATAAATCCGCAGTTAGGCCATGATTGCCTAGACAAGCTTCTGTAAATCATTTCAGCTTTAACTTGACTACTATGTACTTGTTGAATTACCATTGATCAAAAGCGGTACATTGCTACAATTACCATTTTTCCTTGCTTTGATACTTTTCTGTACATTTTCCTTTCGTTGTTCTGCTTTTCTTACTTTATTTATCCAAATTTCCTCATATTAACTATTTAAAGTTGCAGAAACCAAATTGTTAAGTTCATATAACTCAGCATTATTAGATTCATTGGGTGACCTTTAAAATCTGCGTCGTGCTCTGTTTCTATTTTTAATTAAATCGATAATATCTGATGGTAAATCCTGGTTTGAACGTTGTAAGTTAGGAATAAATAGATCGAGAGAATTTTATAGGAACTTATCAGAATTCAGAATGCAAGTTGGGATGCCGATGGCAAGCTGCATTTATTTATTCTAGTGTGCCTAGAAATGTGCTACAATGCCAACTTTCAACCCTCTACAAAAATGTCAAAAATGGCTACGGCGTGTACGGTGAAGTCCGTGAACAATCTAAGAGTTTTCAAAATTCCCCAGCAAGAAGGAGCCGACAGCATTGTGCGTAAGCTAGAGAACGGACTAGTCTCTATACTTAATTCCAGACAACCCAATCAGTCTCTTCAGGAGCTATATACCATTATAGAGAATCTTCATAGCTCGCACCGTGGAGTTTTGTACGAGAAACTACAAGGCCTCTTGGAAGAGGCACTCCTAGAGATTTTGGAAGCAGTCGTACGTGAATGCGAAAAAATGCCTTTGCTAATACAATTTTGGTTGCGATTTTGCAGCCAAATAGTGATAATCAAGAATATATTCCTGAAATGTGACAGGTGAGTATTTATTTCGAATGTATACAGGGTGATAGAAAAATCAGAGAATATCCGCTACGAGCGCTAGTACCCTGCAAATACGGAAGAAAAGGCAACTTATTCCTCGATATTTTGGGATACAAATACATACAAATTATTAATTTTTAATATTGTCGCAGATCATCGCAAAACTCGAACAAGTACAACACCGTGCAGCAACTAAGTATGAATTTATTCAAGACGTTAATTGTAATGAGTCCCCAAATTAAAAACGAAGTCACCAAGGAAATTCTGCAGTGGATAGAAATGCAAAGGAAAGAAATAACCATCGATTTAAATCAATTACAGAACGCTTTAGGCATGTTGAACGAGTTGCAAGTTTATGATGATATTTTTCATACGGAGTTTCTTAGGATATCGCACAATTTTTACTTGGACGAAGGTGAGACATGCAGCATAAATTTGCAGAATTTGATGCGATCCTGACCTTTCATTTCGACCTAAAATGGCGGTCCGTTAGGCCCGATTCTAAACAGATTCGACACAATTCACAATTCAAAAATATGTACGCTCAAAATAAAACCATTATTTGGGCATAGAGAATAAACTAACAAATATTTTCAACAGTCATTTTAATGCAGGGAACTGGTGAAACATATTGGCAGCGCGACAGATTGCCGCGTCAGCGTTACTAGGCAACGCGTTGATGAGCTTCGCTGGCTTCTATCTGTTTCTAACATTGGTATAAAGCAAATTCTATATCTGAATCTACTTTCAAATAAGGCAAAGTAACTGCTTAAGGCTGTGCATTTTCCTGTCTTCTAACTAGTTGTTCTTATAATAAAGGAAGCCTTTGCTAGTTGAGTAAGCAATTTGCCTACGTGATCATCTACATGAAAACCACAGGATAAGTTTCAAATGTTTCATTATATGATTCCTTATTATGAAATTTTGGACTTGACGTCCGATTGACGATGAAGCAATTTGTCTACGTGATTAGTAAAATCTAATTTATGATCAATGGTCAGTCCCAAAAATTTGATGAGTCTGTTTTGTGTATCAATTCATTATTTAAATTTACAAAATCAAGGAAGCATTTAAATGTCATAAATTTTATCTTATTCACATAGTACGTCAAGTATCTTTTGTCACGGCGTTTTTTGATTTATACACTATCAATTTTTGCCTTAATTATATTTATATCTGTATCTTGCCAAATATTGTGGTATTATCAGCAAAAACCACGAATTTACTTTATATGTTTAAGTTTATTGAATCATTGATATAGACTAAGAATAGGATCGGACCTAATACTGATCCTTGAGGTACCCCTACGTTTTTATTGGGTTTGAAATATGTGTTGATAATTTTACAATTACAATTTTAACCTAATTTAGTGAAGTTCCAGTATTTATTTAATTTCTTTAATAGTATATCGTGATTTAAACAGTCAAAAGCTTTATCAAAGTCACAAAAAAGAGCTATTGAAATTTGTTCAAATTGGTTGTCATATATAGTTTTGTTGGTTTTTAGAAAATATCTAAATCTAATTTGAACCATTTTGTCTATTATTTTTGCTATAACAGTAATTAAAATTATTAATACGCACAACGCACATCTAGTATTGAAAAAACAAACTTTTTTATTGGAGTATTTTTGAACTAGGGACAGAATATTGAACTGTTTCCTTACATTAAATTCAAAGAAAATATTTAAAGAATCAGTTTTAGAGTAAACTAACTTAAAGGTGCTCATCTGATCGATGAGTTGGATGTACGAGCTTATTTGAGGCATGTGCTAGCACGCATTAAAGAAGAACAAGAACGAGAGAAAGACTATCTGAAAAAACATACAGCTACTGCTGTCTTAGAGATAGTGTACAAGAATATGATCAAAGAACACTTGAATAAGATTTTGGACAAGACTTTTCAGTTACTTTATAAGGTAGGGTACTGGAAATCGTTTTTGGATCACTAAAATCAGATCATCAGGATGGTAGGATCCTGCATTGTACAACTATTTTATGCATATTTTTCTATACTATAACTATCTAAAACTGTAATGACTCATCGATGTTCACGTGAACATCACTTAACTACCAGTAGTCGGCTGTTCATAGGCGGGGTATGAATGTTTAACATGGGTGAACTAGAGTTGTCACATGCTTAAAGAGTGGTTTGAAACATATTGTAAGTCAAAAATTTGGAAATTACCTTTATTCATCGTCGCTTCCACTTATATCTGACAGTAATAAACTGTCGCTATCGCTTTCCTCGTTGAAATTGACTATAACTGGCTCTATGATGGTGTCGATGTGGTGGTCAAGCTGCCACATTTTTGTTTCTTCCTTCACAACATGACGGATAGCATTCTGCCAAGCTTCGGGCGTTACTAGCTGTATGGAAGTCTCAAGTAAAACCTTAACGTCTGGTAATTTGAAGGTTGTGTTATGGCGCGCAATATAACCCTTCACTTGAGCCCAGATGAGCTCTATTGGGTTCAGTTCACAGTGGTAGGGCGGTAACCGCAGCACAGTGACACCACATTGACGGGCCATCTCATCAGTCACGTAACTAATGTTCGCAGGTTTGTGCTGTTTAATTTTTTCATACAATTCCGCTTTCACACATGAATCGTCAAACGGGATTCCTTTTTCGCGCAACAATTGCTGCATGTCACTTTTTCGAGATCCCATAGTCGGTACACGTTCGGCTCGTTGACTATGGTAGGAAGCATTATCCATGACGATCACAGAGTTGGGCTCAACTCGCTGAAGCACCCCTTGAAACCAGCTCTCGAAGCAGCTGGCATTCATTTCGTCATGGTAATCACCTCCTTTCTTAGAGACGAAAATCAAGTCACACTCTTCGAAAAAGCCACTATCGCTACCAATATGAGTTACGATCAATCTTTGACCTTTCCCTGACGGTCCACGAAGACCTGTTGACAAACCTTCAATGCTTGCTTGTCGGTTATTCACTACGTTTTTGTCTATCCAGGTTTTTTTAACTGTGTGACCTGCATTTACCCATGTCTCGTCCAAATAATATATTTTTCTGCTTTGTCGCCTATATTCAATCATTTCGCGTAGGTATTTTCGACGCCAGGCGACTATTTCAGGTCTCTCTATCAATACTGACTTCCGATTACGCGTTTCGTAACGAAAGTTAATTTCGTGCAGGGATTTCCTCATTACCTCGACGCTCATTTGGGGAATAATTTCATTTTCCTTGATCGCTGCATGTACAGCCTTGAGGATTGGTATCTCATTCCTAAAGAAGAATGAATGTACGGTTCGCCTTAACGCCATTTTGCTATCGTCATCCAATTTAACGGCCTTTCTTCCCTTCAAATTAAACTTTGGATCAGTAGTAGCTCCAGTTTTCTTCTTTTCATGCACCACCCTGCGAATGGTCCACTCTGGAACGCCTGTCATATTTCACAACGCGCGAGTGCATCTCCCTGCGACATAGTTCTGTTCAGATAATTGAACACGTTGAGCACGATTTCTTTCGCGTCCCTCTTCAGTGCTTTACGAAGCCGTCTACTTGTTCCCTGACTTTCAGTACTGCCACTCGTGCCATTTGTACTCTCCATGGTTAACTATAATCAAAACAGTAACCACAGAAACCACAACAATAACAATCCCTCAACAATTCTTATAAAAACACACAATCACAATATGCGATCGCTCAACGAAACACGTTCCAATGCGTTGCCGACGCCTATGAGTCTGCCGGTCGAGGCGCGTCTTTGATTTCATTGGTTCTACCGGCGGAGAACAATCAGCCATTATTTCCATCTCTGTCTGTGCTGTTGACCACCGCAAAGCCACAGAAACGACATATGTCGTACGCTATACGGCTGTACTGGAAGGAAGCCGGGATCGAGCTCCGATCACGTGTTGATCACGCGTATGAGTCATTACAATTTGAAATAGTATAATAATGACCCATATGTGTTCAATGTCTGAAAGATCGACTTGATATCTAAAAATGGACCAACTTAATTGTCGACCTAATTCATATACAACCAAACAAAATTTTAATTTATTTCAAGGATGTTATAGATGAAGAACTAGGTATTCTTTACAATTTACTGAAAAAGGTAACGCTTGGCCTGAAAAAACTAGAAGAATATTTCATGAATTACATAATGAACTCTGGAAACGGTATAGTGAATAGGCCGGATAATGATAAGATCATGATACAAGAGCTTCTAGACTTTAAAGATAAAGTGGACGTTATCTCTGAGAAGCATTTCAACAGTAATGAGGCTTTCAGCAATATAATACGGACTGCGTTTACGAAGTTTATCAATAACAAGCAAAACAAGGTATGAATAACTGATAGTCGCTAAATCAACATCATACTACAACATATTTCTTTTCACGACTCGGCATATAATAGTATCCATCAACAATTCATTGCTATACAGTGCTGGCGATACATCATTTCGGTTCCCTGATTAATGTGTACGAGCGAGATAGAGAGAGAAATGCGTATATTAGAGTAAGCGCGCTAATGAAGAGTCCACAGATTTGATGTTCTTGGTGTCGACCACGCTTGATTGGATCGCTATCAGGCAACGTGGTGATGACAATTGTACGCACGCTTCTTTCTTTCTCTCTCTCTCTCTCTCTCTCTCTCTCTCTCTCTCTCTCTCTCGTAGCGTATATCTACTTTATTTTGTTAGCCTGCCCAGTTGTTGGCCAAGTATATCGATGCAAAGCTCAGAGCAAAAGACCTAACTGAAGATCAGCTGGAGATAATTCTAGGAAAAGTAATGGTGCTCTTTAGATATATCCAAGGCAAAGATATCTTTGAAGCTTTCTATAAAAAGGATTTAGCTAAACGATTGCTTTTAGGTAAGCCTCAGAACCTAGTCCTAACAGTAATATACAATGTGTACAGAAAAAGGAACTCCCATGATTCACATTACTATAGATAACGCATTTTTCGTCCTTGCTGACGAGGTGGTCTAACACTAAAAGATGTACCTACACTGCACAGACCTCAGCTCAATAAGTGGCCATGTTTGAACGTAAAATGTTCCATTCTTTCCATTTACGGGGTCAAAAATGGGAGGTTCCGTTTAAAAACATCGACTTGACCACCAAATGACCTTGAAAGCCATGGTCAAGGTCAATTCTAAGGTCACCATTGGATAGCTGGGGAAACCTCCTATCAATCGCGGGGCTTAGCTTTTTCTTAACATTAGTAGTTCACAAATTATCTTTTGACGATTTCAACTATACTCAGGCTTTCTGGAAAATAGGTGCGGATAATGATTTAAAAGACAATATGTCCAGAACTCAAGCAAAAGGACGCACCGTCTTTTTTCAGGTAAATCGACTAACCAAGATGCTGAGGATAGTATGATTGGAAGATTAAAGTCGGAATGTGGACCAGCCTTCACGTCCAAGATAGAAGGAATGTTCAAGGATATCAACATCAGCCAAGGAATCAACAATGCGTTCAAACAACACTTGGTTCACAATTTAACGCCGAATAGTTCTGATTTGTGTATAAACGTGTTGACAAGTAGTTTCTGGCCGAACTACTCCACTTATAATGTGAACTTACCCCCAGAGCTGGTGAACTACCAGGCTACGTTTCAGAAGTTTTATTCAAACAATCATAGTGGTGAGTCAAATTGACCTATACAGTGGGTCCGCAAAGTTGGGGTTTTCCTTTACACGACGTGTAAGCGGATTTTCTTAGTAGCATATACACCAATGTCTTAAGAAAACGGAGATATTGGGCTCCCCAAACTCAATCAAACCTGAACCATACCGAAGCCGGTCCTGTCCTATCCCTCGATCACGTCCACAGCGCCAGCGTACAGTCATACGACGTACGACTATGATGTAAATACGGATTTCACGACAGAGCCGTACTTGGAATTTCAATTCAACTGAACAGTGAGTACTTTTTCATTTATTTTTTTTTACTTGTTCGCTCACATTTCATCAAACATTAGCTTTGTTATATCAAGCGTAGTAAAAGGAAAACTCCAATCATGCGGTATAATAATAAACAAATTTATTCACATTTACAACCAGCCATTACAGTAACTCATTTAAGTAAAAAATGTAATTGCAAAAAGGGCCAACATACAGAAATACTGATAAAAGTGCTGGGCCAACTAAGATAAAAATAATGAACATTATGCTGTGAGAATTATACGCGAAGCTACATAGTGGGTAAGCTAGATGTAAACGTTACAAGCAGTTTAAACAGGTATTTTTAAAGACAATTCAATGCTGACGATCCAGACCTGAGTGACCCCTGTAATCATCGTTGATTGCCCTTTCTCCTATACAGAATACGTAGTGGTGCCCACATTAAAATAGGGACCATTTCAGCGTTCATAAAACAAGTCGCTGCCCAACTAGCAAAGTAGTGCTATAAGCTTTTGGTAAAAGAACTGATCAACCGTAAACGCTCTCTATTGTTGTTGCCTTAACACCAAAATGCTGGCTGAATGTTGTGTGGAATGCAAATTTGCTTTCTGCAGCGTATTTGTTCTAAAATGAGGTGTTTAAAATATTCTTATAGCATAGTTGTGTAACACCTTATAGGACAAATTTTGAACGGTTGCATAAACGTTTATACAACTATTTTATAAGACATATGTGCGCGGTAGTCAAAATAGTTGTGTTGTGGCATCCGTGGTAACGTTTATACAACAAATTCGAGCCTTGTTGTTTTGGTGTGCACATCTACTACTTTATAGCCAATAAATTGCTCCCGGCGGAAGCACTTATACAACTGTCGTTAAGTAACTGTTAAAGGCTGTACATCTGCAACAATATTACAACTTTTATAGTACAAAATTGCTGTGCTCGGCATACATTTGTTGCCAAATATGTTGGTATACAACTTCACCATAACCTAACATTCTGCTGACATCTTTTTAGTTAAAATGCCATAACCAATATTTTAAGACCTGCATATTGGTTTAAACGGTTTTATCAACTGTTCAAACCGGAGATATAGATCTGGTACAAATTCTGGGTAAATCATTCGACTCTATCCGAATTTCATTTCAGAGATTTGTCAAATTGTTGTATAACACTTGCAGACAACACCAAAATATTCTAATAAACCAAAGGCAACATGGACGATGCCATGATTATACATAACCACCTGCCATATTGGGCAAAAATATATTCCTTTATTGAAAATTAATTAATTATGTTTCAGTTCGACATTACAGATATAAAGTGATAAACATTAGGGTAATTGTGTCTAAATATTGGATTTGTGGAAGATTTAAAGAAGATATGTTCAGTTTTTCATCTTAAAAATCTAAACATATTTTTGATCATTATTAAAATATGAATCAAATACGAAGCCCGTACAAATTGCGTAACTACTTTGCACGATAATTACAATAAAATTTTCTGCGCAAGTAATTCAATAGCCCTATATCACAGTGTAGAAGTTTATTATATACCTGTGTATGAAATTCACAATGGCCGATATGTAAGTAAAAAAGATGACTGTAATGTGTTAGTTATATATTCTCCACTTCGCCTATACAATATATAAAAAATAGTTTGGTTGCAATAAAGTTGAATCATGTAACAGAATAGTTGTATAGTTGACAAAAACTGAATCTTGCACTAATGCAAATGATCTATAGCGGCTGCAAGAGGTTTACACTTTTGTTGTATAACTGTTACCTGCAGCACTTATACACCCTCTTAAATGATTGAAGTGTCCTATTAGGTGTGCCCATTCCGCTTGTATAGCTGTTCTAAGAGCGTTTTGCCAATGTTCTTACAGCATACAATGTTGTGTAAGGAAGACTGTATAATCGTTCTTGCAACTCTAATAGGAGTGATAATTGTTAGTTGGGTGTGACTCTGACACCTGTTCAAAAGTCGTAAATAATACTGAATTGAACACATTTCAGGAAGAAAACTAGTATGGCAATCAAACTTAGGCCACTGCATCGTCAAAGCAACTTTCGACGCTGGCAATAAGGAATTGCAAGTTTCCTTATTTCAAACGATCGTTCTGTTGCTATTCAACGAAGCAGAAAAACTCACTTTCGCGGAAATCTTGGAACTAACCAACATTGAGGTCGACGAATTGAAAAGGACTTTGTTCTCGTTGGCATGTGCCAAAAACAGGGTTTTGTGCAAGATGACGAAAGGAAAGGAAATTGAGAGCGAAGATCTATTTGGTGTTAATACAAAGTTTACTGGTAAACTGTTTAGAGTCAAGATCAATCAAATTCAGGTAATACTAGGTTTGATGTAACGTGAAATGAAAAAGATTACATTTGTGGTAAAGTATCTACTCAAAGTTTTTTTCAAATATCCAAAGAAAAGAATTTGCTTCTCTTATCGTAACTCAAATTTCGTGGTCAATACACGTATTGTAATCGCTAAAATCATCAAAATTGAGTTTGTTTTTTGGAAACTTGGAGTTAGCAAAATGTTCTACACTTGGCCATTTTTTATAATAGCAAACATATTGTAATTTTTCAGCTAAAGGAAAGTGTTGAGGAACAACACGCCACTGAGAAAAGCGTTTTAGCAGATAGACAGTTCCAGATAGACGCTGCTATAGTTAGAATACTGAAATACAGAAAACGTCTAAACCACAACGAGTTAATTTCCGAATTATTCAACATTTTGGATATTCCTGTGAAACCTTACGATTTAAAAAAGAGAATAGAACTGCTGATTGAAAGGGAATATCTGGAGAGAGACAAGGACGATCCGACCAATTATACTTATGTTGCTTAATTCGATTTTTGTTATTTTATTTATTTATTCTCAATAAATGATGTTCTTGTGAAGCGTACGTTTTTCAATACTTAGTCGTAGTAATACCTACAAACAAATCACCCTTAGCACGGTCAAGGAATGGACGCTCCAATTTTTATCCATTCATTCACAAACACGGCAAAAGTGCATCAAGTAGATTAATTAATCTTCCATGATTTTAATTTTTACTCATAACACTATAACAACTATTACCCAACATGGATTTAGGTACGTGTTGTAGACATCGCAAAACAAAAAACATTTAATTGGATTTCTAGAATTTTCGCATTTACACCGAAAAATATGCTACCCATCGCTCTTCAAAAAATGTCCTACCGATATTCCACATTTTTAAAGCAGTGTCTATACCATTGATTCCCAAAGTGGTCTATATCGACCGCTAGGGGTCTATGACAACCTGCAAGGGGTCTACGTCCGCGAAAAAAAATTTGGGGGTCCATAAAATGAATATGGGGGTCCACGATAGTGGATCTTAACACATACACTGATAGTACCTATTTACTTACATCATACTATCTTATAATATCAAAACATATACATTATTTATAAAAGTATCTATGAAGTAAAAAAATTATTATATATGTTTATAAAATTGTGTAAGTTGTAGGATGCTGGTATTCGCTTTGTGGTCGCAATACCTTTCGAACTTGTAAGTCGCAGTCTCAGAGCTTCGCTACCTTGCACTGGCTTGTTCAATTCGTCACTCTATAAATACGAATGTGGGACAAATACGTTTATTCGTTTCCTGAATCTTGAAAGAGAAAGTGCTAAGAAAATATTTTGAAAAATATATATCACACAAATTATAGTGAGTCAGTGTTATTTTGTTTGAGAGTGCTGGAGAAAAGTAAGTACATTATTTTTTATTAAATTTTAGTTTTGTAGTCGTAGTTAGTAAAGATGGACAAATTACGCCAATCATGACTTTAGTTATTAGTAGTTAAATATTCAATCATGCAAAATTACACGAGTACTAATCAATAGTTTCTTTTTGAAAGTTTTAGCAATCGATAATATAATTACAGTGCAATCTCCGTAATTCGAGCTAATTGTTGCAAGAAGATGTTCGAATTATGGAATGTTTTCGGAAAAATCAAAAAATATTTTTAATATACAGCTGCTGGATTTTCTGTCTTATTTAAATAATTTAATTTTGCCCACAGATGACTGATGCCATATCCGAATCTAAAAAGAAATGTAGACAGTACAGTGTTGATTATTTGAAAATTGGCTTCATACCATCATTGCCGGACAAACAATCGCCTATGTGCCTTTTATGCAACAAAGTTTTGGGCAATGACGCTATGAAACCATCTAAACTGCAAGATCATCTGAGAAGATGCAACCCTGATAAAACAGAGAAAGATTTGAAATACTTTCAAAGACTCAAAGATAAATTTCAGAAGAGACCTACACTGGACAGAATGTTCGCTTCGACGTCACAAAGAAATGATGATGGTTTGCGGGCGTCTTACAATATCTCGTTACTTATAGCAAAATCCGGAAAACCGCATACTATCGGAGAGAAGTTAATTTTGCCAGTCGTTGAAGAGGTTTTAAAAACTGTTTTACACAAACCTGCATCTGATATCATCAAAAGAATTCCCTTAAGCAACAATACTGTTGAAAAACGTATTGATGAAATGAGTTCTGATATTGAAAGCTTCTTATGTAATTATTTGCAAACGACCCATTTCTCTGTACAACTGGACGAGTCAACTTTACCTGATAATGCAGCATTATTATTGGTATATGTTCGTTTTATTATGAATCAAGAAATCTACGAAGAACTGCTCTTCGCAAGAACTTTGATAACCGACACTAAAGGTGAATCAATATTTCATGTTTTGAAGGATTACTTCATTGAAAAAGCAATTCCTTTATCAAAATATAATATCAGAAGCTACAGATAGAGCACCTGCCATGGTTGGACGTCATCGTGGATTTATAAGCTATTTAAAACAAAATGTGTCAGGGGTGTTAGCAATACATTGCGTCATTCATCGACAACATTTGATTGCTAAAAATTTGAGTGTTAGATTGCATGAATCACTTCATTTAGTCATTGATGCAGTAAACCGAATCCGAAGCAACGCGTTGAATACGCGGTTATTTGCGCAGTTGTGACGACGAACACTTTCATCAATTACTCCTTCACACTGAAGTACGCTGGCTGTCGAAAGGCTTATGTTTGACAAGATTTGTTGCACTTTTTGAGACTATTTGAGAATTTCTGGATACTAAAGATAAAATCTTAAAAAGAAAATTTAATGAAGAGGAAAACAGACATCGCCTATTTAACGGATTTGTTTACAAAATTTAATATGGTTAATTTGCAATTACAAGGCGTCAGTTTAAATTTGATTAAAACAAAGTCCATCTTATCAGCGTTTCTTGCCAGAGTTAAACTAATGAAGCAAAATACTGGACGGGGCGAATTTTCTCAGTTCCCCAATTTGTCACAGACAAGCTGCCAGGAAGACGACGTTTCAACTTACGTTCAACATTTAAATGGCCTCTATTCAGATTTTGAATCTAGGCTTGAGGATATTTTGACTATGGTAATACCACCGTGAATAATTAATCCATATGGTGACATAGAAGAAACGAATGTCATAATACAAGAGGAACTGACTGAACTAAGTACAAACGAAGAACTTGAGGTTCAGTTTAAAAACGGATATCAGCAATTCTGGCTGCAAAACAACATACCCGTTACTTATCCCGTATTATGGCATATAGCGAGGAAATTTTTAATCTCCTTTCCATCGTCATACCTAGTGGAAAGGGGGTTCAGCGCTGTTACCAATCTCCTAACGAAAAAAACAAACAGACTGGACATCATTAGCCGAGGAGATTTAAGATTAACCCTTACAAAATTGACGCCAAATGTTGATAATTTTTTATTAAAGCATCAGGTTCATCCTTCTCACTAAAAATATTGACTTATTGCTTATGTTATTTTATTTATAGTTTATTTTATGTTTATTGGTGTCTGACCAATAAATGCCCGCATTGGGAATAAGTGCCCGCATTGATTTTTTAAAGAACCCCCCTTTATAGAAAATATTTTTTTTTAAATTATTCTGAAAATTCAAGGATAGGTACACACTAAAATTCGTTAATTTTTTGCCTATTTTTAGATAACTTAAACGTATAAGTAGCGGAATTTAATCAAACTAACAGTGAAATTATTGTATGTGTATGTTACGTATATTTTACATAACAGATACAAAATTTTATTTTGAGTAGTTTTAATTTAAATTCAATTAATAAATGTATAAATTAACATGTGTTTTTACTTTAAGTTTTTAACACTAAACTTCACTACAGTTAGAAATTTACAGGAAATCAATATCAGGTAAGTAGGGGGTCTACCCAACACGGAAAAACATGGCAAGGGGTCTACGACACAAAAAAGTTTGTGGAACTCTGGTCTATACTTTCATCTGATATGTATATTAATGTATCATCTGCAAATATCTGAAGTTTAAAATAATCTAAAATATTACAAATGTCATTAATGTATAAGGTAAGTAGTAGTGGACCTAATTTACTACCTTGTGGTATACCAACAGAAATGTTTTTTGATCTTGATAATGTAGAACCAATTTTGGTTTTTTGACTTCTGTCAATTAAATAGTTTTGTAGAGTTTTGAATACAAATCCTGCAAGTCCGTATTGATTCAATTTTGTAAGTAATTTATCCCTATCAATAGACTCAAACGCCCTTTTGAAGTCCAAAAACACTGTTAGTGTACGTTTCCGATTGTCCATGCGTCTCCTTCAATCCTCTAAAACCATTTGTGTTGCCGGTTCCTCAGTTGAGTGTTTCCTCCTGAATCCAGCTTGAAATTTGGTTAAAATGTTATTTGGTGAACAATTTTCATTTTCGCACGTTCACATAAAAAGTTATCTCAGGAAGCTCAAAGCAGCTGAAGTTAGGTACATCATTAAAACGATTTATGGGAAAAATGCTAATTTGAAATCTCTAGAATTTTCTCAAACTGCTTATCGTTCTTCTTCTGAATCATACTCCTTGTACAGGGTGCGGCAGAGAGGACGGACGTTTTTGGGATGGGTCCGCCTCCATCTACGAGAGAGGTGGGGAGGGTGCCGTTTGACTCGTGGGATCCTAGCATTATTTTATAGAGATGATCAAAGTTGCGATTTTGTGATCGCATTTAAAACTGCGATTGCGATTTACCACTCACTGCGAGTGCAACCTGTGATTGCGATTTGAAATTGTTGGACTGTGTTATTTCATTATTTCCCTTCTATAAAAGGTTAATTACATTAAATTGGTCATATTTAACTGTTATGTGTTAACAACTGTTATCACAAAAAATGAAATAACATTGTATTTGTGTTATAAAGTTTAGGAGAAATGATAATACCTTTTTTTTTAAATCTTATAATTCCAAATTTGGAGATTTTATTAAAAATGAAAACAAATGACTCTTATAATTATAATTTTAATTAGAAGAATGCAAAAACTAAACCCAACAGGTAATATGTTAAACTGCAAACATTTCTTTTCAAGAACTTAACAAGGTTGGTTTATTTGCAGCTATAGCTAACTTCGCACGTGAGATGGAAGCACTGATCGATGAAAATGAGAACCTCAAGGCTAGAGTATATGCGAACAAGCCCCGAACTCTGGACGAATTGAAGGACGAAATTCGCGTGGAAGTCGCCCAAGTTGAGAGAGCGATGTTGGAGAGAGTCTACGCGAACTTCCAAGAACGCCTCCAGCACTGCATCAACGATTTGGGCCACCACATGCCTGATGTGATTTTCCACACTTGACTGTCTCAAATGCTATTTCCTTGTGAACCTGATTCCATCAATAAATTTGTTTTCGACTAAAAATTAACTGTTTTATGATTTTTTTAAAACGGTCCATCCTCTCTGTCGCACCCTGTATATTGATAAAAATGTCACGCTACTCATTGTCTTGTTAACAATTACGTAAGAAATTATGTCACTAGTAACTTGTCAAAATTTTTGTTAACACGTCCAAACTCATTTACCAAAATTTCCCGTGAATTTAAATGCAAAATGTTGTCCGTAATTTCCAGAAGACTGAAACCTGCAGATAAAACTCGCCTAGGTAGAATAGTGTATTTTACTACTACTGTCATTATTCTAAACAGCATTGCTTTAAGGTTTCTCAAGTGATTCGTGTGGTGATGATAAAGAACCTAGTGCACCAGTCATTTGCACAGAGATACCGGGACCTAATACCACAAAGCTTATCAGAGATCTTCAGCCTTTCCAGGTAAATGATCCTCATAAACCATTATTAGTTTTTGTTCAGGGGAAAAGAAGAGAGTAGCTCTAAACTAGAAATAAAGTTCGTCCGACCATGGACAGCTGTCCTGTGTTATTTGGAACTCCTCAGCTTGGATCAGGCTTGGACTCGGTGGTCAACTAAGAAAGCTGAGCAACTATCCTCTATCCAAACAACAAGGTCTATCGAAATGAGACAGCACAAAGTGCCATCTGTTACCGGACTCGACCACTGCGAAAATGAAAACAGCAAGCTGACTGTTAGAACTGTATTTGTTCCTACAAATGTAGGACGCCTTTATGACCTCTTTCATAGTCCTTTCTCTCCTCCAGAAAGGCCGGGGTATTTCTAGATTTCTACTGTTCCGTTGAGACTATGTTTTCTTTTTGAATTGTAGAAAATTTCAAGCTGATGTAAATCAAAAGCATGAACAATTTGATGCAAATAGATGTTTGTAACATAACCACAAAATAGAGGCCATAAAGGCATCCTACAATTGTAGGAACGACTGACGATACGACCCGAAATGCAATCAATTCTAGTTCTATAGTAGATACGTCTATTCGTTATTTACCAAACTACAGTGGCGACCTGAAATTTTTAACTTTCTCTGTAGACTTTCATTTTCGCAGACGACGTAACTGGAATATTGATTGTAGAATACAGAGGGAGTGAACGTGTTTGCGGACTATGAAGCCTCGATAGGTAACTTCTTGACTGATGTGGATGGAAATGCATTTCTAGATTTAAACATGCAATCGGACACAATGCCCCTAGGCTATAACCATCCTGAAGTCCTGCGGATATTTGAGGATCCAAGGAAAGTTGTAAGGTAGCTCTTTTGGAAGTGTACATGAGTTTGAATGCGTTTGTTTCCAGAAAAATATCGTGAATAGGCCAGTTTCTGGGGTATACCCTGGAGATTATTGGGCAGAGAAGATCAAGAATATTGTCAACAAAGTACGTATGCGGTAACTAAGTCCCATTAAGGAGGTAATAAGCTCTATTTATTTACGTAGCTCATATACAGGGTGTCTGCAAAGTTGGGGTTTTCCTTTTCAGAAACAACTACCCTTGAAATAACAAAGGTAATGTGTAGTGAAACGAGGGCGACCAAGAAAAAAAAAAGGAAAAAGTACTCACTATCCAGTTGACGAGAAGGGCTAAGTACGTCTCTGCCCGAAATCATACCGCTCCAACAGAAAATGAAATCAGCTGATGCGCTACCGAGCAGACGCAGGCAAACAAGGAAGCCAAAATGTTGCGTAAAAAGTCTAGGTATTGCCTCCCGTCCAATCGATTTGGGAGAATAAATGGTCCAACGAGCATACCGTTCACCATGCCAGCCCAAACATTCACCGAAAATGTTTGTTGAAAATGTGCCCGACGGACAGCGTGCGTATTTTCTACTGGCCAAACATGAGTGTTGCGAAAGTTATTCAACCCCATTACGCGTGAACGTAGATTCGTCTGTCACCAATATGCACTTCAAAAAGTCCGGATTATTGTCATGTTGATGCAACAACCATTCACAAAACCGCACTCTTGCTGGAAAATCGTCAGGTTGAAGGGGTTGTACACGTTGGACGTGAAACGGATACAGCCCCTCTTCACGCAGCGTTTGCCACACTTTAGTTTTTGATACTTGCAATTCTCTAGCCACGTCTCTAGTGCTTGTTGAGGGATTCTCGTCTACGCGATTACCTCTACACGCGTGACTGTAACCGTCGGTTGAAGGTTGCATACTGACCTGACACACTGACCCCGACCCAGTTCTGTCGTCGGGTTGAGCTAGTGTCCTAGTACCATTCGGGGATGTCGCGGCTACAGGGCGGTATTTAGATATTTTTGATGTTGCAGAGCCCTTTATCTCGGTTCCCTTAAGACATTGGTGTATATGGTACTAAGAAAAATTGCTTATGTTTTCAAGATCTACACGTCGTGTAAAGGAAAACCCCAACTTTGCGGATACCCTGTATAGTTTACGTGTTTTCATAAATCATTACTAAGGTATGTACCTTGAGGTGCCACGAGACAGCAACAGCGACCAAGCCTGAGAGCGATCCCCGAAACTTTTTTAAATGATGTTCGCGACAATATTTCATTAATGTAACTCCTGAAACTCATACTGTGGTTTTGAAGAGAAATTAAAGCATATATAGTTCTGTTCACGGTTTTTGACGGTTTCTTTCTGCAGCGGCTACTCGCTCTTAAACATAAAGGTGGATTGGGTATTAGGGGATTGTTGTTTTTTACTTTCTGGAAATGCTTCTATAAATTCAACACAGACAGTCGAAGTTGTAGCTGTAACTTCAGCCATTACTGTATGTTTTATATCGGAGATTAACAAAGGTAAACTAAGATCACACGTTCGTGGCAAGTAAAATTGTCGTACAGTGACAAGCATGAAAGTGCAAACAAATGTGAACTCATAGAAGACGATTGCATAGCTATGTGTGAGCAATATGGATGTGTGAAGGAAATTTTTGTAGTTCTGCTGTGACCCATCAAAAACCGTACAAGTACCTATTTGTGATTTGATTCGGCAGGTTAATTGAGCTCCATCAATATTTCATACTGAACTTGTGACAGTGACTGATTTTTTACTTGATAGCTTTGCCACCGGTCTCACAAATCGGTCTCAAACATAAAAGTGGTAGCTGTCTCTTTGCGCTGATGCTGACGTTAACTAAATCATGTTAAACTCATTTCTGAAACTGTTTTAGTAGGTATCTCCCAACTTGCCAAACGTTTGTACGAGTGACTGCGATGCAAAAGCAATCGAAAATGGCTTCAAGGCTATGATGATAGCCTTTCAACGTACCCAAAGAGGTCAAACATCGATAACTGAGGAAGATCTGAAGTCAGCTATTTTGAATCAACCTCCTGGAACTCCTGAACTGACCATCATGTCTTTCAAGGTAATCAATACGATGTCCCTTAAAACCTATGCCGTACTGACGAATCCCAATGAGAATCGAATCGCGACGTATACGGTTGATCACAGAGAAGGCAGTACTGGGGAGGGGAAGCTTGGCTGGTTTCCACATTTGGCCCTTCTTGCTACACACAAAAGAGAATGATCTTGACTCAAGAACAACTATCTTCAAATGAGGACCGTGACTTCGGTATGTTTGTAGGTATATTCAGGGTTTGTCCGGAAAGTAATAGGACTCATTTTCTTCCGCCATGACTTTACTTCGGAACGTACGCGCACCGACTGGATTCAGTATAGGACATTGTCTCCGAGCACTTGGAGAGTCAGGACAGGCATTTTCGCGCGACGTGTTTCTGGGAGTGGTGCAAGCCGAAAATGCAGCGTTCGTTAGAGCAGGGGTACTCGATTAAATTCTGTGTGAAACTCGGTAAATCTGCGACAGAGACGTTTGATATGATCAAGCAGGCTTACCCAGGTGTTGCTTTAGCAAGAAGTGGTGCGTTTCGGTGGCACCAGGCCCTTTTGGAGGGCCGGGAAGAGGTCGCTGATGAAGACCGTGCTGGAGGACCTTCGACTTCGACAAACACCGATAATGTGACTCGTGTGCGCAAAGTTTTGAACTCAGACCGTCGACGAGTAAAAGTGTGCCAAGAAAATTTGAACATGTGTGAAAGTGACCCCCAATTTTTGACTCACGTAATCACAGGTGACGAGTCGTGAATCTTTGAGTATGATCCCGAGACAAAGAGGCAATCTTCCGAGTGGCACACGACGGCGTCTCCTCACCCAAAAAAGGGAAGAATGAGCAAATCCAAAGTGAAAACGATGCTCATTGTCTTTTTTGACATCAAAGGCATCGTCCACCATGAATTTGTTCCTTCTGGACAAACCGTCAACGCCAAGTTTTACGTGGAAGTGCTCAGGAGACTCAAACGAAGGATCAGTCGGGTCCGACAAGACATCGCAGCCGACTGGAAGGTGCACCACGACAACGCCCCGGCTTGCACCGCCTTTCTTGTGAACAGCTACCTGACCAAGGCCGGCATCCCATCGCTTCCGCAGCCGCCCTTCAGCCCAGATGTGCCCCCCCCCCCGGACTTTTTTTGTTTCCTCGCCTGAAAAGGTCGATGAAAGGCAAGCATTTTGAGACGACAGAGGGGATCCAAGCAGCATACACCGCGGCTCTCAAGGCTATTCCGGAGAATGCCTTCCATGACGCCTTCAATGTTTGGAAATCGCGCTGGCAGCGCTGCATCAACGATTTTGAAAGTTTTTAAAGAATTGTAACGATTGGCTCAATAATTTTTTTTAAATCGACTCAGTCCTATTACTTTCCGGACAAACCCTGTATCTTTGAATTAAGGTCAATTTCTTAATTGTAAGTGCCACGTGTCCTTAAAACAACTAAATTACCTCATTGGAAGTATCTGTGATCTCAAATCAAGATCATAATCTCATAGAAACTCATACTCTTGAATCAACAGCACTCTTTTTTGTGTGTAACCTCGTGGTACTAACACTGTACAAGCCATCTACTATTGATTATTGAATGAACCAGCTCACACAGTACAACGTCCATGGCTAGGAATTAACTTTCGAGGCGGAGACTTGAACGCGCAAATAGACTTCGAAGTTGAGTCATTTATTTTAACAGTGAGTAGATCTGATCAAAAGAAATGTTTTTTTCCTCTACCATTTTTCTGGTAAAATTAAAGTAACAAAGTTATAGCCCTTTGGAAGTTTGAGTACCGCCCTGTCTCAATAATAATATTATGTGCTCGTGTTTGGCGGCAACGGATATAATCCGCCTTATCAGTTCATGGCATCGGAAACAAAAAAGCCAAAGAATTTGGAACGATGTTTTTACAATTATTTCTACTAGCGCCTAACCTCAATGGATGGTAAGAGACCACAATCACCACAGTCCACCTTATTTTGTTAACCGGATACATAACAAGAGGAATCTCGAGATCATGGTCTGACGTTTTTCCTCAATATGACCATCACTCTACTTTGAGCTACATCTTCCTTCGGCATTTGGTGCAGATTGACAGGCAATCAGACCGGTGAAGCATATAACAAATGGATTCTATTATTATTAATTGAGATCCTAACCAAAAGCTATAAACTCAAAAGAGAGATAAGAAATTAAACAGAAAAAAGATCATGTCATAAGCAAACTAGAGTTCGTTGTACACCCATCTGTCTAAACGATTCTTGAACTCGTTAACTATAGATGCATTAACAACATCGCATGACAGCCTGTTTCAGGCATCAAAGCCTCGGCCTCCCCTCATAACAAGGTCATGGAATACCGTACGGAATGCGTGTAGCCCTCATTTGAAAATTATCCATAATTGGCCTAACATACGACGTATACTAAGTGACATATAAATCCGAACACCCAGTTTAAATGGTTTTATTTTAATAAAATTTTGTATAAGTACTTAATGAAGCATAATAAGTAAATGGTAAAAATTTCAAAATGATTGCACTGCTTTAAAGCCCTTTGACCTTTAATAATGTGTGGATGCACCCTGATGTGCTACGCATTCTCCAACGCGCCTAGGCATGCTTCTGATCAGGTGGTCAATGTCCTCCTGTGGTATCTCATTCCAGGCAACCACCAACTCCTCTTGAAGTGCTTCTAGAGTCTGAGGAGGACGTTGCAAATTGAGCAATCTCCTACCCATAATATCCCACACGTGCTCTATTGGGGATAAGTCGGGAGATTTTGGTGGCCATGGTAACAATGTGACATCATTATGTTGAAAGAAGTATATTGTGACTCTTGCAACATGTGGTCGGGCATTATCTTGTTGGAAAGTTGGATCTGCCAGGGTGTCAAGATAGGGTAAAAGATGGGGTTCTAGAACTTCGTGGATATAACGCTGCGCGTTCATGTTACCTCTGATGAAGATTAAAGGTGACCTGGAACTATAAGTTATAGCACCCCAAACCATAACTCCAACAGTGTGATGAACATGTCTTTCAACAAAAACCTGTGGATTCCTCCTTTCACCACGTCGCCTTCTAACCCTGGCACGACCATCGTGCATGCCTAAACAAAATCGAGATTCGTCACTAAAGACAATACTGTTCCATTCCTGATCCCAGAGTGACCGTTGTCTGCACCACTCAAGGCGATTACGTCGGTGTTCTCGAGTTAAAGGGAGGACCCAGTGTGGCCCGTATGAAAACAAGCCAAAACTTCTCATTCGTCGGTAAACACTTCGCAAGCCAATAGGTCTTCCGTGTTCTGCAAACCATTCATTTGCAATGGACCTTGTAGTGGAGAAACGTTCCCTTAAGGCCAATAATCTTAGGCGGCGATCATCACGGTCTGTTGTTCTACGGCGGCGTCCAGTGCCCCTTGCTCTTTGCGTACGGCCTTCTCGAAGCCATGCCTGACAACACCTAACCACAGTGTCTACACTTCTTTGCACTCTAACTGCAATGGCCCGAAAAGAAAGTCCAGCTTCCCGAAGTCCCACTATACGGCCCTTATCAAACTCACTAAGTTGACGAAATCGTACAGGTCTCCGTACTCTAGGCATCGTAACCGATCGTAAAGGATGTCAAGAACCAAAATCCGCCAACGTTGATTATTTACTGCGGCTGAAATATTCATTTTTAGAGCGTTAGTGAATTAAAAAAAAGCAGTATAAAAACCGGAATGTCCAGCTGATAAGGCTGAAAATTTTTTCACTTGTTATTTACAGTAAGATAAATACATTCACCAACTTTTATTAAAATAAAACCATTTAAACGGGGTGTTCGGATTTATATGTCACTTAGTATACATATCTCAAGGTTACTTGATGCAACCTTCTCTACAATCTCATCCACAAGGGATCTTTTACCACCAAAACTTCGCTGACATTTCGGATCAAACTTAGCAATACCCTGTCGACAATATGACACGTAAGAACTGGCGTTCGTCAGGGCTTGAGGCATTCATCTACTTTGACTGTTTAGAGCAGGGCTCTAGGTGCGATTTATAGACATTGATTGATGATTGAGTGCGCGCCATGGATTTTGGACAAACCTTAACACTTTTCTAATGGAATCAGAGAAGCTTTATTTATAAATCTAAATTGTATCTCAAATCAAGATATGAACATTTTTTTATTTTTCAACATAGTCAACATAAACATTTGTTAGGCCATGACACCAGCCTTTGCATCCCGTAGTCAAAGAACGCTGTCGCCTGATCGTTAAACTGGTATCTTTCAACATGTCATCATTTTCCAAGAGCATTCCACCAGGAAATTCCTTTATTTTTGGAAAAAGTTGAAAGTCTAAGCTGTATGGTGGATGATCCAGTAATTACCAACATATCTAGTTATGTCTGTGTTCTTGCTGCATAACGTGAGGCCGAGCGTTGTCGTGAAGCAGAACGACGCTGCTAGAGAGCAGGCGCGTCTGATTCAAGAACTTGCTGGTGAATTTCAGCAGGAGGAACTGTTTTGCGTTTAAAACCCGAATTACGGAGCGCACTTCAAAATCGGCGAACTTACTGATTGACGTGACGACAACCAAAATAATATAATCACACATCCAACACCGTCAGATACGTAGTGAGAGACTGGCCAAGAGTGTCTGAGGTTGAACAGACGAAACGTGCCAGGATGCGCGGGCATGGTGCGCAATCGGTTCTTACTTCAAAAAAGGCCGTCGTAGGATTCGGTAATTCTGAATTGGTATTCAAATTATTATAATATGGCATTTCCTTCTCATTCATTGTAATATACTAAGTGACATATAAATCCGAACACCCAGTTTAAATGGTTTTATTTTAATAAAATTTTGTATAAGTACTTAATGAAGCATAATAAGTAAATGATAAAAATTTCAAAATGATTGCACTGCTTTAAAGCCCTTTGACCTTTAATAATGTGTGGATGCACCCTGATGTGCTACGCATTCTCCAACGCGCCTAGGCATGCTTCTGATCAGGTGGTCAATGTAGTCCTGTGGTATCTCATTCCAGGCAACCACCAACTCCTCTCGAAGTGCTTCTAGAGTCTGAGGAGGACGTTGCAAATTGAGCAATCTCCTACCCATCATATCCCACACGTGCTTAATTGTGGATAAGTCGGGAGATCTTGGTGGCCATGGTAACAATGTGACATCATTATGTTGAAAGAAGTATATTGTGACTCTTACAACATGTGGTCGGGCATTATCTTGTTGGAAAGTTGGATCTGCCAGGGTGTCAAGATAGGGTAAAAGATGGGGTTCTAGAACTTCGTGGATATAACGCTGCGCGTTCATGTTACCTCTGATGAAGATTAAAGGTGACCTGGAACCATAAGCTATAGCACCCCAAACCATAACTCCAACAGTGTGATGAACATGTCTTTCAACAAAAAACTGTGGATTCCTCCTTTCACCACGTCGCCTTCTAACCCTGGCACGACCATCGTGCATGCCTAAACAAAATCGAGACTCGCCACTAAAGACAATACTGTTCCATTCCTGATCCTCGAGTTAAAGGGAGGACCCAGTGTGGCCGGTATGAAAACAAGCCAAAACTTCTCATTCGTCGGTAAACACTTCGCATGCCAATAGGTCTTCCGTGTTCTGCAAACCATTCATTTGCAATGGACCTGGTAGTGAAGAAACGGTCCCTTAAGGCCAATAATCTTAGGCGGCGATCTTCACGGTGTGTTGTTCTACGGCGGCGTTCAGTGCCCCTTGCTCTTTGCGTACGGCCTTCTCGAAGCCATGCCTGACAACACCTAACCACGGTATCTACACTTCTTTGCACTCTAACTGCAATTGCCCGAAAAGAAAGTCCAGCTTCCCGAAGTCCCACTATACGGCCCCTATCAAACTCACTAAGTTGACGAAATCGTACAGGTCTCCGTACTTTAGGCATCGTAACCGATCGTAAAGGATGTCAAGAACCAAAATCCGCCAACGTTGATTCTTTACTGCGGCTGAAATATTCATTTTTAGAGCGTTAGTGAATTAAAAAAAAGCAGTATAAAAACCGGAATGTCCAACTGATAAGTCTGCAAATTTTTTCAGTTGTTATTTACAGTAAGATAAATACATTCACCAACTTTTATTAAAATAAAACCATTTAAACTGGGTGTTCGGATTTATATGTCACTTAGTATATCTTTAGAACGCTGAACATGGAACCACGCCTGGAGCAATGTCAGCGTCCCACTCTAATGCACTATCCAAGGTGGACATTCCAGCTTTTGACTGGCCAATAGCTGATTTTCCAAAGTACAAATATCCCTTGGATCACTTTGAGTCGCTCAACAAAGGGCAGGATGAAAGGTGTTTAGCCATGGTTGAAGATCTCGTGGATCACTGCGAGAAAAGAAGTAAGTAACTGGTACCCTTTTGGGAAAGAAAAATTGATTTTTAAAGACATGTCTTTCGGAAAAACCAGGAAATATGATCTATCAGTGGTATCACTTCATTAAATTGTTTTTTGATACAGTTTAGAGTTTTGAACGACAATCAAGCAGGATACTCGAGGGCAGGTCATTTATGTATATTAAAAATAGCAGGGGGCCAAGTACTGGTCCCTGCGGTACCCCGTTACAAATAGGCAAAACCTCAGAGGCGGTGCCTCAGAGCTTACATCCAGCTTCCTATTTGACAAATACGGACGAAACAGCGCTAGCTCCTGAGGGAGCTTAAAAAATGTGTCATGTAACTTTTTTCAGATATGCCTGTGGCAGGAATCGCCGTAGAGCCTATCCAGTCAGACTGCACTACGGAAGCATCCGCAGACTTCTTCCAAGGCCTGCAACAAATTACAAATCGCAGAGGCATCTACCTGATGTTCGACGAAAGTCGTACGGGCTGTGGCGCTACTGGAAAATTCTGGTGCCACGAAAATTTCTGCCTCCCAAACCGTGTTGATGCGGTCGTTTTTGGCGAGAAGTGCCAGCTGGCCGGGTTTTTCCATTCCTTAGAACTCAGGTATCGTTTACCGATTCTTAAATCTACGATTATTGTCCAAACGCTACACCAGAAGAATTTAGCAAGCGTTTTATGTCGCACCAATGCGACAAAGCTGTGCATCTGGATCGCTCATCCGCAAATAAACATACGAGGGATGTCTTTCAAGTTTTGCATATTATATAAATAAAACAACTCTGTAGGTAGTTTTAAATGACTTTATTGTTTTTCAAAGTATTCTCCACGAAGATTAATTAATACACATCTGCATGTGCTCGAACCAATTTTCGAAGTACTCATTCCACTCGTTTGCTGGCAGATCCAAAACGGTATTTTTGAATGCGTCAACTGCTTCTCCTGGTGACTGGAACCTTTGACCACGCAGTCTGTTTTTAATTTTCGGGAAAGTAAAGAAATCGTTAAGACTTAGATCGGGACTATATGGGGGATGGTCCAATAATTCCACGTTTTCTTCCGTTAAATACTGCCTTGTTTTTTGGGCTGTGTGCGAGCTTGCATTGTCTTGGTGGAGGATGATTCTTCTTTCGGGGTTGATTTTTCGAAGCTCGATGATGACTTTTGGCAAACAAATAATTTTCTTACTCCTAATTTTTCATGTAAAATTTTTTGAATTGAGGTCTTTGAGATCTTCAAGGACGTCTCAATCTCGCGATATGTCACATGTCTATCTTCAATGATGAGTTTATTGCGCACAGCATCGACGTTTTCCTGGGTGACTGCCGTTTTTGGTGCACCGACCCTGGGATCGTCGCTAAGGCTCACCCGTCCACGTTTAAAATCTCCATACCAACGGGAAATTGTCGACTGATGTGGCGCTTCGTTGCCGAAAACAGACAGTAACTCAGCAAGGCATTCTTGTTAGGATAATTGTCTCTGAAAGTTGTAATAAATTATGGCGCAAAAATGTTCTCGGTTGAGTTCCATTTTTCTAATGACTTGGTGACACTTAAACATTCACTGTAGTGAGAACACTGCACGTATTCTTGTGAAACTTTGAATTTAAGTTTACTAAAGAGTGAGGTTAAGATTCAGTACTGACGTTCGATCCGCGCGGCCTACTATGTTTCTATATGCAAAACTTAAAAGATATCCCTCGTATTTTTGAGTCGTACTGTAAATAATCCACCTAGACAAAATTGTATTTTCGATAGTTGAAATAGATTATTTACATACACTTTCAACGCATGATACTATAACTCGAGAAGATATGCTCAGTTCGCGGTCGAATTTCGTATGGTTTATCTGAAGTCACTTGAAATAGCATAAAAACCTTTGGTCGGTGCGTCCTTTGTAATTTCATGACGTATCATAGGCGTGCGGTTATTTATTTAGTACGATAATAATAATGTTTTTATATCACAATAAATGGATTTTACTATTTTCTTATTTTTTTGATTTGGGATAAAAAATACTTATATTGGGAGTTTAATTTATGTTGACTGAAAGTTAAGAAATGGAAAAATTACAGAATTCCAACGTTTGACATAGGCAAATATTTACATAGCAGGTAGGTATATAAAAAGGTATATAAAGACTTACATTATAGGTATTTATATATCATCCTCGCCTTCGGAGCTGTCGCTAGAGTCATCTTGTAGAGGAATTACAACGGGATTTACAGGAGGCAAAACACAATATTCATTTTCTTTTTCAATAATATGCCTAGAACACTGCTTCCATAGGTCTGTGGCAGCAATATGAGATACTGCATCTCTTATTGTGGCCAATAGCGATTCACTTAATTGAGGGGTCTGATTATGTTTTCTTACTTTTTTTTTAAAGCAGCCCAGACCAACTCAATCGGGTTAAAAATGCAGTAATAGGGAGGTAGACGTAATACTTCATGGCCATTTTGCTGAAGCAGATTGTCAACAACATACTCTTTTTCAAATTTTTGTCTTTTAATAAGATCCAATAATATGGCTTTGGTTGATTTTTGTGGTATTTCCATTCCCTTATACTTCATAAAATCAATAATGCCTTGTTTTTTGTGCCTGTATTCGGAATTTTGTTCTTCTGTCGGGAATGCTATGGCGCATTGTCCATAATAATCACTGAATTTGGGGAAATGTTTGGTATTAACTGCTGCTCTATCCACTTTTCAAATAAGTCGGAGGTCATGTCCTCATGATAGTCGGCACATGATTCTTTGATATTTTTGGCAGATAACAGCAAGGCATTAGGTATAAATCCATTTTCACTGCCAGCATGGAGAATAATGATTCGTTTTCCACGGTTGCATGGTGCATTTAAAATGCACTTGTTGTTGTCGTCAACCCAGCCGTACTGCACAACATCATGGGTATCATACCACTTTTCGTCCAGGTAAATCAGATTTCTTTTCTGCTCTCTATAGATTTTAACTTTGTGCCAAAATTCTTGTCGCAATTCAACGATTCGAGACGACTCCATAATCACCATTCTTTTATCTAATTTTTTGTATTGAAAACCACACAGTTTTACAATACAGTGCAGTGAGTCTAAGCATTTGTAATTATAAAAATCTTCAGGATAATCTTTTAATTTATCACGTATCATTTCCAACGTGGGCACCAAATTTTCTTTATAAAATCCGTATATTATACGACGAATATCTTCCTGAAAACCCACGTCTATTCTTTTTAATTTTTGCCCTATGCGTTTTCTGTGGAAGGAACGGTTGACTACATCTCCCCTTTTTATAACCCGATAAATGGTAGACCGACTGATTTTTGTCAGGATACAAATTCTGTTTAAAATTTGATTTTGCGAGGAATCTGGATTTTCGTTTTTCAGACAATCATACATATTTAGGATTACTCTTTGGGTCTGTTCCTCTAAATCTTTATGAAAGAATTCTGCCTGCACAGGTTCATCAACCATCTCCTCGTGGCTTGGAGCATTCTCCCAAGGTCTCCAAAGAGCCATATTTAGGACACACAAGAACAATCAACACAACAATTAAATCAACAAGTAAACTGAGTATTCAAAAGTCAAAAACACACAAACTAATAAAATCTATGAAAAAACACGGACAGACTAAAGAAAACACGTTTATTCACCGCTACACGGCACTGGCTAAACTGTTTCAATTTTCAGTAGCCACCTGCACTTTTTTGGAGCTCTGAAATACACGCTTTCTCATTGGCTATGTCCACGCATAGGCGTGCTTTACTCCACGTGGACCGGTGAAACTGCCTTTGATCTTATACGGGGGATATTTGCTGGGAAATTTGGCGATTTTTGCAGCAACAGAGCGTGTTAAATATAGATATATAAAACGCACCCGGTATTTCACAGTGTTTCAAGTGACTTCAGATAAAGTATACACATTTGCGGATGACGTCACTCGGTGACAAACGTTTAAGCAACATGCTAATTTAGTTTTAAATTCTGTTAGTTGATGCTCGATACCCTTGATGTTCGAAAATGAGTGAAATTTTAACAAAAATGTTAAGAAAAACAATCGAGCAGTGTAATAAAAAGAAAAAACTTTGACAGTTTAAATGGTATACGTTGTAGAATATTTAAGTGTGGAGGGCAAGTTTCGCCACATCTTGTTCATAAAAAAAATGAATCGAATCAACATTTTTAAGCCCGCTATTGATATTCGTCGAAATGAAATGTTCCTACATATTCACAAAATCAATAAATAAAATATAAAAATAATAAAAGTTCATTGTTTCTAACTGAGAAAACAAATGAAACATATGATATATCGTTGAATTCGTAGAAAAAGATGCTATTAGGTACTTTTTTCGGATTATATAAAAAAATAATGTTGATTATGGTTTCTCAAAAACAAACAGTCATACACAAAGTTTAAAAACACCATCATGTCGTGCCTAAAAAGTGCCTATGGAACAGTTTCATTAGTGTTTGTGATCTTCCTCAAAATAAAGTCAGAAAAAAATAAAAATGATTTGGTCAAATTTTAGTCTTTCCCTAATATCTCAGTAAGTCATGAAACTCTTTTCTCGGAGACATGTAAATACGCCCAAAGAGCGCAACATTTTCCTAATTTAAACGGTTTGTCAGTTCCAAATGCGATATCTAGGTTTTTAAGTTGCAAATTTCCAACACGTTTCAGTCCTCAAGAACGTGATCGGATATACGAACCATGGATGGGAGACCCAGTGAAACTATACATCTTGGAGGCAATCATTAGCCTCATAGAAAGATTTAATTTGATGAAACAGGTCCAGAAAACTGGAGATTACCTCAAGAACGGACTAATGGATATGGAAGTATCATACTACGATCTTATACACAGCACAAGAGGAATGGGAACCATTCTTGCCTTCGATGCGCAATGCCCTGCACTCAGAGACAATATTGTATGTCATTTGAGAAAGAAAGGTATAAAGACAGTAGATGAGCAACCAAAATTAAATTTAATAACTAATGGGTGATTTTTTTGCTAGTATCTTTTTGGCAACACTGTTTTTGACAGATGACGCGTGAATCGTGTCTTGTGTCATTGTCAAACTTGTCAGTTTGGTTTATAATTCAACCATGAATCGACTTACGAACAAACAACGCCTGCAAATTATTGAATTTTACTATCAAAATTCATGCTCGGTTAAGATAGTGCATCGAGCACTGCTTCCAATTTATGGGCAATTTGGTCGGCCTACTGAGGGAGCTATTCGGAAGCTTGTGACTAAATTTCGAACCCAGTTTACATTATTGGACATTAAACCACCAACACGCAGACGTAGAGTGAGGACTGAAGAAAATATTGCGGCTGTATCCGCCAGTGTTAGTAATGACCGTGAAATGTCGATTCGCCGCCGTTCGCAGCAATTGGGCCTCTGTTACTCCACTACGTGGAAAATTTTGCGACAGGATTTGGGTGTAAAACCTTATAAGATACAGCTGGTGCAAGAATTGAAGCCACACGATCTCCCACAACGTTTCCCATTTGGTGAATGGGCGCTGGCAAAGTTGGAGGAAGATCCACTTTTTTATCGAAAAATTATGTTCAGCGACGAAGCTCATTTCTGGTTGAATGGGTACGTCAACAAGCAAAATTACCGCATCTGGAGTGAAGACCCGCCAGAAGCATTGCAAGAGCTACCAATGCATCCCGAAAAAATCACTGTTTGGTGTGGATTATGGGCCGGTGGCATCATCGGGCCGTACTTCTTCAAAGACGGCAATGGCCGGAACGTAACTGTCAATGGCGAGCGCTACCGTGCGATGATAACAAACTTTTTTTTGCCCAAAATGGAAGAGCTGGACTTGGCTGACATGTGGTTTTAACAAGACGGTGCCACATGCCACACCGCACACGAAACAATGGCCCTATTGAGAGGCGAGTTCGGTGAACAGTTTATCTTTTGGGGCCCGTCAATTGGCCGCATAGATCGTGTGATTTAACGCCGTTGGACTATTTCTTGTGGGGCTATGTTAAGGCTAATGTCTACAGGGATAAACCAGCAACGATTGACGCACTGGAAGCCAATATTGAAGCATTTATTCGTGAGATACCGGCCGATATGTTGGAGAGAGTGTGCCAAAATTGGACCTTGCGCATGGGCCATCTAAAGCGGAGCCGCGGCCAATATTTACATGAAATAATCTTTAAACATTAAATTATATCGACCGTTCTATCGACTCAAATAAAGATTTAATCGTTTTTTCAAATTTTTTGTTTTTTTTTAAAAAAACAAATCCTATACCTCTTAAAAAATCACCCGTTATTTAGGTATCTATCCATTATAAGGTTCGTTTCTATCAATACATATAGCAGGGGGTTAAACAAGTTCTATTCTAGTTTCTGCCGCTTTAGATACCCTTTTAGTAGACGTTCCATTTCAGTACACCTATCGACATAAATGTTAATATTACCTACACTGTGTATGATATTTCAGTTCATATTTTGGACAGAAATCAGCAAAAAGAACCTTATTTTTCTTTTCTCTCCCTCAAAGGCTACGTTCATAACACGATCCGAATATGATACCTTAAATTTCGACATTTTTTATGTAGGTGTCATACTCGGCCAATGCGGCAGTCAAGGCATATCTCTAAGGCCATCTCTAACTTTCACCAAACGACACGCAGATATATTTTTGCAAAAACTGGAAGAAGTTATCAAGGAAACCGAATTGAAGAAACCTAAAAACGACAAGGTTGAAGATATAATCGCTAAATATGGTCCTCCACCGAAACCTTTCAGTCGACCAAGGGTACATCCTTGTGAACAAGCTGCATCGCAGAAGGAAATGAAGATCGAAAAAAAGAAGAAGTTACCTTGTGAGGTATATTCATTATCTGAATTGTTGAATTTGAAATTTCTCAAATTGTGGTATGATGATATTCCATTGTCTTCATTTATAGGAAAAATAAATATTGGTTTAATAGTTTTATCTTGATCTAACGCTTATACTCGTATGAAGTACATTTATTTCTTAAGGCTCTACAGAAATAACAGTCATACTTTATATACGAGTCATCTTAAGAACAAGTTAACACTAACATTTACCTTTTTTACATTTAAACACATGATTTATACATATACTAAGTGACATATAAATCCGAACACCCAGTTTAAATGGTTTTATTTTAATAAAAGTTGGTGAATGTATTTATCTTACTGTAAATAACAAGTGAAAAAATTTTCAGCCTTATCAGTTGGATATTCCGGTTTTTATACTGCTTTTTTTTAATTCACTAACGCTCTAAAAATGAATATTTCAGCCGCAGTAAAGAATCAACGTTGGCGGATTTTGGTTCTTGACATCCTTTACGATCGGTTACGATGCCTAGAGTACGGAGACCTGTACGATTTCGTCAACTTAGTGAGTTTGATAGAGGCCGTATAGTGGGACTTCGGGAAGCTGGACTTTCTTTTCGGGCAATTGCAGTTAAAGTGCAAAGAAGTGTAGACACTGTGGTTAGGTGTTGTCAGGCATGGCTTCGAGAAGGCCGTACGCAAAGAGCAAGGGGCACTGGACGCCGCCGTAGAACAACAGACCGTGAAGATCGCCGCCTAAGATTATTGGCCTTAAGGCACCGTTTCTCCACTACCAGGTCCATTGCAAATGAATGGTTTGCAGAACACGGAAGACCTATTGGCATGCGAAGTGTTTACCGACGAATGAGAAGTTTTGGCTTGTTTTCATACCGGCCACACTGGGTCCTCCCTTTAACTCGAGAACACCGACGTAATCGCCTTGAGTGGTGCAGATAACGGTCACTCTGGGATCAGGAGTGGAACAGTATTGTCTTTAGTGACGAGTCTCGATTTTGTTTAGGCACGCACGATGGTCGTGCCAGGCTTAGAAGGCGACGTAGTGAAAGGAGGAATCCACAGTTTTTTGTTGAAAGACATGTTCATCACACTGTTGGAGTTATGGTTTGGGGTGCTATAGCTTATGGTTCCAGGTCACCTTTAATCTTCATCAGAGGTAACATGAACGCGCAGCGTTATATCCACGAAGTTCTAGAACCCCATCTTTTACCCTATCTTGACACCCTGGCAGATCCAACTTTCCAACAAGATAATGCCCGACCACATGTTGCAAGAGTCACAATAGACTTCTTTCAACATAATGATGTCACATTGTTACCATGGCCACCAAGATCTCCCGACTTATCCCCAATTGAGCACGTGTGGGATATGATGGGTAGGAGATTGCTCAATTTACAACGTCCTCCTCAGACTCTAGAAGCACTTCGAGAGGAGTTGGTGGTTGCCTGGAATGAGATACCACAGGATGACATTGACCACCTGATCAGAAGCGTGCCTAGGCGCGTTGGAGAATGCGTAGCACATCAGGGTGCATCCACGCATTATTAAAGGTCAAAGGGCTTTAAAGCAGTGCAATCATTTTGAAATTTTTATCATTTACTTATTATGCTTCATTAAGTACTTATACAAAATTTTATTAAAATAAAACCATATAAACTGGGTGTTCGGATTTATATGTCACTTAGTATATATGAGGTTAACGCTAACACCTATATAAACCTTTTGGACTTCTGCCGCGCGTCACCTGAAGTAAAACAGTGTAGCCTAGTTTTGAGACGCCTCTCCTACCCATAACCAGCTTGAAGTTCTCCATTTTGATTCAGGCAAAAAACAAAAAATCCATCCGCCCAGACATCAAGGCCAGTGACAAAAGTGACTTCAGTGATCCCTGTGACGCACATTTGGAGGATTGGCAGAGAGAATGTAAAGCTATGTCAAAGGGTGTGAAAAAGTTTAACCCTGATGAAAAACCCGCAAAGAAGCCAGTTGCTTTTGATGGGCCAGGTGTAGAACCTAAGGTAAAGGTTATAAAAAATTGTAAATGTTAATACGTATTGTTATTGTTTTCGGATACACCAAATAAACTCGGAAACCATGAATATAATAGAAATTCTACCCAGGCATAGAACTAAGATGTTTCATCGGCTATGCGATGGTGACTTTGAACTAAAACTTGATCTTCAAGGTAATTACAAGGTCAACTACATTTTTTTAAAGTGGGGCCCATATTTTGATATAGAATGAAACATTTTAAAATCAAATGAGTCCTTGGCCTCCAGAAAAATTACTTTTGAAGGTCAAGGTCTAATCGATAAAATGATCTCGAAAATCACGAGTTGAAGAAAACTTCTACCTAAGCATAGGATTTGGATTTTTTCCTGGCCATCTGACGATGACCTTGAATTTGACCTTCAAGGTCATTTCAATGTTCAGGGTACTTTTTCGGATGATAGAGGATTCCTTTAACTCGTCAATCAGTCAAAAATTCTTAAGAATAAATGTATACATGTAATTAGAGAAGAAAAAAGGAAATTCTACGATAAACAAATCGATAATAACAAGTGCGACAGTGTAAAGATGTGGAAGACTTTAAAAAGACTGACCAATTCGAAGCCGCATGATTGTGTAAATCAAGTTCAATTCGAAAACGGTACCGAAACAAATTCTTTGGTGATTGCAAACAAACTAAATGAATATTTTGTGGAAAGTATTGTTGATATCGTGGGTACTGCCAATGCTGCACCTGACTATATGCAAATCAGTTTCCAGCGGGAAATGTTGCATACACTTTCAAAATTTCACAGCGTATCATTGAATTATCTAAGAAAAAAAGTAAACAGTTTAAAATCAAATAACAACTGTGCCGAAATCACTACTAAAAACGTGCTGAAAAACTGTTTCGAACTTTTGGGATATCTGGTATTAAATTGGATCAATTGTTCACTGAGGAGCAGTTCTTTTCCTGAAAATTTGAAATGCTCTACAATAACACCAGTTCCCAAAATAAAAAAATTCTAAAAGATGCAGCGATATGAGACTAGTAAATGTGTTACCAGACATTGAAACATTATTAGAGTCCATAGCGCATGACCAATTAATGCAATTTATAGAAGAAAACAAAATTTTAGTGGAGGCGCAAGCAGGCTTTCGAAACAAATATTCCACAGAAGCGGCTTTCCAGTTGGTAACTGAGAATTGGAGAAGAGCCATAGACTCAGAAGAAGTTGTCATAGCAGTATTTTTTGATTTGAAGAGGGTATTTGAAACGATTGATAGAGATATTTTCTTAGGTAAATTGAAGGCATATGGTATAACAGGAAGTGTTTTAGATTGGTTTAGAAATTATTTGTCTAAAAGGATGCAAGTTACAAAAGTTAATGACACCATTTCATCAAAAATTGAAAATACGTTGGGTGTTCCACAGGACAGTATCCTGGGACCACTTCTTTTTATTTTATACATAAATGATTTACCTGCCATAGTCAAAAAATGCAAAATTCAGAGACACTATGATTTATATAAGTACTAAGAATATTCAGTCTGGTATCTCTTATATAAATGAAGACTTGAAACTTGTCTCAAAATGGTTAGCATCTAACAGACTAAAATTAAATACAAGTAAATCGAAAGCCTTGTTAATCGGAAAAAGACAATGTACAAATGTTCAACTGAATATTAATGGTGAAGATATTGAATTCGTAGAAAATTTTAAATACCTGGGGGTTTTTGTTGACTCTCGATTAATTTTTGATATTCATTATGAAAAAGTTATAAATAAGATTAGTACTAAAGTGGGATATTTATCGAGAGTTTCTGGATGTCTGAGTTCATATAGCAGAAAAATTATCTATAATACCATCATTCTTCCAAATTTCTTGTACTGTTCGACTATTCTATATTTAGCAAATAATTCCATTTTTGAAAGACTGCAAATTTTACAAAATAAGTGCATGCGAATAATACTAAATAAAGATAAATATACTCCAATTAGGCAAATGCTTAGCACATTAAAATTACTCAACGTAAAAAATTTTATCAAATATCTTGTAATGATATTCATTTATAAAGTAAAAAATAATATATTTCCATCAAGTCTAACTAATCATCAAATGTCGACCATCATTTATATAATACCAGAAATAAAGATGACTTCCATTTAATGATCAAAAGGTATAACATACGCTACAAATCTGTATTCCATCAAGGGTTGATTGAATATAATAAATTATACTCAGAGATAAAAGACCAGAAAACTTTGACAAAATTTAAAGTAAAATTGAGAAATCACTTGTTAAATCTACAATTATAGGTTGCCCAGCATTTACATCATACAACCATATGGCTTGAATTTACAAGTTCTAAATTGTTTACAATTATTCCGTTAATGTAGCCAAATGTGCTAAATAAATCTTTCTACTACTATTACTACTACTAGTTATTTGACCTTGACTATGACCTTCAAAGCTTTCGACCTTAGCCGTTATCGGTGTCAAAAATAGAGGATATCTATTGAAAAATGGACTTGACCATGAAGTGACCTTTAATGTCAAGGTAAAATTCAAGGACACTGTTAGGTAGCGAGGGAAAACTGACAAGCTTATGTTTAGGTAGATTTACTTCACACTTATAGCCTCTGTAAAAGAAATTCGCCATTTGTATGGTTAACAGGTCACCTCTTGTACGTATGATTAAGTACGTAGGTGGGTTTGCCACTGTTAGTTTCTTTAGGTACCGTGAGTCCGCTCACACGTACACAAAAACTCGCTACGTTCAGCAGTGGCGTACGATATGCTATGCTACTCTCTTCCGTTTTGAAATCACGTAAAAAACGTTACTTGAAGCTGTAAATTACTCATTGAAAATTGCAACCAACACTGATTTTTTGTAATTCTCCAGGATGAAACAGGTAAGTCTCAAAGCAAACAGAAAAAAGACGACGAGGATCAGCCGGTTGAGAATAAGACACCTGTCAAGAAAGAAAGTACGAAAAGTTTGAAAGAAGATAAGAAAAGGGCTAAGATTTGTAAGAGATGTAGTCCTTCTAAAACCACTAAATCAAAACCGAAACAACAGATGAAGAATGTCTGTAAGCCTACTACCAGGATGAAGAAAAGTAAGAAGAAATCAAAACGTGAAAGAGGAACAGCCAACCAGAAGAAAAAATGACTTATATTTTAGTAATATATCTGACGAGTGCAATGTCCACTATTGTATGAGTTATAGTAATAAATGAGTCAACGAGAAATTGAAATGTCATTAATTAGAAATGTATTCAATCAAGAATGCATTCGTATGGAAGAGGGGAATTTAGGGCTAGAGTTAGATGAGCTTTCTTTTCCCGTGAAACTCAGCGAAGCGTTTGAGCGATTTTTATTATTTTGGTTTTTGGCATTTTTCTTCGCCGTTACTGGATCGATTTTCAGGGCCAGATGAAACTCCACGTTATCAAAAAGTCATAGGGTTTGCTATACAACACTTTAAGCGACATGATCTCGATGCATTGTTTTTAGCTACCAATGCTCCTGGAAGAAGTGCGTATAACAGAGTAGAGCGCAGAATGGCTCCTCTTAGTCGGGAACTGGCTGGTTTAATATTGCCTCATGACCATTTTGGGTCTCATTTGGATGAACGTGGCGTTACAATTGATGAACATTTGGAAAGATCTAATTTCGAATTTTGCAGGAAATGTATTAGCTGAAGTATGGAGTTCAATGGAAATTGATGGCTATAATGTTAATGCAAAATATACTAAGTGACATATAAATCCGAACACCCAGTTTAAATGGTTTTATATTAATAAAATTTTGTATAAGTACTTAGTGAAGCATAATAAGTAAATGATAAAAATTTCAAAATGATTGCACTGCTTTAAAGCCCTTTGACCTTTAATAATGTGTGGATGCACCCTGATGTGCTACGCATTCTCCAACGCGCCTAGGCATGCTTCTGATCAGGTGGTCAATGTCCTCCAGTGGTATCTCATTCCAGGCAACCACCAACTCCTCTCGAAGTGCTTCTAGAGTCTGAGGAGGACGTTGCAAATTGAGCAATCTCCTACCCATCATATCCCGCACGTGCTCAATTGGGGATAAGTCGGGAGATCTTGGTGGCCATGGTAACAATGTGTCATCATTATGTTGAAAGAAGTCTATTGTGACTCTTGCAACATGTGGTCGGGCATTATCTTGTTGGAAAGTTGGATCTGCCAGGGTGTCATGATAGGGTAAAAGATGGGGTTCTAGAACTTCGTGGATATAACGCTGCGCGTTCATGTTACCTCTGATGAAGATTAAAGGTGACCTGGAACCATAAGCTATAGCACCTCAAACCATAACTCCAACAGTATGATGAACATGTCTTTCAACAAAAAACTGTGGATTCCTCCTTTCACCACGTCGCCTTCTAACCCTGGCACGACCATCGTGCATGCCTAAACAAAATCGAGACTCGTCACTAAAGACAATACTGTTCCATTCCTGATTCCAGAGTGACCGTTGTCTGCACCACTCAAGGCGATTACGTCGGTGTTCTCGAGTTAAAGGGAGGACCCAGTGTGGCCGGTATGAAAACAAGCCAAAACTTCTCATTCGTCGGTAAACACTTCGCATGCCAATAGGTCTTCCGTGTTCTGCAAACCATTCATTTGCAATGGACCTGGTAATGGAGAAACGGTCCCTTAAGGCCAATAATCTTAGGCGGCGATCTTCACGGTCTGTTGTTCCACGGCGGCGTCCAGTGCCCCTTGCTCTTTGCGTACGGCCTTCTCGAAGCCATGCCTGACAACACCTAACCACAGTGTCTACACTTCTTTGCACTCTAACTGCAATTGCCCGAAAAGAGAGTCCAGCTTCCCGAAGTGCCACTATACGGCCCCTATCAAACTCACTAGGTTGACGAAATCGTACAGGTCTCCGTACTCTAGGCATCGTAACCGATCGTAAAGGATGTCAAGAACCAAAATCCGCCAACATTGATTCTTTACTGCGGCTGAAATATTCATTTTTAGATGGTTAGTGAATTAAAAAAAAAGCAGTATAAAAACAGGAATGTCCAACTGATAAGGCTGAAAATTTTTTCACTTGTTATTTACAGTAAGATAAACACATTCACCAACTTTTATTAAAACAAAACAATTTAAACTGGGTGTTCGGATTTATATGTCACTTAGTATATGTTGGGGCAGGTGAACAAGATCTTCCTGATTTTCCAGACATTAAATGGTATTCAGAGCATGTGCGTGAGAGCCAATACTTGCTTCAAATTGTAAAATGTAGAAATACAGAATGCTGTCGTCCAAGAAGTGGCCTATTTAGATTACTAGACAATAGGTTTCTTCCACCACCTGTAAAAGTAAAACAAACAGTTGATGACTTGGTTTTGGATGAAGGAGGGCAATTTATTAATCTTCCAGTCAATTTAGCTCTACGCTTAAGTGCTTCACTCAAAGATTTCCTGCAAATGCCCTACGATTATTTTTGGCCGACGGTAAAATTGAGGCTATCAAGTCGAACATACAAAACGTGTGGTCTTTATCATGCTTCAGTCAAGTCACTAAATCGTCACATCGGAAATATCCATAAAAAAGTGAACACGCACACTGATAGAAAAGTTAGACCTGTAAGAGTCGCTGCTCGTCGTGCTAATGAACTGATGTGCATTATTCAAAATTTAGAGCGCCATGATGTTGAATGGCTCGATGAAAACGAGCAAACTCACAACACTAAGCAGCAATCGAAGCAATCCAATGTCATCGAAAACATAGAATCACGGATTCGGGTTTCATGGACTGAAGACTGTTAATTTGAATTTAATATATGTACCAAAAATTTAAAATAAGTTTGTTAAATTTATTTTCTTATTTTTCAAATTATAATTATAACGTTATAATTATAATATTAAAAAAACAGTACATTAATTGACAAATGTTTACGTAAGCATGGGGGGGGGGGTAAGAGCTTTGCTTACTTTTGCTGACAGGGGGGGTTGGGGGGGTAAATAATTGTAATAAATCTGCTTACGTAATACTTGAACGGCCCCCTACCGACAATCTGAGCGAAAAACTGGCACGAGTTTCAACAAGTAATAGACCATCACTACCAAGGAATCTCGATCATTTCCATACAACTGCGTAAATCTCGATCGAATCCGTATAATTATGTGGAATGTTTTCTGGGACATCCTGTATACACCGCACCCTGTATGTCTCGAAACCCTGGAGCGCATCCGACTGCGCGCAAGATATTTCAGGATCGATAACGGCTTCCGTTCCCTTCAAGAGGGACATAACCAAACCCATTTTTCGTAATTTATGAAAATGTTATCAAGAATGGCCAAACGGCTAGAAAAAGTAACTCACAAAATAGGTAACGACTTCCTTCTCATATAAATATTTTCTTTTAATATTTCGTATTTATTTTTCAGAAAAATATGTGAGGTTTTCGAGTAACCTAGTGCAAGGTGAACCCCAAGGTCCTTGTATAAGAACTGAACTCCCAGGACCAACGGCTAGGCAAATCCAAAATGATTTGGGAAAAATTATGGTAACGAAGTAAATGAATGTGAAAAATAATTTTATAATGCATGTTTTTACCATTGCAGGATAAGGCGGTAAGTAGAAATACTTCAGTAGACTGAAGTGGGAAGTTAAGATTTTTTTGTGGAAAAAATACAATCAGCTGCTATGAGGTAATATTTTGAAAAAAATTGAAATAAGTTCCAGACTGTTTTTTGAGCTTCATGGGACGTGTGTAAAGAAGCTATCATCATTTTTGTTCCGTATTATAGCAAAACATTAATCATCCCTGTTCGTCTGGTTGTGAAATGAAACAAGATATGTATGAATTACCGTTTCCTGACACGACGTTTCAGCCACCATAGTTACCTCTCCCTTTTTTTACGACAAAGAAGCCTAAATACCAGTTCACCGCGCCTGCTATGAGGAGCTCAAAGAAACTTTTGAACTGCCTAATGTCAGTAGAATTGAGAAAAGCCCCCTTAGGTAGATTGTTTCACAGTCTCGATACCCTAGGGACGAAGGAGCGGTCGTATCGACCAGTTCTGGATGTACGAAGTTCGACACGCTTAGGATCGGCGGTAGCCCTGTCTGGCAGGCACATCTCGCGGCGGCATCATGGAGGAGCAAAGCTCGTTGACATAACGGTAAAAGAGAGTGAGTCAGTCAGACAGCCTTCCTCTGAGCAGCATTGATCGTAGAGGTTATTCGGGGCGGCAGCACCAAAAACTTGTGAGCAGTACTCGGGTGTAGATCTTATCTAGGCCTTATACAGAGTGTAGAAAAGTACTACTGATCCTTAAAGAGTACAGCAGCTGCCACTATTGACGAAATGTGTTCGTGCCAGATCAAGTCCTCTGTGATCTGGACTTCGACCAGACAAAATAAATGACCTTTGAGTAGAAGTCGATCATCCATCGAGACCTAGGGCGCTTCTTGTTAGTCAACAGTACTGTTTTGGAAGCATCAATTTTTTCAAGTACAAATGACATTCTTATACCGTGGTGCCGATAAACAGTAACTCAAACATATGTGGTTTCATTTAGTAACCAGACAAACACAGAATCAGTTTCAGGTATTACATTAACCAAAACGTTAATTTGGGATGCACAAAATATGTTTAAATTGCTTAATTGTTGTGATTTCAGATAGTGAATCCGATGAAAATAATTGGTAACTACGACAAGTCTATAGGAAACTACTTTGTGGATGCTGATGATAATATATTTTTGGATGTTTATACACAAATATCAACCGTACCATTAGGCTACAACCACTCCGCCCTTTTGAATGTATTCAAAGATGAGCATAACTTGGTAAGCTAACTTTTATCACATTTTTCCATAATTAATTTACAAAAACAGCCAACGAGCTCGATTACTCAAAACATGGTGAACATTTCTATGGCATGGTATAGCATATTATACTCAAAATCAACGAAGAAAATTGAAAATACATTATGTACAGGGCTTGTCCGGAAAGTAATAGGACTGAGTCGATTTAAACAAATTTATTGAGCCAGTCGTTACAATTCTTTAAAAACTTTCAAAATAGGCTCCTTCTGCGTCGATGCAGCGCTGCCAGCGCGATTTCCAAGCATTGAAGGCACTCTCCGTCGTCTCAAAATGTTTGCCTTTCATCGGCCTTTTCAGGCGAAGAAACAAAAAAAAGTCCGGGGGGGCCACATCTGGGCTGTAGGGCGGCTGCGGAAGCGTTGGGATGCCGACCTTGGTCAGGTAGCTGTTCACAAGAAAGGCGGTGTGAGCCGGGGCGTTGTCGTGGTGCAACTTCCAGTCGGAGGCGATGTCTTGTCGGACCCGACTGACCCTTCGTTTGAGCCTCCTGAGCACTTCCACGTAAAACTTGGCGTTGATGGTTTGGCCAGGAGGAACGAATTCATGGTGGACTATGCCTTTGATGTCAAAAAAAAAAACAATGAGCATCGTTTTCACTTTGGATTTGCTCATTCTTCCCTTTTTTGGGCGAGGAGACGCCGTCGTGTGCCACTCGGAAGATTGCCTCTTTGTCTCGGGATCATACTCGAAGATCCACGACTCGTCACCTGTGATTACGTTTTTCAAAAATTGGGGCTCACTTTCGCACATGTTCAAATTTTCTTGGCACACTTCCACTCGCCGCAATTTCTGGTCGTCAGTGAGCACTTTTGGGAGCATCTTCGCGCACACCTTGCGCATGTTCAAATGCTGTGTCACAATGTCATGAACCACATATTTTGGTGAATTTAACATCTAGGCAATTAAAAGAATACTTAGTCGACGGTCTGAGTTCAAAACTTTGCACACACGAGTCACATTATCGGTGTTTGTCGAAGTCGAAGGTCTTCTTGCACGGTCTTCATCAGCGACCTCTTCCCGGCCCTCCAAAAAGGCCTGGTGCCACCGAAACACACTACTTCTTGCTAAAGCAACACCTGGGTAAGCCTGCTTGATCATATCAAACGCCTCTGTCGCAGATTTACCGAGTTTCACACAGAATTTAATCGCGTAAATCTGCTCTAACGAACGCTGCATTTTCGGCTTGCACCACTCACAGAAACACGTCGCGCGAAAATGCCTGTCCTGACTCTCCAAGTGCTCGGAGACAACTGACCAGCCGCTCGTTCGTTAGCTAGGAACGCCCTCTACCGAATAAAGTCGCACGCTCCGAAGTACAGTCATGGCGGAAGAAAATGAGTCCTATTACTTTCCGGACAATCCCTGTATATAAAATGAGTATCTCTATACTAAATATATCTATATACAGTTTAATGGCACCACATTTGACCATCAATCATTTTTTTAAGTAGAAACACTATTGTCGCATTAAAAATAAGTTACAACGCTTATTTTAGAGAACATTAGTCAACAGGCCATCGCTAGGAGTCTTCCCTGGTGTCGATTGGGCATCAAGACTAGAGAGTATCTGCAAGTCGGTAAGTGAGTCTTAATTAAAGGTCGTTTGAAACACACGGTATACCGGGTGACTGCGAAGTTGAGTCATTTATTTTAACAGTGAGTAGATCTGATCAAAAGAAATGTTTTTTTCTTTAACATTTTTGTGGTAAAATTAAAGTAACAAAGTTATAGCCCTTTAGAAGTTTGAGTACCGCCCTGTCTCAATAATAATATTATGTGCTCGTGTTTGGCAACAACGGATATAATCCGCCTTATCGGTTCATCGCATCGGAAACAAAAAAGCGAATTTGAAAGGCTTATCACGATGTTTTTACTACAATTTTATTCAGTTGTATTCAGTCAATGTGTCAGTCGGTAACGCGTGAGTGAATAGTGGTGTTTGTTACGTGGCTCAAACGAAATAAAAAATGGCACATGTTTACGAATATGCTGAACTTGTGGACATGATTCTTATTTACGGGGGGGGGAGGGAGTCTTTACAAAATGCTGCCGCAGATTTATGCGGATCGGTTTCCCAATCGAGTGCAACCAACCCCTCGTGCCTTTGTTAATGTAGTACAAAGGGCTCGTGAATCAGGTGACTTAAGACCTCGCAGGGGAGGGCATGCCGGTGCTCCAAGACCGCACGATCAAATACAGGTCCGCACTGAAATACTTGTCGGGAGGATACTTTATAAAACAAGGTAACATTTTTTTTAATTTTTTTTTATTTTTACACACATATTTTGGTTTATCTTCCTTCTACAATCATTATCTGAAAACTAATGACTCAACTTCAGAGTATGTGCATCTGGCCTTGAATTTGCTCTAAAGCCCTGTGCCCAAAAAGTATCTTCGCATCTGCTCGGACAAATATTCTGCATCTGGGTTCTGCAAACTTTTTAAAAAAAAAAAACCTTTAATTGAGTATGCATGTTTCCAGGTCCGAAGCTGCGTAAAAATTGTTTGAATAATTTTTTAAGCAAATTCCATAAATTGGTTTTCTCGAACTAGGTCTTAAGGATTATTCGAAACAAGAAAATTTTGTATGAACTTTTCTCTAAAGTTAATAATGTTCGAAATATAAGCGAATTAATATTTGAAAAAGTGCAAAACATGTCATATTTGACTCCGAAGAACAATATGAAAAAACAAAAATTTTAATGCTGCCAATGCTCTTAAATATTCTTCAAATATCTCAAGGCGTTTTAAGGAGTATTGTAATTGTAAAGCTTTGCTTTTCAGTTATTAGTCAAGCCTAATCAAGTGCAAATATTAAGTCGCTCATATCTCGAGAACTGTCAATTTTAGAGAAGAGTTCATGGGAACATTTTTTTCTTTAGAATGATGAAAAAAATTATAATGTGTCTAAAAAACAGTATAATCAATTTTTGATGCAATTTTGGGATACTTCTACACTTTTGTGCCAGCACATACAATCTTCGTAAAATCGTATCGCTTTTAGGACAAAAGTGCTCCAAAACTTTCGGGAGAATCCTTCGGTCCACGTTTTATGTTCGTATTTGTTTTCAGGTGTCGCCAAAACTTCCGCATTTAACGACAATGATGTGCGGCGCCTGCGCGAATGAAAACGCTTTCAAAAGCGCATTCATAGCGTACCGAACAAGAGAAAGAGGCGGAAGTTCAGATTTTAATAAAGAAGAATTAGAAAGTTGCATGAAAAACCAACCCCCTGGCGCACCGAAACTTGCAGTGCTCTCATTCACTGATGCATTTCATGGACGATCGTTAGGGTCATTGTCTACCACACATTCTAAGGTAAAGAAGCTATTTAATGATATAAAATTTTGGAAAAAATGACAATTATGTTAGGTAGGTAACTGGCAGAAAATTAAATTCTTTCTTCCCCTAAGCAACAAATAACTAAACAGGTATAACAATAAATACAGTTCGTCCAGGATATATGTATTGATGCGGAAAAAAATTCTGGTTGTTATTTGGTTGCTGCTACGTCTAATCTTCCGAATTGTTGTTTATGTTATATAGTTTCTGTTTTGAATTATAAACGAATTGTAGATTTGGCAAACTCTAACGGGCAACATTTTGAGCACTTATCGGAATAAAAAGTGATATTTTCGTGTGTTTTTGTTATCTATCTGAACAAATTAAGATAAATAAATATTTTTCTAATTTTCTCGAAAACGAACCGACTGATTTTAAAAAATCATACGTCAAAATAAAGGGCTTTGAAAGACCTTTCAAACAAGCTATTACTGGATACCTCTTGTCGTTTAAAATTTTTAAGGAGTGACCCTGGGTGGCTGAGTATGAAAGGGGATGAAGCAGTTTTTGGTTAAAAAGATGGCCCGTTTGACAACGTGCCTCGGCGTTTTTTCTTGTAATCGGTAGTTACATTATTCATTGTAGATTATTAGAGAAAATACTAGACTTTACCAAGAGCTCGGAGTTGGAAAAATAGTCTGTCTTGCCCAATGCGTAACACATCCTCATTTCTTTTATATGAATATTTACAGGCTATACATAAAATTGACATCCCTGCTTTTGACTGGCCATTTGCACGTTTTCCGAAATATAAATATCCTCTAGAAGAAAACATGCGCGAAAATAAAGAGGAGGATCAAAGGTCATTGGGAGAGGTAGAGGAGCTTATTGAAAAGTAAGTACTTAACAATGGAAAATTTTCTTTAAACTGCAAGACTGTTATAATTTATATCGTATACACAACTTATTCATACAGCTATTATTGCTTTTGTTAACATTGAAATATACTATGTTTTTTGTACTTTTTTGGAATTAAGTGGCAGAATAGAACTATACTAGACTTCGCCCCTAATAAAGACGATTATTATTATCTTCCTTTATTCATCAATCATCCTCAAAATCCACCAAAAATCAACAATAGTAGTTAATCAGTTTATTCACAGTAAATAATTTTGTCAGGTAGATACATGAATTCTTATTTTCTTCACTTTTTGGTTTGTCAGAATAGAAAAAAACGTGATATCGAAACTAAAAAAAACTACAAAATCACCGAGCTCATATTGTAAGCCAATTCTTGAATCTTGTCTTTTATAAACTGCCAAGAAACCAAAGAGTATCTTACGTCTACAAACTTCCTTTTCATATACTAAGTGACATATAAAATCCGAACACCCAGTTTAAATGGTTTTATTTTAATAAACTTTTGTATAAGTACTTAATGAAGCATAAGAAGTAAATAATAAAAATTTCAAAATGATTGCACTGCTTTAAAGCTCTTTGACCTTTAATAATGTGTGGATGTACCCTGATGTGCTACGCATTCTCCAACGCGCCTAGGCATGCTTCTGATCAGGTGGTCAATGTCCTCCTGTGGTATCTCATTCCAGGCAACCACCAACTCATCTCCTACCCATCATATCCCACACGTACTCAATTGGGGATAAGTCGGGAGATCTTGGTGGCCATGGTAACAATGTGACATCATTATGTTGAAAAATGTCTATTGTGACTCTTGCAACATGTGGTCGGGCATTATCTTGTTGGAAAGTTGGATCTGCCAGGGTGTCAAGATAGGGTAAAAGATGGGGTTCTAGAACTTCGTGGATATAACGCTGCGCGTTCATGTTACCTCTGATGAAGATTAAAGGTGACCTGGAACCATAAGCTATAGCACCCCAAACCATAACTCCAACAGTGTGATGAACATGTCTTTCAACAAAAAACTGTGGATTCCTCCTTACACCACGTCGCCTTCTAACCCTGGCACGACCATCGTGCATGCCTAAACAAAATCGAGACTCGTCACTAAAGACAATACTGTTCCATTCCTGATCCCAGAGTGACCGTTGTCTGCACCACTCAAGGCGATTACGTCGGTGTTCTCGAGTTAAAGGGAGGACCCAGTGTGGCCGGTAGGAAAACAAGCCAAAACTTCTCATTCGTCGGTAAACACTTCGCATGCCAATAGGTCTTCCGTGTTCTGCAAACCATTCATTTGCAATGGACCTGGTAGTGGAGAAACGGTCCCTTAAGGCCAATAATCTTAGGCGGCGATCTTCACGGTCTGTTGTTCTACGGCGGCGTCCAGTGCCCCTTGCTCTTTGCGTACGGCCTTCTCGAAGCCATGCCTGACAACACCTAACCACAGTGTCTACACTTCTTTGCACTCTAACTGCAATTGCTCGAAAAGAAAGTCCAGCTTCCCGAAGTCCCACTATACGGCCCCTATCAAACTCACTAAGTTGACGAAATCGTACAGGTCTCCGTACTCTAGGCATCGTAACCGATCGTAAAGGATGTCAAGAACCAAAATCCGCCAACGTTGATTCTTTACTGCGGCTGAAATATTCATTTTTAGAGCGTTAGTGAATTAAAAAAAAGCATTATAAAAACCGGAATGTCCAACTGATAAGGCTGAATTTTTTTTCACTTGTTATTTACAGTAAAATAAATACATTCACCAACTTTTATTAAAATAAAACCATTTAAACTGGGTGTTCGGATTTATATGTCACTTAGTATATGTTTTTCGGGTACCCTTGTAATTCTTGACAATGGTAATTCCCATTTGATTTCTCAAAAATATTCAAACACTGCTTGTCCGGTTTCAAATCTGCGATCACATATTTAGATATTTGAGTAAATTCGACAAACATCAATTTTGTAGGTGGAGAAAGAAAGGAATACCAGTAGCAGCTTTGATAGTAGAACCAATTCAATCAGAAGGTGGTGACAACCATGCTTCTCCGGAATTTTTCAGCAGTCTTCAAAGCATTTGTAAGAAAAATGGTGTCTTTTTCATTATCGATGAAGTCCAAACAGGGTGCGGACCTACCGGAAAATTCTGGTGTCACGAGTATTTTGATCTGGATACTCCACCAGATGCTGTTACGTTCAGTAAGAAAATGCAGATGGCTGGGTTTTTTCACAGTGAAGAGATGAGGTAAGAAACAACAACAATGCGGTGCTTTTATTCCAATTGAAGCTGTAAGAAGACTTTGTTTCTGTATTGAACTAACATAATATCATTTTGAACCTTTCGGGTACCGACAGTAGCTTGACAAAAGGAACCTGATTGATCTACATAATTTGTATACATTGCGCGAAGAGGTGGCCCCAAAGCGGTGCCTTGGGGACTCTGTAATGCATGCTTGTTTGAGCGCTGATCGTTTAAAAAACGTGCTTTTCCAGCTTGATGTCATTTCTGATATGGTCACTTGAATACTTGTACTTGAAATAAATACTGTGCCGACAATATTTTCAAAATATCACGAATTCGTTTTTCAGTCCTCATCTACCCTTAAGAGTGTTCAACACGTGGATGGGTGATCCAGGCAAAACATTGCTCCTCCAAGCGGTTTTGGATGTTATCAAAAGGGATAACCTCTTGGAGCAAGTTCAAAAGTCCGGAAAAAGGCTGCTAGAAGGGATGAAAGACTTGGAAAAGGAGTTTTCGCCCCTAGTACATTCATCAAGAGGACGGGGAACGTTCATTGCTATCACAGCAAGAAATGCGGAAATAAGGGATGATATTGTGCAACAGATGTACAAAAAAGGTTAGTGTTTACGTCTAAAAGCAATCAGAATACTTATTATTAGTGGAATAGTGGGATACTTTGTCCTGAATACGAGGCCTGTAAATTAAGTAATGAGATTGGCAACGTAGCAATATAAAATTGTAATTATGTTCGAATAAAGAAATAAAAAAAATCAGTCTCATCACTTGATTTACAGACCTCGAATTATTAGTAGAATAGTGGAATACATAATTATTCTTAATACGGAAGTTTCTAAATTAGCAGCAAAACGATAAAAAGATGTGCCTATAACAGAGCAGGGGGATGAGTCTTAAGGCTAAAACACATCAATGTCACGACACGTGAACTCAAAACTTATTTCTCAAAGTCACGTATCGAAATCAAAATTGGAGGATTGACAGAACCATAAGCGCCTATAGAATGTTTATTAACATGTACATGCCCTTTTTGTATAAGTAATGTTTCATGTATCGTGATTGAACGATGTAGCTTGTGAGCTTCCGAGATTGTGCGTGGGGTCACGTTACGTGATTTAAAGTTTCCGCCTTTATCGTTTAAATATTTTTGTATGACTTCTTTCTTGTAGGTATCATCACAGGAGGTTGTGGTCAAGATTCGCTACGGTTGAGACCGGCTTTGGTGTTTCAAGAACACCATGCTGACATTTATCTTGAAGCTTTGAGAAGCGTGCTGGCAGATATAAACCAAAATACGAAAAAGTTCTAGGGCGCGCACAAGTTGGTCGTTTACCTAAACTGAAATGATTTAGATAATTTTAATTTAAACGTTAAAGCATTCCAGGTAACTCAAAGGCGGACTTAGGAATCTGTATAGGGGGGTCGCGGGATTCATCTTCAGGCAAAGGCGTACCTAGGAGGGGCAAGTGGGAACTGGAATTAGAAAAACGAGTTTTGACGGATTTCACAATCCTTGAATTCTTCAAATAAACTCTTGACAACGTCTTAAAGTTAGACTCTTAAAGTTTGACTTCTTTTTGAATTTTGTCTTATCTAAGGAAATTTTTGATTGCGATGAGAACCATCAGAAACGAAAAAAGAAGATAAAGTCAAGGTTAGGGGTGTTATAGATTCTTTGGAAATTATACTATACTATAACTATCTAAAACTGTAATGACTCATCGATGTTCACGTGAACATCACTTAACTACCAGTAGTCGGCTGTTCATAGGCGGGGTATGAATGTTTAACATGGGTGAACTAGATTTGTCACATGCTTAATAAAGTCTGGTTTGAAACATATTGTAAGTCAAAAATTTGGGAATTACCTTTATTCATCGTCGCTTCCACTTACATCTGACAGTAATAAACTGTCGCTATCGCTTTCCTCGTTGAAATTGACTATAACTGGCTCTATGATGGTGTCGATGTGGTGGTCAAGCTGCCACATTTTTGTTTCTTCCTTCACAACATGACGGATAGCATTCTGCCAAGCTCCGGGCGTTACTAGCTGTATGGAAGTCTCAAGTAAAACCTTAACGTCTGGTAATTTGAAGGTTGTGTTATGGGGCGCAATATAACCCTTCACTTGAGCCCAGATGAGCTCTATTGGGTTCAGTTCACCGTGGTAGGGCGGTAACCGCAGCACAGTGACACTACATTGACGGGCCATCTCATCAGTCACGTAACGTTTTTCGAGATCCCATAGTCGGTACACGTTCGGCTCGACGACTATGGTAGGAAGCATTATCCATGACGATCACAGAGTTGGGCTCAACTCGCTGAAGCATCCCTTGAAACCAGCTCTCGAAGCAGCTGGCATTCATTTCGTCATGGTAATCACCTCCTTTCTTAGAGACGAAAATCAAGTCACACTCTTCTAAAAAGCCACTATCGCTACCAATATGAGTTACGATCAATCTTTGACCTTTCCCTGACGGTCCACGAAGACCTGTTGACAAACCTTCAATGCTTGCTTGTCGGTTACTCACTACGTTTTTGTCTATCCAGGTTTTTTTAACTGTGTGACTTGCATTTACCCATGTCTCGTCCAAATAATAGATTTTTCTGCTTTGTCGCCTATATTCAATCATTTCGCGTAGGTATTTTCGACGCCAGGCGACTATTTCAGGTCTCTCTATCAATACTGACTTCCGATTACGCGTTTCGTAACGAAAATTAATTTCGTGCAGGGATTTCCTCATTACCTCGACGCTCATTTGGGGTATAATTTCATTTTCCTTGATCGCTGCATGTACAGCCTTGAGGGTTGGTATCTCATTCCTAAAGAAGAATGAATGTACGGTTCGCCTTAACGCCATTTTGCTATCGTCATCCAATTTAACGGCCTTTCGTCCCTTCAAATTAAACTTTGGATCAGTAGTAGCTCCAGTTTTCTTCTTTTCATGCACCACCCTACGAATGGTCCACTCTGGAACGCCTGTCATACTTTCACAACGCGCGACTGCAAACACGTTCCAATGCGTTGCCGACGCCTATGAGTCTGCCGGTCGAGGCGCGTCTTTGATTTCATTGGTTCTACCGGCGGAGAACAATCAGCCATTAGTTCCATCTCTGCCTGTGCTGTTGACCACCGCAAAGCCACAGAAACGACATATGTCGTACGCTATACGGCTGTACTGGAAGGAAGCCGGGATCGAGCTCTGATCACGTGTTGATCACGCGTATGAGTCATTACAGTTTTAAATAGTTGTAGTATAGTACCATTAGACAGGCCTTTCAAAATTCCAGCGAATCTTTACAATTACTACAGGACCGATTAAGAAAAACTACAAATATTTTTCTGTTTGTAATAGAAGCCCAAAGATTATCTAACGAACGTCACAAAAAATGTACCTACTATGCTATATCTCAAAATTATTCTTCCGTTTGAAGTTTATTCGCGATGTTTGAATTTTGAGGGAAATGTACATACGCCCAAAAAATAGATATATAAAATGCAGTATAGCAAACGTTTGTCATATATTAACTCAAGTATTACTTAAACAAGCATCCCGCGCAATATTTGCTTGGATGTTTCGAAAAATTAAACTTAGTCGTACGCCCTTGTCTTCAGGAAGATGTTTATATCAGTGCGGGGGGTAGGGGAGGTTAGGCCGCTACCGACAATTGCAAATTCAAGAGCAGGAGAAAAGGGGCTATAAGCTTAAAAAGATTCTGAAATCAAATGATGTCCTTGTGACAATTGAAGGGCTAAGGAGCACGTTTAATCAATGTCTTCCAAAAACTTGTCTTCCATTTTACTATTATACATTCTTATTATATACAAAAAATATTTGTAATCATATATGTTGAAATATAATTGTCTATTAGTTCAGCTGTTGTTTAAACTTTGGTAGCCAAGGTATAATATCAGTATATCAGGCTAAATACACACGACGGACCCTATTTAAAAAAATAATCTATGGAGAGTGTTTGCAACGGAATTATATTCTTAAGGATAGGACCATAAGAATATCAAAAGTGTTGCTGGGTCACTTTTTATCAAATAACTAATTTGTAAAAATCACGTTTTGCCTATATTCAAAAAATTATGAAATATTAGTCTAAGTCAGAATTCCCCAAACTTTTTTGTGTCGTAGACCCCTTGCCATGTTTTTCCGTGTTGGGTAAACCCCCTACTTACCTGATATTGATTTCCTGTAAATTTCTAACTGTAGTGAAGTTTAGTGTTAAAAACTTAAAGTAAAAACACATGTTGATTTACCCACTGATTAATTGAATTTAAATTAAAACTACTTAAAATAAAGTTTTGTATCTGTTATGTAAAATATACGTAACATTAAATAAACAGGTGTCTGACCAATAAATGCCAGCATTGGGAATAAGTGAAAAATAATAAAAAAAAAAAGTTTTTTACTTAAAATAGTACAATAAGCGAGTTCAGTGTGAAGGAGTAATTGATGAAAGTGTTCGTCATTTTCTTCACACAACTGCGCAAATAACCGCGTAATCAACGCGTTGCTTAGGATTCGGTTTACTGCATCAATTACTAAATGAAGTGATTCATGCAATCTAACACTCAAATTTTTAGCAACTAAATGTTGTCGATGGATAACGCAATGTACTGCTAACACCGCTGACACATTTTGTTTTAAATAGCTTATAAATCCACGATAACGTCCAACCATGGCAGGTGCTCCATCTGTAGCTACTAATATTATATTTGATAAAGGAATTGGTTTTTCAATGAAGTAATCCTTCAAAACATGAAATATTGATTCACCTTTAGTGTCGGTTATCAAAGTTCTTGCGAAGAGCAGTTCTTCGTAGATTCCTTGACTCATAATAAAACGAACATATGCCAATAATAATGCTGCATTATCAGGTAAAGTTGACTCATCCAGTTGTATAGAGAAATGGGTCGTTTGCAAATAATTACATAAGAAGCTTTCAATATCAAAACTCATTTCATCAATACGTCTTTCAACAGTATTGTTGCTTAAGGGAATTCTTTTAATGATATCAGATGCAGGTTTGTGTAAAACAGTTTTTAAAACCTCTTCAACGGCTGGCAAAATTAACTTCTCTCCGATAGTATGCGGTTTTCCGGATTTTGCTATAAGTAACGAGATACTGTAAGACGCCCGCAAACCATCATCATTTCTTTGTGACGTCGAAGCGAACATTCTGTCCAGTGTAGGTCTCTTCTGAAATTTATCTTTGAGTGTTTGAAAGTATTTCAAATCTTTCTCTGTTTTATCAGGGTGGCATCTTTTCAGATGATCTTGCAGTTTAGATGGTTTCATAACGTCATTGCCCAAAACTTTGTTGCATAAAAGGCACATAGGCGATTGTTTGTCCGGCAATGATGGAATGAAGCCAAATTTCAAATAATCAACACTGTACTGTCTTCATTTCTTTTTAGATTCGGACATGGCATCAGTCATCTGTGGGCAAAATTAAATTATTTAAATAAGACAGAAAATCCAGCAGCTGTATATTAAATATATTTTTTGATTTTTCCGAAAACATTCCATAATTCGAACATCTTCTTGCAACAATTAGCTCGAATTACGGAGATTGCACTGTAATTATATTACCGATTGCTAAAACTTTCAAAAAGAAACTATTGAGGAGTACTCGTGTAATTTTGCATGATTGAATATTTAACTACTAATAACTAAAGTCATGATTGGCGTAATTTATCTATCTTTGCTAACTACGTGTACAAAACTAAAATTTAATAAAAAATAATGTACTTACTTTTCTCCAGCACTCTCAAACAACATAACACTGACTCTCTATAATTTGTGTGATATACTATCTGTTTATATTTTTTAAAATATTTTCTTAGCACTTTCCTTTTCAAGATTCAGGAAACGAATAAACGTATTTGTCCCACATTCGTATTTATAGAGTGACAAATTGAGCAAGTCAATGCAAGGTAGCGAAGCTCTGAGACTGCGACTCTCAGGTTTTTACAAGTTCAAAATGTATTGCGACCACAAAGCGAATACCAACACCCTACAACTTACACAATTTTTTAAACATATATAATAAATTTTTTACTTCATAGGTACTTTTATAAATAATGTATATGTTTTGATATTATAAGATAGTATGATGTAAGTAAATAGGTACTATCAGTGTATGTGTTGAGGTCCATTATCGTGGACCCCCATATTCATTTCATCGACCCCCAAATTTTTTTTCGCTGACGTAGACCCCTTGCAGGTTGTCATAGACCCCTAGGGGTCGATATAGACCACTTTGGGAATCAATGGACTAAGTGCTCTTCAGAAGTGTTGCAGGGGAATAACAGTCCTTTAAAATGAGACCCGGTGTGGCAATTATGGATTTTCAAACAACATTGTGCATCTTTAAGGTGTTTTTTCTGGGTGCTAATCATCACAAAGGATTTGAAGATACTCACTGCTTGAACTCCATCGTAAAGCAAATAATGTATTCGATAAAATACTTTCAAAATAATTTTTATATCGATATTGAATAACCTTTATCATTTTCGTAAAAAAACACCTTACGCCGACGAAAATGGCCAAAATGTTTAACGATAGAAATCTGGAATTACAAAAATAGTAGCTTATTGAATTGAAAACTTTTACGTTTTGCTGTGAGCTAAGATTATATTTTTAACATCGACGACCGACAGCGCAAAGGTCCACATTGACGAAATAACGACGCAAGCGGCCTTGAATATAAGTAGAAGTAATTTGTCATTGTATGGCAATAACTAGGACTTTTTAATAATTGGTCTTACAACGCACATAGCCTTTTCCATGATCGGTCCACCTTAGTATGGTATATCAAAAGACAATTATTATACTCAAAAGTTCAAAGCCAGTGCATGAAAAAACCTTATTGTTGAAAGTTTAACACTAATAATTGCTTGCCACTAGAAATAAGAATAGCAGTGTATGTGAAAATATTAAAAAGACCAAATTAAGGACTTTATATTTTAAATCCAAATCACATGTGGTTTTTCTTATATTCATCCCAGTAACAAAACTAGAGGTACGACATGGCCCTTAATGCTTGAGTTGTATAATATTTGTGGTAACATACTAGATGCTTTTTCTTGGACCCGCATCGTCAACCGCTACAGTTATATTTATTATTCGTTATGTAGTTGTCATGTAATTATTTAATATATACTACGACTAGAAATTGTGACGTTTAGTTAAATAGATATTCAAATTGATACATTCAGGTCGTAGTGCTAGACAGTCCATTCTAAAAGTATTATGAATATGAAAAGTGTATGTATATGATGAGTAATAGTGTAAGTACGATATAAATACCAACGAAACCAAGGGCGGATTTAGTAGGAATCTGCCTATGGGGGGGGGGGTACCGGTGGCATGCTTCAGCACTTAAAGGCAGGTCTACACGTTCAAATAATTTGCGCAAACTGGCTTGCACAAGTATAATGGTTGCTGCCCACATGCTCAGTTGTGTTTTGCAACTGTGAAGTTGATCGCTCTTAAGTGCATAATTTAATTTGAGTGCACTTTCTTATACTTTTTTCGGTGGGCAATTCGTAGAGAATTGATTTAGACGTACCTTAAGCATCACTTTTGAGAGCAAATGTCTTTGTGACAATTGAAGCAGCAATATATCATTTACTTGAAAAAATACGAACTTAAATAACCACTATACTTGTAAAAGAGCAATCAAGCCTAAAACCAATCTTTCTTGAAACCTCAAAGTGCGGCAGTTCATGATGAACAGGCGAAGATCCAGGATCACGTTTTGGGAGGGGGGGTTGGTAGTAGTGTGGATTACCTGCTCTCAGGGGGTATTGTTAAGCCCTTTGCCCGTATTATAAAGTAATTAAGAAGGGAGTTAATAAACAGCAGAGTAAGAACAGAATGCACATTAATATTGAGTTATAACTTCAAACAAAAACAATGTGGTCTCTCCTTCTTTACCCTTTCCCCATTTATTTTTTCCTGCAAGTCTTGGGCCTTAAGGGGGGAAGGAGCAATGGTACCGTCAACCCCCCCCCTCTCGGGATCCGCGCCTGATGATAGAATGGTTTGGAAGGTATGCCAATTCACATACAGTGGACCCCCGATAATCAGGCCCCTGTCTAATCCGGCGCCCCCTGTAATCCGACATGTTTTTGAATATGTGTTACATGCATACGTATTTGACAATCTTCGCTAATGTAGATCACGCAGGTTTGAACAGGTTACAACTTGTACGCGCCACCGCTATGGTGCTCGACGCGTAAGCATTGTTTTACTTAGTTTGAATTTGACTAATTGTGATAGCGGTACGGCCTAGCATGCGTTCATTTTTTACTATTTATTCATTGTGTATTAAGTATAGTACCTAGTAATGTCATCAGAAACTCAGAAGCGAAAGCACAAAACATTGACAATTAAAGTAAAATGTGATATTTTAGACCGCTTAAATCGCAATGAACCTTTTAGTAGTTTAGCAAGTGAATACGGCGTAGGCCGATCTACAATTTATGACATTAAAAGAAACCACGAGAAGATCAAGAAGTTCGTGTCAACTACTAACTGCGGGCCAGACAGACACTCAAGAAAGCTGAACATCCAGAAGTGGAAGAACCAATGCACCAATTTCAGGACCCATGTTGGCCATGAAAGCTAAGTTTTTTTATAAGGAAATAACAAAAAAAGATGATTCTGTGGCCAGCAAAGGATGGCTAGAACGTTTTAAAAGTCGTCATGACATACGTTTAATGACTATTACAGGAGAGAAACTTTATAACGATGCCACCTGCATAGAGCCCTTTAAATTAAAATTTTTGCAAAAGGTGAACGATTTAAATCTTGACCCGTCACAGGTGTACAATGCAGACGAATCAGGGCTTTTTTCGCGTGTGATGCCTAACAAAACTTTCGTTTCTTGGAACGAAAAATCCGTACCTGGACGAAAAGTAAGTAACGAGCGTCTAACCATACTACCATGTGCTAACGCTGCGGGCACACACGCGCTTAAGATGATGGTCATTGGAAAACCTAATAAATCACGGGCATTCAAAAACATTGATTTACCTGTACACTATTACGGACAAAAAAGTGCATGGATGACAAAAGACCTTTTCAAAAAGTGGTTTGATGAATGCTTTGTACCTGAAGTTATAAAATGGTTAAAAGTTCATAATTTTCCTCAAAAAGCGTTGTTGCTTCTTGATAACGCTCCCGGTCATCCGTCTGAAGAAGAACTAACAACTGACGATAAATGCATCACTGCGATGTTTCTTCCGCCAAATTGCACTGCACCGATTCAACCAATGGACCAGAATATTATTCAGTTTGTCAAGCAAGACTATAAGAAAAACCTACTTCTGAGAGCCGTATCAAAAGGCCAACCAATAGAAAAAACTTTAAAAGAATTTAATATGAAAGACTTGGTCTTTGCTCTTTGTCAGTCGTGGAATGCGTTACCGTCATCAACTATTAAATCGTCTTGGAAAAAGTTATGGCCAGATATAGTCACCACTCCTAGCGACGTTGCACAAATCAGTGTAACTTCGGAAGTTATAGAACAAGTCGCTACTGAAACACAGATAAGTCCGGAAGATTTGGAAATCTGGTGCCATGGAATGGATAAAGAGGAAAATGTTTTTCATAAAATGTCTGACAAAGAAATTATAAAAGAGGTTTCTAATTATACAACAAACAATCAGTAAAATAACGACGACGTGATTGCAACTGCTCCACAAGTCACAGCACAAGACGCAGTTAACGCCTTTGAGCTAGGTTTACAATGAGCTGAAGAGAATGGTACATCCTACAACGAACTTTTACTTTTGAGAAGACTGAGGGACAAAGCTCTGATCTCGCGTTATAACAACCTTAAACAAAAAAAAAATGATGAATATTTCCAAGCTTCATAATTTGATAAATTCATTAATGATTTTGATTAATAATTCTTGATTATTTTGGTACATATGTAAAGTGCATTTATGCTTAATTTTATAATAAAACGTAAGCTCTCTATTGTTATTCAATTTACTAAATTCGACATACATAAACTATGTATGATTTGTACTTCAAAGTACATACATATACATAACATATATAATCTTACCATTGGATATGTAATTTGTCGGATTACAAGGTACCCTTTTGTAAAGAAATTCCGGACTATAGGGGGTCTTAGGCAGTCCTCTATAATCCGACAAATTCGATGGTCCGACACTGCCCTGCATAATGTTTGTCAGATTACCGGAGGTCCACTGTATATAGTCATTTTGTTATAAAAGAGCATACGCAGACAAATTATTAGTCAAACTTAATCTCGTATAGATTTAATCAAAAAATAAATAAAGGTATCGAATTTTGTTAGGCTTACAAAATTCGGAAACGTATATTTTGATTCGAAAATATCAATTATTAATAACTAGTTTTCCAAATTGTTTGAAATCGTAGAGCACTGTTATAATATACATCATTCAGTAAAATTATTAAAAAAATAATTAAATTGTTCTTTTTAATTCCAAGTATTATTGATAAATACTTTTACATCTGAATAGAATAATTCATTAAATCTAAGCAAATACCTAAACTAATTAAACGATTTTAATAATAATAAATATAATTTAATTGTTTTACACGGGGCAGGTAAACTCATTTGAGTAGTTCAATAATTTTGAATATATTGGTGTACTCAATCTAAGTAAACGGTTTAATAAGTTTAATCGAACGATTGCTAGCTGTCACATAATTAATTATTTTTTTACTTGTCTTGATTAAAATTTTAATTTGTTCTATTAATTTTTTTATCGGTGCGCAATCATTTCCTATTTTCACTACAGTCTTATCAAATCCAAAATTATCCTAGCATATGTGATATCTGTACAGATAAATTCAAGGTGGAATACGTATTTACATTGATAAACAGACACGGTGAGTGGAACGTATATCGCATCGCCACCAAAAAAACCGGCGGTTAAGATACAGTTAGTTGTCTCGATGCAGCAGTTGTGGATGCACTGAAAGAAATATGTGGTCTAAACACGTAGTCAATAGCGTGCTGCAAAATGCACTCAAGACAGGTAAGTAACAGAAAGTTAGTTTTTAATGTGATAATACTGAAAATAGATAAAAATCTGCGGCATTAATTTTGTTAAAGACTTTCATAGACACTTGAAAGCGTTACGGTTTCGATGAGCTTAATACTCAGCTTTCTGATAAATAGATCCCAAAAGGTCGTCTTTGATTCAGGATTTTCTACAGAATGTCTGATTTCCTCAGGGGTGCCTGAAGGAGCACTGCTCGGACCGTTTTTCTATATAGCAGATATCAGCAAGGTGGTGAGATTTTTGTATTGTTCAGTTTTTTGCTGACGACTCACAACTATGTCATAGTTCCATCATGAAAATTTAGAAATTTCGGAAGCACAAATAATAGAGGACCTAAATTCTATTGAAAAACATAGTCTCCGGGTGAATCCCTCTAAGTCCAAAGTTATTATTTTTTTCCTAAGAATCTAAGGTCCCTTATTAAAAATAATTTGAACATACCTTTGAACGGACATAGAAGAATCAGTTAAAAACTTAGGTTTGATAATATACAAAGTGACATATAAATCCGAACACCCAGTTTAAATGGTTTTATTTTAATAAAAGTGGGTGAATGTATTTATCGTACTGTAAATAACAAGTAAAAAAATTTTCAGCCTTATCAGTTGGACATTCCGGTTTTTATACTGCTTTTTTTTAATTCACTAACGCTCTAAAAATGAATATTTCAGCCGCAGTCAAGAATCAACGTTGGCGGATTTTGGTTCTTGACATCCTTTACGATCGGTTACGATGCCTAGAGTACGGAGACCTGTACGATTTCGCAAACTTAGTGAGTTTGATAGGGGCCGTATAGTGGGACTTCGGGAAGCTGGACTTTCTTTTCGGGCAATTGCAGTTAGAGTGCAAAGAAGTGTAGACACTGTGGTTAGGTGTTGTCAGGCATGGCTTCGAGAAGGCCGTACGCAAAGAGCAAGGGACACTGGACGCCGCCGTAGAACAACAGACCGTGAAGATCGCCGCCTAAGATCATTGGCCTTAAGGGACCGTTTCTCCACTATCAGGTCCATTGCAAATGAATGGTTTGCAGAACACGGAAGACCTATTGGCATGCGAACTGTTTACCGACGAATGAGAAGTTTTGGCTTGTTTTCATATTGGCCACACTGGGTCCTCCCTTTAACTCGAGAACACCGACGTAATCGCCTTGAGTGGTGCAGACAACGGTCACTCTGGGATCTGGAATGGAACAGTATTGTCTTTAGTGACGAGTCTCGATTTTGTTTAGGCATGCACGATGGTCGTGCCAGGGTTAGAAGGCGACGTGGTGAAAGGAGGAATCCACAGTTTTTTGTTGAAAGACATGTTCATCACACTGTTGGAGTTATGGTTTGGGGTGCTATAGCTTATGGTTCCAGGTCACCTTTAATCTTCATCAGAGGTAACATGAACGCGCAGCGTTATATCCACGAAGTTCTAGAACCCCATCTTTTACCCTATCTTGACACCCTGGCAGATCCAACTTTCCAACAAGATAATGCCCGACCACACGTTGCAAGAGTCACAATAGACTTCTTTCAACATAATGATGTCACATTGTTACCATGGCCACCAAGATCTCCCGACTTATCCCCAATTGAGCACGTGTGGGATATGATGGGTAGGAGATTGCTCAATTTGCAACGTCCTCCTCAGACTCTAGAAGCACTTCGAGAGGAGTTGATGGTTGCCTGGAATGAGATACCACAGGAGGACATGACCACCTGATCAGAAGCATGCCTAGGCGCGTTGGAGAATGCGTAGCACATCAGGGTGCATCCACACATTATTAAAGGTCAAAGGGGTTTAAAGCAGTGCAATCATTTTGAAATTTTTATCATTTACTTATTATGCTTCATTAAGTACTTATACAAAATTTTATTAAAATAAAACCATTTAAACTGGGTGTTCGGATTTATATGTCACTTACTATAGTTGAAAATCTCAAATTTAATTTTCAGTGTTTTACGCCATCTATAATTAAATAAAGAAATACTTGATTTTGAGACCAAAAAACGTATGTCAATCCTTAATAATATCAAAAATCACAAATTCTAATTTAGTATACAAATCATTTATAGATTTAGCTTCACGTCTACAAAAAAAAAACAAAATTCATGCTGCCCAGACTTACGAAGTCTGTAAAATAAGTGATGAGACTATTTCTTTCAAAGAAATATAAGGTACCTGAGGGCGCCTCCACTGTTGCCAGTCTCATTACTTAATTTACAGACCTCGTATGTGAATACCAGAAATATACCTAGTCAAACAACTTGACACTATTTTTCCCGAAAACAGTTTTGATAAACCATGGTTTGAAGAAGACGATTTTTTCATGTTTCGATACCTTCAGCCTCTGATAACAGTACCAAGTCTGATAGTCCGAATGGTCTCGCAGAAGTCCTAATATAATTAATCTGAAATTAATTTTAATTTGGAAAGCCTTCTTTGAACTGTTGTGGTTGTAACCTAGAGGATTAAAAGTAAGAAGCATACGATTTACGGATTTGGCGCTGGATATTTTACAGTTTGGCGTTCGCACCTCGAGCTGGGGGCTCCATATCACTGAAAGCGCTGGTATGCCCCTGGATCTTTTCCTCAAGGGCTTTAACCATCGCACGGCATTTCCATTAGCGTTCCACGAATCACTGTCTAGTAAATGGTCTTAACACAAATAGAGAATCAAAAATAATGCGATTCTCATTTTACCTCCTAAGGCATAGACATAAAAACAGTCGATCCTAAAAGCTGTTGCACTTGCTTGATAAACCTGTAAAAATTGTGGAAACAGATCTTATAGGAATCCCTGATTTTTTGTTTATGTTTAAGTTCAAGGCACTGATTTAAAAAACCGATTTCTCAATTTCAACAAATTGGCTCCCAGGCCGACTGAAATAAAATGACGTTGTTTTCCACGATGAAGATGTAATTTTAAATCCAAATACTTTATACATATACTTAAAATCGCAAGAACGACTCGTAAAAGACCGGCAAGATACTGAAGCGCTCAACCTCAATGAACAAATAAATATTTGTTAATATTCATTCAACAGCTAAGCAAATATTTATACTGATAACAAATACAGGTGCAGGAAGAGGACTTTATAGACGAAACTTACAGGTCTAACATAAATATATACTAAGTGACATATAAATCCGAACACCCAGTTTAAATGGTTTTATTTTAATAAAATTTTGTATAAGTACTTAATGAAGCATAATAAGTAAATGATGAAAATTTCAAAATGATTGCACTGTTGTAAACTGTAAAGCCCTTTGACCTTTAATAATGTGTGGATGCACCCTGATGTGCTACGCATTCTCCAACGCGCCTAGGTATGCTTCTGATCAGGTGGTCAATGTCCTCCTGTGGTATCTCATTCCAGGCAACCACCAACTCCTCTCGAAGTGCTTCTAGAGTCTGAGGAGGACGTTGCAAATTGAGCAATCTCCTACCCATCATATGCCACACGTGCTCAATTGGGGATAAATCGGGAGATCTTGGTGGCCATGGTAACAGTGTGACATCATTATGTTGAAAGAAGTCTATTGTGACTCTTGCAACATGTGGTCGGGCATTATCTTGTTGGAAAGTTGGATCTGCCAGGGTGTCAAGATAGGGTAAAAGATGGGGTGGATATAACACTGATGAAGATTAAAGGTGACCTGTAACCATAACTCCAACAGTGTGACGAACATGTCTTTCAACAAAAAACTGTGGATTCCTCCTTTCACCACGTCGCCTTCTAACCCTGGCACGACCATCGTGCATGCCTAAACAAAATCGAGACTCGTCACTAAAGACAATACTGTTCCATTCCTGATCCCAGAGTGACCGTTGTCTGCACCACTCAAGGCGATTACGTCGGTGTTCTCGAGTTAAAGGGAGGACCCAGTGTGGCCGGTATGAAAACAAGCCAAAACTTCTCATTCGTCGGTAAACACTTCGCATGCCAATAGGTCTTCCGTGTTCTGCAAACCATTCATTTGCAATGGACCTGGTAGTGGAGAAACGGTCCCTTAAGGCCAATAATCTTAGGCGGCGATCTTCACGGTCTGTTGTTCTACGGCGGCGTCCAGTGCCCCTTGCTCTTTGCGTACGGCCTTCTCGAAGCCATGCCTGACAACACCTTACCACAGTGTCTACACTTCTTTGCACTCTAACTGCAATTGCCCGAAAAGGAAGTCCAGCTTCCCACTATACGGTCCCTAAGTTGACGAAATCGTACAGGTCTTCGTACTCTAGACATCGTAACCGATCGTAAAGGATGTCAAGAACCAAAATCCGCCAACATTGATTCTTTACTGCGGCTGAAATATTCATTTTTAGAGCGTTAGTGAATTAAAAAAAAGCAGTATAAAAACCAGAATGTCCAACTGATAAGGCTGAACATTTTTTCACATGTTATTTACAGTAAGATAAATACATTCACCGATTTTTATTAAAATAAAACCATTTAAACTGGGTGTTCGGATTTATATGTCACTTAGTATAGTAAATACGTACGAGTATCAAAATAATAATTTTATCCTAAAATAGTATGTTCATAACAAAATGCATAAAAAGTATTAGCAACAAGGGCTCAAAGGACTCCATACTACGGCATCGAAAACGTATACTAAATTTTGAAGGGCTAGAAGAAAAAACATCATAGGTAGATCGCCTAATAAGCTATTGCGCTTTGTCAAAAGATTCGCCTGGCCAATATTTGACACACTGAGCATAAATGTCAAGGTCATTCTATATAAAAATGTGAATGATTAAATGAATATTTATTAAATCATAAATATATTAGCGATTGCTACATATAAAAAATTCCGTATTGTTAAAGGCTATTATGATCATAAATGCTTGATAAATTAGATTACATTGTTTACATACGATGGTTATTTCAGAAATAAGTTTAACACATTTTTTCTGGTACAAGAAATTTTTTATTTGAAAAAACGAATTCACCATAGTCGCCATTTTTTCTACGCGTTTTTCAGACGTGAAATCCACTTTTGCATTCCCGTCTGGACTTTTACTTTTACGTTTACCGCCTAGGTGCTCCTTCAATTTCGGAAAAGCTATGTCAGTGCTGTAAGGGGGAATGGCAATGACTTCCAGGCAAATCGCTCGATTAAGTCCTTCGTTTGTTGTGAGACATGAGGATGCGCCTTGTTGTGGTGCAGTCTTACAGTTTGGTTAGTTTTTCCCTTATTTTTGGGACAACCCTCGTATTTAATTCGCAATCACGACTCATGTAATAAGCTTTCTGACTGAGACTGACGAGCTGAATCTCATAATAAATAATTTTTGGGTAAACCGCCTATGCTATTCCGCGTCAACTCGAGCAATATTTGATAGACTGAGTACGAATGTCAAGGCCATTCTGTATAAAAATGTGAATGATGAATTGAATATCTATCAAATCAGAAATATGTTAGTAATGGCATCAACTTGCTCTACATAAAAAATTCCGTATTGTTAAAGGCTATTACGATTAATAAAAGTACGTTTGAATAAATTAGATTATCTTGTTTATCGTCTGCGACGGTGATCCATGCATTGCAGTACAGCTCTTAAAGAAAGTTTCAACGTATTGTGAGGTTTATTTCTGCAGTGTTTCTTTCACATCTATACAGATTCACTTACTAAAATATCCAAACTATTACCAATATTTCAGTTGGGTTGAAAAGATAATAATTTAACGACTATTAAAGAAGCAGTTAATTTTTTTTACTTCCCACATGTCAATAGTTAGACAGAAGAGCATATAAACCGATAAAAACCAATTTTGTAATTATGATATTGATTAAATGTTACTCTGTTCACTGTTAATTTTCCCTAACCTCATAGTTTTTCAGATTTGAACAGCGTCTTTGTTTTTTGTTGTATATACAGGGTGACCCAACGAAAAGGTCGCACCCCCATTTGTGACTCTCCTGGTATATTTTGGGAAAACCGCTCGTGCACGTCGATTTTGATTTCTATAGTCGTACAATACAAGGTGATCCAAAAATGAGATATTACGTTACAATTTAGAATTTTAAATAGGAACCCCCATTTTTTTTAATTTTTAGATTTTCCTTGAAGTTTTAGTAACTTTTGTACAATAAAGTTTATACCTACCTTCAATCGTTGTGAAGCTTTTCGAGTTTATAATAAAATTCTAGAAACTGTAATAAGGGATTACAAAAATAATAATCAATATAGTTCCCACAGTAACAAAACTTTAAAATCAAAAACAAGTCTCCGAGCAATAAAAAACAAAAAACCACGTATAGTTCACAAACACATTTAAGTTAAAGTAAAAATTAATTTGCTCGAAAGAGGTAGCAGGTCAATGTGGTAATAAGTGCTAAAAGTGGTGTCCATTTACCTCTATGCAATAAGAAAAATTTTGTTCGAATCTCAAATTTTCAAGCATCTCCTGAGTTATTTGTCTACACTCAGCCGTAATCCGCTGACGAAGATCTTGAATGGAATCTCGCTTCCTAAAACGAATTTATTTATGATAACAGAGTGCATCCACTTTTTTGTATTAGTTCATTGACACAATTAGATATGCATAGTTGAGGTCACTTTTTTCGTGCTCGTTATCAAATCCGAATAAACAAATGTTATATACAGGGTGTCCGCAAAGTTGGGGTTTTCCTTTACAGATCTTGAAAACATAAGCAATTTTTCTTAGTACCATATACACCAGGGAACTGCGATAAAGGGCTCTGCAACATCAAAAATATCTGAATGCCGTCCTGTAGCCGCGACCCGCGACATCCCCGAGTGGTACTAGGACACTAGCTCAACCCGACGACAGAACTGGGTCGGAGTCAGTGTGTCAGGTCAGTATGCAACCTTCAACCGACGGTTACGGTCATGCGTGTAGAGGTAATCGGGTAGACGAGGATCCCTCAACAAGCACTACAGACGTGGCTAGAGAAGTGCAAATATCAAAAACTAAAGTGTGGCAAACGCTGCGTGAAGAGGGGCTGTATCCGTTTCACGTTAAACGTGTACAAGCCCTTCAACCTGACAATTTTCCAGCAAGAGTACGGTTTTGTGAGTGGTTGTTGCAACAAGATGACAATAATCCGGACTTTTTGAAGTGCATATTGGTGACAGACGAATCTACGTTCACGCGTAATGGGGTGAATAACTTTCGCAACACTCATGTTTGGTCAGTAGAAAATCCGCACGCTGTCCGTCGGGCACATTTTCAACAAACATTTTCGGTGAATGTTTGGGCTGGTATGGTGAACGGTATGCTCATTGGACCATTTATTCTCCCAAATCGATTGGACGGGATGCAATACCTAGACTTTTTACGCAACATTTTGCCTTCCTTGTTTGCCTGCGTCTGCTCGGTAGCGCATCAGCTGATTTCATTTTCTGTTGTAGCGGTACGATTTCGGGCAGAGACGTACTTAGCTCTTCTCGTCAACTGGAGAGTGAGTACTTTTTCCTTTATTTTTTTTTTTTACTTAGTCGCCCTCGTTTCACTACACATTACCTATGTTATTTCAAGGGTAGCTGTTTCTGAAAAGGAAAACCCCAACTTTGCGGACACCGTTTGATATGCGTGTAAAAGACGCTCCCGACTGTCAGATATGATTTTTTTGTTCAGGAAATGCAACAGTCACTTTTTCTACATATTTTATCATTTCTAAATGGAACCTGCATCTGATTTGTGCTGAACGCAGAAAGAGAAAACTGTTTTTTTTTTTTAATTTAATCCGTACAATTGTAGGCGATTACTGGAAGTTCTATGCAAATGGTGTACAGGTTTCCTCTGGAAATAAATTTCTAAGTGTATTTGTTTTCATTGTATTTAGGAAGTGCAAGGACTGTTGCAAGTTTGGTACCTGGGGAACCAACAGAACCAAAAATATACACAGAGATTCCTGGACCAAAGTCAAAAACCTATATGAACGAGTTGAATACTATTTCAGTAAGTTTTGAATTTAAATATATACATCGACAAAAAAACAGAAGCACCTTTCTACACCAAAATGGAGGGAAATACAGTATCTGAAAAAAGATAGACCTCATGAGTTGACCATACCTCTGAGTTCATATCGATGAATCAGGTGCTTCAGTTTTTCATGTTATTTTTCAGCAATATGGTTCAGTGCAGTTAGTTGCGGATTACGAGAAATCGATAGGAAATTATTTGATAGATGTGGACGGAAACACATTTCTAGATGCCTTCACACAAATATCTTCAGTTCCTATTGGCTACAACCATCCAGAACTGCTCAAAGTGTTTCACGATGAAGCCAGGCTCGTAAGTAGATTTTTGCATTATGACATCACCAGAATACAATCGCTTTATTTTTTTAGTAACTGTTTTTATGTTTACGAAAAATTCATGTTATAATTCAATTTTTGAAAGCAATAAACTAATAAAGGTAGCATATTCATTAATAGTCTGTATAATAATTATTTAATTGCTTGTAAAGTATTAACTTCTATCCTTTTTCATTAGATGGCAAACAGGTACAACCTGTGATAATTGTTTGAAAAATAGAGTAATAACCCCTCTATAATACAATGAAACGAGTATAAGTATACACAACATAGCAAGCTAAAATTAGAAGCAATGAAAATCATGCATAAATACTATATTTTCTGTAATCGCCGCATCGCCAATTGAAAATTTCAGGATGGCGACTCGGCGCCGTTTTGGAACATTTTTAAATGGAATGAGGGGTCATGTGATACCTAATTTTTACGCTCCTGATGATTATCTTATAACCCTATAATATAAAATCGCTACCTTACAAAATGGCGGATAGGGAAGATTTCAAACTAACAGTATTCATCAAAATGTTACAGTATGTTAGATCAACCTTCTTCTTTTGAAAAGGTCTGACTGAATGTGCAATAAAATATGAGAAATTCAGTTAAAAAAAAAACATTTTGTAAATGGAATGTTTCATATTTTATTACATATTCGAATAGAGCGTTTCAAGATAAGGGGACTGATGCATCACATGATAGCGTTTTGATGATTGTTGAGTGATAAGCGAATCGATGTAATAAAAATGTTGACAGATTATCAGTTCGCAATTTTCAAAGATGCTGTTTTTACAGGGTGCGTCATCTATTACTTTTTTTCTATTTGAAAAATCAACACGCTTTTTACGAGGTGAAATCGAATTTTTTTATTGATAAATGAAGGTTGGTTTATGCCATTTATGTATGAAAAATAATATCAGTCATGTGACCACCGCGGCTTCGTTTACAGGCCAACATCCGAACATCAAAATTTTCAATGCTTTTTCCCAGAATAATCGGGTCTATGGCCGCAATTTCAGTGCGAATATTGCGCTTTAGGTCTTGAATTGTCCGGGGACCATTTGCATACACTTTTCCTGTCAAAAATCCCCCAAGAAAATAGTCAAAAGGTGTTAAATCGCACGATCTCGGGGTCAAACTGACATCTGAATTTCGTGAAATTATGCGGTCCTGAAATTTCGTGTGCAATAAGGCGATTGTTTAGCGAGATGTGTGAGCCGTTGCTCCGTCTTGATGAAACCAAAGATCGTCGACACCAATACGATCCAATTGTGGCCACAAAAAGTCTGTTAACATGCCGCGATAACGTTCCCCGTTGACGGTAATGGCTTTTTCTTCGGCATCTTCAAAGAAGAATGGTCCAACGGTGCCACCAGCCCATAATCCGCACCAAACAGTCACTTTTTCAGGATGGAGAGGTTGTTCATGATATTGGTGTGGATTTTCAGCCCCCCAGAATCTGCAATTTTGCTTATTTACGTACCCATTGAGGTGAAAATGAGCCTCATCAGAAAAGAGCACTTTGGCCGAAAATCCGTCTTCTCTTTCCAGCATCCAATTAACAAAAACACGCCGCTGTTGATGGTCTGCCGGCTTCAATTCTTGTGTTAGTTGGATTTTGTATGGATGGAGGTGTAAATCAATGTGTAAAATCCGGCGTAAAGTGGTCTCACTAATTCCCAATTGTTGCGAACGGTGCCTATTTGATGTGGTTGGATCTTCTCGCACACTTTCAAACTAGTGCGAAAAGTATTTTTTTATATTTCGACCGTTTTCGTAATAAGTTTGGATAACCAAAATGCGTTGTTGTGTTGTAAACGAATCTATGACTATTAATGGTATGCCTTTGACAGTTCATTTATGCATACCACATGACTTTTGACTCACATGGTAACACATAAACTTATAGGTAAAAAAAAAGTAGTAGATGGCGCACCCAGTATATTCTACGATCATAAAGTACTCATAAGCGGCTTCAAAATGAGATACTACATGGCTCCCCATCCCATTTAACAAATACTCTAAAATGGCGCCCAGCCGCCATCTTGAAATTTTCAACTGCCACTAAAACATAGTATCCATTCCTCAATTTCTTTGCCGCAAATCTCAAGTTGATAACTTCACCCATTCAAAAAGTGAGGGAGCTTTATAAAAAGCACTGTACAAAACCATACATAAAAATCGATGAGGTTTTTTTAGATATACCTAAAGAAAGTTCCAAATTTACGGATTTTTCCACGTTTTCGCTTATATACCAAATACTATTTTAATACTTTTTGATGTGCATCTTGTAGTGGTTAGAAAAACCTTCATAGTAAAAATTTAAGAGTTCCTTACTGCTCAGAAAATCGTTAGACGTGCCACGTGAAAAATTAGCCTTTCGGATATTGAAACGGTAACATTTCAAACCGATTCATGCGGTAGTTTTTTCAAATCTGACATTATTCTGCAGCTGTCCTGGCAAATTCCTTATTGCCTCATTCTACATACGTTATCAGACCTTTTTATGAAGCTCAAAATACTGATTTATGAGTTTGTTATATTTTTTAGAAAGCGTTGGTCAACCGTCCTGCAATAGGTGTCTTCCCCGGTCACTACTGGCCAGCAAAGCTAAAAGAAGTCCTACTATCAGTCTCGCCGGGCTTGCCGCATGTGATGACGATGATGTGTGGGTCATGCTCAAACGAAAACGCTTACAAAGCTATGTTCATCGCGTATAGAAAACACCAAAGAGGAGAAAACGTAGACTTTACCGAACAGGAGCTAGCTTCATGTATGGTTAACAAACCACCGGGTGCTCCAAATTTGTCCCTTCTGTCATTTCACGGCAAGTATCATACCTATATTGTTCAAAAAGTTATCTCATTTTATTTTATCAAACAACATTCCATGGGTAAGAGAAATATAAATGAAAGTCGACTAAGTCATTGATTAACGTATTCAACCTGGTTTTATATAGGGTGCGGCAGAGAGGATGGACGGTTTTAAAAAAATCGTAAAATAGTTAATTTTTACTTGAAAATAAATTTATTGATGGAAACAGGTTCACAAGGAAATAGCATTTGAGACAGTCAAGTGTGGAAAATCACATCAGGCATGTGGTGGCCGAAATCGTTGATGCAGTGCTGGAGGCGTTCTTGGAAGTTCGCGTAGACTCTCTCCTACATCGCTCTCTCAACTTGGGCGACTTCCACGCGAATTTCGCCCTTCAATTCGTCCAGAGTTCGGGGCTTGTTCGCGTATACTCTAGCCTTGAGGTGACCCCATAAGGAAAAAGGAGAAGTCTGGAAGTATTTGTCAGGTCATGTCATTCATATGAATGAAAATGTTCCACCGTTATTTTTAATATTTGATGAATTAAGGACCTGACTCAATGGCCTCAATGTATTGTAAAACAACCCAAAATAATGAGGAACATGAGTAAAACAAAAAATAAGTAGCTGAAAAAATAATAATCGAAAATGGACACCCTTACGCCCTAGATACCCAAATAACTATTTTTTGTACAATCCGAACTTCACATGATATTTACGGTTTATTTTCATATAGGTGCCTTCCATGGCAGGACTTTTGGAACGCTGGCTACAACTCATTCCAAAGCGATACATAAGTTAGACATTCCGTCTTTTGATTGGCCAATAGCAAACTTCCCTAAATACAAATATCCTTTAGAAGAACACAGTAGAGAGAATAAAGAAGAGGATCAACGATGTCTGGCGGAGGTTCAAGATTTGATAGACCAATATAACAAAAAAGGTAAATAAAGAAAATGCTAAAGCAAAAGTTACCAAAAATGACTATACCGGGTGTTCCTATTCGACCATCACCATTGAGATATTATCGGCATGGGTATCACGTATCTTGAAATGTGACATTATGCCGATTTTTTTTTTGACATTATGCTGGTTTTTTGACGTTATGTAGGTTTTTCTACAAGATATTAACTTAGCACTTAGTTGTACGTGTTGCCTAAAGGTCATGAGGCTTGTTATCAATCTTTGGCTCTGATGTGATGTAAAATCTGCTTCTGAGATGGCATTACTGGAGGCCTAAACTGTAAGTTGTATGTATCGATGATAATTACATCGGGTTCTTGTCTCAAATACACTTAATTAAGATTCAAAGCTGGAAATTAGTTGCGCATCCACTTTTTCTTATCCATTCTGGAAATTACATATACAAATTTACTGAATGTTAAAAATGTGAGGGATAAGAAATATTTATATTCACTGTACACTGTCGAATTACAAGCAATATACATGCTAACAGTAATTACACACAACGCGATATAACTTTGAACATAACCTCTCTTCAGAAAGCACAACATAAAAAAACCCGTCGGACACATCCAATATATATACTTCATTGGCAGCATATGCAGTAATGATTTTCTCACACAGCAAATATCACTGATTTTATACACATGCAGACCAATGCACATAATCATCGACATGCGATCTAGCTATTCAACTTTCTTCTCAGAGATAAAAACTACAGACAAGGAACATTTGGCCTCACAAAACATATGCAACCAATAATGCGTTTAGTTTAGTTGAGTGATTCCTCCATAGATGAACGTTCACAACGATCCTAGTGACCAAACGTGGAATGACTGTTTGGGCCCTAAAAACTACCTAGTTTGCAAGATGACATCTTATAGGTTTTTTTGACGTTTTATAGGTTTTTTATATGATACTCATGCGGAAACGATAAGAGATACGAAGTCGAGAAGGTTGATAAATGAAGGTTGGTTTATGCCATTTATGTATGAAAAATAACATCAGTTATATGACTAACATCCGAACATCAAAATTTTCAAAGACTTTTCCCAGAATAATCGGGTCTATGGCCGGAATTTCAGTCCGAATATTGCGCTTTAGGTCTTGAATTGTCCGGGGACCATTCGCATACACTTTTCCTGTCAAAAATCCCCAAAAAAAATAGTCAAGAGGTGTTAAATCGCACGATCTCGGGGGCCAACTGACATCTGAATTTCGTGAAATTATGCGGTCTTGGCGAGATGTGTGAGCCGTTGCTCCGTCTTGATGAAAATAAAGATCGTCGGCACCACTACGATGCAATTGTGGCCTCGCAAAACATATGCAACCAATAATGCGTTTAGTTTAGTTGAGTGATTCTTCCATAGATGGACGTTCACAACGATCCTAGTGACCAAACATGGAATGACTGTTTGCGCCCTAAAAACTACCTAGTTTGCAAGATGACATCTTATAGGTTTTTTTGATGTTTTATAGGTTTTTTACATGATACCCATGCGGAAACGATAAGAGATACGAGGTCGAGAAGGTTTCTTCTCTCGACTTCAATCACCAACTTTGTTTTTTCGTATGGATGCTATATAGAAATTTTGTACATTTAAATACTACTAGGGATAATATTACTTTTTTAAATATGTGAAGTTTATCGTGATAAGTAAATCTATTATATTCATGACTAAATGTAGGATCAATAACTGTGTTCATTTGCGCAAAATTTCAAAAGGGAGTCCATAAGAAAAAAACAAAGCTGAGGATGGAGATCGAAAGTCGTTTGTTCCGACGCGGCGAAATCAGATTTGAACAGGGTGTCGATAAAATAGCCTTATTTTTGGGTCTTGTCAAAACGCCGTCTAAACTATAATTATGTTCAGGTTGTCCTGTGGCGGGTATAGTCATAGAACCAATTCAGTCAGAAGGTGGCGACAACGAAGCATCTCCGGAATTTTTCAAGGAACTGCAAAAAATAGCGAAGAAAAATGGTGCCAGTTTGCTGATTGACGAGGTCCAAACTGGTGCGGGAGCCACAGGGAAAATGTGGTGCCACGAACACTTCAATTTGCCAACTCCACCAGATGTTGTGACCTTCAGCAAAAAGATGCTGACTGGAGGATTTTATCACACGCTCGATCTAAAGTAAGTTTCGACTAATGTATCATCTAAGTACTTTGTTTATCTCTGTATATAGTACGAACATTTGCAGATTTAAGCTTTATTTTGAATGAGTTCTAAGATGGAGAATTTATAAAAAAATGAGTTTTAACAATCGCAATAAACAGTGCATACGCAACGCAATATTACTTTTTAATTTATATTTGCGTCAAGCTGAACGTGTAGGCAACCAGGCTTACGCAACCTCTTATTTCCACGCCAACGTCGTTACCTTACAAATTGATTATTGTTGCCAGGTGTAGTGATTTTTCAGCAAATCTGGTGATTTTTTACCCGTTTGTATCCGTTACATATTTTCAAAAAGTCTGTATTTCATTAAATTTATCAGAAATTTGATATACATAAATATTACTGGTCAAACTAGATTCACCCAGGGGGGTCATGTCCCCCCCTGGAACTGCGCTTGTATCATAAGAAGTCAATGGATTATATTACAGAACATATCTTTAACATTTACACACCTTGTAAAAGTACATGAGAAGAATGAAGTATACACAATACATATTGCAATTTGAATACGTGAAATATATTGTTTATATTCATTTCTCAGGCATGATGCAGTTTATTCTAGCTCCTTTGCTCGTGTCTGGAGAAAATCGAAATTCGGATATAAAAAAAACTTTAAACCATTTGTATTTTCTGCCAATAGGATTTTTGTAAAAAAAAAACACTCAGCATATGCTTTTTTGGGAAAAAATAAGTATTGACATTATTATAAACTTCTCTGAACACACAATGACATTAATCATTTCTTTTTATTTATTTTTTTTCAGAGTATCACAGCCCTACAGAGTATTCAACACTTGGATGGGCGACCCGGGCAAAATATTCTTGCTAGAAGCATTCCTGAAAGTGTTGAAAGAACAGAAGCTACTCAACCAAGTCGCGAAAACAGGAGAAAAACTAAAATCCGGTTTACACGGATTTGAGAAGGAATTCCCGAATTTGCTAAATTCTGTGAGAGGCAGAGGTTCCTTTTTAGCCGTTAATGCTGCCTCTAGTAGCTTGAGAGATGACATTTTGAAAAGACTGAAAGACAAAGGTATAGTAAAACTTACAAGTATAGCTCAATCCAAGAGAATTTAAAATTTCAACAAATTCTTTTTTTTTGCTTTGTATTGCACCACGGATAAAATATGCTGATAAATGTATCATGAAACTTTGAACAGAATATTGGTTTCAAATGCGCTGGTAATTCATTGATTTCAAATACAGAAACTTACACAGAAATTTCTTTCATGGCCAATTCATTATTTGTTTTTTTCGTTTGCAGGGGTCATCAGCGGAGGTTGTGGAGACCATGCCATAAGATTGAGGCCAGCTTTAACATTCCAGGAACACCATGCAGATATATTCTTGGACAAATTCAGACAAGTCCTGAAGGAAACCAAGTGAACATATTTAAAATGTTGATTATTCCATTTATGTATAAATTATATTAATGCTATCAATTTTGTTAGAGCTTCACAATTTTTGACGAATATCCAGTATTTTATTTTAATAATAGTTAAGAAGAATAAAGGTTTACTGTTTTTTATTCCTAAAAATATGGGTATGCACCTAGATTATTCACTCAGGTTCTCGGAGTATGTCACATCTGTGTTAAAAAGAGGATATAGAAATATTAAAATCATATTATATAATAATAACGTATCCTTACACAGAAATCGAAGAAAATTCTAGTGGTTGTCACATGCCATTTATGCAGATGCACCGTTTATGCCATGGTTACGTAAACGAGAAGAAGAAAGATTTCAAAAACTTCAAAATTCACAAGTTCGTTTTATCATGCGAGCTAGGAGGCGAGATCATGTTTCTCAACACTACTCCAGCCTACAACTGTTATGAATGAAATATCAAGGGATCCTGCATCCAATTTGTTTCATAAGATTATCACACAACAAATTCTTGCTTATCTGTATATAACAAAATACGAGGTCCACCCTCTCAGCCTGCGTTACAGACATTGAATTTCTACTCCTAAATTCTGTATATCGTTTTTCAAATTTTCTTTTCCTTACAATGTCACACGGCTGTATAATAAGGTACCGATTGCATACAGGAGTTTGTCTATGAATTTATTTAAAAAACTGAAGCGTTTTCTATAGGCTGATGACTGCATAATATGAAACATACAAACCCCTTTTTCTGCGTGAGCAACAGTTCTTCGTTTCGGTTTTTCTTTAACTCTCTTGGATCAAGTTTCTTGCTTGTAATGCCGGATCCATATCAAAGCAACAAAACAAAACAAGGAACAAAACAGAAACGCAACAAATGAGCAACTTGATGGAATAAAAAAACAAAATGAAAATTTATGTCCACATTGCCAAGAGAAAAAAAAATTTCAGTTGTTTTGTTTCGTGCTGTTCACATCAAAAATTGTCAGAGTGAAAATATGTGGCGTTTTCATGTTGAAAGGCGGAAGCGCAAAGATTTTATCATTATGTCTGCTGGTTATGCGTTTTTCCAGTGTTGTGACCGGGAAAACAAACAAAAAAACGTTTTTGAATGAAACCATCCTTACGTGAAAGAGATGATCGTGGTATTGAAAAATTATTGTCCGATTTGCGTAAAGATGATATTGGATTGCGAGGAGAAATGCGTTCCAGTTTCGAGAACTTTTTAAGAATGTCCTGTGAAATCTTTGAAGAATTAATACAGCTTATCGGTCCTCAAATTTATAAAAAAATACCGATTGCGGAAATGCCATTAACGTAGTTGAACATTTGGCCGTAACACTAAGCTTTTTGGCGACCGAAAACTTATCATAGCTTGATGTATCAGTCAAAAATATCAAAACAAGCGGTATCGATGATAATAATACCGGAAACTTGTGATGCCCTAACTAAGGCCTCAAAGAATCTATTAAGATAAGTTTTTGATACTAGTTATATTTGTTTCACAACAAAGTACACATCACACAATGTTGCCTGAAAAGTTGCTAGAAATAGAAAAAAAAACACGAATTGTTGACGATGTGTTGCTTAATTGTTGAAAAACATCGAGTTGCTGTTTTGTTGGTTTGGTGTCGACCCGACATGGAAGACCGGATCTTTCTATATGGTAGCAAGATCCGAATTCTGCCGTTTGTCAGGATAGCAGCTAGAATTTGTTTAAGTTCTACGTAATTTTTTGTGTGTGCTTATCTTGGCAATGAAGCGGTGGCCGCAGTAGTCGACTCTTCGGTCTCCTGATCAGTTGCCGTGCGCTGAGCGGGTTCGAATCCCGTCCCGGGAGAAATTTTTCTCTTGGCTATGGACGTTGTGATTGTCCGTAGGTGGTAGACGGTCTGACTGTCGTACGCGCAGGTACCACCCGGCGGATCTCGTAGCCGGGGTCAGAATGTGTGCATGTTGCATGCACACGAGTTCCCTCGCCAGGGTCCGTGTGGCGTCCCCCCTTTCCCGTGTATCCCGCTATAGCCCCACGGTACCCCATGGCCGTTTAGGCCTTCGTGGTGGTTGGAGTAGTATAAAAAAAACATGGATGGACACTGATGTAATTAAAAAAATAACATGTACAAATGTCTTTATTTCACTTTATAAAATAACATATTTTGAGCCTAAGCAACCAATTCACATCTCTGGTACCATTTCTTCAATGTGGCGTTAACATCACTGTCCCCAGATACCTGCTTGATAGCAGAGTATGCTGCTAAGTCCGCAATGCCGATTTGACTGCTTCCAATCAGCCATTGGGCTTTCCCCAGACTTTTGTTCAGACATTGGTACAAGGCTGCCCTCTCAACCTTTGTTTTAGACCTTGCAATAAGGTAACAAACATCTAGGATTGAGTCAACTTCAATGCTGTTTGGATCTGAATTGTAGGTTAGAGGAGACTGGGTTGCTCTTGATAAGTACCTAAGAAGGTTGACTTCACCTCTGATTTGCAGGAAGCCTACTAGTAGCTCTGTGTCAACACCAACTGGAAAGAAAATATTTCCTCCTATATGATTTCCCCAAATGACAAAACTAAGTGTTAAATGAATAAAGAAAATGAAACTGTATTCACAAAAAAGGTTATAACTGAAAATATCACTTTGGAATCTAGTCAGTAAACAGCAAGTTTTAGAACAAATAAATAAATTACAAATACAGTAATGTCCGCTCATAACAAACCCGTTTATTGCGAACTTCCGTTTATATCGAACTAATTTATAAGGTACCGACTGAAATGATGTTAAATGTATTTTTTCTCGCATATAACGAACCTCCTGATAAAACGAACCGAAATGTTTGATATATTCGTACCATTTTTCAGTTATAACAAGCGTAAAACCGGATTTTACCAGAAAGAGGTGACCTAAATCTTCCGAATGCGTGGTGGAGTATGAGCAATCGTCAGCATCTGCCGGCAGTCCGCCACCGTCATTTAGTCTGATACTTTCTTTATTCGTTGTATTCAGTGTCCTACACTCTTGAAATCATGGGTGATGCAAAGTCCACGAATTATAAAGTTGATCAGGGACTTCTGAAATGGTTTTCTCAACAGAGAAATAAAAAAGTAACCATAAGTGGTGCTATACTGCAATCGAAGGCTGAAGACCTTTGGAAGAAGTTATTGAAATATGAATTTTGAAATATGAAGAATTGAGTGGAGAACCTAAATTTAGTAGAAGCTGGCTCGAAAGATTCAAAAGACGACATAACATTACCAGTGGAAAAATTGTTGGAGAGTCTGCTGCAGTTGATATGGACTGTGTGAATCACTGGTTGCGGAACAAGTGGCCAATCATTAGAAGGAACTTCAAAGACGAGGACATATTCAATCCAGATGAAACTGGGTTATTCTAAAAGCTTACACCTGACAGGACCTTAAGTTTCAAAGGCGAGAAGTGTGAGGGTGGGAAGCTATCTAAAGAAAGAATTGCTGTGCTTGTAGTGGCAAATCTAACAGGGACAGAAAAAAGAAAGCTATTGGTAATTGGAAGATCGAGAAACCCTCGATGTTTTGAAATCGCTTCACAGTTGCCAGTTAATTACAAATCCAATAAAAGAGCATGGATTGATGCTGAACTGCGTAAGTGGGATGTTGAGTTACGCCGCGAAAAACGAAAAATTATATTATTAGTGGACAATTGTCCAGCTCATCCAGATGTTAAAAATTTGGACTGTATTAACCTAGTGTTCGTACCCCCAAACACGAGTTCTAAACTACAGCCTATGGATCAGGGTGTAATCCACAGTTTAAAAAGCCATTATCGTCAAGTTCTTCTCTCGAGAATGCTAGATTTTATTGATAGTGGCAGGGAAAATTTTACAATCAATCTGTTGGATGCAATAAACATCATTCATATGGCATGGCAGAAGGTATCAAAAGAAACAATTTTAATTGTTTTACGCACGGGGGTTTCTTGGAGGTTGAGGATCATTTTGATCCCGACTATGACCTGCCATTAGTTGAGTGGATGAAGACAGGAAGGCTATCTTTGAGACAATATTAGAGCCAATCTTCCTTATAGTGAAAACAATTTCAATGAGTTTGTTCATATTGATGACCAAGTTGTGACTGTCGAATACCTGGATGATGATGTCATTGTAGCTGCTATATCTTCAGCAGTTGATACTGATGATGACGAAGAAACGGAAAATAAAGATGAAGAATCTGTCGGTATCGAACTGATACCAACTCCAACCACATCAGAACCACTTCGACATATTGACAGCGTTCGTCATTTCCTTCAGTCACGAAATACTCCGCAGCGTGTGCTAGATAGACTAGCTGAAGTGGAATTACATATAATGATCTTTTTTTTTTGCTTTAGGACCAAGCCATGCAGCCAGAAACTAGGTTGGTAAAATATCCAGTGTTCAGATGTACAAGTAATACTATATATAATTAAGACTGGCACTACCTCATCAAAAGGTGTCAATGAACGTTAAAAACGATTTATTTTGAATAAATTATCATAATTGAATCCTAAGAATTCTTAATTGTTGTTGTTAACCTAAACTCTCCATAGAAAAACAGAAGACGAAAAGAAGACAAGGACATGTTTCACGCCAAGGGGTCTATCAAGGCGACTTACACAGAGGAGGACCACGGTAAAGGTAATAATAAGGTGTTCAACAAAGGATCGGCAGCTAAGATAGACCTAAAAATGAGCTAACACAAACGCTGTAGGTTATGCCATTATTGTGATGGTAAGAAGGTTTGTCTTGTTTTACAATTGTATGCCAGTCTCACAAATGAAGCTAATTAATTGATCAAATATATGTTTATCATTTGTAGCTAGCAGGTGCATAATATTATAAGGCTGCGAGACATTTAGTTAGAATAGATTGCTTTTTAAGTTTAGCAGATTGTTGTCGGAATTTGGAGCAATTAAAGAACATATGCACGAGATCTGCGATCTCATTGCAGGTGTCGCACATATTACTATTGACCACTGTTGATTTTATATAGGTGAGCCGGGTAGCAGGCATGTCCGTATTTCATTCTAGTTATTGTGGTTATGTATCTACGTGAATATTTAAATGACTCATGCCCAAAATTACTTCTGATTTCAGGTTCCAGTAGAGTGTATCTTGTTGGCATCCGTGTGCAGAAATCATGATACTGAGTCTTCCATTTTTGCATGAAAAAATTCCTTGTGGTGTTCAATCTATCATGCAAAGTTGGTTGAGAGATAATTTCTTCTCCTTGTGAAACACTTTCTTTAGCTAGTTGATCTGCTCGTTCGTTAAAAGTTATGCCCGTATGGGCCTTAACCCACACCAACACTATCTTTTTGTCTGAATTATATTGTTGGAACTTGGATATTTCTTGCTTAATCCTTATTATATATATAAGTGGTAATAGTTAGAATTAACGTCTGTTGGAGACTTTAAGTAAGACAAGACGGATAGAGAGTCAGAAAATATAATACATTTGCAAATTAATGATGTTCATTTCACAAAAATAAACCAAACGATTTTTTTTTAAGAAAGATTTTCAAAAACTTTTATATATGTGGATTATACATATTATTATTATATACTATTACAAACATTTTATATACCCCTGGTTGAATAATAAACTAATGAAAAATATTTTCTGGTACTAGCATTATTTATCGTTTATTACGAACTTCGCTTATAGAGAACCAGTTTCGCCGGTTCCTTGAGGTTCGTTATAAGCAGCCATTACTGTAATTGTATCAAGGGGCCAACAACTCCTGTCAAAGTTGGAACTTTACTTAACATATACATACATATGTAGATGAGGCAATAATATTCATGTTTTCATAGTAGCACAACATCTATGATTGCAGCATACAAAATGAACATCACAACTATAAGACTAGAAATTCCATTTTGAAAGCAAATCATTATAGAACTATAATACTCTACCTCAAGATATGCAATATCTAGAGGGTTATATCAAATTTGAAAATAAGGTTATTGAGTATTTAAGTGCAAAATGTTTTTACTCTATGAACTTTCAATTTTTCCAAATCATTTTATTATGTTTTGTGAATAGTGTAGTGCAACAAAGACTGACAATCACTCTGTATTATATTTTATACATATTATTTATTGTGATATTTTAACTATGCCACTTTTCTTTTGACATGCCAAGTGAACTTTTATGTTTGAAATTTGGCTAAATAAACTACTACGAAAACTACTACTACTATATTAAAGTCTTAAGATAACAAATATATCAATTTCCTAAGAAGAGTGATATCATATTAAGAAAAAACTATTTTCTTTAAGGAAATTAGAGTTCATTTTTGTCATTTCTAAGGAAATTACTGAGATCTTATTTGGCAACATTGATGTAATGATAGAAATTGTATGTGAATGTTCAAATACAGTATAAGGTTTTGCAACTTGAATATGTTAATCAATGTTATTAACATGCTCATGCCATTTTTATGTTGCTTGTCAAGGCAGAATTTCCTAATACGTATAAGAAAAATTCATCACAGAATGCCCAATGGATTATTATGGGCAAATATGTTTATCATACTAAATCAGCTACAAATTTTGAGCTTCCTGTGGGCTGGCACTTTATCATTTTTTATAAGCAATGCAGTTAGAATTATTGTTTTATTGTTAAGTATTGTTTGTCAGCCACAAGATCATTAAGTCATTTTGCTGACTACCAAAATTCCAATTAAAGTATATATCAATTCTACAATTTTAAAAAAATAGTCTCTGATAACTTATATACTCATATTCATATTTTTTAAACAAAGAATAGTTACCTGACTTCCATATCAATGTCACATTAACCTTAGGAGCACTAGTATCAGGCTTAAAATTAACCAGTCTTTTTTGTAGTTCCTTTGCATTTTCAGTTAAAACAGGTACAGATGAGTGTGTCCGAACTATAAAACTGAGACTCACTATATCTTTTAACAGCTTTTGAAGAATTTCTAGTGAGTATGGAGGGTTTGTTGGACTTGCTTTTATCACAAAATCTGGGAAACCATCGGCGCTTCCAGTCTCAACCTACAAGCGAATGGAAGGACTGTTCAGAAAAATCACTAGCACTTGGTTTTGACAGTCCCAGTATAAGTGATATTTATTTTAGTATAAGTTGCATACATCAATACTTCCACATATACGTAAAAGCAAGAGAGTACCTTAGAGTCCACATATCCCTAGATCTCATAAATGATGACTCAAGGAATGAAAGTAAAAATTTAATAGATAATTGTAAAAATTTGAGCAATATGACAAATGGGATATTTATGACATTTAATCAAAATTAAAACAAAGTTCTGCACCAGGGATCAATGAAACTTGTAATATTTTTGTTGTATTTTGTCTGGGCTAAATAATATTGGAGGATGCATATCTTTAAGTAAAAAAAGGAAAAAATTATCATAATTATTCAAAAATGGCATGCAACATAAACAAGTAATATTTTCATTCAATTTTTTTAAATTAAAATAACATTTGGAGATAAATACATACAGGATTTTCAACAAGTTAATTCATTATTTATAAAGAAATAAACAACATTATGTTGTTTTTTTTTTCTTTTCCTTGATCAAAATTTGTAGCAGCTACACTGTAGGGTACAGAGTTTGTTGCACAATATTTTTTTATGATAATTTTCCTCTTGTCACTTAACTACATGCTCATTAATTTCTGGGAATACTATTATTTCATTAGCTTTTCTTCCACAGAAAATAAAATACAAAGATTTCACATTGAATGATGACTAATACATTACATAGCCTATATTTAATGATGGTATATCTTTATATGGGTGAATAAATGGTATTTGGGCTTTCAGTGTTAACTAAGAAAATTAGCTGATTGTTTTCATAATCATTATGTACACAAGATTATGTGATACATATTTGATGGAATAAGATATTTTGATTTTGTCAGCTATTATAGATACTAGGGGAAACCATGTGGCCAGGGGGATAACATTTAAACTATGAAAAAGATACTTTAAATGTGATATAAATTCAGTTGCATCAGTCCTGAAACAAGAGAATCATACAGAATAAGAGCTCACTAAGCCTCAGAATGATGGTTGTGTTTGGAAGACATTTTTTGATAGTGTGTTGCAACAACTGCCTTAATTGTATGTAATATTTTTTTATTGAAAAGACAAGAAGTAGAAAAGAAGAGTAGAAAAAATGATTGACATGAAAACTGCCAGAGATGTGTTGCCAGGGTAGTGACAAAAATCTACATGAGCACAAAAAAAATTAAGATACATTAATTATTATGATATAAATGAAATTCACAAAGATATATTTAGGGCAAATATTGGAATCTCTGGCACTGTGAGCAACTGATGTGTTCCTGGTTTCAGTAGGCCAAATCATATCAGTTTAAAACTCATTGATCAAGATCAATTCGTTTACATGAACATAGTAACGTAATTAGCACAAAGTGAGGGTGACACAATTTTCAGGAACCACTAAAAGCATATCTTTTATCTGTTTATACAAGGTTTACATTCTCTTTTCATGAAAATATAATGTGTATTAGCAATACAAACAGCATTTGTATATTGTTATAACAGTTACATATACAGAGATTTTCTTGAAATCCCAAATACACATATTCACCCACATAGCAATACAAATTGCATATAATGTTTTTTTATAATTTATTAGAGTTCGACATCGGGCCTTACAAATTTTGATTCTCTTACCTTATGTTTAGAAGTAGTGGAGACAGTTTTTGCAACAGACACTGAAAAATTGGTATTGAGATCTGATTTTATGGAAAGAATTTGCTTTTTGAGTTCAGCCAGCTGTTTTAGGATGTCTGCTTGTTTTTCTTGTAATTCAGCCATGCCAGGAATTTGTTGGTTATTCTACAAAAAAAATCTTGAATAAATCAATAGGTCCTACAACTACATATTAGAAAATTCAATATACCTTAGTAGTAAGCAAGTATCAAGTGGATGCACATATATCCATAATAGAATCTTCAAAAATTAATCAGGTGACAAAAAAGTCAATAAGAGGACATTAATAGTTCCTCCTTCATTTTCATTAGTTATTTGACAGTCGTTGGCAAAAATTGATAACTGTAGTATCATGCATGTGTTTTTTGAAGAAATTTTGGTGAGTAGAGCCACTTTCACACTTTAAAAACTACTTAACTAGATTATTAAAGCACAGACTACAAAGAAAACATATAAAACCTTCAGAAACTGTTTAACCTGCTTAAATATTTCCAATTTTGCTCCCGAAGACGTAACGTGATCATTGGGACCGTCTACCATTCCATTTCTTCTAGCGTGAATATTTTTCATGCGGTACATACACTTGGGCAATTCAACTGGAAAATCATGTTGCACAATTTGCTTCGTTCGATACATTTTAATCGGACCGTTCATTTTTATAATCGTATTTTTTCGTAATAGTCAATTTTTCTAGGCATTTGAGGAGTTTATTCCTTTTTTATTCTGGCCACCTCATCTGAAAGGTGTCACTTCATAGTCGTCGCTTGCCAACAGGTACAAACTTCACATTTCGACATTTTTATTAATATATTTCAAACGTTTACGTTTTCAACAAACATTATCAATATAAATAAGCATATAGTGCTTATTAGCATCTGCTGGTGATCCAATATTGCACATTTTCCATACTCTTTGCGAATATTTTTTATTGATCGTTGCAGTGACGAGTCGCTAATGAACAATCGCCTGAAATGAAATTTCGGCCGCCATTTTGTAATTACACATATGCGGATCTGCGCGAAGGATTTGCGCATCTATGTCTGTTTCTCTTTCCGGTCAATACCGGAAATGGCCCAAATATTTAAAAATACCATAATTTATTGATCAAATATTTATCGCAAAATGTCTCAAAATTATTTAGCTGACAATTTAAGAGATTGTCATACTTTTGGAAACATAATTTTCAACGAAAAGAAATTAATTGATTAACTGAGCCTAGCGACATCTTCAACTTCAATCTGGAATTACTGTGATGGAAAAGCTTCCAATGAATACAAGTCGTTCGGATGAAAATTAATTTTTGCTTTTCCATCCGAATTACCAACGGTAGTTACGCTGATTTATGTATGCGGAGTGAATTAGTTCTGCAATGTGCTATATTTCTGCGAAAATAGTATTCAAGTGTGCTAGTGGAAAAAATTTTGTTGCAAGTTGTCATGGCGGCTGGGCGATCGACCAATAGCAACGCTGGAGGCTTGGGTTGTTAAGTGCTGGGATACGCGTCATTCACCCATTTCCTCGATTTTCTAGCGACATGGGCGTTTTTCCAGTGTGTTAGTGCTTGTAAATGGGTCGTAGTCGATTAATTAACAACAATTAGACAGTGAAACAATAGAATAACCGCGAAAAATGAGTTTTGTGTTGTCGGTCACGTGACCTACCCGATTAGTATGGTGAATAGATCGGACACCGACCATGGGTCGTTTTAAGTAAAATTTTGACATTCGTTTTGTATACAAGTTTGTTTTCGTAATTTACCACGTGCATAATAGCTGGTGACTGACAGCTAACCGAAACGATGTCAACAAGAGGCATGAAGAAGAGGGGGCGTCCCCCTAAGGTGCAGGTAGCAGAGAGATCCAAGAAATTCCAATATCATCTCTTGAAGAAACCAAAATACTTACTGAACTATAAGCCGCCAGAATCCCAATCTAGTACACCAACAGTTTCAAGAGCCTCATCTCCTTTTGAAAGTGAATCAAGTAGACGTAGTAGTACTAGGATTAGAGGCAAAGATGGTCATCGAGCAGGCAGAAAACAGGGATATGCAGGCTCTGCATATCAGAGAAGAAATTACAACACAACGCAGAGTGATTATCATGATTCTGAATATCACTATGGCTCTGACTTTGGTGATGATTCTAGTGATAACAAAAGTGATGTCGAAGATGAGATTGGCTATTCTGATAGTGAATCAGGAGACTCTATCCCAGATGCAAGTAGTGATAGTGACTTTTCATTGAGTAGCTATAGTACTATGAGTGGCACCCCCAGAAAAGGATTACATGTAAATAGAGCACCTACCCCAGAACCACCTATCTGGTTACAAAATAGAGAAATACCACCCCTGACGTTACCAAAGTCTTCAGATGATTTACTTGTCCCAAAGGAAAGAATCATGGAAGTAGTAAGCATTTATGAAGTCCTGAGGCATTTCAGAAATCTAGTAAGATTATCACCATTCAGATTAGAAGACTTTTGCGCTGCTATTATATGTGAAGATCAAAGCAGTCTTCTAGCAGAAATCCACATAATGCTATTGAAAGCATTGCTGAGGGAAGAGGATTCTCAGCAGACACATTTTGGCCCTTTGGATCAAAAAGATAGTGTGAATATATCACTATATTTAATTGATTATATGACTTATCCAGAAATACTAAAAGCATATGTAGAGAGTGATAAAAATTTTGATTCAAAGGTATTAGAAATTCTATCTACTACTGATTATCCATTTTCAACACTCGAAGACAGAATAAAGGTTCTACAATTTTTAACGGATCAGTTTTTGATAACCAACCCTGTCCGAGAAGATCTTCTTAGTGAAGGTATAAAGTTGATATTTTCTTTATTATATGTATCAATTTAATATTTTATTATTCGTTTATATGACAGTAAACTATTACTAAAATCTAATTATTTGGTAAATGTTCTACAGTATGGCATAGGATGAGAATTTTTTTCTATAGAATTATGTAGTTTTTTAGCTTGCGATGTTAGGAGTTCAATAAATGTAATGCTGATAATATTTATATCTGTGTGATTTCTCTTGTCATATTCTGAACTATTTGTCATATACAAAGATATGGCAAAATATAATATATTCAAACCACAAAATTTCCAATAAAAATTCTCTTTTATTTACAGTACCTATGCACTATGATGACCATTGTCGGGTCTGTCATAAGCTGGGAGATCTGCTTTGCTGTGAAACTTGCCCTGCAGTCTACCACTTGGAATGTGTGGATCCGCCCCTGGGGAAAATTCCCGAGGAAGATTGGCAATGCAGCATCTGCAGATCACACAAAGTATCTGGAGTGGTGGACTGTGTGTTGGACCTCGAGAAGCAAGGGCAGCTGTCTAGGCAGGAGCCTTTGGGATATGATAGGCATGGCAGAAAGTACTATTTCCTGTGCAGAAGGATATTGGTGTAAGTATTACAAACATGAAATATTTTATATATGTCTACATATAATGCATTTTTCAAGCTCATTATTATTTTTACCTCTGTGAATAGGTATTGGTTTTAGTAGGAAAATTATAATAGAATAGCAAAAGTTAAATTCCATACTGGGTTATATTTCTCTTTTGTTTAATATTTAGTATGAATGAAATATTTGGGAATTATTCTATTATTAGCCTACTGCTACATCATTAAATTAAATGATTTTATGTTCAAAAACTGAATGTGTTGAAATACTCTGATTTTTAAAATATATATATACAGGGTGGCCCATCCATGTGTGGATGGAATATTACTCATAAACAAATACATTTTGAGAAAATCCATTTATGGTATGTTATACCATAAATGGAAATATTTGAGGGCACATTTCTAAAATATTGGCAATTATACAGGGTGTCCCAATTTTGACCTACAGTTGTGATTTTTTAAATGGAATGCCTCATATTTTATTGCATATTTGGATAAACAAATTCAAAAGAAGAAGATTGATATAACATACTATGGGGTTTTGGTAATTAGCTACTGAGATGTAAGGTGTTTTGTCCAGAAAAACTGTCCAGTTCGGCAACCCCTCAATCCACTATTTCGAAATGTTGAGTGCTGAATTTTGTATCAAAAAAAACTTACACACCTCAGCTTTTATCTTATTTATTACTTTCTCGAGTTTTCATTTTTGCTCATACAGGTGAAAAACACGAATTGTACTTTTTCTCAAAAATTTCAAATGCATCACCCTGTATATTCGTGTAAGTTTGGATTCAATTTTCTATAAGCTTTTTTTGGTATCAGGTTTGATTCAGATAAAATCATTAGATTTTGAATTATTAAGCTTTTAATTGAACAACACACCAAAATTAAGGAAAAAATCACATTTTCCATGGAAACAAAAGACAAACAGTGGGTTAGTTCCATATTGCCACTAAGAGTACAGATTTGACGTAAAAACTAATAGCAATCAGATCAGTATAAATCAGCTTCAAGCGTAATAGAGAAAAACAACTATAACAACAACATAAACAAACAGCTAACACTACTCAAGACCTAATCTACAAAAACTGAACGAAAATATCTCCACCATGTTGAATATACAGCCCTAGTCTTTGGATAAATGACAGTTGCACATTCCTCAGCATGTGTGCCCTTATGTTCAGAAAAGCATCCTTAATCCTTTCCTTCCTATTTTCTGGGATAGATGGTGGATATCTATAAACCTCTTGCTTAACGTAGTCCCATAGAAAGAAGTCCATCAGTGTCATATCTGGTGATCTAGAAGGCCAAGATATAGGCCCATCACGACCGATCCAACAGGTGTCCAAATAGTTCCGCACACGATTATGATAATGCGCAGGTGCGCCATCATGTTAAAAGTACATATGCATACAAGTTTGCAGGTTGACATCCTCCAAAATCAAATCTGTACTTTTAGCGACAATATGGAACCAGCCCACTGTTTGTCTTTTGTTTCCATGGATGATGTGTTTTTCCTTAATGTTGGTGTGTTCTATTAAAAGCTCAATAACTCAAAATCTAGTGATTTTATCTGAATCAAACCTTATACCGAAAAAAGCTTATAGAAAATTGGATCCAAACTTGCACAAACATAGTGTGATGTATTTGAAACTTTTGAGAAAAACTACAATTTGCGTTTTTGACCACCCTGTATGAGCAAAAATCAAAACTAGAAAAAGTAACAAGTAAGATAAAAACTGAGGTGTGTAAGTTTTTTTTTTGATACAAAATTCAGCACTAAAAATGGCGGACTGAGGGGTTGCCAAAATGGGGGGGTTTTCTAGACAAAACACCTTATATCTCAGTAGCTAATTACCAAAAAACCTTAGTATGTTATATCAATTTTCTTCTTTTGAATTGGTTTATCCAAATATGCATTAAAGGCATTCCATTTGAAAAATCACAACTTTGATATGTAGGTCGAAATTTTTTTTTATGGAATGTTTCATATTTTATTAAATATGCAATAAACCCTCCCAAGAGAACAAGATTGATGTAACATACAGCATTTTGATGAGTGGTTGTTGAGTTATACTCAATGTATGAAAATGCTTATAAGACACTTCAAAATGAGGCATCACAAAACCCCCATTCCATACAATTTTTTTTCTAATTGGTGTCCAGCCACTATGTTGAAATTTTCTACCGGCACTTTTATGCTAAAATATAGTATTCATGCATCAGACTTGATTATTTCAGCTTCCTAACTTGACCCATTCACAGAATAATTAGGGGGACCTTTTTAAAAAGCACTGTATATTTAGATGTATTCAAATGATATAATGGGCAGGTCAGTGACCTACTGATAGTACTTCTCTGCTATATTGTTCCTTCTGTTATCAAGTTGATATTATTTAGATTTAGTTAACAGAAGTCTACATAATTCATTATAATTTTGCCAAATAAACTTTTTTATAATTGTAGAAGTTTTATATATAGCATGGCCTCAACTTGAGTATTTATTATATATTCATGTTTTTAAAAAGATAATATGTTCAATGCAGATAGGATGTGATTAACTATTTTGATAATGAGCAAGTTTGCCAAATAAGATTTAAAATTGGTTAGCGTTGACTCGCCTAGTATTGCTTTTTCAAACTTCAGACCCTTACCATGAAATCTACTTCTGTTTTTATAGTATAACATATTCAGATTTCAGATGATTTTTGTGATACTATGCAGATTGATATGAGATAAAAAAATTGGTGTTATCAATTTTTAGGCTATATCCACAGTTTCTTAATTTGCATACATTTTTGTCTGTATAATTTGCATATTTCAAATCTAAAATTCATAACGAGGATGCATTGTTTAGCATAGTGAAATGGTTGCCTAAGGAATTTCAAACATAACTTTTTCAAGTTGAGTATTGCTAAAAAAATATATGGCCAAATAATCTTCAATAAACAACTTGAGGTTGATGTAACTTCTGATACTTATTCTGTAGTAGTCTTGCTGATCCATTTCCATTTGGTGTCTGCCAATACACAGTGTCACATATGTCTAAAATGGATTTACTATGATTTAGACTGCCCTGGCATCCTATATCAAAGTACAGGTGTCCAGTGGAAAAGTTCAGTTTTTGATTTAAGAAAAAAAAACAAACAAACACGCGCAAATTTTGAAACACTCTTTTGCAGAGTTCCGGAGTGATGTTTATTTCTCTTTAAGCTCATTCAGTGTTCGTGGATTATTGGAATATACTTTTGACTTTGGATAACCCCACAAAAAATAATCGCATAGCGTGAGGTCGGGTGACCTAGGAGGCCAGTTGATGTCTAAAATGAATTGACTATCATTTAGACTGCACTGGCATCCTATATCAAAGTACAGGTGTCCAGTTGGGAAAGTTCAGTTTTTGATTTAAGAAAAAACATACAAACTTGATGAAAACAAAATATTACTATGAACATATTCGTAAATTCGTCGGGTTTTATTTCTTAAATATCATTCCGTCCAAATGTTAAAACACGCGCAAATTTTGAAACACTCTTTTGAAGAGTTCCGGAGTGATGTAGTTTATTTCTCTTCGAATGTTGTCTTTTAGCTCATTCAGTGACGGCCCACTAATACCGCTAGAGGGTATGGCGCACTGAACAGTCACCTTTCTACTATGTAGCTGTTGTTGATGTTTCTCTTTTGGGTTTGTTGGTGCCCTATATTTGCAATTTTGCTTGTTCACATAACTGTCTCAGTGAAAATAGGCCTCGTAACTGGAAACAACGTTTTTGAGTCTGCGCTACGTAGGAAAAAGATTCAACACCCATTCACCACAAGGTATGAATCACCACTCTTGAAGTAAGCTTAGACAGCAGAAACATTCAAACGTTACATTGTGACTATTTAGCCCGCACGCCGAACGCGTCGATCAAGACCTCGCCTCGCTTCCTCGCGTATACGGTAGCCGCGTAATTCAAATTTGAAATGTGAACTTACCCACTGGACACCCTGTAAATATTACAAGAGTTCAGTATGCTGTTATTTATCATGTTAAAGACATCATTTAGCATTATTGATACAAGTAATAGGTCTTAATAAAACAATTCTTAAAATGTTATATTTTTCCGTTAATAGTGAAAGCCAAGATGGGGAGATCTGCTACTACTCAACAACTTTGCAGTTTGACGAAATCCTCAGAGCATTGGACTCTAAAGACCTAGAAACAACGTTATATAGAGAATTGCAAGATTTCAAGGATGAAATTACGCGCCAAATGGAATTGACTGAAAAGTTGACTAACCAGTACAAAGGCAACAAGAAGACGTATTTGGATGCGGAAAATGCTGCCATTCTGAAAAAACGTAAAGAAGCCGAAGAAAAATTAGAGCAGGAAAGAAGAGAGAAAGAAAGAAACAATGCGGAAGGTATGGTTGCTCAATTGCACGAAGATACGCAAATAGAGAACGCTGACGACGTGCCTATGGTTGTCGAGAGCACTGAAGAGGTTATTACCAGTGATACTATCGAAACTAAGGCAGATGAAGTCACTGAGCAGTCATCTGGTCAGAAAAATGAGACTGATGAGGAGGGGGTTGACAAAAACAAGGAAGTGCTGACTAGGTCCAAAACGGGCGCTCTGACTCCAAAACCAAACTACTCCATAGAGGAAGCCCGACGTAGAAATTTGATTTTGAGCAGGGAAGACGATAGGGACGAAGCTCGCATGACGAGATTGAAGTCCAGTCAGATTGCTAGTGGCACATACCTGTTTAAACTTGGCATGGAAAATTCCTTCAAAGTGTATGTCAACCAATTCACTACAAACGTCATTGCTCTGAACAAGCCTCAAAGAAATGAAGAAAGAGACAAGAAAAGACACCTGTCTCACAAGTTCTCTCTTACCCCTGCTTCGGAGTTCAAATGGGTAGGTGCTGTAAGTGGCATGAGGACTCTGCTGATCAACACGTTGCGAAACACGATCTTGCAGCTGGAGCAGCAGCTTCCATCGCCTTTCATGCATCCCAACTGGCAGCTGTTGAGGAAACATTGGTTGTCGGTCGTTGGGAGCTGCCAGCAGCCTAAGGACTTTGCCAAGGTAAGGATTGGATCATTATTTCTAATTCACACGCAAAAGTTTCTCAAAACAGATTTTGTATGTTTCTGGACCTGATCGATATCTTTGATCAATAATAATTTGCTATTTATAACTAAAGGGTTGTCCAATAGGGACGCAGGAAAGTAAATGTCATAGACGCCATCTTTGTTTTCTGTCACCGACATGTCATTTTGTTAGTTAAATGTTTACCATTGATCGCTATGGAGTCGTATTCGATTGAAGACCGCATTAAAGTTATTCAAGAGCACTACAAAAATGGTGCAAAAATAAAAAACACGTTTCGCGCGCTTCGTGAACATTTCGGTCGCAACAACCGCCCAAACGAAACAACCATCGGTCGTCTGGTGCGTAAATTCGAGGCAACAGGTTCTGTGGCAAATCTGCCAGGCTCTGGCCGGCCAAGGAGCGTTCGCACACCGGAAAATATTGCTGTTGTGAAGGAGAGTGTGAGAGACGATCCGAAACAATCAACAACGCGTCGATCCCAAGAATTGGGCATTTCGAGAACCAGTTTGCTCCGCATTCTCCACAAGGATTTGAATGTACACGCCTACAAGATCCAATTGACGCAAGAGCTGCGTCGGGCCGACCATTTTTCGCGCCGAACGTTCTCAGATTGGCTCCTTGAACACCGCCAAATTGATGCCAATTTTTCATCAAAAATCATGTTCAACGACGAAGCGCATTTCACTTTGAATGAGACGGTAAACAAGCAAAACTGCCGCATCTGGGCGAACGAAAATCCCCGTGAGTATCAAGAGTAGCCGATGCATCCTCAAAAAGTGACTGTGTGGTGTGCATTGTGGTCAAAAGGCATCATCGGACCTTACTTTTTCGAAAATGCGGCCGGGGACGCCGTTACCGTCAATTCTGAGCGATATCACGTGATGATAGAAGACTATTTTTTGCCGCAACTTGAAGGAATGGATATGGACCATGTTTATTTCCAACAAGACGGTGCAACATGCCACACAACCAACGTCAATATCCATCGATTGCAGTCCTTCTTCGGTGATCGCGTGATTTCGCGCAGAGGAAATGTGCGATTTGACTCCCTTGGACTTCTTTTTATGGGGATATTTGAAAAGCAAAGTCTACGTCAACAAACCAGCCACCCTCCAAGAACTCAAAAACAACATCATTGCCGAGATAAATGCCATAGAACCGACCATGTTGCAAAATGTCATTGAAAATTTCGACCATCGCGTGGACGTCTGTAAATCCAGTCGTGGTGAACATTTGAGCGATATTATTTTTCATACATAAATGGTATAAATGAACCTTTAAAATAAAGTACCCAACTTGATTTGAATATCAATCTTTCTTGTTTTAATATGCGTTTACTTTCCTGCGTCCGTTTTGGACAACCCTTTATATCATGGATTCATCTTCTTAGCTTTAAAAGCTGCAATTAGGAAAAATGGAACATCATTTTTGTAAAGGATGAGTTTTTATTCTGGGCTTGGTCAATAACTCCGTTATTACGCATGGTATCTGAAAAAGTTAAATACAAGCTTGCTTCTGATTTGGAAATAATTTTTATTTTTACAGGGTGGTTCATAAGTACATAGGGAACCAAATATACGTTTTTTGAAATGGAAATACCGTCATTTCATTGCAGATTCGGATACGCCCTTCGAAATGAAGCTATTGGATAGGATCCTATTTCAATTTCTTGATATATTGTGCAATCTATTGCACAAAATACTCAACTTTTGGCAACTCACACCCCTGCAACTGTTATTGCTAGAGAACTGAATTTTTTGCCAGAAAAAATGTATGATCCAATATTTTCTCCCTATCTATTTGACTTGCTTTTTCGTTTTGGTTAGTTTATACAGGCTCGCCAATCAACGCAAAGTGAACGGTTTCTCAAGATTTTCAAGTGGAACACTGTATATTTTCTCACTTTTTGATTCCCCTTTTCAAATGCTTTTCTGATATAAGGTTTATGTAGGTTTGTACAACTGGGTTTTGAGTTACTGAAACACACGGACGCCTATTTAACTTTCCAACTTTATTGGATAAGATGAGGTAGATTTATATTTATATTGAAAATATACAAATTCTACCATCTGCTGTTACTAATTAATGCTATTTTTATTTTAAAAGGTATTGCAATATTTTTCAGTTACCTTAATAACTGATTTACAATAAGGTTAACTGTAAAACGATTCGTACAAACTCCCATAAACCTTACAACAAAAAAAAGAAGATTTGTGAAAAGGGGAATCAAAAAAGTGTGAAAATATACAGGGTGTACCATTTGAAAATTTCGAGAAATCGTTCATTTTACGTTCTTGAAGTCGATTGGAAAAAATGGGATCATGAAATTCTCCTGATTCAGTAGTTTATCTGTAACAGTCGCGGAGGTTCGAGTTGTCAATGTTGTATATTTTTTCGGTAGATTATTCAATAAAATGCTATAGTATGTTATATCAAATTGCTTCGTTTGAAAGTGCCTATCCGAATGTGTAATAAAATGTAGGTCTTTCCATTTAAAAAAATGTTGGGGCACCACATTGTTATGTATCACTCTGTAGAAAAAAAAATAATTTACAATCTTCATAATCAACTTTTTCAGATACCATGCCTGTATATAAAATATGGGGTAATACTTCATTCTGAAACGCCTTATTAGTACTTCATAACTTTACAGTATGAACCTATAATCTTTCTAAATGGCGGACTGGTTTGTACTGGAACTTGAACGTTTCTGTACACTGAATCACTCGACAGCAAATCATCAAAATGCTGTGTATTTTATACCAACTTTCCTTTGGAATAAACATTAAAATATGGGACGTTATGCTCAAACAATTTGACAGATTTTGACATAGTTATAGTATGGTATAATGAAATGTGTAGCAATCCGTCCCCATAACTAGATTTTATCGCGAGAAAATTTAAACTGTTACACAACTCAGTTACTTGAAATAAATTTCTGGTTTTCATTTTTTCATATACTGTACACTACATGGCATTTTTTTAAATGAAAGCAAATACAGAAATATTCCATTCAACTTATTGATATTGTTTGGAAATATCTCAAGAACTAAAGAATGATGTAAATTTTGGTACCCACCTCCAATAGCTACGTATAGTGGCGATCATAGTTCTTTTTCCACATGTCTTGTCTTGTAACTATAACAAAAAATATCCATATTCTATACCTTGGTACGCCGCGGAACATCGATAAGAAACACAACAGGAACAAATAAAGATTTTTGTGTTGCATATTTTATGTTAATAGCTGGATATGGAGTTTTGTCCACAAAGAGAATATATATACAGTTATAAACCATTTTGAGTTATAACACATTTTGCCTAGTTAAAAATAGTTTTGACTATGTGCTTATGTCAAAAATTGATTTTCCTAGTTATTTTTAGCAGCAGTTAATTCTAGTTATAACAAAGACACTTAGTCAAGGCTAATTTCAACTATGCAAAACGCGTTAAGAACCGGTTTTGGCTGTAACATATACAAAAAAAGTAAAGTATAATTCTAAACGGACTCAGCTTTGAAACTAGGCGGCATAATAACTTCTATTTAACGCAAAAAGATATATCCAATCAGACACTACACGTAGCTATTGGAGGAGGTGGGTACCAGATTCCATATAATCTCTTGCACCAACCTTTTAGAGTAAATTCCTCTTTGTAGGTGTTGGTGGTGCTCCAAGCTTGCATTAAACCTGTGGTATTCGCTAACGTTTGGCACGAGCAACTTGGACATATTCGGTTGTTTAGAATAACAGCCAATGAACGAGAAGAAAGAAAAAAAATCGAGAAGCGAGAGAAAAAAGAGCGTGAAGAAGAGGAAGAAAGAAACAAAATGATCATCAGCGGTTATGTCAAGTATACGATGCCGTTCAAACATCAGTTGTGGAAGCAGAAAGGTGAGGAGTACAGAATCCACGGAAGATGGGGATGGTTATGGATCAGGACTCCCAGGAACTTCAAACATTCGGATTGTCGCGAGCTCGGACTTTCCGGACCTCCACAGAAGATGATGGTCCAAATCAAGGACTCCAACGGCAACAAAGTGGCAGCTCTAGACCCCAACATGTACAAATTCTTGATGGCAAAGATCAAGGGCGATTTGAGTCCTGAAGATGCCGAGAAAATTCCCGACGTTTTGCAGAACATCGAAATCGTACCACCTGTTACCCAAGTTGAAGAAATAAACGTTACTAAAGCTCTACTGACACCCGGCAGGATATTGTATCCAAAAGTTGCGAAGAAATCGAAACTGGACAATCTGTTGGCTAGAAGAGTGCAACTGAAGATTCTCGAGGAGCGCAAAATCGCTCAGAACAAAACTGAAGAAGTCAAAGAAGAAGAAAATGTTGAGGTAGAAGCCGAAGAAGAACAGAATCAGAATAGTGACGGGCTAGAAAAACAGCTGAATAATATGATGACAGGCAAAGTTGCCTTGCCAAACAACACCGCAAATCAACAATCTTCGAACAACAGAGAAGCGCTCAATACAATAGCAAAAAGGATACATACACTCAGGACTCAGTACACTGCCATTGCTCGTCTCGCCAAAGATTTCCAATGTTACGTAAAAGGGTGCAATTCAGGAGTTGGAAATAGCATTGACAATACATGCTACTCACCTCTGTGTATGCAGCGGGTAAAAGTTAGAAGGGATCTATTAGGTCTATTGAGAAAAGCCAACGTTGCCACTAACTCTTCTACAAAGGCTGCTCCTCAGTCACCGGCTACCACCCCGGTAAAGAAGCCGTCGATTTTGGAACAGACCCTTAAATCCCCTCAGATTCCTTTAGCAGCGAAAGATAAGGAGATAAAAGTTGTGACAACACCGCCAACCAAAGAAAGTATCTGCAAAGACCTGGTCAACGCTGTACTCAAAGCTCCGAAGCTTGAGGATGACAATACCGTTTATGTGCCTATGAAAATAACGGATCTTAAAAATGAAGTTAAAGATGAGCTCAAAGAAAATTTGTCGAAGGAAGAATTTGAGTCTCCTACGAAGAAAAAGCTCAAGTTAGAAGATCCTGAACTCGACGTTAAGCAAATGTCACCGGATGACATAAAAGCGATGATCTTGGGAGGTGATGGTACAAAAAACGAGACGGGGGTCACAGTGACTAGTACTTTAACAACGACTACAACTACAAGTGTGACAAGCACTGTGGTTGACGGTGAGGTGAAGAACGTATCAGCGACTGAGAACGTCATAGATACGGTTACAGTGACCTCATCTAATTGCAGTGGTTCAGAAACATTACAAACCTCAAATTCCAAACTATCGACGTACAGTGCCCAACAGAATCGACGTTTCTGCGCCTTTAGGCTTGGTGTGAAACGCGAAGAAAAAACCATCAAAACTGAACGCGCTGAAGATGGTACCGAGCGAGTTTATTCCACTGTGTCCACTGGAGGGAAGGTCTTCTTAAAGAAAATCCCCACAGCGGTAGATGCGCGACGTAAGAAAAGACAGATAGTGAAGTATCCGGCTTGTTCGAGCTTCATCGCGAGAAAGGGGTGCACTTCGTTGCTCGTGTTACCCAAACACGAAACTAGGAAATTGGCGCGAAATGCTGGTCGTCTGCAGATTACTGGGTTCCATCACCTTGCAAAGCCAAACAACAGCGTGTGGCCGTATCCTTGTGCTAGGCCGCTGTTCAAGACCTGTTGGGTCTACAGGTGAGCAATCTTCTATATTAATTTTTCTAATAATCCCTTGTAACGCTGCAGGTAGTCGCACATAATGTTCTAAAATGTAGGTTTTTTGTTTAAATCATGAGGATCTCGCAACTATTGAAGTGATCAAAATTACGCGTATATCAAACCTTGTGCTCTTATTATTAACACAGTTTTCAAACCCTCTTTTTTAGTTTTTTATTCAGACAAAATCAATTTTCTAAAGGATGCAAATTTGTATTAACAAATCATAGTTGACATTCTCCGACCGCGTAAAAAACTTCAGGGTGCTCATAGGCGAAAAATGAAGGTTCCGGCATCCATTTTAATCAAGCTTTTCAGTAAAATTTTATTTCCAAAATTCTTATTGTATGCCGTTATATTGTCGCTGTCTAGACCAATATACAGAAAAACGATCGCAGAAAATCCAAAACTAGTGTTGCCGTCTCATAAACAATCGAACATGAAGTTCACACATCAGGCCACATAATTGCTATGAATTGGCTAATTATTAAAGACGTATTCAAATATTTACTCCTTAAAATCGTACATAAAACAATGCTTAATAAGAAACCTTCATGCTTGTACAGAAAATTCATACGTCATCATGATATAATCCACTCCAACAGAATTATTCGTTTTCCAGATATATTCACTCTGCTTCAACACAAGACCTCTATATTGACAAGATCATTAACTTTTAATGCAATCTCCTTATACAATTCTCTACCAAACGACCTGAAACATATGACTGAAGAACTTTAAACTAAATCTGAAGTTATGTGTATATACGAGGTCTGTAAATTAAGTGATGGGACTGAGTTTTTTAAATTATTTTATTCAAATATGTGCTGGAACACCGATACTGGAATAGCCTTCAGCTGGTCGATTACAGCCGTTTGAACTTTTTCGTCTGTCTCAAAATGATTTCCCTTGAGCTGATTTTTCAACTTCGGGAAGAAAAAAAGTTACAAGGAAGGACACAAGTCAGGGGAATAAGGAGGCTGAGGAGCCACATGCATATTTTTACTGGCCAAAAACTCGTTTACGAGTATTGACATTCAGTAATGGACAAAAGTATATAGACAAATTAATATTGTGCTGTATTTCGTTTTTAACTTGTTTTATTAATACACCAACCTGTATACATAATTCGTTATAGCATAATACTCACTTATACATAAATAAATTCATTAGACTCCCTTCAATAAAAAAGTAATTGAAAAAACTGGAACTATGAAGGAAAAAGCAAAACAATTATAGAAAAAAGAAGCAAAATTCATTGAATTATAGAAAACCAACCATGTTTGTGTTAATATTTTGTAGCATAACCATTATTATCAATCACCGCCTAGCATCGTCTCGGCATAGGTTGTAGAAGTTTCTTGATATAAGATGCATCAATCTGTCTCCGCTTTTACTCTAAAGCGGCAAAAAGTTCATCCTTGTTTGAATAATTTTTATCTCGTATTTGCTTATCTAAGTATTCCCATAGATTTTCAATGGGGTTTATATCGGGAGACTGTGAAGACATTTGAGAACTGATATTTTTTCATCCAGAAAGAATTTTTTTGCGAGATTTGAAGTGTGCTTGGGGTCATTATCTTGTTGGAAGATTGATCTTAAGGGCATAATGTCTTCCATATAGGGTAACATGACATGCTTTAGTATGTCTGTGTATACAAACTTATCTATAATGCCATCTATTCTATGTAAAGGTCCGTCCCATTTCCATGTTTGGCAGTGGGCAAAGTGTACTTGGGTTTCAATCTTTGTCCACGTAACGAACACCATCTGATCCAAACATATTGAACTTTGATTCGTCACTGAAACATTCCCTCTACCAGTCACAGATGCTCCAATCAAGATGCAACCGTGCAAATTGTAATCAGTCCTTACGGTTTTTCCTCGTAATTAGCGGCTTTTTACTCGGGCGACGTGCAAATAACTTCAAATCATTTAATCTTCTACTTATAGTTTTCGTAAAAACACTGACAATTCCTTTTATCCCGATTTCGGCTTTTATTTGTCTTGGAGTTTTAAACGGATCTTTGGACGAAATTGCTTTTATTAATCTAACTGATCTAGCATTTAGTTTTCTAGGCCGACCACATTTCAAGGCTTCCAAGATACGTTCAATATTGCAAAAACTGCTTTACGCTTCAGCTTCAAATTTTTGGCAATGTCGACTTGACTTTGACCATCTTTGTATAACTCAATGATCTTAGTTTTCACACCAAAAAAAAATTCCTGGACCACGCGGCATGGACTTAAAATCACTAAACTTATTCCACAATACTTGTCGAACACAAACTAATCCTCTTCTGACACGAAACTGTACTAAACTAATGTTGAAAAGAATTTGTCTACATAGATAATGTAAAAACAAGGAATTTAGTTTTTCTACTAATGACGCATTTGTTTATGGAGCAAAGAAGTATGAATTCGTTTTCTAAAGGTATTTAGGTAAATACTCATATTTGTCTATATACTTTTGTCCATTACTGTAGGTGTGCGACAAGGAGTATTATCGCAATGCCACACCCAGTTGTTCTTGATCGATGAAAAATGGAGTCAAATTTAACTCTTCCCTGATCATTCTGACTGTCAACCGACGATCTGATCGCACAAGATCCCGGATTTTGTCGGTATTTTCATCGGCGCTTAAAGATGGAGGCCTTCCGCGTCGTGGTTCATCTTCCATTTACTCTCTCCCTTCTGAAAATGCCTTAAACCACCGAAAAACTTGGGCTCTTGACAAAACACTATCTCTCTAGGCCTGCTAAAGTTTAGCAAGAGTTTCAGTTGCTATGTGCCCAAGTCTGAATCAAAACTTAAAGTGGGACAAACCTGACGGAAAAAGGTTGGACAAAACCCATAAAAAAGTGGGGCAAACCTAACGAAAAAAAGTGGGCACCGTTGCTTTAAAGTGGTGTCACTCGTTTTTAGAACAAGAAAAATCGCCATGGGCAACCAAATGACTCGAGCGAGTTCGAACTTGTACTGAAGTCAGATCATATGTTCCCCTCCAAGCGCGGCGCCTCCAGCGTTGCCAGATCGAACGATACCTTGCCAGTCCCATCACTTTATTTACAGACCTCATATGTATGTATATAAATTTCTAGTATCAAATGTAACACCAGGGTTAAATGGAAGAATAGCCGAGGCGGAACTTCACTCATTTATAGTATTATAAATAAAGTTGTTCATCATTAAAGTATTTTTTTTTTTTTCAGAACGGTAAATCTAAAATCGTTGGCCAGTGCCGCCCTTCAGTTAAAAATTTTGTGGGCGTGCCTCAGATGGGACGATATGCAAACCAAACCACCTACCACGGACGGAAAACATCAGATTACTACGGAAACTGAAATTCTTTCACTGGAGCTGCTGAAACACAGGCACGTGGGGCAATTCATGGAGAAGACACAGTACTTGAGGAGAAAAGTGGTGATTCCTTTAGAACTGCCAAAAACTGTGAGAGGTACGTGAACATCTAGAAAGTTGTCTTTTCTTGATGATAAATATCGTTTGCGATTGAATAATTTCCTTTCTTTTTACAGAGGTGACATCCATAAGGAGTGGTTTGAGGAAGAGAAAAAGACCGGAATCTCCCCAAAACACAGATCCTCAAGTTACTGAAGAATGGGTAGATGAGGATAAGCTTGAGTTGTGGGAAATTAAGCTGTATGGAGAGAAGTAAGTTCTTGCATGTGTTTTTGCACTAAATATCTCATAACAGTTGTTTTACATTTGTTACAATACTTGTTGATGGATGGATTGCCGTTCAGTAAACGAAAAAATAATCATGAGGTCTGAATTCATGGAGTCATATATTCAAATATACCTATTTGAGAATTCAATTTTCTGATTAAAATACCAACTGCCAAATAAGTTTTCAAATGTATTAGAAGGTAATATTTTATGCTTTCAAGATGTAGTGGAAAACCGAGTACTTGATTTTTTATATAATATTTTTAGTAGCTCTAACTTGGTTCTGTATGGTATAGGTGAACATTCACTTATGCATTTATAGATAGACTTTTAGGTAGATAATGCATTCTAAAGCACTTTTCATTCAAGATATCAGTAGTCATAAATATAATTTTGTTCATAATAATTGTAGACATCATAAATGTTCACGACTGTAGTTAATGACAAAACAAACAATTTGAGTGATAATTTCAATTCATATCTTCACTAGAGGCATATTTGGATTTGCTTGTACTCAACCTTTGTAGTCAGCATGGCTGTATAACTTCCAAGATCCCGCATATTCTTGATGTGGAAAAGTTGCAACTATAATATTAATAGCTAGTGTAGAAATTATTATAAGAAATCGTTATGTTCCATACTCGGTAGGAAGGGAATTTCCTACTTCATGCTCTCTATAACGTCACACTTCTAAAAGGCATAACGAGCTAGCGTGTTCATGTCACTGACTGAGCGAATGGCTTACCGACTGATCAGCTCGAGGCTTGGATCTAATCAAAAATTTTGATCCCTGAAATTAATTTGAGAACATGGTAATTTCGATGTAAGAAACTGTTTTCAAAATTTTCATAGCGGATCATACATCAATTTCACTGATCGAGATTCAGCGAATCGGTCTGTTTGTTCCACGAAATCGTTCATGTTTGACCAAGCTTGGTGACGGATCGGTTTACCATATGCTAGCAATCGGTTAACAAGTCCTATCGGCGACCGCAGCTTGGTTCATACGGTCGCTAACCTTAATTCTATCTGCGAATTGAAATTACAGTTCTCGACAAATGAATCTTCAACTTTTGTTTTGATTGCAACTCTCCTATTCTTATCACCTCCATACAGCATGCTACCATTATCTCTGCCCCCAATATAGCCTCGCCGCAATCTTGCACTATTATCCCTACCACGACTAACCGCTTGCGTCCGCCCTTAGGCTAGACAAGGCAAGTTATAACCAGAGGCAGGACCATAGGAGGTTAAACTACATAAGGTATACACGTATTAGTTCGATAACAATCTTGTCGCCAAAGATGGTGTGGCTCTCGGTAATCTAGTGGGCGTAGCGCATTGAAAAATGTCAACATAACCTGCCGAAATGTTTTGTAGGTGTGTTATTTCCGTCGTTTACTAATATTATTTAATATTTCTGCTTGCAAATCGTCCGAACTTGCAAAATTGGAAGTGTTTAGAGTCATTTTCTACGCAATGTAGTCACGAGAGAGATGCCCTATCCACTTCACCTGAAATTCATTTGCAGCGTTGTGTACCAACGCACTTAATCGTCGACGTTTTTTGAATTAACCCCCACTACATGAGTTTCACCTCCTACCTCTGGTCTTCATGGGCAGGACTGACATCTAGCCGTCTCCGAATCCCGCTGTTGTTGTCACCGTCACGAAAGAGAGCAAACTGCTACTATTAACCCCGCCCTCAATGTATTGGTCCACCCCTTAAATCTATGCGCCACTCATTGTCTTCACCACCAGACGGCCACTAACCGCTTGCGTGTCTCTGTGTGCACCTGTCTCGTTTTCAGCTTGGGAACGGCTAACCAGCAATATATTCCTAAGAGCTTGACAGGCAACCTGCCACATCCAAAGCATATCGTGGCTGCCACAAAAGATAGCAAACCGGGGGCGATCCTCCGAATTACGGAATTCGATTTTTTGCCAAATGATAACTTGCAACTTTTCTACGAATTTTACCCACCTCATACAGCATGCTACTATTAGCACCGCCCTCGATATGTTGGCCCCGCCTTCACTACTACACGCCACTCATTACCTTCACCACCACCACTAACCGCTTGCGTGTCCTTGCGCGCGCCTGTCTCGTTTTTAGGCTAGAAAAGGCTAACCAACAAGTTATAACTAGGAGCCGGACGGGGAATTTGCCGCCTCCGAAGGCCATCGTGACCGCCGTCACCGAGGAGGGCAAACCGGGGGCGGTTACGACGGCGGTTGCTGGAGCAGGTAGTGGTACTCCAGCCGTTATGGCCGTCAGCGGGAAACAGACGCCGGAAGAGATTAAGGAGAAGATGGAGCAGCAACTTAGGTAGGTTTCTGTTGTCTAATTTGTTCATTTAGGGGCGTTAAAGTGCCCACTAGGTGGTTTGTGCACCGGTGATGCCTTACATTTTCATTTAATCTCGTTAGCGTAGGTATAACGCGGTGGCACCAAAATCAATTCCAAAATTCCATTACTCATTTTTTCCACTGGCAAAACTAGCATTTCTATTTTGTCGGACTTTGCACCTTCACAAAGTTGCATTTTTAACAGCTGGACCGGATTATTTGCATCCATTTCCAATTTGTACATCGAAAGGAAACTCATTCGAATCCTCTGGGTTCCCTGCGTGAGAAAATCAGTCAATGGGAATTAATTTTTATTCCACCCCAAGCCCCACGATCACAAACTCAGGACACGACGAGAATTAATTTATACCATTATGCTAGAACCTATTCTTTTGCAGCTTTAAAATTTTATGCATGGACTTTAGACATTTTTTTGCCGCTTTTTGTTCATAGAAAAAGGTGTAAGCATCCAGAATATTGATATCCGCCAAAGAATTGTGTTAGAGAATACACTATAGAGAAATATATATCTACTTCCAATTTGTACATTGAAAGGAAGCTTATTCGAATCCTCTGGATTGCCTGCTGCAGAAATCACGTCAGTGGAAATTAATTTTTATTCCACCCCCACGATCACAAACTCGGAACACGACGTGAATTAATTTATACCATTATGCTAGAACCTATTCTTTTGGAGCTTTGAAAGTTTATGTATGGACTTTAGACATTTTTTGCTGCTTTTTGTTCATAGAAAATATTCAGAATATTGGTATCCGCCAAAGAACTGTGTTAGAGAATACACCATAGAGAAATGTATTGTCTACTTTGAACAAATCTACGTGCTATGTTAGTATGGCGAAATTTTATGTTAGAACATTTTTTGTACATGTTTTTTTCAACATTGAATTTTGACTCAGATTACAACGTGCTGCGCACCAACAGACCAAGAGAGCACTGGAAGTGAAAAATATTGCTTTGAAGCAAGGCTCCGTTTTAGAAATGGTTGGAGGTACAGCTCAATGTAAGTTGATCCGCATTATTATTTTGAAAACATGATAAAATTGAAAATCATATCTAGCTAAGCAAGAAAAGACTTATTACTAAACTTATTTTGCATCTGTCCGAACTATAAATAATTTTGTCAGTTACAATATAAACTGTTCATGTAATAATAAATAATAAGGCTTTCATTACTTTTTTCCTCCAAAAGCTACTTCAACAACAACAATTCCGACTACAACAACAACTACTTCTAATCCTACGTTACAACCTATTCAACCAAAAGGTAGGATGGAGTCACCTTGGTGTTGTATTTTTTATAATTTGGAATGCGATTTTTTATTAATTCTTTATTTTGGGTTTCTAGGTAATCAGGATTTTATTTATTTTGTAGGTTTTATTATTGCCCTCATATTTTTTTATTTAACATTATATGAAGCATGTCTTATCATTTATTTATGTTTAAGTTTATAAGAATGACTTGTTTATTTTTTTACAGTATTTTTCACGAATTACAAACATCCTATACTTATGGGATTTATAAAAACGATTTTCAGCTTTTTTTATAAAAGTTACACGTATTTTATGAAGTAACCAAGAAATATGGATAGTCTAGTGTCAGAAGTTTGCATTTTAACAGTAATTGATGAATTTATATTGTATAAAAATTGGTTTCTTATGAAAAAACTGTTGCTGATGCTGTCTATGACATTGTGAAGTATTTTAAAACGAAAATCTTTACCATAGTGACCACCACTCCGGATGGACAAATGAAAATCGTGAAGAACGTTGTGCTGCCTAACCAGGCGGTAGTTAGCGGAAAGAACACACTCACGTCCTTACTGACATCAAATAACGCCAAACTGGCAGGTCGAAGAATATTGATGACCAAAGGCCCTGACGGTACGACCAGAGTCATCACAGGCACCGCCAACATTCTTCCTAAGACTTTGGCGAACCAACAGCAAAGTCTCATCAAATCCACGAGCGGCAGCCAAGTCTTGCAAGCCGTACAGATGCAACAGACCGGTAAGTCTCGTGGCAGTGTAGTTTTAAAACTTTATTTTTCTGCAATTCTTGAAAAGCTGCTTATACAGGGTGCGTCATCTATTACATTTTCTTCAATTTGAAAAATCAACACGCTTTTCACGAGGTGAAATGGAATTTTTTATTGATAAATGTAGGTTGGTTTATGTCATCTATGTATGAAAAATAACATCAGTCATGTGACCACCGCGGCTTCGTTTACAGGCCAACATCCGAACATCAAAATTTTCAATGACTTTTCCCAGAATAATCGGGTATAGGGCCGGAATTTTAGTCCGAATATTGCGCTTTAGGTCTTGAATTGTCCGGGGACCATTCGCATACACTTTTCCTTTCAAAAATCTCCAAAGAAAATAGTCAGGAGGTGTTAAATCGCACGATCTCTGGGACCAACTGACATCTGAATTTCGTGAAATTATGCGATCTTGAAATTTCGTGTGCAATAAGGCGATTGTTTCGCGAGATGTGTGAGCCGTTGCTCCGTCTTGATGAAACCAAAGATCGTCGGTACCAATGCGATCCAATTGTGGCCACAAGAAGTCCGTTAACATGCCGCGAAAACGTTCCCCGTTGACAGTTATGGCCTTTTCTTCGGCATCTTCAAAGAAGAATGGTCCAACGATGCCACCAGCCCATAATCCGCACCAAACAGTCACTTTTTCAGGATGGAGAGGTTGTTCATGATATTGGTGTGGATTTTCAGCCCATCAGAATCTGCTATTTTGCTAATTTATTGAGGTGAAAATGAGCCTCATCAGAAAAGAGCACTTTGGCCGAAAATCCGCCTTCTCTTTCCAGCATCCAATTAACAATAACACGCCGCTGTTGATGGTCTGCCGGCTTCAATTCTTGTGTTAGTTGGATTTTGTATGGATGGAGGTGTAAATCAATGTGTAAAATCCGGCGTAAAGTGGTCTCACTAATTCCGAATTGTTGCGAACGGTGCCTAGTCGAGGTGGTTGGATCTTCTCGCATACTTTCACTCACTGCGGCTATGTTTTCACGAGTACGAGCTGGACGATCATGTTGGTATGGTCTACGACCTTCAGCTGAGTCAGTTTCCTCAAAACGATTAACAATCCAACGAATTCCAGGCTCTGTAGGGTGTCCATCTCGGCCAAAACTAGTGCGAAGTTTGCGAAAAGTATTTTTTATATTTCGACCGTTTTCGTAATAAGTTTGGATAACCAAAATGCGTTGTTGTGTTGTAAACGAATCCATGACTATAAATGGCATACCTTTGACAGTTTATTTATGCATACCACATGACTTTTGACTCACATGGTAACACATAAACTTATAGGTAAAAAAAAGTAATAGATGGCGCACCCAGGATATTAATATTAGAATTTAATCAACAATTTTTTCTGGAAAGATCTAGGCAGAAAGATCAGATTTACGCAATTCGTTTTATCACTTTATTTATTCGTATTTTTGTTCCTTTACATTGAGCGTTTTGTGGGCTGTTGCTATTTATATAGTATTTAGAGCAATATCTTGCTTGTCTTTGACGAAGTCGCAATTAGCTCAAATTAGTTATTACTGTAATAGTTTTTTGTCATCCCAGTATATAATTTGTTATATCATACACCCGCTTTCTAAATGACGTGTGTAAGCATTACTTGTGCAGATTAAACATTTTGGAAAATAGTCGATACAAAATCGTTTAAAATGCTTTTGTTGCCAAATAGTTGTTCCTTTACGCTTCGATATTTCTTCAATTCCTTGTCTCATGAGGTTTCTTTCCTACTCCACACCAGTCAATCTTCATCCCACATAGACACAGTTCCTCCAGCTCCTCTCTATCCCAAATTCGAGTTGTTACGAATTTATACAGTGTATGTAATTTGACGCAGCAGCCATATCAACGACGGCACCGACCCCGGTAACTCAACAACAAGTGGTGAAAGATCCGCCCTCGCCGCAACGCGTCCAAATCATGCGCACCCCCGACGGCCGTATCACCGTCAAAGGGTTGCTGCCCGGCCAGCAATTGGTCCAATATCCGGACGGCAAACTGCAGGTGTTGACCACCGCGCAGCTGCAACAATCCGGATTGGTCCAAGCGACGGCAGCACCGACCGCTACGCCCACTAAGGCGGTGCCAGCGCCCGCGGCCACCACGCCCACCAAAACCATCGTCAAGCAGATCGTACAGACGGCAGGTTAGTTTGCATGCGGTGATGGGTGTCCAGGTGTAGTTGTGCTTTCGAGAATGTGTGTTGAGCGAGAGATAAATGCGTTCTGCTGGGTCAGCATATGGCGATGGATTGTCCGGAAGATCGATAAAAAAATGTTGATGTGGTCTGTAAATGATGTGATGTGACTGATTTTTTTTTATTTTTCTATTCAATCCTAATTACAATTACAGCTGTTTAAATGTTTCCGACTGTCCTTGCCGTGATTCTTTAACTTCGTTAAGAGAAAAAAGTCGCATCGCTTAATTTACAGACCTCGTATGCTATTGTGCATACAGTTTAGTATTTTATTATCTATTGCTATTTTTATTTTCCTTAGCTAAACCGACAGCTCAGTCTCCTGCCCAAACGAAACAGCCCATTGGTCAGCCGCAAGTCGTGCAGCAAAGCGCGGTGAAGCAACAACTTCAACAGCAACAGGTCGTTATCAAGCAACAACAGCCGGCACTGCACAAGATTGGCGCTGGCAACGTTGTAGTTGGAGCCGGGGGACAGATGCTCCAGCAGCAGGTTGTCATCGGTGGTAACCAGGTGCTTTCTACAGGACAACCTGGACAGGTTCGTTTTGGAATATTAGGAATACGTAGATTGATCAACAAGGCCTAAATAATTAGGAAAATCCGTGGGCCAAACGATGCAAGTAGACCACATCTGCTTTACAGCGAGAATCGTCAGCAATCTTGCGGTCACCTGGTGACCGGGAGATGCATCTCGCAATGGTCTATTCTTGTGTGTCTTATTTCGATGATTCATGCTTATTTGTATAACTTTTATGAGTGTATATTTTTTCTCTTTTCAGATCGTTACCAATCAGATAATCGTCAACAATCAAGCTTTGGCTCAACAACTAGCTACAGGAAAAGTTCAAGTAGCGACAATCAACGGCCAACAAGTACTCATTCGCCCAACAGGCAACAATCAAGCGCAAGTCGTTGCTCAATTGACGCCTGGAAGTCTTGCACATACAGTTCAGGTAAACTATAGCGTTGAATTTAAAAATAAACTAGATTTGTCAAACTGTCTCACCGATATACGAGCCTCTCCCCACTTCAGTTGGCCCAACTATTGAAATCTTAGTCTTTTTCTTATCAAACACAAATAATAAAAATGTAGCAGGGTGTTATAGGTTTAAAATATTAACAATGAATATTTTGATAATATATAGTGGAAAACACTAACTTTATCACTCGCTAATCAAATTTGCAGCATAAAAATAACACATGTTGCAATTACAGCATATCAACCTATTTTCATTTCAATGCAAAATAAGTCTATAACGCATAGGTGGCTGTGAAAAATAAAAGCCATGACAATTGTTTTTATTAATCACTGCTGTCAGAATATGTTTAAAATAGTTTTGGGTAGTTAAGGTTTTCAAAATGGGTAGAGGAAAGGTTATTAGTGAGAAAATTCGGTTACTGATGATAAAATTTTTTAATTCTGGGAAATCAAACTCAGAAATTGCAACTTTGTCAGACTTATCGCGGTACAGTGTGAGATATATTGTTAGAAGATACAACGTAACTGGTTCAGTTAATATTAAGTCACGATATGTGAAAAAAAGTAATATCACAAATGCCGACCGAAGAGCATTAAGAAGAACAATCGTGAAAAACAGGCGTGCCAATTATTTACAATTAAGTGCTCTGTGGAAGGAGAATTTCGAGGTCCACAACTCATAGAGAGGCTCACAAACTGGGATTTAGCACTTGCAAGTTAAGTTTTCTTATAAAAAAAAGTGAAGTAAAAACCCTAAAGTTGCACAACTTGTTTATAGGCCAAAGAAAATCCACTATTAACTCCACTGCAAAAGAAAAATCGGCTTAGATGGGCTAAAGTACATAGACAATGGACACCTCAACAATGGTGTGAAATACAATGGAGTGATGAGGCCCGATTCGAAGTTTGTGTTGGTGACAGTCGCAGTAGAGTTATTCGAAAAAAAAAAATGAAGCATTCCATGTTGACTGTCTGAAGAGAAACGTGAAATTTCCAGCATCCATTATGGTCTGGGGCAGTATGTCATCAAAATAGAAATGTGGATACAAACAAATATTTGGCAATTTTAGAGGAATCGCTTTTTCCAGTGATGGAAGAATGTTTGACATCCGGCCAAGATTTTGTGTTTCAGCAAGATGGTGCAGCGTGCCATACCTCAAAAAAGGCTATAAAATTGATGGAATAAAATAATGTACCACTTTTGAAATGGGTTTCTAGCAGTCCAGATCTGTCACCTATTGAAACTTTGTGGCACGAGATGAAAAAGGTTCTACGGCAACATCCTGTTCGTACAATCACCGAATTGAGACAAAAGCTTCAAGAAATATGGGATTGTTTTACACCAAATTTTTGCCAAAACTTGGTTAACACTATGCCTAAAGAATTTTAGCCGTAATAAAAAATAAAGGTGATGTTACCCAATGGTAATCTTTCAATTGTTGCTTTGTTAACTTCGCGCATTTATTCGCACATTGTTTATTTGTTCAGTTGTTCTATTAGTTATAGGTCTAAGTGATTTCAAATATGTATTTTTTACGACTAGAGTGTATCTAAAATGTGTTTGAGAAAATAAATTGTTTTAGAAGTAAATAGTTTCGTCATGTTCAGTTTATAAAGGCATATTTTGGTACAAATCTTGAAGTGGGCCAACTGAAGTGGGAAGGGGCGAGTAATGTTCAAGGAATCGTGAATAGGGGATATATCATACTTTGTGTCGATTTTTTACATTAATAGTATCGGACAGCCAAATGACTCGCTCGGGTTCAAACTTGTACTGAAGACGGATCACATGTTCCCCTAACTCCCATTCAAGCGCGGCGCCAGTGTCGCCAGATCGAAGCTACGTTGCCAGTCCATCACTTGATTTATTTATAAACGTTTTGCAAACTGTGATCGAAACTGTATGAAAATGTTTGTGTTTCCTTTCTTAGGGTGTAGCGGTATCTACGGCAGTGGCGCACGCGCAACCGGTGAAACAACAGACTGTAGTTAGGCAGGTGGTGGAGCAACAACCAGCACCACAACCTGTTCAGCCTGCACCTCAACCTCAGCCTCAACCGCAAACACAACCTCAACCGCAACAACAGCAGACGCTCCAGCAGCCTGCCGTGCAGAATACGCCCAAACATGATCCTCAAATAGATCAAGCCACCATGGAACAGTTGCTAATAGGTATGTTCATTTAACTTCAGTTGATCTGATAGACTGATAAGTGGGGAGGAAAATACTAGAAAAAAATGAAATTCGTGAATCGTGGTTTTCTTTGATGTCGAACGATTTTTGCTTTCTTTTACTTGTTACGCCTCTGGCGAAAATTTTTCTCAGAGGGTCTAAGTTTATGAATTGATGATGGCGTTGCATGGGAAGTGCAAACTACTTGACGTCATTTGTTGAAAGATAAGGTGTAGAAAATCTTATCGAATTGTTACAGGCCAACCTCCTGGAACAATGATAAAATGTGTGACAGCTCAAGTGATTCAAACGGCGCAAGGTCCGAGGATAGTACTACAGGGTCTCCAAGGTGCGGACTTCTCGCCCCAACAGCTTGCCGCCGTTCAGCAGCAAGTGAAGCAACAGCTGCTTAAAGGTAAATATACACTATAAATCTACGATATTACCGTTTTTTAAGTAGAATGCGCTTTTTGTTCGTAAACATTACTATTAGACACGTTTAGGCTAATGAATCTAACAAACTAACGAGATACGTTCGCCTTTATTTTACCTGACGGGCATTAGCTATAAAGATGCTTTTATCGCTAAATATCATTTAATGGGTGATTTTTTTTCAAGTTGACAGCACTGATATGTAATGGCGTCCAGGCGTAACCTGTAAGAGTCAAAATTGTCCAGTATACTATGCCATTTCATCATGGAAAGACTTACAAACGAACAACGATTGCAAATCGTAGAAATTTATTACCAAAATTCGTGCTCTGTGAAAAATGTGTTACGCCTGTTACGGCCATTTTATGGTCGTCATAATCTACCTAGTGAAACCACAATTAGAGGTGTTATTACCCAATTTCGTACCAAATTTACTCTATTGGACATTAAACCATCGACTCGCATGCGTACAGTGCGAACCGAAGAGAATGTTGCATCCGTGTCAACCAGTGGTAATGAAGATCGTGAAATATCCATTCGCCGCAAATCTCCACAATTTTGAATGAGATACTCCACCACCTGGAAAATTTTACATGTCAATTTGGGTTTGAAGGCTTACAAAATTCGACTTGTGCAACAATTGAAGCCAAATGACCTACCACAACGTCGACTTTTTAGTGAATGGGCCTTGCCTTGGCTCGAAGAAGATCCGCTGTTTTATCGAAAAATTGTTTTCAGCGATGAGGCTCACTTTTGGCTAAATGCAAAAGTAGTGAGAAAGTGGACCTTCTGTATGGGCTATTTGAAACGTAGCCGTGACCAACATTTACATGAAGTAATCTTCAAAAAGTGAATAGCTAGAACCATTTTATCGATTCCAATAAAGATTTTGTATTCATAATGCATTTTCAGCTGTTTTATTCAATTTTTAAAAAGGACGCTCTCAAAAAATCAGCCGTTTTATTGGTAATTATTTATCATTGTCGGATGATTAAATTTTGGATTTAGACATGTCATAACTCGTGTGGAATTGTGACAACCATTTTTCTCTGAAATCAAATGTTGCCTTCTCATTTAATCACATTGTACAGAGTGTCCTCAAAATTGGATCTTTTATAGTGCATATACAGTAGTGGACAGAGGTTTGGAAATATTCTTAGTGATTTTTAAAAAGTGTGCTAATTTTTTATTCTATTAAGAACTTTTTTTCTCATATAGTTTGCTTACAGTCTTGAGGATACAAATGACAGTTTGTGTTTGCTGTGGTACTACAGACTAGCATTAAAATATCTTCATATCATTTTATGACCGAAAATGAGACGACAGAAGTATGGAAACATATTTTTTATCACAATATTTCTACAAAAAGGTTTAAAAAATACTGTTTAGCTAATATTTGGTAGCATTCAACACTGCCTGACATCTGCTGCTCATAGAAGACGTCTATTGGGATATTTTGCCAAATATTTTTTACATAATCAAATCAATCGTTCCTGTTTTTTTTAAGTTTTTCTTGTCAGTTGTCTTTTAACATGCTCCCAGAGATGTTCTATAGGGTTTACGTCAGGGGATTGCGAAGGCCATGTAAGAAAATTAACTTTTTTTTTAGTCTTAACCAGTCCTTTACAAATTTTGAGGTATGCTTGGGGTCATTATCTTGCTGGAATGTCCATCGTAAAGGCATTTCTTCTTCAGCAAAAGGGAGCATGTGTTCACTAAGAATATCTTGTAAAGTTTTTGGTCCATTTTCCCAACAATTTTAACAATTGGAGCCGTTTCAGAACTAGAAAAACAGCCCCAAACGATGATGTTGCCTCCACCGTGCTTAACTGTTGGCAACTGATACTTTTTGTCGAATGTCTTTCGTATTGGACGTCTCACATATGTCGTACCGTTAGATCCAAACAAATTAAATTTGCTTTCATCACTCCATAAAACTGTAATCGATTGTTGTTCCGCCCAAGTTAGGAGAGTTTTAGCAAATTCAAGCCTAGCAATACGATTTTTTTTTTGAAATGAGTGGCTTTTGCACTGGACGCCGACCAAAAATCACAAAATCCACCAAGCGCCTCTGAACCGTTCTGACAGAAAGACTCACTGCACCCTCAGCTACGATTCTTTTGACGATTTGTGTGGCTGGCATTCGAGGATCTTCATGGGACAAAGTTTAATGTAGCGATCCAAAACAGAATCGGTTTTTTTTTTCGGTCTTCCACACCTGCGCCGGGTTACTGTTGATCCGTATTCTTAATATTTACTAATAATTTTCGAAATCGTCCCTTTGTTCATTTTTAATCTTTGAGAAATGTCAACATATCTGACACCATTTCTAAATAATTCAATTACTTTGTCCCTTAAATCTTTTGAAAATTCTTTTACTTTTGCCATTGTCACGCAATATGAGTATCGCAGAACGAATAAATACGGCAAAACAGAAATGTTTCCATACTTTTGTCATTAGAAAAACTGTGGTATTTAAAAAAATGCGTTTTTTTATTTTCAGAGAATTTGAATATTGATAAGATAAACCTTGTATTAGTACGGGAGCCAAAGGTAAACTTTAATATTTATATTATCTGTTCCTTCACAATTTTAATTTAGGTATATGAAATAGTTCATAACAATGTTAATATTTGTTTCCAAACTAATATCATCATTCATCAATAAAAGTATTAGCTGTTTCAAGCAAGCAATCAACAATATCACAGTAACACCCGATTTTGTTCAAATTGGTACACATAACATGTAATGGTGACTTTAAGTAGAATATTTGACCTTGCGCTAGGAGGCCTGAAGAGCATATGATTGCGAGATACAAATGTTAGAATATGAGATTTGAACTGTTGCTGGATTGGAGGATAATCAATTAAATTATGGAGCAGTTTGTAACCAAATAGTAGTGAGGCATAGTGAAGAACAAAACAAATTCACGAATTTCCGTTGTACTCGTCCAATAGCGTTTATAGTAGACTCCAAATAATACAATATTCTATTTTCGGCCTAACATATGCATAATATAGCAGCTTAATGGACTTTCCGTTTTTAGAACGTCCGCAGTTCCTTATTATGAAGCCATATGCCATCAATGCCTCTGACGTTATTTTTTTTAGTTGTATGTTCCCTAAAATAATAAATATAAATTTTACACTTCTTTACATTAAGCTGTAACTTGTTATTAACACAGACTGTACAAAGTTTAATTGAAATTGCAGTTTGATACAATCACCAGAGGTGTTTATTCTTGACTATTTCCCTTGTCTCAATTTCTACCAATCATAAACGCGCAATTTTGAATTACAAATCGTTTCCAGATGGAACAATTGTATGACAGATGTTGTCTCCAAAAATTTTCAATATCTTTAACAACAAGTAATTTGATCTCCTAGGACACCAGTAATCTGTTACTAATGAGACAGCCTTGTGAAATACTATTCGAGCATCTAATTTTTTCCAGTGAAAAAATCTAAAAAACACAATGCAAAGTAATATTGCTTTAACAAAAAAACATTCGTGCAGGTGCTATATTACTTAGCAACGTGTTTTTTCAATTTTTTCCGGAACAATTAGGCCCGTCTCGTCAATCGTCCCTACAATTGTAGGGCGCGTTTATGGCCTCCTTGATTGTCATACTCCTTTCTCTCCTTCAAAAATTTCTAGATTACACTTGTCCCGTGTCAGCGTCAGCCCTCTCCTATTGTAAAGATATGTTTTCTTTTTAAATTGTAGGAAATTTCAGGCTGATAAAACATGTTATAACTCAAAAGCAAGCACAATTTGATGCAAATAGATGTTTGTGACATAACCTCAAAATAGAGCGCTGACACGGAGAAGTAGAAAACTATGAGAAATCAAGGAGGCCATAAAGGCGCCCTACAATTGTAGGGACGACTGACGATACGGACCTTAGATGCCCTTATGAATAAATCTTCAAGTCATCAGCAAAGCACAGGCGTTCACAGATGTCTTTAATAAAAATAAGAAACAATAATGGTCCCAGGCTAGAACCTTGAGGGCTCCTGCAGCTAGTCAGCAATTTGAAATTTTTCTGTTTTTTGACATACATGGGGTCTCAATAGCTATGAGAGATACAGCTTAGGTTAAATTAGGAAAAAGTTGCGTTTTTTGGGGCGTACTTACATGCCGTTTAGAAACTTGTAAACATTTCATGGCTTGAGATATTTGGAAAAAACTGAAATTTGGACATTTTTGATTTTATTTTGAGAAATATCAAGGGTGTACCTTTTTTCGGGCCATATAAAAAATTAAGTTGATGGTTTCTCGAAAACGAACCGCCGGGCACAATCATTTAGTACCTAAAGGGTACTGGAAAAGTTTCATTAGTTTCTTGACTTTTCTTAAAATGAAGTCAGAAAAACATAAAAATGATTTGGCCAAATTTTCGTTTTCCCCAAATATCTCAGTGAGCCATGAAAAGTTTCTCAGCAGCATGTAAATATACCCCAAAGAGCGCGGCTTTTCCCTAATGGACAAGTTTACCAATCTTTTGTTATTGGCTCAAATGAAGGTTTAGGAAAAATGAAACAAGATGGTGAAAAAATTATTAATTTATCTCTAAAAACAAAAAAGTTACAGCCTATCACAGTTGCGCGCCGCGATAATATTTGTATTCCGTCTGTACGCTACGCGTGACGTCACACTTCAGTATCCAGATGCAACGCCCACGGCCGATTCCTGGGCCAGAGCCGACTCAATCTCCTAAACACATGCATAGGTGCACATGCCCCAATTTATTTAATTAGTTTACTGCATATACGATCGTTTATGAGCGAAATAAGAAAAAAAGGTAGTTGTAGATACTGTACCGTTCCAAAATGTACGAGCACAACAATTACAACCCCTAATACACATTTTTTATACGTACCTTCACAGTACTCAATAGTTATCAACTGGAAACCACGTGACAGACCGCACATGTGTGTCTTATGAATTGTCTATAGATCAATGACTAAACGCACAGACGCTGTCGAACACCTACTCGACGAGAAGCCGGGCACTATTATGTATCCATCGAAGAAAGAGACCTAACCTAAACATATTCACGTATACTCCACGTGATCGCGCTCCAGAACACCGAGCACGTTACAGGGCCGTACTAAGAATAAATGATTTGTGGTTCTATGACACGATCAAAAAGTATGCAAAATTATTGCAGGCATGTATAGGGTCCAAACGTAAAGCTTGGAATTAATGTATTTTTTTAATATATGTAAATCTAAAACAGCTTCTCGTAATGTTACTTTTTTTAAAGCCTCAGATAAGTTTTCAGGATTCTTTGATAAGACAGACAAAAGTAGAAACTTCCTATAGTATAGTTTGGTGAGTCTTATTATATTCTGGTCCATCGGTTGAATTAACGGTGTTACGTTGGGCGGCATGTACATGACGAAAATTGACCCATCCCTGCTCCTCGGGAGGATGACTTGGTGCATTATCCAATAGTAACAACGCTTTTATTGGAAGCTTCTGTTGTTTTAGGAAACCTTTTACCTACAAATTGAAAACACATCTTCAAATTATGAATAGAGCATTTGTGATAATTGATTGTCATACCTGAGGGACAAAGCACCTGTGGAACCATTTCAGGAATATACTGCTAGTCATCCAAGCGGTTTTTGAACAGTCATAATCAACAGGGATATTAACATTTTTAAATGTGCGCGGATTTTTTGCTTTCCCAATTACCAGTGGCTTTATTTTGTGTGAACCATTAGCATTAGTACAGGCTAGAAACGTTATTCGTTGTTTCTCCGGCTTTCTTCCCGGGGCAGATTTTTCAAATGATGCAGCATAGGTTTTCTCTGGTAACATTTTCCAATAAAGGCCACTTTCATCTGCGTTGTAAATTTGTTCCATTCTTAAATCTAGCTCGGTAATTGTTTTCATCAATTTTTCTTTGAATGGTTGCACTAGTTGTGGTTGTGCTGATAATTTTTCACCAGATATAGACAGCAGTCGAATTCCATATCTTGTTTTGAATCGTTGCGTTGTAGCCAGCCATCACTAGCTACGAAATTTTCAGTTTCTTTCAGTTTTTCATTTAACAATCTCGCTCTCTGTTTAAGTACTTCGCCACTAACTGGGACATGATTTTCCCGTTGTTTTAAAAACCACTTATACAGGGAATTTTCCATTTTAGGTTCCTTCGAATTTTTTAAAGTTTTTCTTTTTCCCGGTCCTCCAAATGTATTGCACGTTCTTTGTAACATTTCTGTTTTCATACGCTTAATTTTACAGATTATTGCTTTCGATACTCCATATTTTTTTGCTAACTGTCACTCCCGCACCTAGTGCAACTTCGTCTATGATTTTCACTTTCTCACTCAACTTTAAACACTTTTTTTATAGGATGTTGATGCCGTAGTCGTAAAATATATTAACGCGTGCAATGTATTCACTTAAGTTCAAAAATGAAATACATACGTACGTATAAACGTATCCTAAACGATCATACGACTGACCGAGGTTGTCGTATTTTATCGCAGAGGTGAATCCCCTACACTCTACATCATAAATCGGGGACTTCCCGACGCCCGACATAAATCATCGAGGCTTCAGCATTTTACCGTCGCGCTGTTTCCGTGCGCCGAGAGTTGTTTACGTTATCGAGCGTACACATTGTTTACGTTATCGCGCGTTCCGTTTGATCCTATAGAACGAAGTTTGTGTTTACATTAACGCAAGTTTTCATTATCCCGTGTTTACGTTATCGAGCGTCTGCTGTATTGGTTTTTCGCTAACGCTAAAATGAAGCCTTTTAGCTCTTTTTTTAGGCGGTGTGCAGCAATGATTTCGCGCTATAATGCGCCAAATTTAAGTATCAATGTCTCTGTCATTTATTACATTGACTTTTTTGTTTCAGCTCAAGCATCGACGGGCAAACAAGGCGTGCTCGGTCCGACGAAGATTTACCTGGCCGTGCAACCTAGCTCAACTGCGTCCACCGAACAATCGCAACCCACCCGCACCCAAGAAATGCCCGCGCTCGCTCCTACGTCTACAAACCCGCCCCCGCTGGCGCCGGTGCAACACGCCCCGCCCACCGCCCAGCAACAGCCAATAGCGCCCAAGCAGCCTGTGGCGGCCAGTCCTGTCAAACATCCGCCCACGCAGCAACAACAGGTATGCATATCGCCAAGCCCGAAAGTCATTGTGCAGCCTGTAGGGTATACGGGGAAGCTTTTCGCTTGATGGATTCAGTTGGGGAGTGTGTGTCATTGGTGCATTTTGTTTTCGTTGGACGCGGTTCATATTGAATTTAATAAATTTTATCGGCAATCATAGTTAAAAATGGCGATATAAGAAAGACAAACGAAGCAAAAAGAGTCTGGGCTAGATAAAGACAAGCTACACTGGCTTCGATCTGAACAATTCTGTATCATTTTAAATTATTTGGTTAAAATTTAGCTTTAGGTTGTTTTGTATTAAATCCTTGGTCCTCTGTCGTTTTCTTTATCACACCTTGTATCTAGTAGTTTATAAAATTGTGGTGTTTCTTGATACCATAAATACTAACCTTCACGTACCGGTAAGATTATCCGATCTAAGAAGTTCGAGCAATGTATCATAAAATAAATAAAATAAAATCATTGTTTGACTTGCAGTCACAACTACATGCTTATGTGATATATCTTCGCGTATTTACTGCATAAAATTAACAGATAGTATAATCATATTAGACGAAAATACCCCAGGTTTGCGAAATAATTGCAAATTCTGGTTTTATTGGTGCAAGTTGTTCAAGCCGGTATTCAAAACATGGACGCATAAAATGGGTAGGTACACCAATTTTTGTAAGAAAACTTTTATTCGACAATAAAGAATGCGAAAACGTGTTTTTTGGGATTCAATCGAAAGTGTTGGCAGAAACGAACAAACTGTACATATAAGATTTTTAGGTATTAATGAGACCTACAAAATGGAACCACAGGTTAAACGATCCGACTAATAGCAAAACAAGTTATTGCCGAAATCCGAGGCAAACTGCAGGTTTTGGCACTTGTTGGTAATACGACGATGGTTTCTCGCAGATATTTGAAATTTTTCAAAATCGTAGGATTCGTACTTCTAAATAACCATAACAAAATTTGAGTAGATTGGTCAAGCTGTTCTTGAGAATTTCTAATTGTTTATCCCAAAACATCTGTTTTTCGGCCATCACTACTAGCTTATTGAGCAATATACAGGGTTAATTCAAAGGGCATTATATAGCAAAATACACTAGTTTGCCTTGCCGATAAGAATCGCAAACTATTCCGGAAGATAAATGTTATTTTTATGCAAAAAAGGATGGGTTACGTTTTTCATTCTAAACAAATTCAAACATTTTGTATTTGTGAGTAATTCACAACAAAAGATGATAGACACATCGGCTGTGTCTCAAAATGTGTATAGCAGCGTATGTTTTTCGAATATCGTAGCGTATTTGTTCAATTACTGACAAATACGAAATGTTTGAATTTGTTTAGAAGAAAAAGACGTAACCCATCCTTTTTTGCATAAAAATAACATTTATCTATCGGAATGGTTTGTGATTATATAATCCACTTTTGTTGTAGTTATTCAAGAAGTATGAATTCTACGGATTTGAAGAATTTCAAGTAGTTGCGTCAAATTATCTTCGCATTACCGACAAGTACCAAAACCTGCATTAACTTTTTTACCATTAGTCGGATCTTTTTACGTGTGGTCTCATTTTGTAAGTCTCATAAATACCTAAAAATCTTATATGAAAAGTTTTTCCGTTTCTGTCAACACGTTCGATTGAATCCAAAAAAACGTGTTTTCTCATTCTTTGTTGTTAAATAAAAAGTTTTCCCACAAAAATTGGTGTATCCATTTTATGCGTTGATGTTTTAATTACCCCCTTGAACAACTTGCAGCAATAAAGCCAGTCTTTATAATTATTTCGGGGAAATTGGCTAATATGATTAGCTGTCAGTTAAATTTAAGCAGAAACATATTATTTCTGATATAATGGACATGAAATCGAAAACGATAACCATCAGTTTTCAAAACTATGTTGAGGTAATTTTTAAGATTAAATTTGTTATTTATTTTTCAATGCATATTTAATAATTGTTGTTTTTTGCAACGTCTTCATCTCGTACTCACACGTACATCTTCGCGTATTTCATTATTGTTACAGCATAAAGTTAACGGAGTCGTTGTCAGTTAAATGCAAGCAGCAAAATGTTATTTTTGATATGATGGAAATGACAGCGGAAACGATAATTAATTTTCAAAACTATATAAATATCCGCATAAAGGAGTGTTGAAGTAATTGTTAAGATTAAGTTTGTGCTATTTATTTTTCAATGCACGTGATATATTTGAATCATTGTTGTTTTTTCAAAGTATTTATCTGTAGAAGAACCTGTGTGTTTTGTTTTTGATCCGACCATATAATCATAATTAAAATTGGTCCTACATATTTCGAGGTTTAAGAGGCAGCAGCATGTTTCGGAGATATGCATGTTTCAGAAATATCATTTTTGCGGATGATTTTTTGTTTTGCGTCTAACAATCAGAAAAAATAAATTAAAGATCTCTCTGTGGCAATAGTGTTTTCCATACTCAGCATGACATTCCATTTTTAGGGTGATGGCTTGACCCAATAAAGACGAAAAATTGTTGTAATTTTGATCTATGCAGTGATTTAGATCCTGTTTTGCATTCATTAATTTAGGCGTTTGTGAATTTTATACTATTAACGTAATTTGTGAGACTGAAACATTTACTGGATACAGATGAATAGTAAACATAGTAGTGTGTAGTTTTTATTTAATTATAGTTATCACATAGTACCAAAGAAAAAAAAGCACAGATCTAGTCTTCTATTTAAGAGCACACATTTTAAACGTAAGCTGCTTAAAAAATTTGGTGCATTCTTGAACTAAACTTAACTTTTTTCATATGATGTACCTTAATATTAATATTGACATCAAACAAAGAAAAATATTTTATCAGAGGGTATATCACTCCAGATATTTTGCAGGCGACTTATAGACATTTTTTGAGTTACATCATATTTATAAAGTTAAGTTACAGTTCGAATATTTTAAATGGGGATCATATAAATGCTAATTGCACAGTTCAACACACTAACTATAGGTTACCATTTTAAGTGTTTGTAACTGTTTTGCTGTACATAACTGCATTTTATACTAGTGCCTCAAATAAAACTAATTTTACACATTAATTTCCTTGTTTTCCTTCATTACCCACCATCCTCAGTGTCATTGACTTTTGCATCATCATTTATGTCATCATCTCAAAATTGCATGTGAAAAAATATTTTCGGTGTTCACGTGAAATGTGGTTTTTAGATTTCATATAGAACTTCTCGTGATTACTAATCTACTTATGTTTGCATCAGTTTTAGCCTCATGTTTAGACATTTTCTGAGGTGGTTTACACATCAAAACAGTTGCACTGTAATTTCGCTATTACTTAAAAAATGGTTTGTTTTGCTTTGTATTACATGTAAACACTATTTGCCAGTTCTCCAATGTCGTTTAAAGCAAATAAAAGATCTTCATGTATATTCAAAATCGACGAATTCAATACGTGAATATTCCGAATTTAGTTTATAAATTATTACTTTATCTAGTAAAACTGTTGGAACTGAAACTTACCAGGAATTAATATTGCTTTTGGCGAATTGGCAGTCTTGAGGCTTCAAGAAAAACAAATTGTTTATTCTTGAGCCGTCTGTAGAAATCTGTTCCACCAGTGCAGTAATACTAGTGGAGCAGTTTGAAAGAATTTTGAACAACGTGACTATAAACGGCACTTGGTGGTCTTGGCAGTTGATCTAGGTGTGAAGCATGGTTAGTATTGTAAATTGTATGAAAATGTTTTTGTTTGATGAAACTTCTTGAATCGATACAATTGATTTATGTTGCTCACACTTTTACTTAAATGCCTCAGGGTATGTTGTGTGAAAAACAGAAAATATTGGATTATAATTATGTAGATCTCATGTATTACGTTGAAACCCAAACGTTTTCACATTTGAGACAAAGCTGAAGAACGTCAATTTCTCTACCTAAGCTGTTGAAGACAAAACAATTTCAATTGTATTGCGATCCAAATTTTGTAATGGAGTGTTGTAGCTTGACATTTTGAGGTATTTCATCAAATGAAAGCATGCATAGTACCATCTACATAACTATCTTTTGCTGTTGTTGTCATTGCAGAATGACCAACCCTCACCAACGATCCGCCAGATCCTAGTGAACGGCCAGCAATCGCAGACGTCAAACCTGCTGCAAAGCCTGAAACAGGAATCCCAACCGCAGACCCAGGTTCAACCTTCTGTGTCGGAGAGCAACAAGCAGTTTGTTGTGACCCCAGACTACATCCAACAAAGTATGTTTCTATATCAACCATCCGTTATCGTTTATAATCCGAACTGTGTCTACCCATTGCAAAACGACAGATTTCTGAACGGTTAAGTGGGAGTTCTGTACGTAGCTTGATGTGATTTGGGGTGTAACACCCTGTATATTTTTGCATTTCGTGATACTGGGTGCCAAACGCACACACTTGTTCGTACCAGTATACACTTTGAGAGATCTATTTATTGCTAGAATAATGTACAGTTTAGAGTTATTAAACTTTACGTACAGAACTTCTGAGACCGAATTGATTATTTACGACTGAAGCAAGGGTTTATTAAAAACTCAAAAGTTTCTGAACCACCTTAGAGGACTTACTTTTATTGTGTGATATTTTTATTTGAGATTTTTTCTTTTGGAATGGAAGACTGATCTTTACGTGATTTTTAGATATATTCGTATATCTAAATGGACGCTTTACGCGAATATCTTCAGTTTTTTGAAGTAGTGTGCAATGATTCAGTGATCCATTGGACATAAAATTAAAAAAAAATAAATTGCATTTGAAGTATGGGTCCAATATTTATTTAGCTCAATATATTACATCATTATCAAAGAGGGACATTTTTGTGTTATACCTTATATATCCTGATGGATATGGATATTTTGAATGATAAAGCACTGCCAAGTGTTCATCTGTGATGTCTGCGTATACGTAAATATAGGTAATCGATTTTACAGATACTATAAAAAACAACCTTGAGACGCATCAAGTTGGAATTGGAAATTGTCAGCAATAACATAGTATTGCTCACTCTGCATACTGACGAGTACATAAGTGTTTTAAACTGAATCATTTGGACACATCTCATTAAACATTGATGAAAGATTATTATTCTGATACTTGAAATCATTTTATCGAAAAATTCTTCGTTTCTCTATATTTTCAATAACCTTATCCAGTTGATTTACTAATCAACATTTTTCCTTTACCAAACTAGTAAAACCTAGCAACTATCTGTGATTCGTATTCAGTTTTCATTGAGCAGAGAAGGCATTGTAATTTGATACAACGCAGTTTCTCTACTACAATGCGTTTATGTTACTTTGTTTAGAAACTTTTGTCATGTTGTTATATTGACAAATATATCAATGTAATATTGTATGCAGTAATTTATGTTAATAAACGTTCTGAAAAATCAAAATTGTAGTTTTTATCAGAAAAACCCTTGCACGTTCTATTATTTTATCTGATCGTTTTGCTTTGGGTTTATTTTTTATTGATTTATTTTTGTAAATAATCATTTCTTAGGTACTTACGTAAATGATTATTTTGATTGTATTCATTTATAATTTGTGTTTCTTTATTTCTTTATTTTATTTATCTAAGATTGAATAACATGAGTAAGCAGTAAGTAAACCTGACAGAAGCATATCCCAAGTACTGTCTTGAATATGCTAAATAATTATGAATTCGCTAAATAATAATAATAATAATATTGTCTTTATTAATCCAACCACAGATTTGACAGAAATGACAGATTTTATTTCTTTTTTTATGTAACTTAAAAGAGTTATTGAGTTACGTCTGTACTCTTATACCTAACGTAATCGTGAAGTTGTTTCAAACGTTTTTTCCAAAAGCTTTTTTAAATTTGAACTGTGACGCATTTCTCTATTCTTATTTTCGATAATTCAATCGTTCCAATTATTTAAATAAAGAATTGGCTGTTTGCTTGATTACCAACTCGGCAATAGTGTATCACTTGAGCAATTAATCTGAAAGTTTGAGTGTTATGGTGATGGTAAGTGCCTGAAATTATAACTGAACCTTTAAGCTGTGTAACACCGTACTGCACGCATGCATTCCATTTCCCTATTTTTTCAGCGATAAAGTCCGCCTTGAAACAAGAGAACCTCAACCCGGAGATCGAAGAGAAGCTCCTCCAGTTGCAGCGTTACCAAGAGAAACAAATGAAACACGAACCGGACGTGATGCCATCCCACTCTCCGCTACCGTCCGTTTCCGCTTCAGCGGGCGGAGTCTCGCGGTTTCAGCCAGCGACGACGGTGGGCGTGGCTGTAACAAGCTCCTCCTCCGGCAGAAAAAGACCACCGAGCGCTTCCAGTCGGCATAACGACGATGCTGAATGGGTGATGGAACAGCCGAAACGCAGTAGGCCGAACAGAAACAGCGAGTCGAAGAAATTTGAGCCGGATGTGCAGTAAGTGCGAAAGAGCGACGTTCAAATCAGTTTTTTCGTTAATTTCGGGACTGACTTTGAATTTATTGATGAAAATATAAATTTCAATTACGCTTAAAACTCCAGTTCCGCATCGTGTTCTATGACGTATTTTGCTGGGGTCACAATTCACTAGTCTGGCGTTGACTGATGCATGGCTAAGAATATTGTTTCTTTTATAACCTTTTATAATTGCCATTTTTGCTTAAAAATGGTGACCTATCAAAGGCAAAGAGTTGCAAATTATGGAAACCAATCATTTTCGACCATTATTCATATGTACTTTTTTCATATTTTATTTCTCCAATTTTTCTAGCATTCTGTATTTGTAACACCATATATAACATAAAACGTAGAGCCTGTCATGCAATCCACAGTTTGTTAAAGTTGAGAAACTGTAGGTTATTTAGGGAATTTTCTAGAAAAATTGTTAGGCCACTTTGAAGTCACTTAATAAATTTAATCCTCTTGCCTATTTTTTTTCATCAATAACATTTTTATGTCGATTTTGGATATCTATTATAAATGTTACTTTTGTCATTGCAGGCAGGAGGTCAGAGAGAAAATCTCACCACGATCGCGAGTGAAAATAAAGGAAGTCACTGAAACGGACAAGAAAGTTAATTTCAAGACGAAAATAATGGTCAGTTTGTTTAGGCAGAAGGAACTTTTGAAGAAGGATATTCTGCGAAAACGTGCTTTATTGGAGAAAGAACTCCAGTATGAGATTCAGGTAACAAAGTATTTAAATCGAAAAAAATGTCAGAATTGGTGTTTTTTCTGTCACAAACTTTGTGCGTGGGAGCATTATTGTAAATACAAAAAGACGATTTTGAAAGTTCGGTTTTAGTCATTTTTGGACTTCTTGGCTGCGAATATCCTTTGAATAAATAAATTACAAAAAAAAATTCTCGCTCCAGACTTTTGTGATTTCCGGTTCATTCTGAACAAAGAAATATTTCTTTAGAAAGCGTCTCTGAGCGTTTTTATGTTATGAGCGATGTAATGCCTGAAAAATCATAAAATGGTCATTTTAAGTGCTTACAAACTCATTAAAAAATTATTTTTGAGGCTGCCAAATGTCCAAATGAATATTCAACCTTCCCCTACTTGTACTCGACCCCGAACCGTGTTTTAGGCTGAGTTTATTTTAAAGCGATTCTAGAACTTGTTTGTTAAGCAAACTTTTGATTTTCTCAGACTGTACATTCACCTAGCTCACCTTTAGAATATTGGTGTAAAACTTTCGCTGCGACCCATCACACTTCCTCCGGTGCACACCTATTTTTTATTTCAGAGTCTATTTCTATAATTAAACCCTCGAGACGTGTTTGTTACTGATATACGTTTGCAACTGATACACATGCGTGACATGGGCTTTTTCCTATTTATTTCCCAAATATAGCGTAAAATAATATTTAACAACCATATTCAAACACGTTTATTTCTTAATACAACATACAACAAAACTCCAACTAAAATCTAAAAATAAAAATAATGATACTTAAAAATATGGATACGAACAAGAAGATAACACTTAAAGCATCCGCTCGAAGATAGGCTCCTACCCTACTCTGCATATTGCGGAACACTTTATGTAAGACTGCTTGTTTTATTGCGTCAATAGCCTCTGTAATAGGCGCTTGTAGGGTTGGAATTGAGGTAAGAGGATTGTGGTAAACCCTCTTTGATGTAGCCCCATAAATAAAAATCGTGGTGGCCACAATGTTGGCGAAATAATGCGGTCTCCAATAAATTCAGTTAGGAAATTCATTGTCGAACGAGCCGTGTGAGCTGTGGCCCCATCCTGCTGAAACCGGCAATAACGTTCCTCCGGCTTCAAAGACGCAATAAACAATTCGAGGATTTGTTGATGTCGCTCCGCAGTGATGGTTTCAGTAAAGAAGAAGGGTCCAAAAACTCGTACGCGCGAAACAGCGCACCATATCGTAATCTTCTAAGGGTGTAACCCTCTTTCCACATAGGCATGAGGATTTGCACTTCCCCGAAGACGGTAATTCTGTGCATTTACTCGTACATAACCGTCTAAATGCACCCAAGCCTCATCAGAGAAGAAGACCGTGTCCAACTGAGCCATACCCAACTAACAATTATCACTCCTATTAGAGTTGCAAGAATGATTATACAGTATTCCTTACACAGCATTGTATACTGTAATAACCCTCTTAGAACAGCTATACAAGCGGAATGGGCACACCTAATAGGACACTTCAGTCATTTAAGAGGTTGTATAAGGACTGCAGGTAACAGTTATACAACAAAAGTGCAAGCCTCTTGCAGCCGCTATAGGACATTTGCGTCAGTGCAAGATTCTGTCTTTGTCAACTATACAACTATTCTGTTACATGATTCCACTTTATTGCAACCAAACTGTTTCTTATGTATTGTATAGACGAAGTGAAGAATATATAACTAAGACATTACAGTCATCTTGTTTACGTACATATCGGCCATTATGAATTTCATACACAGGTATCTGATAAACTTCTACACTGTGATATAGGGCTATTGAATTACTTGCGCAGCAAATTTTATTGTGATTATCGTGCAAAGTAGTTACACAATTTCTACGGGCTTCGTGTTTGACTCATATTTTAATAATGATCAAATGTATGTCTAGATTTTTAAGATGGAAAACTGAACTTATATGCGTTAAATCTTACACAAATCCTATATTTAGACACAATTGCACTAATGTTGTCTTTGGTTTATTAGAAATATTTTGGTGTTGCCTACAGGTGTTATACAACAATTTGACAAATGTCTGAAATTAAATACCGACAGAGTCGAATGATTTACCCAGAATTTGTACCAGATCTATATCTTCTGTTTAAACAGTTGATAAAACCTTTTGAATTAATATCTATGCGTTGTTTGTCTTAAAACATTGGTTATGGCATTTTAACAAAAATATGACAGCAGAAAGTTAGGTTATGGTGAAGTTGTATACCAACATATCTAGCAACAAATGTATGCCGAGCACAGCAACAAAACTTGTAATATTGTTGCATATGTACAGCCTTTAACAGATACTAAGCAACAGTTGTATAAGTGCTTCCGTTAGGAGCAATTTGTTGGCTAAAGTAGTAAATTTGCACAGCAAAATAACAAGGCTCGGGTTTGTTTTATAAACGTTACAATGGATGCCACAACACAACAATTTTGACTAACGTGCAAATATGCCGTATAAAATAGTTGTATAAACGTTTATGCAACAGTTAAAAATTTGTCCTATAAGGTGTTGTATAACTATACTATGGGGTTGTCCAAAACGGATGCAGGAAAGTAAACGCATATTAAAACAAGAAAGATTGATATTAAAATCAAGTTGGGTACTTTATTTTGAAGGTTCATTTATACCATTTATGTATGAAAAATAATATCGCTCAAATGTTCACCACGACTGGATTTACAGACGTCCACGCGATGGTCGAAATTTTCAATGACATTTTGCAACATGGTCGGTTCTATGGCATTTACTCGGCAATGATGTTGTTTTTGAGTTCTTGGAGGGCGGCTGGTTTGTTGACGTAGACTTTGCTTTTCAAATATCCCCATAAAAAGAAGTCCAAGGGAGTCAAATCGCACGATCTTGGCGGCCATGGCACATTTGCTCTGCGCGAAATCACGCGATCATCGAAGAAGGACTGCAATAGATGGATATTGACGTTGGTTGTGTGGCATGTTGCACCGTCTTGTTGGAAATAAACATCGTCCATATCCATTCCTTCAAGTTGCGGCAAAAAATAGTCCTCTATCATCACGTGATATCGCTCAGAATTGACGGTAACGGCGTCCCCGGCCGCATTTTCGAAAAAGTAAGGTCCGATGATGCCTTTTGACCACACTGCACACCACACAGTCACTTTTTGAGGATGCATCGGCTGCTCTTGATACTCACGGGGATTTTCGTTCGCCCAGATGCGGCAGTTTTGCTTGTTTACCGTCCCATTCAAAGTGAAATGCGCTTCGTCGCTGAACATGATTTTTGATGAAAAATTGGCATTAATTTGGCGGTGTTCAAGGAGCCAATCTGAGAACGTTCGGCGCGAAAAATGGTCGGCCCGACGCAGCTCTTGCGTCAATTGGATCTTGTAGGCGTGTACATTCAAATCCTTGTGGAGAATGCGGAGCAAACTGGTTCTCGAAATGCCCAATTCTTGGGATCGACGCGTTGTTGATTGTTTCGGATCGTCTCTCACACTCTCCTTCACAACAGCAATATTTTCCGGTGTGCGAACGCTCCTTGGCCGGCCAGAGCCTGGCAGATTTGCCACAGAACCTGTTGCCTCGAATTTACGCACCAGACGACCGATGGTTGTTTCGTTTGGGCGGTTGTTGCGACCGAAATGTTCACGAGCGCGCGAAACGTGTTTTTTATTTTTGCACCATATTTGTAGTGCTCTTGAATAACTTTAATGCGGTCTTCAATCGAATACGACTCCATAGCGATCAATGGTAAACATTCAACTAACAAAATGACATGTCGGTGACAGAAAACAAAGATGGCGTCTATGTCAAATTGACGTTTACTTTCCTGCGTCCCTATTGGACAACCCTATATAAGAATATTTTAAACACCATATTTTAGAGCAAATATGTTGCAGAAAGCAAATTTGCATTCCGCCCAACATTAAGCCAGCATTTTGGTGTTCAGGCAACAACAATAGAGAGCTTTTATGGCTGAACAGTTCTTTTACCAAAAGCTTATAGCACTACTTTGCTAGTTGGGTACCTTGGCGCACAGGAAGAATTAAACCAGCGACAAAATTGTGTTCGACGAGCGTAGTCTGGAGGTTTCAATTCTTGTCGTACCTCAATTCGATAGGAATACAGCTTCAATTCATGAAGAACTTCTGAAACGAACTCGCTCGAAAATAATGTTCCACAATAAATCTCGCTTCTCCTGCAGTTAAATCTATCGTGCCTTCCACGACCGCCTTAACTCATATACTGACAACACTGTTACCGTTTGCTTCGGAACTTGCGGCACACGTTTATTTATTTATTTATTTAATTACACCACCAACAGTTTATAAACCAATTACTGATGGGAAATACAGTACATATATATAAAAATCACAAAATAATTAATTGCATTGATTGCTTAGTAATTACCAATAAGAGCGCATGAAAAGCTACCACTGACCATAGCTCAATCAAACTGTGGTAGCTCTAAAAAAACTACCGCTTTACATACTCTCTTAATAATAGAAATGGATGTGTTGAGGATATCAAAATAATTCATATAGTCATTATAACATGAGCATATCGAATATAGCGGTGAGTGCAGCAGTAGATTCGTTCGTGGGGTAGGTAGGTAAAAGGCAAGGTTGGCCCTTGTTCGTACTCTAGGTGTATTGAAATTTAGCATAGACAAAAATGATGGACAGTCATGTTGGTAATTTATAACTTTGAACAAAAAGACTAAAGATTGTATCTTCCTTCTATCATCAAGGCTGAGAAACCTATGCTTTTGAAGTAAGTTATTTTGTGAAATCCCTATGGGAGGATAAACACCATCAGTTTTGAGAGATAAATACTTCAAGAACTTCTTCTGATTTTTTTCCAATGAGTCACATGAGGTAACATAGCATGGGTTCCAGATTATTCTTCCGTATTCCAGCTTAGAAAGAACAAACAAATTGTACAGCACTGTAGGTGCTGTGGTACCGATAAACTCTCTTGAATTGCGTATAACGAATCCCAGTGCTTTGTTGGCAGAATTCACTAAATTAGTTAGGTGTGCACTGAAGCACAATGTCCTGCCAAATATCACTCAGACAGTCTGTCAAGATTCCTTTGTAAATAAAAGCAATTTGCCAGTAGATGGAAAAAATTAAATTGATCTACCACCGTTAAAATCCACATATAGTTTGCGATCAGACAAATACGACTGACATAATAATACCAAATTTTTGGATAAGCCAATGCTATTTAGTTTTCCCAGTAGTAAACCATGATCGACTCTATCAAACGCTTTACTGAAATCAGTATATAGCACATCAACCTGACCATTAGAATCTAAAACACCTGCTAGGAATTGAGTTAAACAGACTAAGTTTGTTGTTGTCCACCTTCCTTTTACAAATCCATGTTGTGCTGTAGAAATTGAAGAACTTACGTTGTATTGTATGAAATTATGTAATAACATTTCAAACGTTTTCGAAAAATTACTCACAATAGTGATAGGCCTATGGTTTTCAATTAATTTACGGCTTCCATTTTTATGGATAGGTCGAACCTTGACTTCACGCCAAATCTCAGGAAATGTATGTGATCTGATACTTAGGTTATAGATTTTAGTTAAAGGTGCAGCAAGAATAGGATCACAATCACGGATTAAGAATGCAGGTATACCATCAGGTCCACTAGTGAACTTTTTTCATTTTCTTTAATGCCATAAGAACCTCCTTTTCTGTGAAGCTATTCAACACAATATTGTTTGTAGCAATAATATCATCATCTGGCCTAGCTGCTACATTGGGGGTAGAATACACAGACTGGAAAAAATTAGCGAATGCATTTGCTATATCAGCAGCGTTATCGAAAACACAATCATTGTGAGTGAATTCAGTGTTGCTGTAGCCGCGATTCGCATTTCCCAATGGTTTATTTCACGTCTTTATAAGCTTACGAAGTTAGAATATCTATTTTTCTTGAACACTGCTATATCATCCATGGTTCGCGAACTTAAAAAAAATTGATACTGACACAAACTGATTTTACGTAATCTCATGGTCGTCGGCGTACATGTGTGCCATGCGCACTGAATGGGTTAATGAACTCAAAATCTTATATTAGGTATGTTTATTGCAGAAAGAGGTCGCTGAGGAATTGGCGGCCCGCACGAAAATCGAGCGATCAAAGCAGGACGAGGTGCGAACGGGCAGCAGCAAACGGAAGTCAGCTGCGACGCCAACGACGGCAGCCATTACCCCGCCCGCGCCCGTTCACCATCGGTCCGGTTCGGGCGGAAGAAGTCGAAAGGGCGGCCAACAAAGGGGGGCTTCGGGGCATTTCTTGCCCGCGCACCAAGGGAGGAACCAGTCGCCGTCCACGCAACAGGGTAATGCCCCCAGTGTTGCGACAGTGCAACGGGGCGGACTCAAGAAGGAGAAAGTGAGTACCGACGGCGGTGTTGCCAACAGTTGCGATATTTACTTTCTATGCCATTGGCGCCACTCAATTTTTTGACAGTGGTATTATACGCCTCCAGCCGTGGTGAGGCATATTTCACTCATCATAGATTTCCACTTACATTTATCCTAGAATGATGGGAAAATATTTCCAAGCCTTGCAAGTCGGCCATACACTTCGCAGTCCTGCTGATGCATGGACTGATCGTCATCCACGCCCATAGGAATTTTTGTCAGGAGAGGAGGAGGGCCATCTATTGGCAAGAGATATCCTTTGTGTGAACCCAAAACATGTGAGGCTCGAACTTATCTAGGCCTTATACAGAATGAAAAGGTTATGCGGAGAAATGCATATGTTTACAGATTTCTGCAAGTGGATTACAGTCTTACTACTCGAAGGTTGCGACTCCAAAGCATCGAGCTGTAATCCGACTAACAAGGTTCTAAATCCAAATTGCATATATTGGACACCTTCGCAGAGTCATATTGATGTAACATTTGCATTAATTCCATCTTTAGAGATGGGGTATTCTTCTAGACTAAATTGCATTTTTAAGAGCTCAAATACGATTGTATTAATTTTTCAAGAATCACCCAGTTTATCCTCGCTTTTTTGCTCGAATGTCGAAAAGAAACTCATTAAAATGAGAGATTGAAATCCTAATTCCCTCCAAAGGAATCAGCCAACGGGATTTGTTTCCGGAAAACTTATTATGTCACAGCTTTGGCGCGAAATTTACGTTTGAATTTCGGGGAGCAAGTAATGCTTTTTCTCTTCATATAAAATTCTTTAGACGGTACTTTTTAAAGGCAAAACATTGATAATGCGTCGGAATGTTTTTCTCACATTAATAAACAAGTATTATCGTTTCTTAAGTTTTATAAAAAAAACAGACTTTCAGGAACGGGTTCATAAGGCGGATCTGTCAAAGTACAACATTGCTATATGAGTGGGACAGAATGTTCCCAGATCAAGTACTAAAAATCCTGAGAATTATTATTTTTTCTAAAAAGTCCCCCAAATCTCAGTTCATTAATATAAAGGGATATGTTTGGTACAAAGAGCGGGAGAATAATTTCTATCCGCGAAACTTGTGATTTCCCCCTTAATATTATATCCCCAAAAACATCCCCAAGTAAACATTCCCCAAATTCGGTAAAAAATCACCAACATGGCAACCCTGTCAAAGCAGCACTGGTACTCCCGGCGTCAAATTTCGGAATCGTTTTTACAGCTCGAACAGCTTCATCGTATTTTCTCCTGCTGCTGTCAAACTGACGGAAGCTATCCAATGTCTACTGATATTCAAGAAAATACTGCTGCGATGATTCTAAAATACGCTAAATATATTCTTATTTTTTTTTCAGCTTTATTGCATATGTCGAACTCCGTACGACGAGACAAAGTTTTACGTTGGTTGTGACCTGTGCAATAACTGGTTCCATGGTGACTGCGTGGGTATAACAGAAGAAAGCAGCAAAACTCTGACCGAATTCATATGTCAAGAATGCAAGCAGGCCAGAGATACCCAGAAACTTTACTGTCTCTGCCAACAACCATATGATGAATCACAGTAAGTGTTTATTTAAATACTTATTGAGGAGCCTGACTGACTAATCATCCAGCATCATTTTTATTCTCGACTTCATCAGACAGTGTGAGGTGTTTAAGAGTATTTATGAAGACTTCAAAGCTATGACGAAAGAAGTCAACTTCAACATGGTTGTCACAATTTTTAGTAATTGGTGAGACACATAATTAGTCCTATTTACTAATTTAAACAGAATATGTCATATTTTCTACGTTTTCCAAGACTTCAAGTCCAGTACATATGGGATGCTCCAGACAAGTTCACAGGCTTCACTAGATTATATTCGTTTCTTACAGCGCTGAGTGCTTCTTCCTCGCACCATATCTTTATTTGGTGTATAATATAGTTCCTTCTTTCAGATTTTATATTTGCTGCGATCGATGTCAAGACTGGTTTCACGGCAGGTGTGTGGGTATATTGCAGTCTGAAGCTGATAATATAGACGAATATGTCTGTCCGAGGTGTCAACGGAATAATTCTGTGAATTACGCCAATATGAAGAACCTCACTCAGAAAGACTTCGACGGTTTGAGAAAACTCATAAAACAACTGCAGGTATGTGCATTCCCAATCAGCATTTGCACCTTCGTTTATTGTAGGCTTTTCACAACAATTTTGTTTTAAATTTATTTCTAATTTATTTTTGACATGTTTTATTGACTTACTTTCTAGGCCCATAAGAGCGCTTGGCCATTTATGGAACCAGTTGATCCAACTGAAGCACCTGATTACTACAAAGTCATCAAAGAACCAATGGGTGAGTGAACTGTTATTTTTAATTTTTGATAAGTTAGATAAATATTGATACTTTTCTTGATACATGTACTTTTTATAGAAGCTATGGCCCACATACCGCGAGCCTCACGGATCGCTCTCGTTCGCCCCTGAGGATATAATCTGATAAAACTAGTTCCATTTATTATCAGAATCGACCACTATAAGAGCAAATAGTAGCTATTTGTTGAAACTATAAAGCATCAGAGGTTTCAGTTGGCGTCGGAAGCAGAGTCAGCATCACTGTGACCGCTAGATGCCGTCGAATAGATGTAGATGGTAGTCTACTCGGAGGATATTGATATATTCCTAGTCTGCTACAGGAAGACTGGAAACTTCGAACTGATATTTTTTTCAACTCAACACATTTTTTACATCGATCCTGTTGTAGAAAATGTTTCTTGTCAACAAACCAGCTTTCAACAGCTTCTAACAGTTTGTCGTTCGAAGAAAATTTGCGACCCGTAAACTTTTTTCCTGCTTCGGAAACAGGTGCGAAGTCAAGTGAATCAGTTCGAAACCCAATCGCGAAGCCATGTCATCGAAACTGCTACTTAAAAATCTTTCCGCATATTATTTCCACAATTTTTTCGCGCATTACCAACAATACAGGGTTTGTCCACGACTCGTCACCTGTGATTACGTTATTCAAAAATGGGGGCCATCCTTCGCGCACACCTTGCGCATGTTCAAATGCTGTGTCACATTGTCATGAACCACAGATTTTGGTAAATTTAACATCTGGGCAATTAAACGAATACTTAGTCGACGGTCTGAGTTCAAAACTTTACGCACACGAGTGACATTATCGGTGTTTGTCGAAGTCGAAGGTCTTCCAGTGCGGTCTTCATCAGCGACCTCTTCCCGGCCCTCCAAAAAGGCCTGGTGCCACCGAAATACACCACTTCTTGCTAAAGCAACACCTGGGTAAGCCTGCTTGATCATATCAAACGTCTCTGTCGCAGATTTACCGAGTTTCACACAGAATTTAATCGCGTACCTCTGCTCTAACGAACGCTGCATTTTCGGCTTGCACCACTCACAGAAACACGTCGCGCGAAAATGCCTGTCCTGACTCTCCAAGTGCTCGGAGACAACTGACCAGCCGCTCATTCGTTAGCTAGGAACGCCCTCTACCAAATCCAGTACAGTCATGGCGGAAGAAAATGAGTCCTATTACTTTCCGGACAAACCCTGTAATGCTGCATAATATTCTCCCGTTATGGTTTTTCGATTGTCTAGGTAATTAGTGAAAATGACATGACTATTCCAAATCACTGAAGCAAGCACTTTTCCAGCAGCCTTTTGCACACGAAATTTCTTTGGTCATGGGGACAAAGAGTGCTCGTAATAATACGTGCCAAGGACGAAAAAGCTTTGTAATTTTTGAAAATCGGGTACGTGGCAGCGGAGCTAGAGGCAAAAACAATAGAATTAAAATCGCTCAAACTTCGTATTTTGATGTTACAGAGGCTCCTGTTCAATTTTTTGTAGGGGTTGAAAATCGGGGGTTGGGGGTTGTGGGAAGGTATACCTTATTTTTTTATGCTCCAACTACCACGAAGGCCTACAGACCCATCTGTTACCGTGGGGCTATAGGGGTATACAGGGGAAAGGGGGAACGCCACACGGACTCTGGCGAGGGAACACGTATGCATGCAACATGTACACATTCTGGCCCCGCCTACGAGATCCGCCGGGTGGCACCTCCTCGTTCGACAGTCAGAGACCGTCTACCACCTACGGGCAATCACAACATCCATAGTCAAGAGCAAAGTTTCTCTTGGGATGGAATTCGAACCCGCACTGCGCACGGCGACTGATGAGGAGACTTTGCTACCTTTTATTGATGGCAGTAATTTTCCACATCTATCAGTACGTTTCACACATTGAAGAATTCCCGATACATTTTTTCACTTATAACTTGGAGAAATATTTTTAGACCAACAGGCGGTCGGTCGGGACGATCCGATGCAAGGGCGGTCCAACAGCGTTGCAATATGGTCGATACTCGGGCAGGGAAGAAACTAGCTGTAGCGTTATCAAATGGATGGGGACTATGGGGTGTTTACTAATTGTGTATGGGACTGTTTGGCGACTTCAACCATTTTTTGATGACAGCGTTGCGTGGGAAGTGCAGAGTGAACCAACTTGACTCCAATTTTTTTACATTCCAGATCTGCAAATGATCGAAACTAAAGTGAACGACCAGACGTACACGAAACTCAGCGAGTTCATCGGGGACATGACGAAGATCTTCGATAACTGTAGATATTATAACCCAAAAGAATCTCCCTTCTATAAGTGTGCAGAGTCACTAGAGGCATACTTTGTGAATAAAATCAAATGCTTAAGGGATAAGCTGTTCGAGAACAATAAGTGAGCTTCTTTTTAAGGTGAACTTTTGTTAGATTTTAAGGCTTTTGAAGGGACTTTGAGCGGATCCGTAGTGATCTCACCCCTTACTGGTCATGTAATATTTGGAAGATCTACTCGAAGTCTTTGAATGTAAATAGTTATCAAGTTTGTGAATATGTGTATCAATCAGTTTTTTATTTTGATATGAAATTGGTTTATTTATTGTATTATCAGATTTTTAAAACGCTTTCTAGATTCTGTAACTTATTGCCAATAAATTGCTTTTAAGTTTCAAATCGGATGATTTCAAAATGTTAAAATTCATCAAAACTGTAATACATATTTTTACTATATGAAAATATATATGAAAGAAGTCTTAGGGTGTAGTGCCATTTGTAGATACAATTATGCAAAAGATTATTTAACAGAAAAGGTTTCCTAAGTTTGCACATACATTAAATTTTTATATTTAGTCGGTAGGAATATCGACTGTGTTTCATCAAAATATAAAACGTTTACAGTGTAGCAGGTTTTTTGCTTCCATTACTCCCGTGCCCTTCACCTACTATAATGATTTCAGAGCTGCACTATTATTTGTTGACAAGCTAGGATTGCTGAAAAAATGGATGAGAAATACATTTTTCGAGGAAAAACATTGTTTATTGCTTATCGGTCATCCACACCATCATCCAAAATGGAGCAGTTTTGACGCCTTTGAGTGGGCTTATGCAAAATGGGTTTGTATACGGGGTACACAAAACGAAATTTTCTAATTATAGGCTTTAAAAAAATCGGAAAAATATACAGCCTGTGACCTTTTAATCCCCATCCTGAATACAGAAGCAGGTGGATACCTTGGGCTGCCGAAATCCGTTCAGTAAGCCCCAATGCATGTCAGGAGGAGGACGCTTTGTTTTTCAACAAAGCCAAATCTAATACGTAATATTAGAATATAATAAAATAATCTTATAAAAAAATGGGGGGTTTTTCAACCCCTCTCACGGAAATTTAAGTTTCTTGAACTTTGAAGACGCGTTGTAATAGAAACCGCCCAAACCCCGACCAACCTCCCCTAAAGAATGTTCTTGACTAGTTAAATTTTGTGTGACCTGTGATAACACTTTACAAAGAGCGCCATCTGTGGGACGGTAGCCCAACTGAGGTTTTGTCATTTTAAAAGTTTTATGTTACAGTTTTTAACATTTTCTAGTTGACAATGCACAGCATTAGCTTGAAATCATTTAAGAAACGTATACGGATGAATATATTTTTTATTCGGCTACTCTCCAATAGATGGCGCTGCATATAAGTAGCCGCCACAAGGTCCACCGTTTTGAATGACTACCTTGGGGTGCTGAAATTCGGTCAGTAAGTTCCAATGCCGACAAGGAGGAGGACGCTTTGTTTTTCAACAAAGCCAAATCTTAATAAAACGACAACGAATTTCTTAATAGAATCACAGTTTTATTTTATGTTTATAATAAATACATAGAACAAAAAGGCAGTGTACACTGTGTATATATCTATCAGTACAGCAGCTAGAAGGTCCTAAAAATATAATGCTCGCTTGAACACAGAAAGGGCTGAATCTATGACAGAAAAATGTAGGTTCCAAAGTACATACTTGAAATTCCATTTAAATAAGAATGTTCAACCAAAATGAATGAAATTTCATATCATTCAGCCCTTTTAATGGCCCAAGGTAGGGCAACAATTCAATTTTCATTCCAAAAAAAAGTAAAATAGATTCTTGATTCTTGTATCAAAAAATGCTGACAGCTGCCATTTGACACTGAAATTAAACGCTACAGCACATTCCCTGAATACGTTTTGCCTTTTATAATTGGCCGACTTGAACTCAAAACAGATGATATCTTGTCAATCATAAAAGCAAAGGAAAAAATCGTTCGGTATACTTTTTTTGGAATCAAAATCTAAAAATTGTCGGGAGTCTCACGGGAAACAAATTTTGTAGACATAATTACATTCAGATTGAAAATGTAGTTTGTGCAGTTGTATAAAAAAATCGCTAAAAAGAGTAAAATCTAATTGACATTTTCCGATTTAAAATACAATTTATCAAGTAGTCAAAATAAGAGAGATAAGGTTGAAATTACAAACGCCCCAAAATTGAAAAATAATAACGAGCTGAAGATAGTTTCAACCATGTGTGTAAATTACTTCAGGTCAATTATTATATTTTAGATTTTACCAATCAGTTTCATTTAAAAATTCTTTAGTAATTAATTACTTTATCACATTGTTCACTAACGTATGCAAAAACCCAAAAATTAAAATTACATAATTACATTTAAAAATAACTCGTGATTTCTTTGGATTTTTTCACTCGGAAAAATTTTTAGTACCAAAAATAATCACAAGCTAAAATAAGTAGAAAAGCCATATAAAATGAATAATACAATGGCAAAATTCAAATACTCGAAAATTAAGTATGTTGAATATCATTGCACTTCTCGAAAGCAATCAAATTGAGCATTTATATTGATGAAATTTTGAGATGCAACATGCTCGTATAAAAATGACAGTGATAGATGAAATGATTAAAAAGCCTATGTTTTAAGATGATATATACCTTTATGTACAATATATTTAGCTATTTCCATTTTTTTTTTTGAAAGTTGTATAAAGAGTAACAATTTTCCTATAAAGAAACATTTATGTACAAGTTTAAAATTCTAAATTCAAGTCTTGTGGAATTAAAAATAATTCAGAGATTCGATAATGCCGATAGTTTAAAATCCCAGGACACACGAGATCACAGTGAAATTAACTGCCTACATTTGGTCCAAATATTACAGTAGATAATCTTAAAATTAAGAAGAATCGGTGGTTTGATGGTATTTGAATTGCGACTTTACTTCCCTAACTAACCCGTAACTGATACCGAACCAAACATCCATTAGTACAGTGGATCATATTAATTGGTTTGGATGTATTTGATAGTTGGAAATTTGTTGGAACTGTCAGAATCAATGCTATTTTTACCAAAAAAATGAGCAAACGAAAGAATAAGACTGACAAATTAGAAAGGCGAATACCAATGGATGGATGCTATGGACAAGTTTATTTAAGGTAAGTATAACTATTGTTCGGGATTATTTGATGACGGATGTCAAATAATAGTAATAGCAAAACCTCAGACGAATATTATGTATAGTTACAAACTGAGCAAAAGTATTTTTCGCAGTCAGCTCTAAAGTCGCATCAAAAGGCCTCGTTTTGTCAGATATTGTAAGAATCTTATATGACTCACAGAACATCAGGTTGAAAACCGAGGTAACAAACTTACCAAGCTATTGAGCAGGTCTTTACCCGTCCCGAAACCTACCAAGATTCTCAACATCACTTAGGGTCATATTTATAGCCATTCGTTGAGAATTGAAGTTTGAAGAATGATCCTTGAATTTTAGACAAACAATAACGATTTAGGAGATTTGCAACATTTTCAACATATTTCAATTTTTCAAAAATTTTCAGGATTTCTAATGTTCCAAAATTGTTAGGATTTGTAAATCTTCAATATTTTCAGGATTCTCAAATCTACAAAATTATGAAAATGCATATCGTGCAAATTTCGAAAATTTTCCAAATTTTGAAAATCCGTGCTGAGGAATGTTACAGTTTACTGTGAAAAGCAAATGTTACATCCTCACGGAAGCAATACTGTTTGTTTGAAATCCAAGAAGAGGCCATTCCTTAAAAGGCACTTAATATTCAAGAAAAATCCGCGAATTGAAATCGCTCAAAAAAACTCTCACGCCACATTTTACATGCTGATATTATCCTTTTGCGATCATTTTCAGGGAAAAATGCAACCTCGCCGGACGCGACCCAGTGTTCTCGTGGAACTACCTTTAGTCGCCATTTTCCACCCCGCTACCCCACTAAAATGCCACGGCAGAGAAAAAGCCTTTGCAGTCAGTCGGTGTTCAGTCGATCTTTGAATCGCACCCAGAGAGCAGGTAGTATTTCTCCCGGAAAAATAACAATAACAAAGTACACATGCATGAGCAGATGTGAAGTGACAATTTGCATTGACATTTTTTGTGATGAAAACCTTTGGTTGCATTTGGGGTGCTAGACGTTCCGTAACAAAGAACTTGAATCACCAGCTCGACGTTAAACTGTTTATGAAAGGGAAGTCCGCTACACTTGACAAAGTTTTAACGTTATGCCGTTCCCGTTCAACCAATGAAAGGCAACCTGAAAATCTCGTGTTTGTTGTGACAGAACAGCTGGTTTTTCCGCGTGCTTTTGCTCTGTTTGACATGACATATTATGCTTTGTTTTGCTTTTGGAATCGACGCGACTTTCCTTGATATTGTTTGCTATAGTTTATTTAAATAATAATATGAATTATCAGGAGATGTGTATTGCAAGTGACGAAGATACTGCATATGGTATACAGGTAAGTTTGGTCTTCTAATATGTGGAAAATAATGCAATTTTGGGTTCGGTTATGCGTTAGCTAGTTTATAAACTGATTTTAACTGCCAGCGGCAGCGTTACGGTAACGATACAGCAACGTCAGAAGTTTATAAATCGACCTTAAAGTGAGTAGTAAATATAATGAAACCACACAACCAAATAGATCATAATTAGATTAAGTTATGTTAAAAGTGATTATAAACCCAACATAATATCAAGAAACTATAACCACGCCTAAAGCGTTGTAGTTCAGTAATTTTAAACATTCTTAAAGCTCGGAATATATTCAAAAATGTTTATTCTTCTGTCCAAAAAAGGAGGCCAGCGTTAGTATGATCCAATAGATGATGAAACGATCGTCATGAAGCCGAAAATGACGATCCGCTACCTCGCACTTACTTTTGTAATATGTTCATACCTACAATACCCCGCCTAATAGTGTTATAGTTCAGTAATTTTAGAATTTCTTAAAGCTCGGAATATATTCAAAAATGTTTGTGTCTAAAAAAGGAGAATAGCGTTATTTGGAATGATCCAATATTGGATGAAACGATCGTCATGAAGCCGAAAATTACACGTTTTAGACGATCCGCTAGCACGCACTAACTTTTGTAATATGTCCATACCTACAATACCTCGCCTAACAGCGTTATGATTAAGTAATTTTAGACATTCTTAAAGCCCGAAATATATTCAAAAATGTTTATTCTTGTGTAGAAAAACGGAGGACCCAATACTGGATGAAACGATCATTTGTATATTTTTTAGGTGGATATTATTAGAATGTACCTAACTGAGCATCTAAAGTATACTTTCAACATTTTTTATCAAAAATTTAAATATACGCACGAGCTATAAGAATTGGTATAGATGACTTGGGATTGTGACAAAAACAATACCCGCACTTAGAAAGTGCTAGACGTGGACATGGTTTGGATCTTGTTTATACAAAAATAAATTTGTTTTTAAAAATATTTGGGATAAAAATGTACTTTTTGAATTAATGGCTTCCAGGTACAGATTATTTATTATTATATTATTTCCTAAAAGCATTGTTTGATGCACAAGTTGTCGATATAAATATGAAGCAAATATCTCTTGACTAATGTTCGAGGAGCTGTTGCATTACAACCCAATAAATGCAATAAAAATTTCTAGCAATGAGTTGCCTTGACCAGAACATAGAGCTTTGTAGCGCTAGTGTAGGGATGACTATTTGTTCGATACAGTAAGTGATCACTTCAGTAGCGCTGTGTTCTGATAAACGAGATCAATTCCAACTAGTCTTAATTTCCTTGGCTAAGGTCAATCGCGTTCATCAGAGAGTGTTACTCAAATTAACGTGTATTTGTAAATGTAGTTATGTCAAAGCCATAAAAGTCGCTTAATGTTCTGAGGAAGGCCACCTAAGATATCCCAAATACCGTCAAACCACCAGAAATCACGCACCACCCATTCACCCAAATTCTCTCGCAACGAACTACTCCACTAAATTCATCGGCATCATCGAACCTCCACTAAACATTTATGACACACTTATTATTAAATTTAAAAAGAAATATTACACGAAAGATGAGAATCCTGGCAACGGTGCTCTGGACCTCGCCATGTTGTTCATGATGATCTGGCCACCGTTCAGGCTCACTACGGCGCTACCTTCCGGTTCGGAATCCGTGTAGCTGCTGTAGTTTCTTACTGGTTTCTGTTTTTTCCACGACTGACGTAACGTGTCGTTCACGTTCGCGTAGTGATTTACAAACGAGTGAGGGTCGCTGCGGACGCTCTCGTTTTCGCTTTCAGAACCCTGAAAAAAGGAGTTTCACAGGTTAGCGGGTGCTAAGCACAACGTCTGAGGATCCAGACACATGTTACTTCTTTTCTTATTCTTTATAAATTCAAAATACGAAATTTGATGCTATATGTGCGCAACCTGCGTGAGACATCGCAATACATCTTCATCTCCTCCCAAATTCTTTTGAGTTATTTCTGGAATACTAACTGGAATAACCAAAAACTGATATGGAACTTATTTGTTTACACTTTGTATGTTTTCTATTTGGAGGTAACAAGAGTTAAATATACAAGGTTTAGAGCTATGTTCGAGATCCAATGTTCGCCGAATTTTAAAGGAATAGTGGAACAATTTAAAAAAATGTCTATCTACAATTTCCAATTACTTGGGTGAGTCGAGAGCGTAGATCCCGAATCTGTAGTTAGTTTTTCGTTGGGATCGACGGGAGGCCTCAAAAGACTCGTTTTCTTACTCAGAATTGGACCTTACGACACTTGAAGAATTTTTTAGTGCCATATCCGCAATTACCACGTAGTGCTGAGAGTTTCATTTTATTTAATGGAAGTTTTGCTTGAGAAACATTAAAAGTTTGACGACCAACTGTGTCTGCGAAAGGTTGGGAAATCTCGAAACTGGAGATACTGCAGACCAAAATATGTGAATTGACCTAAACATACCTTAGTCCAAAAACTGATAGTTTGCGAGATTTACAGGGTGTCAAAGTTACAATTTTATTTTCTATTTTTCCTTATTGCTTGAGAAGAATTTCAGATTTTGGCATAAAACTCGGTATAGGGAGGTTTTGTAGTACGAGAAACATGAATCCGTTATTTTTTATGGCCAAACTTCTAGAGGGCGCTACTTACAGCACTATCTCGGTAAATAACTAGTCATAACTTTTTTGTGCTACCCGGTATACAACAACTGACCGAAAAATCTTATATATTATATATATACTTGTTAGAAATGTCTAAAGCTAATAGTTTTCGAGATATTTGTTTTTAAAAATTCCAATGCATTATTTGTACCATTTTTATAACATTATAACCAAGTTGCTTTGGATAATATCTAAGTAGCGTTGCTATGATTTCTAATGTTTGTCATAATATTGTTTTAAACTTCATGAATAATTTTAAGTTGACAATTAAGTCAAATATGACCTAGCGGCAATCCCTTTTGCAAAACCATCCTACTAAGTGTGTCATTCACTAGTGACTGTTGCCATAGTCCTACTTAAAAACGCAGCATTCGCAACTCACCTGTGAATCCGAACTGCTAACTTCGGACGGCTTCTCGGTAACGCTGCTATCATCGTCCGCCCTTTCGTCGTACCCCTTCAAACTCTCCTCGTCCGAGTTGTAGGGCACGGAGGCGGGCGACGGCCTCGGCGGCGACCTGCCCAGCACTTGGGGCGGCACGCCGTGCCCGCCCTTGCTCCTGGACAGCGTCGACCGTTTGCCGCTGCTCATCGTGCCGCCGCCGGCGCACGCGGTCATCGCCGCTGCGGCAGCTGATGCGCCGGAGGCGGTGCCGTTGCGCGTCGCCCGATAGTACTCGCCCGGGATGTCGTTGTGGTCGGCCATCGACATCGCCATCGATTCTTCCAAGGTTTTCTGGGCCTCTTCTGAAATTTGAAGTGAAAGAAACATGAGTGAAGGAATCAGCAATGTAGTGTAGTGAAGTTGATACTGGGGTGCCCAAGGTCCTTCTTCTATATCCATGAGATTGAGACAGTGTGTGAGGATGCGTGTTCACACTATATGCATATGATGCATCAATACTGGTTTCGAGTAAATTGGAAATGATAGAAGCAATGAGGTAATTGCAAAAATCTGTGATTGGTTTTTCAAACATGACTTGTTTTTGAAGACCAGTTTAATTAGGTTTCATTTTCTTTATTGAAGGTTTATTTAGCATTAATGCTACAATGTCATTTTTTATAATTATTCGTTTACACATTTTTTGAATCAATTTTCTGTAATTTTATTATTAAAATTACATTACTATACATTTTGGATATTCGTATAGTGATTTCACCTTGAACATTTTTAAATTCGAACACTGCTTAATATTATTATTCAAATACTCCCTTTTGAAATACAGATTTGCTAGTTATGCTACTATTACAATTTTGAAAATGAAAATCTATACTGCCTCTAGTTTCGTAGTTATGATAATGACTTCAATTTTACGATGTTTTCTAAATGTGGTGGAAATAAATGAGTTCTTAATTTGAATATGAAAATGAGAAAGAACTAAATACCATATGAGATTTTTTATGATACATTCATAAATTTAATCTAAGTATATTTGTTTTTATTTGTAATTACTCTCATAGCTTTATTTTGTAGAATTTGTAATTTTGAAAATATGTAAATTTTTGCTATAAACAAAATGCTTGAATAATATATACAACGGGAAAGAATTATAGTTATACTTTTTTTTTTGAATACATACTGAGATTATGGGAAACTCTATAGAAGTAATTTATCTTTTTTGATGTTTTTGAAATAATGTATTCATAATGATCTTGAAACAGTACTTTGCAATCCCCATAGACCTGGTAATTAAAAAATGCCGCTTGGAGAGTCTCGAAATTCAAAGTACTAGAGAGAGACGGAAAAAGCGAATTATCCCAAAATCGTTTTAATTTTTTCTTGACTTTGTAGTGGGATTTCAAAATAAATTGCACATTGACCTTAACACTTTTTTCCTCTGAAGATAGCATAATTAGAATTTTAATATAACGTTTCATCTTTTGACCAGCAGCATCAACTTTTTTGTTGCTACGGACGTCATATTTGATTTTTGCACACATGAATAGAGATTTTAGTTCTGATCCCAAAAATGTATAATATAATACGTCATACATTGACATTGCCAAATCTTAGTTATTTCAAAAGAAGCAGAATTTCCTAGGTAGGTATTGAAATTATCAGAAGGTAATTTGTCTTGCATACCAAATTTATCCCAAAATAATTTTTATTTTTTGCTGCCTAAGATGGGATTTCAAAATGAATTGCGTGTTATAATTGTTACTTATTTTTATCTACAAGATGGCATAGTCAAGTTTTCAATTTGAGGTCTCTTCTTTCGACTTCTTTCACAAAATTTGTTTTTTCATATGGGCATTATATTGGAATTTTGTACATTTAAATGGGAATAAAAAGGTATGGTAAAACCTGATCGCAAAATGAAAAATTTATTGATGGTAATAGTCTAATCATATTAGCAATTTTCTCAGAAGTAATTTTAAGGCCTGGTTTTATTGGTGCAAGTTGTTCAAGGGGTATTTAAAACAGGGACGCATAAAATGGGTACACCAATCTTTTGTAGGAAAACTTTTTATTTGACAACAAAGAATCAGAAAACGTCTTTTATGGGATTCAATCCAAAGTGTTGACAGAAACTTTTTATATAATCTTTTTAGACTAGAGTTAGACTAGAGACCACAATGAGACCACACGTAAAAATCAATATATCATAATATCAAAAATGATACGGCCGAAAAACTAGGCAAAATGCAGGTTTTGGCAATTGGTAATGCGAAGATAATTTCACGCAAATACTTCAAATCCGTAGGATTCTAAATAGCAACAACAAAATTGGCGCATATTGGTCAAGTAGTTTTTTGAGGATAACGAATTGCTTATCCCAACAGTTTCGATTGAATGAATGAATGATGTAGGATTCATACTTCTTGAATAACTACAACAAAAGTGGATTATATAATCACAAACCATTCCGATAGATAAATGTTATTTTTATGCAAAAAAGGATGGGTTACGTCTTTTTCTTCTAAACAAATTCAAACATTTCGTATTTGTCAGTAATTGAACAAATACGCTACGATATTCGAAAAACATACGCTGCTATACACATTTTGAGACAAAGCCGATGTGTCTATCATCTTTTGTTGTGAATTACTCACAAATACGAAATGTTTGAATTTGTTTAGAATGAAAAACGTAACCCATCCTTTTTTGCATAAAAATAAGATTTATCTTCCGGAATAGTTTGCGATTCTTATCGGCAAGGCAAACTACTGTATTTTGCTATATAATGCCCTTTGAATTAACCCTGTATATTGCTCAATAAGCTAGTAGTGATGGCCGAAAAACAGATGTTTTGGGATAAACAATTAGAAATTCTCAAAAACAACTTGAGCAATCTACTCCAATTTTGTTATCGTTATTTAGAAGTATGAATCCTAGGAATTTGAAGAAATTCAAATATCTGCGAGAAACCATCGTCGTATTACCAATAAGTGCCAAAACCTGCAGTTTGCCTCGGTTTTCGGCAATAACTTGTTTTGCTATTAGTCGGATCTTTTAACCTGTGGTCCCATTTTGTAGGTCTCATAAATCCCTAAAAATCTTATATGAAGAGTTTGTTCGTTCCTGCCAACACTTTCGATTGAATCCCAAAAACCACGTTTTCTCATTCTTTGGTGTCGAATAAAAAGTTGGTGTACCTATTGTATGCGTCCATGTTTTGAATACCCCCTTGAACAACTTGCAGCAATAAAACCAGACTTTACAATTGGTTCGCAAACCAGGGGTATTTTCATCTAATATGATTAGACTATAATGACAATAATAATTATAATTATTCGTAAGCAGAGGTATATAATATCAGATGTTTTAAATGTGTGTTAATTTAAGGTCTGGTCTGGTATACGAAACAAATGACTATCTGATAATTTTAAGACCTACCTAGGAACTCCTGTTTTTGTGGAATAACTGAGGAAAATTAAATACTATATTTGTCTATGCAAAAGTACAATTTGGCGTCTATAAGAAACGTCATGTTGAAACTCTAATAATGCCGTCTTGTAGAGAAAAAAAAATGGCAATGCTAATGTGCAGTTTAACATCCCACTTCAAATAAAGTCAGGAAAAATTAAAACAATTTGGGGAAAATTTGTTTTTTTTTTCTGTCTCTCTCCGGAAATACTTTGAATTTCGAAACTTTAAGCGTCTGGTCTCTCTTACCGTTTCCGAGATGCCAATGTTGAGGCCCGAATTTGAAATATCCGGTATATGTATATAAAGTTAAAATACTTAATGTCATACAAGGGTTAAAAAAATAGCCGAGGCACATTTATGTATCGTTATAAATAAGACCGTTTATACATTGTACTCACGTTTGTATTTGTAACTTTTGCTCTTCACGCAGAGTATCGCAATGATCATAATGATGATTATAATCGAGGTCGCAGCTAGAGCCACCATGAACCACGTCTGCCTATAGAACGGGTTCTTTTGCAGGAATCCGTATTCCAAATACAATTTCGACGGCGTCAAAACCGATTCGTCGGCGTAAGCTGGGTAGCTGATACCGAATTTGTTGTAAGGTATCACACGGAATTTGTAGGACGTGGACGGTAGTAAGCTCTGGTAAGAGACGGTGAATTCTTGCAGGGGTCCGTTGGTCGTTTTTGCTACAGTCTGCCACCTAGTATCGTCTGAAATCGAGAACCACCAATCATAAATGAGATGAAGTTAGGTAGAAGCATAAAAAATAACTGAATATCCGTAGGAAAATATGTACAGTAATGGACAAAAGTATATAGAAAAATATGAATATTTACCTAAATACCTAAAACGAACTCGTACTTCATTGCTCCTTAAACAAATGCGTTATTAGTAGAAAAACTAAATTCCTTGTTTTTACATTCACTGCAATGAACACAATAAAAGTCTGAATATAAGCACTTTTTTATGAGGGACAAAAGTATGTAGACAAATTCTTTTCAACATTAGTTGAGTGATTTTTAAGAGCATGCCGCGTGGTCCAGAAATTTCTTTCGATGTGAAAACTAAGATCATTGAGTTATACAAAGATGGTCAACGTCAAGTCGACATTGCCAAAAATTTGAAGCTGACGCGTAAAGCAGTTTGGGCAATATTCAACAAATATATCTTGGAAAGCTTCTCAGAGAAGTGGTCGGCCTAGAAATGCTGGATTAGTTAGATTAATAAAAGTAATTTCGTAATTTCAATATGTTTGGATCAGATGGTGTTAATTACGTTAGACGTGGACAAAGATTGAAACCCAAGTACAGTTTGCCACTGTCAAACATGGAGGCGGGTCTGTTATGGTTTGGGGGTGCTTTTCGGGGTTTGGGATGGGGCCTTTACATAGAATAGATGGCATTGTGGATAAGTTTGTATACACAGACATACTAAAGCATGTCATGTTACCCTATATGGAAGACAATATGCCCTTAAGATCAATCTTCCAGCAAGATAATGACCCGAAGCACACTTCAAATCTCGCAAAGAAATTCTTTCTTGATGAAAAAATACCAGTTCTCAAATGGCCTTCACAGTCTCTCGATACAAACCCCATTGAAAATCTATGGGAATACTTAGATAAGCAAATACGAGATAAAAATTATTCAAACAAGGATGAAAGTTTTGCCATTTTAGAGCAAAAGTGGAGACAGATTGATGAATCTTATATCAAGAAACTTCTACAATCTATGCCGAGACGATGCCAGGCGGTGATTGATAATAATTGGTATGCTACAAAATATTAACACAAACATGGTTGGTTTTCTAAAATAATTGTTTTGCTTTGTCTATATATTTTTGTCCTTCATAGTTCCAGTTTTTTTCAAGTGATTTTTTATTGAATGGAGTCTAATGAATTTATTTATGTATAAGTGAGTATTATGCTATAACGAACTATGTATACAGGTTGGTGTATTAATAAAACAAGTTAAAAAAGAAATACAGCACAATATTAATTTGTGTGTATACTTTTGTCCATTACTGTATATAAAGGGTTTTCCATTAAGGACTTGACAACTTTCTTTTTAAATAACATAATATTGTTACATGTGCTCCTCGGATTTTACGACAGAGCCGTACTTGGAATTTCAATTCAACTGAACAGTGAGTACTTTTTCATGTATTTTTTGTTTACTTGTTAAGTCACGTTTCACCACACATTAGCCTTGTTATATCAAGCATAGTTGTGTCTGAAAAGGAAAACCCCAACTTTGCGGACACCCAGTTTAGTTTTAGCAAAAATGAATTATTATGAAAGGAAAATAAGCGCAGGAAATAAAACCAAGGAGGCATGAAGACATAAAGGAATTACAAGGCAAACCTGCTGCTTCTCCTAAAATACCACCTATAAATCCCGGTGCAGAAAAACTGAATAATGATATTCAAAATACTGATGACCCGTAAACAAAACTAAATCAGATATAATAAGAAATATAGATCAGAAATTCTCAATTTATCCTACGGTTAATGAATTGCGATTAGTATTAAGGTCTATCAAAAATAAAAAAAAATCGTATGATATATTTCAAATAAATTCAGTATAAAAGTAGGAGCACCTCAAGCATCAGTACTAGGTCCGATCCATTTTTAGTTTATATTAATTAAAGCTTTTGCAGATCATACCACAAAACTGTGTCTCTTCCCAAAATTGTGCTTATTCTACAAAAAAAAAAAATGAAGTATCATATTAAATATATAACTAAAAGTAATCCACGAGCAATATGCATGCTTTTTAGTTACGATATTAGACTCAAACAAGATCTTAAATTAGTAGTACCTAAATCAACAATTGTGAAAGACTTAATAATATCAAAATTAAGTCTGAAAATGTGCATGTGCCTCCCTGATTATATCAAGAGAATCCACAATCAAAAATATTCCGCTATGAACTTAAACACTTTCTAATTTGCAAACCATATTATACCAAGTGTGCTTTGTCATCAAGAATGATTGTATTCTTCAGACAATAAAGCATGTTTAAATTTTTTAAAATTTACCTTTTCTCCGTGACTCAATGTAGTAACCAAGTATAGGCCCTTTGCCTGTAGGACCATTCAACCACCTTAGCTCTACGCTCGATAAAGTTTTCAGTAACATCAGTTCTTTGGGGGTACCTGGCGATCCTTCTTGAGGCCCTGTGGTTACGTTGCTTGAAATCGGTGGCCCATAATCAATCGTTTGTGCTTTAACTGTGAAAGTGTATGTCACCTCTTCTTCTAAACTCGTTACTTGCAGAGACGTGGTCGTTACTTTTTGCTTGACCTGTTTGCTGAAACCTGAAACAAATAATGGTTATTCATAATATGATAGAATAACTAAAATGCCACGCGTCATCAAAATGGTTGCACAAAAATGTAAAATGTAAAGACTAGAGAAGGTTAAATATAACAATTATGCAATATGCCTTACGTTCATTTTCTTCTGTGGTTTCGTATGTGACAATGTACCCAATGATATCACCATTCCTCTTCTTAGGTGGATCCCATGACACCACCAGGCTGTTCATCGTAATTTCAGTAAACCTTAGATTCACTGGTGCACTGGGCAAACCTTGTAAAGTCTTCACTCTGATCGGTTGAGACCTGGGACCATCACCGGCTGGATTGAACGCTAATATTTGTATCCTGTATTCGGTGTATTTATCCAGAAACACCAAGCTGTGAGACGTAGTGGAAGCTGGTACCACTTCAATTTCTTCTTCCCACTTTTTGCCTTCTTCCAGTTCTTGGGGCGAATTCAACACTAGGTAAAATATCTAAAAAAAGAAAATTATCTCAAAAAAGGTTCCGAAATACTTCTACTTATATCCCGTTACAAAAAATTTAATAAACGACTACAGGGTCATTCTTAGGACATTGCTGTATATAATACGTACATACAGAATGATAAAACTTACTTTGTAGCCCAGAAGTTCGCCATTTTGCATATGGTGTTGTGGAGGTTTCCACCTCAATCTAACTTCAGTAGAAGATACTGGTTCCCCTTGCAAACCTCTTGGTTCTCCAGTAGGCACAGCTTCTCCTACATACACCGTAATAGGAGGACTTGCCGGACCTTCTCCTTGATTGTTGAACGGTACTACTATGATTTCATAGTTCCTGTCTTGCAGGAGTTCGCTTAGAACCATTTTGCTCGCCTAAATAAAAAAAAGGGGAAATATAGCTACAAAGCCGTTACTGAAACCATATGTTTGACTTTTATATCCCTCATACGTCATAGAGATAAAACTTACATTTATGCCCATAATTTCTTCTTTAGGAGTAGACTGCAAGGCTGTCGGAAAATCTGATACCGGTTGAAAAATCACCCTGTATCCACCACTTTTACTGTCTCCACTCCAACACTGTTCTTCGACTGGCTCCCAGAATACCTCAACGCTTGTTGTAGTTATTGGGACTGCTTTCAGCTTTGCTACACCTACGAAAGGTTAAACAAAGGACATTGAGCCGAATATTGCATAACAGTTAACCGGTATTTGTATTGACAACAGTTCTGGGTGTGTTTTCGCTTAATCAGGCTGCGTTCATAGTGTTTGACTCGGAGCAGAGGTGGGTCAAGTAAGAAAAGAATTTGAGTAATGTTGGGCTTCAATGAATCAATCAATAGGGTTTTGTTCAAAACAAGTTGATTACAAAGAGAAAATAAATGAACGAATAAAGCGATAAGGATAAAATAATACTTGTTTTGGCATAGACAAGAAGCGCAGTTAAAAACTAAGATTTTCCTAATAAAAACACTTATAATTATGAAAGGCATCACATATACAGTAGCGGACAAAAGTTTGGAAACAAATATTAACATTATTATGAACTATTTCATATACCTAAATTAAAATTTTGAAGGAACATATAATATAAATATTAAAGTCTACCTTTGGCTCCCGGTACTAATACATGGTTTATCTGATCAATATTAAAATTCTCTTAAAATAAAAATGCGTTTTTTCAAATGCCACAGTTTTTGCATCGACAAAAGTTTGGAAACATTTCAGTTTTGCCGAATTTATTCGTTCTGCGATGCTCTGATATTGCGTGCGGTAGATATTAACATCAGTGAGAATGGCAAAAGTGAAAGAATTTTCAAAACATTTAAGGGACAAAGTAATTTAATTATTTAGAAGTGGTGTCATCAATGTTGAAATTTTTCAAAGATTAAAACGAAGGGACGATTTCCAAAATTATTGGTAAATATCAAGAATATGGATCAACAGCAACGCGGCCCAGGTGCGGAAGACCGGAAAAACGATTATGTTTTGGATCGTTACATTGAACGTTTGTCCCATGAAGATCCTCGAATGCCAGCTACACAGATTTTCAAAAGAATCGTAGAAGAGGGTGCCGAGAATCTCTCTGCCTGAATAGTGCAGAGACGCTTGGTGGATTTTGGGCTTTTTGGCAGAAGTCCACTGCAAAAGCCTCTCATTTAAAAAAAAATAATGGTATTGCTCGGCTTGAATTAGCTAAAACTCATCTAACTTGGACATAACAACAATGGAATACAGTTTTGTGGAGCGATGAAAGCAAATTTAACTTGTTTGGATCTGATGGTACGGCATATTTTATGTGAAACGTCCAACACGAAAAAAAATCGACAAAAAGTATCAGTTGTCAACAGTTAAGCACGGTGGAAGCGATATCATGGTATGGGGCTGTTTTTCTAGTTCTGGCACGGATCCAATTGTTAAAATTGTTGGGGAAATGGATCAAAAACTTTGAAAAGATATTCTTAGTGAACACATGCTCCCTTTTGCTGAAGAAGAAATGCCTTTACAATGGACATTCCAGCAAGATAATGACCCCAAGCATACCTCAAAATTGGACTGGTTAAGACTAAAAAAATGTTAATATCCTTACATGGCCTTCACAATACCCGGACCTAAACCGTATAGAATATCTCTGGGAGCATGTTAAAAGACAACTGACAAGAAAAACTTTAAAAAATAGGAACGATTTATCTGATTATATAAGGATTATTTGACAAAATATCCCAACAGACGTCTGTAAAAATTGGTGTCTTTTATGAGCAGCAGATGTCAGGCAGTGTTGAAGGCTAAAGGCTATGCTACCAAATATTAGTATTTTTTTAATCTTTTTTTAGAGTTATTGTATTTAATTTTGTAATAAGAAATATGTTTCCCTACTTTTGTCGACTCATAAAATAATATGGTATTATATACTAAGGTATTTTAATGATAGTCGGTAGTATCACAGCAAACACAAATTGTATCCTCAAAACTGTAACCAAACTATATGAGAAAAAAATAGTCCTTAATAATAAAGAATAAAAAATTCGCGCACTTTTTCGAAATTAGTCTGAATGCTTCCTAAGTTTTCTCTGCTACTGTATAAAGGCACTCTGAATATAATACTAGACATTCTAAAGTAAAAGTAAATAATTACACTATGTGTGATCACTAATTAATTAAATTCTCTACTGTTTGCCGTGGTTCAAAATGAATTGCTTTAAAGCTATTTTTGGTTGGGTTGGGTTATTATATAATCTTGAGTAATGACAAGTTTTTGATGAGAAGCAGTGCAGTGCATTGATAACTTGCGTATTTAATATTGTTTATTGGAAGTTTTGGTTTATGGATAGTCGAAAAATAAGGCAAGCTTGAGGATGTACCATTTCTTCGTTTGCAAACAGGATATTTGTTAATGTGGAGTTATCTCCCAATCATAAAGACAACAAACACAATTTTAATTGATTTTACGAATCTGACGCTGACGTTTTACATAAAAGTTATATCTTAAATCATGAAACGTCTAGCATTTGCATACAAAATAAAAAACACTACAAGAAATTTTTACTATATTTATTGCCAACGCTACATGTCACTTGCTGATCAGCTGGTCACCTCAGTAGACGTCAAAACATGATGGATACTAGTGAAATAGAGATGAGCGTCAGAGTTGGAAAAGTTAAAACGGGTCGTGCTATGAACGCACCTTCGGAGTACTTTTGGCGTTTTCGGGACAATAGACGAGGGTGGCGTGTCTGTCTTATAATATAATCAAATAGGGGGATTCCGCTAAGTATATTGACAAAAATTTTATTCTTACCTTTGCTAGGAGCTGCAGGATACGTCCTGACCTCAATGGATTCAGGACTGAATCTACTGGGTCCGATGTCATTAGTAGCTTGTATTCTGAATCGATACAATGTGTACGGTTTCAGGTTTGACACCGTATATGAAGTCAAAGATGGATCGACTCTTTCTGGTAATGTTTGCCATGGACCACCGTTTTCTGTTTTTTGTACAGTGTAATACCTAAAAAACAAAAGGTAAAATTCTATCATTTGTGTCATAAAAGTATATTGTTACTATGAGAAAAAAATGTCACATATCTATATACCTCAGAGGAGCGAATCCGTCTCTTCCAGGTGTCCAGTTAAAAGTGATCTGCGTACTCTGGATCTGACTGGGACTGATTTGAGGTGCTGAAGGTGGTTGAGGTGTTTCCCTGTTATTCGTAGTGAAAACTAATGCTTGCGCCGTCTTTCCCCATCCTAACCTCGTTTGAGCAGTGATGTAAAACATGTAGTATCGCTCTGGCTCCAAATGAATAGCTGCAAAAAACAATAAAAAAAATAAAATGGGTATTCTGAGCGCCCTTTCTAATTTAAAAGACTTTTTAATAATCAAAAGAATTATACGTGAAAATCAATTCGGATTTCAAAAATAAAAACCAGGGATGCTGTTTTCATATTACTTCACCAGATATACTCAAATTAGACAATAACCAAATTTGCGTCGTCCTTTTTTGTGATTTTTTCAGAGCTTTGACTGAAAGAATTATGAAAAAAATTAAACAAGTACGGACGTACTGGAACTTTGCTTAATTGGTTTTTTCAAACATATTTAAATAATAATCAATCCCAAATTGTAAAAGTTTCAAGAGATTACATTGCAAACGAATTAAATATAAACGCAGGTGTACCTCAAGGGTCAGTACTGGGCCCGATTCTATTCTAAGAGTATATGAGCGATTTAATAAGTTTAAATATAAATGGCAAATTCAGGAGTAGTAGATATGAAGTTCATGTTTATTTTAAATTACCAGTGAATGTTCTGTCTGTAGCAGGGAATTCCTTGGAAGACATGTTAGTCTTCACGCCATCTATGTGATATGTAACTTTGTAGTGAAGTATTTCGCCATTAGGTTCTTCAGGTACATCCCAGATAATCCTCGCGGAAGTTAGCGATACATCCGGAAACGAAACGTTGGACGGAGCTCCAGGGACTAAAAAAAAAGTTTATAAATCCAAGCATCACATAAAATCATTGCAACAATGTTTATCTATATTTTATTTTAAGTTCAAGTATATCCTTGCCAATGAATCTGACCAGGATCTGCAAGATCAGATAAATTGTCAAGGATATAAAAAAGGGCAAGATTGAAATTAATTTATTGCATTACAATGTTAGATAAATAATGTTCAAATTTTCAAAATAACTACTGCATTTGAATGTTACATGTAATAGATATTCACGACATAGTCACTTTACGGAACTTACTGAATATAAAGCTTTAACTATCTACGATGAGACGGCAAAATTGATTTCTTTAACTTTCTACACTTACCATCTTCGAAAGTTCTGACACTAACTGCCGGTATACTTGGTTTTCCATCTCCTAGCCTGGTGTACGCCAGTACTTGTATGTGGTACGTCACAAACTTTCTCAACTCGGTCAGGGTAGTTGTGAATGTGGAATTGTTAGGAATCTGTTTGTACTGAGCAGGCGATTTGCTTTCGGCAGCATAAAATACTTTGAAGCCTTCTATCAGTCCATTTTGGTGCTCCTTAGGTACATCACCCCATTTCACAACGATTGTCGTTGAAGAAGTGGCGTTCGCTTCAACGTTCAACGGTCCAAAAGATGGCACTGCAAAAATCAAAATAAGTTTAAGATTTAGTAAAGACAGTAAAAAGTAAATATATTCAGTACGGAGGATGCAAATCCAGGGATTTAAATATTTAAAACTTCAGGAGTGCCTCAGGGCTGATGCCTAGGTCCTCTGCGTTTCACTAATTTAATTAATAGCCTTGTTAATAATATCGAATTACTATTAAAACGTGCTGTTTTAGTTTTTAAATTATAATTTATTTTCTGAATTTTTAGTCTCAAAATGACAACAAAAGTACTTATAACTAGGAGCTTCGATTTGACAATAAGTCCAAATTTATTTCATGCCTTTTTACGTAACATTTTTGTCAAAACTTCCATTTTTCAAATTTCGATATTTCCAAATTTTTTCATAATTTTCAATTTTTATTTCTCAATTTTGATTAAATTATTTTCCAAATATTCCAAATTATCAAATATAATTTTTTCCACATTTCAAAATTCGAATTCTTTTAAAATTTTCAAACTTCATTCTTACGTACTTCATTCCTGTTTACGTAACATTTTTGTCAAAATTAGCAATTTTTGCCAAATTCAGTTATATAAAATTTTGAAATCATCAAATTATTTTCCAAATTATCAAATCCAATTTTTTCCAAATATCAAAATTCAAATTCTTTTAAAATTTTCAAACTTACTTCATTCCTGTTTATGTAACTTTTTTGCCAAAATTTCCAAAATTTATTCCATGCCTTTTTACGTAACATTTTTGTCAAAACTTCCATTTTTTCAAATTTCGTTATTTGCAAATTTTTCCAAAATTTTCTTCCAAATTTTTTCACAATTTTCAATTTTTAAGTCAAAATTTTGATTAAATTATTTTCCAAATTTTCCAAATAATCAAATCCAACTTTTTCCACATTTCAAAATTCGAATTCTTTTAAAATTTTCAAACTTACTTCATTCCTGTTTACGTAACATTTTTGTCAAAATTTCCAATTTTTTTCAACTGCCGTTATTTCCAAATTTTTTCAAAATTTTAAATTTTTTTCCAAATTTTGAAATCAATTTATTTTCCAAATTTTCCAATTAATCAAATCCAATTTTTTCCACATTTCAAAATTCGAATTCTATTAAAATTTTCAAACTTAATTCATTCCTGTTTACGTAACATTTTTGTCAAAATTCCCAATTTTTTTCAACTTCCGTTATTTCCAAATTTTTTCAAAATCTTAAATTTTTTTCCAAATTTTGAAATCAAATTATTTTCCAAATTTTTAAAATTATCAAATTCAATTTTTCCACATCTCAAAATACAAATTCTTTTAAAATTTTCAAATTCGAATGTTATCCAAGATTCCAACGGCCCATGATCCTTGCGCAAATTTTTAATCAGATTTCTTGAAATTGGTGAAAATTAGGTTGAAAAATTCCATTACATACAGGTCAAGCTAATACAAGGATGTTAAAAATGTGGTTTAGTTACATTTTATTTTGTTTGTAATCTTGCTGTATTCCCACCAGTAATTGGTATAACTGCTGTAGGTGTATAAATAAATAGATAACAAAAGAAACACTGACAATATTAGTAAAAGTATTATTTTTTGTACCTGATTCTCTGGTTCTTTCGAGAGCCTTCGGTCCAGTTGGTGAACAGCCAACATCATTACAAGCTTGCATTTTTATTTCATAGAGGGCGTACTCCTCGAGACCAATGATTACATGCGAGTTTGCAGTGTGATCTTCAATTGTTGCACTATTAGCGAATCCAGTCCGTACCTCGGTGTAAGTGATGTTGTAACCCCTCGGATTGCCAAACCATTCGATTTGTTGTAATGGCTGAAAAATAATAGGCAAACTTATTCTAGTTCCTTACATTTGTAAACGTATTGCAGTAAGGCTTTTTATGCACAGAATCGATACTAGCTGCTGGAAGCGCGTGTCAGAAAATTTACACGGCTAGGACTGCGCTCTGCGTTAGACGCAGAGTATCTCAATACGCGCGTCGGTCAGCGTTGACGCGCGTATTAAGAGACTAGACATTACCATAGCCTGTTCAGTTGGCGTTCGACTTTCATTGCCTTCAGTCGACATACCTCGCGTGTGTGTGGCTTCACGATGTAATGCTTTCATGTTCTAAAAATTTTTCATGTTCTACAAATTTTTAATCTGTTTTTAACTTGTTCTTGTCACACATTTGTGTGTATTTTATATAATTTTGACGTAAACAACAATTAGCAACATCCTCACATACTACTGTAAGTTAAGTCAATTTAAATTCATTTTACACTATTGTTGCTACTGTTATCAATGTAATTGCAGCTCCTGATGATGATGGCAAACTCCATTGAAAGCTAGAGAAAATTAAAAAAAGTATAAAGAGTCCTCTATGCTTAAATTTTGTATATATATATATATATAGGTGAAAAATTAAAGCTTCCGCCTTTTGTTGGGTACTTCGACAAAATTTAAAATTTATATATATATATATATATATAAAGTTCGCAGAACTACCGAGGTTGAGAGTATATTAACATAGTAAAATTAAAAAAAATGACGCGCCTCATCTGAGCAAAGCCTTAAAGTTATGAATGGTGAAAACAACGATACTGAAGATTTTTACTTACTATCCATCTAACTCGTAGCTCCGTAGCACTCATAGCTCTAACTGTAACATTCTTTGGTGGATGAGCTGGTGGAGCTTGGATGGTCTGAAATTCTTTGGTTGGTTCTGAAGGGTGAGACGCCCCTACAACGTTATTTGCTATTAACCTGAAAAAAACAGAAGTCTCTTTTAACCACACATGCTAAAAATAATGAGATAGGTAAGACATAAGTTCCTTCCAGTCTCAGTGCCGCGGTATTTAGGTTTCTGTCTACGCAGTTGCTTAAATATATACGTTCGAATGATTCTATTTTATTCAATATTTTTATATTTGAACAGAAGGGAAGAAAGAAAAGTATCTCACGACATTGAGTGGAATACTTATATCATCTCAAAGTTTGTCCTTCTTAGGATTTTTAGAGTCTGATTTGAAGGAAAGTCTCATTGTTTCCAAGGACGCCTCAAGCCTCAAAGAAGGTCTACGAATTTGACTCCTAGTGACTTACCTCAGTCGATATATCGTGAAGGGCACCAAACCAGTGACGGTGATTGTTATGGCGTCTGGATCGGAAATTTCATATACAACAAACCAAGTGGCGTTGCGCGCCGTTTGAGCCTCAACTGTCCATTTCGATATGGATGAATTTCCGTCAAACCCCGGAGTGAACTGCAGTACCTGTAAAATTCAAGCAAAACCATAAACATGTAAATATATGCCTAATGTTCTATGTTATTGAAATATAAAGTGGTATCTACATTTTTCTCAAAGGACCACCAAATTAATAATACAAACGTCATAATGGGCACAGGCCCAGTAGCTGTGTGCCTAATCATCTATCTAATCTGAAGATGGCGCGCTGGTGATTATTTTCCCGCGGCGCTAATGAGGTTTGAATAGATTTTAATATGGTTCTTACCACTGAGAACGCTTCGATGTTCGACAAAGCTAACTTCGAAGGGGGATGTGGCAACACCGGTTCAACCCCTGACTGTATAATCGCCACCTTGGAAGGTCCAGGACCTACAGCCGTGAATGCCGTAACTTCGAACCGGTAGTGAGTGGTCGCTTGCAGGTCGTTCACTTTTGTACTCAGTACGTCGGCAGAGAGATTTTTCACCCTCAGCGTGTCTGGATCATCTTTGATCATGTAGGTCAGTTGGTAACCGGTTAGAACGCCGTTGGATTTTTTTGGTGGTTGCCAGATTATTTTTACCGCCCTGTCGCTGATTTCGTCGAACTGGAGGCTGGATACTTCATCAGGTACTGCAGGCATCAAATAAATGTAATTAATTTGTCTGTATGTTGAAACCTCTGCATTTTTAGTAGGATATATTGTTCTTATTGTTTCCAAATCAATTACTTTTTCTTTAATTATAATTTATTTTCTGAATGTTTAGTCTCAAAACTACTGGGTGCGCCATCTATTACTTTTTCTTTACCTATAAGTTTATCTGTTACCATGTTTGTCAAAAGTCATGAGATATGCATAAATGAACTGTCAAAGGTATGCCATTTATAGTCATGGATTCGTTTACAACACAACAACGCATTTTGGTTATCCAAATTGGGGATTAGTGAGACCATTTTACGCCGGATTTTACACATTTATTTACATCTCCATCCATACAAAATCTAACTAACACAAGAATTGAAGCCGGCAGACCATCAACAGCGGCGTGTTTTTGTTAATTGGATGCTGGAAAGAGAAGACGGATTTTCGGCCAAAGTGCTCTTTTCTGATGAGGCTGATTTTCACCTCAATGGGTACGTAAATAAGCAAAATTGCAGATGCTGGGTGGCTGAAAATCCACACCAATATCATGACTAACCTCTCCATCCTGAAAAAGTGACTGTTTGGTGCGGATTATGGGCTGGTGGCATCGATGAACCATTCTTCTTTGAAGATGCCTAAGAAAAGGCTATTACCGTCAACGGGGAATGTTATCGCGGCATGTTAACAGACTTTTTGTGGCCACAATTGGATCGTATAGGTACCGACGATCTTTGGTTTCATCAAGACAGAGCAACGGCTCATACATCTCGCCAAACAATCGACTTATTGCACACGAAATTTCAAGACCGCATAATTTCACGAAATTCAGATGTCAGTTGGCCCCCGAGATCGTGCGATTTAACACCTCTTGACTATTTTGTTTGGGGATTTTTGAACGGAAAAAAGTATGCGAATGGTCCCCGGACAGTTCAAGACCTAAAGCGCAATATTCGGACTGAAATTGCGGCCATAGACGATTATTCTGAGAAAAGTCATTGAAAATTTTGATGTTCGGATGTCGGTCTGTAAACGAAGCCGCGGTGGTCACATGACTGCTGTTATTTCTCATGCATAAATGGCATAAACCAACCTTCATTCATCAATAAAAAAAATCGATTTCACCTCGTAAAAGGCGTGTTGATTTTTCAAATAGAAAAAAAGTAATAGATGACGCACCGCAACAAAGTACTTATAAGCAAGAGCTTTGATTTTTTGGTATATTTCAAATTTGTCAAATCTAAATTTGCTTCCAAATTTATTCAAATTTAGAAATTTCCTAAATTTGTCCAAATTTTCCAAATCTTTAAACTATTTTCCAAATTTTACATTACTATTTTCCAATCTTTCAGATCCAACTTTTTTCATATTTAAAAATTCATTTTTTTTTTAAATTTCAATTTCGTTTTTTGTACGAGATTATTAAATTGTCATCGAACTTTGACCCCGGGGAAGTTAGTCAGACTTCTTGAAAATTAGATGGAAAGAATCTGCTACATACAGTAGCGGACAAAAGTTTGGAAACAAATACTAAAATTATTATGAACTATATAATTAAAATTGTGAAGGACCAGATAATATAAATATACTAAGTGACATATAAATCCGAACAGCCAGTTTAAATGGTTTTATTTTAATAAAAGTTGGTGAATGTACGTATATTTATCTTACTGTAAATAACAAGTGAAAAAATTTATATACTGCTTTTTTTTAATTCACTAACGCTCTAAAAATGAATATTTCAGCCGCAGTAAAGAATCAACGTTGGCGGATTTTGGTTCTTGACATCCTTTACGATCGGTTACGATGCCTAGAGTACGGAGACCTGTACGAAGATCGCCGCCTAAGATTATTGGCCTTAAGGGACCGTTTCTCCACTACCAGGTCCATTGCAAATGTATGGCTTGCAGAACACGGAAGACCTATTGGCATGCGAAGTGTTTACCGACGAATGAGAAGTTTTGGCTTGTTTTCATACCGGCCACACTAGGTCCTCCCTTTAACTCGAGAACACCGACGTAATCGCCTTGAATGGTGCAGACAACGGTCACTCTGGGATCAGGAATGGAACAGTATTGTCTTTAGTGACGAGTCTCGATTTTGTTTAGGCATGCACGATGGTCGTGCCATGGTTAGAAGGCGACGTGGTGAAAGGAGGAATCCACAGTTTTTTGTTGAAAGACATGTTCATCACACTGTTGGAGTTATGGTTTGGGGTGCTATAGCTTATGGTTCCAGGTCACCTTTAATCTTCATCAGAGGTAACATGAACGCGCAGCGTTATATCCACGAAGTTCTAGAACCCCATCTTTTACCCTATCTTGACACCCTGGCAGATCCAACTTTCCAACAAGATAATGCCCGACCACATGTTGCAAGAGTCACAATAGATTTCTTTCAACATAATGATGTCACATTGTTACCATGACCACCAAGATCTCCCGACTTATCCCCAATTGAGCACGTGTGGGATATGATGGGTAGGAGATTGCTCAATTTGCAACGTCCTTCTCAGACTCTAGAAGCACTTCGAGAGGAGTTGGTGGTTGCCTGGAATGAGATACCACAGGAGGACATTGACCACCTGATCAGAAGCATGCCTAGGCGCGTTGGAGAATGCGTAGCACATCAGGGTGCATCCACACATTATTAAAGGTCAAATGGCTTTAAAGCAGTGCAATCATTTTGAAATTTCTATCATCTACTTATTATGCTTCATTAAGTACTTTATACAAAATTTTATTAAAATAAAACCATTTAAACTGGGTGTTCGGATTTATATGTCACTTAGTATATTAAATTCTACCTTTGGCTCCTGTACTAATACAAGGTCTATCTTATCAACATTTAAATTCTCTAAAAATAAAAACACGCGATTTTTTAAATGCCACAGTTTTTGAAACGACAAAAGTATGAAAACATTTCAGTTTTGCCGTATTTAATGGATCAAAAATTTTACAAAAATATTCTTAGTGAACACATGCTCCCTTTTGCTGCAGAAGAAATGCCTTTACGATAGACATTCTAGCAAGAAATGACTCCAAGCATACCTCAAAATTAGTAAAGGACCGGTTAAGACTAAAAAAATGTTAATGTTCTTACATGGCCTTCGCAATCCCCAGACCTAAACCCTATAGAACATATCTGGGAGCATGTTAAAAGACATCTGACAAGAAAACTTTTAAAAATAGGAACGATTTATTTGATTATCAAAAAAATATTTGAAAAAATATCCCAACAGGTGTCTTGTATGAGCAGCAGATGTCACACAGTATTGAATGCTAAAGGCTATGCTACCAAATATTAGCTAAACAGTATTTTTTAAATCTCTTTGTAGTTATTGTATTTAATTTTGTAATGAAAAATATGTTTCCATACTTTGCTCGTCTCATTTTCGGTCAAAATAATATGAAGGTATTTTAATGCTAGCCTGTAGTACCACAGCATACACAAATTGTCATTTGTATCCTGAAGACTGTAAACAAACTATATGAGAAAAAACAGTCCTTATTACTAAATAATAAAAATTTGGTACACTTTTTAGAAATTACTAAGAATGTTTTCAAACTTTTGTTTGCTACTGTAAATACATACAGGTCAAGCTAATAAAATCGCGTTGAAAAGAATATTAGAACAGCCAGATGATCGTTTGACATCTATCACAGCTGTCACAATAATTGATCAAAATGTCAAATATCTTCTCAGAACACGAGTGACGTCTATGATGCTAATTCATGAACTTAAGTACCTTCCGTTTCAGTAACATTTAGCACTTGTTCACTGATTAAAGTAATTGTTGGATAAAATAAATATTGCAATCGCACTTTTTTTCCTGATTTAATAATATTTTTACATCTTTCGTAGTGTGATTCTCAAACACCATACACCTGACTAACTACATTTTCAGAATGTTCAAAGAACTTAAGCTGAATCTGATTATACGTAAACAGTTTCCAAATATTTCAATATATCTTAGAAGATTGTAATGACTATGTATAAAACGCAAAACAACTCACCATCTTCTTTGGTTTTCACATACACGAAATCGCTCATTTCCCCATCGCCAGGATCCGTAAAACACAACACCGTCACATTGTACTCAGTAAATTTCTCCAAATGGGTCATGACAGCTGTCTGTTCTGCATACGGATCCAGCAGATTGGGATGAACTGTCATCATGCTGGTTTCAACGTGCTTGTTCTTGTTAGGATGCCATTGCCACGCTTGTATTTTGTAGCCTTGGTTGATGCCGTTGATTTTTTGAGGATCGGGAGGGATCCACCAGATCTGGATGGTGGTCGAGTTCTGTGCTTCCACTCGCTGAAAAAAAGGTTGATTAGAAGTTGTTTTGGAAAAAGCTATCAATTTATATTGATAGCAGTCGCGATGCTTTGTGTTCAAAGTCAAAATATAAAGTAGTAATTTCGTCATCGTCATACTATATTAGTATAAAATGTAACAATAAAACTTACCTGGATTGTAGGTGGTGCTTCAGGTACTCCTTCTTTGGTTTTTATCTTCGCGCCTTCCGTAAAAACGCCCACGCCTTTGTTGTTGTAAGCAGCTATCTGAACGATATAGTCTTTCCACGTGATCAGATCTGTTATGAGGTAGTTCCTTTGAGCCTAAAAACAAAAAGATACATCAATACCTACTAATATTATAAAAGAGAAAGTGTGGGTGTTTGTTATTCAATCACGCCAAAATGGCTGAACGGATCTGGATGAAATTTGGTACCGAGATAGATTATAGTTTGGCTACTCTTTCGTTCAGGAAATAACTTTGGAATATCCATTTCACGGGCTACAGCAAAACGGCTTAATGGAATTTGAAGAAAGGTGTATGGCGCGGAGGCGCTCAGTCGATGATTCGACCAAAATTTTATTATAAATGCGAAATCATGCTCGTAGGTAAATCCCATTTTCACTTCAAATGGCTGGACGAATTTTGATGAATTCTGGCATAGATATAGATTAGACCTTGGAGGCGGGCATATGCTACCTTTTGTTGCCAAAATAAAGCTTGGTGGGGGTTGAAAGTTGCTATGGATTAACTATTGTTCCTCAAGCTGAAAATAAATACAAATATAAGTTTTGTCTATTTGCTTTTTTGATATACTGCAAATGGAAACAAATATTTTTTGAAAATTCCACCACTAAGAGGTGAATTGGGGGTTAATAGTCTTCAGGTTGAAGAACCTAGAATATTTAAAATTAGAGAGGTGGTTGAATATATCAACCTTACCACTTTTCGAGTTAGGTTTATATAAATTTATCTCGAAAACTATTTAACCTACGAGCACGACATTTAGCAAGGAGATACTTTATGGACAGGACATGTTAGCTCAGATCAGATTTCGCAACAGGGCTGGATTAAGGGGGGCTAAGGGCAGATATATACGAAAGTCTTAATTTCTAAACTATTTTACCTATAAACATGGAATTTGGCAGAAAGGTAACCCATGGACAGGGCATGCCAGCTAAGAATGGATTTTGCGACAGGGCCAGATTAAAGGAGAATCGAGCCGTTTAAAAAGTTTGTACGAAAGTCCTTTGCTATTCTACTGGAGATAATTTGGCAGGGAGCTAGTTTATAGGCAGTAGATGTCAATTAACGAATTTTGTGTCAGGGTCGTATTATGAGGGTTCTTTTGAAAATCCTACTAGATACCTAAAATTGGCAATACTCTAAAGATAGAGTAGACTTAAGCTGAAAATAGGTGTTGAAATATGGGCGAAAAGAGGCTTACGAGCTGTCAGAATATGTTTACCGTTTCTAACTAGCGACTAGGGGCAGGTGTTTTTACAATGTAAGATTTGGTTTAATCTAACGTGCTGATTTCAAAATTTTAGTAATTTTAACAATATTTAAGAGCACGAAGGATAATGGAAATTTTGCAAAATTATCTTGTATTACCTATCTCTTACCTCGTTTGTGATATTTCTAACGGTCCACGGAACGTCGTTGTACCCATACAGCCTATATCTAATAATATAGCCTAATATCTGCCCGTTTCTGTGTTCTTCTAACGGCGGTTGCCATTGGGTGATTATTTCCGAAGAACTTCGGGCAGATCCAACGAATCCCACAGGTGGTCCAGAAGGCGCTACAAAAATCCAATTGACGCATCGTTAGACGAGTCTTACTTATGCAGAGAAGATATTACAGCAGTCTTAGTTCAGGCGATCTGCACGTGCTCCAAATCGAATTATCACGAGAAAATGAACAGATTCCATGATGTCAAAAAGAGTGAATTATGGAGTATGAATAGAAAGTTGATTTTTCATGCTATGAGGTAATATTTCTATGAAGAGGGTTTAATGTGTTGGGTGGTTGTATCAATTCTATGATTTTTCATAAATACTGTGATCATTCCTGAACTAAGATATATATTGTCATAGCATGCTTTCTGGAGAAAAAAAAATCGTAGAAAAAGCGAGTCTGCAAAAGCATGGATGGTTGTGTCAATGCGAACCTCTGCTAGTGCACTGAAGTTTAATGAAAACTGATACTTTTTATAAGAGATGAGCGTATTTATTATACAGATGGGTCCTAATGCAGCTGAAAATAAAAAAATCTGAAATTCATTTATATTATTAGTCCATTTTGTAACATGATAGTTCCACGAGTGAAACAATTTTAGATCAAGGATTGAATTATAGAAAAGTTATCGATACACAACTGACTTTTTCAATAAAATTAGTTATTGTACTATGTATTTCAACAATCTTGATAACCCTGTTTTTAGCACAACCGGAAGAAAATAAAACAAATGCAGTGATAACACAATTGAAATTGGGTACAGCAGTCATTTTGTTGATATTCAAATATTGACCAAAAATGTAATTCTTATTATTAGCAGCTATATCAGTTGGTTTGTTCTGATGGTATGCAGAAACATTCCTAGTTACTTTATGCAAAACAACTCACACAAAAGCTTATTATAAGCATATTAAATGCCTATAAATCATAGGCTGTTAATTATTTTATTTCAAATGGTGAACTGTAGTAGTAAAGTGTAGTTTATCATTAGACAATGTGCAGTTTTTCGTCATCCAATTCATTTAGTTAACAGTACTCAAGAAACATAGATTGTGACTTGTTGATAGATGCATGCTTGTGGTGTTAAGTGAAACGAAAAAGAAGGAATCAACGACCACAAAACCAATTCATATGGAGAGATAGGCGTATATATCGCATGCATTTAATTAAACAGATGAAATCCCACCTTTAAAGTAAAATGTGTATGAGCTGCCTGTATGATTAGAAGAAAAAATCAAAACAATATACTGTTTATACAAATATAATAAGAAGTACGTTGTCTGATGTTACATGAAATATAGTAAGCAGCAATTCTGAAAAAAAAAACAGTTCAGCTTGAAAGTATGATTTTTATGGAATTAAAGCGTGATAGTGTAAAGTGAAAACATTCGGATCATATGAAACAGCGAGTTATATGAAAACAAGTGAGATTAAATGATACAGGTTAGCTCAAAACAAAAAAAAATTGAAAGGTATGACTTATTAGGGGTGATATGGCTTTACATATATTACATTAGCAATTGAACTATGAAAGTGTTTCGACCTCGACCTAGAATAATACGATCCAACGTCGTAAATAATTAGTAATTTCATTAGCTAAGCTCATTTCAAATGTAACATAATTAAACACATGACGCTTTCAATCACCGATCATATGAATTATTTAACACGATATTATAGATTTCAACACATATCAGTTGCGTTTATAATTCAATTTTAGTTTTGATGATGTTATGAGATACAACGGACCAAATTAAATGAAAATAACATATGTAATTGATATTGAGTTACATGTCGAACTGCTGTATTGGAACATGTAAAAATAAAACACGACACAAAATCATTTGAGTAACTGCTGTTGCTAAAATATACTAATAAAATCAGACAACTGAAGGAATATGGCCATTATATCGCGTAAAGCGCTATTCCAAAACCAATTTTCCGAAACAAAACAGATTCATTTGAAAATACAGAACGTTGGCAGATAGATATAAGGGCATATTCAGTTACGCAAAAATATAAAAAATGAGCCCGGGAATTCCTCGTTTACAGGTGGTGTTTATAGTTGTCAATTTTACTTCCCGCGCCACTCGTAAAAAAAATCGGAAATGACATGTTTTTTGACTGTTTTACGTTAAAAACCATGTCAACAGTGTCTCCTGGAGGCTTTCGTTATGCTTGTCAAATAAGTGCCAGCTGCATCACTATTTTTTTTTCAATAAACAGATTGATGTATGGCTATTTTTAATATGAAGTCTGAGCAACAAATTCCAAAAGGTAGCTTTCAATCAATTTGTTTTCAAGCTACTTTTTTCTTAAAGAGCACAAACGCCACTGATGTAAGTGCTTTAGATAACAATCTGAAAGCATGTTTGGGTATTCCAATTTGTCTTAGTATCCCAATCAGATTTAGAGAAATGGAACTATCAAAGGCAGATAATTTGATATGGAAATAAAGCAACTGCAGATCAATGTTTATATGTACGTTCTTTTCATATCTCAACCTTCTGAATCTACCCTTCAATTTGCCTGAATACGCTTTGTAACACAATCACGAGAATTTGCGTTTTACGAAAAAGAAAATGGCAAAATTCCTTATAAAGCATGACAAAATGTATTAACCTGATCATTATTTACAACAAATGTACCCAAAATTAGGTTCTAATCAGAAGTGTATTCCACTGAAAACAAATGCCATTTTTCAGCAAAAGATCACAATTTCTGCATACGGCGAGTTTCTACGTCTAGATTTCAATACTTTTACGAAGTATTCCTCATATGAAAGAGCCGTATCCGAAAACAACCCCTAAAGGCCCTTGTAGAAAAACTTTTTAATAGTCTTTGAGGGAACTTTGGAAATGTCTGTGAGTTGATAATTGTCATATCTGACAGTATATTTCTCGCTGACGTTAAAAACAAACTCGCACCTGGATTTGCGGTATATTCGAAGATGTTGTGCAGTTTGTCGAAGAAGATGTTATGGTTACGTTGTAAAAATTCATTTAACTCAAAAATTACCCTGAGGGCTCCCTTAAGGGTCACTTTCTTAAGCGAAGCCCCTTTTGGATAATACCTGAAACTCCAAAAATAATTAAAATGTGTCAACTTGACAAACAACAATTCTGCTTAGACCCTAACCCTAGGCCTTCACCAACACCCACTAAAAACACCAAAAGACCCGCACTCACCTTCTTGCGGCAACATGACCACATTACTCGGCTCCGACGGTGGTCCCTCCCCCACCGAATTGACAGCACTGACCCTGAACTGGTACGTCGCAGCAGCTTTCAGGTTGGTCAATAGCACCCATCGTTGCTCCACGGACACGTTGCTCAGCTCAGTGACCCAGTTGAGCAATGGATCAGGAATGGGACCTGGAATCGGCGGTACTGATATGGTATGGTAACACTGTTTGCGGGACGATAGTGGTCGGCGGTATAATGTCACTTGGTATGAGCATGCCAGAATATGGTTTAAATAAAACTTAACACAGTCATTTGTAGGGAGAGAGATATATATATTGTCTTTCCAATATAAACGTTGAAATTACAAGGTCTGTAAGTTAAGTGATTAGAGTGGCAACGTAGCCTTTGATCTGGCAGCACTGAAGGCACCGGGCTTGGAGGGGAGATAGAGGAACATGTGATCCGTCTTCAGTACAAGTTTGAACTCGCTCGAGTCATTCGGTTGTCCAAACGGCTGTAACCGACCAGCTGAAGGCTATTCCAGTATCGGACTTCCAGCACTGCCATGAGGAGTGAAAAAACCGTTTCCACCGCATTGTGACTTCAGAAGGAAGTTATTTTGAGGGTGGCGATATAAAATTGTAACTATATTTGAATATGAAATTTAACAAACAGTCATTTGATTCCTTCTAGATAAGATTGTTCAACCACTTATGTAAATTACTGGTTGAGCATCAATTTTACACAATTGATGAATATTTGTCAGGGCCATTATGATTTTAATGTGTTTTGAATTTAACGTGTTGTGATATAAATGTGGCTCGATTAATGTCTATATATATACATGTATATATAACAAAAAGTAGGAAAATAATGGAAAAAATCCGCAAAAAGGATGAAAGTGGATTCGAGCAGAAAATAGGATAGGTAACCCGAGCGATACGTATTTCTGCTGGTTGGCTTCATCAGGCCCGAAATGAATGTACATATGCAACTACAGAAGTAGATACACATGTCCACACATCCGGATACGGGTGTAACCTGAGGAAACGAAGATGTAGAGAGTCGAACGAAGTCCACAACAAGAGCCAACCTACACATTGTAGTATAAAATGGCTAAAAGACCTCGAATAAGAGACACGTCTTCCCATTCTTTGTTGTCGAATAAAAAGTTTTCCCACGAAAATTGGTGTACCCATTTTATGCGTCCATGTTTTGAATACCCCCTTGAACAACTTGCAGCAATAAAACCAGTCCTTACAAATATTTTCATCTAATATGATTAGACTATAACGGAAAATTTAGGTAAAAACGTTTCTTGATATCGGAGATGGAATACATAGTTCTCTCGCTAAAAATGACACAGGCAATCAAAATAATATGATTAAAGCAAATTTGTATAAAGAATTACAAGTTTATCCACATGCTCATGCAGTTAAACGATGTTTTTGTGTTGTCATATATGTTAATCCAGGAGCTAAGACTAAACAACACTGATTTGTACTATTTTTTACAGAATTTATTGACCTACATAGACTAAAACATTTGGTTCAATCGAATATTGTCTCTATACAACTAAGAGCCCAGCCTCACCGGGATGCCATGGCGACGTCAAAAGCATCTGTGGCCAAGTTAATCTAGAAATATATGGTAGTTCCTGGCATGGCGACAGACGCCAAAATCGAAATTTCAATAGGTTAGTTTGGGCACGGATGCTATAGCCGGTGAAGAAGAGCTCTTATAAGTGCGTTCGTTGCAAATATTGGAAAGTGTAAACGGGTGCAAGGGATTTTCTACAGTGTGCAAGACAGGAAGCGCGGTGGCAGACGCTATGAATCTACTAATCAGTCACCGTGACTTTCACGGGTTCGAATCCCGTCCCAAGAGCACTTTTCTCTTGGCTATGCATGTTGTAGCTGGTACACGGTCTCAGCGTGGTGGTACCACTCGGCGGATCTCTAAGGTGGAATTATAATGTGTGCATGTTCTCCAGCTAGAGTTCCCCTATATCCCCCTATAGCCACACGGGAATTTAAGGCTTAGGCCTGCGTCGTGGATCAAGTATAAAAAAAAGTAGATTCAGAGAAAACATGCAAATATAGTATATGACAAACGGACATCGAAACTCTATATTCTAGCTATCGAGACTTGAGTAAAAGAGTAAAGATTTGCTTAAGACAATTGAGGCACCGAGAACCTTATCAATCATATTAGCACGATTTATATTGTAGGAAAAAAATGGGCAATTTTGTAAAATCGCTATTAATTTGGTACATTTTCCAACGATATCCACAATCGTTCCTATGTCGTTACATTTTGAACAACCTGAAATGATAAATCTAGAGCAACAGTCAACACAAAACTATACAATAAAATAACTATTATACAGGTACTACAAAAAATCAGTTATATTCTATATCTGATGTATCTGACACATGCATTATTTGACACTAAACAACTACGATTCATACAAGGATTTTATACTTAGGGTTTGAGGGAACATGATTACATACAATAAATACATACAAACTAGAGGTTAGTAGGGAAACTACAACACGAAAACACCGTTCAACCCACATGTCTTTGAAATCTGAATGCAGTTTTTGTAACAATATATTACAAGGACGTATCCAGCATGCGGCCATTGTTATCGACGACCTTCAGAATTATTATCCACTGAATGGGTATGTAACTATCTATCCTTCCACAACTACCCCCTTTATAACCATCTACCATCCTGTACTCAGATCCCAAAGACGTCACAACCTTCCGCCACCCTCACTCACCCAGCTCCGGCACCTCCCTCTTCTGCACGATGTACTTCTTGATCGGACTGTTCCCGTCAAAGCCGGGCGTCCAGCTGACGTTGACAGCGCGTTGCGAGCCCGCCTCCACTCGTTCCGCCTTCACGTTGGTGGGGGAAAACGGCAATTCGATCACAGCCAATCGGGCAGAGCGTGTTTCGTTGCCGCCTGGTGAACGGACTGAGCATGTGTAGTGGCCGACGTCGCTGGCGCGGACTGCTTCGATTTCTAGAGTGCCGTCAGGGAGGATGCGGATGCGTTGAGAGCCACGAGGGTTGATGGATCTAGGTGGAAAAAAGAATGTCAATTCTCAAGGCACGTAAAAAACGACTCTTTGCATTCCATAAAGTATGAGGATCCTGACGATGTAACCATGGTGACCTATGATGAGTATTAAACATGACATATAGCAAGTAAAAATTCCTCATTAAGAGGCGAGAGATATGTTACATCACTACCTAAGATGTCAGCTTTGGGCATGCAATTCTTCCATCGTCTCAAACGTATGAATGACTGAAATTTTGAAAGGAGTGTAATGGCAGTTACTAATACGTATATTCAGTCGACCAGCTAGGTTTGCATCATTTGAGATGTATGCAACATTCTGCCAGAATCAAACGATTACTTCAACATGGTTGCAAATATCTTTATATCTACACTAGCGGACAAAAGTTTGGAAACAAATATTAACATTACTATGGACTATTTCATATACCTAAATTAAAATTGTAAAGGAACAGATAATATAAATATTAAAGTCTACCTTTGCCTACCGTACTAATACAAGATTTATCTTATCAATATTTAAATTCTCTAAAAATAAAAACACGAGTTTTTCTAAATACCACAGTTTTTGTAATGACAAAAGTATGGAAAGATTTGAGTTTTGCCGTATTTATTCGTTCTACGATATTCTGATATTGCGTGCGGTAAATATTACACCAGTAAGAATGGCAAAAGTAAAAGAATTTAAGAGACAAAGTAGATGAATTATTTAGAAGTTGTGTCAGAAATGTTGACATTTGTCAAAGATCAAAAATGAACAAAGGGACGAATTCGAAAATTATTAGTAAATATCAAGTATCCGGATCAACAGCAACACCGAAAAAACAGATTATGTTTTGGGTCGTTACATTAAACGTTTGTCCCATGAAGATCTTCGAATGTCAGCCATACATATTTTCAAAAGAATCGTAGAAGAGGGTGCCGAGAATCTTTCTGTCAGAACAGTGCAGAGACGCTTGGTGGATTTTGGGTTTTTTGGTAGGCGTCCAGTGCAAAAACCTCTGATTTAAAAAAAATCGTAATGCTCTGCTTAAATTTGCTAAAACTTGGACATAACAACAATAGAATACAGTTTTATGGAGCGATGGAAGCAAATTTAACGTCCAATACGAAAAAGATTCGACAAAAAGCTTCAGTTGCCAACAGTTAAGCACGGTGGAGGCAACATCATGGTTTGAGGCTGTTTTTCTAGTTCTGGAACGGGTCCAATTGTTAAAATTGTTGGGAAAATGGATCAAAAACTTCATAAAGATATTGTTAGTGAACACATGCTCCCTTTTGCTGAAGAAGAAATGCCTTTACGATGCACATTCCAGCAAGATAATGACCTCAAGCATACCTCAAAATTCATAAAGAACTGGTTATTAACACTAAAAATGTTAACGTTCTGACATGGCCTTCGCAATCCCCGAATCTAAACCCTATAGAACATCTATGGGATCATGTTAAAAGACAACTGACAAGAAAAACTTTAAAAATAGGAACGATTTATTTGATTATGTAAAAAATATTTGGAAAACTATCCCAACAGACGTCTGTAAAAAATTGGTGGCATCTACGAGCAGCAGATGTCAGGCAGTGTGGCTATGCTACCAAATATTCGCTAAACAGTATCTGTCTAATCTTTTTGTAGAGTTATTGTATTTAATTTTGTAATAAAAAATATGTTTCCATACTTTTGTCGTCTCATTTTCGGTCATAAAATAATATGGAAGTATTTTAATGCTAGCCTGTAGTACCATAGCAAACACAAATTGTCATTTGTATCCACAAGACTGTAAGCAAACTATACGAGGAAAAAAGTCCTTAGTAATAAAGAACAAAAACTAGCACACTTTTTAAAAATTACAAAGAATGTTTCCAAACTTTTGTTCGCTACTGTAGTTTCATGAATATTTTGATGTCTGGTGGTCTTTGACAATCTTAATAAACCATAAATATGCTATCTACTGGCATTATATATTTTCCAAATTTTTTATTCCAATGTAATGATTTGTCTCCAGAAAGTGTATTCTGAGTGAGTTTTTATGAAGGAAACACCCAAGGTTCCTAAAATTACAAGGGTGTAATTAGAGGGGGTGGAATATTTTTTCAACAAAAAATATTTCTGTAAAAATCATGTTGCCAAGTGAACATCTTTCCAAACATTAATGCTGCAATCACAGCTGTGCCATCTCTAGACAGATTTCCAAATCTGCACTTACTAAAATTGTATGCCTCTGGATATGCTCATATACAGGGTTTTCGAAAAATTGACCGATATATTTAAGAGTGTGATTCCTAGTTAAAAAATATGAAAAAAAGTTTCTATAAACATGGGTCCGGTAATGCAGAGTTTTCAAGATAAATATAAAAAACATTTTTTTAAATTTCGCAAATAAATTTCCGTGAATATGGTAATTCTTTTCTTGAAGAACTGACGCGCAAATGTGAAACCTCCATGCAGAAATGGTTTTTTGTGCAAAAATTAATAAGCCAATTTTGTCCAGTGACATGCAATGAAACGGTTTTTATTTTTTTCCTCAAAAACAAAGTGAGATATAAAAAAAATACAAGAGGCAAAGAAGTTGTACTTTTAGATGCTCAATTAATAAACAAATATTGAAATTACAAAAAAAGCAGTGGCGTACATTTTTTAGCCAATAATATTCGCTAAGGTGCCTCCGGAGCGCCACTGGATGGATAATTATAATCCATTTAGAGCTAAATTAGTCTCTTAATAAAGAAAATAATATTGCCGAATTTCAACAGATATCTTGATAAAAAAGATTTTTTTTAATTTATCACCCTGTATCTTTAAAATTTTGCATTTCCGGACCCATGTTTATATAAATTTTTTTCATATTTTTTAACAAGGAATCACCCTCTAAAATATCTCCGTCTGTTTTTCAAACACGCTGGATTTTTTTTTCAATAATAAATTTAAACAGTATCTTTTAAAACGCGAAAATACAGATATTTTTTATAAGCTATTTTTAACTTTTTTAGAGTATTTCCACTTCTTATTACTTACTGTTTATCACGGAACCATTCTAGATGATATGGAACAGCTCGATCCGAAGAAACTTTGCACTGCAGTGTAGCGGTTTGCCCCAACAGCACCCTTGTATCCACAGGTGGTTGAATAATTTGTGTTCTAACTGAAAATTTTAAATAATGCTATGTAACTAAATATTCAACCAATTAATCTATATATGTATTTCGATTATGTTTATAATTTTTTTTATTTGATTTATTAAAAAAAATAATTTATTATAGGATAAAAAAAAGATTACTTTCTCTCACAAAAATCAATTTATTTGATGAACAAACACACAAACCGTTACATTACCTCTCCTGAACTGAACTACATATAACGATACAGGCTGAATCAACAGGAAAATCAATATAAATCGATTGAAAAATAATCTTTTATCCATAACGGAAGCATTATTGTATATAAATATTGTTCATAAGCACAAATAAAAAAGCACATAACAAATCACTGTTTGTATTTGATGCACTTGCAGGCAACCGGCAATAACGGTCATTAACGTCAGACGCAGGTGGTCACACAAAAGGTGGTCGCATCGATCGCAATGACAAGAATGACAGATGGCGCGACGGCACCGGCACGCAGGGTTGCCAGCGTTGCCACCACGCTAAATGATTATGTCACCAGAGCTAAGAAAATTATTTGACATAAATTTTGTCACACTGATAGTGGGGATGCATCGATGTATTATTCCGACTTCTATTTATAACGTCTTAAAAATACTTTCCCGTACAAAAAGCAGTTTATTCGATACAGGAAAATCAATATCAATCGATTGAAAAGTAATATTTTATTTATAACGGAAGCATTATTGTATTTATAAAAATTTTTCAAAAGCGCATAACAAATCGCTGTTTCTATTTGATGCCAATGCATGCAACCGACAATAACGGTCATTAACGTCAGTCGCAGGTGGTCACATCGATCGCAATGACAAGAATGACAGATGACGCGACGGCACCGGCACGCAGGGTTGCCAGCGTTGCCACCACACTGAGTAATCATTTCACCAGAGCTAAGAAAATTATTTGAAATACATTTTGTCACACCGATAGTTGGGATGCATCGATGTATTATTTCGGCTTGTATTTATAATGTCTTACAAATACTTTCTCGTACAAAAAGCAATTATAACATACAGGCAAATCAATATTAATCTGTTGAAAAGTAATCTTTTATTTATAACGGAAGCATTATTGTATATAAAATTTTTTTGAAAGCGATTTCAAAATAGCGCATAGCAAATCGCTGTTTCTGTTTGATGCAAATGCATGCAACCGACAATAACGGTCATTAACGTCAGACGCAGGTGGTCACATCGATCGCAATGACAAGAATGACGGATGGCGACGGCACCGGCACGCAGGGTTGCCAGCGTTGCCACCATGCTAAGTGATTATGTCACTAGAGCTGAGAAAATTATTTGACATAAATTTTGTCACACCGATAGTTGGGATGCATCGATTTATTATTTCGGCTCCTATTTATAACGTCCTACAAATACTTTCCCGTACAAAAAGCAATTTTTTTCATACAGGAAAATCAATATTAATCGGTTGAAAAGTAATCTTTTATTTATAACGGAAGCATTATTGTATATAAAACTTATTCAAAAGCGATTTCAAAAAAGCGCATAACAAACCGCTGTTTCTGTTTGATGCAAATGCATGCAACCGACAATAACAGTCATTAACGTCATACCACAGCCGACGTCAACTACGAGCCGTGATGAAAGAAAGGCAACACCGCGCTTGGACGGCATGGTAGTGCTACCTGTGAACGTCGGCCGGCTGCGGCTGTGTGCTCCGTCTCCGTGTAACGTTCAAGAACTAAATTTAATTTTGGAAAAGAGGACAGTTCGATTCAATACAAATCATCTGAATATGAAATAGCTCTAAAAAATTTAAAAATACGAAATAATCGTGATATATATGAGTCGCTAATGCAGTTAACCTAATTAAAAGTATTTAGTTTACGTTTTTTTTTGTCAGCACACTGTGTTCCAACAGGGCCAGCTTGGAAATGTGGAGTTACCTGTTTGTTTTTAATACCTTTACTTTCAGTTTTACTGTTATTTTTCAATTTTACATAATCATTCAAAATTATGTTTAAAAAAATAGACAAAAGCTTAGATAAAATATCTGCATAATTGCGGCCACAGATGCAAGTTAAAGAAAATTCACTGTAAATAAAGACTGAATGCTGAGCAAGGTTAACTGACAAAATAAATTTTTGATTATTGCTTTTCAAGAAGAAAATTTCCAATCTATCTACATTAATAATAGATTCAAAAATGGCATACATATGGTAGAATATGATTGGTACATAACTGGTTGGAATTAACAGTCCTCCTCTTTGCAAATAATCAAAATAAACATTTGTTGTTAATGAACCTTTTTCTTTAACTATTAGCGATTTGCTTATCTCGCAGTTTAGGTTTTTAGAGATAGCGTGTGAAGCATATCCAGATATATAAGTCTTAGTACTATCCTCTATGTCACAATTGGCTAAGTAATTTGTCTCAAATAATTCATTGAATATATCCAAAACTTCAGGATTTTGTTTGGTATCCAAGAAATCAAAATTTTCTTGAGTTTCTAAGCAGTTTTGGAACCTTGTTTTAATTTCTGCTAAAGAAAATGACGATTTCTTTTCATTGAAAATATGCTTCAGCCGTATTATCTTTTCAGCATTTAAAATTTCATCATATGACACATTGTAATTGCAGCCACATAAAAGTCTATAATTGCCAAATCGTTTTTCAAATTATCAGTGGTGAATTTTCCAGGCAATACATACTCAATGTCAAATTGATTAAATGAATATTCAATTATATTAAGTAGAGTCAGCGTGCTTTGATATAGAGCTGTATACGTTTCTGGTGTCAGGTGTCCATTATTATTCTCTAGATTATGCCATTTTTCTAACCATATCAGGAATTTTTTCAAAAATTGTACTCTATAATCATATTTATTGGTAATAGGCTTACAAAATTCGTTTCGCTTCAATTCTCCTTTTATTACACTTGTATTACTGACAATATCCCACCAATTCCTGATTATTTCCAAAAAGTGTGCAGCATCATTAATCTTTAATTCCTTCATAGCAGCTATTGTTGAGTGATGGAATAAATTATCTACAAAATTTACATTTTGCCTTTCAAATGAATTTGGATGCAATGTTTTATAATTTAATTTATATGCTTTCTTAACTACAGCTTCTTCTTCTTCCAATTGATATACAGCACGAATGTTTTCAATTTTAGCATACTGGATAATATCAGTATTGTCAAAATTAGGATATACAAAAGTTTTGTCTAGGTTTTTTAAATTAATCCAATTATTTCTGATTCCGAATATATGCACAACATCATAAGTTAAATATATGTTCTTATCAGGATTATGTGGATTTGGAATAGAATAATTTTCTGATGAATCCTTTGGTAATTTCCTGAACATTGCTCTATTAATTCGGTGATTATCAGTAACAACACAAATAACTTCAAATCCACATTTTTGAACTAAATTTATCACATGTTCAACCAAAGGTGTCATTTCATCACCTGTTAGATTTGAAACTGTTAGTAATTTGATAATTTCTGTTATGTTTCCAAATGCTGAAGGCTAAAACAGTTTTAGCCATGTCATTTTATTTGAAATTGGAAAAATACAACCAGAATTTGCACTTTTTCAATAGTTGAAATCCTTAGCGTCCTGAGGCGCGAACAGCCACAGTCACATTTCTTAGTTTATTTTTAAAGCACAGAAACACTACAACTGGAGTCTATTTCTCATATATTATAGTCACCGATCACTTTGAACACATACACACACTTTGAAGTTTAGAAAACAAGCTTATCTCTTAATTACAGCCTCTGCGATTCCAAAATCACAAATTGAAAAGGTTATGTTTTCTCAGCGTTTTGAGCGGCGGGAGTAACACTACCACCTACGTTGCCAGATTTCTTTGTTCACGGCTCGTAGTTGACGTCGGCTGTGGTCATACGCAGGTGGTCACATCAATCGCAATGACAAGAATGACAGATAGCGCGACGGCGGCGGCATGCAGGGTTGCCAGCGTTGCCACTACGCTAAGTGGTTATGTCACTAGAGCAATTGATATAAATTTCGTGATATTTGATGAAATCTTGATATTGATTATGCGTATATCCTTGAGGTTATGGCATTTTTTGCGGAATATTTTTTAAAACTATCTACATAACAACCAGATGATTAGTGAGCACTGACCGAGGACTTGTAAATGCGCAGATCCCCTAACTTCTCCTGCTTCGTTAGCTCTAGCACACGTGTAAAGTCCAGCATCGCTTTCTCTAACAGCCGCTATCAGCAAGTCGCCTGTGTCCAGTATCTGCACTCTGCTTGAAGTTTCCACTTCTTTCTCGCCTGGAAGAATTAGTAGAAAATGCACACACATGCAACATTAGTAAAAAATGGATAGTTATAAAAGCTTCAGGAAAAAATCATGACTGTGTTCAAAATGTACGTGAGCAGTATTATGTTTACAAGACACATGCTTCATACACATATGCATTACTGCATAAATTATTTTTTTTTTGTGAATTAATAGGCATTGCAGAGGCGGTATCGGAGAGAATTTTATTATTGTGATATTTGTTCAATTTATTCAATTAAGTAATTTGGTAAATACAGGTTAATATAGAATGAATAATTTTAGGTAACGTATTATGTGTTTTTTGTGTGTAACGTTAGATTAGGAACATTATTTTTCTTAGCAGCTAAAGCATCAAATGAAAACATCTAGGAGTACTATTTTCACATACCATTATGGATCCATGTTGTGTTCGGCTGAGGAGCCCCAGCTGCCCTACAGCTCAAGGTCACGTCTTTGCCGTCGAGTACAGTTGTGTTTTTTGGGCCAAATTCCATGACAGGTTGAGTAGCTACACAATTGAAAACAGTATAAGAAAAACAAAGTACAGTGTAGGGTGGAAGCAGCTGCTAAAAACCATGCAAAAAGATCCACAAAAATGGTGAAGCTAAATAAATAAAATAACGATCGCAGTCTTTCCAAGGACCAATGAATATAAACTGTAACTGTAACAAAATATCATTGCTAGCACTCAATGTAACACATTGAAACTTTTATGGATTTTATGCTGTTGCTCCATGGTTAAAAAAATCACGTTTCCATTACTATTTACTGACCTTTCAAACACCACCATGGTAGGCCGTTTTCGCACATTTATTTTCAATTATCTAGAAGTACAGTTTATACACGACTGGATCTTTGGACGTGCTGAGAAAAAAGGGTAAATAATATCTACTCTAAGCTATGAGTTAAAAAAATCAAAGGTGCAAAAATCAAATACATCTGTTCCGCAAACAACACCAAAAAATCTACTTGTGCAGAATAGTGTTGTATAAGCTCCACATGGCATTCTGTAATTTCATCCTAATATGAATGTTTACCTGACCAGTCTTGTTGGGACAAAAATCCAAGTTAAAGTCTAAAAAATTGATTTTCCAAAAAATTATCAGAATCTGGTCAGATAAACTATTCAGTGCTAACAACGGTCTTTAGGAACTCTTCTTACATGGAGGAACATATACGAATGATGGCTTTTTGCTATGACGTTCTCCTGAGCTCCTCAATCTCAGGAATTTCGTGGCTAAGCTGCGCTCATTTCTGCGCTCTGCATGTACAAAAACACGGAACTTTGTTATTATCCTCATATATACGCTTGCATTTCGTAAAGTGAAATTTGGTGTAAAATATTTCATAATTCCAAAAGCAATATCGGCTGTAGAGTTGAGTAGAAACCAAATGATATTTTTTGAGGTATATAAGAGGTTCACTTATAATGGTTCTACGTTAGCCTAGAATACTGTATTAAATGTTCAACAAATGCATTCATAGAAAAAAGCGCATGGGTTCAAAATTATCATTTAATTCCAAGTTGTGTTAAGGCATTAAATAAAAAGATGGGATTATTTTCAAAAATAAATCTAAATTTCAAAAATTAAATAAAGGTTACGATATTAGGCGAATACAAGATCTTAAATTAGTTGGGCCTAAATCCGTACATGTGTGAACGAATTTGCTTATAAATGAAAGAAGATTTTAAAAATGGTGAATAGAAAGCAGTGGCATACTATTTTTTCCTCCTAAAAATATAGGGTGTCCTGAAAGTTGAGACTTTCCTTTACAAAGTCAACTACGTCTGTACTAACACAGCTAATTTGCCGCAAAACTACACCGAAAACGAGAAAAAGAAATTGAGGAAAAATACTCGCTAATAAGGATATTCAAGTACTGTCCTGTCACATGTTTTGTTCGTAAACACTGCTTGAAGTTGTCTGGTTCTTCAACTGTATTCAACCAGACAGCTTTTGCACGATATAAACAAATATATGCGGCTCTGATGGAAAGAAACATCGAGGATGACGGACGACCTGAGTACACTCGCGGAGTATCAATAGGATTTTAAAGGTGCTCATATCAAATCAATAACTTTGTTATTACTCTAGGAATGTGGCAATTTCGATTTTTCAAATGCGGTTTGTTTATAAGTTAGATTAACCTAGACTCCTCGCGACGCTTGATTTGGATACTGAGGGCCGGTTTATCAATGCATGGTTAAATAAATCAACTAGTAGTTAAAAATAATCTGACGGTCAAAATGTTTATCCACCGGCAGTTAAATATTAACCAACAGTTAAACCCGTGTGAAACCTGACCGCAACTTGGATGTTCCAGTTACGAGCGATAACTAGCAGTTAGGATCTGAAGCATGCGCAGATTGCAGACTTCTTCTTGTTTTGATATGTCATTCTTGTCATTTTAACCTCAAAAAGTCTGTGTCAAAACGTAAGCAAAAACAAGGTTTTTGTAAAGAATTATTGTTTGAAAATCAAGTGAAAACTTTGAAATATGTTGGGTGATATTGATGCTATGTTCGATGATGATGATGATGCGGAAATAGTAGAGTTTTTAGAATATGAAAGGAGGCCCTATATTGTACGAGAAAGAGAAGACTTCTTCCATTCATTGGACGACATAGATTTTTTTGTGAGGTTCCGCTTGAAAAAAATTACGGTTTTATATATTTTATCTCTCATCGAGGAAGAACTCGAATCTGTTACCGACAGGTAGGTTATTTCACGTTTTTAGAACGCTGCTGATGTTAATACCTATAGGTACTTTTTATTTTCTGCGAATATTTTTTCTGTAATATTTAAACAATATGGAAATAGATATGTGGATTTCATTGAATTTTATTTAACTTATCATGAACAATTCTATGACAAATGACTCCCTGTGGTAACTATTAATTGTATATTTATTTCAGAAATCATTCTATTTCACCCATCAATCAGTTATTACTGACTCTACGCTTCTATGCTACGGGAAACTTCCTACTAACTGTTGGTGATTTCATCAAAGTTAGTAAGAGCTCTGCCTCAAAAATAGTGAAGAAGGTGTCTGAGGCAATAGCTACCTTCTCAGGTAGATTTATAAAAATGCCAAGTAATGATGAGGAAATAAGGAAAGCCAAAAGTAGCTTTTATGAGAAAGCACATGTGCCTAGAGTGATTGGATCCCTTGACTGCACACACATAAAAATTCAGTCACCTGGTATGGTATCTATTTGTATCTATAGAACTTGTACTTATAAAACTTTACCCTTACAGGAGGAAATAATGCAGAACTATTTCGCAATCGAAAAGGCTATTTCTCCATCAATGTACAAACCATTTCAGCCCCCAATCTAAAAATATTAGACATTACTGCACGCTGGCCTGGAAGTCAACATGACCAGATAATTTTTGATAATTCATCAATAAAAAGTAGATTGGAAAGAAATGAATTTGGCAATAGCCTTTTAGTAGCAGACAGTGGTTATGCAAATTCAATGCATGTAATAACACCACTTTTGGAAGCAAGAACACAAGTCCAACAACTTTATAATGAAGCTGGTATGTTTCTATCTCTTATAATCATTACATTATATGGAGCTGTTTTTTATTTTACTCATAAAATAATTTAATTCACTAAAAGCATGAACCATATTTTTTCATTGTACAGATACTACACTGCATTATTTTTTCTATACAAGGAGAATTAAAGTTAATGAGTTTGTTTTTCATTTATTTTTTCAGTTACAAGAACCAGAAATCCTGTGGAAAGGCAATACGGTTTGTGGAAACGACGATTTCCAGTTCTCTCAACAGGGTTGAGACTAAAATTACAGACAACCCTTACAGTGATCGTTGCCACAGCTGTGCTGCATAATATAGCAATTGACCAAAATGAAGAGCAGCCCCCTGATATTCCAAACTTGGATGAAAACATAATCAATTATGAAGAAGATATCAGTGTTGATCCTCCTGAAAATAACTTCATGAATGCCAGGGAACTGTTATTAAGTGAATATTTTCCAGGGCTTTTAAATTAATTCTTTACTTGTACTATTTATGAATTAAATACAAATAAAAAATAGCAATCTTTAATTTCAAAATTATGTGTTATATTTATATATATTACACATATTTTATAATTTATCATTTGTTCTAATCTGCAGTTCCATTTTCAAAATGTCTTGCTTCAGTTTCAGGTTTTCCATTTTTATTTTATGCTCTGCAGCATTTTGCTTTTTTATTTCTTCTGCAATCGACATTTGCAAATTCACCAGCTCTAACTTCTTCATAGCCAGTTCTTCAAATTTCGAAGAAGCAGAAGACATGCTTTTCTTTTTCTTAATTACTGGTCTTCGCCGACATGACCATGGCTCTAAAATAAAATTTTTGTATAGTAACATAAATATGAGATATCTATATACCTATATTTATAAGAAATATTTCACAGATACTTTTAGAGCTGGGAGTCTCTGCTACACTGATACTGTCAGTATTATGGTCGGTTACTTCCATATCTTCTCCACTTACGTCCACCTGTAGCACATTCGGCCTTGATACTTTCAAAGCTGGATGAATGTGTGTTTGAAGGTAGGAAGTACTGGGTGTGTTCCACTCAATATCTTCATGCGTTTCTACTATCACACTGCTGTTTTCAATCTCCTCAATTTCAACTCCTCTTACACCTGTAATCAAAATCAAATTAAGCATGATCCAAAGGTAAAAATAAAAAAACAGAACTTTCCTGCTATGGCATCTGAATCATATTGAGACTGAAGACCCTCAACAGAAACTATGATAGTTTGTAATAGTTCCTTCTCTTCTTCAGTCTCAGGTTTGGGTTCTTCTTTTGAAGCACCACCACCTGTTCCAAGCATATAGCACTTATGGCTGCTATATTTTTTTTTCAGCTCCTTCTTAATGGCCTCATACTTTGTTTTTAGCTGTTTTGCTGTTCGTGGCTAAAAATTTATTCATATATGAACAATTACGGAACAAAAACTAATATTGCATTCATACTCTTTTCACTACAGTTTATATCTTATTTAACAGAGTTGGGAAATGTTGCCAAAACTGTATATTGGAAATCAATTAATTTATCACATACTATAGCAATTGAAAAGTATATGTATATACTCACCACTCCAGTTGTAAATGAGTTGAATTCTCTTTCAATTTTTATCCACGCTTCTTCCTTCTGTCTCCAAGTAACTCCATCCGTTTTTTTATTTTCTATCACTGCCTTAAATTTGTTGGACAGTTTCAACAAGTTTTTGCGGTCGCTGAGGCTGAAGTTCGCTCCTCTTTTTTGTTTTCCCTTTCCACTGTTTTCTTCGCTTTCCATTTTTCCAAACAATCCGTACTAATTTCGTAAAACAATGCCACACGAATAAAGAAAACTTCAAGATACGTGATAGCAAAGACGTCATTGCGTGATAGTGATACACTTTCACACAAATATATCGAATAGGTTAAATTTTTGACATTTGCGTCATTTGTCATTGTCTGACATTTTTTGTGGGAAATTTAAATTCAACGAATAAAAATTCATTTCCGCTCAGTTCAGTTCTACCAACCTTGTAGAAACGAAGGCAAACCAAAAGTTATAAAACTGACAGCTATTGATTGATTGATAAACACGCTTCATAACATAACTGCCAGTTTAGCCTAACTTGAGGTTACTTAACAGGCACTTTTAACTGTGCTTTGATAAACCGGCCCTGACTTGTTACAACAACATACGTTTTGACGTAGAAGGTAATTGCGGGCAGGGAGGGAGGCAGGGTCGTACTGGGTCATTTATTGCGATTTGAAAACCTAGTACCTCGGTTACCTTAAAGTTTGGTATATATGTTACTAAAAAAACACACTTATTATTATCTGACCTCTATGATTTGAGGACAACCGGCATGCAATGCAAAACCCGTACGGACGCCACTGGTGGAAATAATAAAATTATTTTTTAATGAATAACGCGCCTTGATCCGTAGTGGAGATGTGCACCAAATTTCATAAAGATATCTACAATAGCATCGCAGTAATTATAAAACACAATTTTAAAAAAAAAATTTACTGCCCTCTATTGCAAAGATTTAGGCCCGTATCGTCAGTCGTCCCTACAATTGTAGGGCGCGTTTATGGCCTCCTTGATTGTCATAATGCTTTCTCTCCTTCAAAAATTTCTCGATTACACTTGACCCGTGTCAGCGTCAGCGCTCTCCTATTGTGAAGATATGTTTTCCTTTTACATTGTAGGAAATTTCAGGCTGATAAAACATGATATAACTCAAAAGCAAGCACAATTTGATGCAAATAGATGTTTGTGACATAACCTCAAAATAGAGCACTGATATGGAAAAATAGAAAACTATGACAACCAAGGAGGCCATAAAGGCGCCTTACAATTGTAGGGACGACTGACGATACGGTCCTAAGACATTTAGGACATACGTTCATTTTTTCTTCCTTCTGTACCCAGAGTGTTTGAAAAATAAACGGAGATATTTTCGAGGGTGATTCCTTGTTAAAAAATATGGAATAACTTTTCATAAACATAGGTCCGGAAATGCAGAGTTTTCAGATAGATTGTGATAAATTTTCGTATTTATAAATAATAAAATATTTACTCGATTCTGTTCGATCTTAGCGAATATTATTGACAAAAAAATGTACGCCACTGCCTTTTCTGTAACTATAATATTTGTTGTTTGATTAAGCATCTACTTCTTTGTGTCTTATATTTTTTCGTATCTCACTTCGTTTTCGAGACAAAAAAATAAAATTAATAAAAAAATTATCACCCTGTATCTTGAAAACTGCATTTCCGTACCCATATTTATAGAAATTTTAACAAGGAATCACGCTCTTAAATATCTCCGTCTATTTTTCAAACACCCTGTATAGGTTTAAAGCACAACGACTTTCAATTGGATTAGGTACCTTCTGGTGGAATACGTCATCAATCTCAGATACATAAGGTTCCATTTACCAGTACAGTGTTCAGTTTCAACGCAACAGCATGAATATTGAGCTATACATCGAATGATTTACAAACAAAAGAACAGCCCGGTTCGATTTCAAATATTTAGCGAATGCTTGTGTTTATATGAAACAATAGCGTATCCGCGTGTTAATTATGGATATTGCAATTACTGACAGCTGACACATTATTTGTTAATTATTCACTGACTAGAACAAAACACTGCATTAAATTTTTGTAAGGTTAATAATATCATTACCAGTCGTTAATGCTGATGCGTATTTTCAATTAACGAGATAATCAATGTTGTAATGACCGCCATTAGTGTTCTCGCGTTTGGTTAAACCGTAGCGGATAAATCCAAAATACATCATTTTTGATAGTGCGTTAAAAATTGACCGCCAACTTTCAGAAAATGTAAGTTCTCTTCCTAAAGATAAAAAGTGGCAAAACATGTCCTCCAAGGCAAGTATTAGCAGATAACAGTTTTTAATATCAAAAATTCTATTAGGGCTTAACTTCAGGTGGTCCCTTTTTTAGATTTTTTCAACTTCCTGTTTGCAGCAGTATTCTAAATCCTTTCCATGTCATAATTTCATGGTGTATATAGAGATGTCTAAAAAACAATGTTTTCATTTTTTATTGTCATTTTATTTGTGCATTTTTTCTGAAATCGGAGCTTGTTAACAAATACAAGTACAGCTCTGAAATTGTGTGTGAAAAGTCCTCTTTTATGGAAGAACGAAACGAGTGATGACTTTTGTTCTTATCGCTTTTCCTTTTCGAAAAATCTTTGCTTTTCTTGAAAACTCAACTTGCTGCGAGACGAGGCTTCAAGAAAATCAAAGAAAAGCAATAAGAACAAAAGTAATCACTTGTTTCATTCTTCCATAAAATAGTAATATTCACACACATTTTTACAGCTGTACTTATATTTGTTAACAGGTTACGATTGAAGAAAGAATGCACAATAAAATGAACAAAAATGCATTTTTTGACAAAAAAATGAAAACATTGTTTTTTAGTCATCTTTATCACACCATGAAATTATCAGATGGATTTAGAATAAATACTGCTGCAAGTATGGAAGTTGAAAATAAATTTAAAAAGTGACAATCGTATCGTAAGCAGTGTGTTTAAAACTTACTTTTGACTTTGAGCCACGTCGACAGGGAGCTTTCTCCAGCTTCATTCCTTGCGAAACACTGGTACATGCCGCTGTCACTGATCAGCAATTTCTTTATAAGGAGAGAATTGTCTTCTTGGAGTTGCAGCCTATAATCAAAAACCATATTGTGAGTCATCATAAGTAACCAGTATCAAGTACTTAGTACGTAAGTGATGAGGCGACTATGTGAGTGCATAAGGAATTCTCACCTTTTGTCGCTGAGATCTAATTCTTCCGCATTTCTGTACCACGTAACATTCGGCTTTGGTATACCCAGGACGTCACAGGGTAAGTTGATAGCCGAAGCGTAGTCGCCCAACGTTTCCGGCCTGGTGTTACTGAAAAACCGAGGTTTTTCAAGAACGACAACGCTCGCTGAGGCGGTAGCGGTTGGAAATCCTCCTGAACGTAGATTCACCTTCAAACAAAAACACATAGTTAGGTAATGATGTGGAAAACATTAAAGAATATTGTTTCTCCTTATAGAAAGATGGAGGCCCGTATCTCCAGTCGTTCCTACAATTATTGTAGGACGCCTTTATTTCCTCCTTGATTGTCATAGTTTTCTAATTTTCCGTGTCAGCGCTCTATTTTGAGGTTATGTCACAAATATCTATTTGCATCAAATTGTGCATGCTTTTGAGTTATATCATGTTTTATTAGCCTGAAATTTCCTTCAATTTAAAAAGACAACATATCTTCACATTAGGAAAGCGCTGACACTGACACGACACAGAACAGGTTCAATCTAGAAACGTTTGAAGAAGAGAAAGGAGTATGACAAAAAAGTAGGCCATACTGACGATATGGGCCTAAGTTATTTAAAATGCGTTTCGAAGATGTGGTAGTGACAGACAAATTAATTATAGCAGAAAGAATGGCCACTTATTTTATAGAAAGTGTAAATCAAATAGTAAAAACTGTTAAATAGTGATGTTGAAAAAATTATGAATTAGTTAAATGTCAATAAACTTAAACACTAATAAAACAAAATGTATGTCAATAGGGAAACATTTAGGAGACAGTACAATTAGGCTCATGATTAATGATGAAAAAATTGAAGTAGTTGAGTCATTTAAATATCTTGGTATATATGTGGATAGTAAGCTACTGTTTCACGAACATTATGAATACATTATTTCAAAAATATCGAAAAAGATAAATTACTTCTATTGAGTTTCCCATAATCTTAGTATGTATTCCAAAAAAATTGTGTATAACATTATAATTCTTCGCCATTTTTTATATTGTTCAACCATCTTGTTTACAGCAAATGAAAACATATTTTCAAAATTAAAAATTCTACAAAATGAAGCTATGAGAATCATTTTAAATAAAAACAAATATGCTAGGATTAAGTCTATGTTAGAAGAACTGCAGTGGTTGGATGTGAAAAATTTCATTTAGTTCTCGTTTTCATATTCAAATTAAAAAATCATTTATTACCACCACATTTAGAGAACTTCACAAAATTAAATAGTTATTATCATAACTACGAAACTAGAGGCAGTATAGATTTTCATCTGCAAAATTGTAATAGCAGCATAACTAGTAAATCGATTCTTCAAAATGGAGTATTTGAATTTAATAAACTGAATAATGATATTAAACAGAGTTCGAATTTAAAAATATTTAAGGTGAAATTAAAAAATCACTTTATGAATAATCAAAATACATAGTGACGTAATTTTAATTTTAATAGACAAGAATGTAAAATTACAGAAATGGATTGTAAAAAAATATGTAACCGAATCGTTATACAAAATTGACATTGTAGCATTAATGCTAAATAAATCTTCAACAACAACAACAACATGCTAGGAAGTTTATTAAGTGTCCTCTTTATCGCAATCACGGAATTTAGGTTCTTTTTTCGCGAGCTTAACGGTATTCGTATGTATTTTTAGTTTTTGAGAAAAAATGCAAAATATCGCAAAAATTATTTTATTAAGAAATGATATGAACCGGATAGCTTGTTTATTCAGCTTTAGTTTGCATTTTTAAAAACTCGATACGACCTTTTTTAGCCGAGATATCGAACTTTGAATAAAAATAGACCTTTTGTCTTTCATCGACGATATCTCAACAATCAATGGCCGCATGAAAAATCTAAGGACAGTTCTGAAAACTAGATTAAAACCCCGGCAAGAATTCCTGCGAAAAAAATGTTTTAGAGTGCAAAAAAAACTGAGATATACTCTCCCTTCACCTCTTACAACCCCAACCCCCTTTTCAAAACCTTCACAAATTTTTTCCTGGAAATGATCAGGAACCTCTAAAACGTCAAAAAACGAAGTTTGTTTTTCTTTTCGTCTTTTGCCTTTTTTACCGCCGAGCGATTATCAAAATCCACACAGCTTTTTCGTCCTTGGCATATTCGTAACCTTGTGTGGAACTTTCATCCAAAGTATTTTCGTTCTTCGTACATGTCATACAACATCCAAAAAATACAATATGTCGTTTTCTAAATTTTTACTTTCAACAGAATAATTACAACGAAGATGTGACTCTTCTTACATACTCTAAGATGTATACTGTACCGATGATTGCGAACAAACATCAAACATATCCAATACAGAACGAATGCTGTAAGAACTAATTTTTTCATGAAACGTACCTGACATTCGTATTGTCCACTGTATGTAGTATTCACGGATGCAAGGATCAGACTTCTGTTCCAGATATCGTTGAAGGAATATACTACACCAGTGCCATCTATAGGGATACCGTCTTTAAACCAGAGCGTTTCCAGTTCGTAAAGTGGACGTGCGTTCGCGATACAGTCAATCGTAGCCTGAAAAATGAAACAAAATTTAAGCAAAAAATAAAAAATCTGGAAATATTGCTTAACACTAGAAAAATTGGAGTTTTCAACCTTTGTCCTTGTTGTCGTTGCTAATGTAACGATAAGGAAACTATGAAAAAATAATATGTAACCAAATGACTACAACTACTACGTAAAGAAGATTGTCATTATTCTTGTATAAATTTCAAGCTGTATTCAGAAAGAAAAACTCAACTGAAACAGCAACACAAATGGTTTTAGAGGACTGGAGGAGATGTAGGAAACATACAGCAACAGCGTTTTTAGGTTTCATAAGGGCGTTTAGAGACTACTGACAGGGATAAATTACTTACAAAGCTGCATCACTACGGATTTAAATGATCTGTATTCAAAATTCTACAAAACTATTTAATTGACAGAAGTCAAAAAACCAAAACTGGATCTACATTATCAAGATCAAAAAATATTTCTGTTGGTATACCACAAGGTAGTGAACTAGGTCCACTACTATTTATTTTATACATTAATGACATTTGTAATATTTTAGATTATTGTAAAATTCAGATATTTGCAGTTGATACATTAATATACATATCAGATGAAAATATAGACACTGCTTTAAATCTGCTAAATTCTGACTTGACAAAAATCATAAATTGGTTAAATGTAAATAAACTAAAATCGAATTCTTCTGATACAAAATGTATGCTAATAGGGAAATACCTAAATGAAAATACTATCATAGTTGGGATAAATGGTGAAATAAATGAAAATGTTGAATCAATTAAATATTTAGGTATATATATTGATAGTAGGCTAAAGTATGAGGATCACTATGCATTATTTAAAAAATTGCCAAAAAAAAAAACAAATTACTTTTATAGGGCTTCTCATAGTCTCGGTACATATTCCAAGAAAATAGATTATAATACAATTATTCTACCGCCTTTACTATATTATTCAACTATCATGTTCACTGCCAATGAAGTTATATTCTCAATATTATAAAATAAAGCTTAGGGAATAATATTGAGTAAAAATAAATACACCAAAATAAAATCTATGCTACAAGAAATGCAGAGGTTGAATATAAACAATTTCATGTTATATTTCCTTCTTATTTTTATATTTAAAATAAAAAATCATCTTTTACCAAAACATTTAGAACACTACATAGAATTGAATAATCATTACCACAATTATTATACAAGAGGAAATGAAGATTTTCATTTATAAAATTGCAATAGTAGTATTAACTAACAAATCAATTTTTCAGAAAGGATAACTTGTACTTAATAAACTAAACAATGATATAAAGTCTACTTGTGATTTAAAGATGATTGAACGAAAATTAAAGGAATATTTAATAGACAGTGAAAATTCTTAGAGATGCAATTTTTTTTTATAAATATCTGTATGTTATGTAATTTAGTTTTTTAGAAGAACGTAATTATAGCAATCATGCTGAATAAATTTTAAACAAACAAACAAGATTTCAAAAAATAATTATTATTTCCAAAAAAGCTGTTAGCCTATCAAATATGTCGCCACTCAGTTTAATTAGATGGAAAGTTTATGTGAACATAAATTACCTGTGGGGCTCCTTTAACAATTTGTAAGTCTTCTGGACTAACAATGATTTCTGGAGCGATTTCGTGATTGTCATTTGTCTCTTCGACGTTCAGTCTTATGTAGGCACTGTTTTCCTCTTTGCCCTCTTGAGAGTTTATGGCACGAGCTCTAAAAAATACAAAGAGACAATTTATAATTTTCCTTAGTGTTAAAAATTCCGTATACACAGAATTACTGAGGTGTGTAAGATTTACAAATCGGAAGCTAACATTGGCATAAAGGTTTTTATTTTATGTTTCTTCGTTATCGAGCTATACAGGTGACTAAATTTACGTTTAAAGGTGAGAAAGCAGATAATATTAGAAGTTGACAATAGCAGTATAAGGACTTTTTGTCATTTTTACAAGAAGATGTGAATAGGTATGCACTTTCTAGATATCGTTTTATTTTTTGGTATAAAGCCACTCAAAAAGCGAACAACCACACAGTAATGCTGAGTCTTTTGAAACATCAAATACAACTATTATCAACAGGCACTCCAGAGGCGGATTTAGAGGGGGGCAAGGCCCTCTCAAGCGATCATGTCTGATTTTCTTTTTTCAGAAAACTGTTAATCATTTTTAGTTGTAAACGACAAAGTAGCTCATACCTATACGCTTTTTGGTCGGATTTTTCAGTAGACAGTATGATCAGTTGGTTGTTCCTTGAATAGGCGTATTTCTGGCCATACGGCGTGACACCTTCGTCTGTCTGCCATGTGACATCCGGTGGCGGCGTTGACTCAATTTCCGGTAGATCCAATATGGCGGCCTCCCCTTCTCGAACGCGGATCGTTCGTTCGTTTTGGTCTTCGAAAACTCCCATGTCTAAAAAACATATAACAAAGATAAACTCATAGAAATACAGTGTCAATAGATAGTACGAGGGTTGTGTCAAAAATGAGTCTTCCATATTTTTTTCAGCCACAAGATTTTTTTTTTTGAAAAAACGAATTTATTATTGCTAACGTTGATCTTCAAGCTATTTTTCTCCACAGTCGCCATTTTTTCAGACGTTGAATCAACTTTGTCACTCCAGCCTCAAGGAGGTTTGCAGCCCGCCCGCTTGGAAACTTGGCAACTGCTACTTGCAATTCCTCGTCCGTCTAGAACCGTTTTTATAATATACAGGGTGTTCTTTAATGATATGCGCATATTTAAGGGTGTGAATCTACATGAAAAATTAATGTTAGTTTGCTTTATAAACTATTGTCCAAAAATGTTTCCTTACAAAAACTCGGGGTGTTGAAGTTTTAGGAAAAAAATGGAAATTAATTATTATTTTCAGAACCGTTTCAGATATTTCACTGATATTTAGTACGTAGTGAAAGTTAATAAAGTTGCATATTTTTCAATGCATAAATAATTTTTAGCTTTAACAGTGGCGTGCGTACGGGTATTGACTTCGATATTTTTTAAGAAAAAAATTGTACGCCAAATAAAAATTATTTTTGAATTCCCCGTTCAATTTAAAACAAATGATGTATCTTGCGTTGCTTTCCTTCGATGCGTCATTTTTGAGTTAAAAAATAAAAAACGTTCTATTGTCTAACTCGCAAAATTATTATTAATTTAATTAGAAAAATTAAACACATTAGAGGTAATGAACAACAACAACTGACAACATAAACATAACATTAAAATCAACGAAATGATTACAAAAATTGTTGAAAAGGGCCCCCTTCACTTAGTATGCATGCTTCCGCCCTCCTTCTCATGGAATTGCGCCCTCGTTGAAATACCCCTGGAGTGTTTTTTATTCTATCACGAGCTGCAACTATTCTTTCTCTTAATTCCTCTACAGTGCTAATGGGACTTGTGTACACTAGTGTCTTAAGATAGCCCCACAAAAAGAAATCTAAACTGTTGAGGTCTGGGGACCTTGGTGGCCATTCTTGGGGTCCACCGTGGCCAACGATTTGGATAAACAGTTTGTAAATTACGAACCGCTATACTGAAATGCGCTGGTGCACCATCATGCATGTACCACATATTGTTTCTTATTACTAACGGAACATCATCAAGCAGCAAAGGCAACTGTTGAAGAAAATTGAGGTAAGTCTGTCCGTCCAGTCGTCCCGGCAAGAAGAATGGGCCAATAAAGTGGTTGCCAATAATTCCTGCCCATACGTTAACCGAAAATTGATGTTGGAAATGGGTTTCGTTTACGACATATGGATTTTCTTCTGCCCACAAATGATTATTGTGGAAATTCTGAATGGCATTTTGAGAAAAATTAGCTTCGTCCGTGAACAGAATCATTGATTCAAATTGCGGATTTTGTGTATTTTTTTGAAGATACCATTGTCAAAAGGTCACGCGCTTTGGTTAATCAATGGGAAGTAATGCCTGTACTCTTAAAATATGGTAAGGATATAACAAAAAATCCACTAAAATTATCCAAACAAATTTGATGGCAAATATTTAAGTGTCTAGCGATCTTCCTCGTACTCGTTTCAGGATGTTCTTCGTCTTCGTGCAGCACTGCTTCCTCAATTGCAGGTGTTCTCACACTTAGAGATCTACCTTCAGATGTTCCTTTTCCGACAGAACCAGTTTCAACAAGACCACGATTAATATTAGAAAAGGTTCGACTATCTGGCAAAGCACGATCGGGATATCTCTGGTGATAAATCCGTCTGGCTTGCTCACCATTACCGTCGGCAAGGCCATATACTTAATGAATTTCCGCCATTTCTACATTTGAATAATTCACCATTATTAACAAGATTGTAAAAACTAAATAATTAAAAAGATGTCACAGCGAACAGATTTGAATAACAGAGACTTGTCAGATGTCAAAAGCCAGTTACATATTCCAGAGCAACTAGATATTTATTGCTGAATTGCATTCTTCAATTATTACATTAATTTTCTCAGACAATAGAACGGTTTTTATTTTTTTACTCAAAAATGGCGCATCGAACGAAAACAATTCAAGAGGGGTCATTTGTTTTGAATTGAACGGGAAATCCAAAAATAATTTTTAAAACCATTGGCGCACCATTTTGTTCTTAAAAAATATCGAAGTCAATACCCGTACGCATGCCACTGTTAGAGCAAAAATTATTTTTGTATTGAAAAATATGCAGCTTATTAACTAACTATCAGTGAAATATCTGAAGCGGTTCTGAAAATATTAATTAATCTCTATATTTTTCCTGAAACTTCAACGCCCCGAGTTTTTGTAAGGAAGAAACATTTTTGGACCATAGTTTATAAAGCAAACTAACATTAATTTTTTGTAGATTCACACCCTTAAATATTCGCATATCATTAAGGAACACCCTGTATAATCCAGTTCGTCAAATTTTTGGCCTTCCGGCCTCGTCGTATCTGCTATATGCATCAAGTCCAAATCCATAAGCTTGTTTCAGCTTTAATTTATATTAATTAGTAAGAATATGAATTTGTAAATTTTTGAACAATCGACAAAGTCTGTGACAAAAAACGTCAGGTATTGCCGGTGTAGCTAATAACCTGTGGGTAATGATATTTAACCACAGCCTTTCTAGTAAACTCATAGTTCCTCTTCTGGTTAAAGTTAACTTTCCTATAAAGATGACATTGAAAAAAGATTTTTCATAGACAACTACAAGATAAGACCAAGGTCGTAGCTATCTAAAAATGGGGTTGTCCAAAACGGACGCAGGAAAGTAAATGCATATTAAAACAAGAAAGATTGATATTCAAATCAAGTTGGGTACTTTATTTTGAAGGTTCATTTATACCATTTATGTATGAAAAATAATATCGCTCAAATGTTCACCACGACTGGATTTACAGACGTCCACGCGATGATCGAAATTTTCAATGACATTTTGCAACATGGTCGGTTCTATGGCATTTATCTCGGCAATGATGTTGTTTTTGAGTTCTTGGAGGGTGGCTGGTTTGTTGACGTAGACTTTGCTTTTCAAATATCCTCATAAAAAGAAGTCCAAGGGAGTCAAATCGCACGATCTTGGTGGCCATGGCACATTTCCTCTGCGCGAAATCACGCGATCACCGAAGAAGGACTGCAATTGATGGATATTGACGTTGGTTGTGTGGCATGTTGCACCGTCTTGTTGGAAATAAACATCGTCCATATCCATTCCTTCAAGATGCGGCAAAAAATAGTCCTCTATCATCACAAGATATCGCTCAGAATTGACGGTAATGGCGTCCCCAGCCGCATTTTCTAAAAAGTAAGGTCCGATGATGCCTTTTGACCACAATGCACACCACGCAGTCACTTTTTGAGGATGCATCGGCTGCTCTTGATACTCACGGGGATTTTCGTTCGCCCAGATGCGGCAGTTTTGCTTGTTTACCGTCCCATTCAAAGTGAAATGCGCTTCGTCGCTGAACATGATTTTTGTTTAAAAATTGGCATCAATTTGGCGGTGTTCAAGGAGCCAATGTGAGAACGTTCGGCGCGAAAAATGGTCGGCCCGACGCAGCTCTTGCGTCAATTGGATCTTGTAGGCGTGTACATTCAAATCCTTGTGGAGAATGCGGAGCAAACTGGTTCTCGAAATCCCCAATTCTTGGAATCGACGCGTAGTTGCTTGTTTCGGATCGTCTCTCACACTCTCCTTCACAACAGCAATATTTTCCGGTGTGCTAACGCTCCGTGGCCGGCCAGAGGCTGGCAGATTTGCCACAGAACCTGTTGCCTCGAATTTACGCACCAGACGACCGATGGTTGTTTCGTTTGGGCGGTTGTTGCGACCGAAATGTTCACGAAGCGCGCGAAACGCGTTTTTTATTCTTTGGATCATTTTTGTAGTGCTCTTGAATAACTTTAATGCGGTCTTCAATCGAATACGACTCCGTAGCGATCAATGGTAAACATTCAACTAACAAAATGACATGTCGGTGACAGAAAACAAAGATGGCGTCTATGTCAAATTGAAGTTTACTTTCCTGCGTCCCTATTGGACAACCCTTTATATCTATAGTATGCCATCCTGAGAAACTTATTACCAAAAAACAAAAAAATACGCCTAATTTTCATTTAAAGTTCTCCGCCTTGTATGGTTAGGCGAAACAGCATCAAATTTCTCGAATAGAACTACTCACACGCTACGGTGATTTTGATCTCTTCGCTGAGTATGGATCCGATTTTGCTGGCCGCTATACACCTGTAGCTCCCGCTGTCCTCCAGTTTCGCTGATATTATCTTGTAAAAGGGATCCGTCGACAGTTCCGATATCGGCTTGCCGTCTTTCAGCCATCTGAATTGAGGAGACGGATTTCCTGGAAAAGAAAAATACCTCTGTCAGGGGATTTCTTATAGTTTTGAAGTGTCGTTGTCTGACAGAAGCAGGAATCCCTGGATAACTAAATGTTTGATACAGTGCCAATAAGAAAGAGGAACTGTACAAGATGATGAAAGCATTACCAGGTGCAGATATATTTATCGATTTAGAGAGGCTAAGCGCCGGTTTTATACAGAGTGATTCACAAGTCGTGGCCAAAAACGAAACATCATACAAAAAGATAAAGATTTTTTTTGATATTTTCAAAACCGTCAACTGGGATAAACTAAAATTTGGTATGTATATTTACCTAAGTATTGTCCACATGCAGAAGTCTTTACTTAAAATTAACGTACACCAGTGGCGGGGATACAGGAGATTAGTGGCATTATTTTTCCAAATAAAGATAGTACGCCACTGTTTTTTCTGTAAACGCGCAATGTTTCGACTTTTACCTCCAATTTTCTACAAATTATTACTGTTGTGTTTTTTCCTAGAGTGCATTGTTTTCGTGAAAATAAAAAAAAAACAAATTAGTAAAAACCTTTGGGGTAGGTTGGCGTCTGTTAGGAAATCTACGTTGATATTCCCAAGAAGCCGCTAAAGCATTTCCATTATAGAACTCGCACAGAAAAATAATATCGGCTACTTATCATTGCTAAATTCCATTTCACAACACTCAAAAATGGAAAAAAGAACTTTTGACTTGACTTTTACAACAGAAAAATGGAAGTAATAACGATAACAGCCGTATAACACATAACTTTGACATACTATCTTCCAAGAAACGTCAAGTAGGTATCAAGGCCTCCTATTTTATTTTGAAACTAATTGTATCTCGGCTCTTCATGATGATATAATTTGTTTTATTTTTACAAAAACAGTGGCGTACTATTTTTATTTGACAATAATGCCTGTATCTCCGTCACTGGTGCACGATAATTTCAAGTACAGACTGTTGAATGTGGACAATACTTAGGTAAATCCAAATTTTAGTTCATTCCGCTTGACGGTTTTGAAGATATTAAAAAAAATTGTTTTTTATTTTTAAACTTCAGTACCCCGTATCTTTTCAACGAAGCCCTAGAGGAAAAAATGTTACATAGAAGACCCTCCTTAAATTGCGGTGCTGTGTATGATGTTTCACTTTTTGGTCACGACTTGTGAAACACCCTGCATATAAAAAAATTACAACACGAAAAATCTGATCCAAGAAGACTAGCTAACAAAGTAATTCAAGTAAGTAAGCATGACGATAGATCGGTATTAGCAGATAAACAAGTACCTGATACATTTATAAATTTTTTCACTAATGTTGGAGAAAGTTTAGCAGCCAATATTAAGAAAACAACGTATTGAACTACATATTTCCAAAAACCCTACATCTTAATTCATTCTTATTAGAAAGCGATAGTCCGTTATTATCACTTGAAGACGGAAAAAGTCCTGGTACTCGTATAGACAGTATCAAGACTGAACATTTGAAAATAATGGCCCACGATTCAGCCGAACCATTTTCCTTCGTCATTAATTGGTGTTTCCAGTCTGGAAATTGTTCCGATGCATTTAAAACAACAGTAGCTAACATTCGTGTATATATAGTCAACGCCAAACAAAGTGGCGTGCACGTCATCACGATAAAAATTCCCCGACCTAATGCCTAGGTTTCTATCACAAACAATTGCTCTATTGCAGTTTCATATTAATGTGATATATAAATTGTAAAATGGTCATTACTCTCTTATTATGGTTAATAGTCATATAAACATTGTTATTAAAATATCACATAAGTTGCTTTCTGATAAATTTAGACGCATTATGCGAAATAAAATGTTTTGCAAACGCTCCAATCACTTATCGACATGTAAACGCACTAAACCGATTTCGCAGCGTTGACACATTGTCACCTTGAAACTTATTTAAACTGGGAACTGACATTTGTATTAATTTTGACACTGAATCAATTTGTGGCATTTCAAATCTTTATAAATCCTTTGGCCCCGCATACTGTAAATCAACAACTGTTTGTTTCAAAACAAAATTATTCATTTTACGAGTAGATAAAGGCAATTTTGGTATACGTAAAGATGCCCAAACAGTTAAATAGTCGGTGTAAGGAACTCGTGGCCTCGTTAATGCACTACTTTGAGCAAGAAAGGGACAACAACGGGCCTTTGTTGCCTTTAAATGCTGTTCAAGAGGTAGGTTACTAATAATTATATGTAATGTATATTAATAATAGTGAAATTTTATTTCATTTTTTGTAGCGTGTTGCTGCTGCTTTAAAAATTAGTTTAAGGACAGTTAGTCGTATTTCCGAGGGTGTGAAAAGTGATGCAAATTTAGAATCGCCCAAGAAAAAGCGGAGTTATATTAAACGTGTAACCAACACAGCGACATTGGATACAAGTGCCATTCGAGAAGTGATCTATAATATGTATCACAAAAGTAAGATCTTATTATAATAACTTATCAGAAATTTGCATTAATTTGTTAACTAAATTATAATGTCATATTACACATGGTTTCAGAAGAACAAGTTACGATACAAACTTTATGGTCTCGATTAAGAGATAGGGCATTATTTGATGGTAGTGCCACGTCTTTAAGGCGGTTGCTTAGAGATCTTGGATTTAAGTGGCTTAAGGACAATCCGCGACGAGGGCTCATGGAACTACCAAGTATAGCTTTGAAAAGGGTGGAATTTCTAAGGCAATACAATCAAGCCAAGGTTGAGGCCTTATACCAGTTTGTCTTCCTCGATGAAACTTGGATATTTCAAAATGGGACCATAGGTCGCTCTTGGCAAAATTGAAACCAAAAAAGCGTGAAAGCTATTAAAACAGATGGTAAAAGGTATGTACTTTTACACAATTTGCACTATAAAATTTAAAACTAATATATTTTAGATACATTATATTACATGCTGGAAATGAAAATGGGTTTATTGAGGGTAGTGAAGCGATATTTTCTTCGAAAACAAAATTGAGCGATTACCATGGAGAGATGAACCAGGACAATTTTTTGAAATGGTTTCAACATCAGTTATTAGAAAAATTGGAGAGTCCATCTATGATTATACTGGATAACGCCCCTTATCACAGCATGATATTGAACAAAGTGCCCAACAATGCATGGACAAAAAAAAATATCCAAGACTGGTTGACAAATCAAAACATACCATTTTTAAACACAATGTTTAAAACAGAGCTATTGAGTATTGTTGCTCGGTACATAATGCTTCTTAATTATATATATTTTGGTTGACAGTTTATATTTCTTTTGTTTATTCCTATTCTTAAAATAACTGCTTTTTTAGAAACAAACCACCTAAAATATACGTGATTGATGAATTGGCGGAACAACATGGGCACAAAGTTCTTCGTCTGCCTCCTTACCATTGTATATTTAACCCTATTGAGTTAATTTGGGGCATAGCAAAAGGTTACTATAACAGACATATTGGTAGAGATGGTAACAGTGAAAAAGACTGTTTGGATATGTGGAACGAGGCTCTACAAACGGTTACCCCAGACATGTGGAAAAATAGTGTTCGACATACTAAGCAAGAAATTTTTAAATGGTATGAAAGAGAACGAATTTTTGATCGACCAGACATCGAACCTTTAATAATCAACTTTGAGAGTGATGAAAATTCAGATTCAGACAGCGCTGAAGAAAGAAACTCCGACTAACTTTATTGTACAGAAAAAGCTTACACCAGTAGCTTACCTAATTTTAGAATGCATTTTTCTGTATGAATTCTGTAAAATAAATACCATGCATAAAATTTGGAGGACCCCATTTGGATTTTTATTCAGTACCTTTAAGCTATCAATTAAATATGGTAGTTTCATAGTGACATCTGATCAATAATTGTCATACTTAATGATTATGCAAGTACAGATCTATACTTTTATTATACTATTATTTTTGTTCTCATTTGAGGTTAATATTGCTTATAAACCTAGATATGTAAATAATAAATTTTATTATTTTACAAAAAGTTTGGCAACAATGTAAATTTTTCAACACACCCACCTTGATGACGTGCACGCCACTTTGTTTGGCGTTGACTATATATATATATATATATCCTTTAACATCTTTGGGTAGAAGGCAAATTATTGCAAAAGTACAATCTTATAACTTAAACTCTCAAGCTTTCGAAGACCTATGTCTTCATCGTCTGGAGTAAATCGGCAAGATTGTTGCTGAAATTGTTTTTTGAAGTAAATTAATTTTATATCATTATAAAGGGAATTGAAAGACCTTTAAAAGAAGGTATCACTCGACCCCCTTTCCATTTAAGATTTTGGGGGTGGTGTCACCCCCGCTTAGGGGCTGCACGTGCTAACGTGATTTCTTGCAAAACTTATGTCCCCCTCGAAAACAAAATCGACGGGTCTGAGCGTTTTTCCAGTTTTAAACTGCTATAGCGTATTTTTTACGTATTTCAAAGCACTTTCTGTGAGTTAAATGCTGTTTCACAACTGATTGATCAAATTCATCCCAAAAAAATTCGATCGTACTGAGATTGGGACTGACAAAGAGGGAAACCACTAGTTTGCGATTTATGAGCAGAGTTTTTACACAGCAAGGTATCTGTCAAAGAGAAGACTAACCGTACCTCTCGCAAAACACCTCTACAAAAAGAACTTCCGTGGTTCTGCCCGCATAGTTCGACGCTGTCTTGGCGGAGCGTCTCGTACGTGTTTTGCAAAACATCTCCGATTAGGTGTCTATTGGACATTTTTCCGACCAAACATAATTATGTAGTAACTAGTTAGTACTTTGAAAATGACTAAGACTAGTAGAGAACTACAAAAATGCCAATTAAAGATCGTCTGGGTACCTATAGACATGATTTCGGAATCGCACGAAATTAAGAAGACAAGTGAGTTCTATCCCACTTCTGATGCTATAGTCTGAAGAAATACTCAAAATATTCTGACCATAATCGTTAATATTTATTACCTCATTATAGAAGGAGGTGTCGGTAACAAATCATATTATATTCGCATATTATATATCACCATCCTTCCTCTCATATTCTCAGTTTTCAGCATCAATCGTCAAGTGTCCGGAAACTTTTGAACGATAGTGTATACTAGAATGTTCTAAGGATGACCTCAGTTTCAGTAGGCGCATATTATCTCCTCACTTACCTGCGTGCCCATTCCTAAGATCGTACATAAACCATAGCATTGCGTTGATAACGTATTCAGAGTCCATATATCCCATGCTAATAATGAGTAATTGCAGCTTCGAGGTGTCAGTGGCGGTCCAACTTGGGTCATTAATAATAATAACGGCAGGTAAAGTGGTAATTTTAATAAATCACATTTGCCTTGATGAACTCCTTGCTAATGAATTAGCCGGTCTCTTGATGCGTGTGCTACTGGCGATCTTAGGGGTCACAAAGGGATATTATGTGCATAGAAGATGCCGTTAGCATCTTGTTGGCGGCAGTAGAAAGCACAATGTGACCGCTTAATTTATAGGTTTTTTATGATTTTGACAGTTACGTCATAATAGCATACGAAATAAGTAAACACATATTCCATTCGTGGAAACGTCTGAATTTTTTTTAATCAAATGTTTAGAAGTTTCGCGATGACGTCACAACTCACGATTTGTCATTTTATTCTTTTTGGTTAGTTTGCTGTCAAGTTTTGACAGGTTACACAACTCATGGTTTGTTGCAGCACGTTCGCTGTCAAACGGTGTTGACGTCTTTGCTGAAAAAGTAAAATATAAATAACGAAAACCGCAAGAACTTTCCGAACAACCTAATACAATGCTCATTCAACATTATTGAAAAAGAGTCAGATGTATTTGAAGCACATCCACCATTTTTGAACCGTACATCGTTTGTAAACTTTGCATAACCAAAATTTTACTTATTTACTAACAATAGTAGTCTTATTCTTATATTTAGCCCCTAATTAGTTTTTCTTACCTCATGGGAAGAGAAATACCTACATTACTTCTACAGCCGTAAAAACGGATGTAAACCCGAAATAGTCATAAAACAGCTTGTCTTTTAGAGTGTGAAGGAGTTTGTTGTGCATTACAGTTCTGTTTTAACATAATTGCAGAAGACAAAAGATCCCAAAGTCCCAAGAAGTCTCTGCGCTCTTTGTCAAAATACAGGGTTGCAAATTTTGGTACCACCGATAACTTGTCTCTTGAATAATACCCTGATCAGGTGACGATCTTCCCTAATGCACAATGTTAATAACTTCAATGTATTTTCAAAATGATACAGATTTTAGTTTTAGGGAGTTTAATGACTTTGATCAAAACACAAAAAAAAAATATAAAAATTTCATTCCATGACTAAAGTTTACGGGAATTTTCTGGATTTACACATCGTTTTTAATAAACATGGTGTTCCACTAAAAATTGAACCCCTTTAATTTTTTGTAGAACAGTTTAAAAAGAGTTTTATACAAAAGTTGTACGGTCTGTTATGAATGTTTCCATGCGCTGGCTCTCCCATTATATACAGGGTGTAAACGTTATGATAGTCATTATTTAAATGGGGGTTAAAAGAAGGAAAAAGTGTAACATGGAGGTCAAATCGGCATTTTTTTAGAGACAAGCGACTTTAAAGTAAAATAAAATCTGGCAACGCCGCAATGCCAGACGCAAATTACGACGGAACGCAGTGTAAATACAGATGGAGTTTGTTATTTTTGGCTCTTAGGTATTATTTCATTATTTGATAATGTACTCGTAAAATGCAAGCAATTAAAAGAAAACGGACTTACCATTAACTGTCTCAGCGCTTCACCTAGTGTGTGAAAGTTTATTGAACGTATTAAGAAAATCCACTTATAAATAGGAAACACAATTTTGATACGTACATCGTTTTTCTTTTTAAAACTCCACACTGCACTTTTTTTGTATTTGAAGAAGGTGCTCAAAATGTCGTTCTCCACTTTCCACACAAGCTTCATTACGGCGAACCCAGTTTCTTCTTGCTCTAGGCCCTCGATGTTGTCCATTTATTATTTCAGCCGCATTAAAAACTTTTTCGCGAAGTTGTGCTTCAGTTGTTAATGGACCAGCCCCATAAACCATCCCTTTAAGTTCTCCCCAATACCAGGAATCCATCGGATTGAGGTTAGGAGATCTTGCTGGCCATTTTCGAGAATCAAGAGCATTTCGACCAATTCAGCGATTTGGATAATGTGCATTCAAATACTGAATGACGCCTCTAAAAAATTGTGGTAGTGCCCCGTCATGAAGAAACCACAAATTCTGTCTCCGTTGTAATGGCGTGTTGTCTAAGGTCTGTTCCAAAAGTTCTGGTAGGTTATTGGCTAGAAAGCTAATGTATCCTTCTTCTGACAACTTTGGGTGTAACTCGAAAGGGCCAATTATCTGATCGTCAAGAAGACTCGCCCAAATATTTATTTTAAAACGTTGTTGGAAATGACCTTCACGAATGGTATCAGGATTTTATTGGGCCCACGTGTGAGTATTATGCAAATTTAATATCCCGTCTCGCTTAAAAGTACATTCGTCCGTCACTAGAATGTTTTTAAAAAAATCCGGATTTTCAATGTTTTTCAATTTTTTTAAATAATTATTTTGCCTAGGAGGTAATTCAAAACAGTTAGAGGGCGAGATAAATTTATAGCAGGACACCCCGTACTGAAGACACCTCCATTTTTTATTTTCTTGCATACTTTGGCCGCATAATCATGTATGCTTTGTTACATACAGAAGACATAAAATGTTTGAGCGATGAGGAACATGGTAAAATGATCAGTGAAATGAAAACCGTTTTGTGTAAAAAGTGGATAGAATAAACCACATTGTTCGATGAAGTTACGATACGTGCGCTACACTACATGAGGAGTTGTTTATCGACCACTCCGTCCTTAGCTTGTTTCGTTGACTGCAAAGTTTGCTGTTTCGCCGTTTGCAAAGAGGTAATATCCGGACTACGGACTTACCTGACCTAATTGCATTCCGTCTGGGATGGCTGCTGCAACTTGCAACCGTATTAACCATCAAATCGTTTCCTCTTTTCAGTTCCGTGCTTTCGCAGGAAATCATAAATACTGAGCAACAATTTTGATACTTCGGTTTAGAGTTACTCCGAGGGAAAAAACAAAGATTTTGGGGACTATAGATGAATTGAGTTTGATGTTGTTTTTACTAGGTATGCAACGATTGTTAATTAGGCATCGTCAAGTGCGAATGCAAATATATACTGCTGATATTCGCGAATACGAATGCGAATATTTTTTTCTTCGATATACCACATCAAAACATTCTTGAAGGAGAGAAGACTGCGACTTTTGAAGTTGGATATTCCTCTAGTTCAGTTTGATTAATGATTTGCTGTTTGAAAAATATAAGAAAAAATCAAACAAGTATCCAGTTCGTAAAAATACATTTTTTCTTCACAACAAGCTTGTCTATTTGTATTTTTTTATTTTAAACAATTTGTAATTAAAGACTAAATAAAAGTAAGAAAGAATGTTTTTGTTTGTTCGAAGTTATTCCAAAATTATAGCTGTAATCATTTTACACACAGCATCACTTCAGATTGCTCAGTTTATTACGCGTTATTTTTACCAGAACTCGGATTAACTAATCCTAGCTGAGTGACATTTGTCCTTACTTGGAGCGTTTAGGTTAAGTTTAGTCCGATTTCAAATTTTGAGATTTTTAACTTTGCGGCTATCAATATGAATAAACTACAAAAAATACTTGAGTGTAGTTCCATGATGAATTTGAGCTGTTCTTTTTGGACTCTTAAAGTACAGACATCCACATTGACAGCCTCATCGCCATTTGGACTAACTCACTTAACTAACAAAACGAATGAAACTTATGTTTTCTAATGAGAAATATCTGATATCTATTACAATGTGCTTTTCTAGCAAAAAAATGAGCTGATATTTGTTCTACATTCAAACATTCGAACAAGCAGGTCGTGCTGTTGTTCCTGGGAGTCAGCACCTACCTTAACACATTGACTGCGAACTGGGATGAGGATACCCACCTCAGAAACTGAAATACTTTTTTCCTTTTTTTGGAAGCCGGCAGAGAGCGTCGAAAGACGCCGTTCGCCTCCCACCACAGGAGTGGAGGGCGTCTTTTGACGCTGTTCGCACTGAACGTGTTAAATGATTTTTTGAATAATGTTTTGTGCGGATATTTGATGATTCGAAATTTATATAAATTTTTCTCATTACAATGTTTATGGTATTAGGTGGTAACCCCGTTTCATTATATAAATTGTTTGACAGATGTAATCTTTGTTTATGGAAAAAGGCTTTTCAAACAGTTTTTTGTGCTACATCTAGATCAGAAATATGTGTTTTGGAGGTAGCACTCCAGACTGTGATGCCGTATATTATATGAGTTTCAACTAAATCGTAGTACAGTATTGGAAGATAACTTTCCGTAAGAATATTTTTGATAACATCTGTAATTCGGTTATTCCACCTTAAACATGAATCTATAAATACTCTAAGATATTTTAAAGTGTTGACACTATCGATTTTTCCTTTTCTGGCCGTGATAATTAACGGACAATTTTTCGAATAAGATGTAGTTGCAATAATTTTTTTTAAGTTAACTGTTAAAATTTTACTATCAAACCAGTAATGAATATAAAAAAATCATGAAATCCTTTTCAGCGATCTGCTTCAGTATATTCCAATCACTAGCGTTATATAACATGAAGGTGTTGTCTGCAAAACATATAATATTTCCAGTACTATTAATTTTTAATAAGTCATTTAAATAGATATTAAATAATAGTGGACCTAGTACTGTTCCTTGCGGCACACCACACTTGATGTACATTTTTTTACTGAAAGTGTAAGAGATTTTGACAGTGTGTCTGACCTGAAAGGTAACTTTTTAATATTATTTGTGATGTTCGCCTAAATCCCAATCTTTCCAAACTTTAACAAGCATGACATGGTTCGCCGTATCAAAGGCATTTTTCAGGTCAACAAAGATACCAATAGTAAGAGTATTTCTGTCGATATTAGAGTTAATTTCATCCATTGCAGCCAAAATTACATCTGTAGTCGATTTTCCTTTTCTAAACCCATATCGGTCAGAACTTATAATTTTGTTTTTGTCCAAAAATTTTAATATTCTATTGTAATAGTTTTGGATATATATATACAGGGTGGCGCATCGAAAACGAAATAGACGCATTAACTGGCAGCTCACTGTATGTCCGACTAAAGAGATTCATCATCATGAATATAAAAGTATTATGGTTGAAAATCCCTGCAGTACAGTAGAACAACGGAAATAGTCAGTGATTGCTCACTTTTCGGGTAACCAAAACACTACAACCAATAATACATGCACAGTTGTATGCGACATACATGTGTTTATTTTACCAATACTAATACATACTGATAACCTTAAATAAACTAATAACTAATACATACTACGCCTTGCGTATTTATTTCGTTCAAAGTAATCGAGATCGTTCTTGAACAGATCGCTCACCGCAGTGTTGCCGCTGCTTGTGTTTATTATGAGAATTTACAAAATTTACGGAAGCTTCTATGACTTTTACACCTTTTTAAAATATGTTGTGAGCCACCAGAAGTGCCTTTGCGAGCTACCGGTTTGTTGTTGTTGTTTGCAAATCTTGTGTCATCGGCGATCGGATAACAATTAAAACTAAAAGCTACATAATCCGACGATCCTCGTACACATGTTAAATTCGTATCACCCGGTATACACACATCGGAGCATGATTTTATGATCCTGGATTTAACCAGTGCTGCAGTGAAGTTGAACACGTGCATGCCATAAAGCACCTATAAACATGTTAAATGAAAATTTAACCGTCGCAATTTGTGATGCTGACACTGTACACGACCGAAGGATAAAATTAAAACGACATAGGGACCAGTATGTAAAAAGTTCATCGTTTGCTGTGTTTACTGAAATAAAGGGGAATATGTTTCTTTGATGGTATTTACGGAAGTTGGCTGAACAGGTCTACGTTGTTTATGATCTACTGCGAACACGCACGTTCTGACCATATTTTGGTTTGTGAAATAAATAATCTCGTCAAAATGAAAATTTTCGAAGATATGACTTCCTTATAGTTCATTTTAAGCGCAGCTTAAGCAGACCGCGGGATATGTTTGAATGATACGGACCAATATTATTACCTTTGTTTTTAAAGTTTTAAAGTATTGCGCGTTCAACTATTTTGTATAGAAACCTTTAGTTACTCATGGAATTAATTTTTAGAAGAATCACTGACACTTCTTTTTGACACGTCCTGTATAAGTGGTATGTATTTTAGTATAAGTCGCATACATCAATACTTATATTTATACGCATATTGACATTTGAGGTATCTGCAATTTATCAGCCGCCATGTTCAGAACCCCACGAGTTTTTAAAGAATATCGATTTTTTTTTCAAAATCAAAATAAAGTTCATTTAAAGCAACATATTTTCTTGGGAGATATCAATATAAATATTTTGGACGATGATCCCATCACAAATGAATACTTGAATATCCTATCAAGTAACGGATTTCTGTCCTATATAAACCTACCTATAAGGTCCATCAATGGCACATGTATAGATCACTGCTTTGTGAAAGACCTATCCAACAAAATTACTTGTATACCAATAATCCTAGAAAGCGATATTATTGACCACTTCTCCACTATTTTACTGATATCTTCAAATGAAAAACATTCTAACATCCCTACCGTTAATAACAACCAGGAAAATTACAAATTTTTTGTCGACAATTTAAAACTAATATCAAATGTCAAACAAGAATCCTGGGAACAATTATACTCTATAAATAATATAGACAAAGCAACGGGACTGTTCATAGAGAAAATAAAAAACTAATAGACATTAGTACCAATAAAGTAATAATTAGTCACAAAGAGAAAAGCAGAAATGCCTGGATTACCAAAGGATTAATAACATCGGCAATAGAAAAAGAAAGACTATATAATGTAATGAAACTAACGCCAACTACAGAGAATACCGACTGCTACAACCAATATAAAAATAAATTTATAGAGCTTGTAAGGCAAACCAAACGAAAACATTACCTAAATAAATTGAATAATAACTTAAATGATCCTAAGCGGCTTTGGACAACTATTGATGAGATTACTGGGAAAACAAAAGTTAAAGAGTGTGTCACTGAGTTAAATTCAACATCGGGAACAGTATTAAAAAATACTCAACAGATATGCGATGAATTTGTACAATTCTTTACTGACATAGGCGAAAATTTAGCAAGTAATATACAAGCAAATGTACAAAATACTCAGCCTCCAAAAAGAACTTTGAACTCATTTATTTTGGATAATGTCGAGCAATGTGAAGTATACACCACTGTTATGTCCTTAAAAAATCGGAAAAGTCCTGGATTCGATGGTATTAAAAGCGAGCATTTGAAAATTATAGCCCAGGACATAACAGAACCACTCACTTACCTAATCAACAAATGCTTTGAATCTGGCATATATCCCTCAATTTAAAAAAAAGGTAATATAATACCGATACATAAATCAGGAACAAAAACAGATGTTAACAACTATAGACCAATATCAATAATATCCAGTGTAGCAAAGGTTTTTGAAAAAGTTTTATCTACTAGAATGATTCGATACCTCACAAAATTCAAAATTTTAAGTGAAAATCAATATGGATTTACAGAAGGGAAGGCTACATCGGACGCAATAACTAAAATTGTAAATCAAATACATCAAAATATTGATAACAGAATCCCTTCAATCTGCATTTTTGTTGATTTAAAGAAAGCTTTCGACACAGTTAATCACAAATTATTATTAGAAGCATTGGAGAGAATTGGTTTCAGAGGAAACGCGTACTCACTGATCGAAAATTATTTGTCAAATCGCCCACAATCTGTGCAGATATCAGGATCATTTAGTAAAGAAATGTATATTAAGTGTGGTGTCCCACAAGGAACTGTCTTAGGTCCGCTGTTATTCAATATATATTTAAATGATATTTTCCAAATTAATTGTGTTGGAAAAATAACTAGTTTTGCAGATGATACTGCAATATTATATGAAGGCACTGACTGGTCTGATCTGAAAAATGTAATTGAAAATGATTTTATCAAAATTATTCGGTGGTTTAACAGTAGAAAATTAAGCATTAACTACTCTAAAACACATTTTTTACCATTTGGATCTTATGCTAGACATCTGCCAAATTACACAAATTTCTCCTTCAACATTAATGATCAAAAAATGCAAATTAATAGAGTGCCCAACATAAAATACCTTGGAGTGGTCTTGGATCCTCACTTACGATGGGACATCCATGTCAATTATATTTTAAAGAAAGTTAGATCTGTATCCTACAAAATTAAATACCTTGGGAATATATTGACAGAAAAATATCTTCGAACATTATACCATGCACTGATTGAGCCTCATCTCACATATGGTATATTAGCATGGGGAGCTGCATGTTCCTGACATATCTATAATTTAGATGTTTTTCAAAAAAGTATTTCAAAAATGATATTTAAAAAACCGAAACTTTATCCCACTGAAAAATTATACGCAGATGTCCGAATATATGATATAAGACAGCTTTATTTCTTACACAGTATCACTCACTACCATAAATTTGTAAACACCGACCAAGAAATTAAACATAATCATTATACCAGGTACAAAATTCGTGGCACAGTAGTTCCTCAACCGCATAAATCTATAATGCAGCGCCTAAATTTTATGAAATTATACCTAAAGACTTAAAAGATTTACGTTTCGGAAATTGTTTCAAAAGAAATTTAAAAAAGTGGCTACATTCTATATCTAGGACTGAAATTTATAAACTCATAAATACGAACATCAACTAAATACATAATCGACTGTAGCTAATTTTTGTCCTTTTTTGTCATTTGCATTCTACAGTTTCAACTTAAATTATTGGTCCATGTATAGGCGATGCCTTCTATTGGGCCTGTTTTGATTTTATATTTATTTACTCATATTGTTTGTTATCTTTGTACATTGAGTAAATAAAAAAAATATATATTTTCATATCAAATGGAGGTCTAGACACAATATATGCCGCATAAGAGCAGAAGAGTAAGTAGAATTCCACAGATCACTAAACGATCACTCAAGGAATAAAGCGCTTAAACAACTTTTCTAGATAATTGTAGTTTCTACAATCTTTTTATAAAGCATGTTTGTGGTATCTCTTTACCTTTTAGAGAAAAATGACAAAAAGTAATAATTCTGACATTTCAAACGACATAAGACAAGGTTGCGCTCCAAGGTTACATGAGGAGCTTTAATACATTATTAATAATTGTGTATAAAGTTTGTACCAAACTTGCAATACTTTTGGCTGTATTTTGTCTGGGCTAAAGGGGGATGGCTCAAAAATGTTTTCTTCTGAATGACCTGCGCTTATTGGCCACTCCTAGAAGAAACGATATTGAGACCTAGAAGCTTGGCGGGTCAATTTGATGATTCAATTTGCAAATCTTTGCGTATTTAGGATCCACTTAATTTTACTGCGCTATGGCTCCGCATCGCAAACGCAAGTGCATGGCCCACGTCAGCACCTCCACCCCCAACTCCGAACCTCATTCAACCTGAGGAGCAAAAAGTAATCCGCAAACAGAACGCGTACGTTCCCAGCATTCCCCTTTGCCCAGCATTCCCCGCGAAGTGAATTGTACTTGTATGTGTAATTGTGTAATTGGTGTGCAACCAGCAGTTCTTTGCGTAATTAAGCACTAACCAGGTGCTAAACGAGTAGTTCAAATAAAAGAATTCCACACGACTCCTGAATTCTACTTTGTTCTACGTGTTCGGTATATTGCTGGATTTTCGTCGGATTATAGCCTGGTTACGTGGAAAAACGGAATAATAATCTTAAATCTCTCTCTTAAAACTAAATACTGTAGAGCAGCTGAAGAACAGTATTACGGAAGCGATTGAAAATATTCCTCCCGAAACCTACCAAAAAGTGATGGAAATTGTAATCAAGAGGGCTTCAGTTTTCGAGGTTTCTAGAGGCGGACATTTGTCTGATATTAATTTTCATACATAATTTCTGAGTTTCAGTAAAAGATTAAGATGAAAAAAAATGAACGTATTTTATTTCATTTCACAAATATTCAAGTCACAAACTAGTCAGTTACATATCGGCCACCCTGTACAAGTTGGTATTCTCATCAACAGGTCACCACTACTGTTCTTTTGTAGCTGAGGAACAAATAGCTGAAATAATCGCAATGTTAACTTAAACCTTAAACGCTCACGGTTGAGTTCAATTTGCACAAAACCAAAATTTTCATCGAACGCAAATTTTCTATTAGCTTGAATACCGATCCTGCTTTGTTGTTCATTTGACAGTTCGATTAAATATGAATTAGCCACCTCTGCGGTCTCGTACGATTTTCATTTATCCGCGAAGCTTTGATCATATACTTTCCGATCGTAACGGAATTTTGTATTTGTCGGGCCAGTCGCAATCGCAGCAGAACAAACAAAAAAAACCTTGGCATTAACGCATAAAGGTTTCACGAGAGTGCATAACGTTTCGCGTTTGTTTTTTAGTTCGTGTTTATACATAAAATGCATTTGCGAGAATCGCGCAGTGGGCTATGGCGTGATTTCATACCTGTGTTAAAAAGAAGGCCATGCATAGTCATGTTATTTTGTCACAGAGTACCATCAGTCAGGAAGGCCTGTAAAAAATCTGGTACGTTGGGTTTTGTTACTGTCGTCCTGACACATCTAATAATAATTTAAAATAATGGGTGATTTTTTTGCTAGTATCTTTTTGGCAACACTGTTTTTGACAGATGACGCGTGAATCGTGTCTTGTGTCATTGTCAAACTTGTTCAGTTTGGTCTATAATTTAACCATGAATCGACTTATGAACGAACAACGCTTGCAAATTATTGAATTTTACTATCAAAATTCATGCTCGGTTAAGAGAGTGCATCGAGCACTGCTTCCAATTTATGGGCAATTTGGTCGGCCTACTGAGGGAGCTATTCGGAAGCTTGTGACTAAATTTCTAACCCAGTTTACATTATTGGACATTAAACCACCAACACGCAGACGTAGAGTGAGGCCTGAAGAAAATATTGCGGCTGTATCCGCCAGTGTTAGTGATGACCGTGAAATGTCGATTCGCCGCCGTTCGCAGCAATTGGGCCTCTGTTACTCCACTACGTGGAAAATTTTGCGACAGGATTTGGGTGTAAAACCTTATAAGATACAGCTGGTGCAAGAATTGAAGCCACACGACCTCCCACAACGTTTCCAGTTTGGTGAATGGGCGCTGGCAAAGTTGGAGGAAGATCCACATTTTTATCGAAAAATTGTGTTCAGCGACGAAGCTCATTTCTGGTTGAATGGGTACGTTAACAAGCAAAATTGCCGCATCTGGAGTGAAGACCAGCCAGAAGCATTGCAAAAGCTACCAATGCATCCCGAAAAAATCATTGTTTGGTGTGGATTATGGGCCGGTGGCATCATCGGGCCGTACTTCTTCAAAGACGACAATGGCCGGAACGTAACTGTGAATGGCGAGCGCTACCGTGCGATGATAACAAAGTTTTTTTTGCCCAAAATGGAAGAGCTGGACTTGGCTGACATGTGGTTTCAACAAGACGGTGCCACATGCCACACCGCACACGAAACAATGGCCCTATTGAGAGACGAGTTCGGTGAACAGTTTATCTCACGTTTGGGGCCCGTCAATTGGCCGCCTAGATCGTGTGATTTAACGCCGTTGGACTAACATGTGTGTTGGGCCTTATTATCCAGGAATCCGGGAGTGCCAGCTCACAGACTTCGAGGAAAAAATGAGGAAAGGGGAAAGAAGGAGAGACCACTTTGTTTTCCTTTTGTTTGAAAATTTAACTTAAAATAAACGTGCACTATGTTCTCACACTGCTGTTATTTCACTTCTTAATTACTTTATAATAAGCGTAAACGACTTGACAACACCCTCTGAAAGTAGGCAACCTACACTACTTGCCCCCCAAGACGTGATCTTTGATCCGCGCCTGGTATTATCATATATTAACATATTCTTCTTGAAGATAGTCAAACTAATGCTATTTTCCCGTGTCCACAAAATTATCCGAGATAAAGTGATGTAACAATTTATTTTTTTATTATTTTGAGCTGATTGTAGAAAATTGTGTATCTGTATCGGGCCTAATAAACGATTATGTTCCTAGGAGTGTTTCATGCCATATCCAGTTTAACGCCCTGGATACATGAATAAATATTACATCAGGACACACGTAATCTTTTTGGGTGTCTCCTATTTGATATTGATGAAACCAAATCGCAGTTTGAAAAAGGAAACAAAACATGGTTCAAATCAAATCTAAAACAATAATCCGTTCGGGCATATCATTTACGCAAGTCACAGTCCGTGAAACTTTGCTCTACTTGCTGGTAGAGAAACTTTCAAGGTTTAAAAAAATGTCGTTTTATTATTATCTCAAAGATCAAAACTAATATATACAGGGTGGCGCATCGAAAACGAAACAGACCCCTGTATATGTAATTCATGAGACCGCTTTCCCCCCCTAGACGACACTGGAATTCATAATCATTTTCTAGTTAGTGCAAATTTAGCGTCTTATTGCAATATGCAACACTGCAAAATTTAACAAAAGGAGTGCAAGGATTTTTTAGATATTAATAAAGAACCAACAAGAATTAACCTGCATCTTTAAAAAAAGACTTTTTATGACACATTTATACGAACTTTACTACTCGAATTTAGTTAGGGGTTGCCCCCTTATAATATATAATAACGGTCTAACATGAAGTTAATACCCTGTACATGTTAAGGTTCCCAGTCCCTTTGCCTAGAATTATTATCATCACCGACATCCATTCAGCCTGTGTGAATGACCAGCCTTCATCGACTGACCTTATTATGAAGCCTTTGCTTCAGGTTGAAACATGGAAGATTTTGAACCCCGTAATTATCCCTTATCTCAATTAATTACGTGTAGTTCAGCGGACTGATACAATGTATTAGATGGCGCTAGGTATATTAAGTCCATAAATTATAATTTATAAATGTGACTCCCGACTTTCGTGATATATACCACCGCGCTGGCGGAATAAACCGTGTCAAAGTTTTAAGCACTTTAAGCTTATTGGAAATGTAGCACTTTTAGAACAAAATTCATAAATAGTGAAAGTTGCTGGCCTTTGCATATATCTAAATACGTAAGAGTCTAGTTAGATACGAGGTGTGTGAATTAAGTGAAGATACTGGCAACGTAGCGTTCGATCTGGCAACATTGGAGGCTCCGGGCTTAGAGGGGAAAACATGTGATCCGCCTCCAGTACAAGTTTGAACTCGATCGAGTCATTTGGTTGTCCGTGGCGTTTTTTTTTTGTGAAGGCTTTTTCTATTGTGTTCTAAAAATGAGTGACCAATAATTTCAAGCAACGGTGTTCTATCAGGTTTTGCTTCGGACTTGGGCACAGTGCAACAAAAACTCTTGCTAAACAGGCCTACGGAGATAGTGTTTTGTCAAGAGCCCAGGTTTTTGGGTGGTTTGAGGCAGTTTTAGAAGGAGACAGTCAATTGAAGATGAACCACGAAGTGGTATCTATATGAACATTTTATTCATATTCCTTCATGCTGAATTTGGATCAATATTATGTGATTTCATTCTGTAACATCCTGAACGGCTGGCCTATTAAAATTTTAATAAACTGCTATGAAACTCAAAAATGAGTATCATACATCATTTATGAACCGACACATTTAACAAATTATGTAGCACGCGCGAGTGACGTTTGGTGAAAAATTAGATCACCCAAAATAATTGAGCATTTTCAGTATAGCCAGTAATATGATGTAAAAGGCATGGAAATTGAATAACTAACCGAAGTTTATAATACATATTAGGGAGAATGATTAAATGTATAAAATTTATCAGCATTTTCGCCAATAACCTGATAACGTATTCACGTTGGCGTTGTTAATTAAAATTAAAAATGAATTAAAATATTTCCAGTTAAAACAAAGGCTATATTTGTTTTTGACAAATCTATAGAATTGTGAATACTTTAAACTTTCACGTTACTCCTTGTGAATTTGACAATTGTTGATTTTAACTACCTGTAGTAATAATAATCTACTCATATCCTCATACATTTTGGGATACCAGAAGTTTGTTTTGCTCCACGTCAACAAAGTCCATAGGGAATTATTGATTTCAAACAGATCGTTGGAAAGCAGTTAACGTAACGAGGTATCTTCTTGAAAGTTTGAAGCGAGCATCAGGTAATGCAAAACAGCTTGATTATATAGCAAAACGGGAGGAACCTCTTTGCAGTATGATATAATAACAGCATATCTAATATAAAACGGAGGGGACACTGCCCAAAATTTGAAGTTTATCGGTTGCCTTAAAGTCGTCTGATTTAATGGTGGACCCGGGGTTTCTCGAGGCAGTACATTAGGTCCGTTTCTATGTATACGATATCGTGGCAATGTGTCCAAATACAGATACAACGTTATACGCAGATGACACTGCCTTCACTCTTAAGCACTATTAGCAATCTGTTTGCCTTAGCCACCAAAAGGCACAGGTAATGTTGTCCTGTTGGAACAGTAACTGTTTAATTTTGAATTCCTCTAGATCAGCGATGGTTGCCTTCAATGACATAAAACAAGTAGTTAAATGTAAGGAGAAAAGTGTACCAGCACCCGGATTTTAGTTATTTGTACAATTCGATGAGTACTTGAATTGGTATAAACAGGTAGATATCTTCAATAAACTATCAAAGTACTGTTATGTGATATTTCAGCTAAGAAATTTCATTGCTATTGGTATTCCAGAGCTCTGTTAATTTTGTTTGCTGGGGGAATTGCTCTCGTATTAGCGAAGTATTTGTCATTCAGTAAAAAAATATTGAGATCAACGGCTTTAAAATGTCGACATCAAAGAGTTATTCAAATTGGGATAATGCTAGTTCACTTTTTATACAGGGTGACTTCGAAGTTGAGTCATTTATTTTAACAGTGAGTAGATCTGATCAAAAGAAATGTTTTTTTCCTTTAACATTTTTCTGATAAAATTAAAGTAACAAAGTTATAGCCCTTTAGAGGTTTGAGTACCGCCCTGTCTCAATAATAATATTATGTGCTCGTGTTTGGCAACAACGGATATAATCCGCCTTATCGGTTCATCGCATCGGAAACAAAAAAGCGAAAGAATTTGAAACGCTTATCATGATGTTTTTACTACAATTTTATTCAGTTGTATTCAGTCAATGTGTCAGTCGGTAACGCGTGAGTGAATAAAGGTGTTTGTTGTGTGGCTCAAACGAAATAAAAAATGGCACATGTTTACGAAAATGCTGAACTTGTGGACATTCTTATTTACGGGGGGGTCTTTACAAAATGCTGCCGCGGCATCACGGATTTATGCGGATCGGTTTCCCAATCGAGTGCAACCAACCCCTCGTGCCTTTGTTAATGTAGTACAAAGGGCTAGTGAATCAGGCGACTTAACACCTCACAGGGGAGGGCATGCCGGTGCTCCAAGACCGCACGATCAAATACAGGTCCGCACTGAAATACTTGTCGGGAGGTAACATTTTTTTTTATTTTTACACATATATTTTGGTTTATCTTCCTTCTACAATCATTATCTGAAAATTAATGACTCAACTTCAAAGTCACCCTACCCTGTATATGTATAGATGCCTAATTTACATCTTGAAGATTTTTCTATCAAAAGAAAAGAAATTAAATGCTACGGATTACGCCAGTCACACGACACAGTTGTTCCTCCCTATATATTTTCATTGACAGCAAAAGGTTCCACAGTTATGGCAGTAAGACTTTATACGCACTTACCAAATTCCATAAAGGGTATAACCAACTTACATCTATTTAAAGCAGATTTGTCAAAGAAGCGTCCATGCAGTGTTGCCAAACTGCTAGATTATATTTATAAGCTGCCATATTTATTACGATGGTTCAGAAAACATTTTTCGAATCATTCTTCCGGCACCGTGTTCTATATCATAAAAGACGAATTTGCATTTTTATTATTTTTTATAGAACCGAGAATATTAAGCTGCGTAGGAAACTGCTTGAAAATTAATACAAATTTTATATGAAACATGGCTTCTAATGTGACTAATGAAACTTATCCTGTGGTTTTCGTGCTCGTAAGACTCCATTCTCTGTACGAATAAAAACCACTTACATGTTGTTCAGATTTCAGTTTATTGTAGGATGTTTCAAACAGTGTATGTAGTGTGTGTTACAATTGACATCTGTGACGATATACAATTTGACCAGCCAATGGCGTCCTGTGAGAAGGGATTGCTTATTTTTGGATTACCTTCAACAAGCTTTGTCTGGTAAATTTATCGTTTTTTTAGTACCAAAGTGCAACGCATGAGTCCCCACGCTGATACTTATTTTATGTTAAATGCCTCATTCGATGAGTTTTTTTTTGTTAGAAAGTTCCCGATTTACAGTATTGTTGAAAACTTAAGATGCTTTAATAATTTAAAAAAAAAGTGGAGTCCACCTCAGTTCTAGCTTTGTTTCAGTTAGCATTGCATAGATAAAACTGCCTTTGTGTACTATATTTTTGGAGTGCCCTAAAAAATCTACAGTTTGAGCATTTATAAAAGTCTCTAGGTAGTTTTTAACGAAAGTTTTACGAATTTACTATTTATGTAGCAATTTTTTAACTTCTCTTAGATCAGTTCATAAAATATTTAATATTAGTTAAAAAGATAGTTTTGGAGCGTATTAGAATCAACTGCATCAACATTTTTTTTTGTGACACAGTATTTTTGTTCATTTATAAAACCTCAGCCTACCTTAGTTCTAGCATTGTTTCCGTTAGCAAAAATAGGTAAAATTAGTCAAAAAGATAGTTTTGAAGCGCATTAAAATCATCTGCTACGAAATTCTTTTGAGACCCAGGATTTTTGTTTAATTCAAACAAAACAAAGGCAAAATTAAAAATAGGTATTAAACATATTTTTGAATAATACTTGTTAATCGATTACTAAATTAACATCGAATACCATGCTTAATATGCATTTAATAATAACAAATATGCTAAGTTGAAGCTTCTACAAATACTACAGGATCCACTGATTGTTCTGATCGATACACTTACAAAATAACAAGACGTCAAACATCACCTTGTCCCTTTAAATTGGTACGATCAGTCTATCACTCTCTAATTTTTTTTTGTTTTCTATCTGCTCCCATTTCGGCTGTCAAGGAAGAAATAATATCTATACTACAACTATTTAAAACTGTAATGACTCATACGCGTGATCAACACGTGATCAGAGCTCGATCCCGGCTTCCTTCCAGTACAGCCGTATAGCGTACGACATATGTTGTTTCTGTGGCTTTGCGGTGGTCAACAGCACAGACATAGATGGAAATAATGGCTGATTGTTTTCCGCCGGTAGAACCAATGAAATCAAAGACGCGCCTCGACCGGCAGACTCATAGGCGTCGGCAACGCATTGGAACGTGTTTCGTTGAGCGATCGCATATTGTGTGTTTTTATAAGAATTGTTGTGTGATTGTTATTGTTGTGGTTTCTGTGGTTACTGTTTTGGTTATACTTAACCATGGAGAGTACAAATGGCACGAGTGGAAGTACTGAAAGCCATGGAACAAGTAGACGGCTTCGTAAAGCACTGAAGAGGGACGCGAAAGAAATCGTGCTCAACGTGTTCAATTATCTGAACAGAACTATGTCGCAGGGAGATGCACTCGCGCGTTGTGAAAGTATGACAGGCGTTCCAGAGTGGACCATTCGCAGAGTGGTGCATGAAAAGAAGAAAACTGGAGCTACTACTGATAAAAAGTTTAATTTGAAGGGACGAAAGGCCGTTAAATTGGATGACGATAGCAAAATGGCGTTAAGGCGAACCGTACATTCATTCTTCTTTAGGAATGAGATACCAACCCTCAAGGCTGTACATGCAGCGATCAAGGAAAATGAAATTATACCCCAAATGAGCGTCGAGGTAATGAGGAAATCCCTGCACGAAATTAATTTTCGTTACGAAACGCGTAATCGGAAGTCAGTATTGATAGAGAGACCTGAAATAGTCGCCTGGCGTCGAAAATACCTACGCGAAATGATTGAATATAGGCGACAAAGCAGAAAAATCTATTATTTGGACGAGACATGGGTAAATGCAGGTCACACAGTTAAAAAAACCTGGATAGACAAAAACGTAGTGAGTAACCGACAAGCAAGCATTGAAGGTTTGTCAACAGGTCTTCGTGGACCGTCAGGGAAAGGTCAAAGATTGATCGTAACTCATATTGGTAGCGATAGTGGCTTTTTAGAAGAGTGTGACTTGATTTTCGTCTCTAAGAGAGGAGGTTATTACCATGACGAAATGAATGCCAGCTGCTTCGAGAGCTGGTTTCAAGGGGCGCTTCAGCGAGTTGAGTCCAACTCTGTGATCGTCATGGATAATGCTTCCTACCATAGTCGTCGAGCCGAACGTGTACCGACTATGGGATCTCGAAAAAGTGACATGCAGCAATGGTTGCGCGAAAAAGGAATCCCGTTTGACGATTCATGTGTGAAAGCGGAATTGTATGAAAAAATTAAACAGCACAAACCTGCGAACATTAGTTACGTGACTGATGAGATGGCCTGCCAATTTGGTGTCACTGTGCTGCGGTTACCGCCCTACCACTGTGAACTGAACCCAATAGAGCTCATCTGGGCTCAAGTGAAGGTTTATATTGCGCGCCATAACACAACCTTCAAATTACCAGACGTTAAGGTTTTACTTGAGACTTCCATACAGCTAGTAACGCTCGAAGCTTGGCCGAATGCTATCCGTCATGTTGTGAAGGAAGAAACAAAAATGTGGCAGCTTGACCACCACATCGACACCATCATAGAGCCAGTTATAGTCAATTTCAACGAGAAAAGCGATAGCGACAGTTTATTACTGTCAGATGTAAGTGGAAGCGACGATGAATAAAGGTAATTCCCAAATTTTTGACTTACAATATGTTTCAAACCACTCTTTATTAAGCATGTGACAAATCTAGTTCACCCATGTTAAACATTCATACCCCGCCTATGAACAGCCGACTACTGGTAGTTAAGTGACGTTCACGTGAACATCGATGAGTCATTACAGTTTTAGATAGTTATAGTATAAAATGTGTACCCCGCTAACGATTACACAGCGTCAGCAGCGCGGCGACTCACAGCAGGTGTCGAGCTCTCAAGGTCATAGAAATTCGCCTAAAAATTCAACGTGATTTTCAGGCAGTTGCTCTGCTGTACTGCATTGGATATGCCGTGCCGTAACTATCAAGATCAATAATAATTGGAGAATATTAAAGTAGCGCAGCGTAATGCAGTCTAAAATTACGGCCGATCCGTGGAAACTCGACACTGCGATGTGGCTGTTAAGCTACACGACTTCGGGACAACATTAATGCTGACGATTGTACGTTAATGTTTTGCGACAATTGCTGATTTGCAGCGCCGGATTCGGTTGCGATTTGAGTTTTCAGCTCGACTTCTAAACTTCCATAGGCACAACGCAATTCCGAAAGAAATCTGCGTACGTTTAGCGTTAAGGTACTCGTCGACTGGCCCGCAATGCCTAAAGCGCACTTGCAGCAAGAAACAAACTCCGATCGGTTCATATGAAAGAAGAAACGCTGAGAGTCAGACTTACAGACTTTCCTTGACGGCTGAGTCTTCCTTGGAAACAATGGATCTCTGCTTGGAGACAGTGAAACAATGAGCCGAATTCATAAAACAAAGGATATCCTTGTACTTGCAAATTTTTAAGGAAATCCTCCAGATGGTATTTATAATAATTTGTAAATGCTTTTGCTTTTTGAGCATAAACATATGCCTCAAAGCAGTGACATAAGTAAAGGGATATTCATAATCTTCATCTTATACAGGGTGCGGCAGAGAGGATGGACGGTTTTAAAAAAATCATAAAATAGTTAATTTTTACACGAAAACAAATTTATTGATGGAATCAGGTTCACAAGGAAATAGCATTTGAGACAGTCAAGTGTGGAAATCACATCAGGCATGTGGTGGCTGAAATCGTTGATGCAGTGCTGGAGGTGTTATTGGAAGTTCGCGCAGACTCTCTCCAACATCGCTCTCTCAACTTGGGCGAGTTCCACGCGAATTTCGCCCTTCAATTCGTCCAGAGTTCGGGGCTTGTTCGCGTATACTCAAGCCTTGAGGTGTCCCCATAAGACGAAATGAGGTTCTCATTTTGATCGATCAGTGCTTCCATCTCACGTGCGAAGTTCATTCGTTGTGCATAATCTCCGGGCTGTAACTGTTGCACAATGGCCAATTTGTAGGGGTGAAAGCGGAGATCCATATGCGAAATTCACCTTACCGAACGATCACTAAGGCGAAGTGCAGCAGCATGTTTCAGGGCACATCGAGTCGGACTGCGAAGAAAGACCTGTCGACCTTACCGAATGTTGATTCGTATTTTTTCGTCCTCTCTCATTTTTATTTTTGGAACTAGTGACTTTTGCAAGATAATAGGAGCAATGGCAATTTCATCTGCGATGAACTGCAGGTCGTGGCCATTATTTTCTCCAGTTTCCTCATCACTTGAGGATGACATTCTTATTAATTCGATAAAAAACTGTATCCAGTAAAAATACGGAACGGTCTGTGTAAGCTCTGGAGTACAACTGTCAGTGATGCCGAGTGAACGAACTCCCACGTCAACTACAAGCTGGAACAAGTCAGGACATGTCGCTCAAGATACAAATACCAGTCAACCTTTTACGTGTTCTTGGAGGATACCCTACCCTTTTCTCCGAAGCAAGACCTTATCCCTTTACCTTATACTTCCGAGGATATGCTCTTTTATGAATACGGCTCAAGGACGCTTTCTTGAGGAACGTACAAAGAAGGATTTAAGTTTTCATTTTACACTAGGATGTAACCGTAGTCACCACAAGATGTCAACGATGACAGAAAGATTTTGTTTTATTTCTAATCAGTAAAAAAACGTACATCAAGTGTGGTGTGCCTCAAGGAACAGTACTAGGCCCACTATTATTTAGTCTCTACTTAAATGACTTATTCAAAATTAACAGTTCTGGAAAGATTATATATTTTGCAGATGACACCCTCGTATTCTATAAAGCTGATGACTGGAGCACACTGAACCAAATAGCTGAAAAGGATTTTATAAGGATCATTGACTGGTTTGATACTAAAAGTTTAACAGTTAACTTCAAAAAAACAAAATTTATTGCATTTACATCCTATTCAAAATTTTTACCTACCTTCGAACAAATTTCCGTTAATTATCATGGCCAAAAGACCAAAATCGATGGAGTTAACACTTTGAAATATCTTGGAATATTTATAGACTCACATCTAAGGTGGGATAACCATATTAAATATGTTATCAAAAAAATTAGAAATGTTGCCTATAAACTCAAAATGCTTGCTAACATTCTTACAGAAAGTTATCTGCGAATCCTATACCATGCCTTAGTTGAAACCCATATAATATACGGCATCACAGCCTGGGGTGCCGCCTGCAAGACATATATTTCTGACCTGAATATAGCACAAAAAACTGTTTTGAAAGCCATTTTCCATAAGCCAAGATTATATCCAACGAACAACTTATATCAAGAAACAGGGATACTTGATACAAGACAACTTTATTTCTTACATGCCACCACCTTATACCATAAGTATTGTAATAAAAAGAAAAAATCCTATAAACACGAGCATAACACACGATTTCGAATAGGCTCATTTAATATCCAAAGACCACACAAAACATTATTCAAAAAATCATTTAAATTCTTAGCAGCTAAATTATATAATATAGTACCAAACGAAATAAAGATACTTAATTTTGGAAAAAAATTTTAGTAATGTGCAGCGAATGACTATACATAATTATATAGAAAACTAAAACTACAAAATTCCAATTACATTAATACCTTTTAGATTTAACAATAATTGTTATACACATATATGATTGATTGTTAGTTATTAAGATATAAACCACACACAGGCGATGCCTTCTGTGTTTTTTTCATATTTATTTGCCCATTTTTCGTATTTTGGCGAAAATATTATTATTATTTCGATCAAATACATCTCCTTACTAAGCTTCTTGTTTTTTCATAGTCACACATCATAATTTATAATAATATAATATTTGGAAATAAAATGTTTTTTGTGAAATGCTCAGATAGTTGAATCTGACACACGTAATCTACAATCTGCAGCCAGCAGCGAAGTTCAATGCAACTGGTTGCCTATATTGAGTTTTTTTTAGTTTTCTGTGATTACGCTGTAATTCGAGACAAGCACGAGATTTTGCTGTTTATTGATATTTAGCACAATTAAAGCAAATCGTCACAATTTCATCAAAATGATCAGCAAAGAAAAATCTTTCTGACGTCGATGACAGCTTGTGTCGCCAACTGCTACAAGTTACTCTAAAATGAAAATTTAAATCCTTAATTGAACGTTTTATTTCACTGTGTCCAAGGAGAGATAATGATTACGTCAGCAATATTGAATATTTTACTTTTTCGGATTTTTTACAAAACTTGGTCGATTTTGACTTGTACACAGTGTTAGCTTTAAATATTCGTGGTAGAAATGCGTATAACCGAGTAGAGCGCAGAATGTAAGGACTGGCTAGGTTTGATATTGCCTCATGACCACACAAAAGGACACAAAATTTTTAATATGCAATATTTTATACTCATTTTACTGAGCCTCTCGAAATACCTCCAGTGAACGCGAGTTGTGACGTTTAACCCACTCCTTTGTATTTTTTTAACCCAGACGAAACCTAGTAACAGCGGTACTCCTTGACGCTAAAAAAATATCATGTTGGTCATATCTTGTTTATACTTGACTGTTTGTTCATAACGAGGATGCTGATATCCGGCTCTGTGCCAATAGGCTGTTGCGAGTTGCATAACAGCAATAATGTTTGCTCAAAATACAATGCGCTTTGCAAAATGCACGATTGCCGTTTGTCTACAAACCAACAATGCCGGAAATAATTGTCTCTACTTCTGGCATTACCGTTCTGGCCGTAGAACGCTCGATATTGTCTATTGGCGCAGAAATCATCTATCAGTTACGGTAGAAGAACGCACAGACTGCAGATGCGGCAACTAACGTCAGCAATCACACTTTTCACTTGCATATAATAGTATAACTGGTACCTTTGGCAAATCTGAAAGAATTATTCCAATAACTTGAAATTTAAGGAAGTTATTATACAGGGTGTTTCAGTTTATTGTTGCATAACTGTAAGATTCGATAGAACTTTTAAAATTAATGCATAAAGTCTATATAAACATGGGTCGAAAAATGCGTGGCTTCCGAAATACAGGGTGTTTAAATTTACTTTCTATAATAGTTTTTTTAAATATTTCGAACAATATTTGATGTATAACAGTAAAACTTGGTATACAAGGATTTTTTGGTACGACAAAACGAACCATGGGCATAGTTTTACTGTAGCCGCTAGAGGGCGCTCTCTACTGTACCTGTAGTGTATTAAAATGACCGAAAATTTTTTCTTCGTGCAATTTTTTGCTTTTTGAATAAAAAAACTGATTCTTCGCACTTTTCAACATAAAAAAGCTCTCTTGTGAATTTTCGTTATAGTTAGCTGTTTTTGAGATATTTCGATTTTTAAGGTTCGATGCATTTTTAATTATTTATGTTAAAATAACGTTAAAAAGTCAGTATCTCGATAATTTTTAGAAGTAGGCTGTGCCTGCAAATATTTTTGAAATTGAAAGCAGAATAAGGTTAAACGTCAATTAGTTGACAGTTAGTTTTGTTGTCTGTTGAAACCTGAAACGTTTTTTTGCAATTGTGAATGCACGAAATTTAGTTTGTTTTATCTGTTTTTTTTTGTAAGTTTTATAAAAATGCCATTTTTATTCTCCAATCAAGAGTTAGCGGATATTCATTTTGTGTATGGCTTTGTAAATGGAACGCAGCAGAAGCAGCCAGAGAATACGCACGAAGATTTCCAAAGAGACGACATCCAACTCGCTCAGTTTTTGTAGGAGTGCATCGCCAAATAATTGAAAATGGTTTTGGAAATCTCCAAAGGGATCAAAACATAAATGTTCGTCAGCGCAGATTTACCCGTATGATTTTGCGTGAGTTTGATAGAGATCCGACCACAAGTGTTAGGAGAGTTTCTGGTGCCTTGGGAATTTCAGCAAGCCGTGTTTACCGTGTTCTTAGAAATGACCATAGACGTCCTTACCATTTGCAATCTGTGTAAGGACTACAGCCAGGGGAAGAAGAACGAAGAATCACATTTTGTCAGTGGATTCTTGATAAAACTGATAATAATAGGGAGTTTTTAAGTAACGTTTTATGGACCGATGAGTCATGCTTCACTAGACGTGGAGTGGTAAATTTTCATAATCAACATATTTGGTCGCATGAAAATCCGCATGCAGTTCGGGAAAGAAATTTTCAGCATGAATTTAGTGTGAACGTGTGGATTGGTATCTACCGTAATCGACTATTTGGACCCTACCTTTTGCCTGCAAGGTTAAATGCTGCGACCTTCTTGGAATTTTTAAAGGCTGAACATGCAAATATGTGGGATGATGTTATATTAAATTTAAGAAGATTGGCCAGGTTCGAGGTTGATGGTTGTCCAGCTCATTATTCGAGAATAGTTAGAAACTGGCTGGACGAAAATTATCCAGAAAGATGGATCGGCCGTGGAGGACCAGTTTCTTTGTGTAGGAATTTCTAAAAGAAAAAGTGTTCCAGACTCCCGTAACCACAAGAGATATGCTAATAGACAGAATCAGGAATGCATGTGATGAAATAAGGCCTTATTTGAATAATGCTATACCACGTTCGATCATTCGTAGATGTGAATTGGGTATTGAACAATTGGGTTTACATTTCGAGCAACTACTTTAGATTTTGTATGTTTGTCCTGACTATCCAATAGCATTTTAGTTGTAAATAATTAATTTAGTTTGTTAAAAATAATATTGGAAAATTAAACAAATTAATATTCTGTTTTTTTGTGTTTATTTTGAGTTAGGAATTATTGCTGTGTTTAAAAACACAATCTAAACGATCATCTTAATTACTTGTAATGCCCAAATCGAAAATGTAAACAAAAAATTATTTTCCCATAAATAATTAAAAATGCATCGAACCTTAGAAATCTAAATATCTCAAAAACGGCTAACTACAACGAAAACTCTTAAGAGAGCTTTTTTATGCAGAAAAGTGCGAAGAATTAGTTTTTTTATTCAAAAAGCAAAAAATTGCACTAAGAAAAATTTTTCGGTCATTTTAATACACTACAGGCACAGTAGAGAGCGCCCTCTAGCGGCTACAGTAAAACTATGCCCGTGGTTCGTTTTGTCGTACCAAAAAACCCTTGTATACCAATTTTCACTGTTATACATCAAATATTGTTCGAAATATTTAAAAAAAACTATTTTAGAAAGTAAATTTAAACACCCTGTATTTCGGAAGCCACGCATTTTTCGACCCATGTTTATATAGACTTTATGCATTAATTTTAAAAGTTCTATCGAATCTTAAAGTTATGCAACAATAAACTGAAACACCCTGTATTTTCTGTGTTAGACGCTGTAGGCGACCGCACCCCTGCGTCGAGATACGGCTGTGACGTCACATTACACAAGTTCAGCTTCGCAGCAATAACGGCTCTAACGCAACGGCCCTTGGATATTGCATGAATCCTTAGCGCTTAAGCTGACCAGTTTGTATCTTGACATAGACTGATGTGCGGTATTATAGTTATAAAATAAATAAAATGGGAGAAGGTTTTGTGAGTGCCGGTTCCACAAATCTTCCAAAGGTGGACATAATAATGGTTAATGATTAAATATACTATGGAAACATTTTTTCTTGAGCCCACATTAGATCAACACCAGGGAGTTTAAGTCTTAGAATATGGCCAGAATTATGACTCACTAAATTTTACAAAAAAACAGTTTCTACGTTTTCCAGGTGGCAAAACAATGTTTTTGAGACTCAAGTTTTAGATGTTTTCGTTAATAACGAAATTGATATCGACTGTTTAAAATTCGAAATATCGGATCTAATATGGCGTCTGTGTTAGCAAAATCTCAAAATTAAGCTCCAGATGTTCCTAAAGTCGCTAGTAAATATCGGTTCTTGAAAAATCTCAATACTTAAGAATTTACACTAAAATGAGATTCACATCAGTACAATGATGATACTTCCGAAAGAGATAATTCTAATTCTTCTATGTCATGGCACAGGGAAAATGTTTCTCTGGAACTTATATGCTGGTATTTGTACACCTAGGTACAAAACAATACTTGTAAGTCGAAGATCTGACCAATTTCTTACTCATTTTTATCGTAAATCGTAAATATAAAGCGGAACATTTGTGAATAGCGCAAAGCGGTGGCTGGTGTAATGTGACGTCATTAGTTAGTCACACGTTGCAGCAAACTTGGTTAGGGTTAGTTTGCAATTTGTTTAAGATATTCATTTTTTTTTCAGTGCACTTCACGTAGGATATCATTTTATGTTCCATTTGTTTCAAGAATGATTCTTCCTCATTTATCAAGAAAATGTCAATCCTATTTGTGCGTATTAAGAGCACAAAGTATTTGTTGATGAGACCTCAAATTCCCCACGTCTGTTTTTAGTGGTTTTAGGAATTCATTCAACTCCATTTTAATGCACAAAGACAACCCCTATGCTCCATACCTATTTTAAACAACTCTGGTCTATATAGAGGGACCTGACGTCACAGAAATTTAATCACCACTGAAAAAATCGTTTTCCTTGACTGAAACTATTCAAAATCAGTTAACGCAACAATTATTGCATAACGTCATACATATTAGAGAAACTTTATGTATAAACTTTCTTCTTCTTCATTTCTACACGGGTGTTCTCAAAGTTGGAACACTCCTTTTCAGAGCATATAGGCCAGGCAAAATAAGACAGCGTATAGCGCCATCTATCGCCAAACACGACCACTGCGGAGAGTGCATAGCAGCTATTTGTTGGATCTGCAAATATAACAATAACAATAATAATAATAATAACTGGACTTTGTTTAGCCGTCGGCAATGTGTCTGGTGGTGCAACAAATGCAATAAAAGGTAAGTAATAGCAAGCATACAATTAAAACTTAAAAACAGTTTTTGTACAAACTGGAAAAATCAGTAATGTTCATAATAATAAAGATTCTAACGGTAGAGAACATAAATAAATAAATAAATAAATGAGGCACTTAGGGCCAACTTCACCAACAACAGTCCGTTATTCTCCACCTATAGGGTAACAGACCGTCAGATTCAGCGAATGAGCTTCAAGTTCCAATCAACAAATTTTAGCAACCAATAGCTATGAAATGTTGAAAACAAAATACTGTCAAAGTATGAGATGACAACTTGTCATTGAAACATCACCAGCTTATTGAATATTAAAAAATTACATATAATTCAGTCAACATTTTAAGAAATGTTTGATTTTTGAATTAAATTCATGTTTTAATTACTATTGTTGATTTTTTATTCATGTTTATATTATTTTCTTCAATTGATATGTGATACTGGGTGTTTTTTCCTCTAAACCTCTTGCAGATAGGCATTAAGCACGTACTTGATGACAGGCTCTACCAAAAGATATTGCTCGTTTCCAAACATTCATTCATTTACTTGCCGTTCATCAGAACCATTATGGCACCTTAGATTGATATTCCCACAAAACCATTCAGGTTTCTTGATATCCATACATCCATAAAGTTGAATATTTTTCGTTGTTCAAGAACTGAACAAACATCCACACTATATTCACAGCGATTAAAAAATTCCCAAATAAATGCCTTAAAGCTACCAGCAAACCTAAAACCTGCAAAAAAAAACTACAAATTTGCCATATTTTTTCACGAGTACACATTATAGGTTATATTTATATTAGACATTATTTGAATATAGCTGATTATTGCATTTCAAGGAGTGACACATGTGTGGGATCTGTCAACTCTTGGTACCAGTCACAAAACATATACTCTGAAGGTTTAATTCCATGCTATTGAATGACAACACGGTGACTTGAGTGGTTATGCGCGGCCATTTTGTGAGGGTGCGACAGGGTTGCCAGATTGTGTATTAATATCCCGATTCACCCTCCTGCTCCCAGTGGAGTAAGTTCCGCCAACTGTTGAAATATACTCTACTATGCTTTATAAGACTATTCGTGACATTTTCCCCAAAATCATTGCACAACACTTGAAAAAGTGCAAATGAAAATTTAAAATTTCCACGACGCCGCAATATAGCTCCGTCGGTAGCTTGGGTTATACATCTTGACAGTAGGGATGTTCGATACGATCCTATATTTAGAAGTATCAATACATGAAAGTTGTCCTGTTTTTTCTGTACAAAAGCATCATGTTGGAATCAAAAAGTGGTCTTGTTCATAATACAGTCGAATTTTCACGATTTCATTCAATATTTCAATAGAAATCACTGATATTCAGAGTCATCCTATGAACGCTAAATGGCTGACAATTATGGCTGTATCGGAGACGTTTCCTACTTGCCATTTTTTAGTTTGTTCAATCTTATTTGTCGACCCTTTAACATCTTCAGCGAAAATTGATGTGAAAAAGCCCTACCGATATGCTTTATTAATTTTTTTTTGTTTTTCGCTATCTACATACGCCGCATTGAACCACACTGCATAGTTGCCGGTTGTTCCGATTTTCCCGAAAATGGGCAAACGTTGCTGTTCCCGATTGTACTTTGCAGCAGCACTAAAGGAAAGCATCTTCGCGTTCTATCATTCTTGCCGGGTAACATACGGTCCACCTAAACTGCAACCAGGTCGCATAACTCTTCCGGGCAGAAGGAATTTATAACGGGCCGTGGCAGCACGTGGAGCGGAAGGCAGCCTAACCGCAGGATGTGTGACGATATTTCATACTGTAGGTAGGATTTCTATGCAGGTCAAGACGGACGGAAGTAGGTACTAGGTGATTCCTTTCTAAGCAAGTATTTAATTAATTCGCTTTTCTGAAAGTTTTGATTTTTGAATACCAAATTTAATTCTTTTTTGTCATATTTATAATGACTTCTTCCGAATCGGCACGTTCATCTTTATGGACGTATAAAATCCACTCCAATCCAGTTAGGCGATCGTCTGTCACAGAGGCTCGCATCCACTTGACATTATCGAAATCAAACAAGAATAAATTTCTTGAAAACAACCGCTGGTAGCATTACACTGATGAAGATGGAACAGTCAACACTATCGAGGGACATGCCGTTTTAACACAGCGAAACTCAAAACTTATAAGAGTAAGAAATGGCGGATCTTTGGATTCCCTATCGAACGACACGCATGTCTTGGTGGCGCCAGTTTTTGAGGTACAGGACTTAAGTGACGATACGCGAATATTATTTAAGAAAAACCTATTCCCAACGCGTCTACTCCAGGGGCAAATTTCTCCGGAATCAAAAGTTTCAGAATAGTCCCAAGAGTCACCCATTGAAATCTTGCCACATGTTCGGGAGACACTATACATGCGTCATGCTATGTTACAAATAAGAAGTGTCTTAATATCTCCTTTCAATCAAATGAAACCGCTTTTCTCTGATTTTGTATTAAATTTGTTTACTGCGTTAAAGGACTGTGCGAAAAGGTTTTTTCTTATATTCTCGTCCAAATGTCTCAATTTTCGCTATATCAATCACGGAACTCACGAGGCTCAATTTCCAATAATGCACTAAAGAACAAGCAGTGCTACCTATCCGAAAAACGCGGTATCACTATTTTATTTATATCTGCGTCAAGCTGAACATATAGGCAACCAGACTTATGCAACCCACCAGCTTACAAATTAAACAGTGTTGCCAGATGTGGTAATTTTTCACCAAATCTGGTGTTTTGTATCCATTACATACGAGCCCCTTCCAACTTCAGTTGGCCCACCTCAAGATTTGTACCAAAATATGCCTTTATAAACTAAACATGACGAAACTATTTACTTCTAAAACAATTTATTTTCTCAAAAACATTTTAGATACACTCTAGTCGTAAAAAATACATATTTGAAATCACTTAGACCTATAACTAATAGAACATCTGAACAAATAAACAATGTGAGAATAAATGCGCGAAGTTAACAAAGCAACAATTGAAAGACTACCATTGGGTGACATCACCTTCATCTTTTATTACGGCTGAAATTCTTCGGGGCATAGTGTTAACCAAGTTTTGGCATAAAACAATCCCATATGTCTTGAAGCTTTTGTCTGAGTTCGGTGATTGTACGAGCAGGATGTTGTCGTAGAACCTTTTTTATCTCGTGCCACAAAGTTTCAATAGGTGACAGATCTGGACTGCTAGAAACCCATTTCAAAAGTGGTACATTATTTTCTTCCTCTACCCATTTTAAAAACCTTAACTACCCAAAACTATTTTAAACGTATTCTGACAGCTGTGATTAATAAAAACAATCGTCATGGCTTTTATTTTTCACAGGTACCTATGCGTTATAGACTTACTTTGCATTGAAGCGAAAATAGGTTGATATGCTGTAATTGCAACATGTGTTATTTTTATGATGCAAATTTGATTAGGGAGTGATAAAGTTGGAATTTTCTACTATATATTATCAAAATATTCATTGTTAATATTTTAAACCTATAACACCCTGCTATATTTTTATTATTTGTGTTTGATAAGAAAAAAACTAATATTTCAATAGTTGGGCCAACTGTAGTGGGAAGGGGCTCGTATTTGCAAGAGTTCTGTATACTATTGAATTTATTAAAGAGATTCGAAAGTCATGAATATTAGCGGTAAAACTAGATGACCCCCAAGACCCCTCCTGGATCCGCGCTTGATCCTTATGCTAAGTCTCACCACCTGGAGAATTGTTTCGTCTGGCCATTTTTGAAATTAGATTGCCAGTCGCCTTCTTATTTCCGCATACGCTTCCATCTCTTCAACATTTTGTTCACTACCCCGAATTACAGAAACATAATAACTCCTCTCTACCGTCGGGTTTTTTATCCGCCGGCGGTGTTATCCTATTATCGTTATTAGATTTACCTGGAATGCCGGCATGCAATTCCGACAATGTATATATTTTCATTCTCGCAAGCGTAATAAAGGGAAGAACTTCTGTTTACGAGCGAGAAGCAGTACGGTGTGGATTACACAGCAACATGAAGAAAAAATGGCGTCTAGTAGGTTGACTCTACACTTCCCACGAAACGCTGTCATCAGTTCATAAAGGATTATCTTCAGCCTAAGTTTGTAGTAGTTTGGAAAAAGTTAGCCGCGAACATGTAAAAAAATGGATCGTCAAATAGGCCTACCGGCGTACTTATCATTGCTAAATTCCATTTCACAATACACAAAAATCGAAAAACGAGACTTTTGAGTTGACTTTTACAAACAAAAGTGGTAGTAGTAGCGATAACAACCGTATAATATACTAAGTGACATATAAATCCGAACACCCAGTTTAAATGGTTTTATTTTAATAAAATTTTGTATAAGTACTTAATGAAGCATAATAAGTAAATTATAAAAATTTCAAAATGATTGCACTGCTTTAAAGCCCTTTGACCTTTAATAATGTGTGGATGTACCCTGATGTGCTACGCATTCTCCAACGCGCCTAGGCATGCTTCTGATCAGGTGGTCAATGTCCTCCTGTGGTATCTCATTCCAGGCAACCACCAACTCCTCTCGAAGTGCTTCTAGAGCCTGAGGAGGACGTTGCAAATTGAGCAATCTCCTACCCATCATATCCCACACGTGCTCAATTGGGGATAAGTCGGGAGATCTTGGTGGCCATGGTCACAATGTGACATCATTATGTTGAAAGAAGTCTATTGTGACTCTTGCAACATGTGGTCGGGCATTATCTTGTTGGAAAGTTGGATCTGCCAGGGTGTCAAGATAGGGTAAAAAATCGGGTTCTAGAACTTCGTGGATATAACGCTGCGCGTTCATGTTACCTCTGATGAAAATTAAAGGTGACCTGGAACCATAAGCTATAGCACCTCAAACCATAACTCCAACAGTGTGATGAACATGTCTTTCAACAAAAAACTGTGGATTCCTCCTTTCACCACGTCGCCTTCTAACCCTGGCACGACCATCGTGCATGCCTAAACAAAATCGAGACTCGTCACTAAAGACAATACTGTTCCATTCCTGATCCCAGAGTGACCGTTGTCTGCACCACTCAAGGCGATTACGTCGGTGTTCTCGAGTTAAAGGGAGGACCCAGTGTGGCCGGTATGAAAACAAGCCAAAACTTCTCATTCGTCGGTAAACACTTCGCATGCCAATAGGTCTTCCGTGTTATGCAAACCATTCATTTGCAATGGACCTGGTAGCGGAGAAACGATCCCTTAAGGCCAATAATCTTAGGCGGCGATCTTCACGGTCTGTTGTTCTACGGCGGCGTCCAGTGCCCCTTGCTCTTTGCGTACGGCCTTCTCGAAGCCATGCTTGACAACACCTAACCACAGTGTCTACACTTCTTTGCACTCTAACTGCAATTGCCCGAAAAGAAAGTCCAGCTTCCCGAAGTCCCACTATACGGCCCCTATCAAACTCACTAAGTTGACGAAATCGTACAGGTCTCCGTACTCTAGGCATCGTAACCGATCGTAAAGGATGTCAAGAACCAAAATCCGCCAACGTTGATTCTTTACTGCGGCTGAAATATTCATTTTTAGAGCGTTAGTGAATTAAAAAAAAAGCAGTATAAAAACCGGAATGTCCAACTGATAAGGTTGAACAATTTTTCACTTGTTATTTACAGTAAGATAAATACATTCACCAACTTTTATTAAAATAAAACCATTTAAACTGGGTGTTCGGATTTATATTTCACTTAGTATACATAACCTTGACAAACTATCTCCCAAGAAACGTCAACTTGGTATTAAGGCCTCCTATTTTATTTTGAAACTCTGTAATTGTATCTCGGCTCTTCATAAATGATGTAATTTGTTTTTTTTATTTTCACGAAAACAATGCCCTCTAGGAAAAAACAAGAGTAATTATTTGTAGCAAAATGAAGGTAACACCCGAAAAATTGCGTAATTCGAAAAAAAAAAACCAGTGGCGTACTATTTTTATTTGGAAAAATAATGCCACTATTCCTCTGTATCTCCGCCACTGGTACACGTTAATGTTAAGTAAAGACTTTTGAATGTGAACAATACTTAGGTAAACCCACATACCAAATTTTAGTACATTCCAGTTGACGGTTTAAAAGATATTAAAAAAATTGTTTTTCATCTTTAAACTTCAACGCCCCGTATCTTTTTAATGAAGTCTTCGGGGAAAACATGTTACATAGAAGCGCCCTCTTAAAGTGCGGGCCTGTGTATGATGTTTCATTTTTGGTCACGACTTGTGAATCACCCTATATATCTCACTACTAATGCCTCACTAGATTACGCGGATACGTACGCGGACTTTTATATATTTGCCGGGTATTTTGCATAAACAGCCATACTTTAGACGTCGCCATCGAGTCGTCTAGTCGAATTTTTTGCATTTTGGCGCAAGTCCATTAGGCTAATGAAGCCGCAGAAGTTGTCTACCGGAAAATATAGTTATACCTATAGTACAGCCGGTTCTGATTAATTTCATTGCAGTTTCCGTACTCTGTAATTGGATTAAAAAACTATTTGAGTAACTGAAGTCGCATCGTGATAGATAGGATGACTAGTTTGGAATATTTTCAACAAACTCGCGTTGGATTTCGGATTTCATACATAGATTTCATAAAATGAAAAAAAAAATCAGTCGAATCCCTTAGTTTACAGATATCGCGAGATTAACTGACTATGTTATAAATTGATAAAGGAATGTCACATATTGCTCATTTTTCGCATATTTTTTTTAAATAAAAATATATTTTTCTTTTGAAGGAAAAAGGTTTTTCGAGATAATGCTGACATGTGACATAAATAAGCCTCAAAGAAAAATCAACTTCTTGGTTCGTACGGTTTTCGGTTTATAGTTGAAAATTGTTACAAATTTTGGTAAAACCAAGCCTAACCCACGCTACCAGCGAAGTGATACATCTACAGGGTTTGTCCAGAAAGTAATAGGACACATTTTCTTCCGCCATGACTGTACTTCGGAGCATGCGCGCACCGACTGGATTCGGTAGAGGGCGTTCCTAGCTAACGAATGAGCGGCTGGTCAGTTGTCTCCGAGCACTTGGAGAGTCAGGACAGGCATTTTCGCGCAACGTGTTTCTGTGAGTGGTGCAAGCCGAAAATGCAGCGTTCGGTGGATCAGAGGTACGCGATTAAATTCTGTGTGAAACTCGGTAAATCTGCGACAGAGACGTTTTATATGATCAAGCAAGCTTACCCAGGTGTTGCTTTAGCAAGAAGTGGTGTGTTTCGGTGGCACCAGGCCTTTTTGGAGGGCCGGGAAGAGGTCGCTGATGAAGACCTTCGACTTCGACAAACACCGATAATGTGACTCGTGTGCGCAAAGTTTTGAACTCAGGCTGTCGACTATGTATTCGTTTAATTGCCCAGATGTTAAATTTACCTAAATCTGTGGTTCATGACATTGTGACACAGCATTTGAACATGCGCAAGGTGTGCGCGAAGATGGTTCCAAAAGTGCTCACTGACGACCAGAAATTGCGGCGAGTGGAAGTGTGCCAAGAAAATTTGAACATGTCTGAAGTGACCCCCAACTTTTGAATAACGTAATCACAGGTGACGAGTCGTGGATCTTTGAGTATGATCCCGAGAAAAAGAGGCAATCTTCCGAGTGGCACACGACGGCGTCTCCTCGCCCAAAAAAGGGAAGAATGTGCAAATCCAAAGTGAAAACGATGCTCATTGTCTTTTTTGACATCAAAGGTATCGTCCACCATGAATTCGTTCAACCTGGACAAACTGTCAACGCCAAGTTCTACGTGGAAGTGCTCAGGAGACTCAAACGAAGGGTCAGTCGGATCCGACAAGACATCGCAGCCGACTGGAAGTTGCGCCACGACAACGCCCCGGCTCACACCGCCTTTCTTGTGAACAGCTACCTGACCAAGGCCGGCATCCCAACGCTTCCGCAGCCGCCCTATAGCCCAGATGTGGCCCCCCGGACTTTTTTTTGTTTCCTCGTCTAAAAAGGGGGATATTTCTCTTTTGCCAATCATCTCGAAAAACTTTGAAAAATGCTGGATGTTAGGATTGCCTCTTCTTTGATCATCACTTTGGCTTTCGTAAAGACAAAGGCACTATTCTTGCGGTTCTGGACCTGCACTCAAATGTGTTGGAAGCATGCGAAGATCGAGAATATATCGCATCATTATTTCTGGACTTAAGCAAAGGCTTCGATTGTGTATCACATACGATCTTGATTCAAAAGCTGGAGGCATACACCTAGGGAAAAAACATTATTATACATTATGATGAGGAAGAGAGATGGAAATATACAAAAGTATGTAGGTGCGTGAAAGACACTCGATTGTAGGATCCTATGTGGCAGCGTCGGAGTGTGTTGGACAACGGGGTAAAGTAGAAGAGTGATAAAAGAGAGAGATGGCAGAACGGGCGCTGGCGCCTGCTGCTTAGACGGATGCGCTCAATAAATGCGATTTGTTTCTCCCATTCGCAGAGTTGCCGATACCAATATGTCATATTTCTAAGAAATCTAAGTCTACCCAAATTTCGGGAAAAATAGCTGCGGATTCCACATAAGAGTATTCCAAAAATGAAAAAAGTTCAAACTATTAAAATTGTATTAATGTTTCATGGTTCAAATCATATTTTTCATGTTTGTATATTGTTGTATAAATGATTTTGTAATCCCTATTCTTGTTGCCAGTAGAGATACAACAGTATTGAGAGAAATCATGGACCGCTAGATAGGGCTACAACTACCATATGACTATCAAATAGTAGTGATAAACAGGGTTTGTTTATAGCACAGTTGCCTGGTGTGGCGAATTTGCGCCATAGGGGCGATTTGACAACTTTGAAGGACAACTATAACGGTTACTTTGGTGCCCGGTATTCGGGAATCTGGCAATACCTGATGATTCCTAACGTTTATTACGCCAGATTGTTTGCTGACTTGCGCAGTACAACATGACAATCAACGTGACTGAGCACCTGGTAACCCTGGTTTAAGGTGTTATATTTAAAGAGCTTGGGGCAGTTAGGTATCTAGGTCACATTTTTTAATGTATTTCGAGAAATCCGTAATGTTGAGTAAATACTAGATCACGTTTCTTGCTTAGTTTGCTGAAAATTCTACAATAGACGTACATTTTGAGAAACAGAGACAAAATCGTAAAAATATAACGCATTTTTGTAAAATAATTTCTTTGTTGAAAAGACTGTGGCTTGATGACCCATTGAACGAGTATAGTGTCCCGCTCCGCTTTGAATATTCGAAACACTATACTCCAGCAGCATTCAGATTCAATGTTATCTTTATGAAGTTCTAACGTCTAGGCCATGCTGATTAAAAGCTTGAATGAATCAACACTTAACTCTAAATTCCCCACAATTCGGGAAGCTCTACTCAAATTGGCAACACAGCGTATCTGCCTATTATTCTCATTCGTGATACAGGTCTGCGGTTAACGGTAGGAAATATGTACGAATAGCGATGAAAGTAGACGAGCCGATGCGCTGTTGCCAAGAAATGATTTCCCATGTATAACAATGGTTTTTCCTAAGGTGTATACATTTTCTAATTCCAGAATACAGGTATTCAAACCATACATTGAAAACCGACACTGGAAAGTGCAACCTGGGGATGCCGTGTCATCAGAGAGAAAGTTGAAACTAGATGTGCCACAGGGCTCAGTCCTTGGACCCTTACTTTTTTTATATACATCAATGACTTACCGGCACGTGACAACAATACTATTTACACGCTCTTCGCTGATGATACCACAATTTCCATTCATAACACTCAAATATATGATTTGGAGCAGGGTCTGTGTATGTGTTACCGCTAATATCCAAAATCCGCTAATATGCATAAAAACTACACATAATAGGAATTATGCGTAAATACTAAAACCGTCCGTTAGTATGCAAAATAACGGCGCGTATCAGGAATTATTAATAAGTACTAAAATAATCAGTTATGATGCATATTCACTGTCCAAATTAGAAATTATGCGTACATACTGAAGCTACCAATATCTTATGTTAGTGATTAAGCATAATATCACGTAACGTCATTAACTAAGTAACGTCAAATTTGAAATGCTATGTAGTTAATGATAAAATAGAAATATATTACGAGTAAGTATACTATTACATAACATTTAATATATATCTAATTCTACAAAACTATATGGTATGCATAGATGAAAATCAAACATATTCAGGAATCAGAACGAAAAAAAAAACATAACCGTAACATTTCAAACGACTACATAAAAATTATTTATATTATTATATTTATATTTATTTATTGGAACAAAAAGAGCTTTGATGGCACTTACTATAGAATAATCGATTATTTTTTACCGCGGCAGGTATTGTTTTGGCAGAATTTTGTGCAATTGCATCGTTGATAACCTTGTGTAATATTCGAATACTGTTTGGACATTTCGGTCTTCATTCGATCTCTTCCTCCGTGACCTATACTTCTGTGACAAATGGTTAAAATATCAAACATTTCTTCAACGGGAACAACATAGCGAACATCTCGTATGTCAATCACTATATTATTAGAATCTTCATTATTTTCCTTTCCCGTTTGCTCTTTATTTCGCGTTACAAGCTTTTCAATATTTCCGACTTCAACTATGCCAGATGTTTTAAGTCTACGATACTGTAATGGAGTTTTGAGACCATTATTTGATGAAGCATCCCTAACCTAGAGAAAAACATCAGGAATTAAACGTTAAAATATAGGCACTATATTAGTTTAAAATCATTCTTACCTCGGATAAAAGCACGTCATATTCTTCCTTGAATAAAATGTTCAATCGTGAGTTTGTTCTTCCCTTCAACTTCTTAACTTCATTGACAAATTTAAATTTAATGTTATCAGTAGGTAGTGCAGTCATTGCGATGAGAAACTCCAACAACAAAACAATCAAAACATAACATCAAACTTCAACGCACGCTTCAAGGCACGACCAGTCGTATTTTGTGAGGTTACATGTATAATCACTAATATACGCAGCAGATATTATGCATAATTCCTATTGCTGTGTCAGTTATTATCAATATTTACTAAAAATATGGCGATACTTTGCATAATTACTGACGATTTTAGTAGTTATCGATAATTCCTGATACGCGCCGTTATTTTGCATACTAACCGACAGTTTTAGTATTTACGCATCATTCCTATTATGTCTAATTATTATGCATATTAGCGGATTTTGGATATTAGCGGTAACATATGCACGGATGAGTGCTGAGCAACGGTTCCAGGCTGAATATTGACAAAACCCAAAAAATGATGTTTGGCCTCAGAGACCTGAGAAATAGGGATCAGCAATCTATCAAATTTTTATTAATAAACCTAGGAGCTCGCGTTCAGTGGTTGTCTCATGTAGAAGCTGTTTATAAGAGACTGAGTGGAAAAACTTTTCTGCTCTTAGGTCTTAACTAGTGGGGTTCCAATATCAGCATACTTGGGCCTCTTTCATTCTGTAATGAGCTATGCAATTAGGGCGTGGGGTGGAGCTGCTCATGCAAACAGAGTTTTTGGGCTCAGAGGCGGGCTATAAGAATACTAGCAGGAGTATATTATCGGGAGAACTGTAGGGAAGCCTTTGTCAAATTGAGCATATGACTTTTCTTGATGTTTTTGTTCTGGAAAGTGTACATATTGTTTGTCAAAAAAAAAATGCAAAACAGTTCACTCTTCAGAGCGAGGTACATAAATATTAAACAAGAAATAGGAACACAATCAGACCTATCTTCCGCAGTCTCAGAAAGTGTCAAAGCAGACCAGAATTTATTGCTGTCAAGTTATATAATCAACTACATCCGCAGCCCAAGAGTCTTAACTTAATTAACTTTAAAAGTAGTGTTAAGCGATAAATCCTACAACTTGCTCCACATACTATACTAAGTGACATATAAATCCGAACACCCAGTTTAAATGGTTTTATTTTAATAAAATTTTGTATAAGTACTTAATGAAGCATAATAATAAGTAAATGATAAAAATTTCAAAATGATTGCACTGCTTTAAAGCCCTTTGACCTTTAATAATGTGTGGATGCACCCTGATGTGCTACGCATTCTCCAGCGCGCCTAGGCGTGCTTCTAATCAGGTGGTCAATGTCCTTCTGTGGTATCTCATTCCAGGCAACCACCAACTCCTCTCGAAGTGCTTCTAGAGTCTGAGGAGGACGTTGCAAATTGAGCAATCTCCTACCCATCATATCCCACACGTGCTCAATTGGGGATAAGTCGGGAGATCTTGGTGGCCATGGTAACAATGTGACATCATTATGTTGAAAGAAGTCTATTGTGACTCTTGCAACATGTGGTCGGGCATTATCTTGTTGGAAAATTGGATCTGCCAGGGTGTCAAGATAGGGTAAAAGATGGGGTTCTAGAACTTCGTGGATATAACGCTGGGCGTTCATGTTACCTCTGATAAAGATTAAAGGTGACCTGGAACCATAACCTATAGCACCCCAAACCATAACTCCAACAGTGTGATGAACATGTCTTTCAACAAAAAACTGTGGATTCCTCCTTTCACCACGTCGCCTTCTAACCCTGGCACGACCATCGTGCCTGCCTAAACAAAATCATCGAGACTCGTCACTAACGACAATACTGTTCCATTCCTGATCCCAGAGTGACCGTTGTCTGCCCCACTCAAGGCGATTACGTCGGTGTTCTCGAGTTAAAGGGAGGACCCAGTGTGGCCGGTATGAAAACAAGCCAAAACTTCTCATTCGTCGGTAAACACTTCGCATGCCAATAGGTCTTCCGTGTTCTGCAAACCATTCATTTGCAATGGACCTGGTAGTGGAGAAACGGTCCCTTAAGGCCAATAATCTTAGGCGGCGATCTTCACGGTCTGTTGTTCTACGGCGGCGTCCAGTGCCCCTTGCTCCTTGCGTACGGCCTTCTCGAAGCCATGCCTAACCACAGTGTCTACACTTCTTTGCACTCTAACTGCAATTGCCCGAAAAGAAAGTCCAGCTTCCCGAAGTCCCACTATACGGCCCCTATCAAACTCACTAAGTTGACGAAATCGTACAGGTCTCCGTACTCTAGGCATCGTAACCGATCGTAAAGGATGTCAAGAACCAAAATCCGCCAACGTTGATTCTTTACTGCGGCTGAAATATTCATTTTTAGAGCGTTAGTGAATTAAAAAAAAAGCAGTATAAAAACCGGAATGTCCAACTGATAAGGCTGAAAATTTGTTCACTTGTTATTTACAGTAAGATAAATACATTCACCATTTTTTATTAAAATAAAACCATTTAAACTGGGTGTTCGGATTTATATGTCACTTAGTATATATCAGAAATTTTAGATACTGGTTTTGAATGCACTTAGCTGTATATTCTATGTAATGGAATCTATGATGTTTAAATAACTACAATAGTGGCTCACTTATTGAGAGTTTTTAAAAAGATTTTAAACCGTATCTGTAAATGTATCAAAAATGCTCATACAATAAATGATTTGATTTGAACTATAAGTGGCTCGTACGATGTTCGCCATGCTGTTACTCGCTGTGCTGGCACACGCGTGATTTATTCCTCAAGCGTTGTATCTCTCTGTATTCCCTGGTAGATATAAAAACGGAGCACCACATAAGAGCCCATTTCGCGGCAGCCAATCCAAATTTGCAATTGATAACACAAACAGACACGACACTAGAGTGCACAGCTATCCAGTTAGAGTCGCAACACATTTCCCGGTGCGCTTCATGTAAATGCAATTATTCCGAGAGCCGTTTTAGTTTTCCCATGTTAACTCTATTTTCCCATTTTCTTTCGAGTTTTTCCGCATGCCTGCACCGCGCGGCACGCAACGCATCGCGTTGAGATCAGAAGTCTCCAAACATTCGAGGTTTTGCACTGGTGTTTATACAGGGTGTCCCACGTAGAACTACGTCGATCGATTACACAAGAAGTTGACGTAATAGCCGCTTTATACAATCAGATAAGTTTACTTTCAACAAAAAACTGTGGATTCCTCCTTTCACCACGTCGCCTTCTAACCCTGGCACGACCATCGTGCATGCCTAAACAAAATCGAGACTCGTCACTAAAGACAATACTGCTCCATTCCTGATCCCAGAGTGACCGTTGTCTGCACCACTCAAGGCGATTACATCGGTGTTCTCGAGTTAAAGGGAGGACCCAGTGTGGCCGGTATGAAAACAAGCCAAAACTTCTCATTCGTCGGTAAACACTTCGCATGCCAATAGGTCTTCCGTGTTCTGCAAACCATTCATATGCAATGGACCTGGTAGTGGAGAAACGGTCCCTTAAGGCCAATGATCTTAGGCGGCGATCTTCACGGTCTGTTGTTCTACGGCGGCGTCCAGTGCCCCTTGCTCTTTGCGTACGGCCTTCTCGAAGCCATGCCTGACAACACCTAACCACAGTGTCTACACTTCTTTGCACTCTAACTGCAATTGCCCGAAAAGAAAGTCCAGCTTCCCGAAGTCCTACTATACGGCCCCTATCAAACTCACTAAGTTGACGAAATATTCATTTTTAGAGCGTTAGTGAATTAAAAAAAAGCAGTATAAAAACCGGAATGACCAACTGATAAGGCTGAACATTTTTTTAACTTGTTATTTACAGTAAGATAAATACATTCACCAACTTTTATTAAAATAAAACCATTTAAACTGGGTGTTCGGGTTTATATGTCACTTAGTATATTTGAAATATTTTTTGTTGCATTGTATTGTATGCGACTTGACATGAGTTAGAAAGTCGTAACTGCCTTATTATTACAGATAGATGGATGCTTCATGTAGAAAATGAAAATTAACAATATTATCATAAGCTTAACATATTGAACTCATTTTTGACAAAAACGGACTTAACTTAGTCTGGCTCTGGGGTGCAGAAATGGAGAAGAAACAATCCATGAAATCTGTTACAACGTTTTTCATATGATATTTAGGTCGTTGAAAAATGAGGCTAAATTCAAGTCCTACCTAATGCGGATCCATTACATCGTTACCAGGTTGGAAACTGCTGGTATAGAGTATATAGAACACTCCACTGTTTTCCTGTTAATCCTAGCAAACGTAATTAGTCTTTATAGGTTTTCACAGTTTTGAACATTTCTCGCACGCGCGTGTGGGTTGATTCAGTTTTTAAATTCCCTCTATTAACAGCGAGTTTATCAGAGCCTTTAAAAGGGAATCTCTCGTCCCTTTTTCCCTACAGTTTAACTTGGATTTATCGGAAATCCTGCTGGTGGATAGGATTAAAAAGAGCTCCTTTCCTTTGTGCCAGGGATGGACACTTGACTATCAAAAGATTCTACTACTTTAGGATGTTAAGAGGATGAGGTTTTATAGGATCTTAGGAGCTGGCTCAAATCTTCTTAGAGTAGGGCAGGGACGACTACATTAATCAATGACGTCTTACCCAAATAGACCTGGAATGTTCACAAAAGTTCTTCCCCCACAACAATCACTCTTTTTTGCGATGTCGAAAAATAAGTTGGCCCCACGGTCGTTTTGACATTGGCCCAATGGTATCCACAACTAGCCAAATGACCAATTTCTGTTGCAGAAAGGTTCTTCTAGAAGAAATTTATGTATACTCTTTTATACCTATAATAATTTATAGAACAGGTGAAGAATACGCGAATTTTAATACAAATCGAGATATAATACAAACCAGAGTATTTTCTGTATAGTTGTGGTTAACGTTTATAGACGGCAACATTGCACTTCGTAACCTTGTAGTACAGTGAGTCATCGCCTGTCATTTTTATTTTATTTGAAGTTCGCTTTTGCGTGTACTATACGTTTGATTTTCTTGTATTTTTAAGTGTTCTTTAGACTTTTATTAAATCATAGTGAGATAAAACTGTTTTTTGTGTAAGGTTGAAGCTGGCAAAGCAGGAAGTGAAGGGTAAGGTTATGTTTACGATTTTATATTTTTTTACATGTGCAAAGACGGTAAAAAATACTTATATTAAATAGATTTTTTGACAAAACGACAGGCATACATAATGAAAAAAATAAGAAATCTAATAAAATTTTTAGTTAATGGAACGTATAGAGTGATACCCTTCAAGGTCTTTGATTACTTTGGAGATCACCTTTTTGAGGACGACCCATTAGATGACCATGCAATAACTTTGGTGAAAATAATACTCAAAAAATATTTTCAGGTTAGGCTTGATTACGAAGCATCCAAAAAAAGTGAAACCAAGGATAGAGTAAGGGAGCATTTACACTAAAACTATTTTATTCAAACAACACAGATTAATTTTAAAATCGACAAAGATCTTTTTGCCATACATCACATAAATGATTTTACGGTAATTGTCCACAGACTGTGTTTCTGATCTTTACAAGACTGCCATAGATTGATTCCTTTTTAATAATGAATTACCATTGGAGCACTAACTAATTCATCTCACTTATATCTTGTTAAAGAAATATGGATAATTGAGAACTTTTTACAATTTTTCATAGATGTTCATATTTTGCATGTAGGGAACATGCTATTGTTTCCTGTTTTTTGTCAACAACTTTTTGTAAGTTGAAATTATACTACTACTCACAAGTTGTTTTCTGTGGTTTTGTATATTAATAGTTAATTACCCATTGCATGGACTCTGTGTAACTTTGATATATACAGGTTGACTTCGAAGTTGAGTCATTTATTTTAACAGTGAGTAGATCTGATCAAAAGAAATGTTTTTTTCCTTTACCATTTTTCTGGTAAAATTAAAGTAACAAAGTTATAGCCCTTTGGAAGTTTGAGTACCGCCCTGTCTCAATAATAATATCATGTGCTCGTGTTTGGCAACAACAAATATAATCCGCCTTATCGGTTCATCGCATCGGAAACAAAAAAGCGAAAGAATTTGGAACGATGTTTTTACAATTATTTTATTCAGTTCAGTTATACATACAGTAAGTGTCAGTCGGTAACGCGTGTGAATAGTGTCTGTTGCGTGGCTCAAACGAAATAAAAAATGGCACATGTTTATGCGGATCGGTTTCCCAATCGAGTGCAACCAACCCCTCGTGCCTTTGTTAATGTAGTACAACGGGCTCGTGAATCAGGTGACTTAAGACCTCACAGGGGACCTCACGATCAAATACAGGTCTGCACTGAAATACTTGTCGGGAAGATACTTTATAAAACAAGGTAAAATTTTTTTTTAATTTTTTTTTTATCTTTACACACATATTTTGGTTTATCTTCCTTCTACAATCATTATCTGAAAATTAATGACTCAACTTCAAAGTCACCCTGTATATACAGGATGACTTCGAAGTTGAGTCATTTATTTTAACAGTGAGTAGATCTGATCAAAAGAAATGTTTTTTTCCTTTAACATTTTTCTGGTAAAATTAAATTAACAAAGTTATAGCCCTTTAGAAGTTTGAGTACCGCCCTGTCTCAATAATAATATTATGTGCTCGTGTTTGGCAACAACGGATATAATCCGCCTTATCGGTTCATCGCATCGGAAACAAAAAAGCGAAAGAATTTGAAACGTTTATCACGATGTCAGTCAATGTTTCAGTCGGTAACGCGTGAGTGAATAGTGGTGTTTGTGCGTTGCTCAAACGAAATAAAAAATGGCACATGTTTACGAAAACGCTGAACTTGTGAACCCCTCGTGCCGTTGTTAATGTAGTACAAAGGGCTCGTGAATCAGGTGACTTAAGACCTTACAGGGGAGAGCATGCCGGTGCTTCAAAACCGCATGAACAAATACAGGTCCGCACTGAAATACTTGTCGGTAGGATACTTTATAAAACAAGGTAACATTTATTTTTTTATTTTTACACACATATTTTGGTTTATCTTCCTTCTACAATCATTATCTGAAAATTAATGACTCAACTTCACCCTGTATATAGCTGTGTGTATTTTATATAATTTTGACCATTGTACCATTTATCCAGCTTTCACCATCTTACTGGGTGTATCCCTCAACGTAAACAACAATTAGCAACATCCTCACAGTTAATTTAAATTCATTTTACACTATTGTTGCTACTGTTATCAATGTAATTGCAGCTCCTGATGATGATGGCAAAGACCATTGAAAGCTAGAGAGAATAAAAAAGGTATAAAGAGTCCTCCTTGCTTAAATTTTGTCGAAGTACCCAACAAAAGGCGGAAGCTTTAATTTTTCACCTAACTGGTCTAGACGACAATGACCACGTCTCAAGTTATATATATATCCTAATCACGCCAGAATGGATAAACGGATCTGAATGAAACTTGACACACAAATAGATTATAGCCTGGAATAGCACAGAGGCTCATTGCGGAATTCATGGAGTGCATTTCTCACTTCATGGACGAGATTCGTCGCTCCACGAATGTCATCAGGATGACAAGACCTTTTTGCTTGTTTAATCGCAGCTCACTTTTCAGAAATTTTCCGACGTTAGTCATCAGGGAGAGTAAATATGTGTGTTTGTATCCACATGTTTGTATTTTACGTAACTTTATAATAGGTATATACTCGCTTAACACACGCATTTACTTTTTTCAATAAAAGCATTATGAGTCTAAATATTTATTTCCGTTTTATCCGAAATTTCGATTATCCAAAAGCACTCGGTCCACATTATTTCGGATAATCGCTATTTTACTATATAATGACGGATTGTTAGATTTTCGCTTTAGAATATGGACGTAATACTCAAATGCTGCAAAAAATACTTGAACAAGTATTTTTGCAATTCTTCTTAAAAGCTGCCTGGGACGAGACAAAATATTCGTGTTAGATGGCCACATGGTCTGTTGTTCCAAAACATGAGAAGCGGCCGATCGTGGTGAGAAGCAACCTTTGGAGAATCTTAAAGATGAAATTGATAAGCTGAAAAGGAAAATCATTCAAGTCGAATCGTTAAAGGAAGAAGCTGAAAACAATTTTTTTACGGAGTATATCAAAATGCAAACAACAATAGAAGCGGTGGTTGTCGAAAACGTGACTAGACAGAAACACTTTGAAAGGGAAGAGAATCAACCGAAGGTCTTTGAGGATGAGGTCATAGAGACGGAGAGAAAATATATAGAGGATTTCAATGGACCAAAAGAACAAATCAATCGATAAAATGCTGCAATTAAGGAAATCAAGGAAATAAATGACATGCTTGAAAAAACATTCTAAACTATAAGGAACAAATAGCAAAACTGGAGATGGACGTAGACGATTTGATTGATCTTGATAAAAACTGTCAGGCTTCTACAAAGAACTAGAAACTACTACGAAATCCATTTTTATAATGTTCTTCCCAAGTCACTCAGAATGGCACCGGCTCATTTAAGCGTACCTTATTAAGAAAGCTTTTAATAACATCCAAGAATTTTTAACTAATAACTTTTCGGATCTCTTGTAATGGTGTTGGTAGTGTGCTTGTTTACTTTCACTCTGTTTGATAGTTTGTTCGGATGTGCTTGTTCTATAGTTTTGAATTTCTTTTAAATTCAAAATATCATTTTACAATTTTTCTCTCAATGTTGTTTTATACAGTGTTCTGTTAATGTTATTTTCAACAAATGTTATTGTTTTGTGAATTTACACTTTTGTATTTTAAATTCTACTTTGATCTGTGCAAGCACCAATAAAGAAATGAAATGAAATATATTCTAGGACACGTAGGGCCAAATGATATAATGTGCAAGAGCAATAATGGCCATCTCAAACAAGATGTGTATATAACTTTTTACTACTATCACGGACATCGATTTTACATCACAATTATGATGATGATACTGACACAATGAAGTTGATAGAATACAATTTCAAATGACATTATTATTTACCTAGGTGTCCGTTTGTTTCACTATTTACCCAGCAGTGAAATGCTACTTCTCAATAATGCATTGCGGTCGATAATGGTGATTTCTCGGGTTAGTACGGGGGTAGTGTCAAAAATAAGGTTGCAACGTTTTTTTCAAGACAAAGAAGAAGAACAAGACGGTGGTGCCAGATTTCGCCCAGCATCACGCGCGGCAAAGTAAGAGGGTTAAAAACCTTACTTTTGAGACAACCCTTGTAGTTATTCTTGAAACCCTAGCCCTTTTTCCGTAATCTGCCCTACTTTTGTAAGTTCTCATATATTTAGATATACTGGGTTCGCCATCTATTACTTTTTTTTACCTATAAGTTTATGTTTTACCATGTGAGTCAAAAGTCATGTGGTACGCATAAGTGAACCGTCAAAGGTATGCCGTTTATAGTCATGGATTCGTTTACAACACAACAACGCAGTTTGGTAATCCAAACTTATACTAAGTGACATATAAATCCGAACTCCCAGTTTAAATGGTTTTATTTTAATAAAAGTTGGTGAATGTATTTATCTTACTGTAAATAACAAGTGAAAAAATTTTCAGCCTTATCAGTTGGACATTCCGGTTTTTATACTGCTTTTTTTTTAATTCACTAACGCTCTAAAATTGAATATTTCAGCCGCAGTAAAGAATCAACGTTGGCGGATTTTGGTTCTTGACATCCTTTACGATCGATTACGATGCCCAGAGTACGGAGACCTGTACGATTTCGTCAACTTAGTGAGTTTGATAGGGGCCGTATAGTGGGACTTCGGGAAGCTGGACTTTCTTTTCGGGCAATTGCAGTTAGAGTGCAAAGAAGTGTAGACACTGTGGTTAGGTGTTGTCAGGCATGGCTTCGAGAAGGCCGTACGCAAAGAGCAAGGGGCACTGGACGCCGCCGTAGAACAACAGACCGTGAAGATCGCCGCCTAAGATTATTGGCATTAAGGGACCGTTTCTCCACTACCAGGTCCATTGCAAATGAATGGTTTGCAGAACACGGAAGACCATAATGAAGCATAATAAGTAAATGATAAAAATTTCAAAGTGATTGCACTGCTTTAAAGCCCTTTGACCTTTAATAATGTGTTGATGCACCCTGATGTGCTACGCATTCTCCAACGCACCTAGGCATGCTTCTGATCAGGTGGTCAATGTCCTCCTGTGGTATCTCATTCCAGGCAACCACCAACTCCTCTCGAAGTGCTTCTAGAGTCTGAGGAGGACGTTGCAAATTGAGCAATCTCCGACCCATCATATCCCACACCTGCTCAATTGGGGATAAGTCGGGAGATCTTGGTGGCCATGGTAACAATGTGACATCATTATGTTGAAAGAAGTCTATTGTGACTCTTGCAACATGTGGTGGGGCATTATCTTGTTGGAAAGTTGGATCTGCCAGGGTGTCAAGATAGGGTAAAAGATGGGGTTCTAGAACTTCGTGGATATAACGCTGCGCGTTCATGTTACCTCTGATGAAGATTAAAGGTGACCTGGAACCATAAGCTATAGCACCCCAAACCATAACTCCAACAGTGTGCTGAAAATGTCTTTCAACAAAAAACTGTGGATTCCTCCTTTCACCGTGTCGCCTTCTAACCCTGGCACGACCATCTTGCATGCCTAAACAAAATCGAGACTCGTCACTAAAGACAATACTGTTCCATTCCTGATCCCAGAGTGACCGTTCTCTGCACCACTCAAGGCGATTACGTCGGTGTTCTCGCGTTAAAGGGAGGACCCAGTGTGGCCGGTATGAAAACAAGCCAAAACTTCTCATTCGTCGGTAAACACTTCGCATGCCAATAGGTCTTCCGTGTTCTGCAAACCATTCATTTGCAATGGACCTGGTAGTGGAGAAACGGTCCCTTAAGGCCAATAATCTTAGGCGGCGATCTTCACGGTCTGTTGTTCTACGGCGGCGTCCAGTGTCCCTTGCTCTTTGCGTACGGCCTTCTCGAAGCCATGCCTGACAACACCTAACCACAAGGTCTACACTTCTTTGCACTCTAACTGCAATTGCCCGAAAAGAAAGTCCAGCTTCCCGAAGTCCCACTATACGGCCCCTATCAAACTCACTAAGTTGACGAAATCGTACAGGTCTCCGTACTCTAGGCATCGTAACCGATCGTAAAGGATGTCAAGAACCAAAATCCGCCAACGTTGATTCTTTACTGCGGCTGAAATATTCATTTTTAGAGCGTTAGTGAATTAAAAAAAAGCAGTATAAAAACCGGAATGTCCAACTGATAAGGCTGAACATTTTTTCACTTGTTATTTACAGTAAGATAAATACATTCACCAACTTTTATTAAAATAAAACCATTTAAACTGGGTGTTCGGATTTATACGTCACTTAGTATAGCTCATAGAGTGAAATGTGTGATGCTTTAACATAAGAATTCGTTTGATTTTCTTCTAATCTTTTCCGTCGAGATCGGATTATAGCCTATTATGACACGCTATTGTGAAAAAGTTGTCAAGTGATCAGTAAAAATTAAACACTTGTATGTCATGTTCTGCATTATCATAGCGCTGCAAATCAATATAAATGACATTTTTATTACCGCTATCCGGATTATCCGGACAATATAACTAATGTACCGATTATCTAAACTTGAGATGCAGTACATCAATCTTCCGGTTGAACGACAGTTTGTTGTGGAACGACAGTTTGTTGTGGAACGCCCACGTCGAGACTGTACAGTCACATATCAAAAGAGGTGTCGCTTGAAGTTCTAAAGAGCAACAATGACTCATTAACACTGAAGACCAATAAGTCTCGTTCCTATCGCCGCCAAAATAGCTGAAATAATCATATTAGATAAGCCTCTGTCATTTGCTATCGAAAATGACCTTATCCCTAAGAATCAGCATGGATTTCTCCCTGGTCGATCAATAATGACCAACCTTCTCCACTCTCTCAACGATTGGACTCTGTATCTGGACACTAAGACTCCTGTTGATATAATCTACTTAGATTTTTCTAGGGCTTTCGATCGCGTACCACATAGAAGGCTTCTGTTTAAGTTGGAATGTATGGGAATAAGAGGCGAGTTGTTGCTGTGGATTAAGGGTTTTCTCACCGGGAGGACTTTCTCTGTGCGCGTCAGTGATAGCCAGTCTCACCTTCATCATGTAGCAAATGGAGTTCCTCAAGGCTCTGTCTTGGGGCCAGTGCTGTTCCTTATGTATACAAGTGACCTGCCCGCATTGATTTCCTCCACATGTTCAGCTTATGCCGACGACACCAAGATTTACAATACTGTCTTAAATTCTGCTATGCTTCAACGAGACCTTGATATTGTTTGTCAATGGTCAGTTAGTTGGCTTTTACCCTTAAATCTAACTAAGTGTTGTGTCCTTTACCTCGGGAAGACAAATCCGCGATTTACATACAGGATCTCTGACCACACCATCGAAGCAGTTTCCAGCCACACTGATCTGGGCGTTGTAGTCAACGATCGTCTTTCCTGGTCAGAGCATATTCACCACGTTACATCAAAAGCCAAGAAACATCTATACATGCTGGATAGGTCTTTCAAAGGATCCGATGTCAACACTTGCGCCTACATTTACAAGGCATTCGTGAGGCCAATTCTTGAATTCGCTGGCCCGGGATGGGACACTGTGCTTCTGCGCGATAGAAATCTCGTCGAATCAGTACAGCGTCGGGCTACTCGTATCCCTTTTGGAGCACGAAGACCAAGCTATGAAGATCGCCTTGAATTATTCAACCTGACCTCATTCTCTGAACGAAGACTTCGTGGCGATCTTATAGTTACGTTCAGGATACTTCATGGTTTGATGGGCACCAACCTCATGCATCTATACCGTCTGTCGCGCAGCAATCTACGCGGACACAGCTTCAAACTGCATAAGGAGCTATTTAAAACAACAGTCCGACAGTGGTTTCTTCCCAAACGCATATTCAATACCTGGAATAGTTTACCTGAAAGTGTGGTTGGTGCTACTTCAGTTAATAGCTTCAAAGTGCAGTATGATAGCTGGAGGAGTGTACAAACTTTATAGCTATGAACTGTCTTTTTTTATTTTTTTCTATTTGATGTATTTGTGTTACGTGTCCGTACACTACTATATATTTACTGCATGAGTTTATAGTACTGTGTACTCTGCTCATCTCAATTATCATAATAATAATAATAATAATAATAGAAAGGATCCGTTTTGAACTTTTGCATTGAAAATGAACATATCATCTTATGGTTTTTGCACATTAACATAGTTAATATTTTGTTGGTACTGTGGTTATTCTGAATAATACAACCAGTCATTTAACCGGCTATGTAGGAAATAGATATGTATTAAGTGTTGGTATGCTTAGTATTAATGACGTCAGATTGTTTAAAGATAACTTATGGCATAAACAAGTTTATTTTTCTGCAGCAAATCTTTTTAGGTTCAGATTACTGGACCAACGTTGGAAAACAACTTTCAGAGAGCGGCACGGGTATTATGTATATGTGTATGTACATCCAGAACTGGCCGATGCGACCGCTCCTTTGTTCCGAGCGTTCGAGATTGTGGAACAATCTACAAGACGAAGCTTTTACCAGTTCTACTAACCTTAGGAAGTTCAAAAATCGTATTAACAAACTTTCTTTGGGATCATCATAGCAGCCGCGGAGTTCCGGCATTTAGGCTTCTGCCTGCGCGGCTGCTTCGATATAAAAAAAGCATGAAAAGCGGCATTCTGTATTGTTTTTTGTCATTTCGAGGGTTTTTTGTGAACTACCTAGTCTGCAAGATGACATTTCGCCGGTTTTTTTACGTTTTTAAGGTTTTTTTACATAATACCCCTACCGAACAATCAAACAGTCAGTTTTGCCAGCATTTTCTACTTTAAGAATGACCCCACAATACCTCAAGATTTTTTTAGCTCCATAATTGGATTTCACGCATCAACTTATCAAAACCTGCCAAGTTTCTCTCCCCGGTAACATTAGAATACGAAAATGGATTATGTCGAATATGCTTAGGATTTTGGTCAGTACCTATCTTGCGCTCATTAGCGGGTGTCCTACATCGAAATGGGTTTCACCAGCGTACACGCAGGTAATTCTAATTGCGTAATGGTATTTGTTACATTTTTCGACCACTGTACGAACAAACCAATTGACCCCTGTGAATGGTTCCAAATTCCATCTATTTGATGCTAAGCGATTTCTAACCTCAAAATCGAACTTTATCATTTTTCAGTTTATTGACCGTCAGAGTTAAATCAGTTCTAGTATGGCACTCTATTTGATAGCCGATTGTACCATAATCGTTACCAGCAATTATCGATTCCGTGGTATTAACAAACTACGACACTGTGCTCTGTCACGGAACAGCGTTTACTATCAAACTCGATTGGCCTACAAAGACGTAATAACCATTTAGTCCTAAACGGCAGAGTCAGAAAGCGATATCACAGCCATTGATTTTCGCTTTCGTCTTCATTACATGATTAATTTTGCGTGTGAACGAGTTTGATGGTTGCCAGATGGGCTTAGTTTGAAAACAGCAAAAAGGAACAACAAAGAGACTAAAGGGCCAATTTCACCAACAACAGTCCGTTATTCTCCACATAGGTAACAGACCGTCAGATACAGCGAATGAGCTTCAAGTGCCAATCAACAAATTTTAGCAACCAATAGCTATGAAATGTTGAAAACAAAATACTGTCAAAGTATGAGATGACAACTTGTCATTGAAACATCACCAGCTTATTGAATATTGAGAAATTATATATATTTCAGTCAAAATTTAAACAAATGTTTGATTTTTGAATAAAATTCATGATTTAATTACTACTGTTGATTTTTTATTCATGTTTATATTATTTTCTTCAATTGATATGCGATTTTACTGATTCAAGATCATCTACTGGGTGTTTTTTCCTATAAACCTCTTGCAGATAGCCATTAAGCACCTACTTGATGACTGGCTCTACCAAAAAGTTCATAGATATTGCTCGTTTCCAAACATTCATTCATTTACTTGCCGTTCATCAGAACCATTATGGCACCTTAGATTGATATTCCCACAAAAGCATTCTGTTTTTTTAATATCCATTCATCCATAAAGTTGAATCTTTTTCGTTGTTCAGGAACTTAACAAACATCCACACTATATTCACAGCCATTAAGAAATTCCCAAATATATGTCGTACCAGCAAACCTAAAACCTGCAGAAAAACTAGAAATTTGCAATATTGTCTTTTCTCACTAAGTACATATTCTGGGTTATATTTATGTTAGACGTTATTTGAATCACAAAACATATACACCGATTTGAATAACAGCTGATTATCTCCTGATATTTTAAAACTAACCATATCGACAAGTGACACATAATTCTGTGGGATCCGTCAACACTTCGTCCCAGTGGAGCAAACTCTGCCAACTGTCGAAATAAACTTTATTAATTCCAAGTCTTATTTTTGTTTTACTGTGAATGCTTAGATATTCAAATACGGCCGGGAATTATTAGCGCCTGGCTATTTTAGGCCTTCAGTAACTCCTTATTTTAGATCTCTCCTTAATTTGTTTTTTCCCCGCATTCGTGGTAGAAAGAAAAATATTTTATCGAATATCGATACCGGATACCGTGCAGCAGGCACGCCCATCACTACTTTGACAGATTGCAGAATGATGTCAAGGTGACAATCGTTACGTGGCAGTTGTTTTTGTTTTTGTCTGAAATAGGTAAGTAGGCTTTGTGTATTCATTTTTATTTTTATAGCGTTTCCAGAATTTCATATTTCGAAACGATGTCAAGGGCCGGCAGAGGAAAATCTTTCTCTGAGAACTGAAAATCATTAAACGCGCTGTTTTCAGTCTATTTTATTCTATCCCTTGGGGAAGTATAGAATGAAGAAAAGGCTACAGTGCTCAGTGGCCACTCAATGGCTCAGTGCTCGTCTGTAATAATAATATTCAAATACTACTAAATACCTAAATAGCTTTCTGGCTAATCAATTTCGAAGCTACCAGTCCTCGCTTAGAGATGGTAGCACAGTTAAGGATAGACTCGGGGTATGCGGTTACGGATGTTTATGATTCCTCTCGAGATCGATATATCGTCATGAAACCATCGATGCGTAAAGATCTATGTTCTACGTCCGATGTATCGATGTTTTCGCTACATCAATGTATCGTCTATCGTCGCCATCCCTATATTGTATCCGCACCAGTCACCAGCCAAAAACCTTAACCACCAAAATTTTATCACTATTTATAATTCTTTTTAGCTCTTATTTTTCAGTAATTACTAATAATTTTAGGTCTATGTCTACAGTAATTGCATTATGCACCTCGGAGATGTAGGGATTAACATGTTTTACACATATCGGGGTTTTAGGATGGGGACGACCATACTGTTTTGATTGCTTTGAAGAAATTCATTAACCCATGAATTTATAACAAATGATTGCTATTATGATGTAAAGAGAGATGAGGAATTGGTTGGAATACATTTTATATGCTATTTTCTTGCAAATCCGCACAATTCAACAGGTATGTATAGCTATAATGATCACATATACACACAGTATATTGAACTTAACAAATTTCGAGATTGCCATGGATTGACAAACGACCAAACCTGCTGCCAAATTTAACAGCTAGAAAATCGACCTATTATTTCTCCCATTCCCATTCGCTGAGCGGATAACGAATGGTCAAATGTACACCTATAACATAAATCAAAATACATGAAAGTTGCCATGTTTTCTCTGTACAAAAGCATCATGTTGGAATCAAAAAGTGGTCTTGTTTATAATACAGTCGAATTTTCACGATTTTATTCAACATTTTAATAGAAATCACTGATATTCTGAGACCCTTGACAGCTTCCGTCAAATTGCATTTCGATAAGGTATTTTCCTATTGGTCCATAATATTAATGTTGGTGAAATCGGCCTTGAAGAAGGTATAATATATAAGCGCAATTTAATGCTCAAAAGCCCATTATACTACCATACTTGAGTCCAAAACTCCGAATTTTTTCGAACGAAATAAATAATATTATTACGAGAGAATAAAAGTGAATGAATATGACTTTATAGAAGAGACACGAGGCCAGAAATGTCATCCTTAATTGTCGTAAATAAAAAAACAATAACCTGTGATTTACTGCTTTTATACTCTGCAAAAGCAAATTTGCTGAATTTTATTTAATTTTAAAATAATTTATTCATACTGAAATTCACATAAATAGCACAAAAGTAAACCTTTTCAATATCTAATAGTTCAATTTAATAATTATATGATTGCATAATTAAATAATTATAAATAATTATACAAGTAAACTAAAACAGCATGTTTTCTTATATGTAACCTTCCCTTCTGTAAATCCATATTGATTTTCACTTAAAATTTTGAATTTTGTGAGGTATCGAATCATTCTAGTAGATAAAACTTTTTTAAAAACCTTTGCTACACTGGATATTATTGATATTGGTCTATAGTTGTTAACATCTGTTTTTGTTCCTGATTTATGAATCGGTATTATATTACCATTTTTAAAATTGAGGGATATATGCCAGATTCAAAGCATTTGTTGATTAGGTAAGTGAGTGGTTCTGTTATGCCTTCGGCTATAATTTTCAAATGCTCGCTTTTAATACCATCGAACCCAGGACTTTTTCGATTTTTTAAGGACATACAGTGGTGTATACTTCACATTGCTCGACTTTATCCAAAATAAATGAGTTCAAAGATCTTTTTGGAGGCTGAGTATTGGGTACATCTGCTTGTATATTACTTGCTAAATTTTCGTCTATGTCAGTAAAAAATTGTACAAATTCATCGCATATTTGTTGAGTATTTTTTAATACTGTTCCCGATGTTGTATTTAACTCAGTGACACACTCTTTAAATTTTGTTTACCTAGTAATCTCATCAATAGTTGTCCAAAGCCGCTTAGGATCATTTAGGTTGTTATTCAATTTATTTAGGTAATGTTTTCGTTTGGTTTGCCTTGCAAGCTCTATAAATTTATTTTTATATTGGTTGTAGCAGTCGATATTCTCTGTAGTTGGCGTTGCTTTCATTACATTATACAGTCTTTCTTTTTCTATTGCCGATGTTATTAATCCTTTGGTAATCCAGGCATTTCTGCTTTTCTCTTTGTGACTAATTATTACTTTATTGGTAGTGGTAGATAAAATGAGAAAAACATCTGTTAAACTTAGATGTACGATAACGTGGTTGGGAAATCAGTTTCCGAACATTGATATTGTGAACATCACTTCGAAATGTAATCTTATTATATAAATAAGGCGGAGTTTTATATAGAATAATTTTATGAAACAAAACTGCAGAGTGTAGATTTCTCCTAGCAAGCAAAGACTTAAGTTCGGTAGAAAAGATATGAAGATGTGGAAATAACATTTTAAGCCGACCATAAGCACGGCCAATGGATTTATCAACATGCTTTGAAAACCTCAGGTCACTATCCATAATCAAGTCTAAATTCCCATTAGCGGATGTATGAGGAATAACATTATTATTAATTGAAATATGGAATGAATCTGACACGCTTTTTTTGTGTTACCCGAACAATAAAACATTTGACTTTGTTGGATTTACGGATAACTGATGTGCTATGCTTTCATTCGTCATCTTATTAAGATCTTCATTTAATAATGTAACCGCAGTTGTTGTATCTGTAGGAGAGAACGAACATTTTATCTGGGTATCATCAGCATATGATTTTCGAAATTGCTAGCGATTACGATACTTCCTTACTACCTGGCCACTTGGAGAGGAAAGTAAGTATCGGGGATTAGACGTTGTGAAATACTTCTCAAAAATGGTTAGCTACACCATAATCTCATGATCCTAAACAGCGATCTTTCCTCACTTCTAATTTTCTGCTGCTCGTAGTATCCCTAACGTTTCCTCTGAAACACAGCATTTACCTGGCGAGTTCTGGGATCCATTCTGTTTATGCAGCACTCATTCCAAATTAAATATTCAGGCGTAATATAGATAGTAGCTAGTAGAAAGCAGCGTAGTAATCATAAGAAAAATATGTAGCGCATTATGAACGTGGGCTCCGTAGCGTCGTAGTGGTGAATTTTCGAGGCTAAGGAGATGCTGTTCTGGACGATGCACCAGGTGCATTACACTTTTAGCACAAACTGCACTAAACGATATTGAGCCGTTAAATAGAATTTTAGCAATTTTGTCATCATGTGTTGGTAGCTGGTTTTAGTTTGTGAAGTTTATTAACTGAGAGTGCTTTGCTATTTAACCGAAATTTGTACGGTATGCTAGGCACACTTAAAATCGAAGCTTAAAAAAACAAAGGAGATTCTGCCCGTTGGGCAGATTTTTCATGTGATCAAAATTAAAAAATGGCGTCAGGTAAAATCTAATAGAACTTCTAGCTAAATTTTCCATGTAGAAGTATAGCATCAAAAAGACGTGGATTTTGTCAGAAATCTGATTGATATCTCACGGAATCAAGTAACCTCGTTAAATTACGCTACAGGCATAATCTATACGATAACATCGCGCCCACCTCGTAAGTGCATATCGCATCTCCGCGCCGTTTGCTACCTGCTTTCACAAGACCTCGGATCTACTGACAAATATGCAATATTTACAATCCCGTGGTGCACGGCAAGTGCGATCGATAGGTATGCGATCCAACGGCTGACAAAAATTTTCTGTTTTGAGGGCAAATGTAAGGGGAAATCTATGATGTGTGAAATATATGTAATAGTACGTAGGATTACCGGGGTTGGAAGTGTATTAAAAGTGTTTTTCCAAAAAAGATCTGGACTTTCTAAGACGTCGAAAAACAAAGTTTGAGCGTTTCTTTTTTTTTAGTTTTTGACATTCTTTTCCGTCGCCACTAGAACGTTTTCCAAAAACTACACAGCTTTTTCGTTAATTTCAACTTTAACCTTTTTTATATCCTCGACAAACAGTAAGGAGTATTCTTGAACATTTATCTGATCTTAAAATGACCTTGGAGATCAAGACCAGGTTCATTGGCAAATACATACTTCAACTTAAAATCGTCCACAATTTGCATTTCATGAATTGAGAATAGTTGTTTCCCGATAAAAGTTCGGTTGATCTTCCAATAATCCTAATGATCATAGTAAAGATAATGAACATAAAGCTTCTTGGCTTTAAGGTCATAGGCAAGGTCTAGTTCAAGATCACCAATAGATGAATCTTTTCATGACATACAGGAAACGTATTTTTCGAGATATTTTGATGTATCCATATTTTTTGAACAACCAACATTTTTTGGTGTAACAGATAGCACGATCTTCTGCGTCACCCTTGCTAGGCAATGTGGTGATTATCTGCGCTCTTCAGCCGGCTTCTATCTCTTTCTAACATCTGTTGATACACACGCCTCGCGCTCCTCTCTCGTACACGCTGAACTCAAGCCGTCAGACAAATTTGGTTTTCCCTCTATAGAGTTTCTTTATTTTTCAGAAATAAATTCGTTTAAAATAACAAAATTTGCGGTAACGCGTTCTTGTCTAGTATTTTTTTTTTAAATATTGCATTTACAAAAAGAAAATAACTTTTTCCTTGCATTTCTCTTCTGCACGTTTGTATCCAGTTCTGCACGTCTAAATTTAGGGCGTTGAATATGACAGCATTATGCAGGGTCTCAAAAGAAGCACCTCTCAAAAACCGCAGGCCAGCATCAAGATGATGAACAAGCTTTCCGTAGCAAATTTATTATTTAACACCGAATTATGAGAGTTCTTTGATCCCGAGGAAAATTCGAGCGAGTCTTAAGGACGTCGTGATTTTCAGCTCAACGAGGTTTTCCTTAAGGTACGTAGGTATATGCCGGTGTGCATTATCGCTGGAAAGTCGGTCACGATGCATGCAGGTGCTCCACTCATGAGCGCCACTAGAAGGGGGTTATTTGACCATTCTCCCCACAACCTTCGAATAAGTTATACTTGTTACACATCACATTATCACCCTCAAACTACGCCCTACCAGCGGGGCCGTGGCAAATGCTTGTTCCGGAAGTTGTTGTATCCAGTATACAACTTCTTCCCGTTCAAGTGATTGTACATGCGATAAGGAATACCTCAGTACCGATTGCCGGGTGGCGGTACAAGTCCGCCAACGGGCCACTTTAGGTCTATTTAATATCACTAACAAGTAAAAAGAAGGTGGTAGACAAGGACCAGTCGACCGAGGCGGTACCACCCGCTAGCTTTTCCCAGGGTGTCTTATAAATGTCCGCATGTTTCCACACCTAAGCTATGCAGTCGGTCATCTTCCAAACCAAAGAAATTAATGCTGATGGATCCCTCGAGCACTAAGAACTCCGGACGTAAACTCACTCTACTCTCGGAATGTCATCAACAACATCGAAGATAAAATTTCTGCAGGCTTAACAGCAACATTGATGCTGTTCATCACTGTTCTACTAACCTTAGGCAGTTCAACAATCGTATTAACAAAATTTCTTCGGGATCATCATAGAAAAAGAAAGACTATATAATGTAATGAAACTAACGCCAACTACAGAGAATACCGACTTCTACAACCAATATAAAAATAAATTTATAGAGCTTGCAAGGCAAACCAAACGAAAACATTACCTAAATAAATTGAATAATAACTTAAATGATCCTAAGCGGCTTTGGACAACTATTGATGAGATTACTGGGAAAACAAAATTTAAAGAGTGTGTCACTGAGTTAAATACATCATCGGGAACAGTATTAAAAAATATTCAACAGATATGCGATGAATTTGTACAATTCTTTACTGACATAGGCGAAAATTTAGCAAGTAATATACAAGCAAATGTACAAAATACTCAGCGTCCAAAAAGAACTTTGAACTCATTTATTTTGGATAAAGTCGAGCAATGTGAAGCATACACCACTGTTATGTCCTTAAAAAATCGGAAAAGTCCTGGGTTCGATGGTATTAAAAGCGAGCATTTGAAAATTATAGCCGAGGACATACCAGAACCACTCACTTACCTAATCAACAAATGCTTTGAATCTGGCATATATCCCTCAATTTTAAAAAAAGGTAATATAATACCGATAGATAAATCAGGAACAAAAACAGATGTTAACAACTATATACCAATATCAATAATATCCAGTGTAGCAAAGGTTTTTGAAAAAGTTTTATCTACTAGAATGATTCGATACCTCACAAAATTCAAAATTTTAAGTGAAAATCAAAATGGATTTACAGAAGGGAAGGCTACATCGGACGCAATAACTAAAATTGTAAATCATATACATCAAAATATTGATAACAGAATCCCGTCAATCTGCATTTTTGATGATTTAAAGAAAGCTTTCGACACAGTTAATCACAAATTATTATTAGTAGCATTGGAGAGAATTGGTTTCAGAGGAAACGCGTACTCACTGATCGAAAATTATTTGTCAAATCGCCCACAATCTGTGCAGATATCAGGATCATTTAGTAAAGAAATGTATATTAAGTGTGGTGTCCCACAAGGAACTGTCTTAGGTCCGCTGTTATTCAATATATATTTAAATGATATTTTCTAAATTAATTGTGTTGGCAAAATAACTATTTTTGCAGATGATACTGCAATATTATATGAAGGCACTGGCTGGTCTGATCTGAAAAATGTAATTGAAAATGATTTTATCAAAATTATTCGGTGGTTTAACAGTAGAAAATTAAGCATTAACTACTCTAAAACACATTTTTACCATTTGGATCTTATGCTAGACATCTGCCAAATTACACAAATTTTTCCTTCAACATTAATGATTAAAAAAATGCAAATTAATAGAGTGCCCAACATAAAATACCTTGGAGTGGTCTTGGATCCTCACTTACGATGGGACATCCATGTCAATTATATTTTAAAGAAAGTTAGATTTGTATCCTGCAAAATTAAACACCTTGAGAATATATTGACAGAAAAATATCTTCGAACATTATACCATGCACTGATTGAGCCTCATCTCACATATGGTATATTAGCATGGGGAGCTGCATGTTCCTCACATATCTATAATTTAGATGTTTTTCAAAAAAGTATTCTAAAAATGATATTTAAAAAACCGAAACTTTATCCCACTGAAAAATTATACGCAGATGTTCGAATGTATGATATAAGACAGCTTTATTTCTTACACAGTATCACTCACTATCATAAATTTGTAAACACCGACCAAAAAATTAAACATAATCATTATACCAGGTACAAAATTCGTGACATAGTAATTCCTCAACCGCATAAATCTATAATGCAGCGATCATATCTCTCTCAACCCATCCCATCCCATCCCATCCCATCCCATCCCATCCCATCCCATCCCATCCCATCCCATCCCATCCCATCCCAAATTTTATGAAATTATACCTAAAGACTTAAAAGATTTACGTTTCGGAAATTGTTTCAAAAGAAATTTAAAAAAGCGGCTACATTTTATATCTAGGAGTAAAATTCATAAACTCATAAATACGAACATCAACTAAATACATAATCTACTGTAGCTAATTTTTGTCCTTTTTTGTCATTTGCATTCTACAGTTTCAACTTAAATTATTGGTCCATGTAAATATTATTATTATTATTATTATTATCATAGCAGCCGCGGTGTTCCGGCATTTAGGCTTCTGTCTGCGCGGCTGCTTCGATAAAAAAAATCTACTGTAGGTGAAGGGCATTCAAGCAATCCGATTATGATCAATGACCAGAAGCGAAATATTTTCAGGTTATTGGTGAAATTGAGTTCTGCCAAAACTGTTGAGAAAGGCATTTAGAAAATGTTATTTATAAAACATACCTTCAATATTCCTGCATTCTGATTATAGTAAATCTAGCCAGATATGTCAAAGTCGTTGGTTGCTATTTAGAAACAAAATTATATTGGGACACCCTTTATATTTATCTTTTAACCTCAATTCTAGATTTTTTTGATTATCCAGTCATTTACTAAGTTCAAGTGGATGCTTTCATTGTAGCTTCATTACCAACGCAGTATTTGAACTAGTTCATTTCAGAGAATAGAGTCTGACTTTGGTACTTCGGAAACCTACGCTCATGTATTTGGAAGGTGGAAAACGAAACACTCACGAAATACGGCTTGACATTTTAGCTGGATGCAGTTGATAGGAAATGAAAGAGCCCGCGTAATAACCTATTGGATTTGAGCAAAGCTGATATATAGGCAAAATTTTGGGGTCTAGTCGAACCGAATGATTTTTGACAGAAAATTTATTTGCAAAATTATTGCCAACAATGTGACGTGGGTTTCGAAAGCTGCCTATCAGAATACATGTTTGTAAAACTGATGAGAGGTGATGATAATGATTTGGACAATACACACACTGCGCTTTTCAGAAAAGGATTTCCACTACTTATTTTTTGAACGAGTCAAATAGAAATTCGGGACGATGAGATCGACGCATTAATATATTCTTATATTTTAATGTAAAAATAACATGAAAATTTCAAGAATGCGACATAACACTAAAATATAGAATTACTATCCTTCAAAATGACGAACTGACAGGCTGTGAAATTTGAGCGTTTTTACGTTATAGTTGGTTATAGTGATCTTCTTTTGGAACGGTCTATCTGAATGTGCATTGCAATATGAAACACTGTTTAAAAAAAATACAAATTTTGCCAATTTAAATCAAAACGTTCTATATTTTATTCCATACTTGGATAGACCCTTCCAAGAGAAGAATATTGTTACTACATATAATATCGTTTTGATGACTGATAACACTGGTCAACAAAATTTTAACTTTGTCGTGTCACACGGACTTTTTTGATATTTTTTACTTTAATTGGTGATTGTAAGAAAAAATAAACAGTTAAAAAAAATTTGATAGACAAGGATTTTATTCTATTGAGTAATTTAAAATATTAAGAAAAAACACAGATCTCGTAAATCAAAAGTTATTTTTATTTTATAAATGACTTAATAATCTAAGATTTTCTTGAATATTTAGCTTCTGGTTGGTCCCTTTTAATTGTCCAGCAGTAATCTGCTAACATATTTGGGCTCCATTTGCCCTGGTACCGCTTTTCCATATTAGAAATGTCCTGATGGAACCTCTCACCGTGCTCGTCGCTGACAGCCCCTAAATTGTCAGGAAAAAAATCCAGGTGCGAGTCTAAAAAATGGATCTTAAGTGACATGTTGCAACCCAAAGTTTGATATGACAATAATAGCTCGCTAACCAACTCTCTGTAGCTGTCACTCTTGTGGTTACCCAAAAAATTTGAAACAACATTTTTAAAAGCCTTCCATGCAGATGTTTCTAAATCGCTTAATTTATCTTCAAATCTTGAATCTTTTATTAACTCCCTAATTTGAGGGCCAACAAAAATACCCTCTTTTATCTTTGCATCACTTATTTTAGGGAATTTTTCTTTTAGATACAAAAATCCACTCCCATTGCGATCCATTGCCTTCACAAAATTTTTTATTAATCCTAATTTGATATGCAATGGTGGTAGAAGCACATTATTTGGCTGTACAAGGGGTAAATACTTTACGTTTTTTTGCCCAGGAACTAACGATGCACGCGTAGGCCATGTTTTTTTTATATAGTGATTAGTTCTGTCCCGGCTATCCCATCCACATAAAAAGCAGCAAAACTTTGTATAACCCAGCTGAAGTTCAAGTAATAGTGCAACAACTTTAAGATCACCGCAGATTTTGAAGGAATATGTACTGTAATTTATTTTTTCAAGTAAAAGTTTCATATTTTCATAGGTTTCTTTCATATTTGCAGCATGGGCCAGAGGTACAGACGGAAGCTTATTTCCATTATGCAATAACACTGCTTTTAGACTTGCTTTCGAAGAATCAATGAATAAACGCCACTGAGAGAGATCAAAATCTATGTCCGACATTTTCATAATCTCATTTATGTTATTGCAAAACACCAAATCTCCATCCTGAGAAAAATATACGTACGTTCTGAAGTGTTGATCACGGTTTCGAAAATAGCTAACTTTTGTATTATGATGTAGCAAATTCCATTCTTTTAGACGTGATCCTAATAGTTCTGGCTGCTTTTTTGACAAATTTAAATCCCGAACCAAATCATTTAGGTCTCCTTGAGTTAACAAATGGTGCTCGTTTACAATTCCTTTTAAGTAAAAGTCATCGTCCTCGTCAACACATTCACCTGAAGTGGACGGTTGTGAATTGTTCTCAACAGACGTAGTTGCAACTGGTATTAGTTCTGGCAATTTTTTACAATGAGAGACTGGTCTTATAGCCGAAGATAAGTTAGGGTAAATAACTGTGGTTTTTTTCTTGTAATTTATACCTTTTATGTCTGTGAGACACAAATAGCAATCTGAAACGTGATCTCGCTGTTCAGTCCATATCATGGGTACAGCAAACGGCATAGGTCGTGCACCTTTCTTCCAGTCAGTTAAATTTTTCACACACGTTATGCAACAGACATGAGGGGCCCAGGATTTGTCTTGATGGGCGACAGAAAAACCAAAACATTGGTGATAACACTCCAACACAAGATTCGTAAAATTTCGTCGTTGTTTTTTGAATGTTAGTTCTCCGCAGACATAACAAAAAGAGTTAGGATCATTATTACACTTCCTCGACATATTCACAGGGTTAATAAATCACAAAAAAGTGTTCAAATTCAACAACAAATATTTTTATAAGGATTAACTTGTAAGCGTTTCTGTTAATTTACTGCCGTAGTACTACTTATGAGTATTACCGTATCACAACAAATATGAGGCTAATAGACATATGACAGCTGTCATGTAATAACGAGGGTAGACTGATAAAACAAAATTAGCTGTCAAAGTTCGTGTGGCAAAACCAGTGTTGACCAGTGTAAGCGACAAACTTGACATCCTGGAATACATATACTGATATTATATACTAGCGTTTTAAAGTACTCATACTCTTCGAGATAAGGTATCAAAGGACTCTCTTTCCATTAAAAGACATTTTTCAAAATCGTACCTCGCTACCATCTTAAAATCATAAACTGCATCAGTGTCGTTAACTCGAATTCCAGCTTGCTAACAACCCGTTCAAAAAATGAGTGAGTAGTACTCTACACGGTGTAAACGTTATGTTAGTCATTATTGAAATGGGTAATAGGGGAGACAAAATAAGTCAAAAAGTTCATATGACCCATGGTCCAAAAGTCAATAGATTTTAGTCTAAATGGCTTTATAGTTTACAACTTTAAGTGCTTTATATCGACCACAATCTTACTAAATTTCATAATCTAATCTAAAACGTTTTTAAATTGGGTAATTAACAAATAAATGGCATTAAGTTTTTCTAAGTTAAGCCAAAATTTGTAGTCAGTAAGTTTGATTAAATTAAATATTCAAAACACACATGACAACAGCGTGTCGGTCTTTCATCACTCTTATCGAACCGGCAATCGATCGCAAACGATAACAGTGGTTAACTATCCTCGCAGACTAACATTCTGTCAGTGCTTTTTGCACAAAAACATTGAAAATCCGGATTTTTTTTAAAACATTCTAGCGACGGACGAATGTACTTTCACGCGAGACGGGATATTAAATTTCCATAATACTCACACGTGGGCCCAAGGAAATCCACATGCCATGCGTGAAGGTCATTTCCAACAACGTTTTAAAATAAATATTTGGGCGGGTATTCTTGACGATCAGGCCCTTTCGAGTTACCCCCAAAGTTGTCAGGAGAGGGATACCTTAGCTTTATAGCCAATTACCTACCAGAACTTTTGGAACAGACCTTAGACAACATGCAATGACAACGGAGACAGCATTTGTGGTTTTTTCATGACGGGGCACCGCCACCCATTTTTAGAGCCGTCATTCAGTATTCGAATGAACATTATCCAAATCGCTGGATCGGTCGAAATGCACCTGATCCTCGAAAATGGTGAGCAAGATCTCCGGACCTCAATCCGATGGATTTCTGGTATTGGGGAGAACTTAAAGGGATGGTTTATGGGGCTGGTCCAACAACAACTGAAGCACAACTTCGCGAAAAAAAAATTTATGTGGCTGAAATAATAAATGGACAACTTCGAGGACCTAGAGTAAGAAGAAGCTGGGTTCGTCGTAATGAAGCTTGTGTGGAAACTGGAGGATGACATTTTGAACACCTCGTTTGAATACAAAGTGTGGGTTTTAAAAAGAAAAACAATGTATGTATGAAAATTGTGTTCCATATGTATAAGTGGATTTTTTTAATACGTTCAATAAACTTTCACACCGCAGGTGAAGCGCTGAGACAGTTCCTTACCTTACCTTACCTAATTCAATAAGTTGTAGATTATATGTACTCGTAAATCAATATGATTATCTTTACAACCGTAGAAGTTCTTGAAATAGTGGAATACAGGGTGTTCCCTATTTAGTGAGTGACTACAGTGACATCGTAGGTGGTATGCTCACCTTTTTTTTCATAATAGAAAAGTTATCTAGGACCAATACAACTAAATAGAGTGCATAAAATAGGTTCTTTGATTTAAATCATGTTTTGCTGGTTTTTTAAAGTTTAGTATAACTTACATGGCGTTGCACTTAATAAAAAGACTGCGTCCGATTCTGTAATTTTTAGTCCCACAATCTCTTTAATGCCGTCTTAAGCATTATTTTGTAAGATGTAGATGAAACCAATTTGATAATCCTTGAAATTTTGAATTTTGTGTCAAATAAGCTGCCAAAAATAAGATATTTGAATGAATAAAAATTGCTTACTGAAAAACTAAAGGACACGCTATCAATCTACATATTTCGTTAATTAATTAGCACCACTCTTTAGATTCCTTTGCGCATAGGCAAACATTTCAGTATTCAGCTTAGCCGGTGTTGATTTAAAAAAAAAACAAAAGAGTGAAAAAATCAAATCTGGTCCCGGATTTTCCAACCGCCATCTAGTTTTGCGTTATTCCAAGGTCGCTTTTCGTTCAATAGGGCCTAAGGTATGCGATAATAAAGATTTGGAGCATTTTTAATTTTCAGGTATGGAAAGGTATCGATCCATACTACTTGCCATTTTACTATGCCCGTTCAAGTACGGAACCCCTGTATATCGAAGCGTTGAAATGCCGAAGCGTGGAATGACGGTACTGAAGCCGTCTTCCATATCCTCGCTGCATCCGTCGAGCTTTCATTTAATCCGCGTTCGAATAAAATCCGAGGCGCAAATACGCCGCTGTTGCTGTCTATCAATCTTATTCGGATCTGTCAAAAAGTTTCGGGGAATCCCGTGAACGTAAACCATTAAATAACTGCCTGTCGGCCTTGATAAATACACGCGAAAAAAGTTTTCGAAATTTACAGATGAACGTACCGATGTAATGGCCGGCTAGCTACATACATTCACGTTAACAATAGAGACAGCTGGCTCCTTGAACACCGCCAAATTGATGCCAATTTTTCATCAAAAATCATGTTCAGCGACGAAGCGCATTTCACTTTGAATGGGACGGTAAACAAGCAAAACTGCCGCATCTGGGCGAACGAAAATCCCCGTGAGTATCAAGCGCAGCCGATGCATCCCCAAAAAGTGACTGTGTGGTGTGCATTGTGGTCAAAAGGTATCATCGGACCTTACTTTTTCGAAAATGCGGCCAGGGACGCCGTTATTGTCAATTCTGACCGATATCACGTGATGATAGAGGACTATTTTTTGCCGCAACTTGAAGGAATGGATATGGACGATGTTTATTTCCAACAAGACGATGCAACATGCCATACAACCAACGTCAATATCCATCGATTGCAGTCCTTCTTCGGTGATCGCGTGATTTCGCGCAGAGGAAATGTGCCATGGCCACCAAGATCGTGCGATTTGACTCCCTTGGACTTCTTTTTATGGGGATATTTGAAAAGCAAAGTCTACGTCAACAAACCAACCACCCTCCAAGAACTCAAAAACAACATCATTGCCGAGATAAATGCCACAGAGCCGACCATGTTGCAAAATGTCATTGAAAATTTCGACCATCGCGTGGACGTCTGTAAATCCAGTCGTGGTGAACATTTGAGCGATATTATTTTTCATACATAAATGGTATAAATGAACCTTCAAAATAAAGTACCCAACTTGATTTGAATATCAATCTTTCTTGTTTTAATATGCGTTTACTTTCCTGCGTCTGTTTTGGACAACCCCATATATATATATATATAGACATATTACTTAATAGAAGTACATATTATATTATACATAGATGGCATGTAACTGTTGCTTAGTAAAACCTATATTAAAAGCTAATTATAGCTAATTTTTAATAAAGGTAAAATGTCAAGGATCAAACAAAAAAAAAATAATTTCCAAATCTGCGTGAAGTGTGAAATCTAAGTCATATCAACTATCAACGTAGCTTTCAATTCTCGCTTAAATCTCGAAATTGATAAGCCGTTAATTCTATCAGGCAGCGAGTTGTAAATCTTAACTATATCATATGAAAAAGAACACTATGCACTCCGGTAAGGGTCTTGACCTTCCTGTAAAGATATTGATTCGAAAATATTTAGAAAAAACAAAGAAAACTCTTTCATCATTCCTAATCGTGGCAGGAATCTGTTAATATTTAATACATTTCGACATGGACAGAAGATACGCGTAGAATGCTTGGAAGTTGCAAGTTTGAATCCCACCGGTAACAAGATAAAATTGTTGCCTTCAATCAACTGAATGAGTCCACACTGAAGTACTCTCAACTATACAGGGTGTAAACGTTATGATAGTCATTATTTAAATGGGTGATAGAGGGGATTAAAAGATGCAAAAAGTTTCATATAATATGGGGGTCAAAACGGCATTTTTTTAGAGAAAAGCGACTTTAAAGTAAAATAAAATCTGACAACGCCGCAATGCCAGACGCAAATTACGACGGAACGCAGAGTTTCTTATTTCAAGGGTAGTTGTTTCTGAAAAGGAAAACCCCAACTTTGCGGACACCCTGTATACTCTGCGTGAGCGCGAGGGTGATGGAGCGTAGGAGCGGCCATCGGCAACATTAATTTTCGTTTTTTCATATTATTTTTCAGGGTCCAAAAGGGCATGCTTTGCATTTTTTCAAATTTTAAATCTCGAAAATGATCAGTTTTAGAAAAAAATTCTAGAGCATCTTTTTCCTTTAGAACGCTTTGAAAAACACAAAAACAATTTGGCTGGAGAGAAAAAACAATTATCGACATTTGTTTAAGCAATTTATGAAGTAATTTTTATCCTCGCAACATGGGAATACGTTAAAACGAGTCCTTCCGAATAAGATTTGCAACGAATCAGAATATTTTTCCGATCCAGTGCGAAGATACGACCTGGACAATCTTTGAAAAGCAAAAGTTCGTCAATTTTGGCCTAACAGACAAGGTAAAAATTCCATCTCATCCATGGAAAGCAAGCAACGTCCTTGATGTTCAAATCATTAAGCTAGGTTCGACTTCACACCAAATGACCCTCACTTGACTGTAAAATAGTAGTTGTAAGGTTTCAATGCTAATTGCATTTTCTTCTGCCCATATCGCCGTTGACAAATTTGCTATACTATTTCAAACGTAAGTCAAAAATTACTACGCTTAGAAGATTTGTGTTTGGCAGCTATTTGATACAAAGTAAGACTAATAAGATACATGACCCAAATTATGGATACATTTCTGCAAAGGCATGTTTTAATAATTTGTTTAAGATACACCTTTACGTTCCGTGATTGTCAATTATTTGTGTATCTAAACTGAATCCAAATTCAAGATGAGATGTAAATAATAACAGTTAGCGCGTGATCTCTCGGTAACAGGTGGGGACAACGCTTCTTGCTTCTTATTGGTCAATTCGCCATTAAATTGCAAGCGGTCGCCTGGCGGAATAATGCGCGGGCCAGAGGCAGAGTTGCATTCAGGCCACCGACCGTCGCGTGTATCATTGCGTGCTCGTGTTTTCGTATTGCTTGGTTGTTGCTGTTGTTGTTGTTAAGTTTATTTGAGTAATTTGTTAATTTTCTGTTTGTTATTGTTATTCCTCGTTATTATTTGGTTCAGCAAGATTCAAACTTTAATTTAGATACGTGGCGATCTCAAAAATTATAATTTTTAATAGAGCTTTTAAGCATCAGTTATACCCATTTCAACTTTAGAGAATAGTTAATAGAAGTTTTTCGCGGAAGGACCCAAAACAACCGAGAAACATTTGTACGGGCAAAAAAAAGTAATTTATTAAAAAAAAAATTTTTAACAAATTTAAGCATGAGGGTAAAACTCAGTTAACAGTTTTGATATTTGAGGTTGTCAAATATCTAATTTAAAGTAAAAACCTTGCCATACAAGATCTTGAAGAGTACTTCGAGGTGTGTTCATTTTAAAGCGATTATAACCTTGTTTTTCAGGCCAAATTTTTCTATGAAGTTTGTATTTTTTCGCTCACGATATTTTGTCCAGTTCCAATGGTCCACATCATGTAAAATATGCATCAGTTTTTTTGCTGTTCGTTCCATGCCACACGTGACTGATAAGCTTGCAGTGCAGTGTATTTTGTGCTTGTCAGAGTACAACGGTAGTCCGATAACACTAGCAGGTGCAGTATTTCTGAAACGTCCAATATTGCCGATGGTATCTAATTTTTGGCATTCTATTTTTCTGCGAACCGCGTGTAAATCACTCGGCTTGGTGGCGGACGAATATTAATCTTGCACATATTCGGCGAGCTTGGACCTTGTCAACGAATGGGACTTGTTAATGAAAATCAAAACATTACTCTCGTCATGTGTCGCATGCGGCGCGCGTTATTAAGCTACGTACGTCTGTGTCACACAATTTTGCGGTGTTGCATGGGATTATTGAGAATTGTACAGGGTTCAGTAGAATTAGGTTGTTTCAAAAAGTTAGAAAAAAGATCTAAATGAAAAAATGTTTTTATGTTCGGAGTGCAAGCATATGCAATGTCTCAAACACATTTTGCCTGCGAGTTTAACTCTGTAGCACATGAAGTCTTTCTTGAAGATTCACAAGTCTGGTTAGTATCAGTCAACACGAACGGCCTTAGGCCTGTTATACATTTCATTCCTCCTCTGGGCACTCCTGTCCAGGGTAAGCTTTCAAAGGGATCATATACACGCAGACGGCTATAGCGGTCTCTATTAAGATCGAGTAGTGCGCGTGTTTCCTTTATTCTGCTGTACTACATGGATTTATAACCATTATAACTTTATATTCATGATCACGAATGCCGTAAGCCAGATGCTTTGATCATGTATCTATATTTATTTTAATGGCTTAGGGGCTCAATTATTGCCGATACGGATAGGGTAATTAAATGGCTCTTACAGTTGTGACGGCTTCAGTTTCTGAGGGTTGTTACGAGACTTTCGGTGCCGGGTTGCAGGGTTCTGGTGGTTATGTTCTTTGCTGCTCTATCAGGGGAAATGCCGCAGCGGCATCCAGGCAATTGCTGGGGTCTGAAAGTATCTCATGGCAGGATGTGTATAGGGATTGTTACTTTAAAGATGTTCGGTTATCTTTGAATCAGAGGTAACGCCGGAGCTTTTGAGTATTGACACGGAAACGTTATATCCTGGATTCTGGACCGCTTTCCGTAAAGACAGCATATTTGTCCATACACCTATCAACATAGGCCGTTGTGCGCTTAGATCGTATGTTGAACACTTAGGTTGTTGTGGACTTAAGTCCTAAGAGAAGGGCTATGTGACCTAGAGGGGCTGTGAGTCCCAGTTCCTATGGTCTGTGTATATGATACCACCACCGATAATTAACGCTTGTCAAAGGAGGATAACTCGTTGCAGTTCCGTCATCAAGTAAGTGGCTTTTGTGCCATCCTGACGTTGCTCATATCGACTAGTTTACGTACTGCGATTGTAACAAAAATAAAATGGTCAAATATTCTAAGGTGGCTTTGTTGTAGTTACGTTTATCGTTCTATCATCATCGTCTTATCTTTTAGGAGTCAACAGTTTATATTTATATTTATCATGTTTTGGAAACATTGTATTGCAGATGGCGCATATTGGGCAAAACGACCGATCTAGATGGTTAACAGTCATTTTCATAATAGTTTTCAATAGATAAACAAAATAGCGAACCTTATTGTTTATTCATGTGCCAACGAATGTCCTCCTGTGGTATCTCATTCCAGGCAACCACCAACTACTCTCGAAGTGCTTCTAGAGTCTGAGGAGGACGTTGCAAATTGAGCAATCTCCTACCCATCATATCCCACAATGTGACATCATTATGTTGAAAGAAGTCTATTGTGACTCTTGCAACATGTGGTCGGGCATTATCTTGTTGGAAAGTTGGATCTGCCAGGGTGTCAAGATAGGGTAAAAGATGCGGTTCTAGAACCATAAGCTATAGCACCCCAAACCATAACTCCAACAGTGTGATGAACATGTCTTTCAACAAAAAACTGTGGATTACTCCTTTCACCACGTCGCCTTCTAACCCTGGCACGACCATCGTGCATGCCTAAACAAAATCGAGACTCGTCACTAAAGACAATACTGCTCCATTCCTGATCCCAGAGTGACCGTTGTCTGCACCACTCAAGGCGATTACGTCGGTGCCTTAAGGCCAATAATCTTAGGCGGCGATCTTCACGGTCTGTTGTTCTACGGCGGCGTCCAGTGCCCCTTGCTCTTTGCGTACGGCCTTCTCGAAGCCATGCCTGACAACACCTAACCACACTTCTTTGCACTCTAACTGCAACTGCCCGAAAAGAAAGTCCAACTTCCCGCAGTCCCACTATACGGCCCCTATCAAACTCACTAAGTTGACGAAATCGTACAGGTCTCCTTACTCTAGGCATCGTAACCGATCGTAAAGGATGTCAAGAACCAAAATCCGCCAATGTTGATTCTTTACTGCGGCTGAAATATTCATTTTTAGAGCGTTAGTGAATTAAAAAAAAGCAGTATAAAAACCGGAATGTCCAACTGATAAGGCTGAAAATTTTTTCACTTGTTATTTACAGTAAGATAAATACATTCACCAACTTTTATTAAAATAAAACCATTTAAACTGGGTGTTCGGATTTATATGTCATTTAGTATATGTAGCTGAATCTCTTCATTTCTTGTATATCTTCATTTCTCGAGTTGACTGGTTCAGACAAGGCTGACCTCTCTATAGGTAAGAATACACATTAATGGTAAAAAAGTTATATAATTAATAATTCATTATAGCATAATACTCACTTATACATAAATAAATTCAATAGACTTCCTTCAATAAAAAATTAATTGAATAATACTGAAACTATGAAGGACAAAATATATAGACAAAGCAAAACAATTATAGAAAAAAGAAGCAGAGTTCATTGAATTATAGAAAACCAACCATGTTTGTGTTAATATTTTGTAGCATAACCATTATTATCAATCACCGCCTGGCATCGTCTCGGCATAGATTGTAGAAGTTTCTTGATATAAGATTCATCGATCTGTCTCCACTTTTGCTCTAAAGCGGCAAAAAGTTGTTTGAATAATTTTTATCTCATAGTTGCTTATCTAAGTATTCCTATAGATTTTCAATGGGGTTTATATTGGGTGACTGTGAAGGCCATTTGGGAACTGGTATTTTTTCATCCAGAAACAATTTCTTTGCGAGATTTGAAGTGCGCTTCGGGTCATTATCTTGCTGGAAGATTGATCTTAAGGGCATATTGTCTTCCATATAGGGTAACATGACGTGCTTTAGTATGTGCCATCTATTCAATGTAAAGGTCCCATCCCAAACACTAGGACGTCTAACGTAATGAACACCATCTGATCCAAACATATTGAACTTGGAGTCGTCACTGAAACATGCCCTATTCCAGTCACAGATGCTCCAATCAAGATGCAACCGTCCAAATTGTAATCGATCCTTACGGTTTTTCCTCGAGATTAGCGGCTTCAAACTCGGGCGACGTGCAAATCATTTAATCTTCTACTTATAGTTTTCGTAGAAACACTGACAATTCCTTTTGTCTCGATTTCAGCTTCAAATTTTTGGCCATGTTGACTTGACGTTGACCATCTTTGTATAACTCAATGATCTTAGTTTTCACATCGAAATACATTTCTGGAACACGTGGCATGGTCTTAAAATCACTCAACTTATTCCACAATACTTGATGAACACAAACTAATCCTCTTCTGACACGAAACTGTACTAAACTAATGTTGAAAAGAATTTGTCTACATATTTTTGTCCCTCATAAAAAAGTGCTTATATTCAGACTTGTATTGTGTTCATTGCAGATACTGTAAAAACAAGGAATTTAGTTTTTCTCCTAATAACGCATTTGTTTATGGAGCAATGAAGTATGAATTCGTTTTCTAAAGGTATTTAGGTAAATATTCATATGTCTATATACTTTTGTCTATTACTGTATATACCATTAGACATTATTAAGTTCCTACGTCCAAGGCAGGTTGATAAGTTTGCATGAATCCATAATTAGTTTTTTATCAGACAACTTTGAATCTCACCTCTTACGGTGTTACATTTTTTTAAAATGTCGAGGAACTCTTATCCTGAAATCCAGATTTCCCATAATTATCATAATAACTTATTGGCGTTAAACCTGAGAGCGCTGAATGTGTATTAAATTCTTCGAGTAATGTATAATCATTTCGTCAACGATAATTATAGCAATTAAGAAAAGGAAAGGGAAGTTCCGACCCTCACCCACTCACAATGTTCTGACCTACATTCGTTGCTGTAATAGCGGCTACCCGAAGTGATGAAAAATGAATTAGGGGAAGCAATACAAGTTTAAGACCCGAATTTTCTAAGCAAAATTGTGCGTAGGACACAAAGTCAACCAATGAGAAGAAAGGCGTTTTTCAGGTAATGGATCTAATGAATATAGGAGCCCCCTCCCACTTCAGTTGGCTCAACTATTGAAATCTCAAACACAAATAATAAAAATGTAGCAGGGTGTTATAGGTTTGAAATATTAACAATGAATATTTTGATAATATATAGTAGAAAACACCAACTTTATCACTCCCTAATCAAATTTGCAGCATAAAAATAACACATGTTGCAATTACAGCATATTAACATATTTTCATTTCAATGCAAAATAAGTCGATAACGCATAGGTGGCTGTGAAAAATAAAAGCCATGACAATTGTTTTTACTAATCACAGCTGTCAGAATATGTTTTAAATAGTTTTGGGTAGTGAAGGTATTCAAAATGGGTAGAGGAAAGGTTATTAGTGAGAAAATTCGGTTACAGATAATTAAATTTTTTAATTCTGGGAAATCAAACTCAGAAATTGCAACTTTGTTAGACTTATCGCGGTACAGTGTGAGAAATATTATTAGAAGATATAACGTAACTGGTCCAGTTAATATTAAGTCACGATATGAGCATTAAGAACAATAATCGTGAAAAACAGGCGTGATAATTATTCACAATTACGTGCTGTTGGACGGAGAATTTCGTGGTACACAACTCATAGAGAGGCCTATAAACTGGGATTTAGCACTTGCAAGGTAAGTTTTCTTATAAAAAAGTGAAGTAAAAACCCTAAAGTTGCACAACTTGTTTATAGGACAAAGAAAAGCCACTATTAACTCCACTGCAAAAGAAAAATCGGTTTAGATGGGCTAAAGAACATAGACAATGGACACCTCAACAATGGTGTGCAATACAATGGAGTGATGAGGCCCGATTCGAAGTTTGTGTTGGTGACAGTCGCGTAGAGTTATTCGCAAAAAAATAAAGCATTCCATGTTGACTGTCTGAAGAGAAAAGTGAAATTTCCAGCATCCATTATGGACTGGGACAGTATGTCATCAAAAGGAGTAGGAAAACTTCATTTTATTGATGGAAATGTGGATACCAACAAATATTTGACAATTTTAGAAGAATCGCTTTTACCAGTGATGGAAGAATGTTTGACATCCGGCCAAGATTTTGTGTTTCAGCAAGCTGGGGCAGCGTGCCATACCTCAAAAAAGGCTATAAAATGGATGGAAGAAAATAATGTACCACTTTTGAAATGGGTTTCTAGAAGTCCAGATCTGTCACCTATTGAAACTTTGTGGCACGGGATGAAAAAGGTTCTACGACAACATCCTGCTCGTACAATCACCGAACTGAGACAAAAGCTATCTAAAATGTATTTGAGAAAATAAATTGTTTTAGAAGTAAATAGTTTCGTCATATTTTGGTACAAATCTTGAAGTGGGCTAACTGAAGTGGGAAGGGGCTCGTAGTTAATTTCTTGTAAAATATCTGCCAAAATAGAGAAAAATTATACGATTTTTGTAAGATGGGCCGCTAATTCATAATTTCTTTCAAAATATCTCTCAAGCTAGAGAAAAATCATACGATTTGTTCTGGATTTGTGAAGTTAATCTAGAATATTATGGGCTCTTAAAAACCGATGTGACATATGATTTTCCAACGTTTTACTACGTCTTTCCAACAACATTTTTTATTAGAAATTAGAAATAAAAATTCCGGGCTAAAATCAGATTTTCCAGAATTTTTAAAATGATATGATAATTTTTGCACGTTTTTCGACCAGAAAATTTAGTTTTCTTCGAAAAAATAACCAAATTCATGTTAAGTTAGCCCAGAATTGGTCAGATTTTGAAAAAATTAGCACACATGCAGTTTACATCGTTTTACCATGCTTTTTCCAACAAAAATTCAAATAACGAAAAAATGAGAAATAACTTTTTTGAGGTCATTTGGGGTTAGCCTAGAAATTTCTGACTGGAATCCCGACGAATTCGTTTCTTTGCAACCTCAGAATCTTTATTATCCTCCTAAGATGGCCAACTAATTCCCATATAAGCCAAAAAATACTTAAAAGATCAACAGATTTAGCTAAAAATCTCTTTTCATTTGAGCCCGAATACAAAGGCACAGCCTACACCAATAAATTTTTTTTCAATAAAATTTTCAGTAATTGCTTTAGTATCAATCCAGATATTGTATCAGATTTAGTTTGTGCTTCGAGTAAAACTCAAATCATTCCTTTCGATTGTGTGTGGGCCAAATGAAAGGACAGGTTTTTTTAGCTAAACCAGACGACATACGAAGTATTTCTTGATTCAATATTAGTCTTACACAACTCGTATAAGTTTTCTCTAGTTCGAGACATTTGACGAGAAATCGATTTAGTAGATCCATTTATTCAAAAACGCCTTATCATTGGTCAAACTCGTGCCATATACTCGCAAATTTTGTTTCCACGGGTCAATGGTATTTAAAGTATTAGCGACCACAGTTAACGTCGTCATTTTTGACCTTTCTCTGTTGTTTACAATGTGACTGGATCCAAACACTTCATCGCCATCGCATAAAATAGAAAATCGACGCTAAAAGTCAAATCAAGGCTGATGGTGGATATGTTAAAAGTAGAAGTAAAAGTACCAAAACTCTTAAACTGACCTTCAAATAACCTTCAAGGATGAAGATAAGGTCATCCGGTTGGTCATCAAGATGGTTCCTTGGAAACTATAACTATCCTATAGCACCAGGTTATAACGAATAAGATTCATGATACATTTAGGCGCAATTTCACCAACAACACTTCGTTATTCTCCACCTATAGGGTAACAGACCGTCAGACTCAGCGAATGAGCTTCAAGTTCCAATCACCAAATCTTAGCATCGAAAAATAGTCACAATCCTATAAGCAAGAATCGAAAAAGGAGTTTCTAGAATGGTTGCAAAGTACTTTGAAAGAGCGACCAGTATGCACATTGTAGAAGTTGTAATATAGAACTATGCCCTCAAAATGCATGTTGTGTGCGCGTCCAATACAATAACAGACGGTTTTCATGACTCAAAGGTCCTTGATCTGCCACTGATCTTGGAATGGCATTTACCTTATACCGAATTCAACGATACTATTTACAGATTCCGTTTTTTTTGCCGGTTCGGCAACACTGCAGATGTGCAGATCACTTTAAAAGCAATTGATATCCCAGACGTGTTATAATAACAGAAATAACAAGAAAATATAACAATGTTTGGAGATATATTTTCATAAATAGGTATTTTTGATTCTGGCTTTATATCTAGACGATGAATAATAGGTGGATGCGGATACTTTTACGAATATCGATGTTTTAGGACCCAGAAATGAAGAATGTCCTGTTTGTTTACATTTGGTGTGGTTGGAATACGTTTTATATAGTTTTTTTTATAAAATAACAAAAATCGGTACATTTCTAAAGGTACGTATTATGTACAACATCCTGTACGTGATATACAGATAAAATTAGATTGCCATGCATGAACAGTCGCCAAAAACAGTGAATACATCCTACCAAATATAATAGCTAGAAAATCGAGCTATTATTTCTCGGTTTTTCATTGGTGCATTTAAATAACTGACCGTCTTTTGTCAAATGATAAAAATTTTAAATTCTATGACAGTTATCCTAACTCTAAAGCACAAAGACGTAATATTACATCTATAATGTACCCTTCTTTATAAGGCAACCGTTCTTTCACGACTTTATTCAACATTTCAATAGAAATCACTGGTATTCAAAGACCTTTGACAGCTTCCGTCAAATTGAATTTCGATACGGTATTTTCCCATTGGTCTAAAGGACCGTTAAATATTAATATTGGTGAAATTGGCACTTAAGAAACTAAATTATCAGACATGTTATGTTTCAAATCTGCGGCAGTTGCAATTTTGTCCCCGTCTAGATCAACAGGAAAATGAAAAGATACAGTATAATTCCCTGGGAAACAGCGCGAGCGTCATTTTCGCATATACTCGATTTACAAAGTGTTTTCCTTTTTTTATATAATGCTGTAGTTTACATGCGAATTTTATTCGCCCCCTGACACGGGTACAGTTTCCTAGGGGAAATTATCCAGAGAATCCCTGTTACGGGGTTATCTTCTCGGTCCAATGGTTCCGCTGTAGGACGAATAAGGATAAAATAATGTATTGATTTTGACGCGGGATATCTGGAGATGGTAGTTTTGTTTATAGAATGTCGTTGGGATCAGTGATGTCAAATGAGAAGAAAAATAGCATCGAGTAGGTTGACTCAACATTTCCCACACCCTCAAAACGACTTCTAGTAAAATTGTCCATATTATAATGCAATTTTATTTATGCACAGTGTCATATTCGAGATCTCCTTGCTACAAGGCGTATTATACTAAATGACATATAAATCCGAACACCCAGTTTAAATGGTTTTATTTTAATAAAGTTTTGTATACGTACTTAATGAAGCATAATAAGTAAATGATAAAAATTTCTAAATGATTGCACTGCTTTAAAGCCCTTTGACCTTTAATAATGTGTGGATGCACCCTGATGTGCTACGCATTCTCCAACGCGCCTAGGCATGCTTCTGATCAGGTGGTCAATGTCCTCCTGTGGTATCTCATTCCAGGCAACCACCAACTCCTCTCGAAGTGCTTCTAGAGTCTGAGGAGGACGTTGCAAATTGAGCAATCTCCTACCCATCATATCCCACACGTGCTCAATTGGGGATAAGTCGGGAGATCTTGGTGGCCATGGTAAGAATGTGACATCATTATGTTGAAAGAAGTCTATTGTGACTCTTGCAACATGTGGTCGGGCATTATCTTATTGGAAAGTTGGATCTGCCAGGGTGTCAAGATAGGGTAAAAGATGGGGTTCTAGAACTTCGTGGATATAACGCTGCGCGTTCATGTTACCTCTGATGAAGATTAAAGGTGACCTGGAACCATAAGCTATAGCACCCCAAACCATAACTCCAACAGTGTGATGAACATGTCTATCAACAAAAAACTGTGGATTCCTCCTTTCACCACGTCGCCTTCTAACCCTGACACGACCATCGTGCATGCCTAGACAAAATCGAGACTCATCAGTAAAGACAATACTGTTCCATTCCTGATCCCAGGGTGACCGTTGTCTGCACCACTCAAGGCGATTACGTCGGTGTTCTCGAGTTAAAGGGAGGACCCAGTGTGGCCGGTATGAAAACAAGCCAAAACTTCTCATTCGTCGGTAAACACTTTGCATGCCAATAGGTCTTCCCTGTTCTGCAAACCATTCATTTGCAATGGACCTGGTAGTGGAGAAACGGTCCCTTAAGGCCAATAATCTTAGGTGGCGATCTTCACGGTCTGTTGTTCTACGGCGGCGTCCAGTGCCCCTTGCTCTTTGCGTACGGCCTTCTCGAAGCCATGCCTGACAACACCTATCCACAGTGTCTACACTTCTTTGCACTCTAACTGCAATTGCCCGAAAAGAAAGTCCAGCTTCCCGAAGTCCCACTATACGGCCCCTATCAAACTCACTAAGTTGACGAAATCGTACATGTCTCCGTACTCTAGGCATCGTAACCGATCGTAAAGGATGTCAAGAACCAAAATCCGCCAACGTTGATTCTTTACTGCGGCTGAAATATTAATTTTTAGAGGGTTAGTGAATTAAAAAAAAGCAGTATAAAAACCGGAATGTCCAACTGATAAGGCTGAACATTTTTTCACTTGTTATTTATAGTAAGATAAATACATTCACCAACTTTTATTAAAATAAATCCATTTAAACTGGGTGTTCGGATTTATATGTCACTTAGTATATGTGTGATTATTCGATTGACAGTTGGGGAGAAATTGTATCTCTGACTGTCGCGCTTAAAAACAAACGCCTTGTACATTTTACAATCAAACCATGAACACAAATCATTGAAACGGACAAGTTTGCTTTCGGTTTTTGTAACCTTGACCAACCGCAGACGGCGCTGTTCCGAGCTCATTAGCGTCTCATCAGTGCGGTATATACTAAAATTTAGTTTACACTGAGCGAGTTCAGTTAACAATTGAAGAAAGGTTCACAATAACAATACGTCCCGAAGTGCGTTGGGACTTTGTTTTTGGATGTTTGAAGAGAATTTAGGAATATTTCCAACATCGAAATTTTAATTTTTTCATATTGTTTGTCGGGGTCGAAAATTACATATTTCAAATATTATATTGCTAATATCTCAAAAACTATCGACTTTAGAGAAAAGCTCTAAAGGATCTTTTTTTGTCAGAATGCCCCTAAAGCACTTTGACAACGGCGAAAAAAATGTTGGAATAAAAAAAAAATCTTTGACGCAAATTTAGTCCTGGCAAACTATACAGGGTGTTTCAGTTTATTGTTGCATAACTTTAAGATTCGATAGAACTTTTAAAATTAATGCATAAAGTCTATATAAACGTGGGTCGAAAAATGCGTGGCTTCCGAAATACATGGTGTTTAAATTTACTTTCTAAAATAGTTTTTTTTAAATATTTCAAACAATATTTGATGTATAACAGTGAAAATTGGTATACAAGGGTTTTTTGGTACGACAAAACGAACCATGGGCATAGTTTTACTGTAGCCGCTAGAGGGCGCTCTCTACTGTACCTGTAGTGTATTAAAATGACCGAAATTTTTTTCTTAGTGCAATTTTTTGCTTTTTGAATAAAAAAACTTGAAGAAACTGATTCTTCGCACTTTTCTGCATAAAAAAGCTCTCCCATGAGTTTTCGTTATAGTTAGCCGTTTTTGAGATATTTCGATTTCGAGGGTTCGATGCATTTTTAATTATTTATGGGAAAATATTTTTTTTTTACATTTTCGATTTGGGCATTACAAGTAATTAAGATGATCGTTTAGATTGTGTTTTTAAACACAGCAATAATTCCTAACTCAAAATAAACACAAAAAAACAGAATATTAATTTGTTTAATTTTCCAATATTATTTTTAACAAATTAAATTAATTATTTACAACTAAAATGCTATTGGATAGTCAAGACAAACATACAAAATCTAAAGTAGTTGCTCGAAATGTAAACCCAATTGTTCAATACACAATTCACATCTATCGTTATTCAAATAAGGCCTTATTTCATCACATGCATTCCTGATTCTGTCTATTAGCATATCTCTTGTGGTTCCGGGAGTCTGGTACACTTATTCTTTTAGAAATCCTCACACAAAGAAATCTAATGGATTTAGGTCAGGGGATCGTGAAGGCCAGGCGACTGGTCCTCCACGGCCGATCCATCTTTCTGGATAATTTTCGTCCAGCCAGTTTCTAACTATTCTCGAATAATGAGCTGGACAACCATCAAGCTGGAACCAGGCCAATCTTCTTAAATTTAACATAACATCATCCCACATATTTGCATGTTCAGCCTTTAAAAATTCCAAGAAGGTCGCAGCATTTAACCTTGAAGGCAAAAGGTAGGGTCCAAATAGTCGATTACGGTAGATACCAATCCACACGTTCACACTAAATTCATGCTGAAAATTTCTTTCCCGAACTGCATCCGGATTTTCATGCGACCAAATATGTTGATTATGAAAATTTACCACTCCGCTTCTAGTGAAGCATGACTCATCGGTCCATAAAACGTTACTTAAAAACTCCCTATTATTATCAGTTTTATCAAGAATCCACTGACAAAATGTGATTCTTCGTTCTCCGTCCCCAGCCTGTGGTCCTTGCACAGGTTGCAAATGGTAAGGACGTCTATGGTAATTTCTAAGAACACGCTAAACATGGCTTGCTGAAATTCCCAAGGCACCAGAAACTCTCTTAACACTTGTGGTCGGATCTCTATCAAACTCACGCAGAATCATACGGGTAAATCTGCGCTGACGAACATTTATGTTTTGATCCCTTTGGAGATTTCCAAAACCATTTTCAATTATTTGGCGATGCACTCTTACAAATACTGAGCGAGTTGGATGTCGTCTCTTTGGAAATCTTCGTGCGTATTCTCTGGCTGCTTCTGCTGCGTTTCCATTTACAAAGCCATACACAAAATGAATATCCGCTAACTCTTGATTGGAAAATAAAAATGGCATTTTTATAAAACTTACAAAAAAAACAGGTAAAAGAAACTAAGTTTCGTGCATTTACAATTACAAAAAAACGTTTCAGGTTTCAACAGACAACAAAACTAACTGTCAACTAATTGACGTTTATAACCTTATTCTGCTTTCAATTTCAAAACTATTTGCAGGCACAGCCTACTTCTAAAAATTATCGAGATACTGACTTTTTAGCGTTATTTTATCATAAATAATTAAAAATGCATCGAACCTTAAAAATCGAAATATCTCAAAAACGGCTAACTATCACGAAAATTCACAAGAGAGCTTTTTTATGTTGAAAAGTGCGAAGAATCAGCTTTTTTATTCAAAAAGCAAAAAATTGCACGAAGAAACAATTTTCGGTCATTTTAACACTACAGGTACAGTAGAGAGCGCCCTCTAGTGGCTACAGTAAAACTATGCCCATGGTTCGTTTTGTCGTACCAAAAAACCCAATTTTCACTGTTATACATCAAATATTGTTCGAAATATTTAAAAAAAACTATTTTAGAAAGTAAATTTAAACACCCTGTATTTCGGAAGCCACGCATTTTTCGACCCATGTTTATATAGACTTTATGCATTAATTTTAAAAGTTCTATCGAATCTTAAAGTTGTGCAACAATAAACTGAAACACCCTGTATATTCGTTAATAATGAATGTGAAAACATCCGAATCAGAATATTTTTTCCTGGACTATCGAGCAGTTATGAACCAGATGACAGAAGGGTTATCTGTCATCTACAATGCAAATAATGTTAATCGATTATGTAACATCACATGATAATAAGTAACATGTCCAATTATGTATAGGCACGTTCCTGTTTACCTGATCCGATCCAAAATTCAGCGCCTAGTCTATCTAAGCCGCATCATCTCCTCTGTTTGGGGTAAGTGTTAATTAATAATAGTTCAATGTAAACAATTGCGGCACGACTAAACACTATTGGAATGTTTGGCATTCTACCCGTTTACCAATTGTGGATTCTATGTATAATTCCGACAATAGAGTGGGGCTGGTGGCAGAATACGAGATACCAAGCTATTGACATACGTTGATGTCATAGGCGTAGATTGAAGACGGCTGCTGTCCCTCAACTTGGAGAAGTGCTGGGTTCTACACATTGAAAAGAACAATCCAAAGATCAATTACATCAACAGAAACCAGGAGTGGTTCCTCTGTCTCCAGTCACATACATTAAGGAGTTCCCGTATCGGATAGTCCAGGATGGTGCAGGCATATCCAATACTATACTATAACTATCTAAAACTGTAATGACTCATCGATGTTCACCTGAACATCACTTAACTACCAGTAGTCGGCTGTTCATAGGCGGGGTATGAATGTTTAACATGGGTGAACTAGATTTGTCACATGCGTAATAAAGAGTGGTTTGAAACATATTGTAAGTCAAACATTTGGGAATTACCTTTATTCATCGTCGCTTCCACTTACATCTGACAGTAATAAACTGTCGCTATCGCTTTCCTCGTTGAAATTGACTATAACTGGCTCTGTGATGGTGTCGATGTGGTGGTGAAGCTGCCACATTTTTGTTTCTTCCTTCACAACATGACGGATAGCATTCTGCCAAGCTTCGGGCGTTACTAGCTGTATGGAAGTCTCAAGTAAAACCTCAACGTCTGGTAATTTGAAGGTTGTGTTATGGCGCGTAATATAACCCTTCACTTGAGCCCAGATGAGCTCTATTGGGTTCAGTTCACAGTGGTAGGGCGGTAACCGCAGCACAGTGATACCACATTGACGGGCCATCTCATCAGTCACGTAACTAATGTTCGCAGGTTTGTGCTGTTTAATTTTTTCATACAATTCCGCTTTCACACATGAATCGTCAAACGGGATTCCTTTTTCGCGCAACCATTGCTGCATGTCACTTTTTCGAGATCCCATAGTCGGTACACGTTCGGCTCGACGACTATGGTAGGAAGCATTATCCATGACGATCACACAGTTGGGCTCAACTCGCTGAAGCACCCCTTGAAACCAGCTCTCGAAGCAGCTGGCATTCATTTCGTCATGGTAATCACCTCCTTTCTTATAGACGAAAATCAAGTCACACTCTTCTAAAAAGCCACTATCGCTACCAATATGAGTTACGATCAATCTTTGACCTTTCCCTGTCAGTCCACGAAGACCTGTTGACAAACCTTCAATGCTTGCTTGTCGGTTACTCACTACGTTTTTGTCTATCCAGGTTTTTTTAACTGTGTGACCTGCATTTACCCATGTCTCGTCCAAATAATAGATTTTTCTGCTTTGTCGCCCATATTCAATCATTTCGCGTAGGTATTTTCGACGCCAGGCGACTATTTCAGGTCTCTCTATCAATACCGACTTCCGATTACGCGTTTCGTAACGAAAATTAATTTCGTGCAGGGATTTCCTCATTACCTCGACGCTCATTTGGGGTATAATTTCATTTTCCTTGATCGCTGCATGTACAGCCTTGAGGGTTGGTATCTCATTCCTAAAGAAGAATGAATGTACGGTTCGCCTTAACGCCATGTTGCTATCGTCATCCAATTTAACGGCATTTCGCCCCTTCAAATTAAACTTTGGGTCAGTAGTAGCTCCAGTTTTCTTCTTTTCATGCACCACCCTGCGAATGGTCCACTCTGGAACGCCTGTCATACTTTCACAACGCGCGAGTGCATCTCCCTGCGACATAGTTCTGTTCAGATAATTGAACACGTTGAGCACGATTTCTTTCGCGTCCCTCTTCAGTGCTTTACGAAGCCGTCTACTTGTTCCCTGGCTTTCAGTACTTCCACTCGTGCCATTTGTACTCTCCATGGTTAAGTATAACCAAAACACAATACTACTGAATGACTAATGCCAGAACGAGTCTGTATCTTTTGAGGGCTGCGACAGTTCTACTGGTGGGCAAGCAGGCCAATTACGGAATTCGCTATACCTATTTGGTAGTCATTTGTTTGCGTGGGCGGTCCGTAGGACCTTTGCCCATTAGTCACTGTCTAATGTACGTTTGTCGAATCTGTCAGTACTGGTTGCCCAGAAACCAGACAATGTCAAGGAAAAAGAGAAAGGGAAAGAGAAGAAAAATGGAGAGGAGCAAAGAAAAACAGAAGTGTTTAGTTTAAGAGGCGACACCTAGGCATTTTGACTTGGTACACGGATTAATTTTGAGGTGAACTAAAAAAATTTTGATTCGGTTTCGTTAGAGTGTAATTTTAAGTTTACTAAAACTTCTCGCTAATTTTTGATTACCGTGCGAGCCGTGGCGTTGAATTTATACGAACTTGCTACACTGTGTAGTCCACTGAGTCGCGCAACAGAGAATTGCTGTGCGATTCCGCTTGACTATAAAGTCGCTGCCCCTGAAGTTTGACTTAATCCCTCAAGTAAGGAATGTCGAGGTCTCTGGGTAGTGTCTCGTTTGAGACATACCATGGGGCGTTGCAAATTGTTCGCAAAGTTCTACTATGCAGTACTTGAAGACTTCGCATATGTGTCTTGGCAAGAAAACACCAAGCCGCACATGCATAAGTAATGGCTGGTCTAATAATCATTTTATATAGGCGAACTTTGTCAAACTCAATTTGGAGGACCTACATAACAAAGGATATCGTTGCCGAAACGCAATTTGGAATTTTGTTTTCAAGGCTGCTGTATGTTTCTGCCAGGTCATGCCTTTATCTAGGGTGACACCGGGGTACTGGCAGAATTTGTCCGTGGTACACGAATGCCGTCTACAGAGACCTCTGCAGGGGGGGCCGCGACATTTTTTGGTACAACAGCCTGCATTTTCGAATAATTAATTTTAATCAGCCACCGTTCCGCCCACTCTAGTACTTCTTCCACCGCACTCTGCAACGCATCGTAAACCTGATCACCAGTACACGACTGGGCGACAAGTGCAGTGTCGTCAGCATAGAGGTAGACTTCACAGTTGCTGGGGCAAGGGACATCATGGATAAAAAGCGAATCAAAGATTGGTCCTAGGACCGAACCCTGAGGAACATCGGCCCGTACTGGCCGTGTTGTTGACAAAACATTGTTAATTTTGATCCGAAACTTCCTTTCTTCAAGAATTGATTTTTGTGGCAAAAAAGTCCTTGAAGAAGGATAAGGAAATATCTCGTACTTATTTTAAATAGGAATTTAGTACATAGTTTGCGATTGATTTGACCAAACTTTGTTGCTAAAATAACTTGTAACGCACAGCAGAAAGAGTTGAAATTATCGAAATATTTTTCGGAAATAATCAGTGCGCTAATAGAACAGCAGAAATATTTAATGAGCGACATGAGAACAGTAACGTGCATCGAAAATATTTTCTAGAACGGATTCTAAAGGCCCATAGTTTTCAACCGTATAAAATTCACCTGGTACAAGAACTTAATGAAGACGATTTTGATCGGCGATTAGAATTTTGTGAAGATATGAGTGAACCAATTATAAACGATGAACATTTTCTATTCAACACTTGCTTTTCCAACGAATGTACCTTTTTCTTAAATGGCGTAGTAAATCGTCATAACTGCCGATATTGATCTGATTCTAATCCCAGAATTTACCATGAGGTTCATACACAGCACCCACAAAAATTAAATGTTTGGGCCGGTATTTTTGGTTATCATTTAGTTGGTCCTTTTTTCTTACCTGGACATTTGACCGGTGAAATGTATTTGGATTTACTGGAAGACGCCATAGATCCTGCATTAACAGCCATAATTGAAAATCAGAATGATCGGCGGTACATTGCGAATAGGTTGATGTTCCAACAAGATGGTGCCCATCACATTGCGCATTACGTGTTCGACAATATTTAGATCAGACGTTTCCAGATCGATGGATTGGTAGACGAGGTGCCATTGAATGGCCCCCAAGATCGCCAGATTCATCACCTTTGGATTTCTTTATGTGGGGTCATTTAAAAAGCAAAATTTATGCTACCCAGCCAACATCATTAGAAGACTTAATTTTATATCATTATAAACGGAATGGAAAGACCTCTAAAATAAGGTATCACTCGACCCCCCTTTCCAAGATTTTGGGGGTGGTGTCACCCCCGCTTAGGGGGCTGCACGTGCTAACGTGATTTTTTGCCAAACTTGTGTCCCCATCGAAAACAAAATCGACGGGTCTGAGCATTTTTCCAAAAAAAAACTGAGCTTCCAGTAAATGCGTCTGTTTCGTTTTCGATGCGCCACCCTGTATTTCAGACAGTAAATAATTTGAATACAACATAAGAACTTTATATTCTAGAGAAGTGAATTAATGATAATATATACCATACCATCCATTTAATTTGGTACTTACCGAATGCTTGGCATTGTATAATTTTCGTAGTCCCTATCCTAATAATACTGCTACTAGATGATGACGTGGTGAACCTAGGTGCTTGCAGTAAGTTTTCTGGAACAAAAACAGAAATTCAGTACATCTGAATACATATATTTTGAATTATTTTCATGGTCATTTCACTCATACGATATTTTACAATCCAGAAAAAAGTCTTCTAACGATTTTCTTATATCTTCAGTCATAATATAAAAATTAGCCAAAAATCTCTATGACGTGATCAGAGAGTGGTACAAAACAATACATGTTATACGATCAACATATGTAAAGGGTTTCTTTCTTAAATTGGTATTAAAACCACACTCTTCAATAATATGTAACACTCGATTCCTTATTCAAAATATATAACAATTTCAGTTAAATGGCTGCCGTGGCTGGCTTGGCAGTAGTCCATTAACCCAATTAACCCAATTTTGAAGCACATTTTCGACAGTTTGTGGGTTTATTTCATCAATATTTTCCTTAAGAACATCTATAAGTGCTCAAATCTAAAAAACTAGCCCATGACTGTTCTAGGGATATTGTTTTTATCGCTACGTTTCCAAGATTTATAGCTGAAAAGCTTTCACTCGAATCAATTCTGATATGAATATTTAAATACTGTATGGAAACAGATAAAAATGAGCGAAATAATATTACGAATAATAGCTGGAAAATGAAAAGCTACAGGAATTACAAACCCATAAACATAAACCAGGTTTTTGTGGCCATCGTAATTTCCATATTTTGTGTCGCGGTTTGTAAGCGTAAAAACGTTTCGTGGGATGGACATCCATACCTAATAAAATATTTAAAACACAGTCATTGTCGGTGGCATTTGTTTAATGGCAATAATAAAGCTCATCCGAATATCAGAATTTTTCATGCGCGAAAATGGATATACAAACGCCAATTACTTTCGAAATTAGTTTTGCTGTGAATTCTAATGGAATATTCGTTAAAACAACGCGGAAATTGTGACATACGATTTTTCCAGCGTGAAGCAGTTTCAAATTTTCAGTATCCCAAGGCTTTTTAACCAAATACATCTGATTGTGAGCCTACAGACTTACACAGAGCTGTCAATTGATTTTTTGGACTGTCTAAGGTTAGTAGAACAGGGAAAAGCCTCCTCGGGTAGATTGTTCCACAGTCTCGCTACCCTAGGGACAAAGGAGCGGTCGTATCGGCCACTTCTGCATGTACGAAGTTCGTCACGGTTAGAATGGGAGTCGGAAGTCAGGCGGGTCTGTCTGGCAGGCACATCGCCGAATAAATACAAATACTAAGATTTAATGAGCCTGCCTGGATATATCCAGCTAAATGATGTACTGAAACATATACATGTATGCCTGTCAACCACCTCTAAGCTATGTGTAATGAAATAGGAAACAATAATAAAGATGTAGTGAAACTGGCTTTAGTGGTACCTGTGTTGAAGAAAGGAGACAGTAAGGCCCCTGAAACTACCGCCAGATCTCGCTAATCAGTAGTATAGCAAAATTATTGGAAAAGCATATGTACAATCAAATCAGCTGTTTCGTTGAAAAAGAAGGCTTATTAACAGAATCTCAGCATGGATTTTGATCTACAAAATCTACAGAAACAGCAACTTGCCACTACTTGGGGTACATTTATTCACATCTAGATAAAGGTGAACTTGTAGCATCACTAACTTTGATTTCTCAAAAGCATTCGATACCATCCCGAAAGACTACCTGCAAGAGAAATTAGAGACACTAGGTATTCGTGGAACACCTCTGAAATGGATTATGTCCTACATGAGCGCCCGTAAATAATAATAATAATATTTATTCGCCAAATTACAAAAAATGGGCAAATAAATATGAAAAAACCACAGAAGGCATCGCCTGTGTGTGGTTTATATCTTAATAACTAACAATCAATCATATATGTGTATAACAATTATTGTTAAATCTAAAAGGTATTAATGTAATTGGAATTTTGTAGTTTTAGTTTTCTATATAATTATGTATAGTCATTCGCTGCACATTACTAACCCAGTCTTTCAATTTTATTCTAATTTTTTTCCAAAATTAAGTATCTTTATTTCGTTTGGTACTACATTATATAATTTAGCTGCTAAGAATTTAAATGATTTTTTGAATAATGTTTTGTGTGGTCTTTGGATACTAGATGAGCCTATTCGAAATCGTGTGTTATGCTCGTGTTTATAGGATTTTTTCTTTTTATTACAATACTTATGGTATAAGGTGGTGGCATGTAAGAAATAAAGTTGTCTTGTATCAAGTATCCCTGTTTCTTGATATAAGTTGTTCGTTGGATATAATCTTGGCTTATGGGAAATGGCTTTCAAAACACTTTTTTGCGCTATATTCAGGTCAGAAATATATGTCTTGCAGGCGGCACCCCAGGCTGTGATGCCGTACATTATATGGGTTTCAACTAAGGCATGGTATAGGATTCGCAGATAACTTTCTGTAATAATGTTAGCAAGCATTTTGAGTTTATAGGCAACATTTCTAATTTTTTTGATAACATATTTAATAAGGTTATACCACCTTAGATGTGAGTATATAAACATTCCAAGATATTTCAAAGTGTTAACTCTATCGATTTTGGACGTTTGGCCATGATAATTAACGGAAATTTGTTCGAAGGTAGGTAAAAATTTTGAATAGGATGTAATGCAATAAATTTTGTTTTTTTGAAGTTAACTGTTAAAATTTTAGTATCAAACCAGTCAATGATCCTTATAAAACCCTTTTCAGCTATTTGCTTCAGTGTGCTCCAGTCATCAGCTTTATATAATACGAGGGTGTCATCTGCAAAACATATAATCTTTCCAGAACTGTTAATTTTGAATAAGTCATTTAAGTAGAGACTAAATAATAGTGGGCCTAGTACTGTTCCTTGAGGCACACCACACTTGATGTACATTTTTTTACTGTAAGTGTTAGTGATTTTGACAGTCTGTGCCCGACTTGAAAGGTAATTTTTTAAAAGGATTTGTGACGCTCCCCTAAATCCCAATCTTTCCATAACTTTCAGAAGCTCGACATGGTTAACCGTATCAAAGGCATTTTTTAGATCAATAAAGATACCAATAGTAGGTATATTTTTGTTGACATTAGAGTTAATTTCATCCATTGCAGCCAAAATTGCATCTGTAGTAGATTTTCCTTTTCTAAATCCATATTGGTCAGAACATATAACTTTGTTTTTGTCCAAAAATTGTAATATCGTTTTTTGTAGTAATTTTTCGAAAATTTTGGCTATATTCAATAGTACTGATATGGGTCTATAATTTGATGTTTCCATTCTGTCACCGCTTTTATAAACAGGAGTAATAACAGTTGTTTTAAATGCATCAGGACAAATTCCAGATTGAAAACACCAATTAATGACGTAAGAAAGTGGTTCGGCTAAGTCGTAGGCTATTATTTTTAAATAGTCAGCTTTGATACCATCTACACCAGGACTTTTTTTGGTTTTGAGTGAAGAATGAATTGGGAAGTTGGGTTTTTGTGAATTTTTCATTCGAAACCATTTTTTTAATACTGGATGCTAAATTTTCTCCAACATTAGTGAAAAAATTTAAGAATGCATCGGATATTTGGCGTTTATCTGTTAATATTGTTCCATCACGATTCTTAATTTCATCAATATTTGGCTTTTCTTGAACGTCTTTGTTAGTTAAGTGATCGACAACTGACCACACTTTTCTTGGATCAGATTTGCATCTTGTGATTTTTTTAGATAGAATTGGCGTTTTGCTTCTGTAACTAGATTGATAAAAATATGTTTATATTCTTTATATTTATGGGAGGTATCTGCACATGGCGATGCTTTCATTATTTTGTATAGTTCCTCTTTTTTGTTGCCAAGTTAAAATCGGAATAGTTAGATCGAATACCACGGAGCTTGGTCTAGGAGTACCACAGGGTTCTGTCCTAGGACCGCTAATCTTTCTTTTATACGTAAATGATCTGCCGCTTTATATAACAAGCGGGAGGGTAACTATATTCGCTGATGATACGACGATAACAGTTCACGGACAGAATCCTCAAGACCCATAAAGTGGCCTATGTTGTTGATGAATTTAGTGACTGGTCTTAACGTAACAGGCTGATACTAAATGGAGGCAAAACCGTCATAATGAACTACGCCATTCAAAAACATCTACCTAACGACTTTCTTATACTTCCTGGTACTAAGACTTCAAACTGCGCAAAGCTCTTGGGTACTTGCTTTGACTCAAAGCTATCTTTTTCTGACCATATTGAAACTGTGTGCTAAAAACTTTATAAGGCATTCTTCGCCTTATTACAACTAAAAGACACCTTAGACGAGAAAGGACAAATGACGGTATATTACGCATTAGCATATTCACACATAAGCATGGCATGGGGCAACAGTGTTGACAAAGACAGGAGTATTTGTAGGACAAAAACGACTAATACGCCTAATTTTCAATATTTCGCCTGGAAATATATGTAGAACCACATATAAATCTAAGAAAATTTTAACTGTGCCTTGTTTTTACATTTTTAAGTGTCTTTTATACGTTTGGAAAAACATGTACCTGTTCGAGAGTCTACACATATAGTACCAGAAATAGTGCGACTTTAACTGTCCTCAAACACAACACCAGTCGCTTCAAGCGCTCACCTCATTACAACTGTGTAATGTTTTATAATAAGCTGCCTCAGCATCTTAAAAATATCAGAACATACAAAAATTTTAAATATGAAGTGAAATCGTTTTTATCACGTGAAGGGTTTTATACGATTGGTGAATTTATAGAACACAAGTACATATAAATAAATATCAGTTACCTAATATTTGTGCATGACTTAGCATGTTACTTTCTATCAATAAGGTTTTTGCTGTGATGTTTTATTTGTTTATTTATTTGCTTATTTATATATTTTTTCTTTGTAATGACCTGCCATATATATACTAAGTGACATATAAATCCGTACACCCAGTTTAAATGGTTTTATTTTAATAAAATTTTGTATAAGTACTTAATGAAGCATAATAAGTAAATGATAAAAATTTCAAAATGATTGCACTGCTTTAAAGCCCTTTGACCTTTAATAATGTGTGGATGCACCCTGATGTGCTACTCATTCTCCAACGCGCCTAGCCATGCTTCTGATCAGGTGGTCAATGTCCTCTGGTGGTATCTCACTCCAGGCAACCACCAACTCCTCTCGAAGTGCTTCTAGAGTCTGAGGAGGACGTTGCAAATTGAGCAATCTCCTACCCATCATATCCCACACGTGCTCAATTGGGTATAAGTCGGGAGATCTTGGTGGCCATGGTAACAATGTGACATCATTATGTTGAAAGAAGTCTATTGTGACTCTTGCAACATGTGGTCGGGCATTATCTTGTTGGAAAGTTGGATCTGCCAGGGTGTCAAGATAGGGTAAAAGATGGGGTTCTAGAACTTCGTGGATATAACGCTGCGCGTTCATGTTACCTCTGATGAAGATTAAAGGTGACCTGGAACCATAAGCTATAGCACCCCAAACCATAACTCCAACAGTGTGATGAACATGTCTTTCAACAAAAAACTGTGGATTCCTCCTTTCACCACGTCGCCTTCTAACCCTGGCACGACCATCGTGCATGCCTAAACAATATCGAGACTCGTCACTAAAGACAATACTGTTCCATTCCTGATCCCAGAGTGACCATTGTCTGCACCACTCGGAGCGATTACGTCGGTGTTCTCGAGTTAAAGGGAGGACCCAGTGTGGCCGGTATGAAAACAAGCCAAAACTTCTCATTCGTCGGTAAACACTTCGCATGCCAATAGGTCTTCCGTGTTCTGCAAACCATTCATTTGCAATGGACCTGGTAGTGGAGAAACGGTCCCTTAAGGCCAATAATCTTAGGCGGCGATCTTCACGGTCTCTTGTTCTACGGCGGCGTCCAGTGCCCCTTGCTCTTTGCGTACGGCCTTCTCGAAGCCATGCCTGACAACACCTAACCACAGTGTCTACACTTCTTTGTACTCTAACTGCAATTTCCCGAAAAGAAAGTCCAGCTTTCCGAAGTCCCACTATACGGCCCCTATCAAACTCACTAAGTTGACGAAATCGTACAGAACCAAAATCCGCCAACGTTGATTCTTTACTGCGGCTGAAATATTCATTTTTAGAGCGTTAGTGAATTAAAAAAAAGCAGTATAAAAACCGGAATGTCCAACTGATAAGGCTGAAAATTTTTTCACTTGTTATTTACAATAAGATAAATACATTCACCAACTTTTATTAAAATAAAACCATTTAAACTGGGTATTCGGATTTATATGTCACTTAGTATACTTATGTATCAACATGGCCAATAAATACTACTACTACTACTAAAGGATTTCCTGGAATTCCTGTTTATTAGAAATGGACACAATTCAAATATGAGCGGGAATTTAGGTTGTGGAATCCCACTAATGTCAGGATTAATTTTGGAAACGTAATATGTACAACAAAGGGTACTGTTATATCAAAGTAATGCCAAACGATTCACGTCCGCTATGTCACGAAATTCAGTGTTTCAGTATTTAGCTATCTGATCGACAGAGTGTTATATAGTCCAGGGAATATAGACAACTATGATAAAAAGGCATATCTTCCTTGAAAAAAATCGAGTCAAGTAGGTTGACTCTGCGCTACCTAGTCATGTTGGACATAAGTTAGCCCTCTGAGAAAAGAGTTCGCTGCGAACAGATATAACAAGACATTAAATGGATCAAGTTAGTCACCACTGGCTCTTCAAAAAGTTTTGGAGGCAGGTACGCTTTGTCACAAAATTATCTCTTGCCTCTTCCTTTCTCTGAGACAGAAATCAGGCAACACTGAAGATTACTGCTTTAAGGATACTTACTTTCTTTAGGTTTAAATAATAAATATAATAGAAATGTTCAGGCACATAATTGTTTACACTCTTGGCGTATCATCATGATCAATTGTCAAGAACATGTGAAAAATTTAACCACGAACAAATGCTTTCACTATATATGCGAGAAAATTATATGATAAAGCGTCGAATTAATAAAAACTGCTTTTATGGAAGGGTTAATACAGGAATCCAGATGGTTATCGCAATCGCTGCACACTGGTCCCAAACCAGGAAATCATTAGGGTAGAAGTCAAAGATTTGATCTATTTTTTTTTCTGTAGACAAGTTATGCTACTACAAACAACTTTTACAATTTTGAAGAAAAATATATTCTTTAATTTTCTGTTTGGAAAAAGCATATTTCTACCATTTCTCATAGCACTAAGCACGGATACGGTGTCAAATTGACGATACACTGTAGAGTGCATAACTGTCGACATTATTTTTATTTGCACCTATTGTAAAAGCCTGCGACCTGTAATCCTTGGTGTTGCGTGCACTACGCGATGCTGCATCGTCGTGGAGGCCACTGCCGACTGTGCAACGCGTAACAAACTCCCTCTAGTCTGCGGTGGTGTCGTCACTGGCACACCACCACAGGAGAAATATACTGAGTGACATATAAATCCGAACACCCAGTTTAAATGGTTTTATTTTAATAAAATCTTGTATAAGTACTTAATGAAGCATAATAAGTAAATGATAAAAATTTCAAAATGATTGCACTGCTTTAAAGCCCTTTGACCTTTAATAATGTGTGGATGCACCCTGATGTGCTACGCATTCTCCAACGCGCCTGGGCATGCTTCTGATCAGGTGGTCAATGTCCTCCTGTGGTATCTCATTCCAGGCAACCACCAACTCCTCTCGAAGTGCTTCTAGAGTCTGAGGAGGACGTTGCAAATTAAGCAATCTCCTACCCATCATATCCCATCATATTGAAAGAAGTCTATTGTGACTCTTGCAACATGTGGTCGGGCATTATCTTGTTGGAAAGTTGGATCTGCCAGGGTGTCAAGATAGGGTAAAAGATGGGGTTTTAGAACTTCGTGGATATAACGCTGCGCGTTCATGTTACCTCTGATGAAGATTAAAGGTGACCTGGAACCATAAGCTATAGCACACAAAACCATAATCCAACAGTGTGATGAACATGTCTTTCAACAAAAAACTGTGGATTCCTCCTTTCACCATGTCGCCTTCTAACCCTGGCACGACCATCGTGCATGTCTAAACAAAATCGAGACTCGTCAGTAAAGACAATACTGTTCCATTCCTGATCCCAGAGTGACCGTTGTCTGCACCACTCAAGGCGATTACGTCGGTGTTCTCGAGTTAAAGGGAGGACCCAGTGTGGCCGGTATGAAAACAAGCCAAAACTTCTCATTCGTCGGTAAACACTTCGCATGCCAATAGGTCTTCCGTGTTCTGCAAACCATTCATTTGCAATGGACCTGGTAGTGGAGAAACGGTCCCTTAAGGCCAATAATTTTAGGCGGCGACCTTCACGGTCTGTTGTTCTACGGCGGCGTCCAGTGCCCCTTGCTCTTTGCGTACGGCCTTCCCGAAGCCATGCCTGACAACACCTACTCACAGTGTCTACACTTCTTTGCACTCTAACTGCAATTGCCCGAAAAGAAAGTCCAGCTTCCCGAAGTCCTACTATACGGCCCCTATTAAACTCACTAAGCTGACGAAATCGTACAGGTCTCCGTACTCTAGGCATCGTAACCGATCGTAAAGGATGTCAAGAACCAAAATCCGCCAACGTTGATTCTTTACTGCGGCTGAAATATTCATTTTTAGAGCGTTAGTGAATTAAAAAAAAGCAGTTTAAAAACCGGAATGTCCAACTGATGAGCCTGAAGTTTTTTTCACTTGTTATTTACAGTAAGATAAATACATTCACCAACTTTTGTTAAAATAAAACCATTTAAACTGGGTGTTCGGATTTATATGTCACTTAGTATACTTACATGTTTCAGCTTTTCAAATGATGAATTAACTGTTTTTATATCTACACATATCTTTTTCTAAATTGTATGTAACACCCATTCGGTCTAACCTTTAATTTGTGTTACTCCATCTGTGATGGTTCTCTGAATGTTTCGTCAAGTAGATTGACTCAGTACTTATGACGCAATGATATAGAACAGACACGGACTCACAAACCGAGATAAATGAGAAACACAGACTTGTACGATGCAGATACCTTTAAGCAACAGAAAACTTTAAAACAGAAGTTCCAATATTATCTCGAGTTTAGTACTTCCGTCGTTTAGGTATTAGTAGATTCTGAGAATTGATTCAGAGATGGCGGAAATAAAATCGCTGGAACATAGTGTTACAGCGTTTCAGAGATTCCTGCTCATTTGCAGACACTGTTTGGAGAGGATGAAAACTGTACTTTGGAAGCTGTATGCGGTAAATGGTTGTAAATTGTGCCAGCGAAAGACCTGTTATTAAGATATGCATACAGGGTTTGTCCGGAAAGCAATAGGACTCATTTTCTTCCGCCATGACTGTACTTCGGAGCATGCGCACCGACTGGATTCGGTAGAGGGCGTTCCTAGCTAACGAATGAGCGGCTGGTCAGTTGTCTCCGAGCACTTGGAGAGTCAGGACAGGCATTTTCGCGCAACGTGTTTCTGTGAGTGGTGCAAGCCGAAAATGCAGCGTTCGTTGGAGCAGAGGTACGCGATTAAATTCTGTGTGAAACTCGGTAAATCTGAGACAGAGACGTTTGGTATGATCAAGCAGGCTTACAAAGGTGTTGCTTTTTTTTGTTTCCTCGTCTGAAAAGGCCGATGAAAGGCAAGCATTTTGAGACGACAGAGGGGATCCAAGCAGCATGTACCGCGGCTCTCAGGGCTATTCCGGAGAATGCCTTCCGTGACGCCTTCAATGCTTGGAAATCGCGCTGGCAGCGCTGCATCGACTCAGTCCTACTACTTTCCGAACAAACCCTGTATGGTACCAAACACCTGTTAGAGTTCGAACGCTCTTAGAATATGACCGCTACGTCATCGTGGGCGGGTCCGCTCATCACGCGGTCGTCGACAGAGCGCAGTGGCGTTCTATTTTATTTGAAGTATAAAATAAAGTGAATAGGTTGTGTAGACATTGATCATTAATTGATTTTTGTATTATTATATTCATTTAGTATGCGCATTAAGTTGTTCGGAAGCAAATTTGAATTAGAAGAGGGAGCGAACTAAAGACGGTTATAATTCAAATTATATATTATCATTAAAAAATCTAATCGCCATCAGATGATAGTGTGTTTAGCTCCAAATCTTCATCTGAGTCGCTTTCGTCACTATCTTCTGATGATGACCCTGTGTTCACAATGAATTGAAACTTATCCATTTGATCGTCGAGAAGATGTTCTTTTTCCATTTGTGCTTGTTCATATTTTTTCACGTGGTTAAGAATTTTCTTCCACTCATCTGCTCCAATTTCTTCAAACCTGCTACGGGTCAGATGCTCCACATCATACAACCTAAGTGTCACATTTCGTGGAGCAACCCAGCTTTTTACGAGAGCCCAAATCTTCTCGATTGGGTTTAGCTCCGGATGATATGGAGGCAGTCGTAAAACTTTATGCCCGTGCTGGTCCTTTAAGGCATCTAGCTTGTATTTGACTGGAAATCTTTTTTTATTTTCCTGTATTTTTTTATATAGTTCGGATTTAGTCAATGAGTTTTCACTAGGAATTTGATGTTTTTCTAGCCAGTCAATCATCTCTGATTTCAGGTTAGAAGAGGTTAAATTTTTTTCTTCCAGGACATTGTGATAAGAAGCGTTATCAACTACAAGCACAGAATTTTCAGGCAAATTTGGGATCAATTGGCTTTATACCCATTTCATGAAGTTCAAATGATTCATGTCGTGGTAGTCCCCAGATTTTGAGCCTGAAAATAAAATACCTACATATATTCCAGTAAATCTAAAAATATATTGGAAACATTTTACACCATTGTAACGCAAATAATACCTGATTTAAATATCAAAAAGGCGTTAGGAATAAAGCCGAATTCTCCACCAGCATTCACAATAAGCATACGTTGTCCTTTTGATAAAGGCGTTTTTAGTTCCTTGTCATAATTGTCATCTGACCATCCTTTTTTTGGGGTATGACTAGAATGTATATATGTTTCATCCGTATAAATTATGTTCCTGTTCTCAGCTCTATATTTCATAATTTGCTTCAGATATTCGATACGCTTCAAGCGAATTTCATATTTTTCCATGAGAGCTTTTTTATTATCAGTAGTTCTTTTCCATCTGTGGATATAAATTATATTTATAGGATTGTAAATCGAAAACCTTATAGTGTGTATGAATACTGACCTAAAGCCCATTTGTTCCAAAAGTTTGTTCAAAGTCCTTATTTTACCCTCAAAATTGAGTTGTCGATCTTGCATTTTTTGGTAAATACCTAAAGAATCTTAAAATGAAATATGACTAGATGCTACGGTTACAATTTAAAAACTTACATTTCACAGTCTTCTTTTCTCCAAAATATAAAAATCGTATATGATTGCTTTCATTTCTTCAATTTGGCCTGCAGTCACTTTATCCACAACAGGTGATTTTCGTTCGCTTTTTAGATGGGGATGAAAATGAAAAGTTGCTTGATATATTCCATCTCTGCTCTCTTTAGCTATTTTTTGATAAGTACATTTACTTATACCCGTGGCAGCTAACACACGTTTCCTAAATGGGTTAATCAGTTTTAATTGACAATAATTATAAAAATCTTTTACATTCATACATACCGGTATTGTTGAAGTGGAAACTTTAATCCCTCTACACTTTCCTGTACCATGAAGTTATTGACATTGTTGATAATTTCCTTTCCTTGACTCCCAATAGCCTTTCCTTTCACGCCAATCTCTTTCACATACATTGTTTAGATAACTGGTTCAAAACTATTAATAATTTAAATTTGAACTACTACGTACTAATTATGCACTCTAGGAAATCTCATGATTGGTATAGATATAAGCGGATCACAGTCTTAGGATTAATTACTTTCAGTTGTTTGCCAACTTTGGGGTTTTACCCTTCAATATTGTGTCTATTATATGTAGGTATCTGCTCACTATTTTATATTTTGATTTATGGATCTCCATCAAATATCCACAAACCCCATAAGATTAATAATTTTCAACGCAATCAAATGTAAAATATGATATGGTTAATAAATAAAAAAATAAATAAATCGAACAAACGTCTCATCAGATCGCAACTGTGTCAACAATCTCAACTGACTGAAACTTGCGTATCTACATGCTAAAAAACGTTCCGCCTATGGCTTACTGAGAGTGGGATGTCCCTTAACAGCGTCAACAGCAACATAATTTCTGGACACTGAAAACCACATACATTTTTAAGCTTTCTACGATATAAATATTCGCCACGATTAGAACTGGACCACATTAAGAGGGCGGTAACAGATGTCCATAAATCTTACCAGAGACTGTCACAACAATTTCCTATATTCTTATAGGGTACAATCGACGCAAGGGAGAGGGTATAAAGTGATGACGTAGCGGGCATAACCTTAGGCTGTTCGAACTCTACACGTAATAGGTCACACGCATTTGCCCCACATCGGCCTTGGAAGCAGAAATACGATAGATTTGCTTTATAAAGTTTGTTATGCAGAGGTCGAAGATTCATGGTATTTAAGTGAACCTAACTTAACCACGATTCGATTTAGCCTCTTGAAGCGATTTGAAACCTCCAACGAAGGAGTATAGAGTAAATCTACTTGACCCCATTTTTTATTTGAGACCAATGTGCGCCGCGAGGCAAGATGATCTTAGTACTCTGTATACCTTGATTATGATGGACCACTCGTTTCTGCCGGAAAATCGGAAATTAAGATCTTCATGAATATTCAAACAAATTCCCGGTATAAAGTAAGACGCTACTGGTAATGACAGTGCTATTGCAATTATAGAGATCCTTTAAAAAATAACGAAGGCACAGACATTCAAATGTAAAACAATAATGAGGCCGCCTGATACTCTTACCAATCTTTCTTTCCGTTTTTCCATTATCAGGTAAAATTGAAGTAAAATTGGAAAGTATACAACAATGGGCTGCAATGAATAAGATTATATCTGTACACAAAAGAGGTGGATGAAAAGAAAATATTAGCCCTGCGTAGGATTTATATTACAAGAGGGATTACTTTTGTTAGAATCTAGAAGGTACATGGACTTTTCGTTGGGCAAACGCTTCTTTCTGTTCGACAGAATTCTGGCGAACCTAATCAATGGAAAAACGTATAGAAAATGCCGCCTTCTTCGATATGCCATAGACAGGTAAGGGGTATCCGGCTATAAATTGACCCCCTCTAACCTTTTTGATATGACCTAGAATAAAAAATTGTTTTTCATGTAATATTTTTTCTGTATATCGAGTGTCTCAGAGAAGAGCTGTCGAATAAAGATATACAGGGTGGCCAATATACAGGGTGTAAACGTTATGGTTTTTACTTAAATAATGAGTCGACTGTTGCAACGATTCGGAAGCTACAAGATTTCTATCGAAATAATGCGCTCAATGTCAACACCATGCGTCAGTTGGTGCGTAAATTTGAACAAATAGGTGAATTTGAAGACTTGCTAAGGTCAGGCCGTGTTCGAACAGTTCGTACTCCGGAAAATATCGAGAGAGTTCGTGAAAGTAAAGTGGAGCGCCCTGAGACGTCTACCAGACACCGTTCTCAAGAACTGGATATTCGTTGCACGTCATTATGCACTATTTATATTATATTTTCAGTGGAAATGACCTTTTTTCTGATTCCAATTATACATGGTTGATTATATGGTAAGTTTGTGTATCTTTGCATCTAGCCGCCTATGCAATCTGGTATAGGACCGGAATACATATCGTCGGTCTCCGCACGTACAGGCGAAAATGACAAATAATCTAAGATCGAGTTACGACGTAATTTCACAGATTTTTTTGTAGTCTCTTACTTCACGAAGTGACGTAGCTATACAGGGTGACTTCGAAGTTGAGTCATTTATTTTAACAGTGATCAAAAGAAATGTTTTTTCCTTTACCATTTTTCTGGTAAAATTAAAGTAACAAAGTTATAGCCCTTTGGAAGTTTGAGTACCGCCCTGTCTCAATAATAATATTATGTGCTCGTGTTTGGCAACAACGGATATAATCCACATTATCGGTTCATCGCATCGGAAACAAAAAAGCGAAAGAATTTGGAACGATGTTTTTACAATTATTTTATTCAGTTGTATACAGTCAGTGTCAGTCGGTAACGCGTGAGTGAATAGTGGTGTCTGTTGTGTGGCTCAAACGAAATCAAAAATGGCACATGTTTACGAAAATGCTGAACTTGTGGACATGATTCTTATTTACGCGGCATCACGGATTTATGCGGATCGGTTTCCCAATCGAGTGCAACCAACCCCTGGTGCCTTTGTTAATGTAGTACAAAGGGCTCGTGAATCAGGTGACTTAAGACCTCACAGGGGAGGGCATGCCGGTGCTCCAAGACCGCATGATCAAATACAGGTCCGCACTGAAATACTTGTCGGGAGGATACTTTATAAAACAAGGTAACATTTTTTTTTTAATTTTTTTTTTATTTTTACACACATATTTTGATTTATCTGCCTTCTACAATCATTATCTGAAAATTAATGACTCAACTTCAAAGTCACCCTGTATATCAGTTCGCTGCTAAGAATTAAAATTTTGAGAAAATTGCCCAAGTTATAAAATTACGAAAACAATTTTCACGTACCGGCTTAAATAGATTTACGCCTATGCGTTAAAACTGGTTCTACATCACTTTAGTCTAACAAAAAGAAACAGCAACGTTCAGACTGAAAAATCAGTATATCACTTTCAATCTCATTTATTGCTGATTTTCGTTTTCTAGCTCTCCTGTAAAATTTGTAAAATATTAGTTGAGCCGGTACGTGCGGAGACGATATGATTAAATGATACACGAACTTCCAGTTTTTGACTGGGGTAATAAAAATAAGTTAACTAAACCATATATATTTGGAATCAGAAAAAAAGGACTATTATTTTCAATGAAAAACAAAGTTTTCTAGTTAAAAAGATACAACTTTGTTTGACAGTATTTTTGAAAACTTCATATGAGACCCTATAACTTTGATATAAAACTTTTTCTTCATAATAATAGGTCATAATAAACAGTTAGAGGGGTCAATTTGTAACGGGACACCCTGTACAGGGTGTTACCATGACTGTTGTCAGGAAAATTGAATATCAGAATATCAAATGATTCGTTTCCATAATTAACATGTCTACTTTTGATAGTTCATCAGACATTTCTCTAAAGCAGATCGAGGGTCAGATTTATGGACGATACTTGATTTGAAAAACAATAATTCTTGCTTGAAAAGGGAGGATGTTATCGTTTGTATTTCATAGTAGGCTGTAACAATTATCCCGGTTTTCAAAATTTGGATAAATTTTTGCAATTTTCCCGAGTTTCGATATTTTCAAAATTAACAAAATTTTCACTAATCGTAAAAATTTAAAAATTTTCAAATTCGACGAAATTTCAGAATTGTTGAATTGAACTTGTGACCTCAAAATTGTGAAAATATTGAATATTTCAAAAATTCCGCAAATAAAAAAAATCTAAAATTTTTGAAATATCGAGAATCGTGAAAATTTCCCGAACGACAAACCTTACGGAAATCAGTCCCCGGAGAATATTGATCATGCTTTGGGAATATGCTCTCCGGAGCATCCTGATCAAAAGTTTTCATGGGCAACAATCCTATGAAACGTCTTCATGATATACACGGTGACCCAAGCATGCGAGGACGAAGTATTGCTCCTAAGTAAAAACTTATCAAAGAAAACCATTTATGCATGACCTCGAGGGCAGATTTCTAAAAAGATACAATTATATACTAAGTGACATATAAATCCGAACACCCAGTTTAAATGGTTTTATTTTAATAAAATTTTGTATAAGTACTTAATGAAGCATAATAAGTAAATGATAAAAATTTCAAAATCATTGCACTGCTTTAAAGCCCTTTGACCTTTAATAATGTGTGGATGCACCCTGATGTGCTACGCATTCTCCAACGCGCCTAGGCATGCTTCTGATCAGGTGGTCAATGTCCTCCTGTGGTATCTCATTCCAGGCAACCACCAACTCCTCTCGAAGTGCTTCTAGAGTCTGAGGAGGACGTTGCAAATTGAGCAATCTCCTACCCATCATATCCCACACGTGCTCAATTGGGGATAAGTCGGGAGATCTTTATGGCCATGGTAACAATGTGACATCATTATGTTGAAAGAAGTCTATTGTGACTCTTGCAGCATGTGGCCGGGCATTATCTTGTTGGAAAGTTGGATCTGCCAGGGTGTCAAGATAGGGTAAAAGATGGGGTTCTAGAACTTCGTGGATATAACGCTGCGCGTTCATGTTACCTCTGATGAAGATTAAAGGTGACCTGGAACCATAAGCTATAGCATCCCAAACCATAACTCCAACAGTGTGATGAACATGTCTTTCAACAAAAAACTGTGGATTCCTCCTTTCACCACGTCGCCTTCTAACCCTGGCACGACCATCGTGCATGCCTAAACAAAAACGTGACTCGTCACTAAAGACAATGCTGTTCCATTCCTGATCCCAGAGTGACCGTTGTCTGCACCACTCAAGGCGATTACGTCGGTGTTCTCGAGTTAAAGGGAGGACCCAGTGTGGCCGGTATGAAAACAAGCCAAAACTTCTCATTCGTCGGTAAACACTTCTCATGCCAATAGGTCTTCCGTGTTCTGCAAACCATTCATTTGCAATGGACCTGGTAGTGGAGAAACGGTCCCTTAAGGCCTTCTCGAAGCCATGCCTGACAACACCTAACCACAGTGTCTACACTTCTTTGCACTCTAACTGCAATTGCCCGAAAAGAAAGTCCAGCTTCCCGAAGTCCCACTGTACGGCCCCTATCAAACTCACTAAGTTGACGAAATCGTACAGGTCTCCGTACTCTAGGCATCGTAACCGATCGTAAAGGATGTCAAGAACCAAAATCCGCCAACGTTGATTCTTTACTGCGGCTGAAATATTCATTTTTAGAGCTGATAAGGCTGAACATTTTTTCACTTGTTATTTACAGTAAGATAAATATATTCACCAATTTTTATTAAAATAAAACCATTTAAACTGGGTGTTCGGATTTATATGTCACTTAGTATATGTGTCCTAATTTTGCCCCACATCAAAAATATTTTTTAAACGCTGGGATAGGCACTTTTAAAAGAAGATTGATATAACCTACTTGTGGGTTTTGATTATTCGACTTTGGAAAATTTGCACGAGTTTCGATATTTTCAAAATTACCAAAATTTTCACTAATCGTAATATTTTCTAATTTTCAAAACTTTAAAATTTAGGAATTGTTGAATTGAATGTGTGACTTAAAAATTGTGAAAATATTGAATATTTCGAAAATTCCGCAAATTGCAAAAAATTGAAAATTATGAAAATATCGAGAATCGTGAAAATTTTCCAAATGACAAACAAACCTTACGGAAATTAGTCCCTGGCTCAAACTTTAGCAATAAGCTCTCTGGAGCATCCTGATCAAAAGCTTTCATGGGCAACAAGCCTTTGAAGCGTTTTCATGATATACAGGGTGTCCCAAGCATACGAGAACGAAGTATTGCTCCTAAATAAAAACTTATAAAAGAAATCTATTTATGCATGACTTCGAGGACACATTTCTAAAAAGACAAAATTATACAGGGTGTCCTAATTTTGCCCCACATCAAAAATATTATTTTACACGCTCGGATAGGCACCTTTAAAGGAAGCTATTGATTCCGTAACCCACATTTCCTCAACCGTTTGAAGCTTCTCTCATATTTCCACTGAAATAGTGAAATTTATTGGCATATTACAACAACACACCGATGTATTTAGATCCACGAACTAATGGTTAGACGGAAATTTCTAAATAAGCGCATTAAATTATTAATTGCGATTATGAACGGTGATTTGTTGGCCATGTCGATAATTTCGGTGTTTGTTGGCCGGTTGAATTTGCACTAAACTTTTGGAATTCGCTAATTATGAGTATGTATTCAAACAGACAATCGTAAATAGACGTAATATAAATATAAACTTGAACCTGCTTATAGAGGAAATAAACTGAAATGCTGTCGGCTATTAGATTAGACTGAAAAGGGTTCTGGGGATGAAAACAGACAAACAAGACATCACAAAAAAGGGATCAAGTGTTGACATGTTAGGTGACATGGACTGATTATAGCTTGGAGACTATTTGACTGTCAGAAGACTCAAAGGAATTAAATCAAGATCATTGAGGTTTGTTGTATCTTAAAATTGCTGAGGATGCATCATAAAATTCTGATATACAACGGGATATTCGTCAAAGTGTATTATCCTGATTATAACAATCTTCGACAGACTTGTCCTATCATCAAATCGATGACGAAATATTAAACAGTTCTATCCATGAACATTTATTACCATGATTATAACCATCGCCATTGAGTAAATTGTTAGATTTTTTTTATCTATATCGGGTATCATCTAGCCGTTTCTACCAATATATAACAACTGTGACTTGTGGCCTATCAGCAGAAGCGCAGCATAAGCGTCATCTTAGCAATACAAATTTAATAAATGAGCCATGGCGATGCCGAAGTCACGACTGCAACTGCATGAAATGGAACTCGCTACAAAACTTATTGAATCTATAAAAGATACGTGTTAGATTTAGCAATATCGAGGACAACGCTAGCTGCTCTTGGCACTTGGAAATACTCTAAATATAATAGAGAAGAACCTTTGTCCTTTATGGAATCGCCAGTGTAGGGAAAAATATATCGCTGAAAGATGCCAAAACAAAAAATCGCTATTTGCCAAGTCGAACAAACCGTCATCAAAGCATATCAAAAATCGTCAATTTGGCTACAAATCGCCAAACCTGGCAACCTTGAGCCGGAGCCTCGAGGCACTCATAAGCTGCTTTTCAGTGGTTTTTGTTTTGAGGGTGATATGCTCATGAACTGCCAATACCAGCTCCCAACTCTGACTCACAGGATTCATCATTCAAAAACACCGTCATATTTAGTAACCAAATTCATACGCAGAGGAAATATGCACAGCATTAACACATTAATTATTAATAATATAATAGAGATACTTTTTCAATCCAAGGCCTCCGAACAGAACATATATTTACAATGCGATCAAATTATATAATTCATTAGACAATAGCTTAAAAGAAACTAATTCATTACCTAAAATCAAGAAAACATTAAAAAAAGAGATCAGCAGCGAAATCCTTTGTAACCAATAAGTGTCACATTTTCTTTATGACTTTATTGTTGTTATTGTATACATGTATGTTATTGATTTTTAACGAATATGTAGTTTTTATAGATCTCGTATTGTTAAGGGTTTAGGTGATAGAATAAATATAGTATCTAAATCTCGCCTTGTCTGATATTATTACAAATATAAAAATATTTACATATTATTATTATAATGTCGAGCACTACCGAGTTACTTCGAATAACTTCGACTAACTCAAATGGGTCACTGGAAAGCAGCTGAAAATATGCCCTTGTATATACCACTACTTACATCATGCACATATCAGGAATTCGACATGAAGCGGATATCGAAAAAAAACAGTGAGGTTTGAAATGGTTCAATTGGGCCTGTTTGGACACCTAGTAGATATGAAAGAAAAAACACGTTTTACGAAGAATTTTTTCAAATACAAAAAAAGTATTACATTGAGATATAGTTTTATATAGTAAATTTTCTGTACTTTTCGATAAATGAATCGAATTTGGATTTTGAAAAACTACGGTACGAAAACAGATCGAATCAAAATTTTGATATTAATCGTTTTTATTTTTGATTTTTGTATCACTAAATATAGCCTTAAGTGTGCTTAAAATACACTGGCAGTTTTAAAAAGGGATGAGCATTTATTATATATGCATATATACTTAAGTGACATATAAATCCGAACACCCAGTTGGTTTTATTTTAATAAAAGTTAGTGAATGTATTTATCTTACTGTAAATAACAAGTGAAAAAATTGTCAGCCTTATCAGTTGGACATTCCGGTTTTTATACTGCTTTTTTTTTAATTCACTAACGCTCTAAAAATGAATATTTCAGCCGCAGTAAAGAATCAACGTTGGCGGATTTTGGTTCTTGACATCCCTTACGATCGGTTACGATGCCTAGAGTACGGAGACCTGTACGATTTCGTCAACTTAGTGAGTTTGATAGGGGCCGTATAGTGGGACTTCGGGAAGCTGGACTTTCTTTTCGGGCAATTGCAGTTAGAGTGCAAAGAAGTGTAGACACTGTGGTTAGGTGTTGTCAGGCATGGTTTCGAGAAGGCCGTACGCAAAGAGCAAGGGGCACTGGACGCCGCCGTAGAACAACAGACCGTGAAGATCGCCGCCTAAGATTATTGGCCTTAAGGGACCGTTTCTCCACTACCAGGTCCATTGCAAATGAATGGTTTGCAGAACACGGAAGACCTATTGGAATGCGAAGTGTTTACCGACGAATGAGAAGTTTTGGCTTGTTTTCATACCGGCCACACTGGGTCCTCCCTTTAACTCGAGATGTTTAGGCATGCGCGATGGTCGTGCCAGGGTTAGAAGGCGACGTGGTGAAAGGAGGAATCCACAGTTTTTTGTTGAAAGACATGTTCATCACACTGTTGGAGTTATGGTTTGGGGTGCTATAGCTTATGGTTCCAGGTCACCTTTAATCTTCATCAGAGGTAAGATGAACGCGCAGCGTTATATCCACGAAGTTCTAGAACCCCATCTTTTACCCTATCTTGACACCCTGGCAGATCCAACTTTCTAACAAGATAATGCCCGACCACATGTTGCAAGAATCACAATAGACTTCTTCCAACATAATGATGTCACATTGTTACCATGGCCACCAAGATCTCCCGACTTATCCCCAATTGAGCACGTGTGGGATATGATGGGTAGAAGATTGCTCAATTTGCAACGTCCTCCTCAGACTCTAGAAGCACTTCGAGAGGAGTTGGTGCTTGCCTGGAATGAGATACCACAGGAGGACATTGATCACCTGATCAGAAGCATGCCTAGGCGCGTTGGAGAATGCGTAGCACATCAGGGTGCATCCACACATTATTAAACGTCAAAGGGCTTTAAAGCAGTGCAATAATTTTGAAATTTTTATCATTTACTTATTATGCTTCATTAAGTAAATAAAATAAGAATAAAATCATTTAAACTGGGTGTTCGGATTTAGATGTCACTTAGTATATTATAGGAGATATGTATTTTTAACTACAACCATGTATGACGTTAGGCGCCTGTTTAGGTTGAGTGGTTGGCGAGATATTGCATTAATAGACAACAATTTAGTGTTTAAGGTTTAATAGTCATTTTAAATATATTTGACAGGAAAATATAGTTTTTTTAAACGATTTTGAGAATATTGAAATTTAAAAAAGTGTCTGAAATGTTTAGCATCTTATCTTTTTTTTTTAATTCAGAATTTGATTTTTTTATAACAAAGTACAGAAAATTTCCTATATAAAACGCACTATTCAATATTCAATTGAAATTACTTTTGAATTAGAACATTTTTTTCGAAGAAATAGTAATTTCAAGTACCGACTCTATTCTATCGAAGCCCGTAAATCTGCCACAAAGCAAAAAAAATCATGGTTTACCTTTCATATCTACTAGATATAACGGGTGTTTTTTTTCGACGTATAGAACTTTAAGTTGCCATTACTTTTGAAAATGGCGACCGATTTGACAGCTGTCAAGTGATTTATTCTCAGTTTGGTTTGACAATTCATCATGAATAGACTCGCACCTGAACAACGCTTGCAAATTGTGCAGTTTTATGTCGAAAATAATGGTTCTGTGCGGAATACGTATCGCGCACTACGTCCATTTTATCGTCGACAAAATCGTTCATCAGAGCAGTTAATTCGATTAACCATGGAACGTTTTCGCACCACGTTTACTCTAATTGATAACTTGCATCCCCAGAAACGCCGCACGGTGCGTACAGAAGAAGCTATTGCTACTGTAGAGCGCAGCGTTGAGGAAGACCCGAATGAGTCCATCCGCAATCGAGCACAGGAACTGGATCTGTGTCCATCCACTTTACGGAAGATTTTGCGGAAGGATCTTGGTTTGCGTGCTTACAGAATCCAACTCGTGCAAGAATTCAAGCCAAACGATCATCAAGCAAGACAGATTCGTTGACTGGGCCCAAAACGAGATTGCCGTTGTTCCCGATTGTCATAAGCGAATTTTGTTTAGCGATGAAGCGCACTTCTGGTTGAATGGCTACGTCAACAAACAAAACTGCCGCCATTTGGAGTGGAGCTAATCCTGAAGTCTATGTCGAAACACCGTTACATCCAGAAAAACTGACTGTTTGGCGCGCTTTATGGGCTGGTGGAATCATTGGTCCGTACTTCTTCAAAAACGATGACGGCCAGAATGTTACAGTCAATGGTGATCGGTATAGAGCCATGATTACTAACTTTTTCATTCCTGAATTGAGCAATCATGATGTCCAGGAGCTGTGGTTCCAACAAGACGGCGCAACATGTCACACAGCTCGTGCTACAATAGATTTATTGAAATACACGTTTGGTGACCGCCTAATTTCACATTTTGGACCTGTGAATCGGCTTCCAAGATCTTGTGATTTAACACCGCTAGACTATTTTCTGTGGGGCTATGTAAAGGCATTGGTCTTTGCGGATAAGCCACAAACGCTTGACCATTTGAAAAACAACATTCGCCATGTTATTGCCGATATACGGCCACAAATGTTGGAAAAAGTCATCGTAAATTGGACGTCCAGATTGGACTAGAAATTCATGTCAATCGAATAATCTATCGTTGTTTTATTGCAATTTAATGTTCTATGCCTCCTAAAAAAAAAACACCCTTTACAAACGGGCCCAATATGAGTGAATTTTAAACCTCACGTTTTTTCGATGTCCGCTTTATGTGGGATTAATGTAAAAAATCGCACTTGAGCTTATAAGCATACGATGCAAAAATGCCCTTTTATATTGAGATTCAAGATGTATGCTCATTATGCGGCATGCAGTAAGATCTGATTATGACTTACGCATTAAATCTTTTGTTTCCACATCTATGAATATTTATTCCCGATTGTAGGACCATTTCGCGTCGGTTTACGATTTGAGGCATTTTCTCGCCCCTTATTTATGCCTCACAACATTAATGAGAAATATGGGTCGACATATAGGTATACAGACTACGAACAGTCGGGTCACTTTTCCGCAAATGCAAATTCAATTCCAAGCAATTTCTGTTATGACACCACCAATTCAGGCAAAATGATAAAGTGCCAACATCATTAAAAGATTACCTATAATGTCCAGGTTCTCTTCCAGCACAAGCAATCCTAAAAAAAAGATCAGTAAATATATAACGTCAAATGCACAGGCCACGATATAAAAAACAGATCTTTGTTAGACTACATGATTGAACATTTTTTCAAATTTATAATGTTGTTCACATACTGATTGGTGGAATAATTATTAATAATAATAAAAAGCCTTTATTTTTACCTGGCGGACAATCAGGAATCCGATGGCAACCAGGGCTGCCCGAATACAATGTTCAAGAAAAAGTATATATTATATAGAAGTACGAAAAAGGAAGGAGTACACATTGAAAAAATGATTAATACATACATAGACAAAATATAAGAGTCACAAACATCTTACATAGTCATAGTCAAAGAATCAGCACTGAGTTCTTAGTTTTTAAGAGTGGGAGGAATCCTGTCGTATAAATTAGGTGCTAGATTATGAAAAGGAGCTTTTAAAAGATGTTGTTTTGTGTTTGGGAACATCCAAAGCGTAACCCACAAATCTCAAATTAATATCATGGATGTCAATTCTCCAAGGTAGCTTTTGTATGCAATGAACTTAACATATCAGGTAATAAGTCCATCTTTGTCTCATTGTGAACCAACGAATACTCATAATATGAAAAGATGTTCATTCAAATCTACTAAGACCTTATGCAACAGTCTTGCACCTTTTGTATCCGTTGGGCTTCCGTTTGAATCAAACAAGGGCCATACAAACAGCACATTCAACCTTTCTCAGTATAAGAGAGTTTAATTTTGGTATCCTTGGACAACACATGCCTAAAATATCTTTCTTGAAAACATACTACGGCGATCGTAGTACAGCCTCATATGAATTTTGATTTTACGAAGGGATGAACGGACACGAGAGCTACGATTTGCGGTTGTAATATACTGGTGGTCAAAAGTAGTAATTAATTTATTATAGATGTTTCACTAAACGGGAGTACAATTATTTAATCAAGAGAAGGTGGCATCAACATGAAAATTGTTTGGATGATATAAACATTGTTTTAGAAAATGATATTAACAAATTAGATAATCGGTTATAAATGTGATACTTTCTATCCTGCTGAAATCTCTGGAGATTTGAAGTGGTCCATGGACGTACAAGAAGAGCCAATGAAACCGGAGCGGATGTGATATTCTCTTCTTTCGACTAGGACACCCAAAACCTTATTGGGCAGATAATGACGAACCTTTTTCGGCTGAAGTCGGCGATTAACAGAGACTGTTGTTGATAAGTACGAACGCGAGAAATTTGATTGTGCACGATTCTACTTTTCGTAGTCCGTATACTTTGAGATGGTATGTAAAAGCGTGTGGTGCTTAGCAAAAAAACCACAGCGGCACTAGCAGCGTTCTCAATACAAATTAAGAGCTGCGACGATAAGAAAATCCCGCCGATTTTTATCTCGGCAGGGCTTTTCAAGCCTCGGGGCCTTTGCGTGACTACTGCAGCAATACCTTCATAAAGGGAAAGTAAAGGTGACCATAGCTGTGCGCTACAGAGATATCCCAGGCAGGCAGTGAAATCCCTTAAAAAAACAATGTATAAATTCGTCTCTTCGAATTGCAATTTGCTGGTGCACTACACGCTTTTACCAGTCTGCAGCGGCTAGATTGATATGGTGAACTATGGTTCGGTGAATTTAAAATATAAATGACAAAATCTATAATGATTATTATACAGGGTGGCGCATCGAAAACGAAACAGACGCATTTACTGGCAGCTCAGTTTTTTTTTGGAAAAACGCTCAGACCCGTCGACTTTGTTTTCGAGGGAGACACAAGTTTGGCAAAAAATCACGTTAACACGTGCAGCCCCCTGGGTGGGGGTGGCACCAACCCTAAAATCATAAATGGAACGGGGGGTCGAGTGATACCTTATTTTAAAGGTCTTGCAATTCCCTTTATAACGATGTAAAATACATGAGCTTCAGTTCAGTAGTTTTGAAGATTCATTGATTTAAAGATTAATACCCTTTAATAGGTACATCAGATTAGTTTGTACTACTTTCAGAAGAAATTTGACTAAAAGAATTTACTTAATAAGTAAATGCTTTTCTTCACCACGTCCATGGTTTGTTTATCATTTTGTTGTTGAAAATAGCTGTTGGAGCGTTTTTTTGTGGCAAAATAGTTATTTCTTGATGAAAGTTGAGGAAATATCTCGTACTTATTTTAAATAGAAATTTAGTACATAACTTGCGATTGATTTGACCAAACTTTGTTGCTAAAATAACTTATAACGCTTTATTACATAAATTTACCATGGTATATTCCACAGCAGAAAGAGTTGAAATTATCGAAATATTTTTCGGAAATAATCAGTGCTCTAATAGAACAGCAGAAATATTCAATGAGTGGCATGAGAGCAGTAACGTGCATCGAAAATATGTTCTAGAACTTGTAGCTAAATTTTGGGAAACTGGGTCAGTCGCCAATAAAAAACGCAACATTGAAAATCCCATAAGGAACGAAGCAATAGATGTGGGGGTTTTAGGGCAAGCTGATATAGATCCTACGTTAAGTACCCGCAAATTGGAGACTGTGTGTGGTGTTAGTCGACGTACTGTCCAACGGATTCTAAAGGCCCATAGTTTTCATCCGTATAAAATTCACCTGGTACAAGAACTTAATGAAGACGATTTTGATCGGCGATTACAATTTTGTGAAGATATGAGTGAACGAATTATAAACGATGAACATTTTCTATTCAACACTTGCTTTTCCGACGAATGTTCCTTTTTCCTAAATGGCGTAGAAAATCGTCATAACTGCCGATTTTGGTCCGATTCTAATCCCAGAATTTATCCTGAGGTTCATACACAGCAGCCACAAAAATTAAATGTTTGGGCTGGTATTTTTGACCGGTGAAATGTATTTTGAATTACTGGAAGACGCCATAGATCCTGCATTAACAGCCATAATTGAAAGTCAGAATGATCGGCGGTACATTGCGAATAGGTAGATGTTCCAACAGGGTGGTGCCCCACCACATTCCGCATTACGTGTTCGACAATATTCAGATCAGACGTCTCCAGATCGATGGATTGGTAGAAGAGGTGCCATTGAATGGCCCCCAAGATCGCCAGATTTATCACCTTTGGATTTCTTTATGTGGGGTCATTTAAAAAGAAAAATCTATGCTACTCAGCCAACATCATTAGAAGACCTGCGACAAAGAATTGGGAATGAGTGCCTTCAAATTACACCTCAAATATTGCAAAATGTGCGGCAACGTTTTGAGCAAAATCTTTATTATTGCATGGAGAGTCATGGTGGCCATTTTCAACATTTACTTGCATAACAGGTCAGTTCATGCTTCATTTTTAAATTACTTTGCTGCCAAATGTATTGATCTCCTCTAATGATGATGTATTAGTTTTATTTAAGCTTTAAATCAATAAATCTTCAAAACTACTGAACTGAAGTACATTAATTTTATATCATTATAAAGGGCATTAAAAGACCTTTAAAATGAGGTATCACTTGACCCCCTTTCCATTTAAGATTTTGGGGGTGGTGTCATCCCCGCTTAGGGGGCTGCACGAGCTAACGTGATTTTTAAAAAAACTTGTATCCCCCTCGAAAACAAAATCGACAGGTCTGAGCGTTTTTCCAAAAAAAAACTGAGCTGCCAGTAAATGCGTCTGTTTTGTTTTCGATGCGCCACCGTGTATATATTATTTCTAATGGAATTTTAGATGAAATCTGGAGTTACGGACAAAATCGGGTATGCATTGAGCGGTTTCTATCACATCCGTTGAGCTGTTTTTCATATATAATTCATATACTTACTAATTAAATTCTTACTTTGAGAAGGGATGCTTAAGTCCCCTACTGAAGAAACTAAATATAAAGCTCTCTGGGCCCAGAACCCTGGTTTCAGAAGCCCTTTTTGTCATCCCGTCAGCTATACTGTTAACCTTGGTTCGAGAATTGCCGTTCACCCATGCAACAGTGATGTTATTACTCACAAATAGATAGTCTAACTACAGTTCACATGGTAAGCTCCCACAGTAATAATGACTATAATAATATACAGGGTGTTCCTTAATGATATGCGAATATTTAAGGGTGTGAATCTACATGAAAAATTAATGTTAGTTCGCTTTATAAACTATTGTCCAAAAAATGTTACCCTACAAAAACTCGGGGTGTTGAAGTTTTAGGAAAAAAATGGAAATTAATAAATTCATATTTTCAGAACCGCTTCAGATATTACACTGATATTTAATACGTAGTGAAAGTTAATGAAGTTGCATATTTTTCAATGCAAAAATAATTTTTAGCTTTAACAGTGGCGTGCGTAGGGGTATTGACTTCGATATTTTTTAAGAAAAAAAATGGTACGCCAATGGTTTTTTGCCAAATAAAAATTATTTTTGAGTTCCCCGTTCAATTTAAAACAAATGATCTCCCTTGAATTGTTTTCTTTCGATGCGCCATTTTTTCTGTTCGCTGTGACATCTTTTTCATTATTTAGTTTTTACAATCTTGTTAATAATGGTGAATTATTCAAATGCAGAAATGGCGGAAATGCATTAAGTATATGGCCTTATGGTGAGCAATTCAGACGGATTTATCACCAGAGATATCCCGATCGTGCTTCGCCAGATGTTCGAACCTTTTCTAATATTCATCGTCGCCTTGTGGAAACTGGTTCTGTCTGAAAAGGAACATCCGAAGGTAGACTTCTAAGTGTGAGAACACCTGAAATTGAGGAAGCAGTTCTGCACGAAGTCGAAGAACATCCTGAAACGAGTACGAGGAAGATCGCTAGACACTTAAATATTTGCCATCAAACTGTTTAGAGAATTTTAGTGGATTTTCTGTTATATCCTTACCATATTTTAAGGGTACATGCATTACTTCCCATTGATTTTCCAAGGCGTATGACCTTTTGTCAGTGGTTTCTTCAAAAAATTACGCAAAATCCGCAATTTGAATCAATGCTTATGTTCACGGAAGAAGCTAGTTTTTCTCGAAATGCCATTCAGAATTTCCACAATAATCATTTGTGGGCAAAAGGAAATCCCTATGCCGTAACCGAAACCCATTTCCAACACCAATTTTCGGTTAACGTATGGGCAGGAATCATTGGCAACTACTTTATTGGCCCATTCTTCTTGCCGGGACGACTTGACGGACAGACTTACCCCAATTTTCTTGAACAACAGTTGCCTTTGCCGCTTGATGATGTTCCGTTAATAATAAGAAATAATATGTGGTACGTGCATGATGGTGCACCAGCGCATTTCAGGGTAGCGGTTCGTAATTATTTACAAACTGTTTATCCAAATCGTTGGATTGGCTGCGGTGGGCCCCAAGAATGGCCACCAAGGTCCCCAGACCTCAACAGTTTACATTTCTTTTTGTGGGGCTATCTTAAGACACTGTAGAGGAATTAAGAAAAAGAATAGTTGCAGCTTGTGATAGAATAAAAAACACTCCAGGGATATTTCAACGAGTGTGCAGTTCTATGAGAAGGAGGGCGGAAGCATGTATACTAAGTGAAGGCCATTTTCAACAATTTTTTTAATCATTTCGTTGGTTTTAATGTTATGTTCATGTTGTCAGTTGTCGTTCTTCATTACCCCTAATGTGTTTAATTTTTCCAATTAAGTTAATAGTAATTTTGCAAGTTAGATAATAGAACGGTTTATATTTTTTTTACTCGAAAACGGCGCATCGAAGGAAAGCAACTCAAGGAAGATCATTTGTTTTAAATTGAACGGTGAATTCAAAAATAGTTTTTATTTGGCAAAAAACCATTGGCGTACCATTTTTTTCTTAAAAAATATCAAAGTCAATACCCGTACGCACGCCACTGTTAAGGCTAAAAATTATTTTTGCATTGAAAAATATGCAACTTTATTAACTTTTACTACATACTGAATATCAGTGAAATATCTGAAGCGGTTCTGAAAATATGAATTAATTTCCATTTTTGTCCTAAAACTTCAACACACCGAGTTTTTGTAAGGACAATTTTTGGACCATACCTTATAAAGCAAAGTAACATTAATTTTTCATGTAGATTCATACCCTTAAATATTCGCATATCATTAAGTATATTATTATTATTGTTCTAGCTGCCTAACATTCTATGTTCTATACAAACAAATTTCAAGCGTAAGATTGTTGCCAGAGCCACTGGATCCAAAGACTCTTCAATTCTAATGGTGGTAATATCATTCACTTCCATTGCTCCCATTGGTACTGTTCTCATAGCACTAGCTTATGCTACGACATGCACACTTCTGTGTCTGGCTCACGCTTTATATTCATTTTGCCTTCACCATATGTATTTGTATTCCATACAACTTCGCCTATTTTCTGGATCACGTGTAACAAGCATATGCCCAGCCGTACGAAAAATCAGAATAGGCTGGAGTTTAACGATTTCCAATTATATTTTGTAGTAGGCGTATCTAACCCCTGATAATGGCAAAGTCCGTTTTGTGCGTTCCATATTCGAACAGGCAGAAGCATACGCATGATAACGACGGCTGTTAGCTGTGAAAACCTACACGGAATCAAGTGATTTTTCGGTGCTGACGAGGGATTCTGTGTTTATATTATTTGACTTTTACGAACAGGAGCGGTAGTTACATGTGTGAGTTATTTTATATTATACGGATTACAAACCATAGTATACGTTCACTGGGCAAGGGGTAATTCAAAACTCCCTATAATGAACGCAAAAAGGTGACAATACTGACAGCTGCCAACTACAAATAGATGTCAAAAGCTTCACACATCTTCGACCATACGATGAAGGCGAAAGGGGCTCTATACTCCACTTATCGTAAGCGCCGTAGATAGCATAATAAATAATATGGACAGATCAGACAATAGTCCTATCGATGACTTGAATACAAAAATCGGTTCTGCTTGAAAATATTCTAGGAATGCCAATTCTAGTTCGTTCGTTCAAATCCGGGTCATGTTGATGCACAACTGATCTAATCTGCGAGTCACGTGCCACTGAGAAACATGCGAGTCCTCTCCTGTTCTCGTATTCTGAGCTCTTTTGCTCGCGCCAAAAAAATGGCAAGAATCGGAGAACACGCCGAGAACCTGAGAAGATTATGAAAATCGGTTCCACATTCACATTTCTCATGTTTTTCTCGCGAGAGTGTGGAGAGGCTTTCACACTAACTGCTTTGGTTTCAGGGAATGAGGAAAAACTCGGTAGCTTCGTCAACCTAGCTGCATGCATATCTTGGAAGCTAATGGACCAACATGTACATGTTTATTACTTAAACGTGTCCATAGTATATTAAGATGTTTACAGGTCAACCTAGATTGTCGGTCTTGCATTTATACTCAGGTGACTATTCCCTTCTGCACGTCTGAATGTTGAACATTAGTCTTAATTGTTTGTGTTAGTTCGGATAATTGAAGCAGCTAAATTATTCAAACTGCTAGGTTCTATTCGTCATTGCCAGTGAGATCGATCCATAAGCTAGATATTTGTTATTAGAGTCTTCAATCCTAAACAGTCTAGAGAGATTACAAACACAAGCCAAAATAATTCAATTTCAGATTTAACAACTTGTATCTTTGTTCTATGAGCTCTCTATGATGCCGCTGCGTTCTAGTCCAGCTAAATGGACTATTCAAGCGTCACATTCTTACTCCAACCCACACCCGTATTATCTACACGTATATATATGTATATATATATACAGGGTGACTTTGAAGTTGAGTCATTAATTTTCAGATAATGATTGTAGAAGGAAGATAAACCAAAATATGTGTGTAAAAATAAAAATAAAAATTAAAAAAATGTTACCTTGTTTTATAAAGTATCCTCCCGACAAGTATTTCAGTGCGGACCTGTATTTGATCGTGCGGTCTTGGAGCACCGGCATGCCCTCCCCTGTGAGGTCTTAAGTCACCTGATTCACGATCCCTTTGTACTACATTAACAAATTCACGAGGGGTTGGTTGCACTCGATTGGGAAACCGATCCGCATAAAGACTCCCCCACCCCGTAAATAAGAATCATGTCCACAAGTTCAGCATTTTCGTAAACATGTGCATTTTTTATTTCGTTTAAGCCACGCAACAAACACCACTATTCACTCACGCTTTACCGACTGACACACTGACGGAAAACAACTGAATAAAATTGTACATTGTAGTAAAAACATCGTTTCATGTTCTTTCGCTTTTTTGTTTCCGATGCGATGAACGGATAAGGCGGATTATATCCGTTGTTGCCAAACACGAGCACATAATATTATTATTGAGACAGGGCGGTACTCAAACTTCTACAGGGCTATAACTTTGTTACTTTAATTTTACCAGAAAAATATTAAAGGAAAAAAGCATTTCTTTTGATCAGATCTACTCACTGTTAAAATAAATGACTCAACTTCGAAGTATATATGTATATATATATATATACAGGGTGTCCGCAAAGTTGGGGTTTTCCTTTACACGACGTGTATATCATGAATACATAAGCAATTTTTCTTAGTACCATATACACCAATGTCTTAAGGGAACCGAGATAAAGGGCTCTGCAACATTAAAAATATCTGAATACCGTCCTGTAGCCGCGACATCCCCCGAGTGGTACTAGGACAGAACTGGGTCGGGGTCAGTGTGTCAGGTCAGTATGCAACCTTCAACCGACGGTTACGGTCACGCGTGTAGAGGTAATCGCGTAGACGAGAATTGCTTAACAAGTACTAGAGACGTGGCTAGAGAAGTGCAAGTATCAAAAACTAAAGTGTAGAAAACGCTGCGTGAAGAGGGGCTGTATCCGTTTCACGTCCAACGTGTACAAGCCCTTCAACCTGACGATTTTCCAGCAAGAGTGCGGTTTTGTGAGTGGTTGTTGCATCAACATGACAATAATCCGGACTTTTTGAAGTGCATATTGGTGACAGACGAATCTACGTTCACGCGTAATGGGGTGAATAACTTTCGCAACACTCATGTTTGGTCAGTAGAAAATCCGCACGCTGTCCGTCGGGCACATTTTCAACAAACATTTTCGGTGAATGTTTGGGCTGGCATGGTGAACGATATGCTCATTGGACCATTTATTCTCCCAAATCGATTGAACGGGATGCAATACCTAGACTTTTTACGCAACATTTTGCCTTCCTTGTTTGCCTGCGTCTGCTTGGTAGCGCATCAGATGATTTCATTTTCTGTTGGAGCGGTATGATTTCGGGCAGAGACGTACTTAGCCCTTCTCGTCAACTGGAGAGTGAGTACTTTTTCCTTTATTTTTTTTTTACTTGGTCGCCCTCGTTTCACTACACATTACCTTTGTTATTTCAAGGGTAGTTGTTTCTGAAAAGGAAAACTACAACTTTACGGACACCCTGTATATAGATAGATAGAAATAGAGAGAGAAAATGATCATGCGGAGAAAGATAACAAAAAAACTAGGAAAATAATGGGAAAAATCCGCAAAAAGGAGGAAAGTGGATTCGAGTAGAAATAGGATAGGTAACCCAAGCGATACATATGTATTTCTGCTGGTTGGCTTCATCAGGCCCGAAATGAATGCACATATGAAACTACAAAAGTAGATACACATGCCCACACATCCAGATACGGGCGTAACCTGAGGAAACGAAGATGGAGAGTGCCTGATGAAGCCAACCAGCAGAAATACGTATCGCTCGGGTTACCTATCCTATTTTCTGCTCGAATCCACATTTTCTCTTTGTAGATCGTTTGGGCTTGAAGTACCACAGCAAGTGGCTATAACCGGCCGCGTCGTTGTGATTAGATGTCTCCTTAAAAAGTCGAGGTCTTCTAGCCACAATGTGTAGGTTGGCTCTTGTTGTGGACTTCGTGTGTCTTTGTTTCCCTCTCCATCTTCGTTTCTTCAGGTTACACCCGTATCCGGATGTGTGGGCATGTGTATCTACTTTTATAGTTTCATATGTGCATTCATTTCGGGCCTGATGAAGCCAACCAGCAGAAGTACGTATCGCTCGGGTTACCTATCCTATTTTCTGCTCCAATCCACTTTCTTCTTTTTGTCGGATTTTGCCCATTATTTTCTTAATTTTTGTTATATATATATATCCTTTAATTTCTTTGGGTAGAAGGCAAAGTATTGCAAAAGTACACTCTTATAACTTAAACTCTCAAGCTTTCGAAGAGCTATGTCTTCATCGTCTGGAGCTGGAAACAATTATTGACAATAGCAACAAATAACAATTAGGAGAAACATATTTACTTACTGCGAGATTGTTGCTGAAATTGTTTTTAAACAACAGTGAATTGCACCCATAGTCGACGAATAATATATATATATATATATATATGAATGAATCCTTATTTCGCGTGGGCACGCCATAACTTGAGAACGACCTCATCGATTTCAGTCATGTTTTTTTTTTAAGTTTTAACCAGGCACAGTTGGTCTCACGCGACACAGATTTCATCATAATGACAAAGTTTATATCAGAATATCAGGCCGACCGTTGTAGTCTTATTTGTCCACCGCATGCGCGATTGATTTAGTTCCCCCCACTATGCACTTCGCTCCTGGTGAATAGTTCAATACATCGATAACTGGCCCGTATATTCTTTCTGGGGCACCTGCAGCATGAAATAATTATCTTAGCCGATTCGAAACAAGATGACTTTATAACTTCTTCATCACATCTACTGTTTTACCGTTTGAAGCCTTTGATTAGCAAGTAAAGTAACTTTTCCAAAAAAATAGTGATGGTTTAGCTATTGCGGCAAGCTCCGAAAAAGCGTATTATATTGAATAATTAAATTTGGAGCAGTGGCCAAATACGATTTTCCAAATCTACAACAAAAAATGTTCAATCCAATCAAAACGCAAATTGAGTGCCTGTAAAAAACACTATATTTACATTTACAACAAAATGCTCCCGTATGACGTTCGGATATAAAAGGGTAGTAAAACACTTTAAAATCGAATTTAATTTAGTACAAAATCAACTGTTTTTTATATAACAGCGCCACGTTAAATAAATAAAAAAGGTTTCCATTCAAACACGGTTAATAAAACTGTAAAGCTAGACATAAACTGCTAACAAGTTAACAATGGAATAAATACAGTATGTTACCAATTCTACATGTTTGTATGGCTGTTAAATGAAATCGGATGCGAGCATGTAGAATTGTCTGTCTATTGACGCCTCGGAAACCTCGTTCGCCTTTTACAAAATGCAACAAACATTTTTTTTATTTGTACTTTGAAAAGGCAACCGAGGTGCCCGAAGAGTCAGTAAACAGTCACACTGTGGCCAGAGAAACCTGGAGAACTATCAGCATGAAACTCACAGGACATGTGACATCAGTATGTTCAGGCATCATAAGGAGTGACAATCAATATGCATAGGTTCCTCAGAGAACTATCTTCAAAATTTATCGAAGGAAACATTTTCCGGAAAAAAGTTGAGAATCGAAAAAGTGAATTTTTAGAGACATGTTACATCCCATTCCTTTATAAGCATTAATCAGTTCACTCATCTTTATAATTGTCCGCCTTCACATTGCCTAAAAAATTTGCTGACTGATTTAAAAGCATTGAAAGCTCGTACGCTCAACACAGAAAACGTAACTGACTCGGCTGCTATTAGTCTACTAATAAATGCAATATGTTCTCTAAACATAGAGCTCGCATATACTAAACAGGAATAGACTCGTCTTAACATTATGTATGTGCGTCATCGCATAAACGCCGTGATGTTACGTATTGTCATTCATAAAAGTAGATGTTACTGAATATCTGTGGGCGATAGAACAATTCTATTTTTAGATTTGATTTAAGGGTCTCCAAATACATCAGATACACCCAAAAATTGTGATGTCACAAATCCTGTGTTTAGACTAGCAGACTATGCAACGATAATAAAAAAAGCAATTCATGATCAACTGCAATTATTCCTGCTGTTACTGTATCAGGCAATACGTTCTCTGAAATTTTATGTAATATCTTAACTTCAATATTAAGTGTAAGTCTTGTGCCATTCTAAACTATTTTTATGTACTTAAAAGTTATGTTGTTATGTTATATTAGAAAATTTTCTTTATAATCATTTCTTTATACTTTGGACGATAAACATTATAATTATTCATTATATTATTATTATAGCAACACTGGCTCGGTGCATCCCCCCTAAGAGTGTGCGAGTTGGATTGATAGAAATAATAATTTTAGGAGGTTAAGCATGATCTCTAGGTCATTTTTAGGCCTTTTCGTCGGCCCCGAACATCATCACTAAAACTAACATAACAATCTAAAGACTTAAAACTGTGTTTTCTATTTAATTCAAAACTTGCGTTAATTTTGGGACAACCTGTATACTATGTATACTATAAAGTTTTGTAACAGATTGGCGTGTGTAAGTACTGTATGTATCAGGTAACCAAATAAGTTCGTGCGGTATTTAGTAGAAAAATATAAATTTTTATTGAGAAACAATAAGGCACTATTTATTCGTCGAAGTAATTACCATCACATTTGCCAACGTGGAACCAATTTTTGTATGCCGGTATTGTAGAACTCCCCGGATTTGGAGTCAAAAAATGGGCGGACTGCATTTATTACACCATCTCGAGTTGCGAACTGTCGGTGCCTCATACAGTTGTCAAGGTCAAGAGACAAAAAAAGGTGATAATCATTGAGCGAAATGTCTGGGAGAATATGGCGGGTGCGGTAAGGTTTCCCAGCCGAGATCAAATTTTTTCTCGGCTCATTTTCGCGGTATGAGACTTGGCGTTATCCTGCAAGAATATCACTTTCTTCCGATTGATCAAAGAAGGCTGTTTCTGTCAGCATGCGACAACCAATGATACAAACGTTTAGAATTCGAATACAAGATCCATTTTTCGTCGCAGGTTAATAACCGATTAAGAAATGGTCCATTAGCGTTGCGTGAAATGTTTGCTTAACAAATGGTAAAACGACTTAATTTGCTAACTTTATGGATGTCTTGGCGTTAAATGAATTGCTTAGCCATGTTCCGCCAGTGCCCCGTAACTGGCACATATTTGGTTAACTTACTGGTTATTTGATGATAATTCTGACTACAGAATTGGTATTGGAAATTAAATACTCTAAAGTGTGTGGTAGGCCTCAGTATTTTTGGTACTAACTGAAAAATGGATAAAGCCGTTATGAACGTAAAATATATTCCATTTATACCTACTGCAATGCGCACAGCATAGTCATCTATTTTATTAATTGAATTAGTTAATGGAAACATTAGTTGTGCCGGAACTATGGGTATTATTATGTTGAGTCACCAAATAATAATAGAAAATGTCGATGATTTTTGGATACGTCATACTAAGCGGTAACTTTAGAAAAATAGTAACCCGCTAATAACACAATAACACAACCGTGTGCGGCTGTTTCATGCTTTTTGGCAACCATTTAGGCATTTAAATTAGTTGCTTGTTTGATTGAACTCCTTTCAATACTATTATGACATTGTAATAGTCAAACTTTATTTTTTTTTGTCTCTTCTATACCATCTTTTTTTTTCGTATTCATATGGTTAAGTGTAAGAGTAGCTTTAGCATAATGAATCGCACTTTGTATCTCTGTAAATAAAGACGATATTATTATTATTATTATGATCTAGCCTTGGTCTCAGGTAGGTCAACGTACGAAACAGAGTAACGTAACGCCTATCGGAGGTATAAACTCTGCGGATCTTTGGTTTAATGAATGAATGATAGATATATTATGACTGCGTCGTATGAGCCCCTTCACACTTCAGTTGGCCCACTTTAAGATTTATACCAAAATATGCCTTTATAAACTAAACATGATGAAACTATTTACTTCTAAAACAATTTATTTTCTCAAAAACATTTTAGATACCCTCTAGCCGTGAAAAATACATATTTGACTTAGACCTATAGCTAATAGTACATCTGAACAAATAAACAATGTGCGAATAAATGCGCGAAGTTAACAAAGCAACAATTGAAAGATTACCATTGGGTAACATCACCTTTATTTTTTATTACGGCTGAAATTCTCTGGGGCATAGTGTTAACCAAGTTTTGGCAAAAATTTGGTGTAAAACAATCCCATATTTCTTGAAGCTTGTGTCTCAGTTTGGTGATTGTACGAGCAGGATGTTGTCGTAAAACCTTTTTCATGTCGTGCCACAAAGTTTCAATAGGTGACAGATCTGGACTGCTAGAAACCCATTTCAAAAGTGGTACAATATTTTCTTCCATCCATTTTATAGCCTTTTTGAGGTATGGCACGCTGCACCATCTTGATGAAACACAAAATATTGGCCGGATGTCAAACATTCTTCCAGCACTGGTAAAAGCGATTCTTCTAAAATTGCCAGATATTTGTTTGTATCCACATTTCCATCAATAAAATGAAGTTCTCCTACTCCTTTTGATGACATACTGCCCCAGACCATAATGGATGCTGGAAATTTCACTTTTCTCTTCAGACAGTCAACATGGATTGCTTCATTTTTTTGCGAATAACTCTACTGCGACTGCCACCAACACAAACTTCGAATCGGGCCTCATCACTCCATTGTATTGCACACCATTGTTGAGGTGTCCATTGTCTATGTTCTTTAGCCCATCTAAGCCGATTTTTCTTTTGCAGTGGAGGTAATAGTGGCTTTTCTTTAGCCTATAAACAAGTTGTGCAACTTTAGGGTTTTTACTTCACTTTTTTTATAAGAAAACTTACCTTGCAAGTGCTAAATCCCAGTTTGTGGACATCTTTATGAGTTGTGGACCTCGAAATTCTCCTTCCAACAACGTCACTCCACAGAGCACTTAATTGTAAATAATTGGCACGCCTGTTTTTCACGATTATTCTTCTTAATGCTCTTCGGTTTTCACATATCGTGGCTTAATATTAGCTGAACCAGTTACGTTATATCTTCTAACAATATTTCTCACACTGTACCGCGATAAGTCTAACAAAGTTACAATTTCTGGGTTTGATTTTCCAGAATTAAAAAATTTAACTATGAGTAACCGAATTTTCTCACTAATAACCTTTCCTCTACCCATTTTGAAAACCTTAACTACCCAAAACTATTTTAAACGTATTCTGACAGTTGTGATTAATAAAAACAATTGTCATGGCTTTTATTTTTCACAGCCACCTATGCGTTATAGACTTATTTTACATTGAAATGGAAATAGGTTGATATGCTGTAATTGCAACGTGTTATTTTTATGCTGCAAATTTGATTAGGAAGTGAAAATGTTGGTGTTTTCTACTATATATTATCAAAATATTCATTGTTAATAATTAAAACCTATAACACCCTGCTAAATTTTTATTATTTGTGTTTGATAAGAAAAAAACTAAGATTTCAATAGTTGGGCCAACTGAAGTGGGAAGGGGCTCATATTATTCATTTCAGTTTGCAATAAACGGTTTCATTGGACAGCGACGAAGTTTTTCTCCAGTAAAGATTTTTGCTTGATATTGATCGCAAATAATCTTCGCAGTCTTATGGGGAAAGGTTTGACATTTATTTTAGATATCTGGCAACCTAGAAGAAAAATGTATTTTAAACGGTCTTTTAAGAATTGGAAATAACCATTTTTGTGGTTTTTCAGTCTTTAAATCTTCATTCGAGAAAATAACAGTGATATTATGAGGCATCCAGCAAACGTAATTATGAAAAAAAAAAAACAATCGAGCTTGAAAACTTTTCCACGAGGGTCAGGTTTTCACCTCGTGTACAGGGTGTCCCATTTTCGATAGTGTTACGGGTATCTCGCTTACGAGTAAAGATAGAGAGCTGCGGTTTTCGCTATGCTGTGCTACTTTTTGGTGAAAAGACACATCATTTTTCTAGAACCTTTCGTTTCTTTAATATAGTGCGAAATTGAAAATATTGCTACCACCACCATCATCTTGGAAATATATCTGTTGAAATAAACTAAAAGCACCTTATCTAGTGATACAGGAATAACATTTTTTACCAAATTTCAAGATATTATCTGTCTCCTGAGAGACTGCATTCAGAAATTCTACATCGTATTTGACGTCCCAAAATAAAACAATCGATACGAATTTGCTACACATAATAATTGCAAAACAGTAAACATCGTTCTGTATCACCAGGATGCAAACAGTGTACGATTTATATGGTCTAAATTTATATTTGGCCAATATGCTTTGAACCCGAGTCTTGTGAATACGGACCTCCTGCTCTAGAACTCCACAAGATATTGCCTTTTCCTTATTATACGCTTTTGATCAAGGCCGGAAAACATTAAAAAAAAGGTAGCCTTCTTTCTGGATATCTATAAATTAAAGTGATATTAAAAAGATCCTTATACGTCAAAAGGTGAATAAATATTTAAACATACTTATCGAAATATAGCTGGCAAGCTACACTTGAGTTTTCATTGCTCTGTATAAAGCAGCCTAACATGTCATTTTCAAAACGTTGATAATTTTCATTTTCAGTCATCGTAAAATATAGTATTACACAGAAAATATAAATTTTGCAACTGACAGGTGTTGACAAAGGGTTATTAAACAGTTATTCCGTTGTTCTACTTATCACCGCCTACTAATTACTTATAAAATACCTACCAAGAGCGTCGTAAAGGGACATATTTTACGAAATTACGTATTTTAGATTTATTATTGTTATATATTTTTGCAAGGCTTATACAATTTTCAATCAAACGAAGATACGAATGCAATATTTGCTTCTCGCCCCGTATCATCTGTACCATCTTTCTTTTCACAAAAAAGTAGCATTGTAACTAGTACGTGGGATGCCCCGTAATATCATCGAAAATGGGACACCCTGTACATCATGTAGTACGTTAATTATTGTGCCTACCGTGTGCACGGTTAATAACTATATGCAGATGGCTCAGTTGCTGAAGCTCGCGTATAAAAATGTAACAAAATAAAATAATCACTCATAGCATCAAAACATCCTGCAAATCCAGGTAATTTAGGACGCGCAAAAATTAAAGTACCCTTAGCGCATACATACATATGTATACGGGAACATTTAAATTTTTGCCGTGTTAAATTTCGCGAACGAAACCATTATTCTTCCGTATAAAAACCGGACGTATTTAGTCTGGAAAAATCAACTGAAGTAAAAATGTTCATACGCGACACACAGAATGTATGCAGACATATTCAAATTATCTTCTGCTACTCCCTGGTCTGGCTTATATGCGAAATTACCAACTTCGCAATATTCAGGTCACCATGGAAGTACCCAGATGAAATTTAAAGTATGCTTGGTGCCTAGCTCTTTAGCGTGATGCAATTTTCTTCCAAGTGGAAATGTCTAAATTTCTTATATAAGCTATGTTTTCTAGAAGTATCTAAATTACAAGATTATAACATTGACTGTATGGTACTCTGACAATATTCATCGCAACAATACAATTTTGTATTACTTTTATAATGGAAATAACTATTATGAGTAATCGATAAACATTCCCATCACTACATCACCATCACTATCAGAATTGTACATGATTTGTCAATCTAGTCGCACTGTTGTCAAACTTCATACGTGCGCCGCTAGTGCATTTTCCTTTGTTTCGCTTTATACTATTCGGACTTTTTCAGTGAGTACTGGAAAAACTACTTATAAAAAATTCATTTACCTTAGAGATTTCTCGTCCACTCAAGTCCAGATTTGTTCAGGATTCCATCCAAATTTCAGTGATTACTGGGAGAAATTATTTACCTCAGAGGTTTTATTTTGTAAATTAAGTCATTTTTTTAATTACATGCTTTCCCCAACAAAACGCACAATTTGGCAAGAATGCACAATATTCGTTATATATACCAGGAAATAAAAATTGCAGGATTTTCGAACAACCCTTATGAACGCAAAAAAAATAATTTTATTGAAAATTCGCAAAATATTTGTCAAAGATTTTCCAGGAAATATATTGAAAAAACAACACAACACCTCTATACAGTTTACTAATATAGAAATCACCATTTACGGTATGTAATTTGAACCATGATTTTATCTTATTACACGGCTAGTTTTGAATCTTTTTCTTTGCAAAAAACAACGTCCTTTCATAATTTCGTACGTGTTTTCCTTAAAAATGGCAATTTCCAACGATTTATTTAATTTCTTCCGAAAAAAAATTCGGCGCTTAAGCGCTAATATAGATAGTCTTATCCTTTATTTCAAATTGGATTTTCTTCTAAAAAAAACGCGCAACCAACAAATTGAGATTTATACTCGTATGAACGAGACGGTAATACATTTTTCCTAAGGATTTCGATGGATATTTGAGGCCCCGTTTTTATTTTCTTTTTTCCATTTACCTCTAAAATTTATTATCACACTGTTGCTATCCCCCAGGACTCAACCTAATTTACGGAGATCCTGTCTCCACCGAAACGTGCTTATATGTTATATATTGCATAAAGCAAGGATGGGTGAGGCTCTGAATCTTGTGGTACTACGTTATAATTGAGTTTGAAGGGCAAAGAAACTCTGGCAAATCCGACGAAAATAATATTATGCCTTTCAATAAAATACTTTAGATATGAGGTGCCATCAGTATACAGTGTTTTTCCTTCTTTTATATGATCAAGACTTTCCTGTATTTTTAGAAGTTGTATAAATATTTTTTTTAAGATGAGTTATCGCATGACCCTCATTCCATTTCAAACAATGTGCCAAAATGGCGCTCATCTGCAACCTTGAAATTTTCAACTATCAGTTTTTGGCTGAATTCTTGTGTTTATGCCTCTTTTTGATTCTCCCAGATATCGGCTTGTTCGCTCAACGTGTTCTATAAGTAAAGTGAGTGGTCCTTTAAGAAAAGCATTGTATAATAAGCGATTGATTGCCTGCATCATATGAACATTTAACATTCCAAGTGATTTTTGTCGCTGTCGCCCGTTTCTATATCGATGAATAGAAGCGAAATGACGAGAGAGAAACTCTCTAGTTTATACGGTAATTATAATAACGAATTAAATGATTGATCAATCGCGTTGGAACGCCAGCAGGGACTAGTTGTCTGCGGTGCTAATAAAGGTTGACCGACGTTAAACATTCGTAATTACGTGCATTATTTTAGGATAAAAATACCATGGAGGTTCGGCTCGGGCGATAATTCGTATATCAGTGAATCGGTGTCAGTATAAATGACGCTGGACGCATTATCAACAGGCCTCTGCACATAATCATTTTAATACCGTATGAAGCCTCCAGGCGATTCTTGCGTTATTACATTCTTTTGTTCTTGAAGCGTTTCGTGAATCGGTGTCAGTATAAATGACGCTGGACGCATTATCAACAGGCCTCTGCACATAATCATTTTATTACCATATGAAGCCTCCAGGCGATTCTTGCGCTATTACATTCTTTTGTTCTTGAAGCGTTTGGAATACGAAGAGAATTTTTTACTAACATACCTAGCCTGAATATCAGTGAATCAGTGTCTGTATAAATGACGAAGGCCGCATTATAAACAGGATTCTGTGAAGAATAATTGTAGTACATGTATAGGTTAGAAAAAGGCCATTCTTGCCTTGATAAAAAAAGATAAAAGCTGCCATCATCCGCAAAATTTGATATAATTGAGGATATAGTAATTACTCCATAATAAAGATATCGGCTTGTTCGCTCAACGTGTTCTATAAGTAAAGGACCACTCACCTTTAAGAAAAGCATTGTATAATAAACGATTGATTACTTGTATCATATTAATAACTATAATTAGCTTATTGTTAGCGGCATATGAACATTTAACATTCCAAGTGATTTTTGTCACCGTCGCCCGTTTTTATATCGATGAATAGAATCGAAATGACGAGAGAGAAACTCTCTAGTTTATACGGTAATTATAACGAATTAAATGATTGATCAATCGCGTTGGAACGCCAGCAGGGACTAGTTTTCTGCGGCACTAATAAAGGTTGACCGACGTTAAACATTCGTAATTACGTGCATTATTTTAGGATAAAAATACCATGGAGGTTCAGCTCGGGCGATAATTCGTATATGAGTGAATCGGTGTCAGTATAAATGACGCTGGACGCATTATAAACAGGCCTCTGCACATAATCATTTTAATACCATATGAAGCCTCCAGGCGATTCTTGCGTTATTACATTCTTTTGTTCTTGAAGCGTTTGGAATACGAAGAGCATTTTTTACTAACATACCTAGTCTGAATATCAGTGAATCAGTGTCTGTATAAGTGACGAGGGCCGCATTATAAACAGGATTCTGTGAAGAATAATTGAAGTATATGTATAGGTTAGAAAAAGGCCATTTTAGCCTTCATAAAAAAAAAGATAAAAGCTGCCATCATCCGAAAAAATTTGATATAATTGAGGATATAGTAATTACTCCATAATAAATTATATGCCAGCTACTTGCTACTCTCCGCGCAATTCTCTCATCAATCAGGTTATGTTAGGTTTATTCCTATTATATTTAAAATGAATCGATCAAAGCAATTGACTCGGCCTACTTGTCTAAATTTATTCAAAAAACTAGTAGATTAAATTTACTTAGTATACAACATCGCAAAAGCAATGTGTCAAATATTCCTCATGCCGCTGGAACTTCCTCCACCGCGTACTTGGTATACTGTATACCTTCTCGTTTTTAAAAAACTTTTTGTCAATTTTACAGACGTTTATTCAGAAATAGATTCAAAATTATTGGGGAGAATACCTCCTGGTCATTATAGAGATATACTCAGTGATTGGTCTATCCCACTTAAAAGCCAATAGGGACGAATACTGTCAGTAAACGAGAGCACAATAGCTGACCAAACAACGTTAAACACTGGCAATGATATGCATTATTTTCGGATAAAAACACCCTGTAGGTTCGGCAGCCGTGGCGGTAATTTGAATATTAGTGGCCGGTGATTAGCATTGTTCCATGCGAAATTTACGGCATGGAAATATGGCTATGGTTCACTTGTCCAATAATTAGAGGGAAGCTGTTCATGTCTGCTTTTACGGCTAGCCATTGAAAGATCCAGTAAAATGGGATTTGTACGGGATATTAAAGCAGAAGCGATAGAAATTTTAACCGTGATTAAAAACACTTATGAAGGGTAGCATATGGTTGAAATGTCCATTACGTCGGCAGTAAAAATCTTCAACTACTTTGTTTTTAGTCAAACGGTCATCCTTTGGAAATATCGTATTTATGTTGTAGAGGAAGACAAAGTATTAGGTGTACCCGAAAATTCGGTTAATCTTCGACAGGTACGGGTAACTTTATTTGACGGATATCTGGCACGCTCTTCCTACCTTGCACTCTAGCAAAAACGATTAGTCTTAGGATTTAAAGAAACGCGGAGGTGCTTCCATGGTAACCGATGAGATACTTTGTGACGAATTACAACAAGAAAAAGTGAAAGGGAAGCATGTAGGGATTTAATAAAAGTTACGTGAAGATGTAGTTTCTGAAAGAATTCGCTGAAGATGCTTCGAAAAATTAATTATTGATAAACCACCGCTTCTCTAAGAACTTGTTTGTGATGGGGAGAAACTGATTGCATATTAGATTTCAGTACAACACAGTAGACGCAAAAAAACCGAAACAATTTCGGAGAGCGACAAAAACTTTCAGAATGCCGAACAGTGTTATCATCACGTTTGCAAGATGATGAATATTATATTATTCGGAAAGTTTATCCAAAGTATGAAAACATTTTGTTGTAATCCAAAAATGGAGTGAATTTTCTGATAGCAAAGAGATCCAATGTTCGCAATCAATTCATGTCATTATATTGATTTTTCAGTGGATTTAATCATGTATAAATACAAAGAGATATGTGAAGACATAAATGACAGTTGGCACCCCATGAGCTTGCAACTGTCTATATCAATATTCTTGTCCCTGAGCTAAATACAGAGTTCAGAAAACGCCACCTCAAAAGATAAGCCTGGATGTAAATGCTCTATCGTCATGTCCGTAGTACATCTCAAATTAAATTGAAATAAATATACTCCAACAAACCTCTGGCAAATATTAAGCAAACAATTCGCAAATCCTGCTCATCCGTTTCCAAAGACAATATTCCGCAGATATTTAACAAGCCCATTATGATGATAATGGCTTCTATAAATATTTGCGACAAGGCTCTTACCCATCTAATAGCTCATTCAGATAATATGAAAGCTTTTAGGCTGCCGGAGCAAATTACTGACACAATTAAATTCGCTTAACACATTTATTGGCTCTAACCATACGTTACATCCATCTACGTGCTCTATGCGGTGCATAACAATTCAGTGAGTGTCAATATAGCCTTTCAAAATTGGGCAGTTGAATTGACGATTATTGTATTAAAGGAGGAAGTAGTTTTATTGCAGTAAATTTAAGCGTTTGAGGTTTTTTTTTTCATGTCATCGCAATGCAGATTTCCAGGCGTATCGTGCCCCTCTCCTTGTATACCAAGATTTCAATTCGTATAATTCCCTTATTGGCACTGTAATCAATTCACTGGTGAACAAAATTAAAATGATTTTTTGTAACATGGACACTGGGAGTTCATCACTATGCTTAATGGGCCGCAAAGCTGATGATAAATTAAAATACTTAACAGTATGTTTCGATTTTGGTCCAATAACTTTAATATTTGTGAGGCAAAAATAGCAATCAGTAGTATGGTCTCTTGGTTCTCTCCAAGCCATTGGTAACGCAAAGGGCATTTTGCGATTGTCGCCTCTTAACCAACCTGTTAACAACGTTACACAAGTCTTACAATATATATGAGGGGCCCATAGTTTATCTTGGTCGCCAACTTTAATCCCAAAATAAAGTTCGTATGCTTTCAACACAAGGGGAGTAAAAGTACGTTTTTGGGATTTAAAAGGTAGCTCTCCGTACACATAACAAAAACTGTTCGCACAGGGATTGTCCATAAAGATAATCTCGATCACAATAAACTAAAAACAACACACTCTGGCTATTAGTCTACTAATAAACCCAATATGCCCTCTAAACATAGAGCTCGCATATAATTAACAGGAATAGACAGGCCTTAACATTATATATGTGCGTCATCGTATAAATGCCGAGAAATGCAGCAATATGATGTCATTCACAAAAGTAGATGGGTTTAAGGGTCTAAAAATACATGATACACCCAAAAATTGTCATGTCACAAATACTGTGTTTATCAGTGTTATTTTAAGTTTAAGTAGTTTCCCAAATAGTTACCGTTAAAATTGGTAAAATAACCTTGATACTGGACTATGCTTTTCGAATACACCATATAACCCTTAATAAACATTCCACGAGTACCTTATAATAAAGGGCAATCTGACCATTTGGGTCAAGGCTTCCACCGGTAGGTGGCTTAATCTACAGCTATGAAAGCTTTCATGTTAGGAGAGCGATTACCATAATAATAAAATCGTCATAACTGGAATATTTATCGACTTTCGACTACACAATTTCCTATTGTGTCCGCTGTTACAAATATATGGCGTGAAGATGACTGTAATGAGACGATACATCATAAAGGACTATTCTTATCAAAAAAAGTAGTAATAATAGTAATCACTTCGGTAGTCTGAGTAGCGTTCGTATAGTGATATACTTTGATGTAATCAATCATTACTATTTAACATTAAAATGAGTGAATCAGTATCCATGTATAGAAACAAAATAGAATTTATTTGTTCCGACTTTACAACTGATGTAGGTTAAGAAGGTTGAATGGTTGGGGTGAAGTCCAGCAGTCTCAAAGTTTAAGATAGCATTGATGATGCCTAAAGGACTATTCTTATCAAAAAAGTACTAATAATAGTAATCACTTCGGTAGTCTGAGTAGCGTTCGTATAGTGATATACTTTGTTGTAAGCAATCATTACTATTTAACATTAAAATGAGTGAATCAGTATCCATGTATAGAAACAAAATAGAATTTATTTGTTCCGACTTTACAACTGATATAGGTTAAGAAGGTTGAATGGTTGGGGTGAAGTCCAGCAGTCTCAAAGTTTAAGATAGCCAACCTTCTTAGCGGAAATGACACATGAAGAATAAAACAGTTAAAGAAAAACAACCTGATACGAGTTTCATAAAAATTCGTTATAAATATTTGAAAGCATGTAATCGGGGAAAACTTTTTATGAAAAAAATACCGCTTTAGAAGATATAAGTTTTATGTAAAACTTTGCAACTCTCTTAGAAGATCTACACTGAACAGTAAATATCATTCGAATGAAGGTGTACAATAAAAAGCAATGTTGTACTCCACCGGGCATGAAATGAGCTTTTAAATTTGCAATGCACTTCCTCCTCTCCTTCTGGATGCCGGAGCGGTTTATAGTTGGAAAACAAAAGACGCTTGCATTTCATTCCAGGTTGTTAATTCCAATTTTTGTTCTTCCTCACGACGTCGCTGTTTTCAAATAGTAATTGACATTTTGCTTAAGAAGGACTTGAAACGCATTTCTATTTCATTTAATGATTATTTAACAGCTTTCATCTAGAGTCCTTTATTTCTTTCTTGTTAACAATGATTTTCAACATGCTGCAAAATCTATGAAAAAAATTTCGCGATGCCCGATTTACACTAGAATAATGGACCTTTTCGTAGTGCCCATTGATCTCAGCGTAACATTGATAACAGATTCATGATCTCATGCTTGATTTATCTAAGAGACAAATGGTCAGGACTGCAGAATTTCAATTAAAAGCATGTAACCTGGCGGTTCTGAATGCAAAAATTCTCAAAGAAAAGCTAACATCAGATTTGTGATCTACATAACCGATAATTTGGGACGTTGATTTCAAATATGGTCAAAAAACCTTTAGATGGCCCAAAACTCTATTTTGAAATGGAGTTTGAGTTTTGATGCTGCCTGATAATCTCAGCGAAACACTGACAACAGAAATCTACTCATCCGATTTACCCAATGAAGATGTTTTGGTCAAAATTGCACATGCGCCAAAAATACTTGATAATTCTGATTGATAGAATGCTTTCGCCTTCTTGATGGATCAAGAAAAAAGACATGGTACAACAGTATAAAGGGCTTTGTACTTTTTTTTTAAAACCCGTGGAAGGGAGGTGGCATTTTCTGACAATCGTAGGGAATGTAGCAACTGAAACTTACCTTGTGGTTTTCATTGATCTGTGTTTTGTAAAAGACCGAAACGTTGGTAAAAAGCAATTACAGCATATGTGGTTTTATTTGACCGGAGAAACGTGGAGTTCCTCTAGTTTTAATTACGTAAAATTTCTCTACGTAAGCAAACTTCATCGAGTATAAAATACAACTGCTAAACATACTTATGTAGTAGACGAGCTACTGTTCTCCATGACTGCCTCCCAGAGACAATAAATGACACCTTCCAAATGCGCGTTGCATGTTTCCGATTATCCTGCTGCTTTACCTTTTCGTCCTAATTAACCGAAATGCAAAGTTCGCTCGCAATCCCTGCGAATTATACCCTCAGCGCAGAAGTTGCTTGGACTCTCAGCACTACTGCGTTTAGAAATAGCTTTCGGAGAAAGCCAGGTTCTAAAGGGTACGTATGCTCTGGTGATTAGTTGCTTAGGTATGGACTTTATTGGTTTCGTTAAATCAGGGGCACACCCAGCGGGGATGAACCATAAATGTGTGTAACAAGAATGATTGGTACTACTAGCGCCATCTGTTGGGAACCTCGCCAGGGACTCTCCTTTGGCATCAAAGCGAGGTACGAGACTGACCTCGAAGGTTCTGGAGTGGCCGCTATGCGGCGTACAGGAACTTTCTAGAATTAAAGAGTACCTGCGATGCGGAATATACAGGGTGTAAACGCTATGGTAGTCATTATTGAAATCTTACTAATTTTTATAATCTAATCTGAAACTGATAACATAAATAACAAGTTCTGTCAAGGCAAGCATGTAATACGCCAACACAATCATGTACTGAGGGACAAGAGTATTACAAAACGATAGTCGAGAGCATTGCCACATATGGAGCTGATCTGTGGGATAAACGGCATCGTGATCGCCTCCTTGCACTCGAGATGGACTATTAGGGGCTAGGTTGTGGCGTTTCTTGAATTGAGCCTGCTCGTAACGATAATATCAGACAAAGAATGAGAGTTGAAAGAACAATCTTAAATACTATCGAAACTAACCAATTAATGTGGTATGAAGTCTGGAGATGCCAAGAAATTATGAATGTGTTCCACAAGAGAGAAGAAAGAACCAGCAAACTGACGCCAAGATATCTGTGAAAGGATAACAGCCAGAGGCCTGCAGGATGTTAACTGATAGGACCGAAGACGGTGTAAATTGAAAAGTGAGAAATAGAGACAGCCATCAAATGCGAAAACAGAATGGACTATGCACTTTCTGACTGGCTGCATGTACTCTTTATGTCCTAATGACAATAAACAATATAAAAAATATACATTATTTAGTTAAGCATGCAGTTTCCAAATAATTCTCGCTCAGCCGTTGGGGTTATTGTGCCTTTACAGTTAACAAGCAGCATCTATAAGAAAATGTCCTACATGGCTCCTATACGGAGATACAGGCCTCTAATAAAAGCTTTTTATTAATAACTTTTGAACAATAGCATCTAATTGAACGACATCCATCGATTTTTACTGCAGACCACCAAAAAGTTTGATAAAAAGTGTTTTTCTCGAAAACGAGTTATTTTATCGATATCAAATATGAGTACATTACTCTTGGCTTGAAAATGATGCATTCCAAGATTTTTATCGTTGAGCTATTATAATAAAGGCATAAAGGGCTGTTGCTAGTGTAGCTATGACGATCTAAATAATTCGGACACTATCATGTAAGGCTCTAGTATAAAAATAAATGAAAATTTTATTCCTGCTTCCTATAAATTTGGCTCACCGATAACAATCATTTCCACTTTCTGTCAATATTTGACCAGCACACATCCATAAAATAAACAAACTGCGACATAAACTAGCAAAAGTACTCATTAAAAATATTGACTGCAGCTGAAGCATGCGTTCGGCTAATGAATTTTCCATTAAAAGATCCACGGAATGCCTTCCTTCTTTCACCGTGAATTGCTCGATTTTACATACCGTCAGCCTGAGAAAATCAATCACATCTCAATTATTCAATAGACAAATAATGCATTATTTAGAAGAACGATTGATTTTAAGGTCTGACTGAGGTATTTCACCCTTCGGTGTACGTGTATATTTACACTTAGCGAAAGCAGTAGACTGTCAATCGAAAAGATATACACAACATCTAGATAGTTTTATTTTTTCACATATAAGACAATCAGCTCCACAAGTTATGCTAGTGGGATTTTCGTTCGTTTGCAGCTATGAGAGACGAAAATGAATATTTTATACACTGCCATGCAAAATTAACCGGACAAACAAAATTTTGTTCAAATTAAATTTGAAATAACTTTTTAACCTTTGCATCAATTTCGTTAATTTTGTCGTCAAGTTGTAGGTAATTTTATTGTCATCATTATCGACTGCCGATCTTGAAAAAAATTGAAAATGTTTATTGTTATACAGTATGAAACTAAAAGTTGGATTTGCCATAAATTTCTGAGCACCCTGTGGAAACACTGGATTACTGAATGATGTGTCTTCGTATGAGAATTTTAAGTCTCAACTTTACAAAACAATAATTTTTTTGATTCATGTCAATACCTCAATTATTGAAGAATATATGCTGTTTTGACGAAACTCATGCGAATCATATTCATAATAGAGAAATTGTTTCAAGCAGGCTTTGCCAGGTAAGAAATTGTTTCAATTAGGCTGTGTCTGTTAGCATTTTTATGGCATGTCAAAAAGATTGTTGTCAAGCAATACTAAACAAAAATGACACCGGGACAGTAAGCGCAAGCTATAGCTCTACAAGATGATGGTCATCCTATTCGGTAAATCGCAGAAAGGTTCGTTGCCGTTCCACGCAGTATGGTATTCGATGCGATAGAAAGATTTAGAGAAACTGGCTCTTGAATGAATGAATTAATGAATGGCCGCTTAAGCCGGCCCTTATGCACCTTAGATCACAAGCTTCGCCCTTTTAGCGACGTTGAGAATCGCCTTGAGTCCTCCCTTTGCAATTCTACTGAGATGGCAGTATGCCCCTTGACAGGATTCAAGAAAGCCCAGCTGCCCTGACTCCACAGTCAAGGAGCGACTACTCTCGCTTCACCGCGGATCACCATCATTCTTCTATAACTGGCTCTTACTCAAGAAGATCTGGACAGGGAAGACGGAAAGCAACAAACGCAGTTGAAAATCGGTTTTTGTGACTTCAAGCTCTTCGAGAAAGGTTTGTTCATGCTACAGCTTTGACTAGAAGATTGGATGATGTTCATGGTACCATAGTTTCACCTTATACGTACGCCGAAGGTTGAGAGAAGGAAGCCGATCATCTTGTGTATCTGCTACAGGTCCTCTATTGGATGTAGGTCATTAAAGGCAGCGCTTGGTATTTTCTCGAACTCATGCAGATTGGGATATGGATGACTGGAAAAACGTTCTTGTTACAGACGAGTCTGGTTTTAGATGGTCGCCAGAGAGTGTGGAGAAGGCGTAGAGAATGCTATGGTCAAAGTTGTTTCGCTCTTAGAGTGCAATTTGGTGGTGGAGGAGTGATGGTATGGGGCGGTATTTCTTTGGAATCCCGCATAGATCTTGTTTCGCTACGAGGCGGACACCTTACTGACGACAGGCACATTAGAGAGTGCTTGGAAGTACATGTGGTTCCTCATATGCCATTTGTAGGATAAAATTTACCCCTAATGTAAGATAATGCTCGGTCGCAAATAGCAACGATGTTGGAATTCAAGTACTAGACTGGCCGCCAAGGAGTTCGAACTCAACCCCATTGAGCACATGTCGGATACATTAGGAAGAAGGCTTAAGCAGAACTATGGAGAATTTCAAACAGGTGCTGGTAAAAAAGTGGAAGCAAATACCCCAAGACACAATACTGGTTTAAATGAGTCTATGTCAGAGAGGATGAGAGTTGCTGTTCACGCCCGGGGAGGAAATGCTCGCTTTTGATAACAATTTCTAATTACCAATGATGTCACTGTAATTTTTTAACTTAAATTGTTTATGGTTATGATTCGCATAGTTTTCTTACCAATGTTGTCACTGCAATTTTTTAAATCAAATTGTTTATGGCTATGATTCGCATGATTTTCTTCAAAACAGCATCTATTCTTCAATACTTGAGATGTTGTTATGAATCAAAAAAGAACAGGGAGCAAAGTTAACGCTTAAAATTCTCCTACGAAGACACATTATTCAGTAATCCAATTTTTCCACAGGGTGTTCAGAAATTTAGGACAAAATGCACCTTTTAGTTACACCCTGTATAACAAACATTTGCATTTTTTTAAATCGACAGCCGACACTAATGACAATAAAATTACCTACCACTTGACGAAAAAATTAGCGAAATTGATGCAAAGGTTAAAAAGTTATTCAAAATTAAATTTGAACAACATTTTGTTGATAACCTTAATTTTCAAAGTCTCGCGTATTTGCAATCTCCAATCAGGATATATTTTTTGAGTGAATCGGTTGTGTAGACCACGACTATGTTATCAGTTTTTTGCTGCGATTTATACGAGTCGCCAAAATGCCTCCACGGCTTTGCGACACTATACAATTTTTAGTTGGGCACATTCAAGCCGGAATTCTGGTATCAGCAGCCCTTTATGCCAAACGATCAACTGTTATACTGCTCTTGGATTTTGAGTTACCCTTCAGCATTGCAATAGTTAGGATTGTTGCCAAAGAGAGCATTCACAAGTGATAAATGCAGCGATAATGTTTTCTGATTCAAAAAAATGATATAATGATGGAAACGATAAAACAAAAAGTGATGTATACGGATACTGATAGTCTTGTTTTTTTTATCAGTAAACTGAAACTACTACATTTACTAGCACTATTTTCTCACGAAAAATGTAAATATTCGAGAGACCTGCCACAGATAAGGTAATGATCCTTACAATCAATCATGTCAATTTTCAGTAATGATAATCCATTATTATCGGTGACTACCACATAAAAATGTAACTTTTTTCTCGCACACCGATATAGATGTGAAGCTATGATGATAGAAAATCAATATTCTTACATATTTAATGTGAATAATACTTCAACTATGAAACCAAGTATTGATGAGGTTGATTGAACAATAATCATTAGTTGAAAGACTAAGAAAATGTTTCCTATTATAGATTTATGGTAAAGTAGCAATAACTTGCATAGAAGTAAAAATAAGTAGTAGTAATTATTTAAGTTGTAAGGTATCTCAGCTGATACATCTTTAGCCCTACCTGTCGTAAATTATTATTCAAAGGCACTTGAACAGCATCTACAAATTTTGGAAATTTATTACGACAATTTGTGTTCTACGCGCCAAATATATAGGCCACTACGTTCAATTTACGGTACGCATGTTCGTCCATCAGACAAATTTATACGCAATTACGCACGTATACTTTCATGACTGATACTAATAAAGCAAGAGCTCGTAACGTGCATCATGCTTTTTATGGGGATTGGAAAAATGGAGTTTATCGATTTCAATCCTACGGCCTCTTAGACCATAAGCTCACGTACTCTCGGAGAAACAGTTGTATTTACAAGCTAAACTTAGACAGGGCAAAAGATGGGACATTCAAGACGTGATTCCTTGGGTTGTTCTAAAACTATTTTGAATATCCATAATTTTCAAAACACTGAAGGCATTCCGGCAACCACATCTGCTACTTGCGGAGTATTTTTGCATCTCTATTTTCTCTATGTCTCAAGCCCACGCTTTCTTAGCGAAGTACGGCATAAATTTGGGGTCCAACTCTTCAATGTTCTCAGGACCCAAAATATACCATAAACTTCTCCTGTCAGCCACCCCCATCACATGGAGGTGGCTTATCAAGGTGCGGCCAAGACAACAATCCCATAAGCAACCTTAGACTGCCTCTGTCCAGAAACCAGCGAAAACGTCCATCCAAGTCTTTGCGCGGCTGGCTCAGGGCCAACAAGTCGGCCTTCTGATCTCTCTCTCACGAGTGCCTCTGTCATATCGCTAACATATACCACAGCATGTCCAGTACTAACAATAACAGCTGCCTCCATACAATGTAATACAAGGCTCGAAGTAACTTTGCAGGCACTTACTGCCTTTATTACGGCCAGACTGTCGTAACAGTTTGTTGTTCTTAACCCATGCCTGAATACAGGGTAAACAAGACAGAATCTATTAATTTCTACCTGAAAAGCTGTAGAGTATCTGCCGAGGAGCAGTGAGAGCCTAGATTGAGGCCCAAAGACCCAAGCACCAGGACCCTCTTTCGTAACCGAACCTCTGAAAAACACAACTGAAAATCAGTTTGTCTTAAGCTATTATATCCAATGTTCATGATGGATGTTCCAGAAAACAATTAGGTAAATAACGGACTTCCTCTCTTTGCATTATACATGATTAACTATCAAATTTTGGAATTACGCTACCTATTATATGATACACTTGCCACTTACCCTCTTCAAAATAGTTTTTTGGTTATACCTCTCTTATGCATTATGGAGTTAAGGCTTACCTGGAACAAACAACATTCATTTAGAATAATATTCTAAGATGGAAGTAACCGTTTAACACATAAGACAAACACAGTCTGAATAGGATAATTTGCTTTCCGTCTCTTCGACCACAACCAACCATATACAACGACGCTGTTTCATCCTTTTTAGCAATCATCAGTATGGTATACGTTCAGTCATTTGAAGAATAAATCACTTGACAGTTGTCAAATCGGTCGCCATCTTCAAAAGAAATGCCAAGTTAAGGTTCTATACCTCGAAAAAAAAAACACCCGTTATTATGCTATGTACATTTTTATTTTTCCAAAACTGTAAATGCTTTCAAATGCTTCAAAATGCATTGCATAATGAATTCGCATGCTTTTTGTATTGTAGTTCTGTGTGAATCCAAGGTCTCAAGTGTTTACACTCACTCATTACAGGAAGCTGGTTATCATGGAGTTTAAGGTTAATTTCCATTTCCATTTCGATCGATGTGCTTTTATTTGTTGACCCGAAAACCATAACTGAAGATTAAGATTAATTTTACTCTGCCATTTTAAAATCGTTGTAATAATAATAATAATAATAATATATTTAATTCCAACAGGTATACACCCAATCACAGGAAATTAGTGAAATCAAAACAAAATGGTACCATATATACACACACATACATATATATATATATATATATATATATATATATATATACAGGGTGTCCGCAAAGTTGGGGTTTTCCTTTACACGACGTGTAGATCTTGAAAACATAAGCAATTTTTCTTAGTACCATATACACCAATGTCTTAAGGGAACCGCGGACATCACCGATTGGTACAAGGTCTCAACCCGGCGGCAGAACTGGGTCGGGGTCAGTGTGTCAGATCAGTATGCAACCTTCAACCGACGGTTACGGTCACGCATGTAGAGGTAATCGCGTAGACGAGAATCCCTCAACAAGCACTAGAGACGTGGCTAGAGAAGTGCAAGTATCAAAAATTAAAGTGTGGCAAACGCTGCGTGAAGAGGGGCTGTATCCGTTTCACGTCCAACGTGTACAAGCCCTTCAACCTGAAGATTTTCCAGCAAGAGTGCGGTTTTGTGAGTGCATATTGGTGACAGACAAATCTACGTTCACGCGTAATGGGGTGAATAACTTTCGCAACACTCATGTTTGGTCAGTAGAAAATCCGCACGATGTCCGTCGGGCACATTTTCAACAAACATTTTCGGTGAATGTTTGGGCTGGCATGGTGCGTCTGCTCGGTAGCGCATCAGCTGATTTCATTTTCTGTTGGAGCGGTATGATTTCGGGCAGAGACGTACTTAGCCCTTCTCGTCAACTGGAGAGTGAGTACTTTTTCCTTTATTTTTTTTTGCTTGGTCGCCCTCGTTTCACTACACATTACCTTTGTTATTTCAAGGGTAGTTGTTTCTAAAAAGGAAAACCCCAACTTAGCGGACACCCTGTATATACATATACACATACATATATACACATATACAGGGTGCCTTTGAAGTTGAGTCATTAATTTTCAGATAATGATTATAGAAGGAAGATAAACCAAAATATGTGTGTAAAAATAAAAATTAAAAAAATGTTACCTTGTTTTATAAAGTATCCTCCCGACAAGTATTTCAGTGCGGACCTGTATTTGATCGTGCGGTCTTGGAGCACCGGCATGCCCTCCCCTGTGAGGTCTTAAGTCACCTGATTCACGAGCCCTTTGTACTACATTTACAAAGGCACGAGGGGTTGGTTGCACTCGATTGGGAAACCGATCCGCATAAAAACTCCCCCCCCCGTAAATAAGAATCATGTCCACAAGTTCAGCATTTTCGTAAACATGTGCATTTTTTATTTCGTTTAAGCCACGCAACAAACACCACTATTCACTCACGCGTTACCGACTGACACATTGACGGAAAACAACTGAATAAAATTGTACATTGTAGTAAAAACATCGTTTCAAATTCTTTCGCTTTTTCGTTTCCGATGCGATGAACGGATAAGGCGGATTATATCCGTTGTTGCCAAACACGAGCACATAATATTATTATTGAGACAGGGCGGTACTCAAACTTCTAAAGGGCTATAACTATGTTACTTTAATTTTACTAGAAAAATGATCTACTCACTGTTAAAATAAATGACTCAACTTCGAATATAGACAATGAATCAGAAAAAAAAAGCAAGTAGAAAAACAACAGTGATCTGAATGAACACATAGTACAGAGGTGTTTCAACAATTAAACACACAAAAAGAGAAGAAAAAAAACATAAAAGTGCTCCAATTGAAGAATAACAATAACTGACACCATCAACAAAACGATTTTATCTCAATTGCTCCCTGTAAATGTTTAATATTTTATTAAGACTGTCATGACATACATCAGCTCTGTTACAGATTGAATTGAATATGGTACACATTACCATTACTGGGGATCTGCATAAAATATTCGTCCGTGGTGTATCACAGTAAAATATGTGATTATGCCGACCAACTAATCTGGGAGCATGAAAATTAATCTTACTCAGTAGGAACGCACAATCAATATGATTATTCATTAACTTATAGAGGAAAGTGAGAGCTTGAGCGTCGTAATGAAAACTAAAATGATTTTGTTGAATAAGTTTAAGTAACTTTTGCATGGCATGCTAAAGCTGGTAGCATGGAGAGTACGTTAACGCTCCCCTGATTCACGAGACGCCCATGTCATTGGCGTCACTTGTCCATACTGACTTTTCAACACACTTGAAGGAAAATATTTTGTGCGACGTAGAACATTTCGGAACTGTTCCAGTCTCATCAACAGCGGATTTTTTCTTCTCTGCTCAACATGTATTTTCATAGATTGCATATGCTAACAAGAAGTCCCTCGAACTTATGCGTATCATTTTCATTCAAATATCGATCTGGTCGTTATTCGATATCTGCGGCTTCCCATATCATTAAGACTAGAATAACCGATGAGTTTGAAGAACCCTTTTACTGGGGCATCCATAACAACAGTGCGGAGTCTACCGCAAAGGATATCGTAGATGTTACTTGAAACTTTGTCTAGCCGGGATAACGCCTGATAATATCCAAAGTATCAGGATACACCTGTCTGGAGAATGTCTCATCAAGGTGAGCTATCCATTAGATAGTGGATAGTGATACGAGAGGATTAAGAAACACATTACGTTCTGTAACTATTTTTTATACAGAAACAATTAAGAAACTAGAACGAACAACATTGGATAATGCAAAATATTGGAGACAACTAAAATGAAATCTTGAATTTTTAGGAAAGGTACTTTTTAGTTATAAGTAGTAATTTTACGATCTCATTTTAGGGCCGTATCGTCAGTCGTTCCTACAATTGTAGGACGCCTTTATGGCCTCCTTGATTTCCACAGTTTTTCCTGGTCGTCAGAAAAACGGAACTGTAAAAGACTAGAAATAATCCAGCCTTTGTGAAAGAGAAAAGACTATATCAATCAAGGAGGCCATTAAGGCGTCCTACAATTGTATTTGCTTTCAGCCAAGAATCTGCTCGATTCATGACAACTATTTAGAAAGATCGAGTAAAATTCATACACGATATCCCAATATTTCCATAATCAAACATACCGCCATTGCTGCTGGAGATATGCTTCGTATTGTATATATACAGGGTGACGGGAAAATAGATGCGGAGCTGGTGGGGGGAGATAGTACAAGCCAATCTGAGTCGATTTTACTATAGGAACTACTGTCCGAAAATTATATTTATATATACTAATTTTTAAGATTTTATAAAATTAACGTCATAATTCTTGAAAATTGGTTGTTTCATTTGACTTTTTTTTGTTTTACAATAAAAATATTCTATAATACGAAAATTGATACTCAAATGTACATTATTGACGTAATCTCATGCAGTAAGCTTCAAAATAGTTCAATTTTAAAAAAAAAATCATTGATCTCAAAAACTCAATTTACTAGAAACAAACAGCTACAAATTTTTCGTGCCAAACAATTTTAAAATATCTACGTTTTATTACCTTTCAAATCAGCTATCAAAGTCACAAACCGGTTTAGAAATGACTAAGAAATGAAAGAAACCGGTAGAGCCGCGAACATCGGACTTTGCCACCGGAATAGTGTGATAAGTGACTAGTCGAAGAACATACCGATATCCTTTTCTACTATGGAGATGCCAGAGGCAATGCTGAAGAAGCTCCAGGTGAGTATTATAAATGTTTCCTAATCGTCGCCTACCTGACGCCCGCAAGTTAGCATCATTGCTAATTATTAACGTATCATAATCAGTCATTCAGTAAGGCCTATGTAGTCCTTGGAGGTCTGTGGGCTGAACTGATGATACTGTAACATAGTTGTTTTGATACAGTTGAATGAACTTCTTAATTGAGAGTTTATTCATTTAATTTTAACACGAGCATCTGCACGGCTCTGAAGATGGAAACATCCACACGTTGTGTATCGTTTTTTCTAAATAATATTTTGCCAACTCCGGCTCATAGTCTTACCGCTATGTTTACTAGGTAACAATTTCCCCCAAAAAACTGTTGTTATTTGTTTTTATTTCAGGTGATGCAAGGAGACCTCGACATGATGTGGAAGAAGAAGAAGAGGTATTAAATATTTTCCAAAGAGACCCTACTCTCTCTACTCGCGCTGTGGCTCGACGGTTTAGATTATCCCAATGGCAAATGTGGTATGTTTTGCATAACCCTTACCACTACACACCTGTTCACGTCACAGAGGAAGGAGATCCCATGAGGCGCATGCAATTTTGTCGTTTTATTTTAAACGCTGATGTTGAAGATAGCAATTATTTAAGAAAAAATCTATGGACCGACGAATCAAAATTTGATAAAGACAGCATAACAAACTACCATAATGCTCACTATTGGCGTGAACGTGCAGTGGGAAATCCTCATATGAAGAGACCAAGAGGATCTCAAAGGCGATTTTGTCTGAATGTTTGGATGGGCATTATACATAACTGTTTGGTAGGACCACATTTCCTTCCCGACAACTTAAATGGAGAAGCTTACGAAAATTTCTTAAGAAATGTTCTATTTGAATTAGTTGAAGACGTGCCGCTACACATAAGACACATAATGATTTTTCAGCATGGCGGGTGCCCAGCACATTTCAGACTAAGTGTTAGAAATTGGATAATACATGCAGCACAGGAAATTCAAGCCTCTCTTAGGAATTCGGCGGTAAAATCAGCTGTCATAAAAAGAGCACGTGTTTACATTAGAAATAAAGGGCGCCATATTGAAAATGTATTATAAAAATAAAAAAATGTTCAAACATGTTTCAAACAAATTATCCTGTATTAAGGTATGATTTTGTAAGTGTAGTATTTTTATTGCTTTTTCCGTCCTCCTCTTATAATAGTCATATTTTTGCCAATTCTTAATCGATTTTTGATTTTTATATCTCATTTGAAAGGTAATGAAACGTAGATGTTCTCTAATGATTTGGTACAAAAATTTGTATTCGAGTTTTTCTAGTAAACGATGATGAACGAATATTTTTTTAACAAAAATCGAACTATTTTGAAGCTAACTGCATGAGATAACGTCAATAACGTAAATTTGAGTATCAATTTTCGTATTTTAGAATATTTTTATTGAAAAAACAAACAAAAATCAAATGAGACACCCAATTTTCAAGTTTTATGACTTGGTTAACGTATAAAGGACGCTAATTTTATAAAATCTTAAACATTAGTATAATTCGAAAACGGCTAATTTCACTGGACAACAAATTTTAGTTTTTTAATTGTATCTTGTGGGAAAAGTACACTTCTTTGTTAATTTTGGGGCGCTGAATCCAAAAATGACAATGAAATAAAAAAATTAGTTGCGGTTTAGAAAAAAAACTTTTTATTTTTAAGGATATATTAAAAAAAGTAACAAGATTCATATACTTATAAGAATCACTATATGCGCTGTCTTTTTGCTGTTCTTTTATGGATCGTTTCTGGAGCATCTCTACCAAGAGTCCAACAGTAGTCTGCAAGCATGGAAGGATTCCACTTTCCCTGGTACCTTTTCTCCATTGTTGAAATATCCCGATGAAAACGTTCGCCGAGCTCATCACTTACGGCTCCGCAATTGTCAGGAAAAAAGTCCAGGTGTGAGTGTAGGAAATGTATCTTATGAGACATATTACAGCCCATCTTTTGATACGATGACAGCATATTTTTGACAAGGGTTTTATAGTTGTCAGCTTTTCTATTTCCCCAGAAATTAGTGACCACCAGACGGAAATCATTCCAAGCAGTTTTTTCAATACCTGTTAAAGTGTTTTCAAACTGTGTATCTTTCAAAATATTTCGAATCTGTGGCCCAACAAAAATACCTTCTTTAACCTTTGCCTCACTTAGTCTTGGAAATTTCTGACGCAGGTATTGAAAAGCTGACCCATCTCTATCTAATGCCTTGACAAAGTTTTTCATTAGGCCCAACTTGATATGCAGTGGTGGTAATAAAAATTTTTTCCAATCTACTAATGGCATATGCTGTACATTTTTTTGACCTGGCTCTAGGAATTGACGAACAGGCTAGTTTTGTCTGGTGTAATGAAGTGCCTTTGCCCGACTGTCCCATTCACACAAAAAACAGCAAAACTTTGTGTAGCATAGCTGCAGCCCAAGTAAAAGTGCAACAACTTTCAAATCGCCGCAAATATGCCATTGGTGCTCATCGTATTTTATGCATGTCAATAGGTACTTCATATTGTCATATTATTCTTTCATGTGAACTGCATACCCTACAGGAAGAGATGGTAAAATATTTCCAATATGCAATAACACTGACTTTAAACTCAATGTTGAACTGTCTATAAACAATCTCCATTCTTCTGGGTTATACTTTATATTTAAAGCCGTTAATGTTACTGCAGAAAACCAAGTTATTCTCCATATTGAAAAATGGTTCTAGGTCTTTGTTGCGTTTACGAAAAACACATACCGAAACATCGTCTTCTAACGTGTTCCACTGCTGCAGTCTTGATCCAAGTAACTCTGCCTTACATTTTGGAAGTTCTAAATCTCTTACAAGATCATTTAATTCTGACTGTGTTATTTTGTGTGGTTGGTGGCATGACGTGCTCGGTATAAAATCAGGATCTCTTGACGTTGAGGGCATATCTTCTTCCTGACGAATCACTCGATCGCCATGATCTGATTCGTTTTCTGATTCGCAAGTGTGGGATTCTGGGGGTTTTGGAATAGGATTTTCGTCACTGTGAGGCACAGGTCTCATCGCAGATGGTATGTTTGGGTAGTTAATAACCGATTTTTTTTTCTTGGACATACATCTTAACACAGATAGTATTTCTTCCCTGCTAGGCCCAGTATGATTAGCAACTTCAATACCCCTTCAAAGAAAACAAATGAACGCCGACGTATTGGGTTGTCACTTTGGTAGGCAGTGGTACACAAATGTATCAAAAGGATGCAATAAAACTATAGAATTCCCCTATTAATCTATTCTAATTTCTAATTTGTTGATCGCACCCAAGTCCCACCGGCCAAGCTTACTGATAAACTTATCTAGTCTGCTCAGAGTTGTTTTAAATCTCTGTTAGATAAGGAACATAGCAATTTTAGCAATAAAGGTGACAGCTCTGTAATGGTGATTATCGATCTAGCAATTATCGGAGTTGTAAGCGATATGAAATTATGAAAATGACTGAAATATTGATAGCAGAATGCTCATTTAAATTTCATGGTAGTGATATATTCCAGATTAGCGCATGTAGTTCCACTCAAATCAGATCAAAAGCTTTCACGGTATCACTGTTTTTATGTCTATAAGTTATTACTTCGACTTTTTGAAAAAAGTGGCTACTTACCTGAACATTTTACTTTGTTGTTGTTACTGATCCCGCCTTAACTTAAGAACAAAACTTCGTTAAAATACTGAAATAATAATGTAATGTAACTACAATCTACCTTGAAAAGATATTTTGTCAAGGAGAGAAAAATGAAGCTCACAAAGTTAAATGACTTTCTTCCAGAATCGTTCAAGGTAATTTATTAATAAAGCTGAAGGCTCAGAAGTTAAATTGCTCATATCCTCAGTTTTCATAAACTCATGAAAGAAACTCATTATACAAAAATTAGGTTAATTCGGCATACTGTCTGGGAAGCATTTGGGTTTTTTTTTTGAAATGTAGGATAACGTTGACGACACAGATTTACGAGGCAAATTGGGTCATCAGGTAATTTAGGCGTCTGTATCTCAATGTTCCAAAGCGAAACACGCTTTTATTAGCTTGGCCTGTATGTACGTATGAAACGGAATCTTTGAGCATAATTTTCACCAATTTCCAGAAGTTTGATTAATTTGAAACTTCGCACACATATCAAGTACCGATGATAATGCAATAATTTGATAACAGTTTTCCATTCTCATGATTATTTTCTCTTTGTAGATCCTTTGGGCTTGAAGCACCACAGCAAGTGGCTATAACCGGCCGCGTGGTTGTGGTTAGATGTCGCCTTGAAAATTCGAGGTCTTCTACCTATTTTATACTACAATGTGTAGGTTGGCTCTTGTCGTGGACTTCGTGTGTGTTTTTCCCCTCTCCATCTTTGTTTCCTCAGGTTACACCCGTATCCGGATGTATGAGCATGTGTATCTACTTTTTTAGTTGCATATGTGCATTCATTTCGGGCCTGATGAAGCCAACCAGCAGAAATACGTATCGCTCGGGTTACCTATCCTATTTTCTGCTTGAATCCACTTTCCTCCTTTTTGCGGATTTTGCCCATTATTTTCCTATTTATTTTTTGCTTTTTGAATAAAAAAACTGATTCTTCGCACTTTTCAACATAAAAAAGCTCTCTTGTGAATTTTCGTTATAGTTAGCCGTTTTTGAGATATTTCGATTTTTAAGGTTCGATGCATTTTTAATTATTTATGATAAAATAACGTTAAAAAGTCAGTATCTCGATAATTTTTAGAAGTAGGCTGTGCCTGCAAATATTTTTGAAATTGAAAGCAGAATTAGGTTAAACGTCAATTAGTTGACAGTTAGTTTTGTTGTCTGTTGAAACCTGAAACGTTTTTTTGCAATTGTGAATTCACGAAATTTAGTTTCTTTTACCTGTTTTTTTTTTTGTAAGTTTTATAAAAATGCCATTTTTATTCTCCAATCAAGAGTTAGCGGATATTCATTTTGTGTATGGCTTTGTAAATGGAAACGCAGCAGAAGCAGCCAGAGAATACGCACGAAGATTTCCAAACAGACGACATCCAACTCGCTCAGTATTTGTAAGAGTGCATCGCCAAATAATTGAAAATGGTTTTGGAAATCTCCAAAGGGATCAAAACATAAATGTTCATCAGCGCAGATTTACCCGTATGATTCTGCGCGAGTTTGATAGAGATCCGACCACAAGTGTTAGGAGAGTTTCTGGTGCCTTGGGAATTTCAGCAAGCCATGTTCACCGTATTCTTAGAAATGACCACAGACGTCCTTACCATTTGCAACCTGTGCAAGGACTACAGCCAGGGGACGGAGAACGAAGAATCACATTTTGTCAGTGGATTCTTGATAGAACTGATAATAATAGGGAGTTTTTAAGTAACGTTTTAAGGACCGATGAGTCATGCTTCACTAGACGTGGAGTGGTAAATTTTCATAATCAACATATTTGGTCGCATGAAAATCCGCATGCAGTTCGGAAAAGAAATTTGCAGCATGAATTTAGTGTGAACGTGTGGATTGGTATCTACCGTAATCAACTATTTGGACCCTATCTTTTGCCTGCAAGGTTAAATGCTGCGACCTTCTTGGAATTTTCAAAGGCTGAACATGCAAATATGTGGGATGATGTTATGTTAGATTTAAGAAGATTGGCCTGGTTCCAGCTTGATGGTTGTCCAGCTCATTATTCGAGAATAGTTAGAAACTGGCTGGACGAAAATTATCCAGAAAGATGGATCGACCGTGGAGGACCAGACGCCTGGCCTCCACGATCCCCTGACCTAAATCCATTAGATTTCTTTGCGTGGGGATTTCTAAAAGAAAAAGTGTACCAGACTCCCGTAACCACAAGAGATATGCTAATAGGCAGAATCAGGAATGCATGTGATGAAATAAGGCCTTATTTGAATGATGCTATACCACGTTCGATCATTCGTAGATGTTAATTGTGTATTGAACAATTGGGTTTACATTTCGAGCAACTACTTTAGATTTTGTATGTTTGTCCTAACTATCCAATATCATCTTAGTTGTAAATAATTAATTTAATTTGTTAAAAATAATATTGGAAAATTAAACAAAGTAATATTCTGTTTTTTGTGTTTATTTGGAGTTAGGAATGATTGCCGTGTTTAAAAACACAATCTAAACGATCATCTTAATTACTTGTAATGCCCAAATCGAAAATGTAAAAAAAATATTATTTTCCCATAAATAATTAAAATTGCGTCGAACCTTAAAAATCGAAATATCTCAAAAACGGCTAACTATAACGAAAACTCACAGGAGAGCTTTTTTATGTTGAAAAGTGCGAAGAATCAGTTTTTTTATTTAAAAAGCAAAAAATTGTACTAAGAAAAATTTTTCGGTCATTCTAATACACTACAGGTACAGTAAAGAGCGCCCTCTAGCGGCTACAGTAAAACTATGCCCATGGTTCGTTTTGTCGTACCAAAAAACCCTTGTATACCAATTTTCACTGTTATACATCAAATATTGTTCGAAATATTTAAAAAAACTATTTTAGAAAGTAAATTTAAACTGTATTTCGGAAGCCACGCATTTTTTGACCCATGTTTATATAGACTTTATGCATTAATTTTAAAAGTTCTATCGAATCTTAAAGTTATGCAACAATAAACTGAAACACCCTGTATATATATATACGGGGTGGCCAAACACGTGACGTCATAAAAAAAAAATTAGATTCCCCACATCGAGAGGAACCCAAATCACCCCCATATATATGGTCCGATTTTGTTTAGTTTAGGAGTTATGATTTTTTTTCGGATTTTTCGAGAATTTTTGAGTTCTGTGTTTATTTTTACCATAACTTCGTTAATAATTGTGATAAATGCCTGCTTTTATCACGATTATGTAGCTAAGACCTAAGGCTTAACTATCATATAATCATTCAAGTCATGTAACTAATACTACTTTTTAATTTTTTTCAAAATCTTCGAACATAACAAAAAAGTAAAAAAGTGCAACAACTTTGAACGTTTATAAAAAATTGAAAAAACATGTTCTTACTATTCGTAAGTATCTTAAAAACTTCCTTACGGTATCAGCTATTTACCGTAAAAATTTCATCAACCTAGCTTTACTACATGCTACCGTAATTGTGGCTCAAATAGAACCGAACCCAAAATTGGATAACCCTCTGCTCAATAGAAATTGTTAGTTTCGGAAAAAAATTTGCAAAAACCACAAAAACACGTTTGATTTTTACTGAACAGCAGATTATTATTCATTTATGTTATTTACAAGAGGTTTTCAAAATGTCTGCCTCTAACAGAAATGCACAGTGTACACCTACGTATGAAATTTTGTTTTAAATCTCTAAATGCTTGTGTGTTGTTTTTCAACACATGTGTCGCTTCTTGAATTTTGTTCCTCAATGAATTATCATTTGCACATTCTTGGGCGAATGTTATGTCTTTAAAATATCCCCAAACAAAAAAATCAATGGGGTTGAGGTCAAGGGAGCGTGGAGGCCATCGTATCGGTCCGTTTCGTCCGATCCATATCTGTCTGGGAACCTTTCGTTTAAGTAGTTTCGCACGATCGTTGCGTTGTGGCATGGTGCACCATCATTCTGGAACACCATGTCCCGTCTGGCTTCCAGGCTTGAATCTTCCAGCAATAATGGTAGGCTATTTTCAAGGAAGCTTTTGTACCGCTTTTGGACCGATAAATTCCAAATTGAATATTCCTGACCACATGTTCACACTAAAACGGTGTTGAAATGTCGACGGCCTTGACTGGTGGGGGTTTTCAACAGCCCAAGTATGTAAATTATGGATATTGAATATCCCTGTCCTTTCAAAACGTGACTCGTCAGTCCATAAAATTTTATCAAAAAAATCGGGTTCCTCTCGTTGTCTTCGCAGCATTGTCTCGCAGAAATCCACTCTTAACTGGTAATCTGAAGGCATCAACGCTTGAACTCTTTGAACATGATAGGCATGATAACCTTCTTCATGAAGAATATTTTGTATCGATGTTCGTGGTATTCTAAGGTTTTGTGCCATAGATCTCGTACTCGTTGAGGGATTCCGGTCCGGTCAGGAATATTCAATATGGAATTTATCGGTCCATTTGAACTGCCGTCAAGGTTGGATTCGGTAGCCTACAAAAGCTTCCTTGAAAATAGCCTACCATTATTGCTGGAAGATTCAAGCCTGGAAGCCAGACGGAACATGGTGTTCCAGAATGATGGTGCACCATGCCACAACGCAACGATCGTGCGAAACTACTTAAACGAAAGGTTCCCAGACAGATGGATCGGACGAAACGGACCGATACGATGGCCTCCACGCCCCCTGACCTCAACCCCATTGATTTTTTTGTTTGGGGATATTTTAAAGACATAACATTCGCCCAAGAGTGTGCAAATGAAAATTCATTGAGGAACAAAATTCAAGAAGCGACACATGTGTTGAAAAACAACACACAAGCATTTAGAGATTTAAAACAAAATTTCATACGTAGGTGTACACTGTGCATTTCTGTTAGAGGCAGACATTTTGAAAACCTCTTGTAAATAACATAAATGAATAATAATCTGCTGTTCAGTAAAAATCAAACGTGTTTTTGTGGTTTTTGCAAATTTTTTTTCCGAAACTAACAATTTCTATTGAGCAGAGGGTTATCCAATTTTGGGTTCGGTTCTATTTGAGCCACAATTACGGTAGCATGTAGTAAAGCTAGGTTGATGAAATTTTTACGATAAATAGCTGATACCGTAAGGAAGTTTTTAAGATACTTACGAATAGTAAGAACATGTTTTTTCAATTTTTTATAAACGTTCAAAGTTGTTGCACTTTTTTACTTTTTTGTTATGTTCGAAGATTTTGAAAAAAATTAAAAAGTAGTATTAGTTACATGACTTGAATGATTATATGATAGTTAAGCCTTAGGTCTTAGCTACATAATCGTGAAAAAAGCAGGCATTTATCACAATTATTAACGAAGTTATGGTAAAAATAAACACAGAACTCAAAAATTCTCGAAAAATCCGAAAAAAAATCATAACTCCTAAACTAAACAAAATCGGACCATATATATGGGGGTGATTTGGGTTCCTCTCGATGTGGGGAATCTAATTTTTTTTTATGACGTCACGTGTTTGGCCACCCTGTATATGCATACATACATACATATATATATATATATATATATATATATATATATATATATATATATATATGTATATATATATATATATTTTTTTTTTCAATATTTTCTTCTCTTCTTCATTTTTTCAAACAAACTTACTGTAATTTACATGTTATAATGTTAGGCCTACTTTCCGACAATGCTTGTATAGAAGTTCGTAAACTTGCTGGTTCTCAGAGCTGAAAATTGATTCTAAATTTAGCGGCAAAGGAAGGTGATTCGCTAAAATTTGATACAATTCACAATTTTCTTTATTAGAACTTGTACATTCTAATATTAGGTGTTGCAAGGTTCCTATTTGGAAACAGTATTCAATAGCTTGGTTGATCGACCAGTTCTGCGGTGTATACAGAACATTCAGGTGGTAACTTGATTTCTTGGTGATAGAAATTGTTGCTGTGATGAAATGAACATCCCGCTAAATTGTCTTTCTTGGAACCATCCGTAAAGATATATTCCCATCCACTCCATCGTGTTCGAATATCATGCCGGAATTTGTAAGGTGTTGATAAATCTAGTTCTGAATATTTCGTAAAGATAACTTCGGGTGGAGAGTTACATGCAGAATATTCAGGTATGTAACATGGCATGACTAGAGTGTACCTTCTTGATGGTAGGAAGAAGCCACTCATAACTCTCTACGATCAGAGGAAGTCTTTTGTGTTGCCAGTATTTCACTGTTAACCCATGAATAAACAATTTGTGGATCTCGCTAATGAATCCCCTGCCGGCCAGTTTAAACAGTCAATCTACTTGGAGCCGTTTTTTGTAACTATTTCAAACTGCTCAGTTTATTTTGCCACACCCTGTATTAAATACGCTGTTATGTCGGCACTATCCCTGGAGTGGCAGCTCTCGTATATCAACCTGGACAGACCGACCTATTGTCTCCCCTCTCCCATACCGTTGTCCCCAGGACAATGAGTGCGTTTGACATGGATTTTATCGGATCTCACACCTACCGGTAGCCTGGTGGCGGACAAACGGCTGGTGTACAGGTGGGTGCTCTTAGATTAGGCTATTAGCTGTTCGCTCCTGGTCCGACACAGCGCCTGCCATATTGTCGCTGCACTGTTAATGCCCTACGAAAATAGAAGGTAATACAGAGCACTCAGCTCAGTGTATCTTGTGTATTCAGGATCGGGATTATAGTCGGGATGAGGGCAGGGTGCTGAAACGTCTTATGGGCGAAGTGCCCACGCCAAGACCATCTTTCAAAATTAATGCATAAAGTATATATAAATATGGGTCGAAAAATGCGTGGCTTCCGAAATACAGGGTGTTTAATTTTACTTTTTAAAACAGGTTTTTTAAGTATTTCGAACAATATTTGATGTATAACAGTGAAAATTGGTATAAAAGGGTTTTTTGGTACGACAAAACGAACCATGGGCATAGTTTTACTGTAGCCGCTAGAGGGCGCTCTTTACTGTACCTGTAGTGTATTAGAATGACCGAAAAATTTTTCTTAGTACAATTTTTTGCTTTTTAAATAAAAAAACTGATTCTTCGCACTTTTCAACATAAAAAAGCTCTCCTGTGAGTTTTCGTTATAGTTAGCCGTTTTTGAGATATTTCGATTTTTAAGGTTCGACGCAATTTTAATTATTTATGGGAAAATAATATTTTTTTTTACATTTTCGATTTGGGCATTAAAAGTAATTAAGATGATCGTTTAGATTGTGTTTTTAAACACAGCAATAATTCCTAACTCCAAATAAACAAAAAAAAAACAGAATATTAATGTGTTTAATTTTCCAATATTATTTTTAACATATTAAATTAATTATTTACAACTAAAATGCTATTGGATAGTTAGGACAAACATACAAAATCTAAAGTAGTTGCTCGAAATGTAAACCCAATTGTTCAATACACAATTCACATCTACGAATGATCGAACGTGGTATAGCAATATTCAAATAAGGCCTTATTTCATCACATGCATTCCTGATTCTGTCTATTAGCATATCTCTTGTGGTTACGGGAGTCTGGTACACTTTTTCTTTTAGAAATCCCCACACAAAGAAATCTAATGGTGTTAGGTCAGGGGATCATGGAGCCCAGGCGACTGGTCCTCCACGGCCGATCCATCTTTCTGGATAATTTTCGTCCAGCCAGTTTCTAACTATTCTCGAATAATGAGCTGGACAACCATCAAGCTGGAACCAGGCCAATCTTCTTAAATCTAACATAACATCATCCCACATAAACTAAGTGACATATAAATCCGAACACCCAGTTTAAATGGTTTTATTTTAATAAAATTTTGTATAAGTACTCAATGAAGCATAATAAGTAGATGATAAAAATTTCAAAATGATTGCACTGCTTTAAAGCCCTTTGACCTTTAATAATGTGTGGATGCACCCTGATGTGCTACGCATTCTCCAACGCGCCTAGGCATGCTTCTGATCAGGTGGTCAATGTCCTCCTGTGGTATCTCATTCCAGGCAACCACCAACTCCTCTCGAAGTGCTTCTAGAGTCTGAGGAGGACGCTGCAAATTGAGCAATCTCCTACCCATCATATCTCACACGTGCTCAATTGGGGATAAGTCGGGAGATCTTGGTGGCCATGGTAACAATGTGACATCATTATGTTGAAAGAAGTCTATTGTGACTCTTGCAACATGTGGTCGGGCATTATCTTCTTGGAAAGTTGGATCTGCCAGGGTGTCAAGATAGGGTAAAAGATGGGGTTCTAGAACTTCGTGGATATAACGCTGCGCGTTCATGTTACCTCTGATGAAGATTAAAGGTGACCTGGAATCATAAGCTATAGCACCCCAAACCATAACTCCAACAGTGTGATGAACATGTCTTTCAACAAAAAACTGTGGATTCCTCCTTTCACCACGTCGCCTTCTAACCCTGGCACGACCATCGTGCGTGCCTAAACAAAATCGAGACTCGTCACTAAAGACAATACTGTTCCATTCCTGATCCCAGAGTGACCGTTGTCTGCACCACTCAAGGCGATTACGTCGGTGTTCTCGAGTTAAAGGGAGGACCCAGTGTGGCCGGTATGAAAACAAGCCAAAACTTCTCATTCGTCGGTAAACACTCCGCATGCCAATAGGTCTTCCGTGTTCTGCAAACCATTCATTTGCAATGGACCTGGTAGTGGAGAAACGGTCCCTTAAGGCCAATAATCTTAGGCGGCGATCTTCACGGTCTGTTGTTCTACGGCGGCATCCAGTGCCCCTTGCTCTTTGCGTACGGCCTTCTCGAAGCCATGCCTGACAACACCTAACCACAGTGTCTACACTTCTTTGCACTCTAACTGCAATTGCCCGAAAAGAAGGTCCAGCTTCCCGAAGTCCCACTATACGGCCCCTATCAAACTCACTAAGTTGACGAAATTGTACAGGTCTCCGTCCTCTAGGCATCGTAACCGATCGTAAAGGATGTCAAGAACCAAAATTCGCCAACGTTGATTCTTTACTGCGGCTGAAATATTCATTTTTAGAGCGTTAGTGAATTAAAAAAAAGCAGTATAAAAACCGGAATGTCCAACTGATAAGGCTGAAAATTTTTTCACTTGTTATTTACAGTAAGATACATACATTCACCAACTTTTATTAAAATAAAACCATTTAAACTGGGTGTTCGGATTTGTATGTCACTTAGTATATTTGCATGTTCAGCCCTTAAAAATTCCAAGAAGGTCGCAGCATTTAACCTTGCAGGCAAAAGGTATGGTCCAAATAGTCGACTACGGTAGATACCAATCCACACGTTCACACTAAATTCATGCTGAAAATTTCTTTCCCGAACTGCATGCGGATTTTCATGCGACCAAATATGTTGATTATGAAAATTTACCACTCCACGTCTAGTGAAGAATGACTCATCGGTCCATAAAACGTTTCTTAAAAACTCCCTATTATTATCAGTTCTATCAAGAATCCATACACAAAATGAATATCCGCTAACTCTTGATTGGAGAATAAAAATGGCATGTTTATAAAACTTAGGAAAAAAAAACAGTTAAAAGAAACTAAATTTCGTGCATTCACAATTGCAAAAGAACGTTTCAGGTTTCAACAGACAACAAAACTAACTGTCAACTAATTGACGTTTAACCTTATTCTGCTTTAACTTTCAAAAATATTTGCAGGCACAGCCTACTTCTAAAAATTATCGAGATACTGACTTTTTAACGTTATTTTATCATAAATAATTAAAACCTTAAAAATTGAAATATCTCAAAAACGGCTAACTATAACCAAAATTCACACGAGAGCTTTTTTATGTTGAAAAGTGCGAAGAATCAGTTTTTTATTCAAAAAGCAAAAAATTGTACCAAGAAAAAATTTTCGGTCATTCTATTACACTACAGGTACAGTAGAGAGCGCCCTCTAGCGGCTACAGTAAAACTATGCCCATGGTTCGTTTTGTCGTACCAAAAAACACTTGTATACCAATTTTCACTATTATACATCAAATATTGTACGAAATATTTAAAAAAAAACTATTTTAGAAGGTAAATTTAAACACCCTGTATTTCGGAAGCCACGCATTTTTAGAACCATGCCATAGACTTTATGCATTAATTTTAAAAGTTCTATCGAATCTTAAAGTTATGCAACAATAAACTGAAACACCCTGTATACTAAATGGCATAGAAAACACCGACTAGGAGTGCTGTAATTTTGGCTTTACAAAAACAGTACGGCCCGAAACGCCTTCAACATTTTATTAGCGTATACTTCTATGCCAGCAAATTACAATTACAATTTTTCATCAAAATTCAATAAACAATTCTGGGTGTTGCATTTTATATGTCACTTAGTATATGTTAAAAATGAGTGTAAAAGATAAAGTAACACTATCAGTAGCTGTCATGACATTACGTGAAATGCATTGTGACTTTTTTGGGATATGTAGGATAAGTAGACTCTCATAAAGTGCAACATGTAAATGACTTGCCCAGTTGCCTTTCCAACAACACTAATAACAAGCTAATTCTATACACCGATGACACCACTCTTATTCACGATCCCGTCACCAACTTGGACAATGTGACTTCTACTTGTACTTTAAATTGGGATGAGCACACTAATTATGTTAGCAAGTCATTAACCAAAAATTATTTGTTTAATTCGTAGTGTTAAATATTCTGTATCCCAAAAAATGTTGTTATCGAGTTGCCACGTATATTTTCACAGTAAAATGACATATGTTATTATAGCATCGGGTCATTCGTCACAAAAAAAGAAATATAAACTGTTGAGGTCTGGGGACCTTGATGGTCATTTTTTGGGCCCACCTTGGCCAGTCCAACGATTTGAATGCACCATCATGCATGTACCACATATTGTTTCTTATTACGAGTACTACTAACGGAACATCATTAAGCAGCAAAGGCAACTGTTGTTGAAGAAAATTGAGGTAAGTCGTCCCGGCAAGAAGAATGGGCCAATAAAGTGGTTGCCAATAATTCCTGCCCATACGTTAAATTGGTGTTGCAAATGGGTTTCGGTTACGGCGTAGGGATTTTCTTCTGCCCACAAATGATGATTGTGAGAATTCTGAATGGCGTTTCGAGAAAAATTAGCTTCGTCCGTGAACAGAATCATTGATACAAATTGCGGATTTTATGTAATTTTTTGAAGATACCACTGACAAAAGGTCACACGCCTTGAAAAATCAATGGGAAGTAATGCCTGTACTCTTAAAATACGGTAAGGATATAACAAAAAATCTACTAAAATTCTCAAAACAATTTGATAGCAAATATTTAAGTGTCTAGCGATCTCCCTTGTACTCATTTCAGGATGTTCGTCGACTTCGTGCAGCACTGCTTCCTCAATTTCAGGTGTTCTCACACTTAGGTTTGACTATCTGGCAAAGCACGATCGGGATATTTCTGGTGATAAATCCGTCTGGCTTGCTCACCATTATCGTCGACAAGGCCATATACGTAATGCATTTCCGCCACTTCTGCATTTGAATAGTTCACCATTATTAACAAGATTGTAAAAACTAAATAATGAAAAAGATGTCACAGCGAACAGATTTGAATAACAGAGACTTGTCAGATGTCAAAAGCCAGTGACACACTCCAGAACAACTAGGTATTTATTGCTAAATTGCATTCTTCAATTATTACATTAATTTTCTCGGGCAATAAAACGGTTTTTATTTTTTTACTCAAAAATGGCGCATCGAAGGAAAACAATTCAAGAGAGACCATTTGTTTTAAATTGAACGTGGAATTAAAAAATAATTTTTCTTCGGCGTACCATTTTTTTCTTAAAAAATATCGCAGTCAATACCCGTACGCACGTCACTGTTAAAGCTAAAAATTATTTTTGCATTGAAAAATATGTAACTTTACTAACTTTCACTACGTACTAAATATCAGTGAAATATCTGGAGCGGTTCTGAAAATATTAATTAATTTCCATTTTTTCCTAAAACTTCAACACCCCGAGTATAAAACGTCACGAAATGGCGGTAACTTTCTTGGCTTGAAACTTTTCAATGCCTCATTTTATGAAGATTTTTCTTTTGTCAAGAGCTTTCTTTGACATCCATGAATTCATGTCTTACGATTTCTCGAGTTTGAGATAGCCTTCCTATTTTTTTGCTATCCTTCTATACATATTTTGCCTTTGATTGTCTTATTTATAATCTGATATTGTTTTTATTTTATTATCTCTTGTCTTGTCTAGCAACGTTGACGCGGCAACCTGCCACGTTGCCATTATGGTACACCAGCTCTTTGAATAATCAAAATGCTGAAAATATGCGTTAGTTTATTGTCTACGCCCAATCAATGGTTTTATTTTAAGCGTACGCATTTGCGAATTGCGAGATGTGTCAAATCTGCTCCGGATCGATTCCAGATCGGTCCATTTTAGGTCGAAAGGAAAGGTAAGGATCGCCACAAATTCTGCAACATTGCATCATTGTCCGCTTGGCATCAGCGCATCTTGTACATTCCAGGGCAAGGTTTCCACCTCTATGATCATAGATGAGCGGTGAAAACAGATATTTAATTAAATGTGATGACCTTCGCTCTTCAGCCAGCTTCTATCCTTTTCTAACATGTATTGATACACACTTCTCGCGCATTGAACTCAAGCCATGAGATTTGGTTTTCCCTGTATTCTATCTCAATCATTCATTCAACGACTAATTGACTATTTATCCCTATCTTAGATACGACACAATCAACCACCCGTCTTGCAGATATCCCCATTATGCGTTGTCAAGAACACCTATTAACAGCGTAATTAACCTACGTAGGAATAAATACATCATCTTGGCGTGAAGGTGTGACAGGATAGGATAGGGGGTAGAGAAATGTACTAATGCCGAGCTGTGCTCTATTAATCGATCAGCTAGTTTCGCAACACGCAGTTCGGCTTTATTAAGCGTTGAGGTTTATAGCACTAAATATAACAAATCGACGTCAACACGAATGAAATTTGCCGCCATGTTTTTGCAGTAAAGCGTCACCTGTCACTTGTCATTATTGCCAATGCCACTGTTGTTGTTTATTTCCAAAACTGATATTTGTTTATCTCAAAAGCAGCGTTGCGATTGAGGAAAACAAGTCAAACAATATAAAATTGGGTTCTTTACACAAAAATAAAACAATATAAGTGACTATTGCCATTTATTTCAGATGTGATATTACAATACAAAAATAATCAATAACAAGGATAAATATGATTCTCAGAACTTCAATTATTATGCTTCTCAGATAGCCCAGAAAAAATATTAATCACACGCACACAATTACTTTGAAACAGCTGACCGATATTTTTAAAAAAATAATCTAGTGGTGGAAATAAACAATTATACAGTAATTTAGGTCTCACACAAATTTTTACGAGATTTACATTTTCGTAAGCAGCGATGAGCTAAAGTGCGTAATCGAAGATAAGTCTTTACGGTGTTCTCGTGTAGTAGTTCAGCGACCACAACCTGCGTTAGTGAAGCAATTTCACACCTAGTGCTGGTATTTGCCGGGTTGTGGAAATTTTTACAGAAATCGGCCTCCATTGGTGAATTTTGTCGGGACCTTTTTCACACCGTTGTTACAGCTACACCTGAGCCAGTGAGCTGAGCGAACTTCTTAGAGATTTGTTTGTTCCATAAATGTTTGCCTTGTGAATTTGTGTTTCCTTTAGCTCCAGAGACCCATCATTTGGCAGTCAGTTCAAATTTAAGTTTTACCAACTGAGGTACAGGGTTAGTTATATTTTTCCCCAAATTATAACTAGAAATCTAGACAGAATAAGACAGTTACGCGGGATAACACTGGCTTTTTTACATGTCCAATAAACCTCAATTTGGTTTAAAAAATGACACCAAGAATTTTAGCGGAAACCGTGAACTCTTAACATCTGGTTGTCTATAGTAATTTTTGAGGAAGCACAATGCTCTTGTTTAGTTCACTACATAATAAAAGGATCATGGATTTACCTGGATTGACCTCAGGTTTCTCAAGCCGTTAACATCATGTTGCAAAATTTCACTGGTATTGGACTTACACGATGTTTTTGCACTGAACGTGTATTGCCTGCTGTTATTTGAAGGGAAAAAACGTAGTGACTTCCGAGTTGTTTACTAAAATTACGCATCTTTAATGAATTTAAAAAAAATCAATTCAATTCCTTTCTTGTTTTCTGTTTATTAATTAAAGACTACATATATATAATAATAATAATAATAATAATAATAAAGGGTCTTTATTGCACTAAACATTTAGTACATTACGAGGGGCGAGGTTTAGCGTGAGCTATTCTTCCACCTAACCCCATTTTGATATTTTATACGAAATTACATAGAAATGGATGACATTAACTATGGTACATACATTTAAATCGGTTTGTTTTAAACCAACAAAACTGTGATCAAAGGGTGTTTTTTAAAAAATCAACCATCATTAACCAATAAATATAAGTGGCAATTCATGTTTGCGAGAGAAGATCGGACTTCAATTTTAATTTAAAGGTTTTAATATTCAGAATATTTTTGAAATGAAAATTAATACTGTTGTAATATTTAACGGCATTGTAAATAAAAGTTCTTGAATATAAAACAGTACGGTGGACTGGCAGTATAAAGAAATATCCTTCTTGCCCTTCTTTATTATTGATATATGTTGTCCCAAATGACAAATGCGTATCTACAGTGTCAACAAATCTCTCTACTCTCAGCGCTAATTTCATTCCTGGTGAATTGTGCTCTAATTAAGCGGGGAATCTCTAGAGAAAAAACATGCTCGCTGTTACATTCGAGCATTCGTCTTCGATGCTTGTGGTATGAGATTGCATGGAAATTATGTCACCCTACGTCATACGGATATATAAGACCACTATATATTCATATACAAAATCTACATATTCCAGAAAAATAGTCAAAGTGATAGACTCAGTTATATCGCCTGATTTCTCTATATCCCTTTTGAAATATACACAATATTTTTTTTCTAGTTCTTCAGTTGACTGTGACTCAATATGGTTAAGTGTCCTTGAAGAAAAGATCTAACTGATAACATCCAACCAAACTAACTAAATCATGAGTTTGAATCCTGGTATTTTCTTGTGGTTTGTTACTGGATCTCTAACGCACAGATGTGTGTGTGTGCATCTTATTTTAATTTCTCACAGGTCAAACAACATAGTCCCGTTTAGATGGCGAAGTACTACGTCTCGCGATTCAACGTATTTGCAACATTTTAGTCCAAGATTGCATAATAATTATCAACCGGTGTGCCGAAAACAGCTTTGGGTGGGTATTCGCGTTATTTTGTAGTCTTCGGGACGATGGAAGAGGGTGATGTATTTGGTACATTAAAAAATGACATATGACCTCATGCTCGCTTGTCGTTTTGAAGGGTTAGACGTCCTTTTTTGGAAGTGGGAATGCCTACCCCAGCGGTCCTGGTTTTGCGCGATATTTGGAATGCGCAACCTCTGCATGTTACGGGAGATTTCACACTATTGTAGTAAAACACAGTGCAGGAATGCGGAAGTGAAAAAACAAAAGAACTGTCACCTGAAAGACGACAGATAAATAAACCATATTGTCAAAGTCATAGTACTGAAGAAGGTCACCGTTGTGACCGAAACGTTTATAATACAATTTTCTTCAACACTTGTAGCGTCGATTGGTCAGAGAAATATGGGAATTTGTCGACATAAAAAAGATTCTGATGTTACATAACTGGGAGCTTCTGAAAAGTCAAAAACGATGTTTTGGTGATTTTGGGTATGGAACAGAATATTTTTCCGAGCAGATGCTAAGATACTTGGACCGATTGGTTTAGTGTGGGATATGAAGGAGCGATCAAACCACATGTACCTCGTAGGGTGAATTCATCCCCAGATTTCTGAAAAATAGCATGATTCTTATACGCCTGCACAGGCATTTACCGCTCGCTAGCCGATAGGAGTAAGCGAATTTCAACATTGCTCGCTGGTGGTTATTTTGATAGGGAGCAAATGCCATAAGGATAAACCATAGTCCAGACCCAAGGGAATCTCTAAGAATCATAAAATAAAAATAATTCGTTTTTTTTTTTTATATATCGAAACAGCCGCGCAGGCAGAAGCCTAAATGCCGGAACACCGCGGCTGCTATGATGATCCCAAAGAAATTTTGTTAATACGTTTGTTTTTAAAAACAAGGTGAATGCACCTACACGCACACAATACTAAAAATGGTGGGAGCGTCACCTAACAATAATTCATCAGCATCTATTGAAGTGTCAGTATTTTTTATGGTTGAAGGATTGTATTTATTCACACTTGTTTCTGTGGAGTGAAAAAAATCAACCGTTTGATTCTTGAAATAACCCTTATGCCATTTACATGACCTCTTATGAGAAATTTGATTATTTCACCTATTTTCGTCGCACAAGTTTATATAGATGTTTGAAAAACTAATTACAGTGAAAGCTCCCATAAGCGGACACTCACGGTTCCGTAACTTTTGTCCGCTTATGGGAGGTGTCCGTTTAAAAGAGAGTATGTAAGTATAGAGTATAAATAACGGGGTGTATAATCATGAGGAAATGAGGTATTATAATCATGAGAAAAATGAAACAGAAACTCGCCACATTTTTAAAGTATGTATTTATGCTATATATGTATATAATATATGTACATATACGCATACAAAAACATAAATGCTTCAATACATGGTACGAGAATTTAAAAAAAACATTATTCTTTAGCTTGTTGAAAAAAGTTTAAAATGTTTGTCTGACGAAATTTCACCATCTTTTGCTGAAGGAGACAATTTTCGTAATAACTTTCTAAATTTTTCAAATGTTGAAATGCAGTGAAATCATCTTTAGCAAATTTTTTCAATATAGAAATATGATTTAGAGCTTCCCCATATGAATTTATCGTTTTTGAACCGCTTAGTGAGTCCACCAGTTCCACTTCTTCTTCTGAGTCGTTTGGACTACCATATTCAAGTTGGCCTGGGCTTTCTACATCCAAATTCGAAAAGTTGCCAATGGCATTTTCTTCTGTTGTTATGTTATTGTCTATGGCCAGGAAATCATCTACTTTCTGGGGATCTGCTACTCCTAAATGTTTGGCATGTCGCAGTAACTGAGCAAGTGTCGCTAAGGGCAGATCGTCTTCAGCATCGCAATAATTTTGCTCAGCAAATTCTGAGCTACATTCACTTTTTCTGAATCCAGCTTTGCCAAAACAGTTTTTAATTGTAGAGGAATTTACTTTATTCCATGCTGTTTTTATAAAATACAAAGCTTCAAACACATTGATAGACTTTGTAAGCTCAGATAAGCTTTGACCATCGTCAATTTTTGTCAAAATATGTTTTAAAATCAAGTGCCGATAATAAAATTTAAAGTTCTGTATGACACCTTGATCCATGGGCTGACAAACAGAAGTTGTGTTTGGCGGTAAAAATATAATTTTCACATTTTTCATTTTCATATCACGAGGATGAGAGCATGCATTGTCTAAAAATAAAAGAACTTGCCTTTTTTGGATTCTCATTTTCCGGTCGAATTCGACTAACCACTCAGACATGATTTCTCGGGTCATCCATGCCTTTTTGTTGGATTTCCAAGTCGCTGGTAGATCCTTAATAGCAACGTTTTTTAAAGCACGGGGACGAGCCGCTTTCCCTATCACAATCAAATCGCATTTTTCACCGGCCATATTTGCACAGAATAAAATGGTTAGTCTATCTTTAGACAACTTTCCACCCACACATGTTTCTCCTTTAAAGGACACAGTTTTGTCGGGCAATGCGCGAAAAAAAAGTCCACTCTCATCTGCGTTGTACACATCTTCTGGTTTGTAGCCAAGCAACATGGACGGAAGTTTCTCCAAAAATTGTGACACATCAACTTGATCTACTGCAGCAGCTTCGCCAGATATGCATTTGAAACTCACACTATGTCTCTTGCGCCACTTTTGCAGCCACCCGTCGGACGCACTGAAATTATTATAGCCCAAAGTAGTGGCGATTTCTTTAGCTTTCATTTTCACTAACGGCCCTGAGATTGGAATGTTCTGACTTCTAGCTTTCACAAACCACTCAAAACATGTTTTGTCTATAGCAAAACCTTCCTTTTTTAAAAAATCCTTCTTTTGATTTATATTAGTTCCTGATTGCCATTTACTCCTGATATCTTCCTTATTTTTGACAATTTCAGCTGCTTGCGTTTTCCCAATATTAAACCTCTTTGCCAAATGACGAACTGAAACACTTTCTCTGTCTAATACGTTAACAACTTCCTTCTTTTCCTTTAACGAGAGCATCCTTTTTTTTGGTGCCATTTTACAGTTACAATAATAAAATACGTAACTCAATCAACTACGAATTTGCCTGAACTGAAGACAAGCCACAAGATTACATACAGGCTACCCAACGAAATGCGTAAATGGGGAATCACCTAATATAAATCGGGGAATTACCGAATTTTATGTATGTAGATATGTGCATTGCAATAAGCGGAACTAAAAAATCGTCCGGGTATTAGAGTTTCGCGTCCGCTTATGGGAGATTTTTTGATCACATACAAGAAAATCTAGTGTCCGCGTCCGTTTATAAGAGCGTCCGTTTATCGGAATGCATTTAACATTGAAAATTGATGGCTGAAATTCGGTTCCAGGAACTTTGTCCGGTTAAAAGAGATGTCCGCTTATAGGAGCTGTCCGCAAGGAGAGCTTTCACTGTATATATGAAAATTGAGGGACATTAAAACGTTACCCCAATATGTGAACAACAAAATCCACTATGTCGTTTTTGTACTATGTGTGTCACCTGGAAGACAGGTAAATAAAATATACCTATTGTCAAAATCATTAGACTGAAGGTCACCGTTGTGACAGAAACGTTTGAAATAAACATTTTTTTCAATACCTGCTTCGATTGGCCAGAGAAATATGGGGGATTAAATAAACACCGACGTGAAACAGTAACAGATTACATGATTGCGAGCCTCTAAAAAGTCAAAAAACAAAGTTTTGGTGATTTTAGATCTGGTTCAAGAATACAGGTATGTAAACAAAATGTATCAGAAGATTCTTCCGACCAGATGCTAAGATACTTCCTTGGCTAGATGGGCCAAGCGTGTGTGCTATAGAAATGAGAAAACCACTTGTACCTCGTACGGTATACCCACCCCCAGAGGTCTGAAATATAGCACGGCTCTTATAATTAAAAGCAAACAAAAACGTTCTGCACTGCAGTGTCTTTAATCACCTCACCGTTCATCGTACGTATCGTTTCTTCTTGTATTTTTGCCGAGCCAATAAAGAATGTTCCTCCTGTGGGGAATAAGAGTTTCCGCGATCCGGGAGCCTCTAGTTGCCTGCGAGCGGTCCCGCCGCCGGAATTTCACAATACGCTACACCGGAGCCGACTCCGGTGTTTGGTTTCGGTATAGTCTGGTGTAATTCCCCAATACGGCCGAGAAAGAAGTAGGAAACATGTAAAAACAAGATTTTTCCTACATGCGGTAGTCCAAGACGAAACGTGAGGCAATGAGCAGCGTTTATATAGGGTGTCACGAAAGTTCGCTACGACAAAGCAGGAACGAGAACGTAGAAAAGAGACTGAGGGAAATCACTCACTATTCATTTGATCGGGAATTCCAAGTACTGTCCTGTTTGAATTCAATACAAAGTATGATTATAAAATCATCAGAAGCTAAGATAGTTCTAGTAACTTACATTTCTCTTCTGATAGTGACAAATCCTACTTAACTTAGCAGGTACGCAGTTTCTGACAGCTGAGTAGTACAGATATTTTTAATTATTGCCCTTTCATTTACTAGTGATAAGCATAACAAAATGCCTCGAGTTCCAAGACGTCCAAATTATCACCATGTTAGCGACTTTGACAGGGGTAGAATTATACCCTATCGAGATGTTGGTTTGTCCTATCGCGAAATTTGCCGCCGTGTTAATGGTACTCCAACGATGGTGATGCGTGTGTGGATAGAAGAAGTTCGAGGATCGCGAAGAAGGCCAACTGGTTCACCGAGGCGTACCACAGAGCGTCAGCTTCAGATCGCTGACCAATGGTTGGACTTTGAGTACACTCTATCGTCGCATTCGAGCCTTAGGACTGTTTTCATACCATCCACGGTTAGTGCTTCCTCTGACTGCGGACCACTGTCATCAACGTTCGAACTGGAGTAGAGAACGGCAATATTGGGAGGCAGAATAGTATAATCCTCATTTCCTACTCTATATTCCCTTAGTAACATCACCGAAGCGTATGAATCAGTTCTATGAAATACTATTCTCGGAAATCGCTCGGAATGGACCCCGAACACTGCCAAGGAACACTTCTTACCCTGCTTGGTTCAACAATACTATTATTTCTAAAATCAAGAAAAAGCGAAGATTATGGAAACGTTGATATTGCATTTCAAAGGTATACCACTAAAATTGAACATTGCATAGCTACTAATCCTCAAAGATTTTGGTCTTTTATTGATTCTTTGAAAAATACTTTTCATATCCCTGATACCATGATAATAATAATAATAATTAACGTCTTTTATTTGTAATATTCTTACAGGAGGCGAGATTTAGATTATATATCTATTCTACCATCTAACCGCCTTAACAATACTAGATGTAAAAAAGAAAAAAAAAAGAATTTGTTGAAAATTAATAGGCACCTGTATACAATAACGAATAATCCAAGTAAATACATAAGGAACATATGAGGACACTTATGGGTTACAACCGATTTCGCTGCTGATCAAGAAGAACTTCTTTCACTTTTTTCTTAAATTTGGATAATGGATTGGTTTCTTTTAAACTGCGGTCTAAAGAATTATATGATTTGATCGCATTGTAAATGTATGAATTCTGAAATAGAGACGTGCTGTGGCGTGGAATTGAAAAAGTCTCTCTATATCTAATATTAATACGATGCATATTCCCTCTACGTATGAATTTGTTTACTAAATATGACGGTGTTTTTGAATAAAGAACCTTGTGAGTCAGATTTAGGAGCTGGTACTTATACATTTTATCAATTTTCATCCATTTGAGTTCATTAATGGCATTCGATATATGATCATATTTTCTGAGATCATTTACAAGCCTGCAACATGTATTCATAATACTTCGAATACGATTTCTTGTTATAATATCTAAATAGGGATAGTAAACCACTAAGCAATACGATATCTTTGAAAATACGAAATATTCACACAATTGCTTTCTCGCAGATTTATGTAATATAGCCTTATTTGCAAATAAAACTCTGAGAATAGCGTAGCACTGAGTAATTAGATAGTTCACGTGTGCAACAAATTTTAAGTCATCATCCATTATAATACCTAGGTTTTTCGAATGATCCACAGGAATTAATTTATTACCCTTTAAATGTATGTCTATGTCCTTTTTTAAGGTATTCTTTTTTGTTCTATTTGTGTATACTAACATATTTGTCTTCAAAGGGTTCAAACGAAGATTTTGACTACTACTGAACTTTTCAATTTGGACAAGATCTTGATTAATTTTATTATTTGCCGTTTCCAAGTCATTACTCCTAAATGAATAGAAAATTTGAGTATCATCTGCAAAAAATTGTATGCTGCATGATTTTACCTCTGTTTCTAAATCTGAGATATATAATGAAAATAATAGCGGTCCTAAGACTGATCCCTGTGGTACACCAGAACAAATTTTTTGTTCCGTAGAGTACTGTTGATTTAGACGAACTTTTTGATACCGATTTTCAAGGTAGGTTTGAATAAACGAAAGAGGTTTTTCAGAAAATCCATAGTAGCTGCATTTAGATACAAGAAGTGAGTGATTAATGGTGTCAAATGCTTTAGTAAAGTCAAGAAGTATGAGAGCTACTGCTTTTTGGTTATCAAGTGCCATTGTTATATTGTCTGTTAAATCACAGACTGCCGAAGCTGTATTATGACCTTGTCGAAATCCAGATTGTTTAGATGGAATAATTTTGTTACAATATAAGTAGGCGCAGAGCTGCTCGTAAACAACGCGTTCCAATACTTTAGAAAAAATTGGCAGTAGACTGATCGGTCTCAGTTGACCATAGTTAGTAGGGTCAGAACACTTAGGTAGCGGAATAACTACAGCGCGTTTCCACTGATTGGGGAAATATCCCCCCTCTAAACAGCAATTTATAATATGCGTTAAGTACACATCAATTTCAGGTATACATAGTAGTATCATACGCAAAGTTATTTCATCTGTACCACTAGAATTTGATTTTATTTTATGTATAATTTTAACAACGGTGTCAATAGTCACTTTATTAAATTGAAATTTGAATTTTGAGTTATTTTTATTAGCTCGGTAATATGCAATTTTATCAGCACAAGCCAAATCACTATTCTCGAAAATTGAAATGAATGCCTCATTTATTTTATACGGATCTGACAAGCTCACGGGAATTGTAGAATCTTTCTGAGATTGTACTTTGAAAGTCTTTAGGGTCTTATAAAACTTTTTTATATCCTGATTTTGAACAGCTTGTAAATAATCTCTTTTTCCTCTTCGCACGAGCGTTAATGCACGATTTCTGAAATATGTATACTGTTGCCAAGATGTTTGATAAAACTCAAGTCAACAAACCACAAGATATTGTCAACGCTTTTGCAGATTTTTTTCAGTCCGTATACTCACCTTCCACAAACTTTACCCCCGCAAACTCACCTGACTGCGCCTCATTACCCTTGAATATACCAATTACTGAGAAACAGGTTGTTGCCGCTTTGAAAAAGATTAAACCCAAGGGATCTTCCACTCCAGATCTAATCCCTGGATTTTTACTGAAAGACTGTGCTTTTGTTTTAGCTGAGCCTTTAGCTTATCTGTACAACACATCTCTTATCACGACATTTCCCATGGCTTGTAAAACATCTAGGATTGCTCCCATATTTAAAAAAGGCGAACGTTGTGTCATTGAGAATTATAGAGCTGTTGTGATTATACGCAACGTTGGTAAGGTTTTCGAATGTTTATTGCAAGATATAGTTTTCTCCCATGTTAAGCACGAAATTTCTCCAAATCAACATGGCTTTTTACAAGGCAGATCTACTTTAACTAATCTAGCGTGTTTTAAACAGTTTTGCTCTGAAGTTGTTGATGAAGCGGGTCAAGTAGATGATGGTTACGTTGACTTTTCAAAAGCTTTTGATTAGCTACATCACGGTATTTTGTTAAAGAAATTAGCTATGTGAGGGTTGACTCATCAATTCTTGAAGTTTTTCAAATCTTGTCTTACAAACAGTTGCTGGAAAGTCGAATACAGGGGCTTCACCTCCACTCAGATTATACCTTCTTCCGGTGTACCTCAAGGGTCTGCTCTTGGCCCTTTGCCTTGCCAAATTTTCATTGATGATGACGTTGGGGAGCTACACAATAGCGGTCTTCTATATGCACATGACTATGAAGATTATTTGTAAAATTGAAACCATGAAGGACTGTAACGTATTGCAAAACGACTTGAGCAACCTAAATAAGTGGTGTCACCGTAACAAGCTGTACCTTAATGCTGATAAATGCTACACTATGTCTATTACGCGCTAACTTGTTCCAATCAGATTCATATATAACACTGATAATTCCCAACTTAACATGTATGAGGAGTTTCATGACTTAGGTATATTCTTTGATACCAAACTTACATTTGTTTCGCATATTGATGATGTTGTTAGCAAGGCCTATAAAAGTTTGGGCTTCATTATCCGGAATTGAGGGATTTCAATAATATGTATACCATGATCTCGTTATACAGTGTGAGTCTTCATAAAGTGCACATAGCAAAATCATGGAAACTACACCTTATTTTACTGACGGAAAAATTATCAAAAAAAAAATTAAAAACAATAATTGATTTTTTATGAATATTTTAAAATTTTTAGAGTCAGCTGCTAACCCTATTTAAATAAATCGTTACGACTTTTAAATTGAATGTCCTATCATATTGGAATAAATTTTGTAGTGATGGCAAATAATAGGCCGTATCAGTAAATTTAAAATTTCCACGAAATTAAATGCTATAAATTTAAAATAAAGAGGAATATGCTGAAAATCACTATTTTTTCAATGATTTTTAAAACAATTGCCAAATTTCAATAAAAATTGTCCTATTTACCCTACCTTTTTTAAATGTTAAGTTATTCTACATGTTATTAGCTTCCTAATGGTGGAAAACTGCAAGTTTATTACTTAGATACAAGTTTTTAAATCAGCGTTTCATAAAGCAGTGAACTCAGTTCAACGTCAGAGTAGGAATAAAACAACAGTATTAACCTACATGAATCATTCATTATCTTTAACAAATAACATCAAATAGACTTGTCTATAGGATAATCATTTTGGCTTAATGCATCAAATGTTCAAAATGGCCACCCCGTTGCTGCAAACACATCGTAGCGCGAAGTGAAATTTGATGAGTTGCCCTACGAATCATCTCGGGATCATTTTTGATTTCGTTTGCAACACGCAAAACTCTTTCTTCAAGTTCCGCTTCGCTGTTTATGGAACTGCTGTACACCCTTTGTTTCATTGTCCCCCATAAAAAATAGTCGAGAGGTGTGAGATCTGGGGAACGCGCCGGCGACCCAACAGGTCCTTGTCGACCGATCCAGCGGCCTGGATAATTTTCATTAAGAAAAGACCTGACAATCAGCGAGTAATGGGCAGGACATCCATCCATTTGAAGCATCATTCTTCGACGGGTTTGCAGCGGCACTTCTTCCAACAGCAAGGGCAGTTCAGTCCGCAAAAGCTGCAGAAATCTCACTCCGTTTAATGTCCTCGGGAGTATTATTGGACCAATCAAAAAGTTGTCAATCAGTGCGGCCCACACATTTACAGAAAATTTCACTTGAAATGTTGAAGCCCTTTTCAGCCTAGAGTTTGCATATTTTGGGCACCACTTATGTAAATTACGACAGTTCACGATGCCGTCTCTCGTGAATTGAGATTCATCTGTCCACAGAATTGTTTTCGGGAATTCAGGATTGTCTCTTGTTTTTATTAAAATCCATGTAGACATAACGCACCTTAGACGCCAATCCACATCTTCATCCAAGTGCTGCACCCTTTGATAATGGTATGGACGCAACCCTGCTTTCCTCAAGATGCGCCAAACCGATTTCTGGGATACGCCATGACGTAACGCCAAACGTCTCGTATTAGTAGTCGGGTCAGCAAACAAATCATCCAAAATGGCTTCTTCGATAGCAACATGAATAATAATACCTGGTTCGCGGCGATCTCGAGGCAAACCAAGTCCAGTGTTAGCCAGTCTTCTATGTACTTCTTGGAAGTTACGGGCTGATGGAACAGGGCGTCGATTTGGAAATGCAGCTAGATAAGCTGTGCAAGCAGCTCTAGCACTCCCTCGGTACATTCCATAATAATAATGGATATCGGCAATGTGTGCCAGAGGGAAATCACTTATACGTGGCAACGCGACCAAAAAGCGAAAGCGTGATATGTAGCAAACGAAACTGATAAAGTTGGCAGGAGAAACACAAATAGCTGCCTAACTGCCCAACATTCAATTGTTTTTCAACTAGGCCCGCGCGACTCTACATTGAATCACCAAAAAAAGCTATCTACATGATAAACAATGGTGCCTAGCAAGACGATGCGCATGGGCTTTTTTATAAACAATAATAGAAACTGTTACATTTGAGTAATAAACGTTCAATTTTTACTTTTATAAAGCAGATAACATGTAGAATAACTTACAAATAAAAAAAGGTAGGGTACAAGGGACGATATTTATAGAAAATTTGAAATTATAGTAAAAATGATGAAAAAAAAACAGATTTTCATCAAAATTTTCTTTCTTCTAAATGGATGTCATTACTTTTCCTGGAATTCTTCACTTTTCAGGCACGTCCTTTTACCAGCAATCACTACAAAATGTATTCCAATATGATAGGACATTTAGTCTAAAAGTTGTAACGAGTTATTTCAATATGGTTAGAAGCTGCTACTAAAAATTTTAAAATATTCATATATTCATAAAAAATCAAATTCATGTTTTTTTGATGATTTATCCGTCGATTGAAATAGAGTGTAGTTTCCCTGATTTTGATATGTGCACTTTATGAAGACTCACACTGTATAATTTGTTCGATACAAAGTTGAATGCTGCTCTAATCTGGTATCCTGTTCATGATCACTCGAATAAATTTGAACGTATTCAGAGTTGGTTTGTGAAATATTTGTGGCACAAGGAAGATGGTACGTATCCAGAAGTTGGCTTCAGGCATGATGTATTACTTAGCAGATATAACCTATGTAACTTGGAGAAGCGCAGAAACTACGCTGCTTGTGTATTTTTATATAAAATGCTTAATAATGCCATAGATTGTGAATATTTACTCGGTAAGATTCTTATTCATGTACCTAATGCTAAGACGCGATCTAATTCCAAATGCTTTTACTTAAACGTAACTAGAACCAATGCGTTGCTTTCCTCTCTGTAACAACTATAAACGTGCAAGAAACGCTGTAGATTTGTTCTTTTGTAATTTGAGTACCTTAAGAAGATTTTACATCACAGTAGGTTGTCATTTGGCAATTTCAAGTTATTTTAGAACAATTTTGTCTTAAAATTGATTCCTGTGTCCCTATCCGTTGAATGGTGAAATAAACCGTTCTGATAGTGTATATAAAGGGTGTCCCAAAATTAACGCAAGATTTGAATTAAATAGAAAATGCCATTTTTAGTCTTTTAATAGTTATATTTTTATTGACTCATAAAGTACATAGGATAGGGTTATGTATGGAATAACACATCGGACAAATGGCCTCCACGGCTTTGCATGCACATGCGCACTCTTTTGTCGAAATTTTCCATTACCCTTCTGCATAAATGTGGCTGAATTTCGTTGATGCAGCGTTGAATCTCCTCCTTTAATGCACGGGTGGTTGTGGGCTTGTTGACATAGACTTGTGATTTCAAATAACCCCATAAAAAGAAGTCTAATGGTGTTAAATCACACGATCTAGGAGGCCAATTTTGATCACCGAAACGAGAGAGTACACGACCGGGAAATGTCTCATGCAGTAATTGAATTGTTTCACGGGCTGTATGACATGTGGCACCGTCTTGTTGAAACCACATATTGGGTACATCAATATCATTCAATTTTGGCAGAAAGAACTGTGTAATCATGTCGCGATATCGAGCACCAGTAACAGTCACTGCTTGACCAGCATCATTTTCAAAAAAATATGGCCCAATTATGCCTCCAGCCCAAAATCCACACCAGACAGTCACGCGTTGTGGGTGCATTTCTTTTTCGACAATCACACGTGGGTTCTCCGAACCCCAAATGCGGCAATTTTGGCGATTGACAAAGCCATCAAGATGAAAATGTGCTTCATCGCTTAGGATGATTTTGCTTGAAAAATCAGGGTCCATTTGTTGATGTTCAATAATCCATTCAACAAACTCTCTTCTCTCTGCATGATCATTAAGCTTCAATTGTTGTGTTAATTGAAGTTTGTAAGCATGAAGACACAGATCTTTGGTGAGTATACGCTGTAGAGAGGTTCTTGACATTTGCAATTCTTGTCCACGACGTCGAATTGAGGTTCCTGGATTGTCCGCAACACTCTCACGCACTGCTTCGATATTCACATTTGAACGGCTTGTTTTTGGACGACCAGTGTGTTTGGCGTCTCCAACGGATCCAGTCTCCATGAATTTTTCAATTAATCTCTTCACAGTTGACGAAGTTAAAACACTATTCCGGCCATATTTTGTATGAAATTTTCGAACTGCAGCCGCCAAGCTTTCACTATTTTTGAAATATTCTTTAATAATGAAGACACGTTGTTCTATCGTGTAACGCTCCATTTTTCATAACCCTATACTGTTAGCTGTCAAATTGCTTTTTTTCAGGGTTGCCAACACTTCACTGCACAAATGGCGGCAAATTCAAATCTTGCGTTAATTTTGGGACACCCTTTACTAGTAAATAAATAAATAAATAATATCATCTTCAGCGACGAATTGCGATGCCATCTAGGTACGTACGATTGTCGTAGTTTTTTGTTTTTCTAGCCAAAGACCATTATATAAATTACCGATTTTAATGTTTTTTGCAAACAGCGTCATCTCTACGACAGTTCCAAAACCTTTATAAACCGACGACGGCGTTACATGAGAAGCGTATAATCAACCTATATACTTGACGTCATTTTCTACGTTTTTGCTGCTGTTGCATCGTTGACAACATTCGTTTGTTATTTCAAACTTACAATTAGTTGTTTCGGAAAAGTCCCTACCCAGTATATCAGCGAGGCGATTTCCTGCCTTGTTTCAATCGCTTTCTATGGAACTTTTATCAGCAACAAAGACGTAGCAAATAAACTAGCGTACAGCAGTCGACGCGACCGATGGAATCCACTTCCACAACCCTTAAATCTTTTTCTGGTCAGCAAGAGGTTGTTGCATAATAGAAGCGCGAACAGCAAAAAAAACCGTTTTCTCGTTCCTCCGCGCTCGGTGCTTGCCACTGACCGCGGCATACACCACACGAAGGTACTAAATGATGCAGAAGTTTTTTCAAAAAAAATATTCTCTTCCATTTATTCCTGAAAGAATTCTATATCCTTGCAGGTTGATACGCTACAGCGGCGGAGCAAGAAGGATTTAGGCGGTTTTGGCGACACACTTTATCGCGTGGGTAAACAGTTTGTTAGTACATTACAGATGATACTATCTTGAATACTTTTTGGCGCCATTTGTGCCAGATCCATCTGGAAACAAAGTGGCGTCAAGTAGATTGACTCCATACTTCCTATGCCTTGGATGTTTGAAAGAACAGGGATGACGTAAATCGTTTCAAAAGGCAAATCGTGACTAGGTAGGTTCACTTTGGTACGATGAATCTTCGACTTCTGCAGATCAAACTTTATAAAGCAAATCTTCTCCTATTTCTGTTTCCATAGCAGAAGTAGGGAAAACATGTGTGAATGATTGTGTTTAATAGGTGCATAGTATCACTGAGATCAGCAGCTCCCTAATAAAAGAAGGTATTTCACTCATACAAAAAATTCAACAATTTACAACCAGTTACCGCATACCTACAATTTTCATCTTCTCCACAGAGTGTCTGAAAATGAGAAGGAATCTCTGAAACATCGTAACACTATGTTCTAGCGATTTTCAAAATCTATGACTACCTAGACGATGGAAGTGTTAAGCTCGCGATAATATGCTTAAAGATATCTGCATCACTGAAGTTCGTGTTTCTTATTTATGTCGGTTCGTCAGTCCGTGTCAATGCGTCGTAAGTACCGAGTCAATCTACTTGACGAAATATTCAGAGAACCTTCATACACAAATAAAAGGTTAGACGAAATGGGTGGTACATTTAAGCACAGCCGACGTCAACTACGAGCCGTGAACAAAGAAATCTGGCAACGTAGGTGGTAGTGTTACTCCCGCCGCTGCTTGCTGCATCGACGCAACTCGTGCTTAAAACGCTGAGAAAACATAACCTTTTCAATTTGTGATTTTGGAATCCCAGAGGCTGTAATTAAGAGATAAGCTTGTTTTCTAAGCGCCAAAGTGTGTGTATGTGTTCAAAGTGATCGGTGACTATAATATATGAGAAATAGACTCCAGTTGTAGTGCTTCTGTGCTTTAAAAATAAACTAAGAAGTGTGACTGTGGCTGTTCGCGCCTCAGGACGCTAAGTATTTCAACTATTGAAAACGTGCAAATTCAGGTTGTATTTTTCTTTTTTCATTTATCAAGTATTTGACGCAGACAATATGCCTCGTTGTTGCTGTGTTCCTTCATGCAATACAAACTATAATTCTGCTTTGAAAACAGAAAGCTATGCTTCAACTTTTCGCTTCCCAAGTACCGAAAGTCTGAAAAACAAATGGCTTATGGCAATTCCCAGAAAAAATTGGACACCTTCAAAATATTCAGCTGTGTGCAGTCGTCATTTTAGAGAATCGGATATCATCAGGACAGAAAATATAGTTTTGGCGGATGGAACAGTCCAAAATAATATACCTTTGAAATATCCAAAATTGAAAGAAAATGCTGTTCCCTCCATTTTTCCAAACTTGCCATCATATCTTTCAAAAACTGAAGCACCCAAAAGAACTGACCCAATGCAAAGAAAACAAAAATTAATTGAGAAACATGAAAAAGCTATCCAGAATTTCGATGATATGGATAAGATCAAAGATAAATTTAGTTCAAAAATGTGGATTTGATGTTATTTGTGTTGTTACTGATAATCACCGAATTAATAGAGCAATGTTCAGGAAATTTTGAATGATTATGTAAAATTGAAAAATAACAGTAAAACTGAAAGGAAATGTATTAAAAACAAACAGGTACCTCCACATTTCCAAGCTGGGCCTGTTGGAACACAGTGTGCTGACACCAAAAAACGTAAACTAAATACTTTTAATTAGGTTAACTGCATTAGCGACTCATATATATATCACGATTATTTCGTATTTTTAAATTTTTTATAGCTATTTCATATTCAGACGATTTGTATCGAATCGAACTGTCCTCTTTTCCAAAATTAAATTTAGTTCTTGAACGTTACACGGAGACGGAGCACACAGCCGCTGGCGGCCGACGTTCACAGGTAGCACTACCATGCCGTCCGAGCGCGGTGTTGCCTTTCTTTCATCACGGCTCGTAGTTGACGTCGGCTGTGATTTAAGAATTATAAATTTCAGAAAAATACCCATCGTTGGTCAGGTAAACCTTGGAAAACTGACGTTTCGTGTCATTATTTTGAACCATCCAGTAAACAATCATCGATGCAATGGAAGCACGCAAATTCTCCGCCGTCAAAGAAGCAGGCAGGGTCATGTTAACATTTTTTTTCGTCCTTGCTCATAGAGTTTAAAAAACCTACAGTCCATATCAATGCAAACCTGAATAATGACACTTTGAACAATCTCCATTAAGCAATAAGACGAAAACGTCCAGCGAAGCTCTCACGTGGTGTCGTTCTTCTGAACGTCAACGCTCGGCCTCATGTTGCTAGAGTAGTGGAAGAAAATCTACAACGAAAGAAATGGAGGAAATTAGAGCATCCACCCTATACGAGGTATGTCTTTTAAGTTTTGCATATGGAAATAAAACAACACGGTAGGTAGTTTTAAATGACTTTATTGTTTTTCGAAGTATTCTCCATGAAGATTAATACACATTTGCATGCACTCGAACCAATTTTCGAAACACTTATTCCACGCGAATGCTGGCAGATCCAAAACGGCATTTTTGAATGCGTCAACTGCTTCTTCTGGTGACTGGAACCTTTGACCACGCAGTCTGTTTTTAATTTTCGGGAAAGTAAAGAAATCGTTAGGACTTAGATCGGGACTATATGGAGGATGGTCCAATACGTTTTCTTTTGTTGAATACTGCCTTGTTTTTTGGGCTGTGTGCGAGCTTGCATTGTCTTGGTGGAGGATGATTCTTCTTTCGGGGTTGATTTTTCGAAGTTCGGTGATGACTTTTGGCAAACAAATGGTGGTATACCAATCCGCAGTAACAGTTCTTTGCTCATTAAGAGGAATTGTTGCAATATGACCCGCTTTTGACACAAATGTCGCGACCATCTTTTTCGAAACACTTCGAGAACGCATGACTTTTGTTGGCTTTTCTTCACCTTGGAACACCCAAACAACCGACTCTCGTTTATTTTCTGGTTCATAACAGTAAATCCACGATTCGTCACCACTAGCAATGCTGTACACATTTTTTGAGTTTCCGGAATTGAAAAGGTGAAGCGTTTTTTGACACGAATTAACCCTAAGTGTTTTCTGCTGTTCAGTCAACAGGTGGGGTATCCAACGAGAAACTAATTTTTTTACTCCTAATTCTTCATGTAATTTTTTTTTAATTGAGGTCTTTGAGATCTTCAAGGACGCCTCAATCTCGCGAAATGTCACATGTCTATCTTCAATGATGAGTTTGCGCACAGCATTGACGTTTTCCTGGGCGATTGTTTTTTATTTTAGTTTTTTTTTGATAGCCATTTAGCTAGGGGGGGGGTTAATACAAAAATTCACTCTTGCTAACCTGTCCAGGAGTTGGTATCTCTTTTAACGCCAGAATCCCAACAGTGATACTTGGTGTTATTTTGGAAACTAGGTGGCGCCCAAATAACCATTGCATCTAAAAACCAAAGTTCAAAGAACCTCACCCTGAGGGGCCTCATAGCTACCATCTGAGCACACAGCTTATCCGGGATAACAACCAGCATAGGAAGCAAAATCGATCCTTATAAGCCCATCAGCGAACATTTCTTTACAGAAAAAGAGAATATTCAACCACATTCGCCTCCTCAATTATCAGTATGATGTATTATATAGGATGTTACTTGATGAAATGTTTCCTAAAAATGTTTAAAAAAATCTTCTATTCAGAGCAGCAAAAAGTTCATTTATTACCAGAATCTGCGGCATCCTGCGGCCACAGTGGTGACCCGTCTGACAGTTCGAGCTGGGATACTACTGGAGCAGACAGCTTTCTGTTTTTACTTTCGCAAAGGTGGATTCTGGTAATTTATGGCACTTTAAGCGGCATAATTTCCATAAAGACGTTTTTCTCTTATGCAGTCAGAGAGCCAATAATAAATACTATTTAACCCTTAATAGCTACTCTTCCAAAACAATCACTTTTGAACTACCCAAGGGTCAATATGACCCAGATAAAAAAAATTAAATTTAAAAGAAAAACAACATCAAAATAATTTTATTGACAAAAGTAAACAAACGTTTATATTGTAATATAACATGTAAGTGTTGAAAAAAACAATTTGGGCATATGTTTTTGGCACAATTACGACATACTGGATTTTTGCAGCTGTCACAGAAGGTACTAGTTTTTTGGTCCTTTTTAGATGGGCAAGCAGCACACCGCTTTCTTTTGGAAGGAGGAATGCGTTCAGTAGACTGTGCTTCAACATCAAGAGAAATTCCCAGTATATTCGCCATCAAACTTCTGAGTTTACGGGGAATCTTATTATTGTACATACGAACCATAATATGGCGTTGACATAAACTACGAGCTAAATTAAACAAGAAATTCCTTCTTGTTATTTCTTCTCCATTTTTAGAAAATTGAAGTAATACTCTAGAATTGATTCCTGCAACATTTAGCATCATGTGGAATAATGCCATGGGCCAACGGCGAGTTTTCCTGGAAGTTGAATAATTGGAACATTTTTGATCGAGGGCATCTACTCCAGCTTTTGTGTCGTTGTAAAACAAAATGATTTCCGGTTTTTTTGTTTCATTATCAACAGATGAATCATTATGCATACTGGAAATCAAAATCACTGACTTGTTTTTCTTCGGTACATATGAAACGAGAGTTTTTCCAGAAGTAAAGCCGAACTCTGTTGAAAATTCTTGACGCAATCTAGACGGCAAAAATTCTTTAGGAATACACCTTTTATTTTTTTTCAGAGTGCCCACGTAGGTTACATTTACTTTACTTAACTCATCTACCAACTCTACAGAAGAATACCAATTGTCACCTGTGATATTTCTATTACTTCCAATTACCGATTCCACCAAGCGAAGAACAACTTGTGTTGGTTGAGATAATTTGCATTTACTTTTCTCCAGCGACTTTCCCGCATAAATTTCTGCATTTAGCAAATAATGAGTTTTTGAGTCTGCAAGAACTTGTACTTTAAGACCGTATTTAGCGGGCTTGCTTGGAATAAACATCTTAAAACTGCAGCGTCCGCGAAACGGTACCAACATCTCATCTACGGTCAAGTATTCCCCGGGTGAGTAGTTTCCTTTACAGTTTTGGATAAATTCTTCAAAAAGATTTCCTAAAGCGGCTAGTTTGGTATTTTTCATTCTTTCTTTTCGTGTTAGTTCGTCGTCAAATCGAAGGCAGCATAAGAGAAAGGAGAACCTAGCAAGTGACATCGTGCATCTAAATATGTCACGTCCTGTTCCATCAGTAGCCCAAAGGGACCTTAAATCTTCATGGCCAGACTTGTATAACCCAAGGAAGTATAGAAGACCAACAAATGCCTCAATTTCTGTTTTGTCAGTTTCACCAATAAATGAAGGTCGAAATTCCGACCTGCTATTGCTCTTCTTCTTGAACTTTCCATAATGACTTTGAACTGATCTGATTTTTGTATTAGTATGAATTATAATTTGTCCAAATATTTCATCTGTCAGAAGCAACTTCCAGGCTTGTAAGGCAGATTGAGGTTTGTGTTGTGCTGCATTTCCTTTCAAACCGGGCAAAACTTTTATGATGTTTTTTGCAAGAGTCTTTCCTCTTACTGGAGCAGTAGTAGACCATTTTGTTCTATCTTTTCCATACAAAGCTTTTGGAACTTCCTTTCTGTTTAAATTCACATCTTCATTACTGGTACTAGCTGAATGTTCTTCGTCTTCATTTTGTTCGTCGGAAGGCTGCCATTCCTGCTCACTGTCCGTATCGTGGGTACTTAGTTCCTCTTCGTCTTCCTCTTCTTGATCGCTCTGGTCCCCAAACGTAAAAAGTTTTTCGCATGCATCACGTTTATCCTCCTTTTCAATAGTATTTTCATTGTATTCGTAAGTGGAAGATGACGATGATGCAGTATTATTCACGTCGAAATCCTCCCAGAACTCATCAGACTCAATAATTTGTTCCAGCTCTTTATCAGTAAGTCCTTTAGCCATTATAACCTGAAAACATCAAAAAAAAATACTTCATAAAAAAAAACTAAAAATGGTGGTTAAAACTTACCTTTTCATATAAAAAATACTACCAATAGTTCATAAAATATTCAAGTAATTCGGAACAAAATAATAACGTTTATACTATCCACGGGTCATTTTGACCCAGTGGCTGCCATTACAGTCGAATGAACTACGTCACTAGATTAAAACTACGATGCACATTTACTTCAACAGCGGCTGAACGAATACTGAACCACCGCCAGCTGTTCACGTTTAATATAAAGATACGAAGTGGGGGGGACCTCATATCGATGGGTCATTTTGACCCGTGGGTAGCTATTAAGGGTTAATCAGACATCTTGCATATAATACCGGATGTAAACGTTATTCTAGTCATTATTGAAATGGGTAATAGGGGCGATCAAAGCAAGTCCACCCATGGTCCAAAAGTCAATATATTTTTTTCTAAATAGCTGTATAGTTTACAACTTTAAGTGCTTTATATAATAATAATAATAATAAACGTCTTTATTTCCAAATATACTGAGAATATCAAAAATAGCCAAATACGGGCGAAGTTCAGCTGTAGCTGCTCTTCCACTTAACCCGCTATAAAAAGTCTGTACAAAAGGTGGGTGAGACCTACTTATTTTACACATTACAATTACTAAATGTATATGCAGTGCTTACATTAATACATCTACTATTTAGAAGAGAAACATAAACTTGTATCAATATTTTCCTGAAACATGGTTACTACTGCTGGGATAAGAGATATTTTTTTAATTGAGTTTTGAAACTTGAGATGCTCAGAGTTTTATATTGTACCGGAAGGGTGTTATAAATGGAACAAATTTGGTAGCTGAACGATCGTTCAAATTGGGCTGTTCGGAATATCGGCGGTGTCAACAACCCCCTGGATCTTATATTGATGTTATGCACATCTGTTCGAAATGTAACTTTTTCAAATAAGTAAGTGGGGGTCTTATACAAAATTATTTTATGATATAATGTTGCGGCATGCAAAAATCTTCTTGTTTCCATGTTCAACCAATTCGCATCTTTCAACTTATGCGATATTCGGTCGCGTCTTCTGATGCCATATATTAATCTGAGGCAAGAATTCTGCGCAACCTGAATTTTTTGTTTGTAAGTGACAGTTAAGCACGGGCCATACAACATATCAGAAAAATTGAAGTGCGAGAGCACCAACGACTCACATAGATTTATTTTGACTTTAATGGAAAGGTTACGTCTGTTGCCGTACAATATTTTTAAAGATGAATATGCCTTACGAATGAGCGAATTTATATGTTTTTCAAATCTTAAATTTACATCCAGTGTTACAACCAAGTTCTTTGCTTCACTGACAGTTTCAAGTTGTTGTGCATTGATGGCAAAGTTAATTGAGTTAGTGACATTCTGGCGCGCATGGTTTGGCCCAAATACAATTACTTTAGATTTGCTAGAATTACGATGTAAACAATGTTCTTCGGCATTCTTTGTCAATAACGATAAATCTCTGTTGATGGTTGCATTCACAATGTCCACATCACTGGGTAGAAAAGTATGATACAGCTGAGTGTCATCACCATAGCAGTGCATTTTGCAAGTATTTAAGCCTTTGCCCAGGTATAATAGACCACAATCGCCACAATCTTACTAATTTTTATAATCTAATCTAAAACGGTTTTAAACTGGGTAATTAACAAATAAATGGCATTACGTTTTTCTAAGTTAAGGCAAAATTTGTAGTCAGTAAGTAAATTTCATTAGATTAAATATTTAAAACACACATGACAACAGCGCGACGTCATCACACTTATCGAACCGGCAATCGATCGCAAACGATAACAGTGGTTAGTTATCGGGCATCGGGCGTGTTTTGTTTTTGTTCGCGCACGTTCTCGTGTTTGCTTACGAATCAAGAACATGTTGTTAGTTTACGGTGAAGCTCGACAGAAGGACATTTGTGCAAGTGTACCAAAGACTTCAAGATACAGAAAGAGTTTAGCCCACTAATATTGAAAGTCAGGCTACTGTAGAGCAGAAGGAACAAATTTTAAATATCGTGGAAATCAATGCAGATATCAGCACTCGGGAATTAGGCCGCCGCGTAGGACTATCGCATACCACAGTCCATAGAATCCTACGGGAAAATTTGCTTTATCCCTACCATGTACAACGAGTGCAGGCCTTGTTACTAGAAAACTATCCTCGCAGACTAACATTCTGTCAGTGCTTTTTGCACAAAAACATTGAAAATCCGGATTTTTTTTAAAACATTCTAGCGAGGGACGAATGTACTTTTACGCGAGAGGGGATATTAAATTTCCTTAATGCTCACACGTGGGCCCAAGAAAATCCTCAAATCCTCCAAAGTTGTCAGGAGAAGGATACCTTAGCTTTCTAGCCAATAACCTACCAGAACATTTGGAACAGACCTTAGACAACACGCCATTACAACGGGGACAGAATTTGTGGTTTCTTCATGACGGGGCACCACCACACATTTTTAGAGGCGTCATTCAGTATTTGAATGAACATTATCCAAATCGCTGGATCGGTCGAAATGCTCCTGATCCTCGAAAATGGCCAGCAAGATCTCCTGACCTCAATCCGATGGATTTCTGGTATTGGGGAGAACTTAAAGGGATGATTTATGGAGTTGGTCCAATAACAACTGAAGCACAACTTCGCGAAAAAAATTTTAATGCGGCTGAAATAATAAATGGACAACTTCGAGGACCTAGAGTAAGAACAAACTGGGTTCGTCGTGATGAAGCTTGTGTGGAAAGTGGAGGACGACATTCTTTAAATACAAAAAAAGTGCAGTGTGGGTTTTAAAAAGAAAAACAATGTATGTATCAAAATTGTGTTCCCTATTTATAAGTGGATTTTTTTAATACGTTCAATAAACTTTCACACAACAGGTGAAGCGCTGAGACAGTTAGTTTTTTTTTAATTCTTTGCATTTTACGAGTACATTATCAAATAATGAAATAATACCTAAGAGCCAAAAATAACAAACTCCATCTTCATTCACACTGCGTTCCTACTAGACCTAGCCCGTCTCTGTTATACAGGTTCGTGTTTGGATATCGGAAGGTCCGACTTATCAATAATTCATAGGAAAATAAAAATGTAAGAAAGTAAGAGTTCCAGAGGACATACACATGTATAGGAAGCGTGGTTGTTAAAAGATCGCGACGTGTATTTGCAGCTACGAAACTTGCTGTATTCTGTCTAACGTTCAGCTTGTCATATATTGAAATTGCAATATCGGACACCGGTTTCTGTCTAGAACGCTCGCGTGCAAAGTGCTGTCATATATAAAATATGAATCAGATTTACATGCTGAAATGGAGGTCAAGGAAGTGAAGTTAGAAACAACGTTGCAGCCAAAACCAATCTCTGCGAAACCTCCGCGTTCATAGGGCAGCTAGTCAACTAGCAAATTTCGTTCGAGTAAGGCTTAGGATCAAACCTAAATGATTGCTGTATCAGAAACCAGGTTTAAGCTTTGGTAGAACTGACGCAAATAATGTGGTTCAACAGATATCTTACGGAACCCATCCGCTATGCCTTTCTTATGAATCGAGAGGGTTTATAAACCGGTTAGAAATAAAATGGTTACAGCCGAAAATTTGTATCACAAGTACGAGATGAACTGTACGAGCCATAAATAATCCGACTGGGTTGACCCTCTTTAACTTTCCACACCGTCACCTGTTAATTATTTGTGGGCTGCAGCTTGACCTTTTGGCTGGGTTTCAATTAAACAAAAGTGTAGCTGCATTGGTCACCCGTTTTAGACATGAAGGCGTTTACTGACTTGTCTTTTTTGTCTTGTCTGGCGTATAATTTAAACATTGAGATACACCACGGATAAGCACCAAAAATTCAATCAATAATAAAGGACAAAGGGCTACCAAAGCCATATTTGAGTAAGAAATAGTTATTTACCTAACAAGTGCAACTGCCGTCGCCGTTATTAGAAATTTAATAATTGTAAAATCAACATCGTCAACAACATCAATTATTCATTTATAATGATTATTAACAATATTAAAAGTAAAAGAACAGTTATTTGGATTATGAAAACTTGTAGTAAAAGTTATGCGTGCGAAAAAGTGTTACTTTCTGCACGCGGATGCGTGGTTGAGAGTGAGTACTTTCCGCATGCTGGTACGAAAAAAAAAACATGTTCATCTAAAAGCATCCTGAACTGATTTTTTAGACAATTCACTGATAGATGTCGATAATTTCTAACAGGTGTTTTGAACAACCACGATATCCCATACATTTTTATGCCAAGAAAGCTATAAGCCACTTAAATTCCAAGATCGGTGCTATACGAAAATTGGTCGCCGATGAAACATAGCAAATTTTAAAAACACAAAGAAAAACCATGGTACCGGATTTAGTTCAGCTGATAGTGTGGAAAATAGAAATGATCCTCCGTCTGATAGCAGTTCTGCTTTTGGCCCTGAGCGAGTAACAGACAAATAAATAAATTTCTGTCTTATGACTACTGCCTTTAAAGGTGTGGCTAACTGCTTTTATTACGTATCACCCTCATTGACAACGACTATGATAGACGGCAAATAACCTTAATACGTGTCAAAAATATGCACTTTTATGATGAGTGGCTTATGATTTTCTTCAGTCTTTCAGAACATTTTACGCATATTTTTCACTAACAAGAACTTTACCTTAGATAAAATCAGTCTAACGTAATGAAGTGAAGACCAGCAATAAATATCCTAATTATAAAGTTATGAAACATTTTAAATTTTCCTTTGGAGCATAACTTTTTTCAATAAGGCACCAAGTCACGCTATTTTCAAAAACGAATTTATTTTACGAAAATAAGCTATATTTTCGGAATTCATTTGTCTTCAATTCTTTGTCTCTCAAAATAGAAACCTAGATTTCTAGCATTTCTCGGAGAAGGCAGTACAGAGTGCCATCTATTACTAGAATCGAACACTGCAAAAGCGAAAACAGCCCCGGGCTGTGTGTTGGAAGTATATCTCAGTTCGCATTGTCAGACGGGTCAACACTGTGGCCGCAAGATTCCGTCGATTCTGGTGTTAAAGTAGATACGGTCTACTCGCCATTGAGCAAACTAGTTATAGCGTTCGTCTGACCACAGACCCAACATTAGTTTCAGCTTCCTATAATGGCCGTTAGGGACGTATACTTTATCTGAAGTCACTTGAAACACTGTGAAATACCGCGTGCGTTTTATATATCTATTTTTAACACGCTCTGTTGCTGCCAAATTTCGCAGCAAATATCCCCCGTATAAGATCAAAGGCAGTTTCACCGGTCCACGTGGAGTAAAGCACGCCTATGCATGGACATAGCCAATGAGAAAGCGTGTATTTCAGAGCTCTGAACAAGTGCAGGTGGATACTGAAAATTGAAACAGTTTAGCCAGTGCCGTGTAGCGGTGAATAAACATGTTTTCTTTAGTCTGTCCGTGTTTTTTCATAGATTTTATTAGTTTGTGTGTTTTTGACTTTTGAATACTCAGTTTACTTGTTGATTTAATTGTTGTGTTGATTGTTCTTGTGTGTCCTAAATATGACTCTTTGGAGACCTTGGGAAAATGATCCAAGCCACGAGGAGATGGTTGATGAACCAGTGCAGGCAGAATTCTTTCATAAAGATTTAGAGGAACAGACCCAAAGAGTAATCCTAAATATGAAAATCCAGATTCCTCGCAAAATCAAATTTTAAACAGAATTTGTATCCCGACAAAAATCAGTCAGTCTACCATTTATCGGGTTATAAAAAGGGGAGATGTAGTCAACCATTCCTTCCACAGAAAGCGCATAGGGCAAAAATTAAAAAGAATAGACGTGGGTTTTCAGGAAGATATTCGTCGTATAATATACGGATTTTATAAAGAAAATTTGGTGCCCACGTTGGAAATGATACGGGATAAATTAAAAGATTATCCTGAAGATTTTTATAATTACAAATGCTTAGACTCACTGCACTGTATTGTAAAACTGTGTGGTTTCCAATATAAAAAAGTAGATAAAAGAATGGTGATTATGGAGTCGTCTCGAATCGTTGAATTGCGCCAAGAATTTTTGCACAAAGTTAAAATCTATAGAGAGCAGAAAAGAAATCTGATTTGCCTGGATGAAACGTGGTATGATACCCATGATGTTGTGCAGTACGGCTGGGTTGACGACAGCAACAAGTGCATTTTAAATGCACCATGCAACCGCGGAAAACGAATCATTATTCTCCATGCTGGCAGTGAAAATGGATTTATACCTAATGCTGTTATCTGCCAAAAATATCAAAGAATCATGTGCCGACTATCATGAGGACATGACCTCCGACTTATTTGAAAAGTGGATAGAGCAGCAGTTAATACCAAACATTTCCCCAAATTCAGTGATTATTATGGACAATGCGCCATACCATTCCCGACAGAAAAACAAAATTCCGAATACAGGCACAAAAAAACAAGACATTATTGATTTTATGAAGGATAAGGGTATGAAAATACCACAAAAATCAACCAAAGCCATATTATTGGATCTTATTAAAAGACAAAAATTTGAAAAAGAGTATGTTGTTGACAATCTGCTTCAGCAAAATGGCCATGAAGTATTACGTCTACCTCCCTATTACTGCATTTTTAACCCGATTGAGTTGGTCTGGGCTGCTTTAAAAAAAAAGTAAGAAAACATAATCCCACAGACCCCTCAATTAAGTGAATCGCTATTGGCCACAATAAGAGATGCAGTATCTCGTATTGCTGCCACAGACCTATGGAAGCAGTGTTCTAGGCATATTATTGAAAAAGAAAATGAATATTGTGTTTTGCCTCCTGTAAATCCCGTTGTAATTCCTCTACAAGATGACTCTAGCGACAGCTCCGAAGGCGAGGATGATATATAAATACCTATAATGTAAGTCTTTATATACCTTTTTATATACCTACCTGCTATGTAAAGATTTGCCTATGTCAAACGTTGGAATTCTGTAATTTTTCCATTTCTTAACTTTCAGTCAACATAAATTAAACTCCCAATATAAGTATTTTTTATCCCAAATCAAAAAAAAAAGAAGATAGTAAAATCCATTTATTGTGATATAAAAACATTATTATTATCGTTCTAAATAAATAACCGCACGCCTATGATACGTCATGAAATTACAAAGGACGCGCCGACCAAAGGTTTTTATGCTATTTCAAGTTACTCCAGATAAACCATAACTCTAACCTTGTCACGTGCCAAAATCGCGTAATCTTTCTTTTTACTGTTTTGATCACTTTCTCTCCATTAATGGTAGGGTACCGATTCTTGGACCAAACCTTTTTCAGTGATTTTCTTTTGTCAAATTTAATAGTTTATTGATTGTAGAATTTCACACGTATTATATCTGACATTCTCAGCGACTCAGTATTGTATTGAAATCTTTCTTCTATCTGAGAAATTTCCTCATAAAATATCGTTGGTTCCTCGCAGACAGATTTGTTTCTGTCAACAGTCTGCCCATCGGCAACCAGCACGCCATCGTATGATGTTTACATGTACTAGCCATATATGAATGTTTACCTTTCTATCAAGTTACCTTCTTTACCGGCTTTTATCTGTTCCCTGTCATGTTCTGTCGAACGTGTCTTCTTCAGGGCCACTTCTATCAGGGGGTTGCGTCCGCAGACGGTCCAGCGCCATTTTCTTTCCGCTGTGATTTTGGTTGTGTGCGGGCGTTTTTTTTTCTTCCATATTTTGGGATACTAACGCCCCAAGCACCAGTTTATGGAGTAGTACCCTTTTATTTTGTACCTTACGTTTAGTTGTGTTGGTTTGGGTACTACCACCCGTCCATTCTTTTTATGGGATTTTAACCTCCAGCGGTTCTCTATTGTATACCATCGGACTATGTCCTTTAATGCTTGTCCTGAAGAAGTTTGTTCAATATCTGATTCCTTTTACTGGAAAGCCATTTATAAAAACCCTGATGTGAATAGGTAAAATATCATTTTAATTGGGTATTTCATAGATATTGATAAATTGATTGTTGCTGACTGGAATTCTTAGTGTGTTCTTGATTTTGTTTGGCATTTTACGAATTCAAATATAGGGTAGTGCCTACATGTCACTGTCTTTTAGCCTTATTACATTACATTAATCATGATTTTGAACTTTGAGCTGCCATAACTTATTTTAGAACAAGGGATACCTTTCTGAAGGTAAATTTTTATCTTTTCTTGCCCTTGTAGAAAGAAAAGTAGTTTTCTTGTAAAAGAGAATGTTCTTGGATTTTTCTTCAAGTTTTGAGTCTTTTAAATGTGTAGTTCTGTCTCAGACATAGAGTAGAGAGTAGATTTTTAAACAGTCTTTTTCTATCTCTAGGGTTTTTTTATATATCGTATATTTTGAGAAAGAGGCAAGCAGCCCCTACCTTGTGACGTTCCTTACGTCACTTTTATTGTCAGGGAGTTTTTAATAACATCTTTTCTTTTAACTTGCATTCCAGTGGTGAAGCATATGTGCTGCTTGTTTTGGCAATATATTGTGATTCTTTTTTTTTTTTAGATATCTTGTTTTATTTGGCTCTCTGTATACAGTTAATTAGGTTTCATCATTAATATTAGATTTTTTTTTCTTTGTGTGGCGGTCAAGCAAAACAAGTTCCGACTAAAATCTCTGGGATTTGTTTCTTAATTTATCTCGAGTCATTGCCGCTCTTAACACCCCCTACTCTTCGATTTATTGAGCTAGGACCTAAATTTGCACGTCACTTGACAGCTGTTTTGCATTGGCCGACACTTGGCAGATTTCATTTATAGTAATTTATTAATTCACTAATTAATTTAAAACAAGGAAAGAGGAATCACCCCACCATTTGCTCTTATTTATAAAAAAAGGCGTGGCAACCTCAAAAATAGACATACCTGTATATCCATAACTAGAATATATCTGACATAGCTTTGTTGGATGGTATTTGTGTTTTACGACTTTTCTCTAAACATCATTTTTTGTAACTGGAATGTTTTAGGGAGGCACAAGAGTTCAATGATAGTTTGGAAAAAGTAATGTAACTTCTGATTGGCTTTATCTATTTTTACTGAACTTGAAAGGGCTTTAATGTGCGCTTCTTAGAGAGGATAACTTTTATCGGATCCGATCTTTTACACTGGACAAGAAATTTTAGTTTTTTAATTGTATCTTGTGGGAAAAGTGCAACTTCTTTGTTCATTTTGGGGTGCTGAATCCAAAAATGACAATGAAATAAAAAAATTAGTTGCGGTTTAGAAAAAAACTTTTTATTTTAAAGGTTATATTAAAAAAAGTAACAAGATTCATATACTTATAAGAATCACTATATGCGCTGTCTTTTTGCTGTTCTTTTATGGATCGTTTCTGGAGCATCTCTACCAAGAGTCCAACAGTAGTCTGCAAGCATGGAAGGATTCCACTTTCCCTGGTACCTTTTTTCCATTGTTGAAATATCCTGATGAAAACGTTCGCCGTGCTCATCACTTACGGCTCCGCAATTGTCAGGAAAAAAGTCCAGGTGTGAGTGTAGGAAATGTATCTTAAGAGACATATATTACAGCCCATCTTTTGATAGGATGACAGCATATTTTTGACAAGGGTTATAGTTGTCAGCTTTTCTATTTCCCAAGAAATTAGTGACCACCAGACGGAAATCATTCCAAGCAGTTTTTTCAATACCTGTTAAAGTGTTTTCAAACTGTGTATCTTTCAAAATATTTCGAATCTGTGGCCCAACAAAAATACCTTCTTTAACCTTTGCCTCACTTAGTCTTGTAAATTTCTGATGCAGGTATTGAAAAGCTGACCCATCTCTATCTAATGCCTTGACAAAGTTTTTCATTAGGCCCAACTTGATATGCAGTGGTGGTAATAAAAATTTTTTCGAATCTACTAATGGCATATGCTGTACATTTTTTTGACCTGGCTCTAGGCATTGACGAACAGGCCAGTTTTGTCTGGTGTAATGAAGTGCCTTTGCCCGACTATCCCATTCACACAAAAAACAGCAAAACTTTGTGTAGCCTAGCTGCAGCCCAAGTAAAAGTACAACAACTTTCAAATCGCCACAAATATGCCATTGGTGCTCAACGTATTTTATGCATGTCAATAGGTACTTCATATTGTCATATGATTCTTTCATGTAAACTGCATACCCTACAGGAAGAGATGGTAAAATATTTCCAACTCTTCTGGGTTATAGTTTATATTTAAAGCCGCCAGTAAGCCGTTAATGTTACTGCAGAAAACCAAGTTATTCTCCATATTTAAAAATAGTTCTAAGTCATTGTGGCATTTACGAAAAACACATACCGAAACATCGTCTTCTAACAAGTTCCACTGCTGCAGTCTTGATCCAAGTAACTCTGCCTTACATTTTGGAATATCTAAATCTCTTACAAGATCATTTAATTCTGACTGTGTTATTTTGTGCGGTTGGTGGCATGACGTGCTCGGTATAAAATCAGGATCTCTTGACGTTGATGGCATATCTTCTTCCTGACGAATCACTCGATCGCCATGATCTGATTCGCAAGTGTAGGATTCTGGGGGTTTTGGAATAGGATTTTCGTCACTGTGAGGCACAGGTCTCATCGCAGATGGTATGTTTGGGTAGTTAATAACAGATTTTTTTTTCTTGGACATACCTGTGGCTTGTCCAACACAAGGTACCATGCAAAAGTAACAATCATTAATATGATTTGTAGGCTCTCTCCAAACCATTGGGACAGCAAAGCGCATAGACCGTTTTTTGCCATTTAACCAGCTCCTCAGACTTGAAGCACATGTATTACAGCAGATGTGGGGTGCCCACTGTTTGTCTTGATCACCTAGTTTACAACCGAAATAAAGCTGATATGCCTTTGTTATTAGTGGAGTAATAGACCGTCTCTGAGACGCAAAAGTCACATCACCACACACGTAACAAAACTGATCTGGATTGTTTACACACTTTCGAGACATCTTGCATGAACGCTGTCAGCCAACTGAGGAAAAAATGGCTAATATAAAACAATATAATGTACACGTATGTATAACGTAACACAATCATGCCGATTACATCATCTTTCCTTGCCGAAAATAAAAATGTAGCACGTGCATTCTTGTGAATTACAGTATATTAACACTGTCACAGCAGGAACACATATAATTACCGTATCTCTAAAACTTGAACTAATATTGAAAAAATAAGTTTCATTCCGGTTTTAGCACATTAAAAATAGTAATATTTTGTTGATTTTATTTAGGATATTTTTTGGCTGTTGATCAGTGTTATTAGCCGTTAGGTGGGGCTCAATGACAAATTCGCCGGATTATGGATTTTTTTGAAAATTCACATTCGGAAAATTGATGAAAAATCCTACAAATATGTGAAAACAGTAGGTAAGGTATGAAGTTGCGAGTAAAAATATAGCTTATTCAAAATTATAAGTGATTTATTTAAATATCTTTCCAAAACGCTATGTTTCACACTTTAACCATGGCCGCTAGAAGGAGTAATTGTAACACAAGTATGGAAAAAATTGCGAGAAAGAGATGTTCCAAATGAAGTTGAAGAAACGGAGTTTCCATTTTCGGTGGCGCTACTGGTAAGTATACATCCGTATCTGTGTATCCACGGCGAATGTAATGAACAGGAAAGACGTAGATGTGCGCATGCAATTCTTTCCCTGAGGATTCCTCCATCTAATTAGGATGACAGTTGTGTTGTACCACGGGATTCACCGGAGCATTTGTTGAAAGCGCTAATGCACACGTACATACATCACGGAATGTGTCGTGTGATTTTCGCATCTAATATGGGTCAGAGGAGCTTTCAGAATTTCAGAAGCATAAGGTAAGATGTAATAGTCCAGAAGGTTTCGGGAAAATATTCATTTTTTGCATAATCTCATTAAAAAAAAAATGCGTCATAAATTCTTTTTAAACAAATTTCAATAATTGTTTTATTCGATCTGGACAATGTTTTGGGTCATTATGAAAAAAGGTTCTTATGAACCTTTCTTTGAGGTTGATGGATAGACAAGGGTTTTCGACACCGAAAAAAAAAATTAAAAATTCAATGGTGCCAAAGTGTCCAAATATTCTTCAAACATCCACTGAAAAAAATCAAAATTTCTGTGGATATCGTATAATGGAAACCTTTGTTTTAAATTGTTTAATTTTTGGCCCGGTAGAACGAATTGTTTGTGGATAATTCGTAGAAACAAATCAGCATTGTCTTTCTTCGCTATGCACTTTTCCAAACGGCTTTTTTTTATATGGCTGGGGGTGCTTCCATTCGGTACTTTGACGCTGGTTTCGGGAGTGCATTGAAAACACCACCTTCCATCACCAATCACAATGTTATTTTTGGCCTATTTCATGAAGTATCTCGAATGTTAAATTCAAAGCAATTTTTGGTCATCAGTGAGCTTATGCGCAACAAACCGTGAACACACCTTTCTCATACCCACATTCTTGGTCAAAATGAAATGGATTGAATCTTTAGAGATATTTAATTCCATTTCTGTCCATCTTAATGAAGATTCTGGATTATTTTTGATAAATTCTCTTTTCGACTTTTTCGAAGGTTTCGACGTAATCACGACCACCATGTTCGTCGTCTTGCAGCGACTCACGACCCTCTTTGAATCGTGTAAACCACTTGTGGACTTGGCGACGAGATCAACAATCATCACCCTACATTTGCATCAATATCTGATGCGTTTCGGTAAATGTTTTCCCAAGTTTAACACAGAACTTAATATTGGCTCTTCGATGCTCATTTTTCGACCGATGCTAAAAAGGTACTATCACTTTGAGTGCGATAACTCCGCGTGAAGTCGTTTGACAAGGCATCAATGAAAGATGTACCTTTCCAACGCTAGTCTCCGATAATAGATGGCGCTACTGGTATAGGGTATCTTTCAAAAATATGTTAATAATATTGGTGCAAGTGATTATGACATAATATGCCTGACAGAGACGTGGCTCAAAGATGGTGTATGCAGCAGCGAATTATTTGGAGCGGATTACACAGTATTTAGAAGAGATCGTGAGAGTTCATGTTCACAAAAAAGTGATGGTGGTGGTGTGTTAATCGCGGTAAAAAATGTCTTCAACTCAAAATGCTGTTGTGAACTCGAATCTGATGCTGAAGATCTTTGGGTATCAATTGAACATATCAACGGTACCAAATTATTTATAAGCTGAATATATTTACCACCTAAGGATAGCATTTCATATGCCTCAGTTGTAAGCAAATTATACCCGAATGAAGGTTTTTTTCGACAAAAATACGGTGTTGTTGGTTGGTGACTTTAATCTTCCAAGTGTCAATTGGCAACCAGTACTTAATGAACATTTTATGGAGCCACTTAATGTTGAAGAGAAAACGAGTGCCTTACTTGACATATTGTCGTATCTACAGTTAATGCAATTTAATAAAATTTACAATTCAAATAACCGTTTATTAGACTTGATACTTAGTAACGAACGTTCAATATATAATATTACGAATTCGGTTGACATATTGGTTCCTGAGGATAATCACCATCCTGCAATTACATTTTGTTTTAAGCATGTTTTACTTAAGCCATTAATGCACCAGAGCCGATGCCTTTACAACTTTAATAAAGCTGACTATACTTCCATAAATAATACTCTTTTAGACATAGAATGGGAAAAATTATTTAGTACCAAATCTGTAGATGAAGCTGTAGCCATATTCTATAACATACTCAATGAAACTATTCACAAATTTACACCAACATATAAGATTCGAGGAAAATACCCGATATACTTTAAACTTGAAACAATACAAACAGTTAAGAGAAAAAATAAGTATCATAGACTATACAAACGTTTTAATGATCCATACTCATATCAGATATTCTGTGACCTTAGAGCCAAATCAAAAATCTTAATTAAGGAAAACCTGGATGAATACATAACAATGATGGAAAACAATATATTGAACGACAGCCGATACTTTTGGAAATACGTTTCAAGTAAGAAAAAATGTCATGTCTCTATACCTAGTTCTATAAATCATTCAAACTATGAAGTTAAAACCGGAAGTGTGGTGTGTAATGCCTTTGCTGATTTCTTTGCAAGTGTATATGTTAAATCTAAACATTTTTATTTAAACAAGGATGCTAGTCCTATTGATGTTACCTTAATATCCATTGAAAAAATATATCAACAAATAGTGTCCTTAGAAATTAAAAAATCAGTAGGCCCTGACGGCATACCTTCTGTATTTATAAAAAACTGTTCCGCTAGCTTATGTTTACCACTTCACCTAATTTTCAAACTATCATTAACTCAAAGAGTCTTTCCAACGAAATGGAAAGAAGGTGAAATATTGCCTATTCATAAAGGAGGCGATAGACATCTTGTGGAAAATTATCGACCTATCACTAAACTTTGTATTTTCTCAAAAATTTTTGAAAAGCTGATTTATGATCCTATCTTAAACATTACAAAAAATATCATTACGGAACACCAGCATGGATTTTTCCCTAAAAGATCTGTAGAGACGAATTTGATGAGTTTTATAGAATATGCCTCTCACGCAATAGATGAGAAACTGCAGGTGGATGTTATTTATACCGACTTCAGTAGGGCTTTCGACAAGATTGATCATTCTATCTTGATGGAGAGACTTGCTGAGGTGGGTGTAGATGGTCCATTATGGCAGTGGCTAGCATCGTATATAAGTAATCGTAAACAAGTGGTGACTATCAATGGGTATCGTTCGGAGACATTCTTAGTAACTTCAGGTGTACCACAAGGTAGTCACTTAGGACCATTGTTATTTAACATATACATGAACAACCTTACTTTTGTTTTTCATTTCAGTAAATATTTGTTATATGCTGATGATCTAAAGATATTTACTATTGTTAGAAATGTAAATGACGGTGTAAAACTTCAAAGCGATTTGGAATCTCTGCAAAAGTATTGCACTGAAAACAGTATCTTCCTGAATTTAACAAAATGTCATTACATGAGGCTTACTAGAAACATAGCGAACACTATAGATTTCAGATATAAGATAGGGACGGCAGAACTGGAAAAGCTTCATGTAGTAAAAGACCTAGGGGTATACATTGATGAGAAACTCTCATTCATCACCCACGTAGAGCACATCGTAAATGATGCAAATACAACACTAGGGTTCATAAACAGGACATGCAGAGAATTTACTAACCCAAAAACGCTTCTTTCATTGTACTACGCTTATATACACAACAAACTGATGTTTGCATCAGTAATATGAATTCCGTCTTACAACGTACATATAGTCAGGATAGAAAGAATTCAACACAAATTTTTGAAGATGTTAGCACATAAAACTCACCAACCTGTTACAGATCATCATTATACGCAAATTATGAAACAGTTCAATATGATTTCCTTAAAAGATAGAAGAACGATTTCTGACATTTGCTGTGTCCATAAATTGTTGAATGGCCTCACTGACTGTCCGGATCTTTTGGCAAACTTGAACTTTAACACTCCTGATAGAACGTTTAGAACCTATCATCTGTTTAGAATACCGTTCCTTAGAACCAATCTTGGTCTTAATTCCCCTTTGGTCAGGGCTCAAAAAATCATAATAATTTCTGTAATATAGATTTATTTAACATTAGCTTGACCTCCCTGAAAAAGGCTTTAAAGTATGAGTATTACAGCTCTATGGCAGACTAAAATAGAAATGTTTTATTTTTTTACATAACTCAAGTTATCACCTCCAATATCATTTCTGGTATAATTTCAATTTAATTTTGATTTCAGTTTTAATTAAACGTAAGTAAATGTTAAATTATGTATACTCCTTTTATTAAAAAAGTTAAATTAATAGTTTATTGCTTATAATTAGAACTACTCACTCAGTTTATGTTGTTACAACAATATCGGAGGATAAAAAAATATTAATATTGAAGTATTCAATAATGTAATATATGTATATGTATACGATATTTTATGTAAGTTTAGTTTTAGTTCACTGAGGGTGTGTGTTGGGTTTACCTGTTAACACCCCAAACTGTATATAAATAAATAAATAAATAAATAAAAATCCTATTTACGACAGACCATGTACTTAGCCATCTTTCCTTATTTCCTATTATGCAATAATTTTTGCAATATCAGTACCTATGCACACGCGGCAACAATGTGCACGATCCGTAAACTCCGTTGAACCCTTAGAAGCTACTCGAACTCATTTTCCAACTCCTCGGCAACTACTTTCGGCGCAGTTTAATTTAAAGTTTCACATATACAGTAGCAGCATACCCAGTTTACATATTTTCCCCATGAATTCATTCGAATTCCTTGTAACATTCGCGACCTGTCGACTGAACTTTTAACGAAACAATCGACCCCTTGCCCCCTCCTGCAAACTAATTTCAACTTTCGCGCCGGATAAATGTATCACACCATACAAAATAAACTCTACACAGCGAATTGGTAGGAATGCGCCAGGCATTAGGATGAATGCGCTTTGGGGTTTTTGGAGATCGTACAGCGGATGTGGAATACGATTAACACACAGTAAATTTATGCGCATTGCTGCTGACCGTGTGGATGAACTTAATCATTGATAAACATATTTTGCCTGAAGATCGCTCATATTATATCGTATTCCGACGTCCAAAAAGAAACCTGGAAGATACACGCGCCATCTATGAGACTGATATCAAACAACGTCAATGCGGGTATTCCAATGTCAATCTTAATTGGGCATCTGAAAGATCATAGCGTCATCTATAGGACAATGGCAGAACTAAACACTCTGACACTTTTTAAAGTTTAATTCTAAATTTACTTCAGTGTTCTGCTATTGTCTCTTAGATGGTGTTAGCACCTTTAAGTGCCTTTTTTGGATGCCGGGATATAGTATATACTCGTAGTTAGGTATCTCCATGTAGAATATGTTAATCCATGCCTTAAGCTGCGCTTAAAATTGCGGATAACATTTGATTCAAGAGTAATCACTAGACCTATAGAGATATCTAAGGTTTTTTTAAATAGTTGAACGCAATGCCGTGGTCGGTTAACCTCTATCACGTCTGGGATCAAGCCCATTTCAAGATCAAACAAAAAGTACTAAGATTTAGAAAAATGTATTTTGTAAATTTTGGGTCGTGAATCAAAGCCTGGTGCTTGTGTTAACCGGCAAAGTCATCCAGAGATTATTTCACTGACTGACTAAGGTTATTTTGAGATCAAAGTGTGTAAAAATGTTTCAACCTCCAGCTGCAGGACTTGGGGATCTCTGACTGTGAATCTGGCGTTCGTTTTACCGAAGAGGGCATCTAGGTTATTTCAAGGTCACTTAAGTTTATTCTGAAGTGAAAGTGTGCAAAAGTGTTTGAATCTATCTGAAAACTTTCACATATCGGATTCTGAGGTAGATTTGGATTCACCACAAAATCCTACACATGATCTGGGATAACTTTAATTTGACCTAAAAATAACTTCTGGATAACCTCACCTGGTTAAACAAATACCATATTTCTATTCAGCGACCCCGATGCAGGTGCTTTCCAAATAGATTGAATAACGTTTACACACGTTGAACTTGAAATAACCTCAACTGACCTTGAAATAACTTCTGGCTGATCTCACTTAGTAAAACGAACACTATATTTGGATTAAATGACCCTTCGATTTTTTGTTTCATAAATCAGGAGCCAAAAAATTAAACCTGAGCGATTTTTGTTCTTGTTTCTTTTGCCCGTAGCTTCGCTGCCACTGGATTGATTTCTAAAAGGATATAGCATATTCGTCATTGGCATATCGGTAACCCTGTCGCGAAATTTCATCAAAGTTCTAGCGGTGCCTTCCAATTTATAGAGCGTCCAACAATTAGTGACAATTTTTAGAAATGTGATATCAAAAACAATTTCATTTCAAAATTTTTCGCGATTACAACAAATCCTCGTCAATGACGTGGAAAATAAAAGGGTGAAACATAACACTGGACAACAAATTTTAGTTTTTTAATTGTATCTTGTGGGAAAAGTGCACTTCTTTGTTAATTTTGGGGCGCTGAATCCAAAGATGACAATGAAATAAAAAATTAGTTGCGGTTTAGAAAAAAACTTTTTATTTTTAAGGATATATTAAAAAAAGTAACAAGATTCATATACTTATAAGAATCACTATATGCGCTGTCTTTTTGCTGTTCTTTTATGGATCGTTTCTGGAGCATCTCTACCAAGAGTCCAACAGTAGTCTGCAAGCATGGAAGGATTCCACTTTCCCTGGTACCTTTTTTCCATTGTTGAAATATCCTGATGAAAACCTTCGCCGTGCTCATCACTTACGGCTATGCAATTGTCAGGAAAAAAGTCCAGGTGTGAGTGTAGGAAATGTATCTTAAGAGACATATTACAGCCCATCTTTTGATACGATGACAGCATATTTTTGACAAGGGTTTTATAGTTGTCAGATTTTCTATTTTCCAAGAAATTAGTGACCACCAGACGGAAATCATTCCAAGTAGTTTTTTCAATACCTGTTAAAGTGTTTTCAAACTGTGTATCTTTCAAAATATTTCGAATCTGTGGCCCAACAAAAATACCTTCTTTAACCTTTGCCTCACTTAGTCTTGGAAATTTCTGACGCAGGTATTGGAAAGCTGACCCATCTCTATCTAATGCCTTGACAAAGTTTTTCATTAGGCCCAACTTGATATGCAGTGGTGGTAATAAAATTTTTTTCGAATCTACTAATGGCATATGCTGTACATTTTTTTGACCTGGCTCTAGGAATTGACGAACAGGCCAGTTTTGTCTGGTGTAATGAAGTGCCTTTGCCCGACTGTCCCATTCATACAAAAAACAGCAAAACTTTGTGTAGCCTAGCTGCAGCGCAAGTAAAAGTGCAACAACTTTCAAATCGCCACAAATATGCCATTGGTGCTCAACGTATTTTATGCATGTCAATAGGTACTTTATATTGTCATATGATTCTTTCATGTGAACTGCATACCCTACAGGAAGAGATGGTAAAATATTTCCAATATGCAATAACACTGCCTTTAAACTCTTTAATGTTGAACTGTCTATAAACAATCTCCACTCTTCTGGGTTATAGTTTATATTTAAAGCCGCCAGTAAGCCGTTAATGTTAATGCTCTATATTGAAAAATAGTTCTAAGTCTTTGTGGCATTTACGAAAAACACATACCGAAACATCGTCTTCTAACAAGTTCCACTGCTGCAGTCTTGATCCAAGTAACTCTGCCTTACATTTTGGAAGTTCTAAATCTCTTACAAGATCATTTAATTCTGACTGTGTTATTTTGTGCGGTTGGTGGCATGACATGCTCAGTATAAAATCAGGATCTCTTGACGTTGATGGCATATCTTCTTCCTGACGAATCACTCGATCGCCTTGATCTGATTCGTTTTCTGATTCGCAAGTGTAGGACTCTGGGGGTTTTGGAATAGGATTTTCGTCACTGTGAGGCACCGGTCTCATCGCAGATGGTATGTTTGGGTAGTTAATAACCGATTTTTTTTCTTGGACATACCTGTGGCTTGTCCAACACAAGGTACCATGCAAAAGTAACAATCATTAATATAATTTGTAGGCTCTCTCCAAACGATTGGGACAGCAAAGTGCATAGACCGTTTTTTGCCATTTAACCAGCTCCTCAGACTTGAAGCACATGTATTACAGCAGATGTGGGGTGCCCACTGTTTGTCTTGATCACCTAGTTTACAACCGAAATAAAGCTGATATGCCTTTGTTATTAGTGGAGTAATAGACCGTCTCTGAGACGCAAAAGTCACATCACCACACACGTAACAAAACTGATCTGGATTGTTTACACACTTTCGAGACATCTTGCATGAACGCTGTCAGCCAACTGAGGAAAAAATGGCTAATATAAAACAATATAATGTACACGTATGTATAACGTAACACAATCATGCCGATTACATCATCTTTCCTTGCCGAATATAAAAATGTAGCACGTGCATTCTTGTGAATTACAGTATATTAACACTATCACTGCAGGAACACATATAATTACCGTACCTCTAAAACTTGAACTAATATTGAAAAAATAAGTTTCATTCCGGTTTTAACAAATTAAAAATAGTAATATTTTGTTGATTTTATTTAGCATATTTTTTGGCTGTTGATCAGTGATAATTAGAGCGTGAATGGGAAAAGACCATGGGCAATAAAGAAGCCCCACGAGTTACCTCTTAAACTGTATTATTTTATATCAGGGTTTCTCAAGTAGTGATTCACGAACCCCAAGGGGTTCGCGGGCTATATGAAGGAGGTTCGCGAAAAAATTATGGTAATGGCGGAATTTTTCCTCAATATTGCAACACCGCCGCTACAACAATCCGGCAAGAGTTCTACTGCGGCGAATCGAGCGCTCTGAGACCTTTCTGACGAAAAGCTAGATAAGCAATCAACTACTGCTTAAACCATCGCTTGTTGGTCGGCACCTTGAGACAAGACATCCGGATGACAAGGATAAACCAATTGAATATTTTAAAAGGAAATTGGAAGGTAATAAGAATTGTAGTGTTTCTTCTTCCCCGTAGGCTTTCAACGCAGACAGTAAAATGGTTCTTGAAGCATCACCTCAAGTTCTAACACTTCTTTATCTTTATTATAAAAAGAAAAGTTCATAGATTTACTCTCTGACAATTCTATAAAAGCTGTTTTTGCATATCATTCTTTAATAGATTTCTCAATGTAAAAAATGAATTCCCTAACTTAGCAGAAAAAACCATGACAATTTTGTCACCGTTCTGCACGTCGTACCTGTGTAAGAAAGGATTTTCAATATACACTTACCTCAAAGATAAGTACAGAAATAGATTACGAGTGCGGTTCAGATATGGTGGAGACAAATGCTGTAGATGGCGCGCATGTATGTCTTAAAGGTCGTGGCTTGAGTATGTGATAGCTAGGTCCCTTACTCACGTGTAGCACAGCTTTCGTCGGGAGCGCATGTTTTAGGCGTGTGCTAACGACCATGAGTGAGGTCAAGTGCCGATCGCCGTTGCGCAACGTATTGTCGTTCGTTTTTTAGTATGGAAAGGCGTTCAAAACACGGAAATTTTCCTGCGTTTGCGAAATTAGTTCGGTAGTGAGTGCCTGAGGAGGACTGCTGTTTTTAAATGGGCCAAAGCATTCAAGGATGGCCGCAAAACTGTCGAGAATGAGCCGCATGATTGTCGACCGCGAACCAGCATCACACCAGACAATATTCACCCTGCTGTACCTCGACTTTCTGGGCAGCCAACGTTCCATACTACTCTAACCTTCTGAAAACAGACGTGAAACCCGCTTATCGGTCGAAACGGAGGCGCATTCCAGCAAGAAGTGCGATTTTTTTTTCAGAATAACGCGCGTCCTCATATTGCGCGTCTCATGCTCGATACAATATCAAAATTGGGGTGGGAGGTACCGGAACACCCCCCCCTACAGTTTGGATTTATCACCCTGCGACTACCACATGTTTGGACCACTGAAAGAAGCCCTCGGAGGTCAAAGATTCAACACCGACGTCGAGGTAGAAGAGTTCGTGCGCACATGGCTGTCCAAGTTGCTCAAGGAATTCTTCGATACCAGCATCAAAAAGCTTCCGGAAAAATGGACAAAATGCGTAACTAGTGAGGGACGTATAAGATATATATATATAATTTTTATAATTTCTTTTCGATAGTAAATAAACGTGTCAGACCATTTGTCTCGATCATGTTTGAACCACCCTCGTAAATGCAGAACCCGATCTAAGACTTAATCTTTCAGACATTGAACCAAATTTTGAATTTCTATGTTTCAACAAACAGGCACAAATATCCCGTTGAGGATTTTTGCAAGTATCGAATAACTTGTATTCATATTATACTAAGTGACATATAAATCCGAACACCCAGTTTAAATGGTTTTATTTTAATAAAATTTTGTATAAATACTTAATGAAGCATAATAAGTCAATGATAAAAATTTCAAAATGATTGCACTGCTTTAAAGCCCTTTGACCTTTAATAATGTGTGGATGCACCCTGATGTGCTACGCATTCTCCAACGCGCCTAGGCATGCTTCTGATCAGGTGGTCAATGTCCTCCTGTGGTATCTCATTCCAGGCAACCACCAACTCCTCTCGAAGTGCTTCTAGAGTCTGAGGAGGACGTTGCAAATTGAGCAAATCTCCTACCCATCATATCCCACACGTGCTCAATTGGGGATAAGTCGGGAGATCTTGGTGGCCATGGTAACAATGTGACATCACTATGTTGAAAGAAGTCTATTGTGACTCTTGCAACATGTGGTCGGGCATTATCTTGTTGGAAAGTTGGATCTGCCAGGGTGTCAAGATAGGGTAAAAGATGGGGTTCTAGAACTTCGCGCTGCGCGTTCATGTTACCTCTGATGAAGATTAAAGGTGACCTGGAACCATAAGCTATAGCACCCCAAACCATAACTCCAACAGTGTGATGAACATGTCTTTCAACAAAAAACTGTGGATTCCTTCTTTCACCACGTCGCCTTCTAACCCTGGCACGACCATCGTGCATGCCTAAACAAAACCGAGACTCGTCACTAAAGACAATACTGTTCCATTCCTGATCCCAGAGTGACCGTTGTCTGCACCACTCAAAGCGATTACGTCGGTGTTCTCGAGTTAAAGGGAGGACCCAGTGTGGCCGGTATGAAAACAAGCCAAAACTTCTCATTCGTCGGTAAACACTTCGCATGCCAATAGGTCTTCCGTGTTCTGCAAACCATTCATTTGCAATGGACCTGGTAGTGGAGAAACGGTCCCTTAAGGCCAATAATCTTAGGCGGCGATCTTCACGGTCTGTTGTTCTACGGCGGCGTCCAGTGCCCTTTGCTCTTTGCGTACGGCCTTCTCGAAGCCATGCCTGACAACACCTAACCACACTGTCTACACTTCTTTGCACTCTAACTGCAATTGCCCGAAAAGAAAGTCCAGCTTCCCGAAGTCCCACTATACGGCCCCTATCAAACTCACTAAGTTGACGAAATCGTACAGGTCTCCGTACTCTAGGCATCGTAACCGATCGTAAAGGATGTCAAGAACCAAGGCTTAGTTAGTTTTAATATCGTTTCTCTAAATGTTTTACGTTATGTTTTAATTTACTTTGCTCATTATAATTATTATTCATATGATTAATAAATTTTGATAACAGCCGAATAGTACTGTTTTATTTACTCTCACTAACGACTGCTCAGCGGGTTCGCAGATATATTCCAATTTTTACAAGGGGTTCGCTGAAAGAAAAAAGTTGGGTGCCGCTGTTCTATATGATGTCGATATTACAAAAATACTACCTTATGCCATGTGGGAAATCACCGCAACCCTTGCGAAGTCTAAAATAGACGGGTGGATCACATTTCTCAATACCGCCGTTCTATCTTTCGGAACGTACCATCGTAAAATATGTCCGCCAACCTTATCACCCCGAAATTTATTGAATACAACGTGCACTGTTATTTCTACGTTTGAAAAATATCCGTAAGACGGAGAATTGTGGGTCGAGGGATCTCTCAATACGTCACACGGAATGGAAACGTCCGCGTTTTTGCTCTATTTTATCGAATGAAACTTTTAGCGCCACTCTCGGCACCTCTTTTCTATTCGTCTTTGATGGCGGAGTTCGATGTTTCAGGGAGACGCTTGATATGCCCCGAATACGTCACAAGTCACAAGAATTTTTGTTACGGGAGTTCGCGAGTTGCCTCTAAAGTCTTCGCCGTCTATAAGACATTAGCAAATAAAAAAATTGGATTTAGAAATATATACTAAGTGACATATAAATCCGAACACCCAGTTTAAATGGTTTTATTTTAATAAAATTTTGTATAAGTACTTAATGAAGCATAATAAGTAAGTGATAAAAATTTTAAAATGATTTTACTGCTTTAAAGTCCTTTGACCTTTAATAATGTGTGGATGCACCCTGATGTGCTACGCATTCTCCAACGCGCCTAGGCATGCTTCTGATCAGGTGGTCAATGTCCTCCTGTGGTATCTCATTCCAGGCAACCACCAACTCCTCTCGAAGTGCTTCTAGAGTCTGAGGAGGACGTTGCAAATTGAGTAATCTCCTACGCATCATATCCCACACGTGCTCAATTGGGGATAAGTCGGAAGATCTTGGTGGCCATGGTAACAATGTGACATCATTATGTTGAAAGAAGTCTATTGTGACCTTTGCAACATGTGGTCGGGCATTTTCTTGTTGGAAAGTTGGATCTGCCAGGGTGTCAAGATAGGGTAAAAGATGGGGTTCTAGAACTTCGTGGATATAACGATACGCGTTCATGTTACCTCTGATGAAGATTAAAGGTGACCTGGAACCATAAGCTATAGCACCCTAAACCATAACTCGAACAGTGTGATGAACATGTCTTTCAACAAAAAACTGTGAATTCCCCCTTTCACCACGTCTCCTTCTAACCCTGGCACGACCATCGTGCATGCCTAAACAAAATCGAGACTCGTCACTAAAGACAATACTGTTCCATTCCTGATCCCAGAGTGACCGTTCTCTGCACCACTCAAGGCGATTACGTCGGTGTTCTCAAGTTAAAGGGAGGACCCAGTGTGGCCGGTATGAGAACAAGACAAAACTTCTCATTCGTCGGTAAACACTTCACATGCCAATAGGTCTTCCGTGTTCTGCAAACCATTCATTTGCAATCGACCTGGTAGTGGAGAAACGGTCCCTTAAGGCCAATAATCTCAGGCGGTCTGTTGTTCTACGGCGGCGTCCAGTGCCCCTTGCTCTTTGCGTACGGCCTTCTCGAAGCCATGCCTGAGAACACCTAACCACAGTGTCTGCACTTCTTTGCACTCAAACTGCAATTGCCCGAAAAGAAAGTCCAGCTTCCCGAAGTCCCACTATACGGCCCCTATCAAACTCACTAAGTTGACGAAATCGTACAGGTCTCCGTACTCTAGGCATCGTAACCGATCGTAAAGGATGTCAAGAACCAAAATCCGCCAACGTTGATTCTTTACTGCGGCTGAAATATTCATTTTTAGAGCGTTAGTGAATTAAAAAAAAGCAGTATAAACACCGGAATGTCCAACTGATAAGGCTGAAATTTTTTTCACTTGTTATTTACAGTAAGATAAATACATTCACCAACTTTTATTAAAATAAAACCATTTAAACTGGGTGTTCGGATTTATATGTCACTTAGTATACATAAATAAGCACTCTGATATATGAATTCGATTTTCAATTTTTCATTTTAATTACAGGTTGGTACAATTTGGAAGAATAAAGACAAAATACTGGAAATGTTTGAGAAAGGCCAAGCCACAAATGTGAAGAAAATTAAAAAGCTCACGAATTATAAGTTCCTCAGGGAGTTCTGAAATGGTTTTTTCAACGGAGAAATAAAAAAGTAACCATAAGTGGTGCTATACTACTCATTTGCGATGGACCTGGTAGTGGAGAAACGGGGTCCCTTAAGGCCAATAATCTTAGGCGGCGATCTTCACGGTCTGTTGTTCTACGGCGGCGTCCAGTGCCCCTTGCTCTTTGCGTACGGCCTTCTCGAAGCCATGCCTGACAACACCTAACCACAGTGTCTACACTTCTTTGCACTCTAACTGCAATTGCCCGAAAAGAAAGTCCAGCTTCACGAAGTCCCACTATATGGCCCCTATCAAACTCACTAAGTTGACGAAATCGTACAGGTCTCCGTACTCTAGGCATCGTAACCGATCGTAAAGGATGTCAAGAACCAAAATCCGCCAACGTTGATTCTTTATTGCGGCCGAAATATTCATTTTTAAAGCGTTAGTGAATAGAAAAAAAGCAGTATAAAAACCGGAATGTCCAACTGATAAGGCTGAAAATTTTTTCACTTGTTATTGACGGTAAGATAAATACATTCACCAACTTTTATTAAAATAAAACCATTTAAACTGGGTGTTCGGAATAATATATCACTTAGTATACTTTGAAATACGAGTATACGGCATCGCTAAGAACTTACCAATAATCTATTTTCATACATTTGTTTTGACCTACAGATGGCGTTCTTACCTGAAACAATAAAAACAATTTGAGTGAATACACCAAAACCTTGATGAAAAATTGTTTGTCTCTATATTTTTGTCGATATAAGATAAGCTTTAGACATAGTAAACCATAAATTATTTATTACCACCCAGTTAGCTTTCGGGGGAAAACGCTCTCACAGACAGAAAAGCAATCCGTTAAAGCATCAACATTTTTCAGTTGGTTCCACAATACCTCTGTATCTTATACTATACCATAATCGACCCACATTTAACCTACGGTATATTGGCATGGCGAGTTACATGCTCAACTTATATTTATGATTGTGCTATACAGGGTGTTCCTTAATGATATGCGAATATTTAAGGGTGTGAATCTTTATGAAAAATTAATGTTAGTTTGCTTTATAAAGTATGGTCCAAAAATGTTTCCTTACAAAAAGGTAAGTTTTAGGAAAAAAATGGAAATTAATTAATATTTTCAGAACCGCTTCAGATATTTCGCTGATATTTAGTACGCAGTGAAAGTTAATAAAGTTGCATATTTTTCAATGCAAAAATAATTTGTAGCGTCAACAGTGGCGTGCGTGCGAGTATTGACTTCGATATTTTTTAAGAAAAAAAATGGTATGCCAATGGTTTTCTGTCAATTAAAAATTATTTTTGAATTTCCCGATTAATTTAAAACGAATGATCTCGCTTGAGTTGCTTTCCTTCACACCCTTAAATATTCGCATATCATTAAGGAATACCCTGTATGTCAGCACCTATTTGGGATCATTCGCCAGGAAGTTCTATCATTGTAATGCGCTCAAAAATTGACCCGCAGTTTTAATCTCTCGAATAATATATTCAATAGAGACATTTCCTTTGTTCATTCTTTTTCTACTGCTCAATCATTCGGGCAGCATCCACCTTCGGACGTTCAATTCCATTCACCTTTCTATCGATGCGGTACGCCGGGCTGAGTACATTGATGAATGTCCTTCCTATCGCGCACCTTCCGTCTCGAACCGTCCAGCGACGGACAATTGCATCAACTTAATGATATGCTTTCAGATCCATCGACGACGACGCTATTTTTATACGGTGACACCCAGAGGAATCATCGTGTCACGCTTGATTAATAGACCACGATCTCGCTGCCTCCGTGCATTTTAAACAGTTTTTTTATTCGTGCGGTAGACAGAAAAGAGCGGAATATTGTTACAGTATGATTCAGTATGGATGCATAGACTGACAGGCAAAATCCGTGCGACATTTTCCAAGTTACAGACATGTCAAGGGTGAGCGGATAGACCGACAGACAGAAATAGGGTTCCATGATGAACATGTATACACCTTAGGAAAAACCATTGTTATACATGGGAAATCATTTCTTGGCAACAGCGCATCGGCTCGTCTACTTTCATCGCTATTCGTACATATTTCCTACCGTTAACGCGCGTGCCGTTGTCAAGTGCGATAAGGGATTCATGACTCACTCTGCGTTTGGGTTTTGTGTAGGAAAGCTGCGTCTTTATTTAATCCAAAATATCTTAAAAATGTACTCGCAAGAAGAAAAGTTTCAAATGATAGAATGGTACATCCAGAATAATTCAGCACGCGCGGTTGTTGAATTATTTGCGGTACGCTTCCCAGATCGGCCAATTCCGTCTCACGCAACGGTTATAAATACCTACGAAAAATTCAAGAGGGTGGGCTGCTTACATAAGTACCATAGCTGCATGCACCCTGAAGGTTGGAAACCAAAAATTAGCGAGAAAAGGGAGGAGATCGAAACTGCTGTTTGTGCCGCTGCAGAAGTATCTGAGTCATGCTCAAGCAGAAAAATTGCTGAAATGGTAACAATAGCCGATCTCACACCCAGAACAACAAGAAATATTTTGCATCGCAACGGCTATCATAGCTTCAAGGTTGGAACGGTTCAAGAAATATTTCCTTTAGACAAATACCGTCGAATGGAGTTTTGTGAAACGGTCATGGAGAAGGCGAACAGGGATGGAAGTTTTATTGGTAACATTTTGTTTACTGATGAATCCACATTCCCTCTCCACGGTCATCACAATCCTTCAGTCGTTCGGTATTGGTCTCGGGAAAATATACGCCTCAGTATTCCCGTCCGCACGCAGTATCCACAGAAACTGAATGTGTGGGCAGGAATTCTAGGTAATAACATTATCGGGCCGTTCTTTATTGATGGAACTCTTACGGCTGCAAAATATTTGGCGTTACTACAGACGCAGATTGTTCCTGCAATTAGGCAGCTTGGCATTGATCTCGCTAATATTTGGTTCCAACAAGATGGATGCCCGGCGCATAATGCGGCGATCGTACACACTTACCTTGAAAGTGTGTTCGGCCACCGGATTATTCTCGGTAACGGAACAATAAAATGGCCTCCTAGATCACCCCATCTAGCGCCCAATGATTTTTTCTTGTGGGGTTATGTGAAAAGTACTGTTTACACTTTCAATGAGAGAGCAGACAATTTGCATAACCTACAGGTGAAAATCGTTGAAGCGCTCGGGCAAATACAGCCTTCTACCCTCTTGAGAGTTCGTCAGGAGCTTTATAACCGCCTGACATACTGTTCATTGAATGAAGGAGACGTTTTTGAGCCCCAGCTGTGAAGGACCATTTGAAACATTTGTGTTCATTATTGCGTTTTATTTTTGAGAACTTATTTTTTTGTTAGAATATCTTTTTATTTTCGTTACACATTTTTAAGAGTGTACTATTTTTTGTTATAGTGGGTATCTTCTTATTTTTGTTATGAGACGCAACCTTTATTGCTACAAAACCAATTATCCATTCATAAAAATAAGTAGAGTGACTTAGGTGATTTCGTGAAATCTCGAAATCACCGAAATCGGTTCACAGGACGTCCAATCGAACTGGTGCGTAATGCGTGCATCTACTGTACTTCTTCTATCGACTCAACGCATACTGAAATTTGCAGCTGACTGCAGACCTGTATCACGAATGAGAATAATAGGCAGATACGCTGTATTGCCAATTTGAGTAGAGCTTCCCGAATTGGGGGGAATTTAGAGTTAATTGTTGATTCATTCAAGCTTTTAATCAGCATGGCCTAGACGTTAGAACTTCATAAAGATAACATTGAAGCTGAATGCTGCTGGAGTATAGTGTTTCGAATATTCAAAGCGGAGCGGGACACTATCCTCGTTCAATGGGTCATCAAGCCACGGTCTTTTCAACAAAGAAATTATTTTACGAAAATGCGTTATATTTTTATGATTTTGTCGTCACCAAATCTCTGTTTCTCAAAATGTACGTCTATTGTAGAATTTTCAGCAAACTAAGCAAGAAACGTGATCTAGTATTTACTCAACATTACGGATTTCTCGAAATACATTAAAAAATGTGACCTAGATACCTAACTGTCCCAAGCTCTTTAAATATAACACCTTAAACCAGGGTTACCAGGTGCTCAGTCACGTTGATTGTCATGTTGTACTGCGCAAGTCAGCAAACAATCTGGCGTAATAAACGTTAGGAATCATCAGGCATTGCCAGATTCCCGAATACCGGGCACCATAGTACCCGTTATAGTTGTCCTTCAAAGTTGTCAAATCGCCCCTATGGCGCAAATTCGCCACACCAGGCAACTGTGCTATAAACAAAGCCTATTTATCACTACTATTTGATAGTCATATGGTAGTTGTAGCCCTACCTAGCGGTCCATGATTTCTCTCAATACTGTTGTATCTCTACTGGCAACAAGAATAGGGATTACAAAATCATTTATACAACAATATACAAACATGAAAAATATGATTTGAACCATGAAACATTAATACAATTTTAATAGTTTGAACTTTTTTCATTTTTGGAATACTCTTATGTGGAATCCGCAGCTATTTTTCCCGAAATTTGGGTAGACTTAGATTTCTTAGAAATATGAAATATTGGTATCGGCAACTCTGCGAATGGGAGAAACAAATCGCATTTGTTGAGCGCATCCGTCTAAGCGGCAGGCGCCAGCGCCCGTTCTGCCATCTCTCTTTTATCACTCTTCTACTTTACCCCGTTGTCCGTCACACTCCGACGCTACCAGATAGGATCCTACAATCGAGTGTCTTTCACGCACCTACATACTTTTGTATATTTCCATCTCTTCCTGATCATAATGTATAATAATGTTTTTTCCCAAGGTGTATAGAAAACAATATCTGATTTTCTAAATTTTTGCGATTACGATACAGTAATGACCGCTTATAACGAACCTCAAGGGACCGACGAAACTGCTTCGCTATAAGCGAAGTTCGTACTAAACGATAAATAATGCTAATACCAGAAAATATTTTTCATTAGTTTATTATTCAACCAGTGGTATATAAAATGTTTGCAATAGTATACAGGGTTATCCAAATTAAGTGTCCACCATTAGTAACTTTGTTATTAGTGAAAATACAAAGTTGTTTGAATTAGCAAACTAGTAGCATTTTTAACGCTGGTCAAAATGAGAAATAAAAAAAAACAATTGAGAGTCGTTATTTTGATTTTTTTCAGTAAAATAACATTTTTTTAAATGGAAACCCCTGTATATTATATTTTTTTCTGTTAAAGCATCAAATTTTAAACAAAAAAGCTTACAATAACTTTTCTCCTAGGTTACAAATTGTTGAAGTTATGGCCTCCAATCTGAAACAATTAAATTGTATCGACAAACTTTATTTTCAACATCAACTTATAATCTAACAAAATACAATAACAATTTTTTTTAAAGAAGATGCTCGAAAACACCACCTTGTTCTTCAATACATTTTTGGGCACGTTTTTCAACTGCTCGAACTGTCTTAAGTATGGTCCTACCATCTATCTGGGTTATCTTTTCCCTAACTGCAGTCTTTAACGCGTCAAGGTTATCGTACCTTCGCTTGTAAATTTGGTTTTTTAAGTAACCCCACAAGAAGTAATCAAGTGGATTTAGATCTGGTGATCTGGGAGGCCACTGTATTGGGCCATTTGTTCCTATCCACTGATCATTAAAAGTAGTACTTAGAAAATGATAAGTACCTCTGGAGTTGTGGGCAGGTGCGCCATCTTGCTGAAAATGCAGATGATGTCTACTTATAAGATCCAATTCGTCTAAGAAATTAGTCAGAATTTCTGACATAAATTCCACATATCTTTCACCAGTTAGGGTTCCCTCATAAAAGAACGGGCCAACAATTTTTGAACCAATTATACCGCACCAAACGTTGAAACTGAAACGGACTTGTGGGCCTCTTGGATGTACTACAAAAGATTTTCTCTTGACCAATAATGGTGGTTTTTTCTATTAAACATTCCAGAACTTGAAAAATTTGATTCATCTGTCCATAAAAGGTAACGAAAGTTATTTACATTTTGGCGACAGAAGCTAAGATACCAATGGCAAAAAACAAGTCTTCTCCCTGGATCCCCTGCCAAAAGCATTTGAACTGGTCGGTACTTATACGGAATAAATTTGTATTTTTTTAAAATCCTTTGAACAGTACCATAACTGAAATTAGAGTCCTTGAGAATATCTGCTATTGATTTCTCACGATAATCTTCAAACTATCCAATAACTGCAATTTCCGTGGCCTCGCTTATTATGAATTCTTTTTTTGCCCTTGTTTTAGCAAAAACATTTTCGTTGCCCCTAAATTTTCGATAAAGTCTCAGAAAATATCGTTCATACGGTTGAATGCGAGCGGGATATAATTCACTGCTCTTGCTCTCAAGGAGGATTTTCTGCACACTAAATAGCATTCTAACATATCACACTTTTCTTCATGGGAGAACATTTTTCTTTAAATTAATGACACAATAAAGCTTATAAACAAGTATTTACACTAATGTTTGACATTATTTGATTTTATCATTGTTTTCCAAAGCCTTCTAGTTGCGAGTATGTCCAGTTTAACAATTTGTCGCTTATCTTAATGCTGTCAAATCGCGAACGCCATGTTGTTTTCATAGCCGTCTTAATATTATAATACTGCAAATAATTAAAAATATTTATCGTTATTTTGACTTTATTTTTGACTTTAGCGGAAAAGTCATTATGAACTTTTTTGTTTAAAATCTGATGCTTTAACAGAAAAAAATATAATATACAGGGGTTTCCATTTAAAAAAATGTCATTTTACTGAAAAAAATCAAAATAACGACTCTCAATTGTTTTTTTTTATTTCTCATTTTTACCAGCGTTAAAAATGCTACTAGTTTGCTAATTCAAACAACTTTGTATTTTCACTAATAACAAAGTTACTAATGGTGGACACTTAATTTGGATAACCCTGTATAATAATATCTGTAATCCACATTCATAAAAGTTTTTGAAAATCTTTCTTAAAAAAATCATTTATTTTAATTTGGTTTATTTTTGTGAAATGAATACAATTAATATGTAATTCCACTTCAGATAGTCGATCTAGCACACGCTGCGGAGTATTTTGTGACTGTAGGAAATGACGAACGCTGTCAATATGTCGAAGTGCTTCTGATGTGGTTGGAGTTGGTATCAGTTCCATACCGACAGATTCTTCATCTTTATTTTCCTTTTCTTCGTCACTCATTGAAATCGTTTTCACTATAAGGAAGATTGGCTCTAATATTGTCTGGAAGATCGTCTTCCTGTTGAATTTTCTACATCCACTCAACTAATGGCAGGTCATCGTCGGGATCAAAATGACCCTCAACCTCCAAGAAACCCCCATGCGTAAAACAATTTGAAATTGTTTCTTTTGTTACCTTCTGCCATGCCATATGAATAATGTTTATTGCATCCAAAAGATTGATTGTTAAATTTTCCCCGCCACTATCAATAAAACATTCTCGAGAGAAGAACTTCGCGATAACGGCTTTTTAAACTATGGATTAAACACTGATCCATAGGCTGCAGTTTAGAACTCGTGTTTGAGTCCAAATTTTTAACATCTGGTTGAGCTGGACAATTGTCCGCTAATAATATAACTTTTCGTTTTTCGCGGCGTAACTCAACATCCCAATTACGCAGTTCAGCATCAAAAATCTCTGAGGTCATCCATGTTCTTCTATTGGATTTGTAATAAACTGGCAACTGTGAAACGTTTTTAAAACATCGAGGGTTTCTCAATCTTCCAATTACAATAGCTTTCTTTTTTCTGTCCCTGTTAGATTTAATAATAATAATAATAATAAAGTGTCTTTATTGGCAACCTTCCATATTATGGCGAAGTTTAGCTTGATTGCTACTCTTCCACTTAACCATAATATGGACAAAACATCAAAAATTTATACAAGGAACATAATACATACAATATAAACAATTACAGAACAATGACGAGATTATACCATTTGCTAGCCAAGCATGCCAGAAAGCAAATATCGACATGAACATTAGAAGTCAACCAAATTGAAAATATTCGTTTAACAAAATCCCAAAAATAAAAATAAAATAAATTAACAACTCAGACATTGAGAGATGATTGTATCTCTAATAGCTGTTTTCTAACTGATTTTTTAAAAGAGAGTAAACTTTCTTGTTTGTTAGCCGCACTGACTGAATTGTAAAGCTGAACGGCATTATACGTGAAAGACCTCTGATATAATGAGGTGTAGTGAAGAGGAATATTCATGACGTAACATTCTTGAAATTAAATTCCTACGTGGAACTAACTTATTTACAAGGTAAATAGGTCTCTTGGTAAAGACTGTTTTACGTACAAAAACCAACATATGAAACTTGAAAAGATTATTGAGCTTCAGCCACCCCAGCTCACAGATCTTGGATGTAACATGGCTGTACCTACGAAGGCCGAAAACAAAACGAGAACAACAATTTTGAATTTTCTGCAATCTGGTTTTTGTTATGGAGTCAAGACAAGGATAAAACAGTATAAAACAGTAAAGCAGCTTAGACATAACTATTATTATAATTTGTCACTACAAGCACAGTGATTCTTTTTTTAGATAGCCTCCCACCCTCACACTTCTCGCCTTTGAATCTCAAGGTCCTGTCAGGTGTAAGCTTAAAGAATAACCCAGTTTGTATTGAATATGTCCTCGTCTTTGAAGTTCCTTCTAATGATTGGCCACTTGTTCCGCAACCAGTGATTCACACAGTCCATATCAACTGCAGCAGACTCTCCAACAATTTTTCCACTGGTAACGTCATGTCGTCTTTTGAATCTTTCGATTCAGCTTCTACTAAATTCAGGTTCTTCACTCAGTTCTTCATATTTCAATATCTTCTTCCCAAGGTCTTCACCCTTCGATTGCAGTACTGGTTACTTTTTTATTTCTCTGTTGAGAAAACCATTTCAGAAGTCCCTGATCAACTTTATAATTCGCGAGCTTTTTAATTTTCTTCACATTTATGTTTTGGCCTTTCTCAAACATTTCCAGTATTTTGTCTTTATTCTTCCAAATTGTACCAACCTGTAATTAAAATGAAAAATTGTAAATCAAATTCATATCTAAGAGTGCTTATTTATGTATGTTTAGGACATGTTATTCTGCAGTACTCACCATTGTTTTATTTAATCCCACTTCAAAACAAACTTCACTTCGCTTCACACATCCTTGCAATCTTTTGACGATATCGTATTTACTATTTAAAGTAAGAGCTTTACGTGTTTTCTTAGAAATTGCGTCACCCATGATTTCAAGAGTGCAGGACACTGGATACAACGAATAAAGAAGGTATCAGACTAAATAGCGGAGACGATTGCTCATACCCCACCATGCGGTCGGAAGATTCCGGTTACCTGATTCTGGTAAAATCCAGTTTTACGCTGGTTATAACCGAAAAATTTGACGAATATATCAAACATTTAGGTTCGTTTTATCAGGCGGTTCGTAATAATCAATTCAGTCGGTACCTTATCAATTAGTTCGTTTTAAACGGAAGTTCGCAATAAACGGGTTGTTATAAGCGGACATGACTGTACTTCCTTTGCCAGCAACGTGGGAAGTAAAAAATATCGGAAAAAACTTGACGAGACTAAGGCGGACATAAAAACAATACAAACCGAACAGTAAGGTCGGCCGTGCTTTTCTGTGGCTACAAAAGCTGTCCTCTTTTAAAAAAAAAGTTGAAATCACGATTCTGAAATTCCATTCCAGCGTGACTTTTGACTTCTATTCACACCACACTACGGTGGTCTTGATTCCCGAATACATACCTCAGAAAGCCCAACTCAATCACTTAGCAGTGCACTTTTTCGGTACGCCTCTGTTTCATTAAATATACTCTTGGTCCCACTAGGAAGCACAAAGGCTGACGTGCGCCTTGTCGATGATCCGTCTGAACAGCCAACGTGATCGTTGACATCACGAACGTCATTATCCTATTAAGGGAATTACTGGAAGCATTGACCTGCGACATTTTCCATTCGAATTGGCGCTCCGACTTTTTCCGGGATTCCTTAGACTTCATCCACGTTACGCACGTGTCTGGCAAAGTGGTTCAGTGAACCACAGGATCCGAATCGTGTTGATGAGTCCTAATGAGGACGAAACAATCGCCGTATACAAGGATTGCAAGGACTAAAACAGCCATAGAGATGAGAAGATTAATTCATGATCCAACAGTGACTTTGGCCCCGTGTCGCCACAATCTTTAATCCACTATTAAAAGGTAATCGGAGATTTTATCGTGGTAATTTGTATGAACGCTTTCCACCACACTTTAATTCGGGATTAAAAGCAATAATTGAAGTTAGTCAGCCATTTTGGCCGAATATATACTAAGTGACATATAAATCCGAACACAAAGTTTAAATGGTTTTATTTTAATAAAAGTTGGTGAATGTATTTATCTTACTGTAAATAACAAGTGAAAAAATTTTCAGCCTTATCAGTTGGAAATTCCGGTTTTTATACTGCTTTTTTTTAATTCACTAATGCTCTAAAAATGAATATTTCAGCCGCAGTAAAGAATCAACGTTGGCGGATTTTGGTTCTTGACATCCTTTACGATCGGTTACGAGGCCTAGAGTACGGAGACCTGTACGATTTCGTCAACTTAGTGAGTTTGATAGGTGCCGTATAGTGGGACTTCGGGAAGCTGGACTTTCTTTTCGGGCAATTGCAGTTAGAGTGCAAAGAAGTGTAGACACTGTGGTTAGGTGTTGTCAGGCATGGCTTCGAGAAGGCCGTACGCAAAGAGCAAGGGGCCCTGGACGCCGCCGTAGAACAACAGACCGTGAAGATCGCCGCCTAATATTATTGACCTTAAGGGACCCTTTCTCCACTACCAGGTCCATTGCATATGAATGGTTTGCAGAACACGGAAGACCTATTGGCATGCGAAGTGTTTACCGACGAATGAGAAGTTTTGGCTTGTTTTCATACCGGCCACACTGGGTCCTCCCTTTAACTCGACAACACCGACGTAATCGCCTTGAGTGGTGCAGACAACGGTCATTCTTTGATCAGGAATGGAACAGTATTGTCTTTAGTGACGAGTCTCGATTTTGTTTAGGCATGCACGATGGTCGTGCCAGGGTTAGAAGGCGACGTGGTGAAAGGAGGAATCCACAGTTTTTTGTTGAAAGACATGTTGATCACACTGTTGGAGTTATGGTTTGGGGTGCTATAGCTTAATGTTCCAGGTCACCTTTAATCTTCATCAGAGGTAACATGAACGCGCAGCGTTATATCCACGAAGTTCTAGAACCCCATCTTTTACCCTATATTGACACCCTGGCAGATCCAACTTTCCAACAAGATAATGCCCGACCACATGTTGCAAGAGTCACAATAGACTTCTTTCAACATAATGATGTCAGATTGTTACCATGGCCACCAAGATCTCCCGACTTATCCCCAATTGAGCACGTGTGGGATATGATGGGTAGGAGATTGCTCAATTTGCAACGTCCTCCTCAGACTCTAGAAGCACTTCGAGAGTAGTTGGTGGTTGCCTGGAATGAGATACCACAGGAGGACATTGACCACCTGATCAGAAGCATGTCTAGGCGCGTTCGAGAATGCGTAGCACATCAGGGTGCATCCACACATTATTAATGGTCAAAGGGCTTTAAAGCAGTGCAATCATTTTGAAATTTTTACCATTTACTTATTATGCTTCATTAAGTACTTATACAAAATTTTATTAAAATAAAACCATTTAAACTGGGTGACAGTTGACATTGTATTTGGAAAAATCATCTTAAATATATACTAACGATTGCGTATTTTAATAGACAAGTGATATGTGTTTTATACTTATAGGATAGTGTTTTGGAAAAATTATTGTTTGTGTTTGAGCAAAATATTATTGGGGAGATTATATAATATGGCGTATCAAGACGAGAGTGAGAATCATTATTTTATCATTCGGTGCACACGATGGATTCGTGAACGAAAAGCTCTCTTTAACAATTTGGATGATGTAGACTTCCATGTGCGATTCAGATTGTCCAAGGTATGCTGGATTCTGTCATCAGCATCTCTTATCTTCATATTTCACATTTGGATCTCATTTTATTTTATATTTGGACGACTCGCAAATTTAAACATCTTTACACAAACGTCATATTAGTAATATGTGAAAAGTCAGATCATAATAACGATGGCCACCCAAAGACCGCACTGTCGGGCCTTGATGCATGGAGCCTAAATATTGCCTTCTTTTACGCTGTTGCCACGACATGTTTTGAACGTATCATTCATTGAAATGCCCCGATAATTTTTATCCCCGATTACACAAACCGAGATTTTCGTAAAACTGTGTCTATTGTTTTCATTTTTCTCTAACTCTCTTTGAAACCAGAATGCAGAATGTGGTAACTTTGAACATCCCTCAGTTCTTCTAAACAGAGGTTTTAAAATGTCCCATTAACATGATGCATGGTTGTGTAAATTCCTACGCCACTGATGAGGCTAAGTAAAGACAAAACATGAATATGGTTCAAACGACGCTATGGTCAAATAGGATTACTCTTCTAGAACATTACATGCAATCTTCTATGCCTAATTTCACTAAATTCAGCGTATTTTCAAAGTAGCACGCGTTGAATACGGATTTAACATCAAATATTTAAAAACATTTTTTTCAAAAAAGAGTAGTCAAACATTTCTCAAGAGATGCGAATCGTATATAATTGAATACCTTATTAAAAATGCATAATATGCTTCATAAAAGACGGTGGAGTACACAATAATAATAGTAATAAGTAATAAAAATTTTCACTTTTCTTCCTGATTTCTATGCCAGTAGTGTAGTTTCAGACACGAAACAATATTTTTATGTATTGGCTATGCTGTTAATACTACACGTACAAAATTTTAAGTCAACGTCTTAACACACTCCGAAGTCATAATTTTTGTTCTATATCAAAATTAAAACTTGAACTTCAACAACACTTTGGGACCCATGCTTAGAAGAACTTCTTCCAATTTTCCGAGTCATCAAGCACAGTTAGGTTGTGATATTAGCAGCGCCGTGGGCACCGGGCTTAACGTGTTGCAAGCTTCAACGAAGTTCAATGGTTTTTCCACTCAGCTGCTCAGCTCACTAGTCAAAAGCTCAAGATCGCATGAACGATTATTAATTTTTGTTGATAGTATAGCGAGATAATAACCAGCCGGATGCAATGGTAGCGACTAAAAGTGGCGAGCTCCAAGCAAGAGAATTCGAAACTAAATAACTATCTCGCTGAAAATATACCAGGTGTTTTAAATGTAACCCTCACTATTGCGATATCGGAAACCAAATTTTTCTAAAATCGTTTTAGATTTCTCCTGACTTGAAGTTTGTATAATTAGAATTTCAATATGACGTTTCGTCTCTTGTCCTCCAACATCACTTAATTTTTGTTGTAATGGACGCCCTATTGGATGTATAACGTGTCATATATTGACATTGCCAAACTTTACTTATTTAAAAAAAAAAACAGAATGTGCTAGGTAGGCCTTGAAATTATCAGATAGTCAGATTTACCACAAAATCATTTTTATTTTTTCCTGACTTGAATTGATGCTGGAAGTCGACGTCATATTGAAATTTTGATTATGCCATCTAGTAGAGAAGAAACATTGGGAATGTTAATCTACTACAACACTACAAATGAAGTCAGGAAAAAATAAAACGATTTTGGGAAAATTAGATTATTCCGTCTCTCTCAGGAATTTTGAAACTTTCTGAGCGGCATTCTGTTAGTTACTGAATACGCAATTCTGTCTCGATTTAAGTGACTGCGTTTGAGACAGTTAACCACAATATACTTTTGAAGATCTTAGAATTAATAGGTTTTCGTGGAAAGATGTATAATATAATGGAAAATTATTTATCAAATAGATCGTAATCAGTAAAATTATTAAACTCATATAGTAAAGAAATGTTTGTTAAATATGGTGTACCACAAGGTACAATTTTGGGTCCTCTGTTATTCGATATTTATTTACACGATATATTCAAAATTAATAGTACTGGTAAAATAGTCAGTTTTGCAGACGACACTGCTATACTCTATAAAGGAAAGGATTGGAGCGACTTAAAAGATGTTATCCAAAATGACTTTTGCAAAATTATTCAGTGGTTTAATAACCGAAAATTAACAATTAACTTTACTAAAACTCATTTTTTACCATTTTCATCACTGTCTAATCATTTACCAAAATATAAGCACCTTCGCTTTAAGGTAAATGATAAAAATCTAAAAATCAATAGAGTTAATGATACAAAATATTTAGGAATTTCTAGATCCCCACTTGAGATGGGATGTACATATTTCTTACATACTAAAGAAAATTAGATTCATAGCATATAAAATAAAATTTCTAACCGGTATATTACCTGAATATATAATTAAACATAGTCATAAATGAGCAAAAAATGGTCCTAAACCAAACAAATCTTTAATGAAATGATGTCACCTGTATTTAGCTCCAAAGTTGTACATAAATTTACCAAATAATTTAAAACAATTACGCAATACACTAGGTTTCAAAATAAGATTACAAAAATGTATTAACACGATTGGGAGAAATCACATTAATAGAATAATCTCAAATATTACACAATAAATGCTCTATCATTCTTACCAATAACTTTTTTCTCTCTATTTTTTTTATCTTTTGCAATTCAACATACATATGATCCATGCACAGGCGTTGTCCTCCTATGGATATATTATATTTATTTACTCGTTTCATGTTCCCTGTATTTTAGAGTAAATAAATATTATTATTCATACGAGAAATACCACCATTTTCAATTAATTTGGCAACATACTAATTTAGTTCTGCATTTTCGTGGTTATCATCGTATAAACAGTTAAAGGTAGGTTTCTTTATACATAATCAAATTAGAATAACGCGAAGAAAACTGGCGTGTCGCCTCTTCTCGCCTTGTTCTCTTCCAATTGCTTTGTCTCCGTGGACGTGCAACTTTATCCAGTTGAGACTGACATAGTAATTGCAACGACTACAGTTTTTTTAAATTTTGGTAATGCAACGGAAGAGAATCGCAAAACGCATCGTACGCCACTGCTAACGCGGTGTATTTTTGAAAAACGGCGAGATCCGCGCGCACCGAGTTTGTCGATACAAAGGGACAACGCGCTAGCACTGGCGTACGGCGTACCTCACTTTCTCTCTCTCTCTCTTCTCTTATTTTGGTACCAGAGTGTAAACTACAGACACTGCTGTCAATAATTGTTTAATCAAGTAAATACTATGATTATTTAATCATATATGCACATAGTAGAGTAGATAAGCGAAATAAAATGGAAATAAAGTTATCAAAAATTGACGAGCGACACCAAAAGTTCGTCGAGAATACCGATAAATAATATAGTTTTAATTGACTTGTAATCACGCGAGGCCCTGTAATTACTGTGATAATACAGAATACAGGAAAACGAATTACCGACTGACTGAGAAAATAGAAAAATAATCCAGTTGAAGGTGTATAGATAAATATTTTACTACACAGTTTTATTAACTCCATAAAAAAATGTGTATAAGAAAGGGAACAGAAATCACGATCACATCATATCCCAAGATATGAGCTAGTCGGCAGGGGTATTATGTAACTTGAAAAGTGGTGTTATCCAGGTATTTTTTGATATATAGGTTTTTTACGTAACAAGCCTGCCGATCATTGTGAAAAACCGATTCCGATGGTTCACATTCCGATCATTTTGATCGATTCCGATTCGATGTGAACGAACATCGTAACGATCTACAAGGTTATTATTTTGGTGTTGAGTTTGGATCGTTTTGTTATTACTGTCAAATCATTTTGATTTTAAAATCGCAGAATATGAAACCGAGGACAAAATAGTATTAAAAGAGGTGAAAAAACATATAAGAAAGCCGACTGTGAAGCAGTTCAGGCAGCAGACAAATCTAAAGTTGTTGTACACAGGGTAGCACAAAAAATAAATAAAATAATAAAGTATTTACCGAAATAGGGCTGTAAGTGGCGCCCTCTAGAAGTTTGGACGTAAAAAATAACGGATTCTTGTTTGTGTAAAAATAGTCTACTCGTATGTAATTACCATATCCTATTTCCAAAATGTTTCCCCAGTTGGCGTGTGAAATAAAATGAGAGCCCAATTAGCACATGAAACCAAAGAAATCAAAAGCTGTATTTTTTATAAACCGCTTAATGAAACAGCTCCAACAGCTATTGACCGTGCTGTCAATAAACATTGTCCGATACAAAATGTGGACATGTCTATGAATTTGTGTACCTACACCTATGTAAATTGCTTTTCGTGTTGAATTATATTTGATTCATTTACACGCGCCGATAATAAATATTTACTGGGTATTATTCAGTTGTTACCTGCCGTATTCGCTTGATTAGAATTATGATTTACGTAAATTCTATTAGCCGAACGATTTATGCGATTTGGAAACGGAATCTGCCAGCGTTATAAAATCTACTTATGGCATGCTTAGTATTCATTTTGCACGTGATAGAAAGTGGGCATTAATAAAACAAATGATTATTTATTATTACAAAATAGTATGTTAATGAGCAGATCACAACACTATAAGCTCATGTATACTAAGTGACATAAATCCGAACACCCAGTTTAAATGGTTTTATTTTAATAAAATTTTGTATAAGTACTTAATGAAGCATAATAAGTAAATGATAAAAATTTCAAAATGATTGCACTGCTTTAAAGCCCTTTGACCTTTAATAATGTGTGGATGCACCCTCATGTGCTACGCATTCTCCAACGCGCCTAGGCATGCTTCTGATCAGGTGGTCAATGTCATCCTGTGGTATCTCATTCCAGGCAACCACCAACTCCTCTCGAAGTGCTTCTAGAGTCTGAAGAGGACGTTGCAAATTGAGCAATCTCCTACCCATCATATCCCACACGTGCTCAACTGGGGATAAGTCGGGAGATCTTGGTGGCCATGGTAACAATGTGACATCATTATGGTGAAAGAAGTCTATTGTGACTCTTACAACATGTGGTCGGGCATTATCTTGTTGGAAAGTTGGATCTGCCAGGGTGTCAAGATGGGGTTCTAGAACTTCGTGGATATAACGCTGCGCGTTCATGTTACCTCTGATGAAGATTAAAGGTGACCTGGAACCATAAGCTATAGCACCCCAAACCATAACTCCAACAGTGTGATGAACATGTCTTTCAACAAAAAACTGTGGATTCCTCCTTTCACCACGTCGCCTTCTGACCCTGGCACAACCATCGTGCATGCCTAAACAAAATCGAGACTCGTCGCTAAAGACAATACTGTTCCATTCCTGATCCCAGAGTGACCGTTGTCTGCACCACTCAAGGCGATTACGTCGGTGTTCTCGAGTTAAAGGGAGGACCCAGTGTGGCCGGTATGAAAACAAGCCAAAACTTCTCATTCGTCGGTAAACACTTCGCATGCCAATAGGTCTTCCGTGTTCTGCAAACCATTCATTTGCAATGGACCTGGTAGTGGAGAAACGGTCCCTTATGGCCAATAATCTTAGGCGGCGATCTTCACGGTCTGTTGTTCTACGGCGGCGTCCAGTGCCCCTTGCTCTTTGCGTACGGCCTTCTCGAAGCCATGCCTGACAACACCTAACCACAGTGTCTACACTTCTTTGCACTCTAACTGCAATTGCCCGAAAAGAAAGTCCAGCTTCCCGAAGTCCCACTATAAGGCCCCTATCAAACTCACTAAGTTGACGAAATCGTACAGGTCTCCGTACTCTAGGCATCGTAACCGATCGTAAAGGATGTCAAGAACCAAAATCCGCCAACGTTGATTCTTTACTGCGGCTGAAATATTCATTTTTAGAGCGTTAGTGAATTAAAAAAAAGCAGTATAAAAACCGGAATGTCCAACTGATAAGGCTGAAAATTTTTTCACTTGTTATTTACAGTAAGATAAATACATTCACCAACTTTTATTAAAATAAAACCATTTAAACTGGGTGTTCGGATTTATATGTCACTTAGTATATAAACGGTAAACGGAGTCCTCGGGTAAGTAGCGTAACATGCATAAAATAAAAAGTTCGTAGCTTCACTGTTCCACCTATCGTAATATACAGGGTGGGCCAAAAGTTCCTGACTGATTTTAAAAATTCATAAGTTTTTCCCAAGTTAACGTATTTGATTTTTTTTTTCAGATCTACATAGTAGAGCTCGGGATATTTTAGAATGGAGTTACTTAATCTAATCCAAAGAACAAAAGTATACTATACACCTTCAACAATCTCTCATTAGGTCACAACTTAAAACTTAATCCGGAAAAATCGCATGTAATGATTTTTGGTAACAAGTTGGAGTTTTTGAAAGCTAATCTCAATATAATGGCTAATAATTCAGAATTGAATTTTGTTGAAAGTACAAAAAATCTCGGTATAGTTTTAAATTCTCAGCTTAGATTTAACGATCACCTAAAAAATCTTATGCAAAAATCATTTTGTTCTCTAAAAGTTTTGTATAATAACAGACACATACTAAACAGATCACTAACAAAAAAAAATTGTGTGAATCCCTAATTCTTACCAATTTCAATTATTGCGATTTTGTCTATGGGTTTTGCTTAGATCAGGCAAGTAGAGGTCGGATTCAGAAGGTGCAAAATGCATGCCTCAGGTTTATCTATGGTCTGCGTAAGTTTGATCATATATCTTATTTGTATAAAGAAATTAAATGGCTTAAAATGAATGAGCGTCGCACTCTCCATTTTTCTAGCTTTTTATTAAAAATTATAAACACGCCGGGTTCACCTGATTCTATAAGAGAACGCTTAATTTTTCGACATTCTGTTCATGATATAAATGTAAGATATTTAAAAAAATTAACTATGCCGCTTCGTAGTAGTGCATTGTTTCAACGATCATTCTCATACAATGCTGTTAAACAATTTAATTCAATTCCCAACCAGTTCCTTAATCTTTCTCTTTCAAGTTTCAAAATACAATCTAAGAAATATTTGCTAAATAGAAATCTGAATTAGATCTGATTAGAATAGAGATTGAAGTTTGTCATATAGGTATACAGGGTGTCCGCAAAGTTGGGGTTTCCCTTTACACGACGTGTAGATCTTGAAAACATAAGCAATTTTTCTTACTACCATATACACCAATGTCATAAGGGAACCGAGATAAAGGGCTCTGCAACATCAAAAATATCTGAATACCGTCCTGTAGCCGCGACATCCCCGAGTGGTACTAGGACACTAGCTCAACCCGACGACTGAACTGGGTCGGGGTTACGGTTACGCGTGTAGAGATAATCGCGTAGACGAGAATCCCTCAACAAGCACTAGAGACGTGGCTAGAGAAGTGCAAGTATCAAAAACTAAAGTGTGGCAAACGCTGCGTGAAGAGGGGCTGCATCCGTTTCACGTCCAACGTGTACAAGCCCTTCAACCTGACGATTTTCCAGCAAGAGTGCGGTTTTGTGAGTGGTTGTTGCATCAACATGACAATAATCCGGACTTTTTGAAGTACATATTGGTGACAGACGAATCTACGTTCACGCGTAATGGGGTGAATAACTTTCGCAACACTCATGTTTGGTCAGTAGAAAATCCGCACGGTGTCCGTCGGGCACATTTTCAACAAACATTTTCGGTGAATGTTTGGGCTAGCATGGTGAACGGTATGCTCATTGGACCATTTATTCTCCAAATCGATAGGACGGGATGCAATACCTAGACTTTTTACGCAACATTTTGCCTTCCTTGTTTGCCTGCGTCTGCTCGGTAGCGTATCAGCTGATTTCATTTTCTGTTGGAGCGGTATGATTTCGGGCAGAGACGTACTTAGCCCTTCTCGTCAACTGGAGAATGAGTACTTTTTCCTTTATTTTTTTTTACTTGGTCGGCCTCGTTTCACTACACATTACCTTTGTTATTTCAAGGGTAGTTGTTTCTGAAAAGGAAAACCCTAACTTTGCGGACACCCTGTATTAGAAAAAATATGTCAAGCAAATTTTATAGTAACCAGTAACCAAATTTTATAGTAACCAGTATTAATTAATATCTTTTTGAAATTTTAATTTACTTTCAGTCCATTTAGTGTTAGCACGTGATTATTATTATGATTATTCTGTATTGTTGTTTAAGACTTATTACTATTATTATTTTTTTTTTTGTCTTATTTTGGTTCAGTAGAGTAGCTTTAAGCTAGACTTGCGCCAATATTAGGCAATGTATTCTATATATTTTTTTCTCTAAATTACCTTTGTAAAAAGATTATTTGTTTGATTCGATAAAGCCATTTATTATAATTATTATTATTTTTTTTCTTAAAAAATATAAATAAGTCAATACCCGTACGCACGCCACTGTTAAAGCTAAAAATTATTTTTGCACTGAGAAATATGCAACTTTATTAACTTTCTCAGCGTATTAAATATCAGTGAAATATCTGAAGCAGTTCTGAAAATATTAATTAATTTCCATCTTTTTCCTAAAACTTCAACACTCCGAGTTATTGTAAGAAAACATTTTTGGACCATAGTTTATAAAGCAAACTAACATTAATTTTGCATGCAGATTCACATCCTTAAATATTCGCATATCATTAAGGAACACCCTGTATATGGATGATATAATGAACCTTTTGTCTTATATGGTCAGAAACTAGAATAATGTTAATTATATCATTGTTTCTGTCCGTGCCTCAGCACTATTGTGTAGCAAGCTGCCGTCTAATGGACCATCACACTCTCTATATCGCCATGTCCAAACTGCAAAAACAACGCTCGTTCCTGTTATGCGTAATGGACACAGCTAGACAGCAAGTTTTCTCTTGCAATCATAGTAGTAATCCATTAAGTCCTGCCATGCGGAAACTTTTTGTGTCCTATGAAAAATCCCATTCGGACAAAAGGTGTTTTTTGTCCGGATAGTAGGGCTTCGTTTCGGTGTGTGATTTATATAAAGGTATGGGCGAGGATACCAGAAGGCAGGAAGAACCGTTGTTATACTGGGTGTTGTACTCATTTGTTTTGTAAATATATGAGACAATAATAATAATCTTTATCCAAAGTAAAGGGTTGTCCAATAGGGACACAGGAAAGTAAACGTCAATTTGACATAGACGCCATCTTTGTTTTCTGTCAGCGACATGTCATTTTGTTAGTTGAATGTTTACCTATGGAGTCGTATTCGATTGAAGACCGGATTAAAGTTATTCAAGAGCACTACAAAAATGGTGCAAAAATAAAAAACACATTTCGCGCGCTTCGTGAACATTTCGGTCGCAACAACCGCCCAAACGAAATAACCATCGGTCGTCTGGTGCGTAAATTCGAGGCAACAGGTTCTGTGGCAAATCTGCCAGGCTTTGGCCGGCGAAGGAGCGTTCGCACACCGGAAAATATTGCTGTTGTGAAGGAGAGTGTGAGAGACGATCCGAAACAATCAACAACGCGTCGATCCCAAGAATTGTGCATTTCGAGAACCAGTTTGCTCTGCATTCTCCACAAGGATTTGAGTGTACACGCTTACAAGATCCAATTGACGCAAGAGCTGCGTCGGGGCGACCATTTTTCGCGCCGAACGTTCTCAGATTGGCTCCTTGAACACGGCCAAATTGATGCCAATTTTTCATCAAAAATCATGTTCAGCGACGAAGCGCATTTCACTTTGAATGGGACGGTAAACAAGAAAAAATGCCGCATCTGGGCGAACGAAAATCCCCGTAAGTATCAAGAGCAGCCGATGCATCCTCAAAAAGTGACTGTGTGGTGTGCATTGTGGTCAAAAGGCATCATCGGACCTTACTTTTTCGAAAATGCGGCCGGGGACGCCGTTACCGTCAATTCTGAGCGATATCACGTGATGATAGAGGACTATTTTTTGCCGCAAATTGAAGGAATGGATATGGACGATCTTTATTTTCAACAAGACGGTGCAACATGCCACACAACCAACGTCAATATCCATCGATTGCAGTCCTTCTTCGGTGATCGCGTGATTTCGCGCAGAGGAAATGTGCCATGGCCACCAAGATCGTGCGATTTGACTCCCTTGGACTTCTTTTTATGGGGATATTTGAAAAGCAAAGTCTACGTCAACAAACCAGCCACCCTCCAAGAACACAAAAACAACATCATTGCCGAGATAAATGCCATAGAACCGACCATGTTGCAAAATGTCATTGAAAATTTCGACCATCGCGCGGACGTCTGTAAATCCAGTCGTGGTGAACATTTGAGCGATATTATTTTTCATACATAAATGGTATAAATGAACCTTCAAAATAAAGTACCCAACTTGATTTGAATATCAATCTTTCTTGTTTTAATATGCGTTTACTTTCCTGCGTCCGTTTTGGACAACAACATACAATAAAATAAATAAATGTAAAACAATGGATCCAAAGAAGGCATTGGACCAGTAATTTTATGTGCAACTGAATAATAGAAATCATAAATAAGTGTAACATAGAGGTATATAGAAGTAATTTGAAATGCTCATTTCGAGTATTGTTAAAAACTGCTAAAATGACACAAATGCCTATTTGGACTGAGAAAATCGGATTTTGGGACCCTCAGTCAATCACAACAAAAAAACTCTTTATCTTCAGTTTACTATCAATCACTGGTAACAATTCTTGGCGCCGTTTTTTTTATGGAACACTCGCAACTTTGATTTACAATGTTATTGGTCAACCCCAGCTACATACTTTTAAACGATCGTGATTGCGCTTCACAAAAGCGACACAATAAAACGATTTGTTTTTCCACAAAGGTAAACAAAATTCCAGTAGCTCTTGCTCGATTTCGGGCGTACATTTATTAACCCAAGCCTACTAGCTGCCTTGATTAAATTTGGAGTGGTATGTACGAGTACATGAACACCCGTTATTTGATGTAAATGGATTTTTTGCAGTCTCGTGTATCAGATCATTATGAGTAGTCCAGCGTGGTATTACTGACCCTTACGTTGGTAAGAAGAAAACACACAGATTCTTGAAATCTCTGATTTTTACAGCCAACCACAAAAGAGTCTCATTAATCGGGGCGGCTAGCAGTCCAGATCTGTCACCTATTGAAACTTTGTGGCACGAGATGAAACAGGTTCTACGACAACATCCTGCTCGTACAATCACCGAACTGAAACAAAAGCTTCAAGAAATATGGGATTGTTTTACACCAAATTTTTGCCAAAACTTGGTTAACACTATGCCCCAAAGAATTTCAGCCGTAATAAAAAATAAAGGTGATGTTACCCAATGGTAATCTTTCAATTGTTGCTTTGTTAACTTCGCGTATTTATTCGCACATTGTTTATTTGTTCGGATGTTCTATTAGTTATAGGTCTAAGTGATTTCAAATATGTATTTTTTACGAATAGAGTGTATCTAAAATGTTTTTGAGAAAATAAATTGTTTTAGACGTCATGTTTAGTTTATAAAGGCATATTTTGGTACAAATCTTGAAGTGGGCCAACTGAAGTGGAAAGGAGCTCGTAATTTATTCGCCTTGTCTGTTATCTTTTGGTTATAGCCAAGAATACAGTGTTACCAGTCCATCGAAAAGAAAAACAGATTCTGACGCGTGGCTGAGATGATACCTCTGGTGGATGAAATGATGCCTGCCATTTGGATGCAGTGACGCATTCATAACTTGCGGTAATATTCCAGGAAGTATCTTCGCATCTGCTCGGCAAAATATTCTGATTAGGTTTTTTGCACAACCTTAATAAAAAAGAAAACAAATATCTGACGCAATTTTAGGTCTGGCAATATACAGATTCATTAAAAGGAAACTTTTCTTAATGAGATTATGCGACAAACCAATCAAAATATTTTTCTAAGCAGAATCGAAGATACGTCCTGTACTATAACTATCCACGTAGTCTATGGCGGCGATCCCGTCGGAAGTGACTGGGGTGGCTGTTGGATGTGTACAGGGCGATTTGTAACGGTTTCACCGTCCGATCGTATTTATTAAATCACTTCTCGATTATCATTTCATTAATCCCATCTCTAGTTTTTTTGCTTGGAAAATTTTCCGCTTGGAGCGCTTGATGCGGAGTTCCTGATCTGCGATCTTCCTCGCGCTTCTTTTTTCACCTGAGCCGCCGATCGAACAACGGCTAGAAATTTCTTCTCAGTAGCACAAGGTTATATAGCACCATGTACTAGAATTTTTCTAGAATGTGTGTCCGTATAGGACAAAAATGATTGGGGCCACCCCCTTTCTCTTTCCCTTTCACTTTGCCTAGCCTTGGCCAATATTTTCACCCATGCATGTACCTTGGCAGCGCCATCGCCTTTAACTTCGCCTACAACTGGTTGTGAAGCCACTATATGGAGGTCACCCCTCATAACTGGGACCTCCCCTTCAAGCCCCTGGCCATCCTGGCTTCAGTCGAGTAAAAATGGACCAGCGAAAGATAAGTCGATAGCGTTATAGCAGCGCCAAAGATGTAAAACTTATTTTGTTATTTTTGTAAAATTGTAATGTAATGAAAATGCCTTTTTTTTGTTAAATAAAATCTGTTAAATTTTTGTGTTCTGTTTGTTCTTCTATCCTCTAGCCATGCCATGGTCGACACACAGCTACACGCCTGTAGATGTCTTCATGCCACCGACTGAGCTACCGGAAGCTAATGGTAACCCCCTTTCTGTGATTGTGCAGAAAAGTTGGAATCTTCATTGCATTCCATCTTTTCTGGACTTTTTGCGGAAAGGAAGCGTCACAGATTAACTATGAGAAGTTGCTGCTGCAAGCCTGAAAGCAAAATAAAGCAAGGAGATGGTGTTCCAATGCCTTGCTTATGATGTTAAGCAAATAGATATTTTACTCCATCACATTCAGAATCCGTTTTTTCATACAGGAGCTCAGGTCGAGGTGTAATTGACCATCCAAAATTTATCTATGACTCATGAGTGTATCAGTGTCAAAAACAAAAATGTGATTCTGGCGGAGATGCTTGACTCAAGTATTCCTCTCTGGAAGGTGGCGAAGTTGCTCAAAAACGGAAAACGTGAACAAATCCAACACATCCATGGTCCTGGAGACATTGTCTTCAGGACAGAGGAAAAGGTTGACGTTTTCGTCGATGCCATGGAAAGACAGTTCTCTCCCGACTATGATCTTGATAATGACCTCGACGAGGAGCAACACATCGTAAGATCTGTCAGGAGATATTTTAGGGCCAACGGCGTCAGTGACAGTCGCGCTACCGTTGGTGATTTTTCTTCGTCACAATATTCTTCTTCAGAAGCTCCTTCAACCGAAGATCTGCTTAGCACATCAGCGGCATCTCCCGAGATCCCGCATTACACACCAGCAGAGATTCAAGGTCATATTAAAGACCTTAAAGTGCGCAAAGCACCTGGGGAGGATCAAATCACTAATAAGGCGCTGAAGCTGCGGAAGTCCTTGACTTATCTCGTGGCAATAGTCAATGCCATGCTAAGGATCCAGTACTTTCCATCCGCGTGGAAGATCGCTCAAGTTATAATGATTCCAAAGAAGGTGGGTTCGATATTTCCCCAGGATTATCGTCCCATTAGCCTGCTGTCAGCTCCATCTAAGCTCGCTAGACCTAGAGAATTTCTCGTCAGATCACCATGTGATTCCTGACGTACAATTCGGTTTTCGGTCTGAACATAGTACGGAGCTACAGGCGGTTAGGTTACGCTGGTGGAACGAGTAACCAGAGGATACACCCTTAACGAAAGTACTGGCATCTTGCCTGTCAACAACACGGCTGATTACATCTGGCGTCCCTCAGGGTTCGGCCCTTGGACCTATCCTTTACTCACTGTACATCCATGACGTCCCTAGTCCCAGCAACTGTGAAGTCTATCTCTATGCAGACGATACTGCATTGGTGGCTCAGTCGTGGTCTGGTGACCTAGTCCATGACAGGCTGCAAAGTGCGGTGGAGGAAGTATTAGATTGGGCGGATCGGTGGCTAATTAAAATTAACCATTCGAAAATGCAGGCAATGTACTCTACAAAAAGACGTCGCGGCGTTCGGTCTGAAGTTTCAATGAATGGACTTCGTATACCATGGGAATCCTCCGTTAAGTATCTCGGTGTCATTCTGGACAAAGGGATGATTTGGCGGAACCATATTATAGAAGCGCTAAAAGCTAAATTCCAAATTACGTTTCGACAGCTTTACCCATTATTACGTAAACGTTTAAAATTAAGTTTGATCAACAAGATTCGACTCTATACGGTGGTAATAAGACCAGCAATGACTTACGCATGTGCGGCTCGGTGCTTGATTGCTAAAACACACATGCGAAATCAGCAGGTTCTGCAAAGATGGACGTTGCGCACTATTGCTGATGCCCCATGGTATGTCTCTAACGAAACTCTACATAGAGACCTCTATGTCCCTTACCTAAAGGACTACATTAAGCAACAGGCACAGCGGCGCTATAGCCTAGCGGAATCGCACAGCAACCCTCTGTTGCGTGAGTCAGTGGACTACACAGTCGAGCAAGTGCGCCAGCACAAAAGGCCGCGGCTCGCCCTGTAATCAAAATTAATTCGTGAACTTAGACCAACCAAAATTGGAGCCTTTTGACAAAATCTTTAGAAAAATCGAATATTTATAGACCGCATCAAAATCTGTGAAGTGATTTTAACAATGCCTAAACGCTGCCTATCCTAAAAGATTATCTTCTTCCCCTTTGCTCTCGTTCTTCCTTCTCTCCTTTCCTTCCCTTTTTTCCTTAAAATTGTCTGGTTTCTGGGTTACCAGACCTGACAGTCTTACAAACTGACACTGTGACTCAGGAGCTAAGGTCCCACGGATGACTTGGCTGACAAAAATGTGATATATAGTTTGACGTCTAATTTTCGAAATAATGATTAATTTGGAGGTCTGATTCGAAGCTTCGTTGAATATATTACGGAATTGGAGGAAATATTTACAAAGCACTTGGATCAGCTGGCTTGTGTAGATGCCGAAAAACGACTGAAAACTGAAGTCTTGGACGTCAGTTTCACTCACACCAATTTATTCTCAATTCAAATTTGTCAACCGGGATATAGTCACTACTAGGGTAAATAAAGCTAATACTAAAATAAGAACATTAACTCATCTATAGTTTTATCGAAATAAGAACAAAATGTCATCTGCTACCAGAATCGACCACTTCGAAAGTGAAAACAATTCGCAGTCGTCTGGACTTTATGGATAGAGGACAGTTGCTCAGCTTTCGTTCATGGACCTACTTAAGACCAAGCCTACACCTGAGGAGTTGCCAGCTTATGCATGGTTGGTCGTCTGTGGCCGGACAGACGAAAGCTATACCTATTACTAATGGGTGATTTTTTTGCTAGTATCTTTTTGGCAACACTGTTTTTGACAGATGACGCGTGAATCGTGTCTTGTGTCATTGTCAAACTTGTTCAGTTTTGCTCTATAATTTAACCATGAATCGACTTACGAACGAACAACGCTTGCAAATTATTGAATTTTACTATCAAAATTCATGCTCGGTTAAGAGAGTGCATCGAGCACTGCTTCCAATTTATGGACAATTTGGTCGGCCTACTGAGGGAGCTATTCGGAAGCTTGTGACTAAATTTCGAACCCAGTTTACATTATTGGGCATTACACCACCAACACGCAGACGTAGAGTGAGGACTGAAGAAAATATTGCGGCTGTATCCGCCAGTGTTAGTGATGACCGTGAAATGTCGATTCGCCGCCGTTCGCAGCAATTGGGCCTCTGTTACTCCACTACGTGGAAAATTTTGCGACAGGATTTGGGTGTAAAACCTTATAAGATACAGCTGGTGCAAGAATTAAAGCCACACGACCTCCTACAACGTTTCCAATTTGATGAATGGGCGCTGGCAAAGTTGGAGGAAGATCCACATTTTTATCGAAAAATTGTGTTCAGCGACGAAGCTCATTTCGGGTTGAATGGGTACGTTAGCAAGCAAAATTGCCGCATCTGGAGTGAAGACCAGCCAGAAGCATTGCAAGAGCTACCAATGCATCCCGACAAAATCACTGTTTGGTGTGGATTATGGGCCGGTGACATCATCGGGCCGCACTTCTTCAAAGACGACAATGGCCGGAACGTAACTGTGAATGGCGAGCGCTACCGTGCGATGATAACAAACTTTTTTTTGCCCAAAATGGAAGAGCTGGACTTGGCTGACATGTGGTTCCAACAAGACGGTGCCACATGCCACACCGCTCACGAAACAATGGCCCTATTGAGAGGCGAGTTCGGTGAACAGTTTATCTCACGTTTGAGGCCTGTGAATTGGCCGCCTAGATCGTGTGATTTAACGCCGTTGGACTATTTCTTGTCGAGCCATGTTAAGGCTAATGTCTACAGGGATAAACCAGCAACGATTGACGCACTGGAAGCCAATATTGAAGCATTTATTCGTGAGATACCGGCCGATATGTTGGAGAGAGTGTGCCAAAATTGGACCTTGCGCATGGGCCATCTAAAGCGGAGCTGCGGCCAACATTTACATGAAATAATCTTTAAACATTAAATTATATCGACCGTTCTATCGACTCAAATAAAGATTTAATCGTTTTTTCAAATTTTTTGTGTTTTTTTTGAAAATCAAATCCTATACTTCTTAAAAAATCACCCGTTAGTTTGTTCTATAGATTTGTTCAGAAGTTGCTAATGGTACGCTTCCTGGAGTGGCAGTCATCCCATATCCTTTGTAACTTATAGAAGTCTAATTTCATTCCTTTCACATTATTTTCTATTCTTTATTTCAGTTTCTCATTTAACTACAGTTAAAAAGGTATCCGAGTTCTTAGAAACATATCGGCACCTTTAGAAGTCAAAAGACCAATGTCTTTTTCGCGAGTTCTTTGGTCAAAGTATCGATGTACGTAACTGTGTGACAAATATAAAAAGAAAGTGCTGATTGTGGCATTCACCCAATAACAGATCAGTCCCCGATCTCTTTCATAATCGTATGTGGACAGCATTTCGCATTCCGTTGCCACTCGCATACGCTGCTGTGTCACCAGTTCAAAACTTTGTTCACGCCACTGGAAAAAGTATTAACAGAAGCCCAGCAATTGGATTACAGTTCTGCGGATCTAATCAAATTAAAGCTTTTAATGCAGTTGCGGAAGGCAGGTCTGTCCCACATTCCATGCCTTTTGAAAACGACTGGCGCAAGGGATTTTAGAGCAGCAGGATATTCACATTACTCGGACCAGTTTGTAACAGATTATACAATGTTCACTGATCAGTTCTGCACGTAAAAAAATTTGGTGCAGCATCTCAATTACCTTCAAAAATAGTAGGAGATGTCTATTGAACATTCCGAAAACTTGGCAACCATTCATTTTCTTGAAAAAAGGTTCAAACCTCAAAAAAGGAATTTATATTACCTAAGAGGTCATTTGAAGGTTAAAAAAGCAACCACCATTTTTGACGAGTTTTTTTTAAGTCAGACGGACATAAGTGTATGTCAAACTGTGGCCTCTGAAAACTAGACAACCTCACATTTTAGACGTAGATGCATCCTTCCACAACCTCAAATCCTCAATGTTTAACCCCTATGAGCTTTTTCTAAAAATGATATTAAATGCCAAAATAAACAAGTTTCAGCGATTTTTATTTTTTCATTTTTTGCTTCGCCGCCAGTGACGATTTTAAAAAATTACAATACATTTTTGTCCTGGGCACAGTAGTAAACTTCTGTCAAAATTTCATTAAATTTCGACCTGTATTTTCGAAGTTCAACTTGTCTTAAATGGTACAATTACAGTTTCTGACAATACTTATATTTCTTGGTCTTGAACTAGATAGTTACCTCAGGTGGGGCAACCATATAAGTATTTTATATTTATTTACTCATATTGTTTGTTATCTTTGTACATTGAGTAAATAAATATTATTATTATTATTATTTAAGAAATAAGCTCAATGAGGTATGTTATTTTAATACGAGCTAAATATTTGGACAGAAAAACTTTGAATGTTGTGTGTTACTCAAATTTGCAATCTAGATTAAGGTATAGAATTATGTTATTCGGAAACGGTAGTTATTTTGATGAAATAATACAAAAGTTTAGAGCTTTCAACTATACTAAGTGACATATAAATCCGAACACCCAGTTTAAATGGTTTTATTTTAATAAAAGTTGGTGAATGTATTTATCTTACTGTAAATAACAAGTGAACAAATTTTCAGCCTTATCAGACATTCCGGTTATTATACTGCTTTTTTTAATTCACTAACGCTCTAAAAATTAATATTTCAGCCGCAGTGAAGAATCAACGTTGGCGGATTTTGGTTCTTGACATCCTTTACGATCGGTTACGATGCCTAGAGTACGGAGACCTGTACGATTTCGTCAAGTTAGTGAGTTTGATAGGGGCCGTGTAGTGGGACTTCGGGAAGCTGGACTTTCTTTTCGGGCAATTGCAGTTAGAGTGCAAAGAAGTGTAGACACTGTGGTTAGATGTTGTCAGGCATGGCTTCGAGAAGGCCGTACGCAAAGAGCAAGGGGACCTGGACGCCGCCGTAGAACAACAGACCGTGAAGATCGCCGCCTAAGATTATTGGCCTTAAGGGACCGTTTCTCCACTACCAGGTCCATTGCAAATGAATGGTTTGCAGAACACGGAAGACCTATTGGCATGCGAAGTGTTTACCGACGAATGAGAAGTTTTGGCTTGTTTTCATACCTTCCATACTGGGTCCTCCCTTTAACTCGAGAACACAGACGTAATCGCCTTGAGTGGTGCAGACAACGGTCACTCTGGTGACTAGTCTCGATTTTGTTTAGGCATGCACGATGGTCGTGCCAGGGTTAGAAGGCGACGTGGTGAAAGGAGGAATCCACAATTTTTTGTTGAAAGACATGTTCATCACACTGTTGGAGTTATGGTTTGGGGTGCTATAGCTTATGGTTCCAGGTCACCTTTAATCTTCATCAGAGGTAACATGAACGCGCAGCGTTATATCTACGAAGTTCTAGAACCCCATCTTTTACCCTATCTTGACACCCTGGCAGATCCAACTTTCCAACAAGATAATGCCCGACCACATGTTGCAAGAGTCACAATAGACTTCTTTCAACATACTGATGTCTCATTGTTACCATGACCACCAAGATCTCCCGACTTATCCCCAATTGAGCAAGTGTGGGATATGATGGGTAGGAGATTGCTCAATTTGCAACGTCCTCCTTAGAATCTAGAAGCACTTCGAGAGGAGTTGGTGGTTGCCTGGAATGAGATACGACAGGAGGACATTGACCACCTGATCAGAAGCATGCCTAGGCGCGTTGGAGAATGCGTAGCACATCATGGTGCATCCACACATTATTAAAGGTCAAAGGGCTTTAAAGCAGTGCAATCATTTTGAAATTTTTATCATTTACTTATTATGCTTCATTAAGTACTTTTACAAAATAATAAAACCATTTAAACTGGGTGTTCGGATTTATATGTCACTTAGTATATATTTATCCTAAGCATAGCGTTATTTGAAAAAGGACCTCTTTGCAATTGTCTGAAACTTCTAACCATTCACCAGCAGTTGTGAAAAAGATTGAACTAAATGCAGTTAGCACTATTACTTAAAATATTACTAAATCTAGAACCATATAATTTTTCAAGACATTTGAATAATATGCTATAGAGCAAGATTTTATCGTTAATTTTGTTTGGTTGGCGCTATTTGCTATTTGCAAATAAATATTACTTTCACTGTTACTGGTCCGGTGCGTGATATAGACAACACACAACTCATAATCCACGGCTCGGAATAAACTTCCGAAACGAAGATTGGAATCTATAGGGTGTTCGATATCAGAATTAGGATACGATGGCGCTTCTTCGACATTTCTTCCATCATAAACTGATAAGTCGTTTTGGTGACATACCGCGGCCACCTAGCTCACCGGATCTTACCCTCATTGGACTTTTTTTGTGAGAGTATTTAAAAGGCAAGTCTATGAAACAAACCCAGCTCTGAAAGAAAATATATGTTTACCTTTTGAGGTGTTTGTTTATTTTAGCTTTTAAATCCGAATTCTGCCACCTGACACCCTGTAGAAGCCACAAGTCGACCAATTAGTAACTCAACGCCACTCGACTACCCAGGACCTACAGTAAGTAAGCAAAACCAACAAAATCATAGTGCATGCTTTCCAAGTAGGCAACGTTAAATCAATTCTTGCGCATTTTGTCATCGATTTTCCAATACCCACTGCGGCCCTTTTCAACATTCATTGTAGCGATTTACATGGTCCGCAACGCTATGGCGTATCTGACGCAGATCTCCATTCCTCACCGCTGCCGCTGAACCATTAACGACAATTTTAAGTCGACCATAAATCTAGTAATAACGGTCATTACGTGGCAAGTACATTCCCCGTAGGATCATTAAATTCTACAAATTGTATTAGAAAATAGTATTGAACCAGTCGAACTTTCGCACATCACATATATAAATCTACCTTTGCCAATTTACAGGGTGGACCTTCAATACCTTTGTATTCAAATCCCCGCATCGTGTACAAAGCGTGAAAAAGGTATTTCCACTAGATTCTTTCTTGGAAATGAATCGCTTCCAGGTGCATAATATGCCATTTGTATAAATAGAACTTGAAACCTAATCGATTCGAATGTAAGCAAAAGAATTCGGTTAGTAAAAATTTATATAATATGAAAAATATATTGAACACGGTCTACCCCAGGGTTCGGTACTTGGGCCGATTTTATCTCTGATATACATCAATGATTTGCCAAGCCACAAAGATGAAAGCTATATACTATTTGCTGACTACAATCTCTGTTAGATCTGAAAATATTTCTGAGCTTCCTCGCAGGGCTGCGATCACACAGGCGACTGCCAAAGACTGATGCAAATGAGCTGACCTTGAATAAAAAAAACCAGTAAATATCATATTTTCAGTGAAATATCTAGAATCATATACAAAATTCCTGGGAATACACATAGACACGAAACTAAATTGGGAGATGCATATTGACGAAACAGCACGAAAGCTAAGAAAAAAACGTTTATTTACTTAGAAGCTTATCATATGAGTTGAATAGTCAATTTATTTCGGTACAGGGTGTTCGCAAAGTTGGGGTTTTCCATTTCAAGCACAACTACGCTTGATACAACGAAGCTAATGTGTGGTGAAACGTGAGCGAACAAGGTAAAAAAAATAAATGAAAAAATACTCACTGTTCAGTTGAATTGAAATTCCAAGTACGGCTCTGTCTTAGAATCCGTATTTATATCGTAGTCGTACGTCGTATAACTGTACGCTGGCGCTGAGGACGTGATCGAGGGACAGGATAGAACCGGCTTCGGTATTGGTTCAGGTTTGATTGAGTTTGTAGAGCACAATATCTCAGTTCTCTGGTGTATATAGGAATAGCATACGGTATCTTTGTTTGGGGTCAGGGTGCAGACTGGCATCGACTATTATCTCTATAGAGGTGGGCAATTAGGGTGTTGTATTCACTGGAATACAGTGAGAATTGCAAACAAACATTCAAAGAACGGAGGACACTTACATTGCCTTCAATATATATTCATGAAGCACTGGTGTATGCCAAGCTATTTTTAAATTACCATTACTATGATACAAGCAATTTAAATATTTTTTGCGAGATTATAAGAAAATCGGAAAAGTTTAAAGATCATAGCACCTAAATGCTACAATAAATCACCACTGCAAATCTTATGCTTTTTATTCATACCAAGAGTTCTTCGATTTTAAATTTGAATATGTGCTTTATCTGCTATTGCTTTTTAAGTTATTTTTATTATTTTTCTATATCTTTTTATCCCCACATTCACATTGTGGCGTTTCGTACAATTGTTATACATATATTCATATACAGGGTGACTTTGAAGTTCAGTCATTAATTTTCAGATAATGATTGTAGAAGGAAGATAATCCAAAATATGTGTGTAAAAATAAAAAAAAAATGTTACCTTGTTTTATAAAGTATCCTCCCGACAAGTATTTCAGTGCGGACCTGTATTTGATCGTGCGGTCTTGGAGCACCGGCATGCCCTCCCCTGTAAGGTCTTAAGTCACCTGATTCACGAGCCCTTTGTACTACATTAACAAAGGCACGAGGGGTTGGTTGCACTCGATTGGGAAACCGATTCGCACAAATCCGTGATGCCGCGGCAGCATTTTGTAAAGACTCCCCCCCCCCCGTAAATAAGAATCATGTCCACAAGTTCCGCATTTTCGTAAACATGTGCCATTTTTTATTTCGTTTGAGAAACGCAACAAACACCACTATTCACTTACGCGTTACCGACTGACGAAAAACATCGTGATAAACGTTTCAAATTCTTTAGCTTTTTTGTTTCCGATGCGATGAACCGATAAGGCGGATTATATCCGTTGTTGCCAAACACGAGCACATAATATTATTATTGAGACAGGGCGGTACTCAAACTTCTAAAGGGCTATAACTTTGTTACTTTAATTTTACCAGAAAAATGTTAAAGGAAAAAAACATTTCTTTTGATCAGATCTACTCACTGTTAAAATAAATGGCTCAACTTCGAAGTCACCCTGTATGTGATCTGCATTCGACTATGAATGTTATAAAAAATTTTATAGATTGACGTGTGTAAGTAATGTATGGATGTTTCGAAAAGCTCAGATTTGTGAGGAGACATTTTGCGACTAGATTTTTTTTTATAATCACGCTTGTCGAATATTCCCTAACATAAATCCGGAAGCTTGTTTAACAATAACTTGGAGGTAATTCGTTTAAATGTATTTTCAAACAAATTTTCGCGCCGGAAATTTTCTTTTGGGTTCTTTGTATCAATTCGGAAAAACGTCCGTTGGCCGTTTTCGAGTGATTCAAAGTGTGAAACATCAAAAAATGGCCAATGCCGATGGTCAAGAATTATTATTTCTAGTCTAAGTGTGCAAATTATTGTCCAAACCTTGCATGGTAAGACCTCTAAGAGCGCTTTGCAGTTATTATAACATTTTCCATTATTTCCAAATTTTTTTCAACCGCAAGTTAACTGCGATTTAACTGGAGATCGGTACTTAAGCCTCAAAAAGTGTTTTCATAACCCGGTTTTCTACCTCAAATATTCAAACCAGAATATCTCCAAAACGAGTAATCCGGAAAAAATTCCTTAAGAAACAAGATTCGTGGAAAATTTAATGGTATTTTACAAAATGCACTCTTTTCTCTGAAAAGGCCAGCGGCGTAAAAAGCATTTCCTATTAGGGGTAAAGGTACCCCAATTTCTACGACACTGGTTTAGTTTGGGCCAAGAAACTCCTCCTGCATGTATTGCTGATGATGTGCTCACTGATAGTCTGAAGACCTAACTCAGTATCTGTACCCACTCGGTAGATATACTTTTTTCAAAATTTCGTAAAAATAAAACTTCACCACCCTGTATTTTGGTAGGGGAGCATCTTTCGACACATTTAAAGGAACTTTTTTTGGTATTTTTGGATGTACCTTCTATCCTATAAATATTTTAACACCCTCTATATTACGAAAAGTAATGGACATACAGTAATGGACAAAAGTATATAGACAAATATGAATATTCACCTAAATACCTATAGAAAACGAATTCATACTTCATTGCTCCATAAACAAATGCGTTATTAGTAGGAAAACTGAATTCCTTGTTTTTACATTATCTGCAATGAACACAATGCAAGTCTGAATATAAGCCCTTTTTTATGAGGGACAAAAATATGTAGACAAATTCTTTTCAACATCAGTTTAGTACAGTTGCGTGTCAGAAGAGGATTAGTTTGTGTTCAAGTACTGTGGAATAAGTTGAGTGATTTTAAGACGATGCCGCGTGGTCCAGAAATTTCTTTCGATGTGAAAACTAAGATCATTGAGTTATACAAAAATGGTCAACGTCAATTAGACATTGCCAAAAATTTGAAGCTGAAGCGTAAAGCACTTCGGGCAATATTGAACAAATATAAACAAAAAGGTATCTTGGAAGCCTCTAAGAGAAGTGGTGGGCCTAGAAAACTAAATGCTAGATCAGTTAGATTAATAAAAGTAATTTCGTCCAAACATCCGTTTAAAACTCCAAGACAAATAAAAGCCGAAATCGAGACAAAAGGAATGGTCAGTGTTTCTACGAAAACCTTAAGTAGAAGATCAAATGATTTGAAGGCGCTAATCTCGAGAAAAAACCGTAAGGACCGATTACAATTTTTTCGGTTGCATCTTGATTGGAGCATTTGTGACTGGACGAATCCAAGTTCAATATATTTGGATCAGATGGTGTTCATTACGTTAGACCTCCTAGTGGACAAAGATTGAACCCCAAGTACACTTTGTCCACTGTCAAACATGGAGGCGGGTCTGTTATGGTTTGGGGGTGCTTTTCGGGGTTTGGGACGGGACCTTTACATAGCATAGATGGCATTATGGATAAGTCTGTAGACACAGACATACTAAAGCATGTCATGCTACCTTATATGGAAGACAATATGCCCTTAAGATCAATCTTCCAGCAAGGTAATGACCTGAAGCACACTTCAAATCTCGCAAAGAAATTCTTTCTGGATGAAAAAATACCAGTTCTCAAATGGCCTTCACAGTCTCCCGATATAAACCCCATTGAAAATCTATGGGCATACTTAGATAAGCAAATAGAGATAAAAATTATTCAAACAAGGATGAACATTTTGCCGCTTTAGAGCAAAAGTGGAGACAGATTGATAAATCTTATATCAAGAAACGTCTACAATCTATGCCGAGACGATGCCAGGCGGTGATTGATAATAATGGTTATGCTACAAAATATTAACACAAACAGGTTTGGTTCTGTATAATTCAATGAACTTTGCTTCTTTTTTCTATAATTGTTTTGCTTTGTCTATATATTTTTGTCTTTCATAGTTCCAATTTTTTTCAATTAATTTTTTATTAAAGGGAGTCTAATGAATTTATTTATGTATAAATGAGTATTATGCTATACTGGTTGGTGTATTAATAAAACAAGTTAAAAAAGAAACACAGCACAATATTAATTTGTCTATATACTTTTGTCCATTAGTGTATATGCCCTTACTATCTATAGTTTTGTTTCAATAGTTCTAAATTGATGGTTCACCCTGTAGTATCGAACCGAACTATCACACATAAATATAAATCAACCCTCTCCAATATACTTACTACATACTCTACTTCGAGCTATTAACTAAATTGTTGAAAATGATATTGATGGCCGGAATTCCAGACACGTGAGTTGATCTGATTGCCGTTCAAATCGATTTGTGGACGTAATTAAGGAGTGCTTGGGTTAATTGCGCTTTATTTCGTTCGCGCCACCATTGCACACAAGCGTGCGTTAAGGGGGCTCTTTAAATGTGTACGGAATATAGCACCATAGAAAGGGGGGACTGTGCAGGTTTAACTATTTGTCGTTCTACTCAGGTAATAATAATAATTAACGTTTTTTTATTTGTAATAATATACTAAGTGACATATAAATCCGAACACCCAGTTTAAATGGTTTTATTTTAATAAAAGTTGGTGAATGTATTTATCTTACTGTAAATAACAAGTGAAAAAATTTTCAGCCTTATCAGTTGGACATTCCGGTTTTTATACTGCTTTTTTTTAATTCACTAACGCTCTAAAAATGAATATTTCAGCCGCAGTAAAGAATCAACGTTGGCGGATTTTGGTTCTTGACATCCTTTACGATTGGTTACGATGCCTAGAGTACGGAGACCTGTACAATTTCGTCAACTTAGTGAGTTTGATAGGGGCCGTATAGTGGGACTTCGGGAAGCTAGACTTTCTTTTCGGGCAATTGCAGTTAGAGTGCAAAGAAGTGTAGACACTGTAGTTAGGTGTTGTACGCAAAGAGCAAGGGGCACTGGACGCCGCCGTAGAACAACAGACCGTGAAGATCGCCGCCTACGATTATTGGCCTTAAGGGACCGTTTCTCCACTACTAGGTCCATTGCAAATGAATGGTTTGCAGAACACGGAAGACCTATTGGCATGCGAAGTGTTTACCGACGAATGAGAAGTTTTGGCTTGTTTTCATATCGGCCACACTGGGTCCTCCGTTTAACTCGAGAACAACGACGTAATCGCCTTGAGTGGTGCAGACAACGGTCACTCTGGGATCAGGAATGAAACAGTATTGTCTTTAGTGACGAGTCTCGATTATGTTTAGGCATGCACGATGGTCGTGCCAGGGTTAGAAGGCGACGTGGTGAAAGGAGGAAACCACAGTTTTTTGTTGAAAGACAAGTTCATCACACTGTTGGAGTTATGGTTTGGGGTGCTATAGCTTATGGTTCCAGGTCACCTTTAATCTTCATCGGAGGTAACATGAACGCGCAGCGTTATATCCATGAAGTTCTAGAACCCCATCTTTTACCCTATCTTGACACCCTGGCAGATCCAACTTTCCAACAAGATAATGCCCGACCACATGTTGCAAGAGTCACAATAGACTTCTTTCAACATAATGATGTCACATTGTTACCATGGCCACCAAGATCTCCCGACTTATCCCCAATTGAGCACGTGTGGGATATGATGGGTAGGAGATTGCTCAATTTGCAACGTCCTCCTCAGACTCTAGAAGCACTTCGAGAGGAGTTGGTGGTTGCCTGGAATGAGATACCACAGGAGGACATTGACCACCTGATCAGAAGCATGCCTACGCGCGTTGGAGAATGCGTAGCACATCAGGGTGCATCCACACATTATTAAAGGTCAAAGGGCTTTAAAGCAGTGCAATCATTTTGAAATTTTTATCATTTACTTATGCTTCTCATTAAGTACTTATACAAAATTTTATTAAAATAAAACCATTTAAACTGGGTGTTCGGATTTATATGTCACACACATGTTGAAGTGGCGACGAAACTCACGCTGTACGACGATGACTGACTCATTATTTCGGACGAAAAAATCATAGGCGAAAACGCGGTGCTCCACCATCCAAGGCTCCATACCGACAACTGGTAAAATAATGCTAGGATTTCTAGGCACCCTCCCCACCTCTCTAGTAGACGGAGGCGGAGAGTACTACCCATCCCAAAAACGTCAGTCCTCTCTGCCGCACCCTGTACCTAACCCCCTTAACAATACGAGATGTAAAGAAAATAAAAATTTGTTAAAAATTAATACATGTATGCAATAACGACAATAATAAAGCATAATTAATGAAAAGGCATAAAGGTCAGTTAACACTTATTGGTTACAAAAGATTTCGGAATTTCTTTAATGTCTTTCTTGAATCTGGGTAATAAATTAGTTTCTTTGAAAAACTGCGGACTAAGGAATTATATAATTTGATTGCATTGTAAATATATTTATACTAATGCCAAGAAATAGATGTACCCTCTTCCACTCTTGACAATTCCCAACCCCACAATTTTTTTTCTGGAGCCTCTGAAAGGTCAAAAAACGAACTTTTAGCGTTGTTTATTTATCTTTTGTGTTCTGGCCCTACCTCCTCTGCCGCTGAATCGATGTTAAAAAATTAGCTTTCTCGTCCTTGACATAGTAGTAATCTTGTATAAAACTTTCATCAAAATCCGAGACGGGTCCAGGATTAACGGATATACAGACCGACAGAGCGGCGGAAATGACATGACTTTTCGTGATATCAAAACGTACATGGTGAATAACATGAAAGTAATGTTTAAAGAGGCGCAATTTCTCTCCAATTGTATGCTCTGTCGTCTATTACTATAACTTTGTATCATGGCTCAGAAAGAAAAATTGAGATGTTTAACCGTTAAAAATAACACTTCGCTTCCGGTTTTTATAAAATTTGTCTAAATTCCTGCTCTGATCCTTCATCTTAGTTCCTATTAACTAGTCTTGTGTTAATTCAACGGTTTTTTAGAAATAAACGCATGTTGGACGTTTTGTGGTACATCCCGCACAAGCGAAAATATCTAAACGTTGTGGCGTTACAAAGGCAATAATCCCCATACCTACTGTTTAAAACTCCCCTTGAAAAAGTTCCGAACGTATTTACAAACCATCACATTTTCTCCTATCTCGTATGAACAATACGGCAGTCAACTCTTAAAAACCAATTTTAAAACTCTACGTGGAACAAAACTGCCTCCATTATGTATGAGTAAACGTCGACACAATGCACCATAAAATACCCTCGTCAAGTTTCTTTTCGCTTTTTACCAAGCCCAAGTGATAAAGTTTTACTTCGGCGAAAAAAGTTTTTCTTAGAACACGCGTAATATCTTGAAAGTACTAGAACTAAAAGAACAATTCCAATATTGCAGTGGAGCTCAGGAACATTTTTGTCCTTGAAGGAACGATTAGGAGTAGGTGAGCATGAAAAATGTCTTTCCACAAGTTTTATTAATTTATTTTTTAATTATTTGTGCAAAACTCACCGCTGGTACCTTAGACCTCCGCGACGTGTGGATGAGGCTAGTTCCAATATATTTTACGCCCAAAATTTTATTCAGATTCATTTAAAAAAAAATCCGAGCTTTTGACTTTGTGCGTAAATTATTTGACTCGTTTATGCTCAATCACTGCATTTATAGTCGCGTTCGAAATATCCTCCTCAACCTACGTCACTTAAATCAGAGTGCACAATAATCTGCCTCGCTCTCAGCGAGTGTTTCCGTTAGCAGTGCCGTAAGAGGTGGTGAGAAATTGACCAATGACAGGGCTGTTATGTTGTCAGTATAGTACGTAGTTCCATATCAATACTCCTGAACTACCAATATACGACCATAGAGGGCCAACCACGGACAGCGAGGATGCCCATCTACCATCCTGCATTCAAATCCCAAAGACTTCACAACCCAGATACTTCCACCACTCTCCTACTCGACCAACTCGGGCACCTCCCTCTTCTACACGACGTATCCCTACCGAACCGTTCGCGTCAAAGCCGCATCACTCGCTCCGCCTTCACGTTGGTGGGGGAAAACGGCAGTGCGATCACAGCCAATCGGACAGAAAGAATTTTGTCGCCACCTGGGAAACGGACTGCTTCGATTTCTAGAGTACCGTCAGGGAGGTGCGGATGGATTGAGAGCCACGACGGTTGATGGATGGAAATTATGCCAATTCTTCAAGTAAAAAAACGACCTAGGCATATGCTGACTACCTAGCCGACCTGTCATATGATGGGTACTACGATTTATCCAACGAACCTACGGAGTAATAAATCATCTGACCGGCACGCGCCTCGTTCCTATTGGTCCGTTTTCGGTAGATAAGACGCCAAATTCACAATAGCAATTAATTCTTTCCGAAGGTTTGTGACGTGCGGTTGAATTTTTTTTGTGTGCTTCCTTTATTTTTGTGTGAGAACTTTTAAAAGGATATTTCGACATGAGTGCCTTATTAGACGAGGGCAAATTACCAAGAAAACGGACAAAAAGAGCTTTGTCGGTTTCTGAAAAAGAAACTATTATAAATATTTATATAGCTTTGAAGTATTAAAATGTTTTGTAGTTTGATGTATTATTCTAAACAATAGTTATTATCTGTTAAATATCTTACCGACTAATATGATCTACTTCTATTGCATACATTTTGATTTGTAAAATTGTTGTTCATTCATTTATTAATGTATAATATGTATAATATTAATGTATACATAATATACTAAGTGACATATAAATCCGAACACCCAGTTTGAATGGTTTTATTTTAATAAAATTTTGTATAAGTACTTAATGAAGCATAATAAGTAAATGATAAAAAGTTTCAAAATGATTACACTGCTTTAAAGCCCTTTGACCTTTAATAATGTGTGGATGCACCCTGATGTGCTACGCATTCTCCAACGCCCCTAGGCATGCTTCTGATCAGGTGGTCAATGTCCTCCTATGGTATCTCATTCCAGGCAACCACCAACTCCTCTCGAAGTGCTTCTAGAGTCTGAGGAGGACGTTGCAAATTCAGCAATCTCCTACCCATCATATCCCACACGTGCTCAATTGGGGATAAGTCGGGAGATCTTGGTGGCCATGGTAACAATATGACATCATTATGTTGAAAGAAGTCTATTGTGACTCTTGCAACATGTGGTCGGGCATTATCTTGTTGGAAAGTTGGATCTGCCAGGGTGTCAAGATAGGGTAAAAGATGGGGTTCTAGAACTTCGTGGATATAACGCTGCGCGTTCATGTTACCTCTGATGAAGATTAAAGGTGACCTGGACCCATAAGCTATAGCACCCCCAAACCATAACTCCAACAGTCTGATGAACATGTCTTTCAACAAAAAACTGTGGATTCCTCCTTTCACCACGTCGCGTTCTAACCCTGGCACGACCATCGTGCATGCCTAAACAAAATCGAGACTCGTCACTAAAGACAATACTGTTCCATTCCTGATCCCAGAGTGAACGTTGTCTGCACCACTCAAGGCGATTACGTCGGTGTTCTCGAGTTCAAGGGAGGACCCAGTGTGGCCGGTATGAAAACAAGCCAAAACTTCTCATTCGTCGGTAAACACTTCGCATGCCAATAGGTCTTCCGTGTTCTGCAAACCATTCATTTGCAATGGACCTGGTAGTGGAGAAACGGTCCCTTAAGGCCAATAATCTTAGGCGGCGATCTTCACGGTCTGTTGTTCTACGGCGGCGTCCAGTGCCCCTTGCTCTTTGCGTACGGCCTTCTCGAAGCCATGCCTGACAACACCTAACCACAGTGTCTACACTTCTTTGCACTCTAACTGCAATTGCCGGAAAAGAAAGTCCAGCTTCCCGAAGTCCCACTATACGGCCCCTATCAAACTCACTAAGTTAACGAAATCGTAGAGGTCTCCGTACTCTAGGCATCGTAACCGATCGTAAAGGATGTCAAGAACCAAAATCCGCCAACGTTGATTCTTTACTGCGGCTGAAATATTCATTTTTAGAGCGTTAGTGAATTAAAAAAAAAACAGTATAAAAACCGGAATGTCCAACTGATAAGGCTGAAAATTTTTTCACTTGTTATTTACAGTAAGATAAATACATTCACCAACTTTTATTAAAATAAAACCATTTAAACTGGGTGTTCGGATTTATATGTCACTTAGTATATATGCAAAATGTATTGTTTTCAGGAGCATCAAATAGCAGTGTATATAAAATTTTGGCTGAGCACAAAAGAAGCAAGAGTCTTCTCCCAAAGGTTACCATAGAGCCAGAGTAGTTTTGGACAACGTTTCAAAAGAAACTAAGGCATTAATCCGAAGAAAAATCCACGAATTTTTCTTCCGAAACGAACCACTTACATTGGACAAAATTTTGTTATCAATAAACGACGACGACGACTTGCCAGACTTCAAAAGATCGACGTTGGCTACATTGATAAAGGAACTTAATTTTCGGTAAGTGTTGTACAAAAAACTTATTTTGTTTTTTCTTTCTCGTTGAAAGTAAAATACAAAACTACAAAAATCCGTAAAATGTTCACACACAAAAATAGTTTAGAGTTTTTTATGTTTTTTATCATTATCTATACTTTATGACTAAACTAAATTTGCAATTTTGTTAAAATGAATCACCTGAAATTGGTTATTCGTATAATATGGTTCATTGAATTAACGAATTTAAAGATTTAATGTAATTTTTAGCTTTGTAGGAAGGAAGCGAAATGGCATCTTGAAAGAAAGGGACGAGATAATATGTTGGAGACGTAGAATCTGGAAGTATAGAGAAGAAGACAGGAAGATATACTACCTAGACGTTTATTGACATTGCTGTGTGACATTTTGACAGACGATCTGAACGCACAAGATCCCGGATACTGTCGATATTTGAAGTTTAGCAAGAGCTTCCGTTGAACTGAAGAAAAACCTGAAAGCACACCGTTGCTTGAAATTGATGGCACTCATTTTCAGAATAAAATAGAAGTATCTGTTTTAAAAAAATCACTATAGACAACCAAATGACTCCAGCGAGTTCAAACTTGTACTGAAGGCGGATCACGTGTTCACTTGTCTCCCCTCCAAAGCGTCTCCAATATTGCCAGATCTAACGCTACGTTGCGAGTCTTGTCTCTTAATTGACAGACCTCGTATTTTGTGCTATTTGGCAAATCCTCAGCATGGTCTAGACTTGGTCTCGGGTAGAACAACGAACAAAAGATGGGCAACTCTATCCTCTCACACATCTCTTGCCTATCATCAGGGGTATAAATTTATCACTGCGCCATATTCACTATCTCAGATTATACACTTTTTAAAAGTGTTTAGGTAAATTCATTTTTGAAATCTAGCAAGAGCGGTTTCACATCACACAGATAACTGCCGTTAGTTTTGATCTTGAGGTATAGACGTCTCTAAATTATAAAAAAAAAGCGGTTACAATATCACGAATGAAGCACTCACAGTTACTCTAAATTACTGTGGAGAGTATAAGTACAAAGGCCTTTGTCGTTATTGTCGAGCTTTAAAAATGTATAATACAATAAGTGGCATTGCGTGACATTTTTAACTGGCTGCTGTGCTGTACATGCCTTAAAGTTCACGGGCACGCAACTGAAGGAAATCTCTCGTAAACTAAAACGGTTACAGGTCGTGATGTGACTCTAATGGGCCATCGTATTTTGTTAAATGAAGCTTTATGTGAGTGGCAACTTTATAATACGTGCCTGTCTCCAACGACCAGACCTATACCGTACTGATGACTGCTAAATAGCATGAAACAACGTTGGTCACTGATACAGACGCGGAAAACAAACAGATATTTGGCAAATGCATGCTTATTGCCAATGCAAAAACCAAACCCAAAAACACCTGCAGTTGGGCTGAGATTTTTCGGAGTGGGATCAGCCAACAAAAATTCCTGTGGCGTGAAAAGCAAAACGTTGCCAATGTCAAGATTCAATCTACCGTATCCAAAAATACCTGTTCTGTTGTAAATAAAACACACGAAAACTTTCAACCCGTAAAAGTAGGAAAAGGGATAAACAGACTACGTCCCTGTATACATTCTGCAAACCGTAAAATATTCATCATATCGAAACAAAGGACGGTGGACACAAACAGGTCGCAAAGAGTCGCGCGGCGGGTAAATTGAAATTGAGTATTCAGCTTGTAAATATTTCTGGAAAGTCGCCCCCGTCCTGTAAATATATTAACTTCGTTTCCGGTCGGATCGGAGACCTTTAAATATGCAGTGCGCGGTACTAGAACAGGAATTTGTGGACACTATGTCAATTCCATGGGCGGCTCACATAAAACCTCCCGTTCGCAAACGAGGAATATACAGAGTTGCAGGATGGTGTTAGGAAAATTTAGAGGCAAATTCAGCAAGTTCAAATATGCAAAAAGTTCATATAAACATTGGTTCTGTGTTTCTATAACCATGACCAACCACATACATCGTTGTTGTAGCAGGTAAGTCTACTAAAACAACTTGTTGTGCGTAAAAAGGTGAAAGCACTGATAACTGCCATAAATACGATGTCTGTAAATTGAGTGATGAGAATGGCAACGTAGCGCTCGACCTGGCACCACTGGAGGGGCCGGGCTTGGAGAGCTGACAGGGGAACATGCGATCCGCCTTCAGTACGAGTTTGAACTCGCTCGAGTCATTTGGTTGTTCGTAGCAGTATTTTGGGACATGAAAAATTGAAAAAAAATCAGTCTCAGCACTTAATTTACAGACCTCGTAGGTCGCCAAAGCTAAGCCTAAAAAGATACAGTGTGTTACTAGGTTTTCCAACCATTCCTTTCCTGGCCAAAAGCGTAAAAAGCTGGGAGAGAATCGGCAAAAATACGGTTTTTCCTATTTTCAAGGTTTTCTGGGAAACAAAACAAAACTTTTTTTTGTGGAACCTAAAGAAAAAAAATGGAAAAATACACATATACGTTGGGTGTTAAAAATGTCAAAAATGGATGAAAATGCAGTTTTCCGATTTTTGACAATTTCTCGGGCAAAACTTCTTGACCTTGTTAGTGGATCTGAAGAGAACGCAAGAAATCACTATTATACAGTCAACTTTCAACTGTTTGAAATCCTCATTACCTGACCAAACTTTCGAAAAAATCAATTCTTTTTTGAATCTACAAGTTCCACAAATCAATGTAACATCGGTAATTTTTTCTTGACAGTTGACGGCCACCTGATCCGTTTGTGTGTGACGTATCACCAAAAGGAAATCCTCAAGAACTTGTACTCCAACAAGTTTATTGCAAAACAAAACGACGATGCATATTAACCCCAATATTAGCCAATTATCTACAGAAATTAAATTAAATTACTTTATCGGGTGATTAGATTTCCGCAGGGACGTTCAACAAGTTCATTAATTATTATGTATCCCCAAATCAATTTGTGCATCAAAGGCGGCAGCCTAGCTCTAACCTTTCACCCACCTTAATTAAATTATAGGAATAAATTAATGAAATAAGAAAAGCAACACAAAAAGGCTTTTGTTGGGTGGGTAGGCACACCACAATCCTCAATAGAGGCTCCTGTCGACAAAGCCAACGCAAGTTGTGATGGTCGATCGATAAAAGCTTTTTGCTGTACATTTTGTCACATTTCGCTATATAATCATATTTAAGGAAAAATGTTCAGCGTTTTTAGCTGAATTACATACATCTAGGTCATATCACTGGGGTGCACACATAAGAATTACCAGGTAGACTGGCGCTATATTTTAGATTCAACGGGGCTAAGGTCTTCTATTACTTAAACTACAGAACTGATACATTACTGTCAAACTTAAGTATTGGTCTATAGTTCTATATGCATATACGGTAACTTACAAATAAGTGGCAATATTGGAGTAGAAAGTGTTGTACACTGATGAGAGTGAATAAAGACAAAACATGGATATACAGGGTGGCCAAACACGTGACGTCATAAAAAAAAAATTAGATTCCCCACATCGAGAGGAACCCAAATCACCCCCATATATATGGTCCGATTTTGTTTAGTTTAGGAGTCATGATTTTTTTTCGGATTTTTCGAGAATTTTTGAGTTCTGTGTTTATTTTTACCATAACTTCGTTAATAATTGTGATAAATGCCTGCCTTTTTCACGATTATGTAGCTAAGACCTAAGGCTTAACTATCATATAATCATTCAAGTCATGTAACTAATACTACTTTTTAATTTTTTTCAAAATCTTCGAACATAACAAAAAAGTAAAAAAGTGCAACAACTTTGAACGTTTATAAAAAATTGAAAAAACATGTTCTTACTATTCGTAAGTTTCTTAAAAACTTCCTTACGGTATCAGCTATTTACCGTAAAAATTTCATCAACCTAGCTTTACTACATGCTACCGTAATTGTGGCTCAAATAGAACCGAACCCAAAATTGGATAACCTCTGCTCAATAGAAATTGTTAGTTTCGGAAAAAAAATTTGCAAAAACCACAAAAACACGTTTGATTTTTACTGAACAGCAGATTATTATTCATTTATGTTATTTACAAGAGGTTTTCAAAATGTCTGCCTCTAACAGAAATGCACAGTGTACACCTACGTATGAAATTTTGTTTTAAATCTCTAAATGCTTGTGTGTTGTTTTTCAACACATGTGTCGCTTCTTGAATTTTGTTCCTCAATGAATTTTCATTTGCACATTCTTGGGCGAATGTTATGTCTTTAAAATATCCCCAAACAAAAAAATCAATGGGGTTGAGGTCAGGGGAGCGTGGAGGCCATCGTATCGGTCCGTTTCGTCCGATCCATCTGTCTGGGAACCTTTCGTTTAAGTAGTTTCGCACGATCGTTGCGTTGTGGCATGGTGCACCATCATTCTGGAACACCATGTTCCGTCTGGCTTCCAGGCTTGAATCTTCCAGCAATAATGGTAGGCTATTTTCAAGGAAGCTTTTGTAGGCTACCGAATCCAACCTTGACGGCAGTTCAAATGGACCGATAAATTCCATATTGAATATTCCTGACCACATGTTCACACTAAAACGGTGTTGAAATGTCGACGGCCTTGACTGGTGGGGGTTTTCAACAGCCCAAGTATGTAAATTATGGATATTGAATATCCCTGTTCTTTCAAAACGTGACTCGTCAGCCCATAAAATTTTATCAAAAAAATCGGGATCCTCTCGTTGTCTTCGCAGCATTGTCTCGCAGAAATCCACTCTTAACTGGTAATCTGAAGGCATCAACGCTTGAACTCTTTGAACATGATAGGCATGATAACCTTCTTCATGAAGAATATTTTGCTAAGAAGTTTGTGATGCATTATACGTTGCGTGAATATGCAGAAATGCATTATTATTATGGCGTTGCTCAAGGCAACGGCGCTTTAGCAGCTCAGCTGTACCGGGAACAACTTATACGCCGAGGCGGACCACAACCTGAGCATTACCCAGACCACCGTGTTTTTATTAACACACATAACACTTTCATGGCAGGCCGCATTCCAGGACGAGGAAGCAATGAAGGATATCCTACAGCTGATCCGGATCGCAGAGAAGTAGTACTTGAAGAAATTAGCCGGAATCCCTCAACGAGTACGAGATCTATGGCACAAAACCTTAGAATACCACGAACATCGATACAAAATATTCTTCATGAAGAAGGTTATCATGCCTATCATGTTCAAAGAGTTCAAGCGTTGATGCCTTCAGATTACCAGTTAAGAGTGGATTTCTGCGAGAAAATGCTGCGAAGACAACGAGAGGATCCCGATTTTTTGATAAAATTTTATGGACTGACGAGTCACGTTTTGAAAGAACAGGGATATTCAATATCCATAATTTACATACTTGGGCTGTTGAAAACCCCCACCAGTCAAGGCCGTCGACATTTCAACACCGTTTTAGTGTGAACATGTGGTCAGGAATATTCAATATGGAATTTATCGGTCCATTTGAACTGCCGTCAAGGTTGTATTCGGTAGCGTACAAAAGCTTCCTTGAAAATAGCCTACCATTATTGCTGGAAGATTCAAGCCTGGAAGCCAGACGGAACATGGTGTTCCAGAATGATGGTGCACCATGCCACAACGCAACGATCGTGCGAAACTACTTAAACGAAAGGTTCCCAGACAGATGGATCGGACGAAACGGACCGATACGATGGCCTCCACGCTCCCCTGACCTCAACCCCATTGATTTTTTTGTTTGGGGATATTTTAAAGACATAACATTCGCCCAAGAATGTGCAAATAAAAATTCATTGAGGAACAAAATTCAAGAAGCGACACATGTGTTGAAAAACAACACACAAGCATTTAGAGATTTAAAACAAAATTTCATACGTAGGTGTACACTGTGCATTTCTGTTAGAGGCAGACATTTTGAAAACCTCTTGTAAATAACATAAATGAATAATAATCTGCTGTTCAGTAAAAATCAAACGTGTTTTTGTGGTTTTTGCAAATTTTTTTTCCGAAACTAACAATTTCTATTGAGCAGAGGGTTATCCAATTTTGGGTTCGGTTCTATTTGAGCCACAATTACGGTAGCATGTAGTAAAGCTAGGTTGATGAAATTTTTACGGTAAATAGCTGATACCGTAAGGAAGTTTTTAAGATACTTACGAATAGTAAGAACATGTTTTTTCAATTTTTTATAAACGTTCAAAGTTGTTGCACTTTTTTACTTTTTTGTTATGTTCGAAGATTTTGAAAAAAATTAAAAAGTAGTATTAGTTACATGACTTGAATGATTATATGATAGTTAAGCCTTAGGTCTTAGCTACATAATCGTGAAAAAGGCAGGCATTTATCACAATTATTAACGAAGTTATGGTAAAAATAAACACAGAACTCAAAAATTCTCGAAAAATCCGAAAAAAAATCATGACTCCTAAACTAAACAAAATCGGACCATATATATGGGGGTGATTTGGGTTCCTCTCGATGTGGGGAATCTAATTTTTTTTTATGACGTCACGTGTTTGGCCACCCTGTATATGTAAGTCATGAAACTTATCCTGCGGTTTTCTTGTTTATACGTTTTAATTTCTGCTTATATCTACGATGTATATGCCACCACGGTGGCATCTTACAGGTACAATGACAATTATGACAGTAAATTTTTATTTATCAAATTTAAATGAAAAGAAGTATATTTTATAATGACTCCTAGTAATTTTGTTGTTGGATCCTGCATGACAGATTTTGTTATTCACCCAGCCGTCCAGTACGGGTATTATGTAAAAAACCTATAAAATGTCAAAAAACAACAAAGTGTCAGGTAGTTTTTAGGATGCAAATAGTTTATTCCACGTTTGTTCGCTATGACCGCTGTGAGGTTCCATCTATAGAAGAATGACTACTACACGCATTGGTGGTTTCATATGTTTTGTGATGCCATGTAGTATGTAGCTTTCATCTCTGAGAAGAAAGTTGGCTGAATAGCATCATCGCATCTGGATGATTATGTGTATTGATCTGCATGTGTTTCAAATCAGTGATATTTGCTGGGTCAGAAAATTATTACTGAACATGCTGCCAGTGAAGCCCATATATCTATACTAAGTGACATATAAATCCGAACACCCAGTTTAAATGGTTTTATTTTAATAAAAGTTGGTGAATGTATTTATCTTACTGTAAATAACAAGTGAAAAAATTTTCAGCCTTATCAGTTGGACATTCCGGTTTTTATACTGCTTTTTTTTAATTCACTAACGCTCTAAAAATGAATATTTCAGCCGCAGTAAAGAATCAACGTTGGCGGATTTTGGTTCTTGACATCCTTTACGATCGGTTACGATGCCTAGAGTACGGAGACGTGTACGATTTCGTCAACTTAGTGAGTTTGATAGGGGCCGTATAGTGGGACTTCGGGAAGCTGGACTTTCTTTTCGGGCAATTGCAGTTAGAGTGCAAAGAAGTGTAGACACTGTGGTTAGGTGTTGTCAGGCATGGATTCGAGAAGGCCGTACGCAAAGAGCAAGGGGCACTGGACGCCGCCGTAGAACAACAGACCGTGAAGATCGCCGCCTAAGATTATTGGCCTTAAGGGACCGTTTCTCCACTACCAGGTCCATTGCAAATGAATGGTTTGCAGAACACGGAAGACCTATTGGCATGCGAAGTGTTTACCGACGAATGAGAAGTTTTGGCTTGTTTTCATACCGGCCACACTGGGTCCTCCCTTTAACTCGAGAACACCGACGTAATCGCCTTGAGTGGTGCAGACAACGGTCACTCTGGGATCAGGAATGGAACAGTATTGTCTTTAGTGACGAGTCTAGATATTGTTTAGGCATGCACGATGGTCGTGCCAGGGTTAGAAGGCGACGTGGTGAAAGGGGAATCCACAGTTTTTTGTTGAAAAACATGTTCATCACACTGTTGGAGTTATGGTTTGGGGTGCTATAGCTTATGATTCCAGGTCACCTTTAATCTTCATCAGAGGTAACATGAACGCGCAGCGTTATATCCACGAAGTTCTAGAACCCCATCTTTTACCCTATCTTGACACCCTGGCAGATCCAACTTTCCAACAAGATAATGCCCGACCACATGTTGCAAGAGTCATAATAGACTTCTTTCAACATAATGATGTCACATTGTTACCATGGCCACCAAGATCTCCCGACTTATCCCCAATTGAGCACGTGTGGCTTATGATGGGTAGGAGATTGCTCAATTTGCAACGTCCTCCTCAGACTCTAGAAGCACTTCGACAGGAGTTGGTGGTTGCCTGGAATGAGATACCACAGGAGGGCATTGACCACCTGATCAGAAGCATGCCTAGGCGCGTTGGAGAATGCGTAGCACATCAGGGTGCATCCACACACTATTAAAGGTCACAGGGCTTTAAAGCAGTGCAATCATTTTGAAATTTTGATCATTTACTTATTATGCTTCATTGAGTACTTATACAAAATTTTATTAAAATAAAACCATTTAAACTGGGTGTTCGGATTTATATGTCTCTTAGTATATTAGCTGTGCTCGACGGGTTATTTATACGTTGTCCTTTCTGAAGACAGGTTATGTTCAAAGTTGTAAATTACAACTTTTTCCGTTTTTTTTGTGTTTTCAAACACTGAGGAGCACAAATTGCCACCGCACCCACGTTATGTGCAATTAAGCCACATCTCAGAAACTTTAGTAATGACGCATCACTCATCAAACATTTTCGCAATGCCCCACATCTAGGAGCTGATTTGTATTCTCAAAATAAATTTCCATAAAATTTAAATGACTGGAGATAAAAAGTAATGTAATAACCTTTTCACTTTTATAAATATTCCTGTCTGTAGCATATTTTCTCACTTGTACATTCACCAACCAGGGATTCTTTTCTTATCTCTCGTTTTTGAAATTCAGCAAATTTGCATATGTAATTTCCAGAATGAATTTGAAAAAGTGGATGCGCAACTAATTTCTAGCTTTGAATCTCAAGTAAGTGTATTTGAGACAAGAATCCAATGGAATTGTATTATTAGCACACAAATCATCACTATGCATTGCCGTTTCCTTTTAGCTATAGTTTACAACGTACAGGTTAGACCTCCAGAAATGTCATCTCTGAAACAGAGTTTAGATCACATCAAAGCCAAACGATATCTTAAGCATCACGACGTTTAGGCAACACGTATAATTACAAAACGAGTTCACAACGTGTCCATCAGCTAAGTTAACATCTGTCGAGTCACAAAAAACGAATAAAATGTCAAAAAAAATCGACATAATGTCACTTTTCAAGATACGTAATACCCGTGCAGAAAGTCATCAATTTTGGGGGCAAAGGGGCTAACCAATGATTGGCAGGGTAGATATTTGACGCGTAAAATACACAGATTACCTTAATGACCTGATTGAAATTGCAGATTATGCGAGAACAACTACGGACTGTTCAACAGGTGTTGCACATATTGAGCCGTATTCATAAAACAAAGGATATCCTTGTACTTGCAAATTTTGAAGGAAATCCTCCAGATGGTACTTATAATAATTTGAAGTAAATGCTTTTGCTTTTTGAGTATAAGCATATCCTTCAAAGCAGTTATATAAGTAAAAGGATATTCATAATCTTCACCTTATACTTGGCATAGGAAGCATATCCTTGTGTTGTGAACAGCATAGTTGCACAGTCGAACGAATGGATCAAGTTTCCAACTACCAACCATGAACTGATGGAGGCCAAGCGGATATGGCAAAGCAGGTATAAATTTCCGACAGCAATTGTTGTAATTGATTGTACACATATAGGAATCCTGAAGCCAAATCGCCATGGAGATGTATATCAACCGAAAAGGAAAACCTACTTTAAATGTGCAAGCCACTTGTGATGCCAGAGAGATGTTCACAAGTGTTGATGTCATTTGGCCTGGATCAGTGCATGATTCCAGAATATGGAGAAACTCGCAGACTAGATCACAACTAATAAATAAAGCAAATGTTGTACTACTTGGCGATGACGGTTATGGCATTGAGCCATGCCTTATGACTCCCTTCAGAAATTCTACTCCAGGTGCAGAAATAAATTATAATAAGCTTTTAAAACAAAAAATAGTTACAATCGAATGCTGTTTCGGCCAACTGAAACGCCGGTTTCCTATCCTACAGTATGTTTGCCGCGTAAAGTTGGAAAATGTGCCGAAAATAATTATTGCTTGTATTGTACTCCATAATGTTGCGAAGAGCTTGGGCGATTCTGACTTTGAGTTATTTGAACGAGACCCAGATGAAGATGAAGGAGATCATGAGAATGACGAACTTCCTCTCCGCCAACTAAGTCAACAAATAAGAAGAAATAATAAATAGTTTTACTGCTTAAAGTGTAAGTTATAATAAGTTTTATTTTCGTGAACATCATAAGTTACAGGTGGCTTCTGACGCTGCATCATTTCTAATTTCGTTTTATAATACTCTTGTTGTAAAATACTTGCTTGGTACTTCTGTAATAGCACTAGACGTTGCAGTTCTTTTGTAGTTAACCCTTTGGTTTCCTTAGTTTCGTATTTCTCCGTTGTTAATTTTCTTTTTCGTGGCGCTGTAATACTACTATTTGCTCACTGCGCTCGGTATATTCTTCTTGAACACTGCCAACCTGAATGGCACCTCTAATTTTCCCAATTGTAGGATTACAGTCACCTTCCATCGCTTTCAGCAACTTTCTTTCCCAATCTAACAATTTAATTGCTTTATTACCAGTTTTTTTAGATCTGTTTTTTTTTCTTCAATCTTGATTTCATGTTGTTGATTTCTTTTAATAAGCCTTTAGTATCTCATGGTTTACCGAATGTTGATTCGTATTTTTTCAACATCTTCTTCAAGACATCGTATTTTTTCAACATCGTCAAGGCATCGTCCTTTCTCATTTTTATTTTTCATCTGCGATGAACTGCAGGTCGTTGCCATTTATTTTCTATAGTTTCCTCATCACTTGAGGATGACATGCTTATTAATTTGATAAAAAACTGTATCCAGTAAGAATACGGAACGGTCTGTGTAAGCTCTGGAGTACAACTGTCAGTGATGCTGAGTGAACGAACTCCCACGTCAACTACAAGCTGGAACAAGCCAGGACGTGTCGCTGAAGATACAAATACCAGTCAACCTTTTACTTCTTCTTGGAGGATATCCTCGCGAGTATAAGGTAATCATTATGAATATGAAAACAAGGACATGCTTATACGTCTACCTTTTCCTCCGAAGCAAGACATTCTTTTACCCTATGCTTTCAAGGATATGCTTATGTCTTAAAAATACGGCTCATTGTTGTTTCTCAATCGGGTGAAAATCAAATAGCGAATAAATAACTAAGCGTGCAGATGTACTTGTGTTACAGTTCGAAACACCACCAGAGTAGTAACTGAAATGTGCACTGGTATTTCAATTTTGAATCGTCCTCCAGCTATTGCCAAATTTGATTCTCTTTTAAATACGGAACCAAAATATACTATCATTAATTGCCATTGTACTTGAAAAAGGCCATGGTGGCAGAAACGTCGTACAATAAACAGACATTAAAACATACATTTGGTTTGATTCGTCTGACAAACATTTCTCAGCAGAGGCGATTCATGTAAAATTCAATACTTTATTTAACAAATGTTTCAAATGTCAGTAGTGAAGGAACTAATTTTCATTTTTTTTCCAGTAGTGAATAAAATTTTCCAATTTCTGGTAGATCCACTGATCAGGTCGCCGCTTCTTAGTATAACGAGCTCTATATGCCATCATACGATAGAGCCCCTATCGGTTTTTAGCCGGGATTAAATCCTTTCACTCCTCAAAGTGCTCAATTAATATAAGAGAAATTCGGAAAGTCTCACATCTTTACCCAGCGTACCGGAAAATTGTTTTCCGCTTTAAAAACAGATTCTCCGAGAAAACCCCTTTTACATAATGTAGGATCAACGATGCTACTGCTCAACATGTAAAACAGGTCTTTCAAAGCATTTAGTCTCGCTTGGAAAAAATGAAGCCTATTTGCTTAAGGACAAGCAGTACTTCTCTCCATATAACTTCGTCCTTATACTTTTACCTTATGCTTTCAAGGATATGCTTGTGTCTTAAAAATACGGCTCATTGTTGCTTCTCAATCGGGTGAAAATCAAATAGTGAATAAATAACTAAGCGTGCAGATGTACTTGTGTTACAGTTAGAGACACCGCCAGAATAGTAACTGAAATGTGCACTGGTATTTCAATTTCGCATCGTGCTCCAGCTATTGCCAAATTTGAATCTCTTTCAAATACGGAACCAAAATATACTATCATTAATTGCCATTGTACTTGAAAAAGGCCATGGCGGCAGAAACGTCGCACAATAAACAGAGATTAAAACATGCATTTGGTTTGATTCGTCTGACAAACATTTCTCAGAAGAGGCGATTCATGTAAAATTCAATACTTTATTTAACAAATGTTTCAAATGTCAGTAGTGAAGGCACTAATTTTCATTTTTTTTCCAGTAGTGAATAAAATTTTCCAATTTCTGGTAGATCCACTGATCAGGTCGCCGCTTCTTATTATAACGAGCTCTATATGCCATCATACGATAGAGCCCCTATCGGTTTTTAGCCGGGATTAAATCCTTTCACTCCTCAAAGTGCTCAATTAATATAAGAGAAATTCGGAAAGTCTCACATCTTTACCCAGCGTACCGGAAAATTGTTTTCCACTTTAAAAACAGATTCTCCGAGAAAACCCCTTTTACATAATGTAGGATCAACGATGCTACTGCTCAACATGTAAAACAGGTCTTTCAAAGCATTTAGTCTCGCTTGGAAAAAAGGAAGCCTATTTGTTTAAGGACAAGCAGTACTTCTCTCCATATAACTTCGTCCTTATACTTTTACCTTATGCTTTCAAGGATATGCTTGTGTCTTAAAAATACGGCTCACTGTTGCTTCTCAATCGGGTGAAAATCAAATAGTGAATAAATAACTAAGCGTGCAGATGTACTTGTGTTACAGTTAGAGACACCGCCAGAGTAGTAACTGAAATGTGCACTGGTATTTCAATTTCGCATCGTGCTCCAGCTATTGCCAAATTTGATTCTCTTTCAAATACGGAACCAAAATATACTATCATTAATTGCCATTGTACTTGAAAAAGGCCATGGCGGCAGAAACGTCGTACAATAAACAGAGATTAAAACATGCATTTGGTTTGATTCGTCTGACAAACATTTCTCAGAAGAGGTGATTCATGTAAAATTCAATACTTTACTTAAACAATGTTTCAAATGTCAGTAGTGAAGGAACTAATTTTCATTTTTTTTCCAGTAGCGAATAAAATTTTCCAATTTCTGGTAGATCCACTGATCAGGTCGCCGCTTCTTATTATAACGAGCTCTATATGCCATCATACGATAGAGCCCCTATCGGTTTTTAGCCGAGATTAAATCCTTTCACTCCTCAAAGTGCTCAATTAATATAAGAGAAATTCGGAAAGTCTCACATCTTTACCCAGCGTACCGGAAAATTGTTTTCCACTTTAAAAACAGATTCTCCGAGGAAACCCCTTTTCCATAATGTAGGATCAACGATGCTTCTGCTCAACATGTAAAAGAGGCCTTTTAAAATATTTAGTTTTGCTGGGAAAAAAGGAAGCCTATTTGTTTAAGGATAAGCAGTACTTCTCTCCATATAACTTCGTTATTCTGTACAACCCAGACAAAATCTGACCCCGAGTACTGCTCACATGTTCGGAGTGCTGCCGCCCACACTACATTCCCCATGCTCGATGATGTTCAGAGGAAGACTGATCCATGACTCTTTTTTAACCGAGCTGTCCTTCATGATACCATCGCGCGATGTGCCTGCCAGAAAGACCCGCCTGACTTCGGCTTCCCATCCTGACACTGTCAAGCTTCGTATTCCAAAACCGACCGATATGACTGCTCCTATGACCTAAGCTATCGATATTGTGGAACAATCTACCTGATGAGGTTTTTCCCTGCCCTACTAATCTTAGGAAGTCGGATTAACAAAGTTTGTTTCCTCTGCTGCGGTTTTAAAAAATCCTTCGTAAAGAAACTAGTTTGCTAGGAACATATTGTATTCCATAGATCAATTTGTCGATATGATTGAAGTGTCCCAAGCGTCCAACTTAAAATCATCAAATTCATCGCGCGCAAAATACCTAAACGACGAGAGTAAAATTATTGATAGTTATAATGAGCCGACAAAAATAAATATACCCGTTGCATTTTGTGTCAATAAATCTCTGAGTGATATCCATTGTTATTTCATTCCCATATTTTCCATTTCTGTTAGCAAATTTAGGTGTATAGCATTTTAATTTAATTTTTAATCAACGATCCCACATGGATGGCTTTTTCATTGACCAATGATTATTTTTTATTTATATAATGCACCCATAATCGAATCCAACACCGAAATAAACCTGCAGCTATTATTGCACGGCCAATGAATGCAATGAAATATGGATTGATGAAAAAATGGCACGAACGGCTTCCGTGCTTATTTTGAAATATTTACAACAATATACGGTTTAGTGCATATATGCTCTTCATTATTTATTCAAAAGCGGACAAACAAAATGTGATTTTGTTGTTGATTTTGCGTAAATTATCGTATGTGAACGTTTATGAAAGATAACATACAGGGTGTTCAATTGAAAGCTTCCCACCGCGATTTACCGAAAACCGCTGGTTAAAAGAAAAAACGCCGACACACGGGCAACATTTTGGACGCTTATTTAAATAAAAAGTGATGTTTTCGTGTGTTATTGTTTTCAATCTGAACAAATTAATATAAACAAAGATTTTTCTAATTTTCTCAAAAACGACTGATTCTAAAAAACAAACAAGCTATTACTCGATACCCCTTGTCAATTAAAATGTTTAAGGGAATGACCCTGGGGGCCGAGGGTGAAAGGGGGTGAAGTAGTTTTTGTTTAAAAAGTTGCCCCCCTAGACAAACCTTTTCACGTTTATCAGTGATTTTCGATAAATCCGTGGTGGCAAGTTTTCAAATTAACTGTAACTTTTACATTATCTACTATACGGTCGGACAAAGCAATAGGGGAAATTTTGGGGGCGTAACTAGCAAAAGTTCCTGCGGGGAGTACCTTTATTCGACCCAGATTAAATAGCGATGTTTTGAGCTGAAAGTTGTCGTCCTCTGCTGCTACAAGCGAACAATAATGGAGTAATTTGCCTATTTCGAAAGTGGCCATCAAAATTGGTAGGGTGTCATTTGGAGTGAGATAATGTGGTTTGGGGGACTTTATGTTGATCGCAGCGAAAAACTCACATCAGAAATGCGATCTACGAACTCGGCTTTGGGTGAGTAGAAGATGTGCAACAAACGACACAAGGTGCACTGAGGTAACATGGGTCGCTGATTACGAAAATAGTTGTGCAACATCCTCAGTCCTTTTCAAAGGACCCGTAAGTATCTCTAAGGCATATTTTCAGTAGGAAGATGGACCTTTTCGAGTCTCTTGGTGATCTCAGAGAGAAACTGACAAGAGATTCTGTAAACTATGCATCCGATTCAGCCAAGAAGCCAGTTTTGATCGGTGTGTCTTCCAAGTGGAATACTATGCCCGGGATTGCACCTGTTCCCGTATACAGGATGTTTCAGTTTATTGTTGCATAACTTTAAGATCCGATAGAACTTTTAAAATTAATGCATAAAGTCTATATAAACATGGGTCGAAAAATGCGTGGCTTCCGAAATACAGAGTGATTAAATTTACTTTCTAAAATAGTTTTTTTTTAAATATTTCGAACAATATTGTATAATAACAGTGAAAATTGGTATACAAGGGTTTTTTGGTACGACAAAACGAACCATGGATATAGTTTTACTGTAGCCGCTAGAGGGCGCTCTATACTGTACCTGTAGTGTATTAAAATGACCGAAAAATTTTTCTTAGTGCAATTTTTTGCTTTTTGAATAAAAAAACTGATTCTTCTCACTTTTCAACATAAAAAAGCTCTCATGTGAATTTTCGTTATAGTTTGCCGTTTTTGAAAGATTTCGATTTTTAAGGATCGATGCATTTTTAATTATTTATGATAAAATAACGTTAAATAGTCAGTATCTCGATAATTTTTAGAAGTAGGCTGTGCCTGCAAATATTTTTGAAATTGAAAGCAGAATAAGGTTAAACGTCAATTAGTTGACAGTTAGTTTTGTTGTCTGTTGAAACCTGAAACGTTTTTTTGCAATTGTGAATGCACGAAATTTAGTTTTTTTTGTAAGTTTTATAAAAATGCCATTTTTATTCTCCAATCAAGAGTTAGCGGATATTCATTTTGTGTATGGCTTTGTAAATGGAAACGCAGCAGAAGCAGCCAGAGAATACGCACGAAGATTTCCAAACAGACGACATCCAACTCGTTCAGTATTTGTAAGAGTGCATCGCCAAATAATTGAAAATGGTTTTGGAAATCTCCAAAGGGATCAAAACATAAATGTTCATCAGCGCAGATTTACCCGTATGATTCTGCGTGAGTTTGATAGAGATCTGACCACAAGTGTTAGGAGAGTTTCTGGTGCCTTGGAAATTTCAGCCAGCCATGTTCACCTGTTCTTAGAAATGACCATAGACGTCCTTACCATTTGCAACCTGTGCAAGGACTACAGCCAGGGGACGGAGAACGAAGAATCACATTTTGTCAGTGGATTCTTGATAGAACTGATAATAATAGGGAGTTTTTAAGTAACGTTTTATGGACCGATGAGTCATGCTTCACTAGACGTGGAGTGGTAAATTTTCATAATCAACATATTTGGTCGCATGAAAATCCGCATGCAGTTCGAGAAAGAAATTTTCAGCATGAATTTAGTGTGAACGTGTAGATTGGTATCTACCGTAATCGACTATTTGGACCCTACCTTTGGCCTGCAAGGTTAAATGTTGCGACCTTCTTGGAATTTTTAAAGGCTGAGCATGCAAATATGTGGGATGATGTTATGTTAGATTTAAGAAGATTGGTCTGGTTCCAGCTTGATGGTAGTCCAGCTCATTATTCGACAATAGTTAGAAACTGGCTGAACGAAAATTATCCAGAAAGATGGATCGGCCTAAATCCATTAGATTTCTGTGTGTGGGGATTTGTAAAAGAAAAAGTGTACCAGACTCCCGTAACCACAAGAGATATGCTAATAGACAGAATCAGGAATGCATGTGATGAAATAAGGCCTTATTTGAATAATGCTATACCACGTTCGATCATTCGTAGATGTGAATTGTGTATTGAACAATTGGTTTCACATTTCGAGCAACTACTTTAGATTTTGTATGTTTGTCCTAACTATCCAATAGCATTTTAGTTGTAAATAATTAACTTAATTTGTTAAAAATAATATTGGAAAATTAAACAAATTAAATATTGTTTTTTTTTGTGTTTATTTAGAGTTAGGAATTATTGCTGTGTTTAAAAACGATCATCTTAATTACTTGTAATGCCCAAATCGAAAATGTAAAAAAAATATTATTTTCCCATAAATAATTAAAAATGCATCGAACCTTAAAAATCGAAATATCTCAAAAACGGCTATAACGAAAACTCACAAGAGAGCTTTTTTATGTTGAAAAGTGCGAAGACTCAGTTTTTTATTCAAAAAGCAAAAAATTGCACTAAGAAAAAAATTTCGGTCATTTTAATACACTACAGGTACAGTAGAGAGCGCCCTCTAGCGGCTACAGTAAAACTATGCCCATGGTTCGTTTTGTCGTACCAAAAAACCCTTGTATACCAATTTTCACTGTTATACATCAAATATTGTTCGAAATATTTAAAAAAAACTATTTTAGAAAGTAAATTTAAACACCCTGTATTTCGGAAGCAACGCATTTTTCGACCCATGTTTATATGGACTTTATGCATTGATTTTAAAACTTCTATCGAATCTTAAAGTTATGCAACAATAAACTGAAACACTCTGTATAGTTGCACCTGTTCCCTGCTCAGGTTTTGATCCGTCTTGGTGTGCCTTTCGTTTCCAGATCGATCGTCAACTATGACTCTTCCCACATGTTTCCTTATTTGACTATATCCAAGGTCCACATATCTTCCCTTTGACTGTACCAGTAGCCTAAAGTGGCCCCTTATCACTCTATCCGAAATATATTGCACGCACCTTCTAAACTGCTTGTACTATTTAATATATGGTGTGATTACAGAGAAATTGAAACATGAATCCTGCAACGTGCTATAATTTCAATATTTTTAAGGAACATAAATTACACATAACTAATTAGTTTCAAATGCAGCCAAAACATGCAAAATGACGATTATGCTAACTTCAAAATATTAAATTCAAATTCGTCGCTACTCACTCGGCTGTAATATTCCAGTCGCGTTTTTAACACGAATATTCGCCTGTAACATGCAGCTACCAGCCTTGGTGCTTACCTGAAAAAAAAAAAAAATAAGTTTCAGACATGTGTAAAAAAGATAAGAAGTCCGTGAGTTACCGGCATAAAATGATTTGCCTAGTCTCAAAGTGCCCTAAATCCATTTTTCAACCAAATTGAGTTGCCATCTGATCGAAGAAAGCCTAAATAATTTTCTAGATCCTAAAATACGTTTCAAAACCTGCTAAGTCACCTCCAAATCCGTTGTTTATTTCTTGGATTGGTTTCAAAATCCCGTAATCCCATAAGTAAGTCCAAAAACCGCTAAGTTCATTTAGTAACCAAACCTGATGAGTCATTAAGGTCGCACGTCCCTTTTTTTCAACTACCTTTGGATTCTAAATATTTTTCATATGATTATTTCGTGATGTGTCTAGAGATGACTAAAAACGATGTTATCAATTTTTTGTCAAAAATGCATTTTTTGTGTATTGTATTGTGCATTTTTTATTGAATCATAACTCATTAACTAATACTAGTACAGCTCTAAAATATTCTAACCTTTATGGAAGAATGATGCCGGTGATTTTTATTCTTACGTCTTTTTCTCCTCGAAAAATCTTTGATTCTCTTGAAACCTCATTTTGCAGCAAATTGAGGTTTTTTTTTATCAGGGAGCTTATCATTCTAAATAAAAATAAATCTAATTATCCTTCAAGTTTTTCTGATCTTCGTCCTATAAGCATTTTACCAAGTTTATCTAAGCTTTTGGAAATGGCTCTACATGAGCAGCTGCACACATTTGTTTGTCAAAATAATTTACTGACCACCTCCCAATCTGGCTTCAGACCATTACATAGCACCACCACTGCGCTCCTGTCTATATCGGATAATATTTATAGCGCGGCTGATCAAGGAAAGCTGTCCTGCTTAGTTCTTCTTGATTTTAGCAAGGCCTTCGATACGGTTGACCCAAATATTCTCTGTAAAAAGCTTAGATACTTTGGCCTGTCATCATCGGCTTGCACGCTGATTAAGAGCTTTTTAACTGATCGCTCACAGTCTGTCATATATGAAAACAATATATCAACTTCTTTATTCAGAAATTTTGGTGTCCCTCAAGGATCTATTTTGAGTCCCCTTTTATTTGCTCTTTATATATGTGATTTTCATGAAACCGCCAGCAACTCAATCGTTCATCATTACGCCGATGATACCCAACTTTATAACTGCTTCGATCCTGATGAATATATGCTTGGCCAACATCAAATAAATCAAGACCTGCAGTCTATTTTTGACATATCTAGTGCTCACAATCTAAAACTAAATCCTGGCAAATCATGTTGCATTTTATTTGGGCCCAAAAACCTTGGTATCTGGTTTGACTGCAAGCTACGCTTCACTAAACATGTTAACCAACTATGCAATGCGTCCTATAATGTGCTTCGTCAGTTATACCCGAGTCGAAGTGTCCTGTCGACACAGCTCAAGCTTAAACTATGCGAGTCCCTTATCCTGTCAAAATTATCTTACGTTTATGGACCTGCTCTTTTACAACGTGATGCCGAGCGGATTCAGATGATACAAAACTCATGCATCAGATTTTCTTATGGAATCCGTAAATTTGATCATATTAGTAGCGCTTTTGACCAATCGGGATGGTTTAAGATGAACAAATTGAGGAAACTGCATTGCCTATCTCTGGTACATAAGACCCTTATCCTTAAAGCGCCATATTATCTTTATACAAAACTAAGCCTCCTCTGCCAGTACGATCAAAGATCCTCTAGGAATAAACTCATCATACTTATCCCGCGGCATTCGACAGCATTGTTCACGCGCAGTTTCTCGTACTGGGCACCCAAACTATATAACTGCTTATCAAGTGAGTATAAAGAATAAAGCCTAAGCAATTTTAAAAAAAGGTTAAAGATGAGTTTAAAGCAGTCGGATGGCTAAAATTTTACTTTATGCATATCCACAGGTAATCGATTGTTTCCTTTCTCTGATAAGTGTTATATTCTAAGTTTTTTTTTCTCTCTCTCTATAGTTTGTGTCAATGTTTTCCAGGTCGGGTTGAAAAACAGCATAAGCTGACACTCCACCTTTTCGTCACTGTTCCTTTTAAACCAATTATTTTGTAATCGTGTGACGAATAAAGGCCATTTATTATTACTATTATTATTTTTCAACTGTCGTTAAAGGTACAGAAATTTCATCGTCTGAGACCGTCAAGCAATACAACTTTTATTTTGTATTAGCTGATAGTCGCGACTCAGTGTGTTGGAAACACAAAACATTTTTTGAAGAAATGCTATAAATTTACGATCACATTTTGTATCTTTGATGGCATTAGTACATTGATAGCCTACTTGCATGCTCGGGAAATTTGAATACAAAAACCGCTGGACGTGCTCATTTTTCGAGTGACCCTCCTAATACATTATGAAACACCCTGTATAGATTTTCGTGTTAATATGTTCATAGAAAGATGTTACAGTTCGAACACTGGATAATGCTTCCTGGGAAGACAATTTATTTATTACTACCACGCTATATCACTCAACTCTTTGCAGCCTTAAAGTTACAGACGTCTGTGTGTTTTGCTTAAACGATGTACATACGTCATAAGCTTTTACTAATAAACACATGCTGTACAGTTTTATGTTACACAAACGGATGTATTTCATGTCAACAGAAAGCCCATCCTTTCAGCAAAACGTAATTTCAACTTTAGTAATTACAAAATGGATAATATACTGTACAAATTGGTTACGAGAAGTCTGTTATGTCAAATGCTTTTAGCCACTGTAAAGATAATTCAAGGGAATTGGTCAACTATTTGTCCTGTGGTAAAAATTATTATGGTGACTCAATCGCTCAAATTTTTGTTACGACGCTACCGCAGCAGCAGTTATATACTAAGTGACATATAAATCCGAACACCCAGTTTAAATGGTTTTATTTTAATAAAAGTTGGTGAATGTATTTATTTTACTGTAAATAACAAGTTAAAAAATTTTCAGCCTTATCAGTTGGGCATTCCGGTTTTTATACTGCTTTTTTTTAATTCACTAACGCTCTAAAAATGAATATTTCAGCCGCAGTAAAGAATCAACGTTGGCGGATTTTGGTTCTTGACATCCTTTACGATCGGTTACGATGCCTACAGTACGGAGACCTGTACGATTTCGTCAACTTAGTGAGTTTGATAGGGGCCGTATAGTGGGATTTCGAGAAGCTGGACTTTCTTTTCGGGCAATTGCAGTTAGAGTAAAAAGAAGTGTAGATAGACACTGTGGTTAGGTGTTGTCAGGCATGGCTTCGAGAAGGCCGTACGCAAAGAGCAAGGGGTACTGGACGCCGCCGTAGAACAACAGACCGTGAAGATCGCCGCCTAAGGTTATTGGCCTTAAGGGACCGTTTCTCCACTACCAGGTCCATTGCAAATGAATGGTTTGCAGAACACGGAAGACCTATTGGCATGCGAAGTGTTTACCGACGAATGAGAAGTTTTGGCTTGTTTTCATACCGGCCACACTGGGTCCTCCCTTTAACTCGAGAACACCGACGTAATCGCCTTGAGTGGTGCAGACAACGGTCACTCTGGGATCAGGAATGGAACAGTATTGTCTTTAGTGACGAGTCTCGATTTTGTTTAGGCATGCACGATGGTCGTGCCAGGGTTAGAAGGCGACGTGGTGAATGGAGGAATCCACAGTTTTTTGTTGAAAGACATGTTCATCACACGGTTGGAGTTATGGGTGCTATAGCTTATGGTTCCAGGTCACCTTTAATCTTCATCAGAGGTAACATGAACGCGCAGCGTTATATCCACGAAGTTCTAGAACCCCATCTTTTACCTTATCTTGACACCCTGGCAGATCCAAATTTCCAACAAGATAATGCCCGACCACATGTTGCAAGAGTCACAATAGACTTCTTTCAACATAATGATGTCACATTGTTACCATGGCCACCAAGATCTCCCGACTTATCCCCAATTGAGCACGTGTGGGATATGATGGGTAGGAGATTGCTCAATTTGCAACGTCCTCCTCAGACTCTAGAAGCACTTCGAGAGGAGTTGGTGGTTGCCAGGAATGAGATACCACAGGAGGACATTGACCACCTGATCAGAAGGGCTTTAAAGCAGTGCAATCATTTTGAAATTTTTATCATTTACTTATTATGCTTCATTAAGTACTTATACAAAATTTTATTAAAGTAAAACCATTTAAACTGGGTGTTCGGATTTATATGTCACTTAGTATAGATGAGAAGGAAAGTTTTACATGCAACATTTCATAGTCCCCCAAGCTCCATGTTTTTACTGTCAAGTTATCAAACATCTTCGGGCGCATCAAAAATTTTCTTTTCAAGTTCTTATTATTCTTATAATCACAATCAATTCAGCATTAAGGGACTAATATACAGGGTGTCCTGAAAGTTGGGATTTCCCTTTCAGAAATAACTACGTTTGAAAACGTAAAAAAGAAATTGTAGAAAAATACTCACTATTTATTTGGTACGACAATTCAAGCACTACCTTGTCACATATTTTGTTTGTAATTACTATTTGATGTTGCCCCTGTTAGATTCACAAACACGCGTTTACTTCTTCCTAAATTTGCGACATTTGTGTGGGTCTAGGTCTTTGTGTTCAAGCAGACAGCAGTTGTATGCTATAAACAAACATAGCTCCGATAGAAAGAAACATCGAGGACGACGGCAACTTTCTGAATACACTCGCGGAGTATCTACAGGATCTTGTTTATAAACTACACAACGCACCGCGCGGCGGTTGATATTGATACTCGCTCACATAGTCGTACTACCACAAAACATTCATCTTAAGGCATTGGTATATGTGGTGCAGGGAAAACATACGCTGTGTAAACGGGCATTGAGGACACAATGTAAAACTGTCCCTTATTCCTTTGTTACCTGGGTGTAACTGATGAGTTGCCAAACACCAAACAAGGCGGCTCTTTTAGATCTAGACCTCTGGTTATCAATTATAGAATCGATGTTTTCTATAGGCTTAATGTGCTCCTAAGCTTCTTGCGGAAAGATGTAGGTGAAGATATCCTTGTAGTGGACCACTACTCCAAGTAATAAGGTCTCAGATCGAAAAAAAGTCCGTCATAGAGAATGATATTTCCGCTCCCATTGCTAAATTAAATTACGTAGGACTTGAGAATTTATCCCTTTCATTTTTCGACAGTAACCTTCATCAAAGAACTCAGTGTAGTTTTATCAACCAAGAAATGTCTCCATTGACAACATTCCCATCAGGCGTGCCTCAGGGCTCTGTATTGGGGCGACTGCTGTTCATAATATATACTTTCCACTTAAGCAAAGGTATTGATGATTCTCATGTACAGTCCTTTGCAGATGATAACCCAAACATATAATTTACGTAATCAAGCATGCCTTTTTTCATCTCTTGTTGGAGTCAGGTTAATAATTTTTGGTGTACTTGGGTTTGGAAAGTATGCCTTTTTTCTTTTTGACATTCGATAGAACTAACCAAATTATAATAATAATAATAATAATAATAATAATAATAATAATAATAATAATAATAATAATAATAATAATAATAATAATAATAAATGGCCTTTATTCGAAGGATCTACATAAGCTTGCCCTAGAACCCTCTCTTCAATTATTTCGTTCCTTATGGGATTTTCAATGTTGCGTTTTTTATTGGCGACTGACCCAGTTTCCCGAAATTTAGTTCTAGAACATATTTTCGATGCACGTTACTGTTCTCATGTCGCTCATTAAATATTTCTGTTGTTCTATTAGCGCACTGATTATTTCCGAAAAATATCTCGATAATTTCAACTATTTCTGCTGTGGAATATACCATGGTTAATTTATTTAATAAAGCGTTACAAGTTATTTTAGAAACAACGTTTGGTCAAATCAATCGCAAACTATGTACTAAATTCCTATTTAAAATAAGTACGAGATATTTCCTTATCTTTCTTCAAGAAATAACTTTTTTGCCGCTCCAATAGCTATTTTCAACAACAAAGTGATAAACAAACCATGGGCGTAGTGAAGAAAAGCATTTACTTATTAAGTAAATTCTTTTAGTCAAATTTCTTCTGAAAGTAGTACAAACTAATCTGATGTACCTATTAAAGTCTACTTTAAGCTTTAAATCAATAAATATTCAAAACTACTGAACTGAAGTACATTAATTTTATACCATTATAAAGGCAACTGAAAGACCTTTAAAATAAGGTATCACTCGACCCCCCTTTCCATTTAAGATTTTAGGGTTGGTGTCACCCCCGCCCAGGGGGCTGCACGTGTTAACGTGATTTTTTGCCAAACTTGTGTGCCCCTCAAAAACAAAATCGAAAGGGCTAAGCGTTTTTCCAAAAAAAAACTGAGCTGTCAGTAAATGCGTCTGTCTCGTTTTCGATGCGCCACCCTGCATATAAAGAGCAAATAAAAGGGGACTCAAAATAGATCCTTGAGGGACACCAACATTTCTGAATAAAGAAGTTGATATAGCTAATCAGCGTGCAACCCGATGACGACAGGCCAAAGTATTTAAGCTTTTTACAGAGAATATTTGGGTCAACCGTATCGAGGCCTTGCTAAAATCAAGAAGAACTAAGCAATCTGTCTGTGAATTTGTGAACAGTGTATTGTTGTGAACATCTGCTAGCGACTACACTAGAGTAGCAGCATGCCATATAATTCTGACATTTGGCTATACTACAATGTAATTGTAAATATATATAATATAATATTGTCTACTATTATTTCCATTAGTCAAAGCAAATAGGGCGTCCTCACTTTAAGAAGTGCTCAAGTGAAGGAACAACTATCCGTTCGGTCCTTAGTTGCGGCATTAGAATTCATCTATAAACCGAGCTACTTGTCTAAACGAAACTTTGAACAGTCTGGTTTCAGGTAAAGTGTAGCAGTTAATGTTCCGATGAAAAGCCATATTGCTTGCAGTAACTAACTCTAGGCGATCTGTGTTATACATGACATAGATGGACGTTAATTGGAAAACTTTGAAACCTGCTTACTGATTTATTTAGCTGAGGTGCGGTAGATAAATAACAAATTTACCATTGAAGGCACTTAAGAAGAAGAAACCTAAGTACCGATGCACCGCGGCTGATACGAGGGTGGTCCCAGAAGTACCCGGCCTGACCTAGAGATGGCGATAGTTGTTTGAAAAATATCATTGTATTAGAAAGTATGCAACCTATAAAGCATATGTGTCAAGTTTGAAGACGCCACGTTGTTTAGTATTTGTTTGGCAGCCATCAATACTGAACGTTTTCAGTGAATTTGTGGTACAATACTTTTATTTCAAAGACCTCAGCCCAACCAATATAAAAGCTGAACTGGATTCTACTCTGGGTGAGTCTGCTCCTTCGTTTCCAACAGTAAAATATTGGGTAGCAGAGTTTAAACGAGGCCGTATGAGCTGCCAAGACGAGCATCGCAGTGGTCGACCAACTGAGATGACGACTCCAGAAATGGTGAAGAAAATTCACAAAGCGGTACCGAATGATCGTCGACTGAAAGTGCGCGAGCTAGCAGACATAGTAGGCATTTCAAAAACTGCGGTTCATCGCATATTATCTGAAAATTTGGACATGAGAAAGCTGTGTGCAAGATGAGTGCCGCGATTGCTCACAATCGAGCAAAAACAGTGTCGTGAAGATGTTTCAATTGAGTGTTTAGCAAAGTTTCACAGCAACAAAGCAAACATTTTGCGTCGTTTCATAATGGATGAAACATGGATCGATCACTTCCTACCAGAGACAAAAGAACAATCAAAACAATGGACTCAAAAGGGACAACGACTCCAAAGAAGGCGAAGACCGTTTCGTCTGCAGGCAAGGTTATGGCGTCGGTTTTTTGAGATGCGTGGGGGATAATTTTCATTGACTGTCTTGAAAAAGGTAAAACTATCAACGGCGAGTATTATGCAACGTTTGAGTGATGAAATCAAGCAAAAACGGAAGCATTTGGTTAATAAGAAAGTGTTGTTTCATCAAGACAATGCATCAGCTCGTAAATCCGTTATTGCAATGGCCAAAATTAACGAATTAAAGTTTGAATTGCTACCTCATGCACCCCATTCACCAGATTCAGCCCTCTTGGATTATTTTCTGTTTCCAAACTTGAAACAATGGCTCAGTGGTCAAAGATTTTTCAACGATGAAGACGTGATGTCGGCAGTTAATGGCTATTTTGAGGAGCAAGACAGTTCTTATTATAAAAAGGGTATCGAACCTATTGAACATCGCTGGGAAAAGTGTATAGAGCTCAAAGCAGATTATGTTGAAAAATAAATACATTTTCTTCGTTAGGTCGGGTAGTTCTGGGACCACCCTCGTATAAGGAACCTGAAGACACCTTTCTCAGAAAAAATTATAAAAGTTAAAATTACATGACGAAGTCGTCACTTTTTTACCGCGACAATCGAAGGAAGACAATTTGCATCAATTTCCAAGGTGAAAAACTGGAAACACGCTGTATTTTTTGACAAATAAAGATATCGCTCCCAGATTTGGACATGTTTAGTTAGTCATTAAGAGGCAGTTCTGGAAAGTTGAAAGGTACGAGTATCTTTCCGGAAGCAACCATGACTTAATGTTTTTTAGATAGAATTTCTTCAATAATCGTACTCGACAATTCAAAACTAATATCAAATGTCAAACAAGAATTCTGGGAACAATTATACTCTATAAATAATATAGACAAAGCAACGGGACTGTTCATAGAGAAAATAAAAAAACTAATAGATATTAGTACCAATAAAGTAATAATTAGTCACAAAGAGAAAAGCAGAAATGCCTGGATTACCAAAGGATTAATAACATCGGCAATAGAAAAAGAAAGACTATATAATGTAATGAAACTAATGCGAACTACAGAGAATACCGACTGTTACAACCAATATAAAAATAAATTTATAGAGCTTGCAAGGCAAACTAAACAAAAACATTACCTAAATAAATTGAATAATAACTTAAATGATCCTAAGCGGCTTTGGACAACTATTGATGAGATTACTGGGAAAACAAAATTTAAAGAGTGTGTCACTGAGTTAAATACAACATCGGGAACAGTATTAAAAAATACTCAACAGATATGCGATGAATTTGTACAATTCTTTACTGACATAGGCGAAAATTTAGCAAGTAATATACAAGCAAATGTACAAAATACTTAGCCTCCAAAAAGAACTTTGAACTCATTTATTTTGGATAAAGTCGAACAATGTGAAGTATACACCACTGTTATGTCCTTAAAAAATCGGAAAAGTCCTGGGTTCGATGGTATTAAAAGCGAGCATTTGAAAATTATAGCCGAGGACATAACAGAACCACTCACTTACCTAATCAACAAATGCTTTGAATCTGGCATATATCCCTCAATTTTAAAAAAAGGTAATATAATACCGATACATAAATCAGGAACAAAAACAGATGTTAACAACTATAGACCAATATCAATAATAGCGTGTAGCAAAGGTTTTTGAAAAAGTTTTATCTACTAGAATGATTCGATACCTCACAAAATTCAAAATTTTAAGTGAAAATCAATATGGATTTACAGAAGGGAAGGCTACATCGGACGCAATAACTAAAATTGTAAATCAAATATATCAAAATATTGATAACAGAATCCCTTCAATCTGCATTTTTGTAGATTTAAAGAAAGCTTTCGATACAGTTAATCACAAATTATTATTAGAAGCATTGGAGAGAATTGGTTTCAGAGGAAACGCGTACTCACTGATCGAAAGTTATTTATCAAATCGCCCACAATCTGTGCAGATATCAGGATCATTTAGTAAAGAAATGTATATTAAGTGTGGTGTCCCACAAGGAACTGTCTTAGGTCCGCTGTTATTTAATATATATTTAAATGATATTTTCCAAATTAATTGTGTTGACAAAATAACTAGTTTTGCAGATGATACTGCAATATTATATGAAGGCACTGACTGGTCTGATCTGAAAAATGTAATTGAAAATGATTTTATCAAAATTATTCGGTGGTTTAACAGTAGAAAATTAAGCATTAACTACTCTAAAACACATTTTTTACCATTTGGTTCTTATGCTAGACATCTGCCAAATTACAGAAATTTCTCCTTCAATATTAATGATCAAAAAATGCAAATTAATAGAGTGCCCAACATAAAATACCTTGGAGTGGTCTTGGATCCTCACTTACGATGGGACATCCATGTCAATTATATTTTAAAGAAAGTTAGATTTGTATCCTACAAAATTAAATACCTTGGGAATATATTGACAGAAAAATATCTTCAAACATTATACCATGCACTGATTGAGCCTCATCTCACATATGGTATATTAGCATGGGGAGCTGCATGTTCCTCACATATCTATAATTTAGATGTTTTTCAAAAAAGTATTCTAAAAATGATATTTAAAAAACCGAAACTTTATCCCACTGAAAAATTATATGCAGATGTTCGAATGTATGATATAAGACAGCTTTATTTCTTACACAGTATCACTCACTACCATAAATTTGTAAACACCGACCAAAAAATTAAACATAATCATTATACCAGGTACAAAATTCGTGGCACAGTAGTTCCTCAACCGCATAAATCTATAATGCAGCGATCATATCTCTATTTAGCGCCTAAATTTTATGAAATTATACCTAAAGACTTAAAAGATTTACGTTTCGGAAATTGTTTCAAAAGAAATTTAAAAAAGTGGCTACATTCTATATCTAGGACTGAAATTCATAAACTCATAAATACGAACATCAACTGAATACATAATCTACTGTAGCTAATTTTTGTCCTTTTTTGTCATTTGCATTCTACAGTTTCAACTTAAATTATTGGTCCATGTACAGGCGATGCCTTCTATTGGGCCTGTTTTGATTTTATATTTATTTACTCATATTGTTTGTTATCTTTGTACATTGAGTAAATAAATATTATTATTATTATTATTATTATTATTACTCCAAGGTCACTTCCGGTTAAACCGAAAGGGATAAATAACCCACTTAATGGCTAACGAAACATGTTCCCATTTTGTAGCGATACCTTTATTTAGCAAAATAATACAGAGTGTTTCCAATTTTCATTGCAACCCGGTATGCCTCTCACAGTCAGATACGCCCATCCAGATCGTAATCTATGTATACAAACGTAGTATTTCTCTGATCTCGTTCAATCAAACTGACCAATGTAGTAACATCCAATTACTGTTTCTACCTGAAAGCGCACCAATTTGGCCTTAGCCCTTTTGCTCATCAGCTGTAGTAGAGCTACCTTTGAATATACATAGTTAATTTTAGTTTGACATTCAGCACACAACGTGCACAGCTCGTGCTTCAAGCTTCATCGACCCACCATGAACTTACAAAGCATCCGCATGTGATCACTCATGAGGAAAATTATATCTATATGCTCCACAATATGTGCTGCTAGGATGCTCTGTTGTTGCTTCTCATCTCCAAAGCTCTTTGAGTTACCTATAAGATTCAAGGCCAGCACTGCTTCTGGAATGTTTTAGGCGTATCGGAATCGTTCAAATTTTTATACCGGGTGGTTCAAATTCGATCACGGAAACTGTGAGTCGAAGTAGCTTAAATGGGTGCAAAGTTTCGTATTTATGTAATTAACGAGATGCCGATCAAAAAGTTCCGATATTCAAAGTACTTCCGGAGACTTCATTTGAGATGGGATTTCAGATAAGTTGAATGTTGTCATTGTTAATTAAAATAATAATATTTATTCACTCAATGAACAAAGAGAATAAACAACATGAGTAAATAAATATAAAATCAAAACAGGTCCAATAGAAGGCATTGCCTGTATATGCACCAATAATTTTAAATTGCAACTGAAGAATGCAAATGACAAAAAAGGACAAAAATTAGTCACATAAGATTATGTATTTATTTGATGTTCGTATTTATGAGTTAATGAACTTCAGTCCTAGACATAGAATGTGACCACTTTTCTAAATTTCTTTTGAAACAATTTCCGAAATGTAAGTCTTTCAAGTCTTTAGGTATAATTTAATAAAATTTTGATAGAGATATGACCGCTGCATTATAGATTTATGCGGCTGAGGAACTACTGTGCCACGAATTTTGTACCTTGTGCAATGATTATGTTTAATTTTTTGGTCGGTTGTTGACAAATTTATGGTAGTAAGTGATACTGTGGAAGAAATAAAGCTTGTCTTATATCATACGTTTGTACATCTGCTTATAATTTGTCAGTGGGATAAAGTTTCGGTTTTTTAAACATCAATACTTTTTTGAAAAACATCTAAATTATAGATATGTGAGGAACATGCAGCTCCACATGCTAATACCATATGTGAGATGAGGCTCAATCAGTGCATTTCTGTCAATATATTCGCAAGGTATTTAATTTTGTAGGATACATATCTAACTTTATTTAAAAGATAATTGACATGGATGTCCCAACGTAAGTGAGGATCCAAGACCTCTCCAAGGTATTTTATGTTCGATACTCTATTAATTTGCATTTTTTTTTATAATTAATGTTGAAGGAGAAATGTGTGTAGTTTGGCAGATGTCTAGCATAAGATCCAAATTATACTTTTCAGATCAGACCAGTCAGTGCCTTCATATACTCGTAATATTGCAGTACCATCTTCAAAACTGATGGCGTAGTCACATTTTCAATTCAACATTTTTTCTTTCGACTTCTATCACTAACTTTGTTTTTTCATATGGACGCTATATTGGAATTTTGTACATTTAAATGGAGTTTTCAGTCCTAAATTCAGTGATCTATTTCCTTAGCTGGCCATGAATTTATCGTTGTAATTATATTTGAATAAGCAAAATTTGAAAACAGTCTCATCACTTACTTTACAAACCTGGTATTTGCTGAGTTGAGTCGCCTTTTATTGTGTAGAATCACGGAAAGCCACGATTTCAGATTTCAAGATAGTTACTCGCTCTCGATCCAGGATTTTTTTTATTGTGTAAATATACGTACGATTACATTAGTATCGGCTGCACATGTGCACAGCCCCAACAATTATCCCCCTACCTAACAACCCCATGCCCCATTGTATGGCGATAAATAACCATAAACGCATGCCAGATGCGCCCGACTTGCGACACAACGCCATATCGTGATGCGTCTGCACTTGCTTTCTAAAAATACCCCGCGGGGATCTGCTCGGGAATATCCGGTGTAAGGTCCCTGATCCACCCTACTTATGACGCTTGGAACATTCGATAAACGGTGTGAGGACAGAGACGGAACATGAAATATTTTGCTCAGAATGAGACTTTCATGTTTATAATAATAATAATAATAATAATAATAATAATAATAAATGGGGATTGCATACGTACTGATATAATACATTTGTTTCATTATTAAACAGCCACAGACTACAAATCAAAAGTCAAAAACAATACAACACAGACTAAAAACCAGTTTCTCATTCAAAGCTCTAAAAAATACTTATCCGTTAGAAATGATTTCGACTGACTTTTGAAACTGCTCAATGTTGGTGCTTTTCTAATATCATCTTTTAAATTATTGAATATTTTACAGCCCATGAAATTCAAAGATTTCTGATATGTATGCTGCAATACGATGTTGAGGAGGAATCAGCAGATCTTTAGATCGAGTTTGATATTGTGTTTTTCTTTGTTTTTGAAGAGGTTCAATTTATTTTTATACAAAAATATTGATAGTTAATAAATGTAAATACTAGCTGTGAGCCACAAAATCATCACAAAGAGATGTTTCAATTGTTGAAACGTTATTGAAGATACTGAAATCCCGGTTCTTGAGCGGCTGTGCATACTGCTTCACTATTACGAAATAATTCAGTGTTACTAGAACTGCAATAAGATGTTAGTATAATCTGAATATGATAAAATTTTACATCTTGAAGCTGCATTCGACAGCTATTCATTGAAATAATTCGCATACCGCAAAAAAGAAAAGGCCCCAGGAGCGATCCTTGGGGAAACCTGCCTCAATAACGGTCACATCGCTTCTTGCATCATTGCCATGTTTTCTTCCTTGAAGGTTTGATTGAAAAAGTTGTAATTTCAATAGACGCGCATCTGAACGGGAATCTGTTTCCCTGAATTATGTACAAGCCCCTTCCCACTTCAGTTGGCCCACTTCACGATTTGTACCAAAATATGCCTTTATAAACTAAACATGACGAAACTATTTACTTCTAAAACAATTTATTTTCTCAAAAACATTTTAGATACACTCTAGTCTTAAAAAAGCAACAATTGAAAGATTACCATTGGGTAACATCCCCTTTATTTTTTATTACGGCTGAAATTCTTTGCGGCATTGTGTTAACCAAGTTTTTTCAAAAATTTGGTGTAAAACAATCCCATATTTCTTGAAGCTTTTGTCTCAGTTCGGAGATTGTACGAGCAGGATGTTGTCGTAGAACCGTTTTCATCTCGTGCCACAAAGTTTCAATAGGTGACAGATCTGGACTGCTAGAAACCCATTTCAAAAGTGGTACATTATTTTCTTCCATCCATTTTATAGCCTTTTTTGAGGTATGGCACGCTGCACCATTTTGCTAAAATCTTGGCCGGATGTCAAACATTATTCCATCACTGGTAAAAGCGATTCTTCTAAAATTGCCAAATATTTGTTTGTATCCACATTTCCATCAATAAAATGAAGTTTTCCTACTCCTTTTGATGACATACTGCCCCAGACCATAATGGATGCTGGAAATTTCACTTTTCTCTTCAGACAGTCAACATGGAATGCTTAATTTTTTTTGCGAATAACTCTACTGCGACTGTCACCGACACAAACTTCGAATCGGGCCTCATCACTCCATTGTATTGCACACCATTCTTGAGGTGTCCATTGTCTATGTTCTTTAGCCCATCTAAGCCGATTGTTCTTTTGCAGTGGAGTTAATAGTGGCTTTGCTTTGGCCTATAAACAAGTTGTGCAACTTTAGGGTTTTTACTTCACTTTTTTTCATAAGAAAACTTACCTTGCAAGTGCTAAATCCCAGTCTGTGGGCCTCTCTATGAGTTATGGACCTCGAAATTCTCCTTCCACAGCGTCACTCGACAGAGCAGTTAATTGTAAATAATTGGCACGCCTGTTTTTCACGATTATTATTCTTAATGCTCTTCTGTGGACATTTGTGATATTACTTTTTTTCACATATCGTGGCTTAATATTAACTGAACCAGTTACGTTATATCTTCTAACAATGTTTCTCACACTGTACCGCGAAGTCGAACAAAGTTGCAATTTCTGAGTTTGATTTCCCAGAATTAAAAAATTTAATTATCAGTAACCGATTTTTCTCACTAATAACCTTTCCTCTACCCATTTTGAAAACCTTAACTATCCAAAACTATTTTAAACGTATTCTGACAGCTGTGATTAATAAAAACAATTGTCATGGCTTATTTTTCACAGCCACCTATGCGTTATAGACTCATTTTGCATTGAAATGAAAATAGGTTGATATGCTGTAATTGCAACATGTGTTATTTTTATGCTGCAAATTTGATTAGGGAGTGATAAAGTTGGTGTTTTCTACTATATATTATCAAAATATTCATTGTTAATATTTTACACCTATAACACCCTCCTACATTTTTATTATTTGTATTTTATAAGAAAAAAAACTAAGATTTCAAGAGTTGGGCCAACTGAAGTGGGAAGGGGCTCGTAGCTGCAACTTTACAAGCATAGCATCCAGCCAAACATACGTTAATATTTATACATTATATACATTTATCAAACGATACAGAAGAAAGAACACCTAGTAATAATAAATTGGTTCCAAAAACTTTCTAGGCATATGTTTGTTAAGGTTAGGACGAAAAACGATCAGCTTTGACGACGGTTTTTCTGATGATTCCGTAAAGGTGTGCGACTTTCAAAGATTAAGGAGTAAATTTCAATTTCAGCATTCCTTTAACTACATCAGTGAAGTTGCAGGTAATACGTATCGCTCATATTGCTTTATTATCAGGAATTGTAGAAATTTGATTTGGAGCCCTATCTTGAGCTCTACAAAAGATATTTAAAAGGTGCAAAAGAAAGTTCTGAAATATCTATTTTATAGGAGTGAAGGTGTATACTTTCCAAGAGGATATGACTACTTATTATTATTGAATAGTTTCGGTATATCTTCTTTGAAAAAGCGCAGGCATCGATCATATTTTTATACAAATTACTACATAGCAACATCGAATGTCCCCTTTTGCTATCGCAAATTGATTTCCTGGTACCTACATTGACATCCAAATATAAAGTTACTTTTTTCTGTAAGACAGCACAGACAAATCTAAAGCTCCAATTTAATTTACACGCAATAATGCGAATAACATTGGGAGTTTTTGTGATATCTTTTATTGTGGATTTCCAGAATTAATAAGTGCTATACGCTCACATCTTCGACTATTTTTATCCCCTTTCACCGAAGTGATAGACTAGCTTGATGAAGAGAACGGCTGAACTGGGACCTCGATTGTCTATAGTAAAATACCAAAATTGATGACAGTAGCAAACTCATCGTACGCCACTGCTATTACGCGGAGGCCTTCGAAAATGCGGCGTTTGTGAAATGTCGGTAAACGTCGCTGTAATCAAAACGTACGGCGTCAAAGCAGTGGCGCACAATGACTTTTGCTACTTTCATCAATTCTCGTATTTGACTATAGTGATGAATCAAGATTCTGCTTAGGGATGCATGATGAGAAGGCGATGAGGTGGAAGACGAGATCCTCAACTTTCTATGAAAACGGATTATTGTATCGGGAGCTGTCGCTAATGCCTCTGGTGGTACCTTCGTTGAAAAATAGTTCACTGAGAGCAAGGCGTTTATATTCAGAACACAAGAAAAACCCCAGTTGTACGCCACTGCCCCGGTAAAACCCTTGAAAAAACACTAGGGAGGCTTCCTGTCTCTTCAAATTACCGTGAGGGTGACGCAGGTTCGCTTTATAGTTGGTCACGTCGTGTTACCAATACTTTTTTTGATATATCGATGCGGCTGGCGCAATATGGGCAAGTTCCCACTTGACAATGGGGTGGTTAATTTTCAATGAGATGCCTCTTTGATACATGGGGAAGTTGGGTGGATGGTTGAATCGGGGTTGCTGCGTATGCAAATTTCAATTACTTTCGGGGGTAGATATATGTTATAGTCATACGTGAGGGACATGTTTATGAAAAGGGTGTAAAGATGATCTAAGACCAAATGTTTCTTCTCTTTGACCAGTTGGTACATATAACGTTCTCAGAAATCTAACACTTAATGTATATTCACTTCCTACACCACTGGTGATGTAATCGCGAAAATGTCTGAAAAGTACATATATATGTATCATGTTTTTTGAATGTTATATGACATGTACATCACGAAAAATCGTGTCACTCATTTCCATCGGTCTGTCTATCAGTAACTCCATAATAGTGCCTATCAGCAAATTTTTTGATTAGATTAACAAGTAAGTGTGCGTATGTCTCTGAATAAAAAATGAGAAGAAACCTGGAAAACTTACAAAAACCGACTTTGGAATCCTTAAAGCCTTGCACCCATTGAAAATTTCAAAACTACAAAGTCACATACACTTCAGTAATATGTTCATTTATATGGCTTGTGTTTGCTAAGCGTCAAGTATAGTAACTACAGTTTCTTAGCTACCTATTGAGGTTTCTTAAATGTAAACGTGATTTTCATAATTCGCGTGGAGTGGTCGATTTCAATCTTTCATCGTCGGTCTCTAGACAGCGGTTAAAAGTAACTATACTGGAAATTCACGCGTCAAGTTTTAGGGTCGTTTTTTTCTCATTTTGTCTATTCTCCTGGTATACTCATATTATAAGCTCTATAGTGGGAACTATGGACTATACTACAACTATTTAAAACTGTAATGACTCATACGCGTGATCAACACGTGATCAGAGCTCGATCCCGGCTTCCTTCCAGTACAGCCGTATAGCGTACGTCATATGTCGTTTCTGTGGCTTTGCGGTGGTCAACAGCACAGACAGAGATGGAAATAATGGCTGATTGTTCTCCGCCGGTAGAACCAATGAAATCAAAGACGCGCCTTGACCGGCAGACTCATAGGCGTCGGCAACGCATTGGAACGTGTTTCGTTGAGCGATCGCATATTGTGTGTTTTTATACGAATTGTTGTGTGATTGTTATTGTTGTGGTTTCTGTGGTTACTGTTTTGGTTATACTTAACCATGGAGAGTACAAATGGCACGAGTGGAAGTACTGAAAGCCAGGGAACAAGTAGACGGCTTCGTAAAGCACTGAAGAGGGACGCGAAAGAAATCGTGCTCAACGTGTTCAATTATCTGAACATAACTATGTCGCAGGGAGATGCACTCGCGCGTTGTGAAAGTATGACAGGCGTTCCAGAGTGGACCATTCGCAGGGTGGTGCATGAAAAGAAGAAAACTGGAGCTACTACTGATCCAAAGTTTAATTTGAAGGGACGAAAGGCCGTTAAATTGGATGACGATAGCAAAATGGCGTTAAGGCGAACCGTACATTCATTCATCTTTAGGAATGAGATAACAACCCTCAAGGCTGTACATGCAGCGATCAAGGAAAATGAAATTATACCCCAAATGAGCGTCGAGGTAATGAGGAAATCCTTGCATGAAATTAATTTTTGTTACGAAACGCGTAATCGGAAGTCAGTATTGACAGTGAGACCTGAAATAGTCGTTTGGCGTCGAAAATACCTACGCGAAATGATTGAATATATGCGACAAAGCAGAAAAATCTATTATTTGGACGAGACATGGGTAAATGCAGGTTACACAGTTAAAAAAAACCTGGATAGACAAAAACGTAGTGAGTAACCGACAAGCAAGCATTGAAGGTTTGTCAACAGGTCTTCGTGGACCGTCAGGGAAAGGTCAAAGATTGATCGTAACTCATATTGGTAGCGGTAGTGGCTTTTTAGAAGAGTGTGACTTGATTTTCCTCTCTAAGAAAGGAGGTGATTACCATGACGAAATGAATGCCAGCTGCTTCGAGAGCTGGTTTCAAGGGGTGCTTCAGCGAGTTGAGCCCAACTCTGTGATCGTCATGGATAATGCTTCCTACCATAGTCGAGAGCCGAACGTGTACCGACTATGGGATCTCGAAAAAGTGACATGCAGCAATGGTTGCGCGAAAAAGGAATCCCGTTTGACGATTCATGTGTGAAAGCGGAATTGTATGAAAAAATTAAACAGCACAACCCTGCGAACATTAGTTACGTGACTGATGAGATGGCCCGTCAATGTGGTGTCAGTGCTGCGGTTACCGCCCTACCACTGTGAACTGAACAGAATAGAGCTCATCTGGGCTCAAGTGAAGGGTTATATTGCGCGCCATAACACAACCTTCAAATTACCAGACGTTAAGGTTTTACTTGAGACTTCCATACAGCTAGTAACGCCCGAAGCTTGGCAGAATGCTATCCGTCATGTTGTGAAAGAAGAAACAAAAATGTGGCAGCTTGACCACCACATCGACACCATCATAGAGCCAGTTATAGTCAATTTCAACGAGGAAAGCGATAGCGACAGTTTATTACTGTCAGATGTAAGTGGAAGCGACGATGAATAAAGGTAATTCCCAAATTTTTGACTTACAATATGTTTCAAACCACTCTTTATTAAGCATGTGACAAATCTAGTTCACCCATGTTAAACATTCATACCCCGCCTATGAACAGCCGACTACTGGTAGTTAAGTGATGTTCACATGAACATCGATGAGTCATTACAGTTTTAGATAGTTATAGTATAATTGTATGGGCCTGTTTGGCTGACTTGATCCATCCAATTTTTTTGTGATACATGTATATATCAAACACTTTTCTCAGGCTGGCTAACTTGTATCGAACATAATCCTTTATGAACCCACGACCGCTTTGCGTGGAAAGTGCATAGTCAACCTACTTGACGTCATTTTTCTGTCAACTACCCACACTGTTATTACAATGAAAATCGCACTTTGGTTCGCTACCCAAGTTATCCTCCTGCAGGGCATCATGGTTTCCAAATTTCACGTGACAACTCCTCACTTGATTTTTTCTGGAACCAAAGCAGACGAATTGAGTTGAACAACCTTGCCACTAGCATTTTCAGCGAGTTTCGTCTGATAAAACAAAAATACGCGACTTTAGCGAGGCCGATGGCACGGTGTGTATACGTAAACAGATGCATAACTTTCACGAACCCCGAACACAAATCCGGCCATTGTACGGAGATAGAAAAGCGCCGTTTTCGCTCTCGATTTGAACTGAATAAAACTCGGCGGAATGTTTAGCGGTGGCAGAGAGTGAGAAAATTGTGTACTCGGAAGAACAACTTAAATGACATAAATGTGTTACAGAATGTTTACGGACAAGAAAAGTATGAATATTATGAGAAGACGCAGTACGCTTTGCCGACTTGGAGGTCCGTCATATGAGGTTTTAATAATCATTCCATCCATCAGCATGGAAATAACCTAATAAGATTTGGAAATGTTCGCCCAAGTAGTCTGGGCGTATAGTCTATCGGGTCAGTAATGTGACCGCTAGATGCCGCCAATTATGGTGGTATGGTAAAGTTGTGTACATTTACGAGTATATAAGATTAAATATTTATTGAGGCATCCAACTCACATGTATCGAACTTTAGGCAAACAGCGACTGGTCAAAAAAGGTTAGATGATGTAGGCGTCAAGTTGTACAACTCCGATCGATTCCGGATCGGTCTTAACGGCGCTCCATTTTGGGTCGAAATGAAAGGACAGGATCGCCATCAATGCTGTAACATTGCATCATTGGTTCATTTGGCGACACCGCACCCCGTACATCGCAAGGCAGTGTTTTCACCTCGATGATCATAGATGAGCTGTCACAAAATTTAACAACCCACTCAGGATGTGTTGATTTTATCACCATCGGTGGAGATCAAAGGTAATTTTGAAAGAAATTAAAACACAAGTTGTTGGAGCAAAATCGAAATAAACCCAATAAAAATTAAATATTCGAACAGACCTACTTCTTGGTTTTGACGGTACCCTAACCTATTGTAGCAGTCTGGGCGAACATTTTCTGGGGTAACATATTGGCAACACGGCAGATTGCACGACCTTCTGGGTCACCGTTGCTAGCCTTCCAGCCGGCTTCTATCTCTTTATAACATGTGTTGATACACACTTCTCGCGCTTTTCTCTCGTACACATTGAACTCAAGCCGTCTGACAAATTTGGTTGTCCCTGTATCTGTATATCTTGTATTCTGTTTTCTCCTCATTCGTTTTTTGACCTTTTTGTATGTTTATATACTAAGTGACATATAAATCCGAACACCCAGTTTAAATGGTTTTACTTTAATAAAATTTTGTATAAGTACTTAATGAAGCATAATAAGTAAATGATAAAAATTTCAAAATGATTGCACTGCTTTAAAGCCCTTTGACCTTTAATAATGTGTGGATGCACCCTGATGTGCTACGCATTCTCCAACGCGCCTAGGCATGCTTCTGATCAGGTGGTCAATGTCCTCCTGTGGTATCTCATTCCAGGCAACCACCAACTCCTCTCGAAGTGCTTCTAGAGTCTGAGGAGGACGTTGCAAATTGAGCAATCTCCTACCCATCATATCCCACACGTGCTCAATTGGGGATAAGTCGGGAGATCTTGGTGGCCATGGTAACAATGTGACATCATTATGTTGAAAGAAGTCTATTGTGACTCTTGCAACATGTGGTCGGGCATTATCTTGTTGGAAAGCTGGATCTGCCAGGGTGTCAAGATAGGGTAAAAGATGGGGTTCTAGAACTTCGTGGATATAACGCTGCGCGTTCATGTTACCTCTGATGAAGATTAAAGGTGACCTGGAACCATAAGCTATAGCACCCCAAACCATAACTCCAACAGTGTGATGAACATGTCTTTCAACAAAAAACTGTGGATTCCTCCTTTCACCACGTCGCCTTCGTGCATGCCTAAACAAAATCGAGACTCGTCACTAAAGACAATACCGTTCCATTCCTGATCCCAGAGTGACCGTTGTCTGCACCACTCAAGGCGATTACGTCGGTGTTCTCGAGTTAAAGGGAGGACCCAGTGTGGCCGGTATGAAAACAAGCCAAAACTTCTCATTCGTCGGTAAACACTTCGCATGCCAATAGGTCTTCCGTGTTCTGCAAACCATTCATTTGCAATGGACCTGGTAGAGGAGAAACGGTCCCTTAAGGCCAATAATCTTAGGCGGCGATCTTCACGGTCTGTTGTTCTACGGCGGCGTCCAGTGCCTCTTGCTCTTTGCGTACGGCCTTCTCGAAGCCATGCCTGACAACACCTAACCACAGTGTCTACAGTTCTTTGCACTCTAACTGCAATTGCCCGAAAAGAAAGTCCAGCTTCCCGAAGTCCCACTATACGGCCCTTATCAAACTCACTAAGTTGACGAAATCCTACAGGTCTCCGTACTCTAGGCATCGTAACCGATCGTAAAGGATGTCAAGAACTAAAATCCGCCAACGTTGATTCTTTACTGCGGCTGAAATATTCATTTTTAGAGCGTTAGTGAATTAAAAAAAAGCAGTATAAAAACCGGAATGTCCAACTGATAAGGCTGAACATTTTTTCACTTGTTATTTACAGTAAGATAAATACATTCACCAACTTTTATTAAAATAAAACCATTTAAACTGGGTGTTCGGATTTATATGTCACTTAATACTTGTACAGTATTTGATGACCAAATTCCGTTATCTAACGTCTTTATTCCTGTATTTCAAAAATGTTTTTATGCTTCTCCACGCACAGTGCACTAGCACTTTTCGATATTTATGTTCATTGTTTTTTTTTCTGGTTCAATACATATTATTATAATTATTATTATTACTAATAAGGAGCTTCAAAAGGATCTTGCATATGACGCCTCATTCCATTAAAAAAAATGTCGCAACATTTAGGGCCAATTTCACCAACATTAATATTATCGACCAATGGGAAAATACCTTATCGAAATGCAATTTGACGAAAGCTGTCAAAGGTCTCTGAATATTAGTGATTTCTATTAAAATGTTGAATAAAATCGTGAAAATTCGACTGTATTATAAACAAGACCACTTTTTGATTCCAACATGATGCTTTTGTACAGAAAAAACAGGACAACTATTATGTATTTTGATATATGTTATAGGTTTACATTTAACAATCCGTTATCCCCCTCAGCGAATGGGAATGCGGCAAATGATAGGTCGATTTTCTAGCTGTAAGATTTGGCAGCAGATTTGGACGTTTGTTAATGCATGGCACTCTTGAATTTACCAACTTCAATATACTGAATGTTATCATTACATACCTGTTGAATAGTGTGGATTTGTCTGTATTTTGCAAGAAAATAGAATATAAAATACATTCCATCCAATTCCTCATCTTCCTTTATGTCATAATAGTAATCATTTATTAATTTATGGGATAATGAATTTCTTCAAAGCTATAAAAACATGATGTCCTCTCCATCCTAAAACACAGATAACATGTGTAAGACGAGTCAATCCCTGCATCTCTCTGATGCATAATGCAATTACTATGGACATAGACAAAAAATTATGAAAAATGTTTCACAGATAATGGCTGTTAAGTTCAAAAATGAAAAAAACTAGTAATGTTTACTGTTTGTCTATTTTTTTTTTTTGACTGGCGGGGATATCTATCTGACACTCGCAGGGTTGCCAAGTCTAACGACGATCACGTACCGTGGTGGAGGGTTACATTTGCTGGTTTTGAATTTTTTTCGTGAAAATTTAGGTAGATTGTTCGATCCGGATTGGGAAAGATCTCCTAATTATGAAACACTGTGACATATTATGATTTATAGCATAACCCGCTGCCCTATCAATACAAATTTAACATACAGGTCGCCTAGCCGTGGGGATGCAGTGGTCGGGATGAATATCACGGCAGCAACTGATGATTTGGGCATGTCTGGTAACAACGTATGAAGTAAAACTAGCTAACTTCACAAATTTGAAGATTTTGTACAATTTCTTTGAAAATGATGAAAGATATGTCTGATTTGGCAGGGTAATATCGCAGCCAAATGGCAGTCACTCTTTCTGACACAGTCCGGATCGAAAGATGACGATACTCGTGAAATGTATTGATACTTACGGAGCTATTTTGCGGCGTCATGGAAATAATTTTAAATTTTCATTTGCATTTTTTTCGAGTGTTGTGCAACGATTTTGGGAAAAATGTCACGAACAGTTTTATAAAGCATAGTAGAGTATATTTCAACAGTTGGCGAAACTTACTCCACTGGGACCAGGAAGGTGAAACGGGATATTAATGCACAATCTGGCAACCCGATCGCACCCTCACAAAATGGCCGCTGACAACCACACAAGTCACCGTGTTGTGATTGAATAGCATGGAACTAAATTTTCAGAGTATGTTTTGTGACTGGTACCAAGAGTTGATAGAGCCCACACATGTGTCACTCCTTGAAATGCAATAATCAACTGTATTCAAATAACGTCTAATATAAATATAACCCAGAATATCTACTCAGTGAAAACAGAAAAGTATTGCAAATTTCTAGTTTTTCTGCAGGTTTTAGGTTTGCTGGTAGCTCTACGACATATATTTGGGATTTTTTTATCGCTGTGAATATAGTGTGGATGTTTAAGTTCCTGAACAACGAAAAATATTCAATCAACTTTATGGATGGATTGAAAAACCAGAATGGTTTTGTGGGAATATCAATCTAAGGTGCCATAATGGTTCTGATGAACGGCAAGTAAATGAATGAATGTTTGGAAACGAGCAATATCTATGAACTTTTTGGTAGAGCCAGTCATCAAGTAGGTGCTTAATGGCTATCTGCAACAGGTTTATAGGAAAAACACCCAGTGGATGATCTTGAATCAGTAAAATCGCATATCAATTGAAGAAAATAATATTATCATGAATAAAAAATCAACAATGGTAATTAAATCATGAATTTTATTCAAAAATCAAACATTTCTTTAAATTTCGACTGAATTATATGTAATTTCTTAATATTCAATAAGCTGATGATGTTTCAATGACAAGATGTCATCTCATACTTTGACAGTATTTTCTTTTCAATATTTCATAGCTATTGGTTGCTAAAATTTGTTGATTGGAACTTGAAGCTCATTCACTGTATTTGACGGACTGTTACCCCATAGGTGGAGAATAACGGACTGTTGTTGGTGAAATTGGCCCTTAATGTGTAATTTTTAACTGTCACTTTTACGCGTATGCATTAATTCCATTGTCCCAAAATTCAGCTTCCTAACTTGAAAAGTTCAAAAAATAAGTGAGGCACTTTCTGTTCTGGTTCTGTTATCCGGGCCTCTGAGCATAAATCCACAATTTTCTGAATTGAATAAGTAGTTATACCAAATATAATTAAAGTTTACACGGAGAATGCGGTTACCAGATGGCAAGGAAACAAACACTTCCTCTCTCAAGCTAAGAACCAAATCTCAGCTCACCGAAGGCATTATCACTGCTTTTATATAGCTCACAGTAAACAATATTCAAGTAGAACTTTACAGCTTAAAAAGTTTGTGGACCGCCCGAGCAGTTCCGCGAAAATTTTATCCGGCATTTAAAGTTATTTTACGATGTAAGAAAATACAGCCTGGAAATGAATATGTTCGTTGCTGTTGCTTTAACCGTAGCGTGGACCATAAAAGTGGCGGTTTGACGACGGTTTATATCCAATCAACGTGGTTTTAGATTCAGCAATCAGGCAGCACGTTTGTCTGTAATTGCTGCTTCTTGATACGTAAAATCTTCGAGGAACCAACCCCACACCGCGAATGCTTTGAAACAAAAAAAAAATAGTGTTCGAATCATCAGCATACAAGGTGTTTCAGTTTATTGTTGCATAACTTTAAGATTCGATAGAACTTTTCAAATTAATGCATAAAGTCTATATAAACACGGGTCGAAAAATGTGTGGCTTCCGAAATACAGGGTGTTTAAATTTACTTTTTAAAACAGTTTTTTTTAAATATTTCGAACAATATTTGATGTATAACAGTGAAAATTGGTATACAAGGGTTTTTTGGTACGACAAAACGAACCATGGGCATAGTTTTACTGTAGCCGCTAGAGGGCGCTCTCTACTGTACCTGTAGTGTATTAAAATGACCGAAAATTTTTTCTTAGTGCAATTTTTTGCTTTTTGATTAAAAAAGCTGATTCTTCGCACTTTTCAACATAAAAAAGCTCTCTTGTGGATTTTCGTTATAGTTAGCCTTTTTTGAGATATTTCGATTTTTAAGGTTCTATGCATTTTTAATTATTTATGATAAAATAACGTTAAAAAGTCAGTATCTCGATAATTTTTAGAAGTAGGCTGTGCCTGCAAATATTTTTAAAATTGAAAGCAGAATAAGGTTAAACGTCAATTAGTTGACAGTTAGTTTTGTTTTGTGTTGAAACCTGAAACGTTTTTTTGCAATTGTGAATGCACGAAATTTAGTTTCCTTTACCTGTTTTTTTTTTGTAAGTTTTATAAAAATGCCATTTTTATTCTCCAATCAAGAGTCAGCGGATATTCATTTTGTGTATGGCTTTGTAAATGGAAACGCAGCAGAAGCAGCCAGAGAATACGCACGAAGATTTCCAAACAGACGACATCCAACTCGCTCAGTATTTGTAAGAGTGCATCGCCAAATAATTAAAAATGGTTTAGGAAATCTCCAAAGGGATCAAAACATAAATGTTCGTCAGCGCAGATTTACCCGTATGATTCTGCGTGAGTTTGATAGAGATCCGACCACAAGTGTTAGGAGAGTTTCTGGTGCCTTTGGAATTTCAGCAAGCCATGTTCACCGTGTTCTTAGAAATGACTATAGACGTCCTTACCATTTGCAACCTGTGCAAGGACTACAGCCAGGGGACGGAGAACGAAGAATCACATTTTGTCAGTGGATTCTTGATAGAACTGATAATAATAGGGAGTTTTTACGTAACGTTTTATGGACCGATGAGTCATGCTTCACTAGACGTGGAGTGGTAAATTTTCATAATCAACATATTTGGTCGCATGAAAATCCTCATGCAGTTCGAGAAAGAAATTTTCAGCATGAATTTAGTGTAAACGTGTGGATTGGTATCTACCGTAATCGACTATCTGGACCCTACCTTTTGTCTGCAAGGTTAAATGCTGCGACCTTCTTGGAATTTTCAAAGGCTGAACATGCAAATATGTGGGATGATGTTATGTTAGATTTAAGAAGATTGACCTGGTTCCAGCTTGATGGTTGTCCAGCTCATTATTCGAGAATAGTTAGAAACTGGCTGGACGAAAATTATCCAGAAAGATGGATCGGCCGTGGAGGACCAGTCGCCTGGCCTCCACGATCCCCTGACCTAAATCCATTAGATTTCTTGTGTGGGGATTTCTAAAAGAAAAAGTGTACCAGACTCCCGTAACCACAAGAGATATGCTAATAGACAGAATCAGGAATGCATGTGATGAAATAAGGCCTTATTTGAATGATGCTATACCACGTTCGATCACTCGTAGATGTGAATTGTGTATTGAACAATTGGGTTTACATTTCGAGCAACTACTTTAGATTTTGTATGTTTGTCCTAACTATCCAGTAGCATTTTAGTTGTAAATAATTAATTTAATTTGTTAAAAATAATATTGTAAAACTAAACAAATTAATATTCTGTTTTCTGTGTTTATTTGGAGTTACGAATTATTGCTGTGTTTAAAAACACAATCTAAACGATCATCTTAATTACTTGTAATGCCCAAATCGAAAATGTAAAAAACATATTATTTTCCCATAAATAATTAAAATTGCGTCGAACCTTAAAAATCGATATATCTCAAAAACGGCTAACTATAAAGAAAATTCACAGGAAAGCTTTTTTATGTTGAAAAGTGCGAAGAATCAGTTTTTTATTCAAAAAGCAAAAAATTGCACTAAGAAAAAAATTTCGGTCATTTTAATACACTACAGGTACAGTAGAGAGCGCCCTCTAGCGGCTACAGTAAAACTATGCTCATGGTTCGTTTTGCCGTACCAAAAAACCCTTGTCTACCAATTTTCCCTGTTATACATCAAATATTGTTCGAAATATTTAAAAAAAACTATTTTAGAAAGTAAATTTAAACACCCTATATTTCGGAAGCCACGCATTTTTCGACCCATGTTTATATAGACTTTATGCATTAATTTTAAAAGTTCTATCGAATCTTAAAGTTATGCAACAATAAACTGAAACACCCTGATTACAAGAGAGATATTAAAGAAAAGAGAGAACAATAAATGGGATAGATTAAAACACCGGCACAATATTTTACCAAAATAGCGGCGGCTGCTGGCAAAATCCTGGACTAGGCATTTGTTTAGGGTACGAGGACCAGATAAGACCTCGCCTCGAGTTCTATTCACATGTTTGGGATGCTGCCATTGGTTTTGGTAAATGCTGCCCGACTAATCGATGACTATTCTCTAACGGACAGTCTCGGGACCGTTACGTCAAGGGGCCTTATTCCTCGAAGCAACAGCGATCTGTCTATCAGACAGAGCCGACACCCCAAATTCGTATAGCGAAGAATAGCTGCTATTGTAAATTTTCATCTGCAGAACTTCTATTCAGCAAAAAAATTGATGGACGAGATAATATCGTAGATTGATGTGCAAAGCATGTTGACGTTGAAAAGGTTTTGAATCCATCGAACATCAATCATACATTGAACCATTGTTTCTAGTTCCTTCAAGGGTCAAATCTCTACCCCCGTATATCTGGATTGCGATGTTTGTATGTTGAACATGATACATGATATTCCTTAGATAAATGATGTCTAATTAGTGGGTGTAATTGAGCGACACGGTTTAATACTGATTGTTTAATGGTTGGAATTTGCTAGTAATATGAGGAGCATTACAATCACATCCAGTAACATGCTATACATACTACACCGACATCGGTCAAACGTCATATCATCTTTTTACAATTATACAGGGCGTCCTAAAGATTGGTACTTTATACATTGGTTCTAAAAAAAAATATCGGAGCTGGTCATATTATCTTAATTTACGGTGAGTGACTTCGAAACGCTACCGAGGCTTTACGAGTGCATGCAGATCGTTTTTAAAGATCCTCGGTGATTTTTTATCTGGGGTGAAATTAAAGTTTAGTGAATAAAACTGAGATGGACACGGTTGACGAACTGTGCGTGTGCGAATTTAGCAATCCGCTGTATTCTCTCTCTCTCGAGAGAGAGAGATAGTAAATTCTAAAAGCGTACACTGATGCTTGGCGACAGAGCCGTATTTGAAATGTCTATCAGATGAACGGCGAGTACTTTTCCTTTCATTTTTTACCTTTTTCGCTTTTTTAACCACACATTAGCTCTGTTATTACAAGTGTATTGGTTTCTGCAAATAAAAGTCCCAACTTCCAGGGCCCTGTATTTCAAAATCATGTATACTTTATCTGAAGTCACTTGAAACACTGTGAAACACCGGGTGCGTTTTATATATCTATATTTAACACGCTCTGTTGCTGCAAAAATCGCCAAATTTCGCAGCAAATATCCCCCGTATAAGAGATCAAAGGCAGTTTCACCGGTCCACGTGGAGTAAAGCACGCCTATGCGTGGACATAGCCAATGAGAAAGCGTGTATTTCCGAGCTCGGAACAAGTGCAGGTGGCTACTGAAAATTGAAACAGCTTAGCCAGTGCCGTGTAGCGGTGAATAAACGTGTTTTCTTTAGTCTGTCCGTGTTTTTTCATAGATTTTATTAGTTTGTGTGTTTTTGACTTTTGAATACTCAGTTTACTTGTTGATTTAATTGTTGTGTTGATTGTTCTTGTGTGTCCTAAATATGGCTCTTTGGAGACCTTGTGAAAATGCTCCAAGCCACGAGGAGATGGTTGATGAACCTGTGCAGGCAGAATTCTTTCATAAAGATTTAGAGGAACAGACCCAAAGAGTAATCCTAAATATGTATGATTGTCTGAAAAACGAAAATCCAGACTCCTCGCAAAATCAAATTTTAAACAGAATTTGTATCCTGACAAAAATCAGTCGGTCTACCATTTATCGGGTTATAAAAAGGGGAGATGTAGTCAACCATTCCTTCCACAGAAAGCGCATAGGGCAAAAATTAAAAAGAATAGACGTGGGTTTTCAGGAAGATATTCGTCGTATAATATACGGATTTTATAAAGAAAATTTGGTGCCCACGTTGGAAATGATACGGGATAAATTAAAAGATTATCCTGAAGATTTTTATAATTACAAATGCTTAGACTCACTGCACTGTATTGTAAAACTGTGTGGTTTTCAATACAAAAAATTAGATAAAAGAATGGTGATTATAGGGTCGTCTCGAATCGTTGAATTGCGCCAAGAATTTTTGCACAAAGTTAAAATCTATAGAGAGCAGAAAAGAAATCTGATTTACCTGGATGAAACGTGGTATGATACCCATGATGTTGTGCAGTACGGCTGGGTTGAAGACAACAACAAGTGCATTTTAAATGCACCATGCAACCGTGGAAAACGAATCATTATTCTCCATGCTGGCAGTGAAAATGGATTTATACCTAATGCCTTGCTGTTATCTGCTAAACATATCAAAGAATCATGTTCCGACTATCATGAGGACATGACCTCCGACTTATTTGAAAAGTGGATAGAGCAGCAGTTAATACCAAACATTTCCCCAAATTCAGTGATTATTATGGACAATGCGCCATACCATTCCCGACAGAAAAACAAAATTCCGAATACAGGCACAAAAAAACAAGACATTATTGATTTTATGAAGGATAAGGGAATGGAAATACCACAAAAATCAACCAAAGCCATATTATTGGATCTTATTAAAACACAAAAATTTGAAAAAGAGTATGTTGTTGACAATCTGCTTCAGCAAAATGGCCATGAAGTATTACGTCTACCTCCCTATTACTGCATTTTTAACCCGATTGAGTTGGTCTGGGCTGCTTTAAAAAAAAAGTAAGAAAACATAATCAGACCCCTCAATTAAGTGAATCGCTATTGGCCACAATAAGAGATGCAGTATCTCATATTGCTGCCACAGACCTATGGAAGCAGTGTTCTAGGCATATTATTGAAAAAGAAAATGAATATTGTGTTTTGCCTCCTGTAAATCCCGTTGTAATTCCTCTACAAGATGACTCTAGCGACAGCTCCGAAGGCGAGGATGATATATAAAAACCTATAAGGTAAGTCTTTATATACCTTTTTATATACCTACCTGCTATGTAAATATTTGCCTATGTCAAACGTTGGAATTCTGTAATTTTTCCATTTCTTAACTTTCAGTCAACATAAATTAAACTCCCAATATAAGTATTTTTTATCCCAAATCAAAAAAATAAAAAGATAGTAGAATCCATTTATTGTGATATAAAAACATTATTATTATCGTTCTAAATAAATGCCGCACGCCTATGATACGTCATGAAATTACAAAGGACGCGCCGACCAAAGGTTTTTATGCTATTTCAAGTGACTTCAGATACACCATACGTTTCGTAAACCCCAAAAACAGAACACTATTTTTCAAGTTGACCCTGCAAATTTGATGCATTTAAATGGCTTCACAATCGCTGATTTGATGGTTCCTCTTCTTTCGCTTTTTCAATTAGGCTGAGATCTGCTATATCTGGATGGTATGTATCATCAAAATACAAAAAAGAGCCGAGACGAAGATCACCATATTATACTTGTGATTTAACTAACCACTTTGGTAATACTATAAGAAGTAAGATTTCGTATGAGTTTATCTTTTCCTGTCTACAACTATGTTCACATATACAGGGTGTTCGGAAAGTTTGGACTTTCCTTTACAGGGCATCCTACGCGAAAAGCTTGGATTTGAACTTAGTTTACGTTAAGTGTCTAAGCATGCTATTGATACCTCGCGAGTGTATTCTGATCATGTTTCCGCCACGAGCCGCGTGCATTCTTCCATCCAGGCCATAGACGCGCAACAACTTTTGAAAATTTTTTATTGGTCGTTTTTTGATAAAAATTCTTGCCAGTATCTCGAAGAAAGGGCATTTCCGGGCTGAACGGGTCCCAGATTCGGTTTTATCGGCTCAAAAAACGTATTATAAGGACAGTCAAGCTCACCCCTCATTTTTGGTCATTTTTGTAACATGGTTACTAAGAATTAAAATGCTTAAAATGTAGTTCAAATGCATCCGAAGTGATTTCACATGTATCTGATTCCGTTTATCGTATACATTCTACTACTTAGGGAAATTTGCAAAACTGCGACTTGAGCGTGCTAAGAATCAATTTTCTTTATCGATAGCCATATGCGAACGATGCTATGAACATTAAGGTAATTTTGGGCGCTAAATTCGAATATCACTTTGGAAAATATCTTAAAGGGTAGTAGAATTAGAGGTGAACACTTTGTAAAAAACCAGTCACCCGTGAATTGGTAAGTGTTCTTCGTTTATATCGATTTGTCAGACAGTGTCTGTTATATATCAAAGCGTAATAAGTAATGAGTCAATCTACTTAGCGAAATATTCAGAGAACCATCATATACTGAGCAACACAAATTAAAGGTTAGTCGAAATGGCTAAGTACATTTAAGGATTATAAATTTTTGAAACAGATATGTGTAGATACAAAAACAATTAGGTCATCATTTACAAAGGCATCAAAGAACGCAGGTACTCGTGATACCCAAATATTCAAAAAATATATCAATATTCCCTTATAGCGGTGTTCCCGTGTCGACATCGCCGCAGTACACCACTTTTATTATTTATTTAATGAAATTCTTGACGATAGAACATCGACTGATATTTAAGAAACACCTACACCCTACAACCCTCAATCCTCAATTTTTTACCATTACATTTTTTCTCGAAAATAATCAGGATCCTCTGAAACGTCAAAAAAGTTTGAGAAATCTTTATATTTTCTTTGTGCCCCTATACAAATCTTTTTCGTTCTTAGCATAGTAATAACCCTGTGTAAAATTTTCATCAAAATCCGACCTGAACTTCCAAGTTATAGAGGGGTCAAGAATTAGTGGACAGACAAACAGACGGAAATGAGTGACATGGTTTTTGTGATGTACATGTCATACAACATCCAAATACCGCGTTATCTCATTTTGGGGAGTACAATACTCCGCGCCTAGTGGCGCAGGAGGTAAAAATAGTGTAATCTATTTTCGAAATGATCTTTCTGAATGCTCGCTCTTCCAAAAATGCGCATCCCGGGCGTATTTTGGTTGATCAAAACCAGAACGAATCGCGAATAGCTGATGACTACCTGTAGAACAAATTGAAATCCAGAACACCGCGCTGGGCATTTCACCAATCTCCAACAATCATGCCTATTACAAATCACAAAATCCCGCTACGAACTGCAAATGCATGCATGTATGCAGGAAATAGGTTAATCTGTTCCAGCAGCGACGTTTGCAAGTCGGTCTGCAGATATGAAATGTTATTTATAAAACTACATTGAAACTCCAAAAACTATTACAGTCACTGTTGCATTACGTTATGATACAAACTATTTATGGTCCTTGTTATAAGTGTGGCGTATCACAATCAACGGCGGCCATTGAAACAAGGACTACTGGATTGTTCGACGCATGCGCATTTATTTGGAAGATTTAGGCACAATATGCTTGAAAATTAACAAAATCTTTCACTACAAATATCAACAAATCTCTATACAGGGTGTTCCTTAATGATATGCGAATATTTAAGGTTGTGAATCTATATTAAAAATTAATGTTAGTTTGCTTTATAAACTATGGTCCAAAAATGTTTCCTTAAAAAAAGTCGGGCTGTTGAAGTTTTAGGAAAAAAAAATGGAAATTAATTAATATTTTCAGAACCGCTTCAGATATATCACTGCTATTTAGTACGCAGTGAAAGTTAGCAAATTTGCATATTTTTCAATGCAAAAATGATTTTTAGCTTTAACTGTGGCGGGTATTGACTTCGATATTTTTTAAGAAAAATGGTACGCCAATGGTTTTTTGTCAAATAAAAATTAATTTTGAATTCCCCGTTCAATTTAAAACAAATGATCTCTCTTGAGTTGTTTTCCTTCGATGTGCCATTTTTGAGTAAAAAAATAAAAACCGTTCTATTGTATTCTATGTATAAACTGTGTGCGTAGGTCCCGCTTCTGGTGTCACGTTTTCGTGCGGAGCCTCTACAAAAAACCACATTCTAACTTAAAATAAGGCCTCACAATAAAATGCCCACTTCTTGGTTTAACTGATCGCGTAAATTGCGAATCCGAATCCTTTATCGTTAAAAGTCTATAAAAATGTACTAAAAAGATTTGGTTAGAGAGAAAATCCATCCAATAATAGTCACAATATGGCGATAGGAACTAAAAAATACAGTAATATTTTTTTCCTGTATCTTCGTAAAAATAATGTTGCTAAATAAAGACAAATAATTCATAAAATACCGTGCAACTTGCATCACATCTAACAACTGCATAAGTGCATAGACTGTGCGAAGTCTGAGTTGGCGGTGAATTACCGACAGATGGCAATCGTTATTCAATTGTTCTGCGGCTGATCTGCTTACCATGCCTTTTGTTCAATTGTCGGCCAGCTGGTTGCGTTCACAAAGGCCGCACGATTAGATAGATAAGCTGCAACAATAAAGTATTTCGTAGGCCTGTAATCTGTACGGGTGAAGTACATTCTTTTCATGAAAACGCTACTCTGTATTAACTCTTAACCATCAGACTAACGTGGCAGTTGGTTATATAAAAAAACAAATGTATTACCTCGAATATCATTTAGCTCACCAAAGTTCAATTCCGCGCCAGAACTGTGACGTTATAATTTGTAGTTTGACATATATACATATATTTTCCCAACATTATGGCGCTACTTCTGTCATGACGTCAAGTCTGAGGTAAATGACCTGCATTGTTTGAGGTCTAAATTGTGTCAGCTAATTCTTTCTGCAGAAATTACAAAGGATTTAAATAAGCTTTCCGCCAATGAGTTTCAATGTATTTTTGTGCAAGACGTGCGAAAAAACATCAGTGCAATACTGATGCTATCTATTTCAGTTTTTGAGAATCAAATTTTGTCTACACAAAGGAAGCCTCGTTATGATTTTCAATCATCTGTATATACAATTCAGAAAGGCCTTATACGAGTCCCTTCCCATTTCAGTTGGCCTACTTTGTAGCAAAATATGCCTTTATAAACTAAACATGACGAAACTGTTTATTTCTAAAACAATTTATTTTCTCAAAAACATTTTAGATACACTCTAGTCGTAAAAAATACATATTTGAAGTCACTTAGACCTATAACTAATAGAACATCTGAACAAATAAACAATGTGCGAATAAATGCGCGAAGTTAACAAAGCAACAATTTAAAGATTACCATTGGGTAACATCACCTTTATTTTTTATTACGGCTGAAATTCTTTGGGGCATAGTGTTAACCAAGTTTTGGCAAAAATTTGGTGTAAAACAATCCCATATTTCTTGAAGCTTTTGTCTCAGTTCGGTGATTGTACGAGCAGGATGTTGTCGTACAACCTTTTTCATCTCGTGCCACAAAGTTTCAATAGGTGACAGATCTGGACTGCTAGAAACCCATTTCAAAAGTGGTACATTATTTTCTTCCATCCATTTTATAGCCCTTTTTGAGGTATGGCACGCTGTACCATCTTGCTGAAACACAAAATCTTGGCCGGATGTCAAACATTCTTCCATCACAGGTAAAAGCGATTCTTCTAAAATTGCCAAATATTTGTTTGTATCAACATTTCCATCAATAAAATGAAGTTGTCCTACGCCTTTTGATGACATACTGCCCCAGACCATAATGGATGCTGGAAATTTCACTTTTCTCTTCAGACAGTCAACATGGAATGCTTAATTTTTTTTGCGAATAACTCTACTGCGACTGTCACCAACACAAACTTCGAATCGGACCTCATCACTCCATTGTATTGCACACCATTGTTGAGGTGTCCATTGTCTATGTTCTTTAGCCCATCTAAGCCGATTTTTCTTTTGCAGTGGAATTAATAGTGGCTTTTCTTTGGCCTATAAAAAAGTTGTGCAACTTTAGGGTCTTTACTTCACTTTTTTTTATAAGAAAACTTACCTTGCAAGTGTTAAATCCCAGTTTGTGGGCCTCTCTATGAGTTGTGGACCTCGAAATTCTCCTCCCAACAGCGTTACTCTAAAGAGCACTTAACTCTTTCAAGGGCGATGGTATATAAAATAAACCACCTCAAAGCATGCTTTAATGAGGCGGTGGTACATATTTAGCACCACTGCTAAAAATTTCATTTACAGAGCGAGCAGCGGTTCATTCCATGAACCACCGCTCAAAGTAAGTTGTTCACGTGTCTATAAAAGAGCGCATGCACCGACAATAGCGCGGGAGTTCGGAATACCGCATGCAACAGCAAATTAAGGTTATGATTCATTAGTCAAGAATATATACCAGCTGTGAGTGGAGAAACACTAAAAAAGTAAGTAACATTGTATGATTTCGATGTAATTATCTTATTAAAGTTGTTTTGTTATGATTTTATCCTATATTTATTTGAAAAAAAACCTCTATCGTTTTATATTTACTGGTACTCAATGCGTACCACCGCACACATTACGTTTTTATTTTACACCCTATTTTTTTTTTATTTTCAGACTTACAACATGTCTGACTTGCCATTTAAACTAGTCGATATGACGGAAGGTGAATTATACGCCGAACTCGAAAACATTTATTCAGAAATGGAACAAAGTCGTATAAACGGTGAAGAAATTCCATCTGATTGTGAATCGTTAGCCAGTAGCAGAGACGACCAAGAAAGTGATACAGAAACTACTATTAGAAGCAACGTGTTGATATGTTCATATAGTGACTCAGAAGATGATATACCTTTGTCAACTATCGCTGGAAAACTGCAGCTAGCTTCATCTGCCTCATCAGTTGGAAGAAAGTCTCCAGTTTGGTCTAATGTGAAAACTCCTACACCACCTCCAGATTTTACTGCGCATTCTGGTCTAGCAGATTGTGTAACGAATATGACAGATCCAACACCGTACAAATTATTTCAATTATTTTTTTCTGACTCCTTGATAGAAAGTATTGTTTTTGAAACGAACCTGTATGCTCAACAACAGTTCAGCAAGCATAAACCAACTGATGTTCGTGAAATTAAAACATTTTTGGGGTTAAATTTACTTATGGGCATAAAGCGCCTTCCAAGTTATAGGGACCATTGGTCTCGCGCGCCAGATCTACATGACTCTTATGTCAGTAATCTAATGTCGGTAAAGCGATTTAGTTGGTTGCTTGGAAATATTCACTTGAATGACAATTCATTGATGGCAAAAAAGGCGAAGCCAATTACGACAAGCTGTACAAAGTAAGGCCATTGTTGAACCGTATGTCAGAGGCATTTGGAAAATGTATGCTGCCAAGTCGTGAAGTTGCCATAGATGAATCCATGATAAAATTCAAAGGGAGAAGTTCTCTCAAACAATATATGCCAAAAAAACCTACTAAAAGGGGATACAAAGTGTGGATGCTGGCTGATAAAAATGGGTACTGTCTAAAATTTGATATTTATACAGGAAAACCTAGTGGTGATGTCGAGAAAAACTTGGGCTCAAGAATTGTGAAACAGCTATGCGAGGGTCTCGAAAATAAAAATCACTTGGTCTATTTTGACAATTTTTTCAACGGAGTCGAGCTAATGGAAGATCTAAAAAATATGCAGATACATGCCTGTGGTACTGTTAATTCTTCTAGGCGGAATATTCCGAAGTTCAAATCAGATAAGAACATGAAAAGAGGTGATATCGAGTGGTTTACAAGCAATAGTGATTTGTCTGTTATTAAATGGAAGGACAAGCGTTCCGTTTTTCTCCTGTCTAACTTCCATGACCCACGTGATACTCTTGAAGTGAACCGAAAAGAAAAGAATGGATCAATTACCAAAGTGCCTTGTCCAAAAGCCCTTTCTGATTACAATGCCAATATGAATTTTGTCGACAAGTTCGACCAAAATCTTACTTCCTACAAAATAGATCGAAAAAGCCATAAATGGTGGCATCGCATTTTCTTTTTTTTCCTGGATGCTGCTGTTGTTAATGCATTTGTATTATATAAGGAGTTACAGCTACCCACACTTTCTATGAAAGATTTCCGAAGAAGTATAATACAAGGTCTTGTTGTACAACAACTGGTAGATAGAAAAAGATCTTCTTTGTCAACCTTTGAAACTGTTGCCATAAAAAAAACAAACCATATGTTTCTGAAGAAATTCGATTTGAAGGTTCATCTCATCAACCTGAACGCGGTACTCGACGTCGGTGTGCTTACTGTAGCACTAAAAAAAACAAGTAAGAACGGACTGGGTATGCAGCGTTTGCAATGTGCCTCTTTGTTTAAATAAAAATAAAACCTGTTTCCAGGACTTTCACAGAAATAAATAGGAATAGGGCGGTGGTACATATATAGCACCACTTATTTTTTGCCAAATATATGAAAAATTACATGTAAAGATAAAAAATATGAAAAGCTTTGAGTATTATTTATATCCTCAAATAGCATTTTATGTGAAAAACAAGTAATAAAAAAAAATTTTTTTTGTGCCCAAATAGAGAATAAATTTTATAAAATAGTTTGCCCCTGAAAGAGTTAATTGTAAATAATTGGCACGCCTGTTTTTCACGATTATTCTTCTTAATGCTCTTCGGTCGGCATTTGTGATATTGCTTTTTTTACATATCGTGGCTTAATATTAACTGGACCAGTTACGTCTAACAAAGTTGCAATTTCTGAGTTTGATTTCCCAGAATTAAAAAATTTAATTATCAGTAACCGAATTTTCTCACTAATAACCTTTCCTCTACCCATATTGAAAACCTTAACTACCCAAAACTATTTTAAACGTATTCTGACAGCTGTGATTAATAAAAACAATTGTCATGGCTTTTATTTTTCACAGTCACCTATGCGTTATAGACTTATTTTGCATTGAAATAAAAATAGGTTGATATGCTTTAGTTGCAACATGTGTTATTTTTATGCTGCAAATTTGATTAGGGAGTGATAAAGTTGGTGTTTTCTACTATATAGGTATTATCAAAATATTCATTGTTAATATTTTAAACCTATAACACCCTGCTACATTTTTATTATTTGTGGTTGATAAGCAAAAAACTAAGATTTCAATAGTTGGACCAACTGAAGTTGGATGGGGCTGGTATAGTACAATTTTGTTATACGGACGAGTGCTTAACACGACATGCAATCTGACTGTATCACTCGATTTTCCTACCAAAGCGGGAGCGTTGTCAAGTACCAACTTTATCCGTCGCGTTTCGATTTAAAAGAAGAATATGCATCTCATACGTCATCCGCTAAGGAGGCCGCTTTAAATTAAGAAGATTGTATATTCGAGCGAATAGGAGTTGTAAGAAAAATTGCGTTGAAGATGGAATTTTCCATTTAATTTATCCTGCTTCAATGCTGCTAAGAATACGCTCGACGTTCGCGTATATATTTAGTTGAAAAGAATAGAGCAACGTGGGATTTTTATCTTACCAGCAGCTGTGGTTGACGAATTGTACTCATTTTATGCTCTAACGCTAACGGAACTGACGCGGTTGCATCTATTGCAGAGGACTAAGGTCCAAATTTTTTATTTGAAAATTATGAAAATATGTGATACGAATCGCCTTGCATGTGTTCCTTTTTGGACTTGGCCAAAGCATTATATAGCATTGCGCATCAAAATTTAGTAAAAACCTCTCAAAATTTAGGATGTCGTGGAGCCGCGTATCAACAATGGCAGTTAGATGCGGAGTTCCACAAGGAACCGTATTAGGACCAATGTTGTTTAATTTATTTATTATATTCGTGACTTTTGAAAGTTCAAAAACGATGGAGACAAAGATTGGGCTTCTTTGAAAAACAAAATTGTATTAGATATTCAAAAGTTTTTTTTTTCACCGAAAGGATTTTAACAGTCAATTTCAACAAAACATTTTATTATATTTTCTTGCGACAATTGATCTGCCACAAATTTCAATCAACTACAAATTAAAACAGAAAAAAAAAATAGATACCCTCCTCCACTCTCCTACAATCCTGAACCTTCATTTTTAACCCAAACAATATTTTTACAAGGAGGCACTGAATAGTTAAAAAAACGGAGTTTGTGAGATTTAAATCTTTCTATCTAAAATGATTGGTGCTATGAATAAGCAATTTATCTGGAACGTTATACAGGGTGGGCCATACAGGTGTTGATTTCATTTCAAGGGAAATAGTTTAAATAGATTTTTTTATATACATATTTATTTTTTAGCAATGGAAGCTTGACTATATAATCCATACTTATTAACAAATATTTTAGTAATATTCAATTTATAAGAATTTGAATAGATTTGATTGTATATGTTTTTTTATTAGTAATTTCAGACCCAGGTACGAGATGAGGGAATGACTTTTAGACTAATAAATTAGTAGTATTTTTTTTATATTATTATATTATAAATTTTTGCTTTCAAAATATTGGTGTAGATACTTATTGATATAATAAAAATGTTAAATAGATGACAAATCCATGCAACTTAGCATCAATGGCTCAGGACATGAATTTCGAAATTTGCTGAAAAATACCCAACTTTTATGACGGCCTGCCTATTTACACCTTCCCCGCTCCAAGTTCGACCACTTATCGTCCATTCTTCTCCAGCCCTGCATCTACATGATATTCTTTCTAAACACATTGATGGGCTGTAGAGAGAAAAAAAAAACATTCAAGCTTAACTTAGCTTTGTTTTATGCTAAATCGGAACAATGGCGAAGTCCACTTTGAAGCGGATCCCGCTGGAACCGTTCAGTCTCTCCGAAAGAGAAAAAAAAACACGGCACTTCATTCGGAGTGAACGGAAAGTGTTACAGCTTTTTCGGTAGCAGCTCCACTATTCTGGAGAGATATGCGTAGGGCTTCGAGTAAAAATGGCTGTACTTGAAAAAGACCACAGTGGTGAAACGTCCTACAATAGATAGAAATCTAAACATGGTTGTATATACGGTTTGAATTCGAGCAGAATTAAGTCTTATTTTTGTTAATTTCAGCGTTTTGGATTACACGACAAAAATTTTTATTACCCGACTGCCTCAGAAAGAGGGTTATGTTTTTCGCCCATGTGGATAAAAAATTCTACTGCACGGGCTACAGTTCAAACAGCTTGATGAATTTTTATACTAGGTAAATTAAACTTTTATGAAACCAAACTGACGGATTTTAATAAAAAATTTCAACTTTGAAAGCCTACAGCTTAAATCACTGGACGGATTTAGGCTAATGAGGTGTTTCTAGAGATGTCTTGAATTGTGATTAAACTGAGTATACTAAAATTTTATAAAACCAAAATAACGAATTTCAACGCAAGCTTCAAATTTAAAGTTTTTGTTTCACAGGCGTTAAAAATATAATGAATATTGTTTGCTTCGAAAACTCAAAGAACGTCTATAAATGTGACCTTCAGGTTCGGTTTCACTATTAACCCGCGGGGATCAAACTGTGCTCTTGGGGAATACATTCGTACAATCAGAATGCGTTTTTGAAATAATGGCTCTAACGAATATAGTTGATTTCTTCTAAAAACGCTCTCAAACTAGGGAAAAATTAAACGGTTTGTGTAAGAAGATCTTCCATATTGAATCAAGCTATCCTTTATATACTAAGTGACATATAAATCCGAACACCCAGTTTAAATGGTTTAATTTTAATAAAAGTTGGTGAATGTATTTATCTTACTGTAAATAACAAGTGAAAAAATTTTCAGCCTTATCAGTTGGACATTCCGGTTTTTATACTGCTTTTTTTTAATTCACTAACGCTCTAAAATTGAATATTTCAGCCGCAGTAAAGAATCAACGTTGGCGGATTTTGGTTCTTGACATCCTTTACGATCGGTTACGATGCCTAGAGTACGGAGACCTGTACGATTTCGTCAACTTAGTGAGTTAGATAGGGGCCGTATAGTGAGACTTCGGGAAGCTGGACTTTCTTTTCGGGCAATTGCAGTTAGAGTGCAAAGAAGTGTAGACACTGTGGTTAGGTGTTGTCAGGCATGGCTTAGAGAAGGCCGTACGCAAAGAGCAAGGGGCACTGGACGCCGCCGTAGAACAACAGACCGTGAAGATCGCCGCCTAAGATTATTGGCCTTAAGGGACCGTTTCTCCACTACCAGGTCCATTGCAAATGAATGGTCTTTAACTCGAGAACACCGACGTAATCGCCTTGAGTGGTGCAGACAACGGTCACTCTGCGATCAGGAATGGAACAGTATTGTCTTTAGTGACGAGTCTCGATTTTGTTTAGGCATGCACGATGGTCGTGCCAGAGTTAGAAGGCGACGTGGTGAAAGGAGGAATCCACAGTTTTTTGTTGAAAGACATGTTCATCACACTGTTGGAGTTATGGTTTGGGGTGCTATAGCTTATGGTTCCAGGTCACCTTTAATCTTCATCAGAGGTAACATGAACGCGCAGCGTTATATCCACGAAGTTCTAGAACCCCATCTTTTACCCTATCTTGACACCCTGGCAGATCCAACTTTCCAACAAGATAATGCCCGACCATTTGTTGCAAGAGTCACAATAGACTTCTTTCAACATAATGATGTCACATTGTTACCATGGCCACCAAGATCTCCCGACTTATCCCCAATTGAGCACGTGTGGGATATGATGGGTAGGAGATTGCTCAATTTGCAACGTCCTCCTCAGGCTCTAGAAGCACTTCGAGTGGAGTTGGTGGTTGCCTGGAATGAGATACCACAGGAGGACATTGACCACCTGATCAGAAGCATGCCTAGGCGCGTTGGAGAATGCGTAGCACATCAGGGTGCATCCACACATTATTAAAGGTCAAAGGGCTTTAAAGCAGTGCAATCATTTTGAAATATTTATCATTTACTTATTATGCTTCATTAAGTACTTACACAAAATTTTATTAAAATAACACCATTTAAACTGGGTGTTCGGATTTATATGTCACTTAGTATAGATTACGGATCTCATTCTGCTGTTTTCACAGAAGGTACGTGTGCTTGTACATTTTCGAATATAATATTTATAACAGATTTTTTGAATTTTATCTCATAATAACCATGCAATAACTTGGTAAGTAAGAAAACAAATTGCACGATGGACGACTACTGGCCATTACCACGTATTATCGCTACACGTTTATGCGTGTTATGACAGTCAACGTTGCCACGTTTTCAGCCACGTTGGTCGCCAAGTTTTGATGAGAAAATTGCCAGAAATCGCCAATCCTCAAAGTGGACAAGGTGAGGGTGGGTTAGGCATATTCATAATACTATATAATAATAAAAAATTGTGGTTGTTACACACGTGTAATCTGACTGAAACTATACTTGTGATCTTGTGGCAACGGAAAAATGGGGAGGGGGGTTTTCGACTATTGAAAATTGAAGAGCAGGGGGACAATAACTTTCAGAGTAAAAATAGTGTTAGGATGGTATGTCGTCGACATGCTTGGAACACGAGTCCTTGGCATTGCATTTGACCATAAACACCATTGTGCTTAGAGCACAGAACTTCCGCTGGTCCTCGTTTTCCGTTTTATCAATCTATACACATATCAGCAAAAATAGATTACAAATTAATTAGCTTCGGAAATCTTAAAAATCGCCAATTCACTGGATACTTGGCGTTACTAAAGTAGCCAATCGACAGGCTATCCATTTTAGTCGCCACTTTGGCGAATAATCGTCACGCCTAGCAACCCTGATGACAGTCGCTATACTGGGCAACTTATTTGATTATGAATGTCACGAAACCTCCATTATGCGTAGTAAGACTTCGTATTCTCAGAATTTTTCAACGACGAAAAGAAATCTCATAACTTCTGGAAACAGTCTAAGACGTGGCAACATTGACAGCTGAAGACGGTTACCTGCATGTATACAGGGTGTCCTGAAAGTCGGGCATTTCCTTTGCAGAGTCCACGTTTGCAATACCTAGGCTAATTTGCGGCAAGTTAACACCGATGATGTAAAAAAGAAATTGAAGGAAAATATTCACTACTCATTTCGTGAGGGAACACTGCTTGAAGCTGTCGCTGTTTGAGTTTGTTGACATCTTCCTAAATCTGCAATATTTTTGGCTGTCTAGGCCTTCAACGGTGTTCAACCAGACGGCGTTTGCACGATAGAAACAGACATATGCAGCTCTGATGGAAATAAACATCGAGGACAACAGCGAAGTCCTGAGTACACTCGCGGAGTATCAATAGCATCTCTAAGATGCTCATATCAAATGGATAACAACGTTATTGCTCTAGCAATATGCCAATTTCGCGGTCTGTTTATAAACGGTTAAATTACATCACGCGACGCCTCGTTTGGATACTGAGACTCGCATAGTAGATAGTACATAGTATTTATTGCCTTTTGAAACTTGATATCTCGGTTATCGTAAAGCTTTGGTAGAAAACTAAAACTAAAAAAAACATGCTTATTATTGCCTGACCTATGTACCCCAGTACCCTTTTTTTATCGTATAATTTCGATATACCTTGATCTCAAACGTCTTTCCTACTTTAACCACATATTCTGTAGTACCGATATTTTTGCCTATTTGCGTGATCATGAATAAATATAGCGTATGATTTGATGCGATGTTTATGCTCTCTATTCGCGTTTCACGTTATGATATATTTCGAAATGCACGCGTACATACCTTTCAGGCGCTGAAAGAGATGGTTTAAATAAAATGTCACGTTTTAAAACATTTTATATGGGAACGTTATCGCCGTGTTCCTATGCATAGCCATTTCAGACTTCATCCACAAAGTAACTCAATACCATATGCATTCGGGATGTTATTTTTGTACCCGAGAATATCGGTGAATCTTCTTATACGTACAGCGCTTTTCAGAAAGCCCATCCTCCTAATAATAGTTGAAAAGTTCTAGTTCTAGATAGCGACTGGGCGCCGTCTTGTAAAATCTTTTTGCAAGTGCAAAGTAATTCATAAATCTAGAATATAAAATCACTATCCACACTCGTCAATAAGGATATTTGCTTTTCAAAAGCCCTGATGCAGAATGATTAATCCTCAAAGTGGGCATCCAGTTTAAAAAGATTTTGGATATTCTTTACACAGCATGTTCTATATTTGATTACATATTCAGATAGTCCCTTCCAAGATAAGAAGATTTATCTAACATACTATAGGCGTTGAGATTATTAGTTGTTATAAGAGACTCACAAAACAAAAATGATAAACTTTAACGGTATGTCAGGTCATTATTTTAGAAGGTGATTTTACATGCTAGGGTTATGAAGTATTTCTAAAAATCTTCAAAATGAGGTGCCATATAACCCACCATTCCGTTTAAAAAATGATCCAAGATGTCACTTGGCCGCCATCTTGAAATTTTCAACTATTTTTTACATTAAAGTATACTATCTACGAATCAATTTCATCACCCGAATCCCAACTTGCTACCTTGACCGGTTTAAAAAATTATTGGGGAATATTCTACTATAGTTGTAGCTTCAGATTTACTTACGAAAGACAGCAAATCATCTAGGCTTACCTGTAAATTGAAAAAAAAATTAATCTACACCACGTAACATGCTAAACGAGAATAAAATTAGAACATAATTTCGCTCTATTCCAGATAATTTTATATATATATATATATATATATATATATATATATATATATATATATATATATATATATATATGTATATATACAATTAATTGTTAATTGGGAAATTGGCAAACATTTTTTAGGCTTTAGTAAATAAACTCTTTTAACGGTAATCTCGAGCTTTCGGCATTCTTTATGGAGCCATCTTCAGGAGCTGAAAACACAAATATGATGCTAGCAACCAATACGGGAAGGATTTAAATCATCAGACAACTTACTCGTCGCTGAGGTTGCAGCCAAATGGTGTTTCAAAACGTACGTGTGGTTGATAGCACTTGTTACAAATATAAAACCAAAAGGACTGACACATTGGGTTTATTGATAACGACGGAAACCATCGTTAGGTGTTAACACTATATACCAATACACCCGAACACATTAAAAATGATCGAAAAGCAATTTATCTTTTAGCAACTGAACCCTATTCTTCAATTTGGAAAATACCCTGTTGACTGTGAGAACTGATTTACAAGCAAAACGACATTAATTTATATATACCGTCAAATAAAGTAAGGTCCGTCACTTGTACATAGAACGCGTCAATCGAAAATATTGTTTATCATTTTTTATAATTGCTCTTACTCTCACTAACCACTTTCTACTATTTTACACCATACAAAATAAGTATAAATTTAAACTGTGCGTAATTAAATAAAAAATACATGGTACAAAAAGTTAATTTCAAAGGCTTTATACAGGGTGTCCGCAAAGTTGGGGTTTTCCTTTTCAGAAACAACTACCCTTGAAATAACAAAGGTAATGTGTAGTGAAACGAGGGCGACCAAGTAAAAAAAATAAAGGAAAAAGTACTCACTCTCCAGTTGACGAGAAGGGCTAAGTACGTCTCTGCCCGAAATCATACCGCTCCAACAGAAAATGAAATCAGCTGATGCGCTACCGAGCAGACGCAGGCAAACAAGAAAGGCAAAATGTTGCGTAAAAAGTCTAGGTATTGCATCCCGTCCAATCGATTTGGGAGAATAAATGGTCCAATGAGCATACCGTTCACCAAGCCAGCCCAAACATTCACCGAAAATGTTTGTTGAAAATGTCCCCGACGGACAGCGTGCGGATTTTCTACTGACCAAACATGAGTGTTGGAAAGTTATTCACCCCATTACGCGTGAACGTAGATTCGTCTGTCACCAACATGCACTTCAAAAAGTCCGGATTAATGTCATGTTGATGCAACAACCACTCACAAAACCGCACTCTTGCTGGAAAATCGTCAGGTTGAAGGGCTTGTACACGTTGGACGTGAAACGGATACAGCCCCTCTTCACGCAGCGTTTGCCACACTCTCTAGTGCTTGTTGTTTTTTGAAACGCAATCGATATATACGAGTTCGTTTACCTTCTACACGCGTGACCGTAACCGTCGGTTGAAGGTTGCATACTGACCTGACACACTGACCTCGACCCAGTTCTGTCGTCGGGTTGTCCTAGTACCACTCGGGGATGTCGCGGCTACAGGACGGTATTCAGATAATTTTGATGTTGCAGAGCCCTTTATCTCGGTTCCCTTAAGACATTGGTGTATATGGTACTAAGAAAAATTGCTTATGATTTCAAGATCTACACGTCGTGTAAAGGAAAACCCCAACTTTGCGGACACCCTGAATAGTTCATATAGTCGAAATCATGATATCTCTCTTAGAACCAAAAGATCGAAAGAACCTATCGAAACTTTTGTACAGAATCTTCAATTTCTCTCAGGTCGTTTTACTTTTTTGAAATCCCTTGTTTATATTATCCAAACATATGGGATGTTTTATGAGTACTTTCCATTTCAAAATCAACGACACAAGCACACATATGTATTTCTCATAATATTTATGACGGTGGCTGTAGCAACACGCGACATCCACCGCTTCCCTGCAGTAGATCCGATTCGAGACAGAGAGGCTGCTGTAGACAACAGCGTCGACGAGGTCGTCCACAGCTCACAATTTCGCAACGATTGCTACTACATGTAGAATATAATTTATCGAATATAAATAATCAGTTACAGTACAACATCAAGACAGTAGTTATTAGTAAACAATATCGTTTCTTCAATTATATTCATTATATCATTCTACTACATTAAGTTTAAGTGTTTTCATAGCGGGACAATGGTCAATATAGCAGAACGTAGGAAAATTGACTCAAATGGTATTATTCATGATGTATATACACACTCCATAATTTCAATTTTTTCCAAACTAACAACATTTTATATTATTAATTTAACAAAACTGTGTGAAAAAAATTCACAAGTGTAAGGTCATCCTGTACCTTTTTTGAAGTTGCGAAGTTTAGCCACATGGCTACTCTTACACTCAACCTCACTGTGTGCGAAAGAGTAACATAGTTAAACTCGATACACAAACAATAGTAATAATAAGAAGAAAAAGAAATGTAAGTAATTGAATTGAATAGATAACGTATTGACAACATGCACACACGAGCCAACAGAGTAATATGAAACAGAAAAAGAAAAAAAAATTAACAAATGCACACTTGAACTATTAATATCCCATCAGCTGTTTCTTAACGAGTCTCCTGAAAGGTACTATTGTTTAACTGCGACACATTTCATCTGTAAAGTTGTATTACTTGACAGCACGAAATGTGAAGCTTTTCTGGAAAAGGCTGTGTAGTGGACTGGCAGCGCAAAATTTAGGATGTGTCTGAGATTTATCTGATAAATGTTACCTCTTGGTACTAGCTTTTCTAAAATGTACGGTGGCTTTCTGTGCGAACTACTTTATGGAAAAACACCTTCATAGCATAAACAAACTGTGATTCCATCTTTAACCAATTTAAATCTTTAATCTTCGAAGAGACATGACTATATTTACGAAGTCCAAACACAACCCCTTTTGAATTTTTTGTAACCTATTCCGATCCGACGAATCCAAGATGACAGGATCAAGCTCTCAACTAATTTTTTCCTAGTCTTAAAGTTTAAAATGAACCGGTTGGAGTATACAAGTTTTACTATGGCATACGTTTTTTGAGACAGGTAACTGATGTGTCTATCAAACTTCAAGTTAGAGTCCAAGGTAACATCCAGGTTTTTAGAATATTCTACCACGGGGATAAGCTCGTTATTTATAATGAGTACAATTGCGTCCTTTATGCTATTATACATGTGATTCGGAGAAACAAGCATACTTGAACTTTTTTCAGGATTGATCCTGAGACAGTGCTTTTTACAAAAATCCGTAATATTGATTAGGTCAGTATTAATTTTAAAAGACACTTCATTTAACTGAGCATATTTGAACTGAAATGATAATTGTGTGTCATCAGCATACGTTTGTATAGAACAAAATTCCACACATGAGTCTAAGTCTATAGTGTAAATTAAATATAGCAGGGGTCCCAGAACTGACCCCTGCGGAACGCCAGACGATACCACAGTACTAGAAGAGACGCCCCTAACCGTCTTAACTACCTGTTTTCTTTCAGCCAAGTAGCTTTGGAAAAATCTTAGCGGAATATCAGATAGTCCAATGTACTTCAGCTTGCTCAACATGATTTTGTGATTAACTGTATCAAAGGCTTTTGAGAAATCAATCATCACTAATATGGTATTAATATGCCTGTCTAAGTTACCTACGATGTTGTCAGCTAGATGGAGCAAAGCTGACTTAGTGCTATGTCCCGCACGAAATCCTGATTGATGAGGAGGAAACAAGTTATTTTGCTCTAAATATTCCACTAGTTGAATGTACACTGCTTTCTCTAATACCTTCGAACAAAAGCGCAGCAAAGTAACAGGCCGTAAATGATTATGAGTAGTTGGATTTTTGACTTTGGCTAAAGGGATGGTAATAGCTTCCTTCCAAGCCTCAGGAAAAGTCCCGGTCTCAAGGCATATATTAACAATATGAGTTAAATACAATAAAATTTCAGGTAAGCAGTTAATTTCATCACTCCCTGTAGCATGTGACTTGATAGAGGTAACTATGCCCAAAATTTCTTCAGCGGTCATCATTCTAAATGTATATGGAGTTACATCTTGCCTGTTAAAGCTGTTCTCATAAAACTCTACTGTACTCTCAATCAAACGGAAATTGATATTAAGATTTTGATAATTTAACATGAAGTGGTTATCGACTTCGTTAGGGTCTAATAGATCATAGGGTATTTCAATGTGTTTCTGGGGACAAATATTCATTACTCATCTGAGCCCAAGCTTTTCTAGAATTGAGACTATCAAAGCGAGATAAATATGCCTTTTTCTCACGCCGGATTGAAGCAAGTGAATAATTTCTTGTCTCTTTGTACGCTGTCCAATTTTCATCTGATGGATTGTGACGAAACGTAATTAAAGCCTCACCCTAAGAATGACTTCAAGTGCAAAAGTCAACCATGGAGCAGCTTTTTTGGTGACACGAGTCGTCCGAATAGGAGCATGAAAGTTAAAAAGCTCAATAAGCACCCCATAAAGGATTAGAATTTTGGAGTTAATATCAGTAATATACAGCATTTCTTCTAAGCCAGCTGCAGCCAAATCCTTCTTGAATTTGATTACATCAATGTTCTTAAAATCCCTGTAGGTTATGAGTTTTTCCTCCGATGAAACGGTTTTTATATTTAACTCACAAAATGGACGGATCTTTGGCAGAACTCGGCCATCCATCGAAACCGCATGAGCGCTAGGACGCTTTTTGCTCATCAAGGTACAGTACTGCGTTTTGTACAAGATTGTTGCATCCCCAATCAGTGAGACAAAATATATATTCCATGATTTGCGTTTATAGGAAATCAATTATTAGACTTACAGTATTCAAAATCGCTCTCTAACAGTTAACGCAATATGGCGATTGGTGCAGCATGCTACCTCCTAAAATATGCAGTATCTCGGATAGTGAAGAGATCATCGAATCATAATCCGGGGCTTTTGAAGCGTCGATGATTGATGAGGTGCGATTTCACGCGCATCCAATTTTCACGAATGGCAATTTCCGGCAACGTTATTCGGATGGCTGACAGGCCGAGTCCCGCACCCATATCTCTCTCTGAATACAAACGCACGCGTACAAATCCCTGAATGAAAGACGATTATTTAATCTAATTGATTTCGTGTGAAATCCCGGACGTAGTATGCGTGTGACCTCGCATCACCTGACGGCACAACATACATGTGCCAGAAATTTGTTGAAATGGAAACAAGCGTCGCAACAAAAAAAAAGAGAAATACGAGGGAGGTCCGATAAGTACTTAGCCTCACCCACCGACCACACTTTGACGAAAAAAGGAACTTTTTTGGACCTTTAGGGTCTAAAGAAAAATAAACAAAAGCAATACATACACCTACAGTAAGGTTCGAACGGTGGTTCCAGCTTTTGTCCATTCCGTTTATTCCTTGTAGAACATTACTACTGATACAACTGGTGATATCTACAGGGTGTTCCTTAATGGTATGTGAATATTTAAGGATGTGAATCTACATGAAAAATTAATGTTAGTTATAAACTATGGTCCAAAAATGTTTCCTTACAAAAACTCGCGGTGTTGAAGTTTTAGGAAAAAAATGGAAATTAATTAATATTTTCAGAACCGGTTCAGATATTTCGCTGATATTTAGTACCAAGTGAAAGTTAATAAAGTTGCATATTTTTCAATGCAAAAATAATTATTAGCTTCAACAGTGGCGTACGTACGGGTATTGACTTCGATATTTTTCAACAAAAAAATGGTACGCCAATGGTTTTTTGCCAAATAAAAATTATTTTTTTATCTCTCTTGAACTGTTTTCCTTCGATGCGCCATTTTTGAGTAAAAAAATAAAAACCGTTCTATTGTCCGCGAAAAAAAATATGCAACTTTATTAACTTTCACTACGTACTAAATATCAGTGAAATATCTGAAGCGGTTCTGAAAATATTAATTAATTTCCATTTTTTTCCCTAAAACTTCAATACCCCGAGTTTTTGTAAGAGAACATTTTTGGAACATAGTTTATAAAGCCAACAAACCTTAATTTTTCATGTAGATTCACACCCTTAAATATTCGCATATCATTAAGGGACACCCTGTATATTACAATTGAATAAAGAAATCAGAAATAGACAATTCACATAAGTACATCAAACATAACCTTCTACCTCGAAAAATCATGACGTTATTTGTAGTATTGAAAATATAGTAGCTTATTACATTTTGTCTTTAAATTTCTATATACCTTGATCCACAAACGTCTCTGACGCGCGACATTTCAATTTGCATCATGGGCCAGGCCAACTGTATTATGTAAATATTGAATGCCCATCTAAACAGTGCGTTATTGTTGGTTCAAAATTGTTGTTGTTGTTTCTATTTTGTCAAGTGTCTAGAAAGTTACACCGGTTAGGAGTACGAGGGTGATCTGAAAAGTTTCCCACCTAACAAAGATGCAAGACATTTTTTCTGATTTTTTTTAATCTTCAACATAGTCTCCTTGTTCACGAAGATAATTGCCTCTTCATTTGGCGAAAATATCTGCCATCCGCGCGCAATTTTTAGATGTGGGAACAAAAAAGTCGCTTGGGGCTAGATCTGGTGAGTAAGTAGGATGGTCAGGCAATTCAAACTGTAATTCGTGGATTTTAGCCATTGCAATCGTTAAGGCGTGAGATGGTGCGTTGTATTGGTGAAACAAGATTTTCTTTTTCTGCAAATGTGGTCGTTTTTCCGCAAACTGTGATCCAGGGGTAACCGGATAGTATGAGTGCTTTGATCTAATCTCTATAAACAACGCGCCATGGGATCCTATCATACTCCAACGATTGCCAAGAGAGGAAGTCACGCTGCCACACAGCCGTAGTGACAACATCCAAAATCCGACATCTTCCCTGACAGAGGAAACCGAGCAGTAATTAACATAACTACGTGCACTTGGAAACCCGGCTCTGAAAGTCCCATGACAACCCTTAGAATCTGGAGGCGTCGCAACAGTTAATTACCCTCTCCTATCAGCAAATATTGAGCCTGTAAGTCATTAATAGGAATATCTGTAGGTATCTCTAATATAACAGTACTATGGGGTTGTCCAAAACCGACGCAGGAAAGTAAACGCATATAAAAACAAGAAAGACTGATATTCAAATCAAGTTGGGTACTTTATTTTGAAGGTTCATTTATACCATTTATGTATGAAAAATAATATCGCTCAAATGTTCACCACGACTGGATTTACAGACGTCCACGCGATGGTCGAAATTTTCAATGACATTTTGCAACATGGTCGGTTCTATGGCATTTATCTCGGCAATGATGTTGTTTTTGAGTTCTTGGAGGGTGGCTGGTTTGTTGACGTAGACTTTGCTTTTCAAATATCCCCATAAAAAAGTCCAAGGGAGTCAAATCGCACGCGATCACCGAAGAAGACGTTGGTTGTGTGGCATGTTGCACCGTCTCGTTGGAAATAAACATCGTCCACATCCATTCCTTCAAGTTGCGGCAAAAAATAGTCCTCTATCATCACGTGATATCGCTCAGAATTGACGGTAACGGCGTCCCCGGCCGCATTTTCGAAAAAGTAAGGTCCGATGATGCCTTTCGACCACAATGCACACCACACAGTCACTTTTTGAGGATGCATCGGCTGCTCTTGATACTCACGGGGATTTTCGTTCACCCAGATGCGGCAGTTTTGCTTGTTTACCGTCCCATTCAAAGTGAAATGCGCGTCGTCGCTGAACATGATTTTTGATGAAAAATTGGCATCAATTTGGCGGTGTTCAAGGAGCCAATCTGAGAACGTTCGGCGCGAAAAATGGTCGGCCCTACGCAGCTCTTGCGTCAATTGGATCTTGTAGGCGTGTACATTCAAATCCTTGTGGAGAATGCGGAGCAAACTGGTTCTCGAAATGCCCAATTCTTGGGATCGACGCGTTGTTGATTGTTTCGGATCGTCTCTCACACTCTCCTTCACAACAGCAATATTTTCCGGTGTGTGAACGCTCCTTGGCCGGCCAGAGCCTGGCAGATTTGCCACAGAACCTGTTGCCCCGAATTTACGCACCATTCGACCGATGGTTGTTTCGTTTGGGCTGTTGTTGCGACCGAAATGTTCACGAAGCGCGCGAAACGTGTTTTTTATGTTTGCACCATTTTTGTAGTGCTCTTGAATAACTTTAATGCGGCCTTCAATCGAATACGACTCCATAGCGATCAATGGTAAACATTCAACTAACAAAATGACATGTCGGTGACAGAAAACAAAGATGGCGTCTATGTCAAATTGATGTTTACTTTCCTGCGTCCCTATTGGACAACCCGTTATGATTAGAAATGCATGAAGAAGGGTAGATAGAACAAATTGAATACATAGTGATTGCTCACCTTTCAGGTAACCAAAACCCTACAACCAATAGCACAGTGACCCTGTAATTAGGTGCACAATGCGCACTACTTGATTATATCCACGTGTGAATAACGCCAGAGGAAGATTACCCTGGAAACAAGTGCCAAGAGGAGGAATGGGTCGTGTTGAGTTACACAAACCGGACTTGTGAACCATCTAACAAGAAGTGATTGAACTCGCAAGCAAAATGCGTTTGAAACACTTTGTATGCTTACACATACTGCATAAATGTAGCAATAAAGACATCTGCGTGAACTTAGCAACCGGATATCGGGCCGAGCGCGGTAGCTATCTATTATTTAACATTGCAAATGGAATGTCAGCAGTTAATTGAGAAATGCTTATTTCCACGCTGAACCAGCTACAAATCGAATTAACACAGCGCCACGTCACTCAAAAGAGCTGTTAAAATACCCCTAGTGGTGTCCGTTGGCTGCATCACACTTGTCCGACATTTAACAATACCGCTTAATTGTTTCATCCACTGACAGCCGTTAACGTACTGTGCGGGATATTTTTGCTGGTGGCACACATTCGTACAGTTCCGGCTGATGCAAGTCTTTTTTTTTTTCTAAAAACCGCTCTAAAAAGTTGCTGTTTTGCTAGCTGTTACCCGCGACTTTGTAGGTAAGCTCAAAAAAATTTTGAAAAACCAAAGTATATATTAAACTAAATTCTACAATGTAAAACAATGACGTCAAGTAGGTTGACACTGCACTTCCCACGCAGCGTTGTCATCAGTTCAAGTTCAAGGATTATATTCGCCTCAAGTTAGCTAGGTACAATGTTTATAACAGACAAAAAAATCTGTCACGTCAAACAGTAACACTTCTAATGTCACTGAGTATATCATTTTAATAAGCCACCAAAAATATTGATCTTTTCCCACACCAAATCATTTGAAAGAGAAGCTCAATATTGTTACCGTCAATTGTTCTAGGTACGGCTCTAAAATTTAAGAATTTTTTTCAGCCCAGATTTCAGAACGTTGATAGTAAAAAAGCAGAATATACAATGTTTCATCCTTTCATGATCGGTTTGAAATAAATAGTTACCTATTCTGTCGGTATTCACTTGAAACCTGCTGTAATTGCGTTAAAAAAATATTTGCGTCAATAGTGCCTTAGAAACCACAAAATTTTGTAGATTTCTGGAAACTGATTCAAAGAAAACATTGTGATAATAACTGTCTTGGTCTACAGTTCTTTATTTCAGGTGAACATATAAAGGTTGGTGAAAACGTTTTTCAAATCTTAATTAGGTAGAAAATAAATACCGCACTTGATCACATATGTACATGCACTTACTGTAACTACAGGGTGGCCAATATATAACTGATTTATTTAGTGGGGTATCCAACGAGAAACTAATTTTCTTACTCCTAATTCTTCATGTAAAATTTTTTGAATTGAGGTCTTTGAGATCTTCAAGGACGCCTCAATCTCGCGATATGTCACATGTCTATCTTCAATGATGAGTTTGCGCACAGCATCGACGTTTTCCTGGGTGACTGCTGTTTGTGGCGCACCCACCCTGGGATCGTCGCTAAGACTCACCAGTCCACGTTTGAATTCTCCATACCAACGGGAAATTGTCGACTGATGTGGCGCTTCGTTGCCGAAAACAGACAGTAACTCAGCAAGGCATTCTTGTTGCGATAATTGTCTCTGAAAGTTGTAATAAATTATGGCACGAAAACGTTCTCGGTTGAGTTCCATTTTTCTAATGACTTGGTGACACTTGAAAATTCACTGTAGTGAGAACACTGCACTGCACGTATTGTTATGAAACTTTGATTTTAAGTTTCCTAAGGAGTGAGGTTAAGATTCAGTACTGAAGTTCGATCCGCGCGGCCTACTATGTTTCGATATGCAAAACCTAAAAGACATCCCTCGTATTTTATTTCATTTCACAAATATTCAAGATACAAGCCAGTCACTTACATATCGTCCAGACTCGCCGAAAATATTACAACAAAAGAATCGTCAAAAGTCACATAGATTGTATCACCTTAGAAATCTTAGATTTGCATTTGAGATACATTTGTTCCATTTTGTTTTTCTATTTAGCATACGATCCCCTATTTTTTAATATTTTTATCAGTTCTCCAATTGGCCTGATTCTTAAAATATCACTGGACAACAAATTTTAGTTTTTTAATTGTATCTTGTGGGAAAAGTGCACTTCTTTGTTAATTTAGGGGCGCTGAATCGAAAAATGACAATGAAATAAAAAAATTAGTTGCGGTTTAGAAAAAAAACTGTTTATTTTTAAGGATATATTAAAAAAAGTAACAAGATTCATATACTTATAAGAATCACTATATGCGCTGTATTTTTGCTGTTCTTTTATGGATCGTTTCTGGAGCATCTCTACCAAGAGTCCAACAGTAGTCTGCAAGCATGGAAGGATTCCACTTTCCCTGGTACCTTTTTTCCATTGTTGAAATATCCTGATGAAAACGTTCGCCGTGCTCATCACTTACGGCTCCGCAATTGTCAGGAAAAAAGTCCAGGTGTGAGTGTAAGAAATGTATCTTAAGAGACATATTACAGCCCATCTTTTGATACGATGACAGCATATTTTTGACAAGGGTTTTATAGTTGTCAGCTTTTCTATTTCCCAAGAAATTAGTGACCACCAGACGGAAATCATTCCAAGCAGTTTTTTCAATACCTGTTAAAGTGTTTTCAAACTGTGTATCTTTCAAAATATTTCGAATCTGTGGCCCAACAAAAATACCTTCTTTAACCTTTGCCTCACTTAGTCTTGGAAATTTCTGACGCAGGTATTGAAAAGCTGACCCATCTCTATCTAATGCCTTGACAAAGTTTTTCATTAGGCCCAACTTGATATGCAGTGGTGGTAATAAAATTTTTTTCGAATCTACTAATGGCATATGCTGTACATTTTTTTGACCTGGCTCTAGGAATTGACGAATAGGTCAGTTTTGTCGGGTGTAATCAAGTGCCTTTGCCCGACTGTCCCATTCACACAAAAAACAGCAAAACTTTGTTTAGCCTAGCTGCAGCCCAGGTAAAAGTGCAACAACTTTCAAATCGCCACAAATATGCCATTGGTGCTCATCGTATTTTATGCATGTCAATAGGTACTTCATATTGTCATATGATTCTTTCATGTGAACTGCATACCCTACAGAAAGAGATGGTAAAATATTTCCAATATGCAATAACACTGCCTTTAAACTCAATGTTGAACTGTCTATAAACAATCTCCATTCTTCTGGGTTATAGTTTATATTTAAAGCCGCCAGTAAGCCGTTAATGTTACTGCAGAAAACCAAGTTATTCTCCATATTGAAAAATGGTTCTAAGTCTTTGTGGCGTTTACGAAAAACACATACCGAAACATCGTCTTCTAACAAGTTCCACTGCTGCAGTCTTGATCCAAGTAACTTTGCCTTACATTTTGGAAGTTCTAAATCTCTTACAAGATCATTTAATTCTGACTGTGTCATTTTGTGCGGTTGGTGGCATGACGTGCTCGGTATAAAATCAGGATCTCTTGACGTTGATGGCATATCTTCTTCCTGACGAATCACTCGATCGCCATGATCTGATTCGTTTTCTGATTCGCAAGTGTAGGATTCTGGGGGTTTTGGAATAGGATTTTCGTCACTGTGAGGCACAGGTCTCATCGCAGATGGTATGTTTGGGTAGTTAATAACCGATTTTTTTTTTCTTGCACATGTATTACAGCAGATGTGGGGTGCCCACTGTTTGTCTTGATCACCTAGTTTACAACCGAAATAAAGCTGATATGCCTTTGTTATTAGTGGAGTAATAGACCGTCTCTGAGACGCAAAAGTCACATCACCACACACGTAACAAAACTGATCTGGATTGTTTACACACTTTCGAGACATCTTGCATGAACGCTGTCAGCCAACTGAGGAAAAAATGGCTAATATAAAACAATATAATGTACACGTATGTATAACGTAACACAATCATGCCGATTGCATCATCTTTCCTTGCCGAATATAAAAATGTAGCACGTGCATTCTTGTGAATTACAGTATATTAACACTGTCACAGCAGGAACACATATAATTACCGTATCTCTAAAACTTGAACTAATATTGAAAAAATAAGTTTCATTCCGGTTTTAGCACATTAAAAATAGTAATATTTTGTTGATTTTATTTAGGATATTTTTTGGCTGTTGATCAGTGATAGTTGAGTAGCAATGCCACAAAATGTTTGTACCTCGAAGAAAAACAACGTTTTTTTGATATGTACTACAAATACCACCACCACGATTGTAATACTTCACTTACCAGACCAAAATCTTGAAGATCTTTTACTGTATTCTACCCATTATATTCCGCCATTTTAATTGATATAAACCGCTCACCATCTCAGTGATAAAATATATCCAGATTATGAATCACCCAATCCGCTGTAACTAAGCTCCCAAGCTGCCCGAGGTGCACCTTTTAAAAATGCTTTCTGCTTCCTGCGCTTTCACATCCACGAATGACTCATATTTTCCAGATTTCTTGTGGATACGCTGGCACAGGAGAGCATCACATCCCATAATCCGGCCATAGCTCTAGCAGAATGTAATCGCGTTTTTCCTTTACAAAATATTACTTTCTTGAATAGCGGTTTCATTTCTCGTGCACCATCGTATCAGCCGTATCAGAAATAGGGGTATAGTTGGGCTGGGCCTGGAAACCGGAATTCAATCCAGATATTAGAGTACCCGGGAGATCGTATATAGGCAGGATATGAGGTTGTAGAGAGATGCGCTGTTTTTTTTATCTTACGACGAGATTTTGTTACTGTGATATTCCGAAGTAAAGGGTAAACATGCTGCTTTTGTGCGTCCAACCACATAGGAACAGCCAACCATAGATAGCTGTTTCAAGCTTTTTGGCAACTCATCAGTTTCGTCTAGTGTAACACTTGAAACTTATCCTGTGGATTTCATGTTCATAGGATTATTTCGATATCTCGAATAGAAGACAATTGCTATGAATTCGTTCGTTGTACCAAAGACTAGGCCTAGATTATGCTGATGAGTTACCAAAAAGCACGAAACACCTAGCCGCGAAGAGTGTCTAAATTTTTGAAAATAGATGTTCTCAAAACTTGTATCATATTACACCATTTACAGTATATTCAGATAAGAGATAGACGGGACATAAACAAGACCACGTGATCATCGAACGCTGTAACATTCGGCAGGGACGTATTAAGAGTCACGCAGTACATATTTTAGATAGTAGATGCTGCTTTGCGTAACTTTGTAGTAAATTAGCACAATTCGATGTGTATACGATTGGTGATGGATATAGGATCATGTGGGGATGGGGTAAGAAATATATAATGATGTAAATATACATAAGGGTTTCAAAATTTTCGCTTCGATTTCCAGCTTCGGATGCCGCCTGATGTTTGGTGAAATACAGTCGAATATAATCTCAAAATGGCGTTTAAATTAGCCTAAATTAAAAATAATCGTATATCTCTTAAAATTGCTTTTAGAATATTGATTAGTATATTTTTTGATTTCTAGGTAAATATGTAACCAAATTAAAACGTTCAAAACGTAAAAAAATGTGCATGGCTGAACATTGTCAGAAAGTAGATTCTTGAATAGGTTTTGTCAAAATGGGTTCAAAAATGTCAATAATTAATTAAAAAATACAGTAGCTTTATAATTACTTATAACTTACCGAATTTGATGAACGACATCTTTTATTGGAAAGATGAGCTTGATGAGCTTTCATCATCGCTACTGCCTGAAGCACCAATGTCAATAATGAATGGCTCGACTTGTTCCTCTAAAATATTGTCCAGTTCCCACATTCTCTTTTCAACTTTGTCTTTCACGTGCTTAATACAGTTTTCCCATTTTTGCGCTGTTATTAATTCTAGTGCTTCTTTGAAAAGTCCTTTGAGGTCACAAAATTTAAAAGTTGTATTGTGCTTAGCTATATAATTTTTAACCTCTGCCCATATGAGCTCAATGGGATTGAGCTCGCAATGGTATGGAGGTAAACGGAGCACAGTTTTATTTTGACTTGCTGCCATTTTGTCAATGGCGTATTTTTGATATTCCGCCTTGTGATCCTTGACATTTCTTAATAATTGTACTTTCAGCATTGCTTCTTCAAAGTTGATATTTTTCGAGCGGAGCCAATTTTGAACATCAACTTTCCTTGAAGCCGTTGTTGGGACCTTCTCCATTCTTCGAGAATGATAAGGCGCATTATCCAACACAATTACTGCGTTTTCCTCTAAGTTCGGTAAAATTTTTGAAAACCACTGTTCAAACGATTCGCCATTCATTTCCTCGTGGTAATCTCCAGTTTTCTTAGACTCAAAGCACCACAGACCGTCAACAACAAATCCATCCTCACTGCCAATATGGCAGATAATGAGCCTTTTCCCTTTACCTGGAAATCGAAGCACTAACTGGTGTAGATTTATTTCAATAAGCGAACCTTTTTCAAATGTTTTCATCACATTCAGCGAAAAAACATTGAGACATGAGTATCAGATTGCTATAATTGGGATTATTTAGTCATATTGAAAGAAAGACTATTGAACGTCGTATGATTACTCAGCGCTTCACAATTTAATTTAAAGTTATAAACCTTTAAAAAATGAATGATCAGGAACCTGAAATACGCGCAAATATTAATATTAACAAATTATAACTTTATAAAGCTTAAAGTATGAATTAAAATGATTAGAAATATTAGGAACGGTACACAATATAAAACTTAGTAACTTTTTTTAAGTTTATAATATTCGACATATTTTAAGATTATATTAAAAAATTATTGAAATATCGAAAACACATAAAAACATGGCTTAAAAAAGTTCTAACAAATGAAAATGACAATAAAACATCCACGCATTTTATCGAAAGTTATAAAAGTTTTGTTACTTGTAATATGTTTTATCTGCCCCCTGGAATTAATGTTTAGAACCTTGTTCCCAAGGTTTGAAAAACATCCGATTGTTGTCTATTACTCGTATTTACCTGCTGGATTTTTTAATCCGGTGGACAGGATGAAGTTACAGAATCATCAACCCATACTTTACTTGTAGTGTGTCCTGCGTTTACCCACGTTTCATCAAGGTAATAAATATTCCTGTTTTGATTTCTATATTTCCCAATTTTTGTTAAATAATCCCTCCTCCATAGCACAATTTCTTCTCTATCCAGTAGTAAACTATTACGACCCCGTTTTTTCCATTTGAAATTTAAATGCTTCAGTAACGCATGGAAAGTTGATCGTTTGAAATTTGGCAACGTTGTATCTCCATTTACCTCCTGCAGTACTTTATCTATAGTAGGTATTTCATTCTTAAAGAAGAATTCATGCACTTTCCTCCTAATCGCATGCTTATCAGCTTCATCCAATGATTTAACAATACTTTTGCGATGTTTACTGGTCATTGGCTCAGAAAAGGTGTGATTTTTTTGTATTGTCTTAACACATTAAACACTGATGCGCGACACACCCCAACTTTGTGAGAAACCTTCACAACAATTTCTTTGATGGTTGATGCCTCGTTCTCCTCGCGCTCGATCTTATATATATATTCAAAATGACCTCTTTCATTTCTGCACTCAGGTGTCTTTTTTTAGAGCGTTTCCTAGGTGGACTACAGGAGTTTACAACTTCATCGGCAGTATCTGTATTACTGGGCATTTTGCGCAAGCAGTTGATAACAATAACAATCAATAACAAGGTATAACAATAACAACGACAAACTCAACAACTTAATAAGATAACAAACGAAAACGTCCAAAGAAATATCAAATTGCAATGATGCACACGACATACGTAACACGTCTGAACCTGAATGTGACTCTGCCTTGATACGACTGCTCTGCCGCTCGGCATAGGTATTTAATTGCGAATTGACCAATGAGGGCTCCTGTTTTACGTCGAGACGGCGGCGTTAGCGTGAAAATCACCCGAACTTTTTGTTTACAACCAGTCTATCTCTTATCTGAGTATACTGTAGTTCAGTAACAAAAGAGAGATGTATGCTTGCAACTAAATTTTTTCTAACCTCAAATTGCTTAACTGAATCATCATCGTCACTCGTATCTGTATAGCAGCCCCTTAAAGCTAGGAGAATATTCCGCTGTCAGAAGACTCAACAATGTTAAATCAACACTATTAAGGTGTGTTGTCTTTGAATTGCTAAGGAGATAGAAAACTCTAATGTACAGCGTTAACTCGTCAAATTTTACGCAAGTAAATAATTATAGGACGATCATTACACTGAATAAATTTGAAATAATATTGTATTTCAGAATATACTTGGCAACTGAAGACCCTCTATCAGTTCGTCAGCATGGTTTTATGAAGCAGAGACAATAGGGGGCCAGTGGATATCATATACAAGGTGTAAACGTTATGGTAGTCACTGAAATGGATAACAGGGGCGGTCAAAATAAGTCAAAAAGTTCATATATGACCCATGGTCCAAAAGTCAATAGATTTTTGTCTAAATGGCTTTATAGTTTACAACTTTAAGTGCTTTTATCGACCACAATCACCACAATCTTACTAATTTTTATAATCTAATCTAAAACGTTCTTAAATTGAGTAATTAGTCTGTCTATGTCCTTTTTTAAGGTATTCTTTTTTGTTCTATTTGCGTATACCAACATATTTGTCTTCAAAGGGTTCAAACGAAGATTATGACTACTACTGAACTTTTCAATTTGGGCAAGATTAATTTTATTATTTGCCGTTTCCAAGTCATTACTCCTAAATGAATAGAACATTTGAGTATCGTCTGCAAAAAATTGTATGCTGCATGATTTTACCTCTGTTTCTAAATCTGAAATATATAATGAAAATAATAGCGGTCCTAAGACTGATCCCTGTGGTACACCAGAAAAAATTTTGTGTTCCGTAGAGTACTGTTGATTTAGACGAACTTTTTGATACCGATTTTCAAGGTAGGTTTGAATAAACGAAAGAGGTTTTTCAGAAAATCCATAGTAACTACATTTAGATACAAGAAGTGAGTGATTAATGGTGTCAAATGCTTTAGTAAAGTCAAGAAATATGAGAGCTACTACTTTTTGGTTATCAAGTGCCATTGTTAAATCACAGAGTGCCGAAGCTGTATTATGACCTTGTCGAAATCCAGATTGTTTAGATGGAATAATTTTGTTAGAATATAAGTAGGCGCAGAGCTGCTCGTAAACAACGCGTTCCAAACCTTGTGAACCTTTATTGAATCGCCAGTGTAGCCAAAAAAATTTATATAAGTCGCTAAAGAAAACACCATTCATCAAGTCGAAAAGCATATGAAAAATCGCCAGCAACTCTGTGTGACAGGTGCATCGGGATTTATATTCACTAGTCACATTTCCTCCTTCTAATTTCCTCCTTCCAAGAAAATTAATTGAAAAACGGTAAATTCCCCGCACGCTCTTGAATTACTTAACTATAACTTCCTATCAGTGCCCATAAAATCCAACCAATCTAGGAAATTTATATTTGAAATACTGCATTAGCTCCATTCAAGATATCTTTCCTGGAAATCTCTGTCGGTAAATGCATTTTGTACAGTGCTTAATTTGCACTCCGAGTTTTACTTCTTTTTGTTATGGACTTCGCTTTACAGGTCACATGGGCGCTATTATAATAAATAATGGACTTTCATGGCTTCATGTAAGTTAGCACTAACTAATAAAAACTCACTTAACGGCAATGTTGCGTGCAGGGGGTGCTTAGGGGAGCAGTCAACAGTTTTTATCCCGTCTGGTCTACTAGGATCATCTCCTCCAACAAATAATTCTACCGATATCATTTCTTTAAAAAATATAAGTGAAGAAAACGTAATTAGGGCTTCGAAAAGGTTAAAGAACAAAATGACGTCTGGATGTGATGGTATTCCAAGTTTTTTCGTTAAAGATTGCATTCAGATACTAGCGAAACCGCTGGCTTCCATATTCAACCTAATTCTAAAATCAGAGACATATCCAAATATCTGGAAGACCTCTAAAATATGTCCTATTCACAAAAGTAGAGATATCTCTGATATTTCCAAATAGCAATCCTGTGCAATTTCAGCAAGTTGTTTGAGATCATCGCTTATGAAACGGTTTACTGCTCGGTCAGGGGTGCAGTCTCTATTAATCAGCATGGGTTTATGAGAGGCAGATCTACGGTCACCAACTTGGTTCTAATTACTCAGTACATTTCTGAAGTACTGGACGGTCAGGGACAAGTTGATGTCATGTACACAGATATTCAGAAGGCGTTTGATCAAGTTGATCATTATGCACTTCTGGATAAGCTTAAAACAGTGGGTATGTCTGATGCAATGCTGTCGCTCATGAATTCATATTTGAGGGATAGAAGGTTATTTGTCGAATAAGGTGGTCATAGGTCGAGTTACTATTGGGCCACGTCTGGGGTACCTCAAGGGTCAAATCTAGGTCCATTATTGTTTTTAATATTCATTAATGACTTGCCTTTTGAACTAAAGTGTTTCCATTTGTTTTCGCTGATGACCTTAAAATCTGCACGTCAGTCAAGACAGTCGAGGATTGCGTCATGTTGCAAGATGACTTAACTCTAATGTCGTCATGGTGTTCACGAAACTGTCTCAGTCTGAATGTTTCGAAATGTAAAGTTATGACTTATACAAGAAAAGTTAACTATTTAATTTATGATAATTATAACATCAATGGTCAGGTTATAGACAGATGCACCTCTTATAGAAACCTTGGAGTCATTTTTGATACCAAGCTAACGTTTACTGAGCATATACTCAATATCTCGTCGGCTGCCACTCGACTACTTGGTTTCTGTATCAGAAACTGGAAGGGTTTCTCCAATGTTGATACATTAATGACTTTATTTTTTACTTTTGTCAGGTGCAAGTTGGAGTATGCGACTCTGATCTGGTCTCCTATATACCAAAATTCTGTCGTGATCCTTGAGGCCATTCAACGTAAAGCTTTAAAGTATTTTCATCTTAAATGCACAGGTTCTTATCCAGAAAGAGGTTGTGACCATAGTGCCCTATTAGAGTTTTTCAATTTGGATTCACTGTCAACAAGACGAAACATATTTGCTTTGTCGTTTTTGTATGGCCTCATTCACAATAAAATTGACTGTCAAAATTTACTTAAAAAAATATGTTTCCGCGTTCCGAGGCTAGGGAGTCGACAACAAACGGCATTCTATTGTCATCTCATGTGCTGCGTCATGAACAGTGTTACTGAATCGTGTGATATTTACAATGACAGTTGTGCATCGATTATTAACTGCTATAGATCATCCAATCTTATTTAGAATGTGTGATACTATAGATTTAAGTCCAAGAACCATGTCTCTTTAATTGTTATTTTTTTCAGCGTTTCCTGTAATTGGGTTTCACCTGTTGGAAATAAATAAATAAATAAATTTCTAAGGAACTGAGGAATTTCTATGGTGTACCTCCCAGACTCCAGATGCTGACGTTTTTTGACATTATACAGGGCCATTCACAAGTCGCGACTGAAAATGAAACATCAGGACCGCGTTTTAAGGGGGGTACTTCTATGTAACACTTTTTCCTCGTTTCATTAAAAAGATACGGGGTGTTGAAGTTTAAAAATAAGAAACATTTTTTTAATAACTTAAAAACCGTCAATTCGAAAGAACTAAAATTTGATTTACCTAAGAATTGTCCACATTCAAAAGTCCTTACTTAAAATTAACGGGTACCAGTGGCGGAGATACAGGGGATTAGTGGCATTATTTATCCAAATAAAAATAGTATGCACTATTTTGTTAAACGCGCAATTGTTCGAATTTTACCTTCAATTTGCTACAAATAAATCTTGTGTTTTCTTCTGGAGAACACTGTTTTCGTAAAAATAAAAATAGAACAAATTAGATAGATTAGATAAACTTTATCTTTTTAATGAAGCCCTTATGTATACTAAGTGACATATAAATCCGAACACCCAGTTTAAATGGTTTTATTTTAATAAAAGTTGGTGCATGGATTTATCTTACTGTAAATAACAAGTGAAAAAATTTTCAGCCTTATCAGTTGGACATTTCGGTTTTTATACTGCTTTTTTTTAATTCACTAACGCTCTAAAAATGAATATTTCAGCCGCAGTAAAGAATCAACGTTGGTTCTTGACATCCTTTACGATCGGTTACGATGCCTAGAGTACGGAGACCTGTACGATTTCGTCAACTTAGTGAGTTTGACAGGGCCGTATAGTGGGACTTCGGGAAGCTGGACTTTCTTTTCGGGCAATTGCAGTTAGAGTGCAAAGAAGTGTAGACACTGTGGTAAGGTGTTGTCAGGCATGGCTTCGAGAAGGCCGTACGCAAAGAGCAAGGGGCACTGGACGCCGCCGTAGAACAACAGACCGTGAAGAACGCCGTGCAGACAACGGTCACTCAGGGATCAGGAATGAAACAGTATTGTCTTTAGTGACGAATCTCGATTTTGTTTAGGCATCCACGATGGTCGTGCCAGGGTTAGAAGGCGACGTGGTGAAAGCAGGATTCCACAGTTTTTTGTTGAAAGACATGTTCATCACACTGTTGGAGTTATGGTTTGGGGTGCTATAGCTTATGGTTCCAGGTCACGAAGTTCTAGAAGCCCATCTTTTACCCTATCTTGACACCCTGGCAGATCCAACTTTCCAACAAGATAATGCCCGACCACATGTTGCAAGAGTCACAATAGACTTCTTTCAACATAATGATGTCACATTGTTACCATGGCCACCAAGATCTCCCGACTTATCCCCAATTGAGCTCGTGTGGGATATGATGGGTAGGAGATTGCTCAATTTGCAACGTCCTCCTCAGACTCTAGAAGCCCTTCGAGAGGAGTTGGTGGTTGCCTGGAATGAGATACCACAGGAGGACATTGACCACCTAATCAGAAGCATGCCTAGGCGCGTTGGAGAATGCGTAGCACATCAGGGTGCATCCACACATTATTAAAGGTCAAAGGGCTTTAAAGCAGTGCAATCATTTCGAAATTATTATCATTTACTTATTATGCTTCATTAAGTACTTATACAAAATTTTATTAAAATAAAACCATTTAAACTGGGTGTTCGGATTTATATGTCACTTAGTGATGTTTCATTTTTGGTCACGACTTGTGGATCACCCTGTATAGATTATTTACATAATAATCCTGCGGGGCATACTACATTCAAGACAAGTCAGAAACCTTGCAAGAACACTGACAATCACATCGCAGTCTCATAATATCCTGTCAAATTACCCACGGCAAATTCGCACGTGCCTATCAGGTGAACTTTTCCTGTTGGTTCCCTCAGCACAACGGCGGGCGAGAGGCATTCGGGAGCGGCGAACCGCGAAAATCAGAAAATGCACACGTGGCCCACGAAATGGCCACCTGTGCGAATGCAACGCGGTGGTTTACGGTTAAAGTTTAAACGCGTTTTCATAATTCACCGTAGGTAAAATGCTGCCGCTTGTTATCCTTTTGCACAAATGTGTTCGTGGTTTGCGTTTGGACGTTAATGTCGTGCCAGCCGTGCGAAACGGCCCCCTTGGAGTTACTCTATCAAATGGTAGTCACGGTAATGTGCAAAGTAGAGCTGGACCCGTATTCTCGTTCTCTAGCTTGAAAGCGATACGATTTCAAAACTAAGCGCCGTTCCTACAATTGTAGGACGCCTTTATGGCATCCTTCATTTTCATAGCCTTTTCTCTCCTTCATAAAGGCTGAGATATTTCTGGATTTCTACTGTTTCGTGTCAGCATCACCCAACTAACAATTATCACTCCTATTAGAGTTGCAAGAATGATTATGCAGTATTCCTTACACAGCATTGTATACTGTAAGAACAGCTATACAAGCGGAATGGGCACACCTAATAGGACACTTCATTTAAGAGGTTGTATAAGGGCTGCAGGTAACAGTTATACAACAAAAGTGTAAGCCTCTTGCAGCCGCTATAGAACATTTGCGTCGGTGCAAGATTCAGTATTTGTCAACTATGGAACTATTCTGTTACGTGATTCTACTTTATTGCAACCAAACTATTTCTTATGTATTGTATAGACGAAGTGATGAATATATAACTAACACATTACAGTCATCTTGTTTACTTACATATTGGCCATAGTGAATTTCGTACACAGGTATATGATAAACTTCTACACTGTGATATAGGGCTATTGAATTACCTATGCAGCAAATTTTATTGTGATTATCGTGCAAAGTAGTTACGCAATTTCTACGGGCTACGTATTTGATTCATATTTTAATAATGATCAAAAGTATGTCTAGATTTTTAAGATGGAAAACTGAACTTATCTGCGTTATATCTTCCACAAATCCTATATTTAGACACAATTACACTAATGTTTATCACTTTATATCTGTAATTTCGAACTGAAACATAATTATTTAATATTAAATAGAGGAATAAATGTTTGCCCAATATGGCGGGTGGTTGTGTATAATCATGGCATCGTCTATGTTGTCTTTAGTTTATTAGAATATTTTGGTGTTGCCTGCAGGTGTTATACAACAATTTAACAAATGTCTGAAATGAACTACCTATCGACAGAGCCGAATGATTTACCCAGAATTTGTACCAGATCTATATCTTCTGTTTGAACAATTGATAAAACCTTTTTAACCAATATGCATGCGCTGTTTGTCTTAAAACATTGGTTATGGCATTTCAATAAAAATATGACTGCAGAAAGTTAGGTTATGGTGAAGTTGTATACCAACATACATATTTAGCAACGAATGTATGCCGAACACAGCAATTTTGTAGTACAAAAGTTGTAATATTGTTGCATATATACAGCCTTTAACAGTTACTCAACAACAGTTGTATAAGTGCTTCCGTTGGGAGCAATTTGTTGGCTAAAGTAGTAAATTTGCACAGCAAAACAACAATGCTCGGGTTTGTTTTATAAACATTACCATGGATGCCACAACACAACCATTTTGACTAAGGTGCAAATATGCCGTATAAAATAGTTGTATAAACGTTTATGCAACAGTTAAAAATTTGTCCTACAAGGTGTTGTATAACTATGCTATAATAATATTCTAAACACTTCATTTTAGAGCAAATATGTTGCAGAAAGCAAATTTGCATTCCACACAACATTAAGTCAGCATTTTGATGTTCAGGCAACAACAATAGAGAGCTTTTATGGCTGAACGGTTCTTTTACCAAAAGCTTATAGCACTACTTTGCTAGTTGGGCAGCGCTGTCCTCTTGTGAGGTTATGTTGTCTTTTTGAATCTTAAGAAATTTCAGGCCGATAAAAATCAAGTTTTGTCAGCCTGAAATATCTTAGGATCCAAAAATAAAATATAACCTCAAAATAGAGCGCCTACACGAAACAGTAGAAATCTAGCTTTTCTTCGATTCCTTAACGACCCCGGTTCCTCTCGATTGCGAATTCTGCCATTCCAAACATACTATCGGTTATGTTCAAGCGGAATCGCACAGCAAACATCTGTTGAATGTTACACGCTAGCACAGAGCGCCACGTCTCGCACTGTGAACAAAATTAAATCGTGCGAGTTTATGTCCAAAAAAAAACTACAATTTTTCCACAAATACAAATTCCTAAATTAATTTTTGTATTTCTGGAACGGTAAAACAGGGAAAGAATGTATACGGACTGATTGTATGGCCCTGTTTGACTGACTTGATCCGTTTGATATCTCTGTTATACATGTTCGTAACTAACTTTTTTTCATATTTGTGCCGAACACAATCCATTATGAACTGATAGAGGCGATGCGTGGAAAGTACAGAGACAACCTACTTCCTCGGCAAAAATAACTTAAGGGTGGATTTCACAATTTAACAAACCATTATTCTGCACCAATAAGGTACGAGTACTAAACAGTCCGTTAAATATACCCAATCAGCCTCAAGATCTCTCCGTCAAATTTTTGGCAGCAAATAGCATCAAAGTATTCAAAACAAAACACTGTAAAATATGAAGTGACAGCTTGCCATTGAAATCTTTTCAGTTTATTAAATATTATGAAATTATGTAAAACTGAGCCAAAATTTTTAAAAATGCTTGATGTCTGAGTAAAATCTATTTTTTCAGATTAGCTGAAGGTTTTTCCATGTTTACTGCAACTTTTGTAATCCATATGTGATTATATCACCTACTGTGTGCTTATAGTTTATCCTATATTTGCAAACTTGCACTTCCAAACCCTTACATGAAAAAGCCTTTTCACTCAAATTTTTGTTAGGTGTTGCGTTTCAACACATTCATACACTTTTTTCCAGTTCCTCAACGATATTTTAACCCCACTGGTCCGAATCTGCTCAACAGTTTCAACATCCATACATACAATTGCAGTTGCAGTTTTTTTGTTTTAATTTCAGTGAATAATCAGTCGCACCATCGGTGATGGTACATTCAACATAACCACGTATTTAGGGGTTCGTGCAGATTTAACGTGTACACGATAGTGTAATATGTATTTCTTCACAAAAAAATCTTGGAAGGAGCACTTTTATACGGAAATTTGTTGTTAAAAAATTCCATTTTTCACACATAACAAAACAAGTGATCACAAAACATAGAATACAGTGACCTTGGAGAAGGAGATTAGATCATAGGAGATCGGAATTGACATATGAAATTAATGTCTCATAATGTTAGTGATGGGAGAATACATTTGCGATCAGTGGATAGTATTGGAACGGTTAAAAAATATGAATTGAATCGTTTTTACGTTATCTCGACTGAAAGACTGGAATATCTGCTCTGTTTCTGTATATATATTTTTTGTGGTATTGTTGCATAAAGTAGTTGGTTCACGAACTAGTTCCTAGAACTGAACGCAACTTAATGAAACGAACTGGAAAGCACATCACTTCTTCAAGTAATCCAAGAAGGGACAAATTGTCATTTCATCATACTAGTGATGGGAGAATCGAATGCCTGAGATTCGCTTTGCTTCTGTGGCTCAGAGATATAGTGTTTTCTTCTGATAAAACTAGCGCAGTTTTTGTGTTTAAAATACCTTTGATCCTAAAGTTGCTCCCATAACAATATTAAACAACTCTCATGTCGTGTCGCGTATTTCGAAACGATGTCAAGGGCCGGCAGGGGAAAATCTTTCTCTGAGAACTGAAAATCATTAAACGCGCTGTTTTCAGTCTATTTTATTCTATCCCTTGAGGACGTACAGAATGAAGAAAAGACTACAGTGCTCAGTGGCCACTCAGTGGCTCAGTGGTCGTCTGTAATGGTAATATTCAAATACTACTAAATACCTAAATAGCTTTCTGGCCTTTCAATTTCGAAGCTACCAGTCCTCGCTTAGAGATGGTAGCACAGTTAAGGATAGACTCGGGGTATACGGTTACGGATATTTATGATTCCTCTCGATATCGATATATCGTCATGAAACCATCGATGCGTAAAGGTCGATGTTCTACGTCCGATGTTTCGATGTTTTCGATACATCAATGTATCGTCTATCGTCGCCATCCCTATATTGTATCCCCACCAGTCACCAGTCAAAAACCTTAACCTCCAATATTTTATCTATTTATAATTATTTTTAGCTCTTATTTTTCAGTAATTACTAATAATTTTAGGTTTATGTCTACAGTAATTGCATTATGCACCTCGGAGATGTAGGGATTAACATGTTTTACACATATCGGTGTTTTAGGATGGGGACGACATACTGTTTTGATTGCTTTGAAGAAATTCATTAACCCATGAATTTATAACAAATGATTACTATTATAATGTAAAGAGAGATGAGGAATTGGTTGAAATACATTTTATATTCTATTTTCTTGCAAATCCGCATGATTCAACAGGTATGTGTAGCTATAATGATCACATATACACACAGTATACTGAACTTAACAAATTTCTGCCATGAATTAACAAACGACCAAACCTGCTGCCAAATTTAACAGCTAGAAAATCGACCTATTATTTCTTCCATTCCCAATTCGCTGAGGGGATAACGGATGGTCAAATGTAGGTACACCTATAACATAAATCAAAATACACGAAAGTTGTCCTGTTTTCTCTGTACAAAAGTATCATGTTGGAATCAAAAAGTGGTCTTGTTTATAATACAGTCGAATTTTCACGATTTTATTCAACATTTTAATAGAAATCCCTGATATTCTGAGACCTTTGACAGCTTCCGTCAAATTGCATTTCGGTATTTTCCTATTGGTCCATAATAATAATGTTGATGAAATCGGCCCTAAGACTGTTAGATTTCTCGCGTCCTGCTAAGTGACGTCTCCAATCAGGAAAGGCGATCGTCGGGCCTGGCGCTGTCTAAACATTACACAGCTAAGCAGCTTCACAGTCGCTTTACATTCCTGGTGTACAACGTAATGAAATGCTCCAGAGCTCATTCTGCGCGAACCATGCATCGGGAACGCCTAAAAAATCCGATCGGAAATACATACATGTATACAATGTGTCAGTCTTTAACGTCGGCGTGCATCAGAAACGTCACAGCGTTTCCACAAGCGTGAGCAGCAGCATTTCCATATTTCTTCCTTAGTTATATCGAGATTTATATCGACGACGTACAAACGGAAAAACATCAAAGCTCCAGATTTAACGTGCTTTACCCTTTGAAGGATCTGAATCTACTTTTATCTGTCTCAACAGACAATGCCGCGTATAGCGGAGATACTGGAGTTTTCCGTGGTGGAAATGTTGGTCGTTATATATACAGGGTTTGTTCGGAAAATAATAAGACTCATTTTCTTCCGCCATGACTGTACTTCGGAGCATGCGCGCACCGACTGGATTCGGTAGAGGGCGTTCCTAGCTAACGAATGAGCGGCTGGTCAGCAGTGTTGACATACGTAGCGGAATTCCGCTATTTGTAGCGGATTACTTTGAGAAGAGCGGCGTAGCGGCGGTAGAGCAAATTAGCCCAAAATGTAGAAGAATTTATTACATACAAAACTATCATATTTATTTCACTGTTTTAACGTTAATAACGTTCTAAATCCTAAATAGGCAGTGGCTAGAGTCTGATTTATTATCACATTAATAATAAAATTGGTGCATTTGGTGCCGCTTGAGCCATCTAGGAACAGAGAAGAGAATTATTCCACTTGCCTTTTTTTTTCAATAACAGATGGCGTACGAACTGCTTTCAATATTAATTGTTTCTAACAGGTCTCAGCAGGCAGACATAATATTAGGTTTCTCGCTATGTATTGTATTTTTCAGCTCTGGGTATATACTGTTTAGTTTCGTTTATATTAGTGTTCTTATTTTTGTGTTGATTATTTTATTGATATATGATTTGCTGCAGATTTTAATATTAAATCTACTGGTAAGTAACAAAACTGCTTAAATATCTAACATATTATAGTTTGATCCAGAAATAAATCTTAGTCGCGAAATTTGTTTTTAACGCTTTTTCTTCTGGGAAATAGGAATAATGGAAAGGCGACAGCAGACCATTAACGATTTTTTTGATAAAAATCCTTCTAAAAAACAAACGTTGAAACCAAACGTGGCCGTACCATCCACTTCGACTGCATCTGTGTCGGACTCGGAGCATCCCGAACCTGAATACAGACAAAATAGAAGAGCGGAATCTAGTGGAATCAGGTCTGAGCCTGATAATTCGACTTGCGAATCTCAGGATAACCAAGAGCCAGAGCAACCTGTTAAGAAAAAGACATGAAAACAAATGTTTACTTCATCATGGTTAGAAGATCCGTTATTGAAAGGCTGGTTGGGACCTATTGAAAATGACAAGTTGAAAGCAAAATGTAAAGCTTGTAATCAAATAATGGGTGCTAAAATCATCAGATTTAGTGAATCATTCGAAATCAAAAAGTCATGCCACTAATGTACAAGCAATTTCGAATGTAAGAACGTTAGATAGCACTTTTCAGTCTCGGGAAGCACGTGAGTTGGAAAAACGGCAAATATTTGCTTGCTTAAGATATAGTCTTTTAGCTGTAAGTCATTATATAAGTTTTAGAACTGTTGATCATATAACAGGAGTTAGTCAATTATGTTTTAAAGACCCAGATCTCTCTAGCGCACTTAAATTAAAAAGATCCAAATGCATAAGTATAATTAAAAATGTGCTGGCTCCTGTTATTAAAGACGAAATAATTTCAGAATTGGAAAGTAAACCATTTTCTATTTTATTGGATGAGAGTACAGACCTGAGCAATACAAGACTACTATGCATTCTTGTAAGGTACATTCATAAAAATTCAATTAAAACCCATTTATTTGATATAATTAAAATAAACGCAGATGAAGGTACCGCCAAAGGTATATATTCTATTTTTTAAAAATGCGTTATATCCAATCAAGTAAAAATTACCAATATTGTTGGATACTGTTCCGACAACGCTAGTGTTATGATGGGAAATAACGAATAACTTATATTTTAAAAGATAATCCTAATATAATTGCCAATAGCTGCATTTGCCACTCTGCTCATTTAGTGGCGGTGGCGGCAGCTGAAAAGATTTCAAGCAACGTTGAAGCTCTTTTACAAAACTTATATTCTGACTTCTCAAGAAGCCCAAAAAGGCAGTGTGTTCTTGAAGAATTACTGGAATATTTCAAAAATGCAATTTTGGAACTAAAGAAAATGTGTATTTATTTTAGTGATAGTGAGAAAGAGGAAATTTTAAAAACAAAAAGTAATGTCAAAAATTTTAATGACGAATATTTATTTCGCAATATAGGTAAACTGGCTCTAATCATTTTAACATTGCCTCATGGAAACGCTGATGTTGAGCGAACTTTTTCTTGTGTGCTTGATTACAAAACAAAAAAAAGAAATAAAATAATACCATCAACTTTGTCTGCACTACTTACAATTAAATTAGACTTGGAATAAAAAAACAGTGCTGTTTATCCTATAGTTTTAATGAGAATCATTTAAACGAATATAAAAAGAATTTATATAATGTAAATAAGGAAGAACAAGCTGAAGAAGAAGTAATTTCTGATTCTGACTGTGAATAAAATAAGCAAACGTAGGCATTTCCACGTTTCCGCTTCTTCTTTGTCCTTACTTTTTGTTTTTTTTTTTATTGGTGATAGTTTCTATTTTTTTATTAGTTCCTAATTCTAAACCAAAGACAGTTTTGTTTTTTTAGAGGTATACTTTTTATGTTGTTACGAAAAATTGCAATTATATTATGTTACTGTTTGTATTTTTAGTAGGGTTTTTAGACAGTGTTTAAAAAAAAGTAAATATGTAAAAAATATATTTGTTGTTTATTTTAAGCCCCCCCCCCCCCTTAAATTTTTAGACCGTAGCGGCATGTAGCGGAATTTTGCGATACGTGTGACGGATATTTTAAACTTCGCTCTGGCAACACTGCTGGTCAGTTGTCTCCGAGCACTGGGAGAGTCAGGACAGGCATTTTCGACGTGTTTCTGTGAGTGGTGCGATCCGAAAATGCAGCATTCGTTAGAGCAGAGGTATGCGATTAAATTCTGTGTGAAACTCGGTAAATCTGCGACAGAGACGTTTGATATGATCAAGCAGGCTTACCCAGGTGTTGCTTTAGCAAAAAGTGATGTGTTTCGGTGGCACCAGTCCTTTTTGGAGGGCCGGGAAGAGGTCGCTGGTGAAGACCGTGCAGGAAGACCTTCGACTTCGACAAACACCGATAATGTGACTCGTGTGCGCAAAGTTTTGAACTCAAACCGTCGACTAGGTATTCGTTTAATTGCCCAGATGTTAAATTTACCAAAATCTGTGGTTCATGACATTGTGACACAGCATTTGAACATGCGCAAGGTGTGCGCGAAGATGGTCCCAAATATGCTCACTGACGACCAGAAATTGCGGCGAGTAGAAGTGTGTCAAGAAAATTTGAACATGTGTGAAAGTGACCCACAATTTTTGAATAACGTAATCACAGGTGACGAGCCGTGGATCTTTGAGTATGATCCCGAGACAAAGAGGCAATCTTCCGAGTGGCACACGACGGCGTCTCCTCGCCCAAAAAAGGGAAGAATGAGCAAATCCAAAGTGAAAACGATGCTTATTGTCTTTTTTGACATCAAAGGCATCGTCCACCATGAATTTGTTCCTCCTGGACAAACCGTCAACGCCAAGTTTTACGTGGAAGTGCTCAGGAGACTCAAACGAAGGGTCAGTCGGGTCCGACAACGCCCCGGCTCACACCGTCTTTCTTGTGAACAGCTACCTGACCAAGGCCGGCATCCCAACGCTTCCGCAGCCGCCCTACAGCCCAGATGTGCCCCCCGGACATTTTTTTAGTTCCTCGCCTGAAAAGGCCGATGAAAGGCAAGCATTTTGAGACGACAGAGGGGATCCAAGCAGAATGCATCGCGGCTCTTAAGGCTATTCCGCAGAATACCTTCCGTGACGCCTTCAATGCTTGCAAATCGCGCTGGCAGCGCTGCATCGACGCAGAAGGAGCCTATTTTGAAGGTTTTTAAAGAATTGTAACGATTGGCACAATAAATTTTTTTAAATCGACTCAGTCCTATTACTTTCCGGACAAACCATGTATATACAGTGCTTTTCTTTAATGCCCCCTCCCCTTTGATTTTTTGAACGAATCAATTCGAAAATTAAAAGTTGAGGTAAAGAAATTGACGCGTGGATACCATATTTTAGGCGCCATATTGGAAAAAAATTATATGAAAACGGGGGTCTTGTGGCACATCATTTTGAAGCTCCTGTCGAGTACGTTATAACCCGAGAATATAAAGTCAATACCTTTGCCTAGTACAAAATGGTGGTACATTTAATAAATACCTGAGTGCATTGACATTAAACTTGATAATTCGAATAAATACGTTGAGTTCAGTTAGAAGATGCTGGAAATGGTTGCGTTGAACTTTTTGACACAATAACAGCCGGTCCGTAATTTCACACTGATGTTTTTCCGAATGCGTGGATTGGACGAGATGGTCCTATTCCATGGCCTACACGCTCCCCAGACCTAACTCCATTGGATTTTTACATCTGGAGACGTGCATTTGGTACGATTCGGCAAGAAATTCGCCTACGTACGACAGCCGTCGAGATAAGACAAAGGTGTTGTGGGTGCATCTGCATATGCAATAGAGGACAACAATTCGAACAAGATTTGTGACAAGGAAAAAATAAATGATTGAAATTTGATTTTACACGTTTTTTTTAATTTCCTTTCCCTGTGCACAAAATTTGCAAATTCAATAAGTTAGTTAAACTTTTTTGTGACTTGTGGCATACCGTTAGACTCGGGATAAACTTGAGTAGTTTTTAAAAGAATTCTAAGAACGTGAACGCTTTTAGTTTTTTTTTACAGAAATTCAAAATTGAGACTTACATTTTTTGTTCTTCTTTGTAACCCCTTGTGAGTTTATAAATAAAAAACTACATGCTGCTGGCAAGTAATGTTGATTTTATAAGATTGGTACAACATCACCCATTAAGATAAATTAATCATTAAGTGGACATACTCATTATTTTCTTTTTCACATTGTGTGGACTTTACTAAAAAAAATCTACATAATTAATGTCGCTGGGTTAAAAACTGTTTCAGCGACCTGGGGTGATAGAAAAAGACCTCCCCCGTCCGCCATTTTAATTTTGCAAACGATGCACCAAACACCCTGTATATTCTACATTCCTTTCTGCTAAAATGAGACGGAGAATAGGATATACATAATCGAAATTTCTAGCTATGATAGATACTTTTCAAACAAAGGTTGATTTTTAGAGACGAACAGTAACACGTTATCAGTGGCGTATAATGAGTTACATATATTATTTTCTTCAACGTTTGCCATTCTAATTTCATCAAAATCCGATTAGTAATTTCCGAATTACAGAATACCGGTCAGACGACAGTAACCCGCTGAAAGTGTGCTTTAATTCCCTCTCAAACTGAAATTTTTTCACCGCTTATCCGCATAAATTGTTACACTCACTCCCTATTTCACCATTCAAAATAAAACTAAAATTCACCTGGCTCCGGCTTACAATTCCTATTATTCGGATAACTGCAATGTTATCCCCGGCAGTCCCGAGTTAACCTAGAAAATGTATAGAATATGCATCCTCCGACCACATTAATTTCCCAGTAAAATCCGCCAGCTAACGCCATAACATATATACAAATCCCGCGGAAATCTCCGCGACGCGACAGATTAATTCGCCAGATTTGCATTATTTAATATCTCTGTGCGGGATATTTTCAAGTCGATATCGTATTCGTTCGAGACCCCATATAATCCAGGAAAATGGGATCCTACAGTCGCTAATGGTAAAAACAAGATAGAACTCATAGTTACTTTTGGAGCACTTCGTCACTTGATTGGCACCCATCTGAAGTAGGTACCTATAATACCAACTGACACGCAACAATCTCAGCGGTCACATAACTGCAAAAGGAGTCGTTTAAAACGACAGTCCGGCAATGGTTTCAACACTTAGAAACAGTTTACTAGAAAGTGTGGTTAATGCTCTGTCAGTCAATAGCTTCAAAATGTATTACGATATGTAAAAACACTGTTTTTAAAACAGTGTACAGACTTTATAGCCACAAAGTTTTTGTTTTATGTTGTTTTACGCTATTTTTTTTTTTATATCGAAACAGCCGCGCAGGCAGAAGCCTAAACGCCGGAACACCGCGGCTGCTATGATGATCCCAAAGAAATTTTGTTAATACGATTTTTGAACTGCCTAAGGTTAGTAGAACTGGGAAAAGCTTCCTCCCGTAGATTGTTCCAGTTCTGGATGTACGAAGTTTGACACGGTTAGGATGGGACGCCGAAGTCAGGCGGGTCTGTCTGGCAGGCACATCGCGCGACGGCATCATGGAAAAGAGCTCTGAGGAGCAAAGCCCGTTGGTGTAGCGATAGAAAAGAGCTAGATCGCCGACGGCCCGCCGGTGCGAAAGAGTCCCGAGACTGTCTGTTAGAGAAGAGTCATCGATCAGTCGGACCGCCCTCCTCTGGACAGCATCGAGCATGGACAATGTAGTCGGGGCGGCAGCACCCCAAATGTGTGAGCAATACTCGAGGCTAGGCCTTATCTGGGCCTTGTATAGAGTGAGAAGGTCATGCGGAGAAAAGTACTTCTTAGCCCTAAACAAATAGCCTAGCTTTTTCCCAGCAGCTGCAGCTATTGAAGAGATGTGTTCGTGCCAGATCAGGTCCTCGGTGATCTGGACTCCGACCAGCCGAAATGAATGGCTCTTTGGTAGAACTCGACCGTCCATCGAAACTGTATGAGCGCTAGGACGCTTTTTGTTCGTCAAAGTACAGTACTGTGTTTTGGAAGCATTGAACTGTACAAGATTGTTGCGTCCCCAAGCAGTGATAGCCTCCAGGTCTCTTGTCAGAGAAGAAGTCGTCGCTAGTCTTCTTTTTTCCAACTCAGCGGCAGAGATCGGCTTGTCACTCTGAATTCCTGCATGTAGAGTGCTGTCATCAGCGAAGCTGTGGATTGGGTTGATCGTGCAGGAAAGGAGGTCGTTGATATGTAAGAGAAACAGTGTTGGAGCCAAGACCGATCCCTGGGGAACACCCGCGTTGACATTGTGGGATGAAGAGGAGAATCCGTCAATTACGACGGATATCTTGCGGCCAGAGATAAAGTCAGCCACCCATCTGCAAAGCTTTTCTGGGAGGCCGTAGGATGGAAGTTTGCTGAAGAGGGCAGCGTGCCACAGCTGATCGAACGCTTTCGTGATGTCAAGAGCAACGACATGAGCCTCACCATGAGACTGGATGAGTTTACTCCACAGTTGCGTGACGTAAGCTAGGAGGTCCCCTGTGGATCGTTGGTGCCGGAAACCATACTGCCTGTCGCTAATCAAGCTGTGACGTTCGAGGTAGTCCAGAAGCTCGCGATTTATGCACCTCTCCATCACTTTACTTATAACAGAAAGCAGAGCTATAGGCCTGTAGTTGTAAGGGTCGGTTTTAGATCCTTTTTTTGGGATGAGCTGTATATATTTATCCGTATACTACGTTTTCCTTTTGTATATGAGTATAGTATTGTACCCGGTCATTTCTATTTTGTAATAATATGTACATGTACCTTGGTGGTAAGATTTATTACTTCCTACGTCAATCTCCTTTTGATAAATCCTGATCACTTTTGAAAATTGTTTTAGAGGTATCTAAGAAAACGAGGGATGGGGGTTGTAGGAACCTCCAGCCGCGGTAATTCTCCCTTTTAGATATATTTCACTCATAGATTTCCCCGTACAATTATCCTTAACACTTAGAAAGGTCGAGATTTATTTCCGACCCTCGCGTGTCCGTCATGCGCTTCGTGGTCCTACCGATGCATGTGTGTAGCAGTCGGCCTTAGCTGCTCGACGAGTTGTGGACCGCAGATCGTCATCCATGCCGGATGTACATATCGCTTCAATCACATACGCTCGAAGGGATTTTTCTCCATCGGCAAGGGATAGATATTCTTTATTTGTTCAAATGTTAGAATAAACATAACAAAGACCGGAGGGGTGTAAAACAATGTCACAATACGAAAATATACTATTTGACGATTTCCTAAATATTATTATAATATAACTATATGTGAAAGCGTACCTGCATCCAAAACTTTTGTGTGAGGGTAGCGTATTTTCTCAGGCAGCCAAATCCTGAAGTTGAAGTTGAATTGTATGAACCTGTTTGACTAATGTGGTCCATTTAATTTCTTTGCTGAACATGTTCGTAGCTAACCTTTTCATAAAAGGGTCAGCTTGAGCCAAACATCATCCTTTATGTACTGATAATGGCGATGCATAGGAAGTTGCGTTTTTTTACACTGAAGCAGCCGCGTTAACACAGCCTCCTTACTAAGGCGCGGCAAGAGTAGGGGAAATATGCCAGTTATAAACCCTCCTAAGGGTCAAGCCCATTGAAAAGTGCGCGCTTACTGAAGTTAAGCGAAGTGATGGTAGCAGGAATTCTTTCGTGGGGAGTTTCCAGAGCAACCAGATCAAGTTTGAGTCACCCTTTCGTAACTTGCCAACATGTCTCAGTTTACTAGACTACATAAAGAAGATCGCGTGGGAATTCCTGATTGGTTTTTTGATTTATTTTTGGAGGCCTCGAATGGATGGTTTCATTACGGCACGGGCTGACAGCGAGACTTATTTCGCAGAGAAATTAATGATATGGATGCACATCGTGGCATAAATTGTTCTCATTTTGTTGGAACTGATTCCCTAAAGTAATTCGAATGAAGTATAACACATGGATCTTAAATGTCGCCATTCTCGACTATAATGCTCTCCAGAATACGAGGATGACAACCACGCCATATGGAGTGAATCGCTAGCTCTATACAGTGAATATTAGATTTTACTAAACACATATTTTGAACACCAGAGAGAGCACGTTTCAATCATCAATTATTTTAGGAAGGCAAACCTTATGCGGCATCAAATCGCATTTTTGAATGTCACAAATATTTTCTTGGCTGTTAATTTTGAAGTAAAGTATCCTTCATCTACATCACGAGAGTGAAACCTCAAGGTCATCGTCTCCAGGCAAAATCGAGGATAGTGCATTAATGGTATCGAGTCACGGGATGTTTAAAACATCAAATATGTCGTTTATTTTTGTTTCACAACGGTACTGCTTCCGGAGATATGTCGTTAAAAATGAGTGTGAACAGCTATTGTGACTATTGTGGGATATATGGAAGTTAATTAGCCTCTGTTATAAAGTGCTACAGGCAAGCAGTGAATTAAACACATCGACGTAATGTAGTTGGTAGATTCTTCAAATTACAACGAATAGTTATCCCTGGAAGTGCAAAAGCTTTTTTGTACTGGCATCAAAATTTAAATAACACATGGCAATTAAGTCATAACTTTTATAGAGCATATAATGAAGGATAATTCTGCTAATCTAGGCTACCAAGTTTAAGGCATGAGCAAATTAACTCATTTACAAAGACGGCGCCATTGTTTCTTGTATTGTTTATTATCAATAATAACGTTTATTTGGGATAATCTGTCTATATTTTCATTCAATACAATGTACTCGTATACTAAGTGACATATAAATCCGAACACCCAGTTTAAATGGTTTTATTTTAATAAAATTTTGTATAAGTACTTAATGAAGCATAATAAGTAAATGATAAAAATTTCAAAATGATTGCACTGCTTTAAAGCCCTTTGACCTTTAATAATGTGTGGATGCACCCTGATGTGCTACGCATTCTCCAACGCGCCTAGACATGCTTCTGATCAGGTGGTCAATGTCCTCCTGTGGTATCTCATTCCAGGCAACCACCAACTCCTCTCGAAGTGCTTCTAGAGTCTGAGGAGGATGTTGCAAATTGAGCAATCTCCTACCCATCATATCCCACACGTGCTCAATTGGGGATAAGTCGGGAGATCTTGGTGGCCATGGTTACAATGTGACATCATTATGTTGAAAGAAGTCTAGTGTGACTCTTGCAACATATGGTCGGGCATTATCTTGTTGGAAAGTTGGATTTGCCAGGGTGTCAAGATAGGGTAAAAGATGGGGTTCTAGAACTTCGTGGATATAACGCTGCGCGTTCATGTTACCTCTGATGAAGATTAAAGGTGACCTGGAACCATAAGCTATACCACCCCAAACTATAACTCCAACAGTGTGATGAACATGTCTTTCAACAAAAAACTGTGGATTCCTCCTTTCACCACGTCGCCTTCTAACCCTGGCACGACCATCGTGCATGCCTAAACAAAATCGAGACTCGTCACTAAAGACAATACTGTTCCATTCCTGATCCCAGAGTGTCCGTTGTCTGCACCACTCAAGGCGATTACGTCGGTGTTCTCGAGTTAAAGGGAGGACCCAATGTGGCCGGTATGAAAACAAGCCAAAACTTCACATTCGTCGGTAAACACTTCGCATGCCAATAGGTCTTCCGTGTTCTGCAAACCATTCATTTGCAATGGACCTGGTAGTGGAGAAACGGTCCCTTAAGGCCAATAATCTTAGGCGGCGATTTTCACGGTTTGTTGTTCTACGGCGGCGTCCAGTGCCCCTTGCTCTTTGCGTACGGCCTTCTCGAAGCCATGCCTGACAACACCTAACCACAGTGTCTACACTTCTTTGCACTCTAACTGCAATTGCCCGAAAAGAAAGTCCAGCTTCCCGAAGTCCCACTATACGGCCCCTATCAAACTCACTAAGTTGACGAAATCGTACAGGTCTCCGTACTCTAGGCATCGGAACCGATTGTTATTTACAGTAAGATAAATACATTCACCAACTTTTATTAAAATAAAACCATTTAAACTGGGTGTTCGGATTTATATGTCACTTAGTATATATACCACTGTCAAAAGATGTTTAAGATATTTTCTAATTAGATTCTGTAGCTTGTTCCCGGCAATGCTGCTGGAAGAGATATCATTGTTGGGATATTTCATGACTCTACGTTCATGAAGTAATCCTTCGATCAGTATCGGAAACATTCTCAGCAGATTTCAAACCATAAAAAACGGAACGCCGTGAATTTTTGGCATTCCTGCAGATAAGCAGATGGCACCACCATCGTACAAACGTCAACAGTGTTGGCACCGTTCAACGTGGAGCTCCCACTTCTCCAGTCTTACGTGTTCTGTGATACTTTCCCAACCAAAAGCAAGATAGCTCGAAAAAAAACTCCGTCACTTTAAGTTGACATCTTCATAATGTTCGGAGTTTATCTGCTTCCCCATCAAACCGGTGCAGTGACCCGAAAAATTAAGAGACAAAGATCTCAACAGCAATTTTTAGCTAATTAAAGATCTAATTACTGTGGGAGTTGTGGAGTTTTCCATTCAACGTGAGGCGATGCAGAGCCGGCAGTTGGCTTTTGTATAGTTCACGACGCGGCACTTTTCTCGAGCATTCTCACTGCCACTTCTCAGCCTCGACGAGATGTTTCTACCAGGTTTTACGCAGGAGAGCATGCTAGTTTATCATAGGCGGTACAGTATGTTATGTTGAGGTAAATGAGATGCGTCAAATCGTTTTTGAACGATCAGCAGAACAAGTTGACTAAAGGACAAAATATCAAATTCACTCGCTAAATTATCACATACTATACCGGGTGTCCTAGAAGTATGGACGCACCCAAATCTCTAGGAAGCTAGAAAAAAATTCGGATAGAAAAGTTTTAGGAGATCAAAAGGCGCATCAATTGGTAACCTTGGATTTGACGTTGACATTCATCTTGAACGTGATTTCTAAGGCAAGAAATAGCAGAAATAGCAAGCCAAACATTTTCTGTTTTAACAGTATAAACATTATAGAGGCTAAAATTATACTAAGTGACATATAAATCCGAACACCCAGTTTAAATGGTTTTATTTTAATAAAAGTTGGTGAATGTATTTATCTTACTGTAAATAACAAGTGAAAAAATTTTCAGCCTTATCAGTTGGACATTCCGGTTTTTATACTGCTTTTTTTAATTCACTAATGCTCTAAAAATGAATATTTCAGCCGCAGTAAAGAATCAACGTTGGCGGATTTTGGTTCTAGACATCCTTTACGATCGGTTACGATGCCTAGAGTACGGAGACCTGTACGATTTCGTCAACTTAGTGAGTTTGATAGGGGCCGTATAGTGGGACTTCGGGAAGCTGGAGTTTCTTTTCGGGCAATTGCAGTTAGAGTGCAAAGAAGTGTAGTCACTGTGGTTAGGTGTTGTCAGGCATGGCTTCGAGAAGGCCGTACGCAAAGAGCAAGGGGCACTGGACGCCGCCGTAGAACAACAGACCGTGAAGATCGCCGCCTAAGATGATTGGCCTTAAGGGACCGTTTCTCCACTACCAGGTCCATTGCAAATGAATGGTTTACAGAACACGGAAGACCTATTGGCATGCGAAGTGTTTACCGACGAATGAAAAGTTTTGGCTTGTTTTCATACCGGCCACACTGGGTCCTCCCTTTAACTCGAGAGCACCGACGTAATCGCCTTGAGTGGTGCAGACAACGGTCACTCTGGGATCAGGAATGGAACAGTATTGTCTTTAGTGACGAGTCTCGATTTTGTTTAGGCATGCACAATGTCGTGCCAGGGTTAGAAGGCGACGTGGTGAAAGGAGGAATCCACAGTTTTTTGTTGAAAGACATGTTCATCACACTGTGGGAGTTATGGTTTGGGGTGCTATAGCTTATGGTTCCAGGTCACCTTTAATCTTCATCAGAGGTAACATGAACGCGCAGCGTTATATCCACGAAGTTCTAGAACCCCACCTTTTACCCTATCTTGACACCCTGGCAGATCCAACTTTCCAACAAGATAATGCCCGACCACATGCAAGAGTCACAATAGACTTCTTTCAACATAATGATGTCACATTGTTACCATGGCCACCAAGATCTCCCGACTTATCCCCAATTGAGCACGTGTGGGATATGATGGGTAGGAGATTGCTCAATTTGCAACGTCCTCCTCAGACTCTAGAAGCGCTTCGAGAGGAGTTGGTGGTTGCCTGGAATGAGATACCACAGGAGGACATTGACCACCTGATCAGAAGTATGCCTAGGCGCGTTGGAGAATGCGTAGCACATCAGGATGCATCCACACGTTATTAAAGGTCAAAGGGCTTTAAAGCAGTGCAATCATTTTGAAATTTTTATCATTTACTTATTATGCTTCATTAAGTACTTATACAAAATTTTATTAAAATAAAACCATTTAAACTGGGTGTTCGGATTTATATGAAACTTAGTATACATCTAGACGTTATTTAAAGAGCTTTTAATGCCAAAATTGCAGGACACCCAATGGCACATCTGAAGGTGATCTTCGTTCTGACCTTGGCTATGGCCTTGAAGGCGCATTTAAGGTCGAATTGATTTTTTCATATGGGAATCCTAAGTTTTGTTCCCAGCGTTGAAAATGAAGCAAAATTTCACGTTCAAAGGTTCAATTGACGCGGAATTTTAAACATGCACAATCGCTGACATGCTAGACTAGGAAATCGCATCATCCGTGAGTAATGTCTGGTGATCGACAATTGATATGACATTATGTAAGCGATTGCAGAAAGCAGTGAATATTTTGTTTACAATAATAATACGATAATAATAATAATTGGACGTATATGCAACTATCAGTACAAAAATAAAAATTGCACAAATGTACTGAAACAAAAAAAAAAACAGCTGCAAAATGGACTGGTAGGCAGTCTGTCATTGATCAAGGTACGAGCCATGTCGTCATAACTTGTTAAAATAGCACATGCTAATTGCAATTAACATCACGTAAATGGAAAGATAACAAAGATTGGACTATTGAAAAAAACGCAATAGAAGTGAAATAAGTTAAAAACATCTAGCTCATTTATACTGGCAGTCCAAGCACAATATGCATATAAGAAACGAGCATGAAAAATCGCTCAACTAACTGAAAACAATAACGTAGTTATCGATTTGATCTTCAAGATCCTATTAATACTGTGCGAGTGTACCCAGAACTTCCCTGTCATCCTCCATGTTTCCATCAGAACTGCATATGTTTGTTTATATAGTACAAAAGCCGACCGGTTAAACACAGACGAAACTTAGGAAGGGGTGTTTTTGAAAAGACCAGTGCCCACCTCAAACAGTGTTTACAAACATGTGACAGGGCATTACTTGAAATGTCTTACCAAAAGAATGGTTTTCTTTAATTTCTTTTTTACGTTTTCGGAGTTGCTTCGCTGCAAATTAGCTCTGGTATTGCAAACACAACCGACTCTGAAAAGGAAGGTCAAAACTTTAAGGACTACACGGAAAATGCACGCCACTGCCAATGATGAGGTTACTGGTTTTAATAACCCTCTAATGGGAAGAGTTTCGGTATATTCTGGTTGCTTTTTACAAATCCGCGCGGCGCATTAGAGATACTTGTGCGATTCCATTGCCGCTAATGTAAATGTACTTACAACGGTACACTTGCTTCGTTAGCACATTCCTTTGTTATACTAGGGCTGATGCCGCTTTTGTTTGTTTGCTCGCGTTATTGTCTTTATCTATTCCTTCGCATTTTATAGAATTAAATGTTGGGAATATGCAAATTATGAATTAAGATAATTTCCCACGTTTTTTTCTAGTGTGGCTTTTGTACCGAATCGGGAATGCTTACAGAAACAGAACAGGTGAACTTTCAATGTTTTAACGTCTATCGGAGGCCTCAAAATAAAAAAATTAAGCACAGGCAAAGAAGCATCCTTAAGGGGTATATCCACACTGAATGTACCCCGGATTCGGTTTCAGCGGCCTAGAAAATGAATTTATTATAAGGATGCTCGGACTCACATTCCAAAGATTAGTGAAATTTCCCTTCACCCCTCTTACACGGACAAAGATTGCATAATAGTTCTACTTCACCCTCTTAAAGCTATTTTCAACCGAATTCTCAAGACATCAACTTTTCCTGAAATATGGAAGCTTGCCAAGGTATGCCCTATACACAAGTCGCAACAGTTAAATGTTGTAAGCAACTACAGACCAATTTCTATCCTCTGCAATCCAGCGAAACTCTTAGACATTATTTTACATGACCGTCTTTATGAAAGTGCAAAAAATTACATTTCAGTTTGCCACCACGGTTTTGTACGTTCTCGATCAACTATTAGTAACCTTGCAATCTTCGACCAATATTTGTGCGAAACAATAGATCAACGGGGTCAGTAGATACTGTCTACGTTGACTTTTCTCTCACAGTGTTCTGCTCCACAAACTTTTTTCTTTAGGCCTTCATAGTTCTTTCTTAAATCTACTAGAATCTTATCTGCATCAGAGACGGTAATATGTTCACATTACTTCAACCACATCTGGTTACTATGTTTCTACTTGCGGAGTACCACAAGGGTCCAATTTGGGACCTCTATTATTTTTATTATATGTTAATGACCTATGCACTTCACTGGAATGCAATAGATTAATGTTTGCGGGCGATCTAAAAATGTATGCGTCCATTGCATGTCTAGAAGACTGTGCTGCCCTGCAATCGCAGATCGATGTTTTACATGCCTGGTGTCTTAGAAATCATCTGCATTTAAATATCTCCAAATGAAGAATAGTAACCTTTAGCCCACGTTCCACCATACTATATCCTTATATAATGGTACAGACCTTTCGAGAACTGACTCAATCAGTGACCTAGGCGTTTTCTTTGACAGTCAGTTAACATTCAACTCACATATTAATCAAATTATTATGAATGCGTTTCGATCATAAGAAACTGTAAGCTTTTTACTAATCTGTCTCCACTAACTTTATTGTCTTCTAGTCTAGTCAGGTCGAAATTAGAATAGTATTCACTAATATGGAACCAAATTTACAATATTTATGAAACTTGTATCGAAATGGTTAAAAAACATTTCTAAAGTACTTATCTTTCAAGCTTGATGGGGTATATCCACAAAGAGGTAGTGATTATGTGATGCTTGTGAACAGATTCAACTTTCAAACTTTAGAGAGCCGTAGAGGTCAGGCATCTGTTTTGTTTTTTCATAAACTACTAAATGGCAAAAACGACTCTGTTGACCTGTTGTCACAGCTAAATATCTTTGTACTGAGACTTAATGCTAGAGATCATTACACGCTTTATGTAAAAGAGCTCAAACAAATATATTAATGAAAGCACCTATTATTCAAATGTGTGCAAGCGCGAACAAACTTTCTAACGTCTGTGACATTTTCAGCTGCAGTTTTTCAGAAATAAGAACCCAGTGTCGTGTCAATTTGTAGTTTTTTTTTGCGAGTCTTGAAATTCAGAATACGGCGATTGGTGTATAATATCTTCAAACGCATGTATGTTAAGCGAGATAAATGCGTAACATGTTGCTTAAACCTCAAATCTGAATCCATGGTGATCCCTAAATATGTAAGAGAAACTGTCGGAGCCAAGACAGATCCCTGAGGAACACCCGCGTTGACGCTGTAGGATGAAGAGGAGAACCCGTCCTATGGAGAGCGATAAAGGCAGCAAATAAATTTGGGTGATATTTTGGAGTTGAGGCGAAACCACAGAATGCCCCGGTCTGATTCCAAAGAGACATACCTTGAGCAGGGAAGACTGCTGTGGACAAAAGCCACAACTCCCCCGTTCTTTCTCAGATTGGAGTGCACCTCGTAGTTTGGGAAGTTAAGATGGTTAATCGGTGCGGACTCTGAGAAAAGCATGGCGGAACGATTGGATTGCAGGTAGTGATGCACAGCAGCAAGTTGCTGTTAATCCCGCAGATGTTCGTGAAACAAATTTTATCTTCGATGTTGTTCCTTCGAGACCACCCTCCACCAAGACATTCCCAGAGTGGAATGAGTTTACGTCCGGAGTTGGTGCTCGAGGGATCCATCATCATTAATTTCTTTGTTTTGGAAGATAACCGACTGCATAGCTTGTGTTGTTCTCGATGGATTTTGAATTGTGCAAAGATGTTAATAGAAATTGTCCATATTTCTTTAAAAATGTGCATATATGTATACTAATTTTCTGGCGCAACCGCCAATTTGAAAAAACTTGAATTTCATTTAACCTTTTTATTGTTTATTGCGAATTTAAGAAAATAATACAATAAAAAAATATTTATTTATTAAATTTAACCAAGGCCATCAATTATGAACAATCATCGGGACTCGGATGCGTAACAAATAATTACTGGATTAGTATTTTGTATGTGTCTAACAGTACATTTCACTCGTTCATGCAGCTGCTAAGAAAATTCATTGCCAGTTTTCTATAAAAAAATGCACTTTATTTATTGGCGACTGTGCATATTTTGTGTGGGGGGGGGTGCATATTGTGATATGTTCGTAAAATTGTGCATAATATGCACAATTGTGCATGTCGGAACATCCCTGCATAGCTTAAGTGTGGAAACATGCGGACATGTATAAGACACCCTGGGAAAAGCTAGCGGATGGTACCGCCTCGGTCGACTGGTCCTTGTCTACCACCTTCTTTTTACGTGTTAGTGATATTAAATAGACCTAAAGTGGCCCATTGGCGGATTTGTACCGCCACCGGGCAATCGGTACTGAGGTTATTCCTTAACACGTGTACAATCACTTGAACGGGAAGAAGTTGTATCCTGGATACAACAACTTCCGGAACAAGCATTTGCCACGGTCCCGCTCAGTAGGGGTCGTTTAGGATACCTTTCAAGAACGTAACGTCTCAAACTCCACTTCGATATTCTCGATTTGCGGTAGCCAATAAATAATTCCAACTGCTAAATTCATTTCAGCACGCAACGGTACACCTAAAAGGTTTCTATTCGGAAATCCATAAATTACAATAATGATTTTGAACCGTTGGGCGGTATTACAATTCCGCCGGGCTCTCAAACAGTTAAAAACACATCAATTCATAACGCCCTGGCGGCCGGAGGTTTCAAGAGCCACTACATGATGCATATTCGCATGGCAGGTCGAGCGTATTTTTCTTGCTTTGAAGTGTAAATTGGCAGCACGGCGCTCCACCTCAGCGCAATACGACGGCCAGAAGAGGTGGGAAAAATTATTGGAGGGTCTCACGCAAGTCACTACACGTAGATGGAAGTGTCACATTTTCGTAAATTGCAATACTGAGCGTTTCAGAAGACTTACTTTCGCTTAGGGATATGACAATGACAATCGATCTGTTTCTGTTAGACGAAAAACCTCATGCGTTTCCATATAGTAATGTGAAATTAAGAGATCAACGTAAACAATTTATCAGAATAATAATTATATAACCATGTTTGCAGATGATACCACTTTAACTATACAGGATGCCCAATAAGTACTAAGACAAGCTTCACGAGAAGGTAGGCTTAGGACTGAGCTCCCAAATAACAAAAACTTACCTAAAGGGTGTCCGCAAAGTTGGGATTTTCCTTTTCAGAAACAACTACCCTTGAAATAACAAAGGTAATGTGTAGTTAAACGAGGGCGACCAAGTAAAAAAAAAATAAAGGAAAAAGTACTCACTCTCCAGCTGACGAGAAGGGCTAAGTACGTCTCTGCCCGAAATCATACCGCTCCAACGGAAAATGAAATCTGCTGATGCGCTACCGAGCAGACGCCGGCGGTGGTGCAGACCACGAACAGAGGTAACAAATATGACGGCGTTGCCGCGTTTTCAGTTTTTAGGTAAACGTACTTTATAGGTACTGTTCGAAGTTATCGCCGTTTGATTCAAAAACACAGGTGCGTGCACGACGTAGCCAAGCATCGGTGCAGGCTTTGAGAATGGAGTCCCTCCCCCCAATGAAAGCACCAGCTTGTTCAATTCTGAGACGAAGTTCGTCAACCGTATGCACTTCAGTTTTGTACACTAAGCGTTTCATTTCTCCCCAAAGAAAAAAATCACATGGTGTTAAGTCTGGAGATCGCGGAGGCCACGCTACGGGTCCATTATGTCCGATCCACCTATTCGGAAATAATTCATTCAAAAACTCACGCACTTCGCGTCTAAAATGGGGCGGTGCACCATCGTGCAGAAACCACATTGATTGTCTTACACTTAATGGCACATCTTCTAACAAGGAAGACAAAATGTTGCGTAAAAAGTCTAGGTATTGCATCCCGTCCAATCGATTTGGGAGAATAAATGGTCCAATGAGCATACCGTTCACCATCCCAGCCCAAACATTCACCGAAAATGTTTGTTGAAAATGTGCCCGACGGACAGCGTGCGGATTTTCTACTGACCAAACATGAGTATTGCCAAAGTTATTCACCCCATTACGCGTGAACGTAGATTCGTCTGTCACCAATATGCACTTCAAAAAGTCCGGATTATCGTCATGTTGATGCAACAACCACTCACAAAACCGCACTCTTGCTGGAAAATCGTCAGGTTGAAGGGCTTGTACACGTTGGACGTGAAACGGATACAGCCCCTCTTCACGCAGCGTTTGCCACACTTTAGTTTTTGATACTTGCACTTCTCTAGTGCTTGTTGTTTTTTGAAACGCAATCGATTATACGGGTTCGTTTACCTCTACACGCGTGACCGTAACCGTCGGTTGAAGGTTGCATACTGACCTGACACACTGACCCCGACCCAGTTCTGTCGTCGGGTTGAGCCAGTGACCTTGTACTCGGTGATGTCGCGGGTCGCGGCTACAGGACGGTATTCAGATATTTTTGATGTTGCATGTTGCATGTTATCTCGGTTCCCTTAAGACATTGGTGTATATGGTACTAAGAAAAATTGCTTATGTTTTCAAGATCTACACGTCGTGTAAAGGAAAACCCCATCTTTGCGGACACCCTGTATATAAAAGTGTCACCGTTTTTGAGATATTAAATTTTTTCTTAAATTAAAAAAAAACTAACCTTTTCAGCTGTGGTCTTCAGCTGCATTTACAAATATGGTTATACTTTGTTCATTTTTTCAATAAAATACTTCTAAATAGTTGCTTTATCATATACAAATGCAATGTCGTTAAAAGATATTAAGGAACCATGATAAAAATAAATCTTTTGTATTGTTACTGACTTCAGTAAGTTTCATAAAATCATATCAGCAGCAGGTAAAAATAATGTAGCTTTGTACTACTTGGAATGTCACTGATTAGTAACCAGTGCAACTTGAATTTAAATCCAATAATTACATTGTAGTGTGTGTCAGTCACTTACAAAAGCAGCTATTTTCTATTCCAAATAGTAAGTGTTGTGCATTTCTGAAATCTGTATTCAATGAGCAATCTTTTTATTCAATACAATGCAGTTATAGCCCAGTACATTTTTGTATCACCACAGATGGTCAAAGTTGAGGAAAAAATATCAGAAAGCTATAAATCCCAAAATAGTCCTTATCTGATCATGGTTCCTTAATTTATAGAAAAAATGAACAAAGTACAACCTTATTTGTACATGCAGCTAAAGACCACAGTTGGAATGGTTCGTTTTACTTTAAATTTAAGAAAAAATTCAATATCTCAAGAACGGCGGGTAAGTTTTTGTTATTTGGTAGGTCAGTCAAAGCCTACCTACCTTAAGTTTGTCGTGCTACTTATTGGAAAAAGAGTCACATTCACTCCAAAATTCAATATGTATTCGATGAATTCTCTGCTCGGTTAATTTTAAATTGTAATAAAACAGTTGTTATCAGTTTTAACATCCAACGTACATACCACTTAAATATGTGTGACCTTATTTGATCGGATTCTAGTAAATTATTTGGTTTTAATTAAAGTATGTAAAAATGTAGGTAAAACATATTTTGCCATTTTTAAACTTACAGATGTCCTAAATCAGAGAGCTCTTATCAATGTATATTTTGGCATATAGCCATACATCTTATAACATTATGATATGTGGGAAATCTTCCGAAATTTGCTGCCCAAAAAAGAATCATGAATGACTCCTGCAGAGAAATTTTTAAATCACGAGAAATTCTTACATTACACTGTATGTACATTTTGAAATGTGTGTAACTTATGTTAAAAAGTTTAATAGCCTGTGCCCAAATATTAATGCTCATCATTACTGGCAGCTCAGTTTTTTTTTTTTTTTTTTTTTTAGAAAAACGCTCAGACCCGTCGATTTTTTTTTCGAGGGGGACACAAGTTTGGCAAAAAATCACGTTAACACGTGCAGCCCCCTGGGCGGGGGTGACAGCAACCCTAAAATCTTAAATGGAAAGGGGGGTCGAGGGATACCTTATTTTAAAGGTCTTTCAATTCCCTTTATAATGATGTAAAATACATGAGCTTCAGTTCAGTAGTTTTGAAGATTTATTGATTTAAAGCTTAAAGTAGACTTTAATAGGTACATCAGATTAGTTTGAACTACTTCCAGAAGAAATTTGACTAAAAGAATTTACTATTTACTTAATAAGTAAATGCTTTTCTTCACTGCGCCCATGGTTTATATTGTTGTTGAAAATAGCTATTGGAGAGTTTTTTTTTTGCAAAAAAGTTAGAGAAAGATAAGGAAATATCTCGTACTTATTTTAAATAGGAATTTAGTACATAGTTTGCGATTGATTTGACCAAACTTTGTTGCTAAAATAACTTGTAACGCTTTATTACATAAATTAATCATGGTATATTCCACACCAGAAAGAGTTCAAATTATCGAAATATTTTTCGGAAATAATCAGTGAGCTAATAGTACAACAAACATTTTTAATGAGCGACATGAGAACAGTAACGTGCATCGAGAAAATATGTTCTAGAACTTGTAGCTAAATTTCGGGTAACTGGGTCAGTCGCCAATAAAAAACGCAACATTGAAAATCCCATAAGGAACGAAGCAACAGAAGTGGGGGTTTTAGGGCAAGTTTATGTAGATCCTTCGTTACGCACCCGCAAATTGGAGACTGTGTGTGGTGTTAGTCGACGTACTGTCCAACGAATTCTAAAGGCCCATAGTTTTTATCCGTACAAAATTCACCTGGTACAAGAATTTAATGAAGACGATTTTGATCGACGATTACAATTTTGTGAAGATATGAGTGAACGAATTATAAACGATGAACATTTTCTATTCAACACTTGCTTTTCAGACGAATGTTCCTTTTTGTTTTCGACAACGAAGATCCACATCTGTCGACAATTTCCCGTTGGTATGGAGAATTCAAAAGTGGACGGGTGAGTCTTAGCGACGATCCCAGGGTGGGTGCACCCAAAAGTGCAGTCACCCAGGAAAACGTCGATGCTGTGCGCAAACTCATCATTGAAGATAGACATGTGACATATCGCGAGATTGAGGCGTCCTTGACGAACTCAAAGAACTCTATACAAAAAAATTTACGTGAAGAATTAGGAGTAAGAAAATTAGTTTCTCGTTGTATACTCCACCTGTTGAATGAAGAGCAAAAAGCAGCCAGGGTCAATTGGTGTCAAAAAACGCTTGACCGTTTCAGTTCGGGAAACTCAAAAAATGTGTACAGAATTGTTAGTGGTGATGAATCGTGGATTTACTGTTATGAACCAGAAAATAAACGACAGTCGGCTGTTTGGGTGTTTCAAGGTGAAGAAAAGCCAACAAAAGTCATCCGTTCTCGAAGTGTTTCGAAAAAGATGGTCGCGACATTTGTGACAAAAGCGGGACATATTGCAACAATTCCTCTTAATGAGCAAAGAACTGTTACTGCGGATTGGTATACCACCATTTGTTTGCCAAAAGTCATCACCGAGCTTCGGAAAATCAACCCCGAAAGAAGAATCATCCTCCACTAAGACAATGCAAGCTCGCACACACTTTCCCGAAAATTAAAAACAGACTGCGTGGTCAAAGTTTCCGGTCACCAGAAGAAGCAGTTCAGCATTCAAAAATGCCGTTTGGACCTGCCAGCAAACGAGTGGAATAAGTGCTACGAAAATTGGTTCGAGCGCATGCAGATGTGTATTAATCTTCGTGGAGAATGCTTCGAAAAACAATAAAGTCATTTAAAACTACCTACCGTGTTGTTTTATTTCCATATGCAAAACTTAAAAGACATCCCCCGTACAGGCTATATTGTACATCTGATTACACATTCGACATTAATCTGTTATTGCATTAAAAGGTTAAATAAAAAATGCCATTGCCAAAGTTATTATTGCATTACTTTGAATATTGCATTTCTTTCTCCGAAACAAATCTCCTAAACAGTAATTATGACCCATACTTACACTACATCCCGCGGGCGAAACCGCGGATTTAGACTGGTCAATTGATTAAAGATATTCGGACTAAGTTAGTCCACTTAGAGAAAAAGTTGTATGTATAACAAAGATGGACCATGGATCATGCCAGTCAAACAGGCTCTTATAGTTACTTCATAGTCCCCACAGGTTTGATAACATAGCGATCTAGCCTAACGCCCTACGAACAGTATCGTCCCCAGCAACGTGGCAACCCAGCACGAGGTTGCATACACGAATACACCCATCATTCAGTTATTCTTTTTAGCATTCGAAGCAGACAGACGTATGCACGTTGACCTGTCCGGCCCAAAATCTCTATAATTTAAGGACAAATGTCCCGGGGAATCTATGATGTATTCCATCAATATCCAAAATTATAGACGTGCCAATGATTACCGGACAGACAGACTGACAGGCAGACCGACAGAAATGAGTGACATGGTTTTTCGTGATCCAGATGTCAAATTCCAAAAAACATATCCTATTTTTCGCGATTACAATATTTCCTCGCCAGTAACGTAAGGAGTAGAGTAAAAACGAAAGTGTTATTGTTGCCAAAGTTCCAAAATATCATCAAAATATCCGCTAAAAGACTCCCAATGCATTTTAGGCAGTATTGTTATTGTACACCAGTTTTTAATTGGTAATCTAGTGGGCGTTCAATGGGTACGGTCTGCTTGAGCGCGAGAGATGCCGCATATAGGCGCTCGCCAGATATTCAGAATGATACCAAAAACATAAAAAAAACTGCCCGGAGAGATAAGAAAGAACAATTTTTGGGATTTACAAAAAATGATTGGGATTGACGTCATGCAGATTCGTTAAAAGGAGTCCTTGTCGAAGATTATGCAAATTTAAACGAACTAGCAGATATGAAGATTCGCCATGGACCATCGTTCTAAGCTGCCGCATTGAATCTCAAAAAAATCTACGCACTCAACTAACATACACTAGACTGTAATTACCGCAGTACGTCGCGAAGTGGAATACCTCCATCATGAATTCAGTGCCCTGAAAACCTACTGCTTCCCATTTTATCCCTGAAGCCATTACCTTATTCGTACTCATATTCTCCGTCATATAATGTAAAACTCCACCTCACATTCTCAAGGGTGGCTTTGAAGTGCAAATCGAGCCCGCTGTTCGTGCATATTTTACTATACTTCAGCAAAACGATCTGTTGAATATAGACCAAGGCTTTCAAACATACAGGGTGGGCTCGATCGATAACTCATGGTATACAAAAAAGTTAATTAGAAAAATTGTAGCCAATAGTATGCTCCTTACTTGAAAAATAATTTTATCACTACAGGGTGGGTCATAAGTACGTGGTAAATCAAACATACATATTACAAACTATAGGCTTTTATTTTCGAAAAATTGATAGACAATCTGTCCTGAAAAAATACGCAACTTTCCCGTACCTTCTTAATTTTTCAGTTGTTTCTTATCATATGATATTATTTTACTATTAAGGTGTCCTTCGCCTTCTTGTTTTTCTTCGTTATGTTTTTCTAGTAAAAAAGAAACTGATATTCTTTTGTTTTATTTAAGTACCTAATTCATGTTCGCAAAATATTCGCATGAATTTCGCGAATGCGAATATCAAGGAACATGCGAATATTCACGATTGCGAATATACCTTGCATCCCTGGATCATGCTATTGATGAGGATTTTCAAAAATTCTTGCATATCTGCGATAACAGTAATTTGAAAAAGATTTTTATTTCTATAGAATGATGTATAACTACGTGGTGACACAAACACAAACATCTATTTTTTTAAATTGAAAGCCCTAACATACTATCGGATTTTATTCTCAAATTGTTGAGATACTGACAATCTATGGGAAACAAAACTCAGTGAGTTTTTCATGGGAAGAAAAACACGACACCATATTTTTCCTAACCAACTTTTTTTTTTGAAATTTTACACTGGGTGGTCAAGAATGCGAAATGAAATGTTTCTCAAAACTTTAAAATGGAATACCATGTATATTTTCACATCCTTTGATTCCCCTTTTCACAACCTTTTTTTGGTATCTTTTATGGGAATTTGTACGTCTGAAACTTATCGTGTGGTTTTCTTGCTGATAGGATGCCATGGAATCCAACTGGTTTTTGAGTTAGAGTAAAACTTTTTCTAAATCGGATATAAAGATAAATGGAAATATTGCATCACCGTTCAAGTCATGTTCCAAAATCCTCAAGAACAATACGAGCCCCTTTCCACTTCAGTTGGCCCAACTATTGAAATCTTACTTTTTTTCTTATCAAACACAAATAATAAAAATGTAGCAGGGTGTTATAGGTTTAAAATATAAACAATGAATATTTTGATAATATATAATAGAAAACACCAACTTTATCACTCCCTAATCAAATTTGCAGCATAAAAATAACACAATTACAGCATATCAACCTATTTTCATTTTAATGCAAAATAAGTCTATAACGCATAGGTGGCTGTGAAAAATAAAAGCCATGACCATTGTTTTTATTAATCACAGCTGTCAGAATACGTTTAAAATAGTTTTGGTAGTTAAGGTTTTCAAAATGGGTAGAGGAAAGGTTATTAGTGAGAAAATTCGGTTACTGATAATTAAATTTTTTAATTCTGGGAAATCAAACTCAGAAAATAAGCAGGTTTGTTAGACTTATCGCGGTACAGTGTGAGAAATATTGTTAGAAGATATAACGTAACTGGTTCAGTTAATATTAAGCCACGATATGTGAAAAAAAGTAATATCACAGATGCCGACAGAAGAGCATTAAGAAGAATAATCGTGAAAAACAGGCGTGCCAATTATTTACAATTGAGTGCTCTGTGGAGTGACGCTGTAGGGAGGAGAATTTCGAGGTCCACAACTCATAGAGAGGCCCAAAAATTGGGATTTAGCACTTGCAAGGTAAGTTTTCTTATAAAAAAAAAGTGAAGTAAAAACCCTAAAGTTGCACAACTTGTTTATAGGCCAAAGAAAAGCCACTATTAACTCCACTGCAAAAGATTAGATGGGCCAAAGAACATAGACAATGGACACCTCAACAATGGTGTGCAATACAATGAAGTGATGAGGCCCGATTCGAAGTTTGTGTTGGTGACAGTCGCAGTAGAGTTATTCGCAAAAAAATGAAGCATTCCATGTTGACTGTCTGAAGAGAAAAGTGAAATTTCCAGCATCCATTATGATCTGGGACAGTATGTCATCAAAAGGAGTAGGAAAACTTCATTTGATTGATGGAAATGTGGATACAAACAAATATTTGGCAATTTTAGAAGAATCGGTTTTACCAGTGATGGAAGAATGTTTGACATCCGGCCAAGATTTTGTGTTTCAGCAAGATGGTGCAACGTGCCATAGCTCAAAAAAGGCTATAAAATGGATGGAAGAAAATAATGTACCACTTTTGAAATAGGTTTCTAGCAGTCCAGATCTGTAACCTATCGAAACTTTGTGGTACGAGATTCGTACATTGTATATTTGTTCAGATGTTCTATTAGTTATAGGTCTAAGTGATGTCAGATATGTATTTTTTACGACTAGAGTGTATCTAAAACGTTTTGGAGAAAATAAATTGTTTTAGAAATAAATAGTTTAGTCATGTTTAGTTTATAAAGGCATATTTTGGTACAAATCTTAAAGTGGGCCAACTGAAGTGGGAAGGGGCTCGCACATAATATGGCCCCTACGGAACCAACCCTCCTATATTAGTTGTTCCGGAAGAAAAATCTCAATATTTCGTGAGTTATTTATATTTTGATTAACTTGCACCACTCCCTTATTCCTGAATATTACGGAGGCGATTGAAAATATTCCCCCCGGAACCTACCAAAAAGTGACGGCTTTAAGAGGCGAACATTTGTCTGATATTATTTTTCATAAGTTTCAATAAAAGATTAAGATGAAAAAATGGACGTATTTTATTTCATTTGACAAATAATAAAGATACAAACCAGTCAGTTAGATATCGGCCACCCTGTATAAAGAAGCTTAGCGATAAGCTGCGCCGAATAGACGAACCATTCTCACTTCCAGTTTGCACGATCTGTATAAAAATAAAAATTCAATCCGACCGGCAATAAAGAGCGCAAATGATAATAAAATAAACATTCATCACGCAACGAACTAGCCGTTTATGCAAAACGTTGCACTGCCGACTCTGTTGGTATTTAACCATGGACGGGGGTAAACGAACATGCTTGGGATGGTTATTTTTTAATGTTCAATCTGTATTATCTTTATGTACTTACATATCATACAGTTGTGTATGTATGTTCGACACGATTGCGCGTGGCAGCTTCTACAATCATGTGCCGAGCGCTCAAGGTCACAGCGACTTGTTCTAAATTCAGCGTACGTTGATGTGTAGTATTTTCTATGATGTGCTTCATGAATAAAATTAGCTCTCGTTCGGTACAGACACCCAAAAAAATTAACTTTGATCAAGGAATTCAACGGGGACCATCATATTCAAGGTTATTTCAAGGTGATTTTTTGTTTTTTAACTATCAATCTCAAGAAATGTCGCCCATAGAGGATCTTTTGCTTCTATGATATGAGCTGCAAATTTTATTGCAACAGTAATTAATATACGACCTCAGGGAATAAAAATAGACCGTATACCTTTGTTTTCTTGAGCAGTTATAATTACAGCTATTCTCCTTCTTTCTCTTCCCGTGTCAAATCCAAGATAAATATTTGAATCCTTGTTAAAAGTTACTAAGTGCCATATCGTTAATCGTTCCTACAAATATAGGTCGCCTGTATGGCCTCCTTGATTTTTATAGTATTTGTTCTCTTTCACAAAGGCAGGGGTATTTCTAGATTTCTACTATTCTGTGTCAACGTCAGCGCTCTCCTACTGTGAGGCTATGTTTTCTTTTTGAATTGTAGAAAAATTCAGACTGATATAACAAATCATATAAATCAAAATCGTGAACTATATTCAAAAATACCTTATCTAGCAAGATGCAGAGCTATTCTGTGACTTCTTTTACACCTTATATCTTATACTTCTACACTATGGAGCATGTTGGACAATACTACTGATAACATACCTAGCATAATATTTTCGAAAAAAGAAATCACTGAAACGGTTGCACTTTGAGTACTTACACTTGTATTTACTAGGTGAAAGTTGTACCCTAGTAGTTGCAAAAGTGACTTCCAGTACACATACCTGTAACAAAAATTTAACGTTAGACATACTCAACATTAGATTACAACCAACCGGAGGTCCAAGTAATGCATTTGCTTTCAAACTCAAAAGCTCTTTATGCAAAATTTCCATCTTCTTGAACCATGGCTAGAAGCGGTACATTGCGGTAATTAGGGACACTGATTTCAAGCAAAAACTCATCTTCAGTCGACTGTGTCCCTTCTGAAAATGCCTCAAACCACCGAAAAACCTGGACTCCTGACAAAACACTATCTACGCATTCCTGCTGAAGTTTAGCAAGAGTTTTCGATGCACTGTACCCAAGTCTGAAACAAAACGTGATAACACACCGTCGCTCGGAATTGATGTCACCCATTTTTAGAACACAATAGAAAAAACTGATCCACAAAATAAAATGACCAAATGACTCGAGCAAGTTCAAACTTGTACTGAAGGCGGATCACGTGTTCCCCTGTCCCCCTTCCAAGTCCGGCGGCTCCAGTGTTGCCGGATCTAATGTTACAACCTCGTAGATTAGAAGAATCAATATCTCATTTTCGAATTTTTTCACGATTACACTACCCGCTCACCAGTAGCCTAGGAATTAAAACCGAATAAAACTATCCGTACGCCATAGTTATTTGATTTCGAATAGGGCCATGAGTCCTTCAGTACCGCAAAACTCCATTTTAAGTAAGAAAATTTGAAGCCTTCCTTCGATTTCAAAACTGTCGACAGATTCATGAGCTATGTGCCCAATTCATCCAATAAGCAGATTTCCGATACCGTGTCGATTCAGACCGCTATCTGTCTTTGGAAAAAGCTAACTTGGCGAGCCACTCTTAGTATACTAAGTGACATATAAATCCGAACACCCAGTTTAAATGGTTTTATTTTAATAAAAGTTGGTGAATGTATTTATCTTACTGTAAATAACAAGTGAAAAAATTTTCAGCCTTATCAGTTGGACATTCCGGTTTTTATACTGCTTTTGTTTAATTCACTAACGCTCTAAAAATGAATATTTCAGCCGCAGTAAAGAATCAACGTTGGCGGATTTTGGTTCTTGACATCGTTTACGATCGGTTACGATGCCTAGAGTACGGAGACCTGTACGATTTCGTCAACTTAGTGAGTTTGATAGGGGCCGTATAGTGGGACTTCGGGAAGCTGGACTTTCTTTTCGGGCAATTGCAGTTAGAGTGCAAAGAAGTGTAGACACTGTGGTCACTTAGTATACTTATCGTAGAAAAACCCTTTCCTTCGCTACGCTCTTGCTAACGCATTTAGAACAAAAGCTTCGCCGCATTATGGAAATCAGTCCAAGTTACAGCTAACTCGATTATTAGGGAAATTGCGAAGAAAAAGTAGAGAGCCGCGCTGATTTATAGGGAATGTACAATGTTTAAAAGATTTCAGTAAAGATTAAAAGGGTAGAAGTCTTTGCTGAGTAACGTGAGAGTATGTCGTTTTAAACACGGTCGAGACGACTACACTCAGGTTCATTAGAGAAAAAAGTACACGGAGTATGTAATTTCTGTATCAGGTTATGCAGGACTTGTACAGGATGCAATTAGTTTAAGAAAAATATTCCGCTAAATATACTAAGTGACATATAAATCCGAACACCCAGTTTAAATGGTTTTATTTTAATAAAATTTTGTATAAGTACTTAATGAAGCATAATAAGTAAATGATAAAAATTTCGAAATGATTGCACTGCTTTAAAGCCCTTTGACCTTTAATAATGTGTGGATGCACCCTGATGTGCTACGCATTCTCCAACGCGCCTAGGCATGCTTCTGATCAGGTGGTCAATGTCCTCTCATTCCAGGCAACCACCAACTCCTCTCGAAGTGCTTCTAGAGTCTGAGGAGGACGTTGCAAATTGAGCAATCTCCTACCCATCATATCCCACACGTGCTCAATTGGGGATAAGTCGGGAGATCTTGGTGGCCATGGTAACAATGTGACATCATTATGTTGAAAGAAGTCTATTGTGACTCTTGCAACATGTGGTCGTGCATTATCTTGTTGGAAAGTTGGATCTGCCAGGGTGTCAAGATAAGGTAAAAGATGGGGTTCTAGAACTTCGTGGATATAACGCTGCGCGTTCATGTTACCTCTGATGAAGATTAAAGGTAACCTGGAACCATAAGCTATAGCACCCCAAACCATAACTCCAACAGTGTGATGAACATGTCTTTCAACAAAAAACTGTGGATTCCTCCTTTCACCACGTCGCCTTCTAACCCTGACACGACCATCGTGCAAGCCTAAACAAAATCGAGACTCGTCACTAAAGACAATACTGTTCCATTCCTGATCACAGAGTGACCGTTGTCTGCACCACTCAAGGCGATTACGTCGGTGTTCTCGAGTTAAAGGGAGGATCCAGTGTGGCCGGTATGAAAACAAGCCAAAACTTCTCATTCGTCGGTAACCACTTCGCATGCCAATAGGTCTTCCGTGTTCAGCAAACCATTCATTTGCAATGGATCTGGTAGTGGAGAAACGGTCCCTCAAGGCCAATAATCTTAGGTAGCGATCTTCACGGTCTGTTGTTCTACGGCGGCGTCCAGTGCCCCTTGCTCTTTGCGTACGGCCTTCTCGAAGCCATGCCTGACAACACCTAACCACAGTGTCTACACTTCTTTGCACTCTAACTGCAATTGCCCGAAAAGAAAGTCCAGCTTCCCGAAGTCCCACTATACGGCCCCTATCAAACTCACTAAGTTGACGAAATCGTACAGGTCTCCGTACTCTAGGCATCGCAACCGATCGTAAAGGATGTCAAGAACCAAAATCCGCCAACGTTGATTCTTTACTGCGGCTGAAATATTCATTTTTTGAGCGTTAGTGAATTAAAAAAAAAACAGTATAAAAACCGGAATGTCCAACTGATAAGGCTGAAAATTTTTTCACTTGTTATTTACAGTAAGATAAATACATTCACCAACTTTTATTAAAATAAAACCATTTAAACTGGGTGTTCGGATTTATATGTCACTTAGTATATTACTGTGTTTATAATAACTTTAGGTTGGAATAAATTGACTTGAAAGCTTTTGCACTGATCTGCTCCTTCATTAACGATGCAGTGGTAACAAACTAGAGCGGATTAGTTTTTGAATAAAGCAATTTTTATTTGATTGCAACTCTTAATGCTTGTTTCCGTTTTGCCCAGACCTCCACTATCAAATGAACTTGAACATTTTCACCAGAAACCCCGCATAAGGTCAGTCAGCTTTCTGATTTTGTCGGGTAGCGTACCACTGGAAGTCAGAAGTGAAACGGAGGCGTGAAGCCTTGAAGACAGTATTCAATTAGCGCGATGGGAACTTATCGGTGGCTTAATTTGCATGATATGTGCAGAGTATTACCGAGAACAGAAGCTCCTTAATAACAGAACGTCTTCCACTGACACTTAAAGATGCTGCAATTATAGCCCCCACCCCTGCAACCACCAATTGTCAATCCTGACAAAAAGTTATTTATTTACCCTACTACAAACACATACAAATGTATTTAAATGTAAGAGGTTTTACTAGGAAAATGAATTACAAATACAACTTACAGTTCAAAACGACTGAACGAAAAATAGAGATAAAATATATACGAGTATAATAATAGCAAAAGCTAATGTGTTGTTTAGAAATGAAGACTTAGTGCCAATTTCACCAACATTAATATTTGGCCGTCTGTTGGACCGATAGGAAAAGACCTTATCGAAATGCAATTTGACGGAAGCTATCAAAGCTCTCTAAATATCAGTGATTTCTATTATGTCTTTTTGCTTTAGAATTAGGATAACTTTCATCAAATTTTAAATATTTATCATTTCAGAAAACAGGGTCAGTTATTTAAATGGACCAATAAAAATGGTAGAAATAATGGGTCGATTTTCTAGCTATTATATTTGGTACGATGTTTTCACTATTTTTGACAACTGTTTATGCATGGCAATCTAGTTTTGCCTCTATATCACGTACAGGGTGTTGTACATAATACGTACCTGTAGAAATGTACCGATTTTTGTTATTTTGCAAATAAAGCATATAAAACGTATCCCAACTGGTTCATGATCTTTTGTTACATCAAAAACAATTTTTGCCAATTTATGATCTAAAAATCCACACCAAATGTAAACAAACAGAATATTCTGCATTTCGATATTTGTAAAAGTATCCGCATCCACCTATTATTCAACGTCTAGATATTATAAGTCAGAATCAAAAATACCTATTTATGAAAATATATCTCCAAACATTGTTATATTTTCTTACTAGTTCTATTATTATAACACGTCTGGGATATCAAGTACTTTTAAAGTGATCTGCACATCTGCAGTGTTGCCGAACCGGCAAAAAAAACGGAATCGGTAAATAGTGTCGTTGAATTCGGTATAAGGTAAATACGGTCCCAAGATCAGTGGTAGATCAAGGACCTTTGAGTCAACATGTTTTTTAGGCGCATAGTTCTATATTACAACTTCAACAATATGCATACTGGTCGCTCTTTCAAAGTACTTTGCAACCATTCTGGAAACTCCTTTTTCGATTCTTGCTTATAGGATTGTGAATATTTTTCTGTTTTACCCCTGAACTCATGAACTCACCTCTCATTTTGAATATTTATTTTGAAAACAGACAGGTTTCGGTTTCTCTTTGCTTGTCCGGTGATGAGGTGATGGCGGTAATCTACCAGTCTGTACCTTTTGTATGCACAATAATCAATTCAGGGCAAACGGAGTAAGGGATGAGGATGTGCGTTCGTAATCATAGGCAACCAAAATCTACGCCTCTCATGTGCCCGACTGCCTGGATTGTGTATGCATATGTATGATTGATATAGGGCATAAAACTATGAAGAATACATAAACTTAACGTTTAGCTTTATTTTTGGTTTCAGCTCTTTTTCGGCAGGTATAGATATATTTAAATTATTTTGAAAAATCGTGGAAAATGATGTTATCGGTAAATATTCTCTTTTCGGTAAAAATACCGAGAAATCTGGATCAAGTCCAAGCATAGAAAATCTGAAATTTGCAATATGAATTTATATTCTACATTCTATGCATATCCGTTCATATTCGGCAATATTTCATTTGAAGCTTTTATTTGCCATAAGATTTTAGCAAAATGAAAGATAGTAAAGGCAACACCGCACCCTGCAGCCCAGCTGTCAAGATTAGGGATGTTTAGATTCACGAAAAGTATCGTTATGTATCGATTCTTATCGTTTTAGGAAGTATCCATACTCTAAAATATTGAAATAAAATTATCGATATCCAGCGGAAGGAAACAAAGAAGAAAAGTAATCTGAAGTTAGTCACTCTTTCTGACACAGTCCGGATCGAAAGATGACGATATTCGTGAAATGTATCGATACTTCTAAATATAGGATCGTATCGAACATCTCTACTGTCAAGATATATAATCCGACGTACCGACGGAGCTATTTTGCGGCGTCATGGAAATAGTTTCCATTTACATTTTTTCAAGTGTTGTGCAACGATTTTGGAAAAATTCCAGGTATAAAGCATACGAGTAGTAGAGTATGTTTCAACAGTTGGCGGAGCTTACCCCACTAGGACCTAGGGTTGACGGATCCCACACATGTGTCACTCGTTGGGAGGTTTTGAAATGTAATAATCAGCTGTTATTCAAATAATATAAATATAACCTAGATTGTGTACTCAGTGAAACAAGAAAGTTATTGCAATTTTTTTTTGTAGGTTTTAAGTTTGCCGGTAGCTTTACGACATATATTTTAGTATTTCTTAATCGCTGTAAATACAGTGTGGATGTTTGTTCAGTCCCTAAAGAACCACAAAATATTTGACTATGGATGTATGGATATCGAAAATCCTGAATGGTTTTGTAGGAATATCAATACTCAGTGCTATACTGGTACTGATGAACGGCAAGTAAATGAATGAATGTTTGGAAACGAGCTTTCTCTGTGCGCGTCAGTGATAGCCAGTCTCACGTTCATCATGTAGCAAGTGGAGTTCCTCAAGGCTCTGTCTTGGGGCCAGTGCTGTTCCTTCTGTATACAAGTGACCTGCCCGCATTTATTTCCTCCACATGTTCAGCTTATGCCGACGACACCAAGAGTTACAATACTGTCGTAAATTCTGCTATGCTTCAACGAGATCTTGATATTGTTTGTCAATGGTCAGTCAGTTAGCTTTTACCCTTAAATCTAACTAAGTGTTGTGTCCTTCACCTCGGGAAGACAAATCCGCGATTTACATACAAGATCTCTGACCACAACATCGAAGCAGTTTCCAGCCACACTGATCTGGGCGTTGTAGTCAACGATTGTCTTTCCTGGTCAGAGCATATTCACCACGTTACATCAAAAGCCAAGAAACTTCTATACATGCTGGAGAGGTCTTTCAAAGGATCCGATGTCAACACTTGCGCCTACATTTACAAGGCATTCGTGAGGCCAATTCTTGAATTCGCTGGCCTGGTATGGGACACTGTGCTTCTGCGCGATAGAAATCTCGTCGAATCAGTACAGCGTCGGGCTACTCGTATCCCTTTTCGAGCACGAAGACCAAGCTATAAAGATCGCCTTGAATTATTCAACCTGACCTCATTCTCTGAGCGAAGACTTCGTGGCGATCTTATAGTTACGTTCAGGATGCTTCATGCTTTGATGGGCACCAACCTCATGCATCTATACCGTCTGTCGCGCAGCAATCTACGCGGACACAGCTTCAAACTGCATAAGGAGCCATTTAAAACAACAGTCCGACCGTGGTTTCTTCCCAACCGCATATTCAACACCTGGAATAGTTTACCTGAAAGTGTGGTTGGTGCTACTTCAGTTAATAGCTTCAAAATGCAGTATGATAGCTGGAGGAGTGTACAAACTTTATAGCTATGAACTGTCTTTTTTTATTTTTTTCTATTTGATGTATTTGTGTTACGTGTCCGTACACTATATTTACTGCATGAGCTTATAGTACTGTGTACTCTGCTCATCTCAATTATCATAATAATAATAATAATAATAATAATAATAATAATAATAATAATAATATCTATGAAATTTTTGGTATAGCCTGTCATCAAGTAGGTGCTGAATGGCTATCTACAACAGGTTTATAGGAAAAAACACATGGTAGGTGATGTTGAATCAGTAAAATCGCATAACAATTGAATAAAATAATATAAACATGAATAAACAATCGACAACATTAAAGAAAAACATGAATTTTATTCAAAAATCGAACATTTTTTTAAATTTTGACTAAATTATATGCAATTTCTTAATATTCAATAAGATGGTGATGTTTCAATGACAAGCTGTCATCTCATACTTTGACAGTATTTTGTTTACAACATTTCATAGCTAGTGGTTGATAAAATTTGTTGATTGGAACTAGAAGCTAATTCGCTGAATTTGACGGACTGTTACCCTATAGGTGGAGAATAACGGACCGTTGATTTGACAATCCTGGTGAAATCCATCCTAAATTTATCAAAAAGTATGTAAAATTACTAATTCCAGTGCACTAATGTATTTATTCGATAACTATTGATATAATTCCTCAAACCTCAATTTCTCGATCAAAAATAATAATGTGGAAGCAAAAATGAAACGCTGTAAGGCAGAAAGTTTTGCAGGAGACTCTCAACTAACCTCAGTCAACTGCGATATAAAAACATAATTCAATTACTTCCAATCAATTGCCTCCCAACCCGATGCCAATAACGATCGCCATACTGATTCCTGAACTTGGATGAAGCGATAATGTTCGTTCAGTTCATGAACTCGCATCTGGAACACATTTTCCGGCCCATTTCGTCGAATGCATCGCATGTGTGTTTTAGTTTAGTTAAGGCGCATCTTTTTATTCTTCCAAAGAAACTGGTTTCAGTTTCCGGCAGTGGTAAACGTGTTATCTACGGTCGAGACACTCGAAAAACAAACTGCTGGCTAGAGTAAACTTATCATGTACAAGGTAAATGTACACAGATACAACATAAAAGCTGTGTAGTAAGTTAGGTACGTTTCATTATTATAATGTAGCGGTTTCTAGAGCTTAAAATAAGAAGAAAAGTTTATATAAACATAGGTCGACAAACGTCCCCTAAGGGCGCTACGGTCTGTTAAAGGGGCTCCCCAGAAGATGGTTTTTCCTTAATATTTCCAAAACGTGTTGAGATAAAGACAAAATTTGGTATTCTAGCCTGGTTTTTCATGCTGGATTTAAAAATATTAACAATTTTAGACAGTTTTATTTAGAAGCGTATATAACAGGGACGGACTCAGGTTGTCCTTATTGATATTCGAAAGGCAAAAAAAGAATATCTGGCAGTACTTTCTGAGCAAAATGAATCGAGGAAGATTTGGTCAGGCATAAATAAACTTAATATAAAGTCTTGTAACAAATATACTTTGCCTGATAACATCAGTGATGTTAATCTGATAAACAGGTATTTCATGTCTGTTTATAGTGTTGATAGTGTGCCGAAAATGTGTGCGAGTTTTACAGAAACAATAAACTAAATCCGTCTAATTCTTTTTCTTTGAGAATCTTAAGTCCTCAAGAGATCTTTGATATAGTAAAAGGTCTAAAATCAGACGCTAAAGGCCTTGATACGCTGTCAATTACAATGATCAAAGTTAGTTTACCAATAATATTTTATCATATTTTACACATAGTTAACACTTGCATTGAAAGAGGCTTGTCTCCCAAAGCCTGGAAGAATGCATTGACCTTACCAACGCCAAAAAACAATAAACCTACTACCTATTTTTGAAATTCAATTTTAGAATTTGAAAATTTAGGGTTTCCTAAATAAAAAAAGTACTCTTATTGAATATCGACCAATTGTGCCATTTTTGAATAAAATCAAACTAAAAGATTTGTCACATGATAGGAAATGTACTGCGTAAAAAGAAGACATATAGTAGGATATACTTAAAACTAGCTTTACAATAAGTGTTCAAATAAATTCCCATTTTGTTGGATACAGACTAATGATTGCGAAACCCGAAAAGTGGAAAACCTTTTTCTTCTTCTTTGATTTGCAGCCTGATGGATTCTTTGAAGTAAATCTTCTTGAGTATTTACTTCAGTCGAGTAAACTAGGTCATTTAATGACCCCCAAAAATAGAAATCCAGTGGATTTAGGTCAGGTGAACGTGGCGGCCACGCTATAGAACCTCCTCGGCCTAACCACCTGTCTGGAAAATTGACATTCAAAAAAATTTCGAACATTGAGTCCAAAATGTGCAGGGGCGCCATCATGTTGAAAAAAGATATTTTCTTGAAACTGCTGGCGCACATCCAATGATATTATATCCATGAGCTCATTCTGAAGAAAGTTCAGATACACCTCTGAATTAAGACGATTGGGAAGTACAATAGGCCCAACTACTTGATCCCCAATTACTCCTGCCCATAAGTTCAATGAAAATCTATGTTGGAAATTTGTACGGGGAACAACTTTTGGATTTTCATCTGACCAGTGATGCATGTTATAGAAATTAAAAGCACCATTCCTAGTAAATATTGACTCATCCGACCATAATATTCTAGGAACAATGTTTTCATTTGCTAATATCCACTGGCAAAACTCTGCCTCCGTTAAATGCTGCACCCATTTAAAATGATAAGGTTGTAATCCTTGCATTCTTGTCATTCTTCCTATCTAAAATTATTATTTTTAGGATAACTATCAAATAGGTATTCATAAATTTTTCCTACTATTGATCGAGGTATATCCATATTTTCTTAAACATTTCGTATGCTTATTTGCGGATTATTTTCAAACATATTTAAAGCAATATCCATACGATGATTTCCCAGTGGCCTTCCTGAGCCCTGCATGCGCTGAAAACTTCCATGGTTTGACAAATGCCGGTGAATATCAGTAAACATTCGACGTCCAGGTACTATGCGATTGGGAAATCTTCTTTGATATTCTCTTACGGCTGCCAATGAACTGCCATTGCAAATCCCGTACACAAAATGCATGTCAGTCAGTTCTCTGTCTGCATTTTAAATCGATTTAATAGAAATTTTGATTTTAACCAAGTAATTTTACACTGCTAACAATGTCAGCTTAACGTCAAAATAAGTCATAACAAATCAAAACAACTTTTGTTTGCAGTCATGGCTAACTATGTATAATCAACAATTCATTTAAATTCGCAGTACAATTCCTATCATGTGACAAATTTTTTAGTTTGATTTTATTCAAAAATGGCACGATTTATCGATATTCAATAAGAGTAGCTTTTTTATGTAGAAAACCCTAAATTTTCAAATTCTGAAATTGAATTTCAAAAATAGAATCACACAAAAATTTTCTGGCTAAAGTAACCTGAGTTCGTCCCTGTTACATACGCTTCCAAACAATTGTTAATATTTTTAAATCCAGCATAAAAAACTAGGCGAGGGGAGAACCTATCAATTACGACGTACATCTCGCTGCCAAAGAAGTAAGCAACAAATCAGATTTCTCAGATTGCATCTATCCTTTAATTCTTCGAAATAAAGATAATCCCTGCTGCCCTATATTTCAAATAGCATGACCGTGTCCTCAATTATTATCAAAGTTCAGCCGTACAATGCACCAGACGGTATTTTCTTTAAGCAGATTCATAAATTATGAAACAAAACAATAATACAACGACTGGCTGTTTAATTAAAAGCGCAAGCTATATAAATGAAACTATGTAGCATTCCACGAAATTTTGTACAAACGGAATATCTGCTAACTGCCAACAGCAAACACCTGTTCTAATGAAAACTGAAAACCTGCGACGTTGTCCCAAATACCAGATTTTCTTTACGAAGCAATCATTAATACAGGATGGTGCAAAATGAACGAAAATGTTTAAATAATTCTTCATAACTTCTATCTGAGCAGTAGTCAAACCGAAATAATTTTTGAACGTGCTGTACTAATGGGAAATTAATTGTAATTATATCACGCAAGTGCTGAAATTTTAATGATATAAAGAACCCGGGGACATATTACTTAGCCGTAAATGAATGCCCCAAAAATTTGGTTGACAAATGTAAGCAGCTGTCAGATCTGGGTCTCATTCTCCAGGGAAGAGAACAACGCCCTTTTTCTTTCAGTAATTCCACCTCCTCATTTTCAAGGATTGAAGTCTGGCAGAGTTATTACGTAAAAACACCTATATAATTTCAAAACCATGGGAAAGCTCTGCTAAGTATCTCGGTGTCACTCTTGACAAGTTGATCACCTGGCAGAAACGCGTTAAAAACTAATTTCCAAATCTCGTTTCGGGAACTCTACCCTATACTATACCCTAGGCGCTGAAGAAAGAAACTAAACCCAAACAAATACACGCATATTGCTCGTGAGTGAGTGTTTAGGCGCAGGAGACATTACAGGACCGCATCAAGATATTATGGGTAGTCATCAAAAATTTCATACAAGATAATTATTATCTTTTACAGTAAATTTCAGTTAGAGATTCACAAATGAGTTAACTACACTTTTTAGTTATTAGTAAGTAAGCTGCGCGCACTCATTCAGAAGAGGAACTTGAATCTTCTGAATCGTTTAAATGAATTATTAGAGGTTCAATTTGGGTATCGATGACATTGTCCAAATCCCACATTTTGACCTCAACCTTCTCCCGAACGTGGCGGATACAGTTTTTCCATTCCTCTGCCGTAACTCTATTGACTGCGATGTGAAAGAGATTTTTAACATCAGAAAATTTATAAGTATTATTATTCGACGCCACGTATATATGTTGGCCCAAATCAGCTCAATAGGGTTCAGCTCACAATTGTAGGGTGGCAGTCTCAAGACAGTTTTATTTTGTTTTTTGGCCATTTCGTCGATCATTTTAAAATCGTATTTGTATTTATGTCTATTGACTATACTTATCAATTCACCCTTGACCATTGTTTCATCAAAATCGATCTGTTTTGAGGCCAGCCATTGTTGTATGTTTGCTTTTTTAGTTGCCATTGTGGGAATTTTTTCTATTTTTCTAGAATGGTACGGGGCATTATCCAGTACAATAACAGCGTTATTCTCCAGCTTTAGTAACATTTTGGAGAACCAATTTTCAAAGCAATTGCCGTCCATCTCCTCATGATAGTCCCCTGTCTTTTTTGATTCAAAGGCCCACAGTGCTTCGGGAACAAAGCCGTCTTCACTACCTACGTGACAAATGATCAGCCGTTTGCCTTTTCCTGGAAATAAATTATTCCTTACACTATGGATTGATTAAATTTGAAGGAATGAGGCAATTGAGTTCATTTAGCTGAATTTAAGAGTCACGGAATGCTGATCAAAAACTGAAAAACGTAGAAAATTGAAGTTTGCAACTTCTCAAAACCCATTCAAAGCAAATTGACTGCACCCAAAAATAATAATAAATTTCAAAATAACGCTTAAAAGAGGGTCGAAGTTTTTTTCCTAATGACTACACTGCGAATGCACCATTTTTGGAGAATATCACACATTATCTGCTATTACAGCATATTATTTGCCCGAATTTATCAAAATTAAATTGCCGGATAGATGAAGGAGCTTACCTGCAGGATTTTTCAATCCAGCCGAAAGACCGTCTAGAAAAGCCTGCCTTGATGATGTTACTGATTTGTCGACCCAAACTTTCGCTTGAGTATGTCCAGCATTCACCCACGTTTCGTCCAAATAGTAAATTTTTCTTTTTTCATCGCGAAACTTCCGAATCTTCCTAAGGTATTCCCTTCTCCACACAACAATTTCTTCTTTCTCTATCAACATACTGTTTCTTCCCCGTTTCAAGAATCGAAAATTAGGTTCCTTCAAAAGTTTTCGGAATGTGGTTCTTTTAAATGATGGAAGATCCTCATCAGCATTAACTAATCTTAATATCTTATCTACTGTAGGTATCTCATTTCGGAAGAAAAAATTATGCACTTTCCTCCTGATGGCAGTTCTGTCAAAGTCATCTACTCCGTCCGTTATCCTTTTTCTTGTAGGATACGGTTTTGGCTCAGAAAGTGAGTGAGTGCTCCTATATTCCCTAATGATCCTATAAACACTGGACCGACATACTCCAGAAATATGTATGTGCTACCTTACATATAAGTTCGTCCACGACCAAATCGGGTTTTTCTTGAATTTGATTTTTGTATATATTTAATATTATTTGTTTTTCATTTGCACTTAAATGTAGCTTCTTAGCCCTTTTTTTGGGTGGGGTTGCGCTGATGTCAACCACTTCGTCGGCTGTATCTGTGTCAGACATCGTATCTTAGGCAATATATAAACAAAACGTTCCACTCGCGAAAAACGAGTATACGCTACTGAATGCGTAATGCGTATGCAATGCAATCCTGTGCGTGAATTAACTGTTAGATGCCTGTCGTGTCATCTACAATCACGTTTACAAGTCCAAACCTGTGCAGATTCGTAGAGCGCCGACGACTGCTAGTGACCTTGAATTTGTCTGTAGATCGATGTTACTCCAGTCAATTTAGGTTCAAAGTGGATGTTTTCTAAACCAATTTGTTGTTCCTACATCAAAAATATATCGATGATGTTTTGTACTGGGAGCTCATGAAAGATCAAGGTAACTTATTTTAACAGTCATCCTTTTTCTAGTCTCAAGATGACACGAAAAAGGGTCTGTGGATTCACTAGAAATACACTGCCGAGGATGTTTAGACCTAAAGTGATTGGAGTATATCCGTGGATGCTTTCGAGGGATCTGTTCACGTGCTGATCACTGTTTACGTTTAATGTCTTTCTTCAGCGCCCAGAGTTTATGTACATCAAAATTAAGTTTGATCAACAAAGTTCGGGTATACAAGATGGTTATTAGACCAGCGATCACTTAAACGTTTTCTCGACAAAACGCATTTGCATAGCCTGCAGGTTTTGCAGAACAGAACCTTGCCTACAATCACTAACGCCCCATGGTATGTCTTCAATGAGACCCTGCACAGAGACCTTGACATCCCTTACCTAAAGGACTACATCAAACAACAAGCGCAGCTACGTTATAGTCAAGCGGAATCGTATAGCAACCCTTTGTTGCGCGCGAGTCAGTAGACTACATAGTCGAGCAAGTTCGCAAGCACACAAGGCCGCGACTCGCACTGTGTAACAAAATTACATCGTGCGACTTTAGGTCCAACCAAAATTATAATTTTTCTTCCACAACAATCTCAAAATTAATTTTAGGATCAATTTAAAATTGCCGAATACTAATCAGCAACGCCAAGGCACCCCTCAAATTGACGCACTTCTTTCTTCTTTGCTCTCCCTCCTTCCTTCCTTTCTTCTTCATCCCTTCTTTCTCCCTGACTTTGTTTGGAATCTGGGCAACCACACCTGACAGGCCTACTGACTTCCAATACTTTTACCAAGAGCAAAGGTCCTACGGACAGACAATGACGAATAGAGAATAGAGATAATTTAAAAAAAAGAACGACAAAATGTCAACTTGCTGACTAGACAGGTTTTAGTAAGCAAATGATTCTTTCCTCTCTACCTCGCTGTCAGCGCTGTCAGCATTACCCATAGCGCCACCTATGGAGAAATGATCCAACAACACGCTCAACGACCATGCTGCAAGTCACTTCGCCAGCATGCTTTTTGGTTGCAGAATGCCCTGATAGTCTGTAGAGTATATCTGAGAATATGTGACAACAAAGATCGCATCTGGATGATTTTGTGATGATTGTGTGTATTGGTTTGCATGTGTATAAATAAAATCACTGATATGATGCCCATGAGGTATATCTACTAGCTGTACGAGTCCGTGTAAGTTATAAATTACTATTTTCCACAGTTTTTTGCGTTTTCAAAAACTATGAGAAGTATTACAGAAAACCACCACTGCGCCCGCCATATCACAGAAAAATTAGTAATGACGCATCACACACAAAACATTTTCGCAGTGATTTGTATTTTCTAAAATATGCCTATACAGGGTTATCCAAATTAAGTGTCCACCATTGGTAACTTTGTTATTCGTAAAAATACAAAGTTGTTTAAATTAGCAAACTAGTAGCATTTTTAACGCTGGTAAAAATGAGAAATAAAAAAAAAACAATTGAGAGTCGTTATTTTGATTTTTTTCAGTAAAATAACATTTTTTTAAATGGAAACCCCTGTATATTATATTTTTTTCTGTTAAAGCATCAAATTTTAAACAAAAAAGTTCATAATGACTTTTCCGCTAAAGTCAAAAATAAAGTCAAAATAACGATAAATATTTTTAATTATTTGCAGTATTATAATATGGCTATGAAAACAACATGGCGTTCGCGATTTGACAGCATTAAGATAAGCGACAAATTGTTAAACTGGACATACTCGCAACTAGAAGGCTTTGGAAAACAATGATAAAATCAAATAATGTCAAAAACATTAGTGTAAATACTTGTTTATAAGCTTTATTGTGTCATTAATTTAAAGAAAAATGTTCTCCCATGAAGAAAAGTGTGATATTTTAGAATGCTATTTAGTGTGCAGAAAATCCTCCTTGAGAGCAGCTACAGTGAATTATATCCCGCTCGCATTCAACCGTATGAACGATATTTTCTGAGACTTTATCGAAAATTTAGGGGCAACGAAAATGTTTTTGCTAAAACAAGGGCAAAAAAAGAATTCATAATAAGCGAGGCCACGGAAATTGCAGTTATTGGATATTTTGAAGCTTATCGTGAGAATTCAATAGCAGATATTCTCAAGGACTCTAATTTCAGTTATGGTACTGTTCAAAGGATTTTAAAAAAATACAAATTTATTCCGTATAAGTACCGACCAGTTCAAACGCTTTTGGCAGGGGATCCAGAGAGAAGACTTGTTTTTTGCCATTGGTATCTTAGCTTCTGTCGCCAAAATGTAAATAACTTTCGTTACCTTTTATGGACAGATGAATCAAATTTTTCAAATTCTGGAATGTTTAATAGAAAAAACCACCATTATTGGTCAAGAGAAAATCTTTTGTTAGTACATCCAAGAGGCCCACAAGTCCGTTTCAGTTTCAACGTTTGGTGCGGTATAATTGGTTCAAAAATTGTTGGCCCGTTCTTTTATGAGGGAACCCTAACTGGTGAAAGATATGTGGAATTTATGTCAGAAATTCTGACTAATTTCTTAGACGAATTGGATCTTATAAGTAGACATCATCTGCATTTTCAGCAAGATGGCGCACCTGCCCACAACTCCAGAGGTACTTATCATTTTCTAAGTACTACTTTTAATGATCAGTGGATAGGAACAAATGGCCCAATACAGTGGCCTCCCAGATCACCAGATCTAAACCCACTTGATTACTTCTTGTGGGGTTACTTAAAGAACCAAATTTACAAGCGAAGGTACGATAACCTTGACGCGTTAAAGACTGCAGTTAGGGAAAAGATAACCCAGATAGATGGTAGGACCATACTTAAGACAGTTCGAGCAGTTGAAAAACGTGCCCAAAAATGTATTGAAGAACAAGGTGGTGTTTTCGAGCATCTTCTTTAAAAAAAATTGTTATTGTATTTTGTAAGATTATAAGTTGATGTTGAAAATAAAGTTTGTCGATACAATTTAATTGTTTCAGATTGGAGGCCATAACTTCAACAATTTGTAACCTAGGAGAAAAGTTATTGTAAGCTTTTTTGTTTAAAATTTGATGCTTTATCAGAAAAAAATATAATATACAGGGGTTTCCATTTAAAAAAATGTTATTTTACTGAAAAAAATCAAAATAACGACTCTCAATTGTTTTTTTTTATTTCTCATTTTTACCAGCGTTAAAAATGCTACTAGTTTGCTAATTCAAACAACTTTGTATTTTCACTAATAACAAAGTTACTAATGGTGGACACTTAATTTGGATAACCCTGTATATGTAGTCGATTTTTTCACCTGTTAGTTGTAATATACTTTCATCAATCAGGGATTTTCTTTCTCTCATTTTTTAAATTCATCAAAGTTGCATGTGTAATTTCCAGGATGGAGCAAACATCTCAATTAAGTGTATTTGAGGAAAGAAACCAAGGGACTTATCATCAACGCAGATTATTAGCATAGCTGTGAAGCAGCTAAAGCGTCATGACTTAGGCAACACGTACAGCGAGTGCACATCAAGAAAACAACAGCTAATTCCAAATAAACATCTTATAGGAAAAACCACATAATATCACCTACATAATGTCAAAAAAAACAACATAATGTCACTTTTCAAGATATGTAAATACCCATTCGGGCGTCAATTCAGACAGAAAATGGACGTGGTTCTTTTACTTTCCTGAATACTGATAAAATAGTCACTGCCAGAATTATTCTTGGGAGAAAAAGTGCCGGAATCTCACCATCAGAATAATTTCTAAACTCAAAGTTAACTTCTATATGGAACATTTATTAATATGAAGACCATTCACCAAAGAAAACAACCACGCCCACTTTCACTCAATCATTATCTTCCTTCATTTTCAAAGAGTTTAAATCCATGAAAATTTTACATGCCCCTCTTAAAATTCCACACGTTTTCCACACTACCAAGTGGCAAACACATTTGTTTTCGACATAAAAAAGCTTTTTGATTATTTGTAAAGGTATCAGTTCCATACATTTACCTTTCCTGCAGTAGCGTAACGCTTCGAGCCATTGCTATAAAAAATCGGCCAAAAAAATCAAACGAATCGCCCCACACTCAATCACCTGACGTGACCTCCATCCCCATTTTTTTCAACAGCGATATCCCATTCGAAAGTCCGCTCACCTCACAATTACGATCGGAAATACGGTCATAACCAATTACGAAAAAACGGAAAAAAATGAATAGCTGGGCCGTATCATCCTCATCGATGTAATTTCTGAATAATGGTCATTTCATTCGTCAGCGTAATAGGCTTAGGTTGTAATTCAGGTTATGATGTTGAACGGAGTTCAAGTGCGATGGGAATCAGATAAATCGTGTACACAGAAACTGCATTGAAGCCGGTGAAAACTCCTAGTGGAAACATCCACAGCGTTAATTATTATCAGTAGTAGTAGTTTTGGTCCTTTTTGCCGATTCCACATGTTTATGCACTAATATGTCGAACCTAACGGATCTCCCATTGAAGGTCAGAATATCTCAGGACTTAGGTTGCAAAAGCCTAGACAGTAGAATGCTATCTCGTCCTCCTTCCAACACGGGGCAGATATAATCTCTTTTGATCCTTAAAAGCCATAGGTAACTGTTCAGTATACAGTGTTTGGTGAGAACCCCACCTCTAGAAGAGCGATTGTCTGCGTATGCTCAGCATTTATCAGAGCTTACAACAAACCTCTTGGCCTGCTTATAGTCATCTCCCTTGCCACACTTTTCTCAGGACCCTATACATTCGTTCAGCCTAGGCTGGGGACCGGTGAAGGTTATTTTGGTCCCCAGCCTATCGAGGTAATCAGGTCTCATCATCCGGCACTCGACTGTGTCCGGGGACCCAAAGTAGGGTGACTCACTTTGAATTGGAATAAACTTTGAAAAGCAGTAGTGCATTCAGTTAAGCCAAATAAACTCGATACATTTGAATGCCGGATATTATATTCCACACGTTGGGCAAATGAACGATACATTCTTGGTTTGTTCCTCAACATTCAAGATGATAATTTTCAAACAACCAAATGAAATTATTCAAATCACAGGCAATATACCTACGCCTGTAGAATTACAAATACCAGACCTTTCCGTTCCTGCTAGAATTCCAAGAAGCATGCTCTCTCGGTATCCGCTGTTAATAACGCTTATTCAAATCCCGCCTCTCCGGGTATGTCTGTCCGTCTGTTTTACAGCCCGCAGCGGCCGTTTTATTGCATTGTATTTTGTAACGGTAACGTGGTTAGCCGATTGCATTTTTTACATGTTACTCACCGTACAGGACGATTCAGAAAACATTGTGATACTTCTAAGATACAAAGAACGCCTAAAAATAACACGAAAAGTCAAAATGCATTCCATTATCTATTGTATATATCGCCAAAATCGACGGCATCAAGCGGTCATAGTGATGAGGGCAGTGGCCGCGAAACTTACAGTTCCAATAGATAGCTTCGCAGCGGTCCATTCTGATAATAGATGTCACTTATTCGATCGTATTTGCATAGATCGTATACCTCGTGATTGCCATTGAGCGTAAAACAACGCTGTACACTGTTGGTCTTCTGTTGGTCGGACGGATGAAAGGTGTATTATTTTCACGAAAAGTTCTATGAACATTACATGTTTTCCTGGCCGTCGAATAAAGACACAGGTGTACGAAGTCTGTCAAAGTGATGAGACTGGCAACGTAGCGTTCGATCTGGCAACATTGGAGACGCCGGGACCCAGACGAACATGTGATCCGCCATCAGTACAAGTTTGAACTGGTTCGAGCGATTTGGTTGTCCGTAGCATTTTTTGTTGTGAAACAAATTGTGTTCTGATAATGAGTGACATCAATTGAAAACAATGGTGTGATCAGGTCTTGCTGAATAGGTCTATGGACATAGTGTTTTGTCATGAGCCCAGGTTGTTTGGTGGAGAGTCGATTGAAGATGAACCACGAAGGTATGAAGTTAGTGAAGCGTTAAGAAATGTATAAGGAAATTGCATGAAAAGTATCGCTCTTCACTCACCATTTGAGTAAGTTCACACTGTAGCTCAGGACTTATACCGTACTGATGAGTTGAAAATGAGCACGAAACAGTGCTGTCTACGGTTGGTCATGGTTCCAGAGACGGAAAGCAAAGAGCGGAGGACGTCGAGCGGCTATGGACCAGAGTACGTAAGGGTATCTCTGTCATTTTGATGGTATGAGACGAAGATGAACACACTGTACCTTGGTAAGGAAACATTTAATGATTTATAGGAGCTTTTGACGTTATTTTTTGATGTATTCTCTGGTCTAGAAATTATGTCATTGCTTTTTTAATCACCCTATATTTTACTGGTGAGCTGTTATCCGGGGATACAGCAGCCGCAGGTAGACAGTGTTGCTACATCACCATGAATCACGAAATCGAATCCGGTAATATCTTTGTTTTGTGAAACAAAAGAATGTCCAGTCGTTTGTTATAGGTTATTAGTTGCAAGCGTGAATAAGTATCTGATTATATGATTGAAAAAATTAATAATTATTACCAGTAGCTGCTACCATTATGAATTTTAATGCTTCATGCTTTCTTATACTCGTATGTTATGAGGTATCAGTTGAGGCAGATTTTAAATATTGAAAAGAGCTTTTTAATGTGCTCCAGATATTTGTAAATATTATGTGTCTCGTCTGGGTTTGATAGATGGCCAAATAACTTTTCATTTCGGCTGGTCCAGACCACCAAGGAGTTGATTGGGCACAAACACATCTCTTTAATAGCTAGGAAAAAGGTAGGTTATTAGTTTAGGACAAAGAAGTTCTTTTCTCTTTAGATAAGACTGAGTCTCGAACACTGCTCACCTGTTTGGAGTGCTGCCACCGATTAGCTCATGTGTGCTATTTATAGAAAAAAATATTGAGAAATGTTTTAGAGGTTCACTGTCCATAGAACAACAAATGGTATACGTATAGCCAAAACACTGAATTACCCAGCAGTACAAAGCGCTAAAACGGTAGGCCCAACTATGAATAACGAGTTGCGAACATTGAATTTTAAAACTCCATTTTCGTGAAACTCCCCTGTCCGTAGGGTATGCCTGTTAAATATGGAATTAACTGAACTGCTACTTCCTGAGTTTCAAACCTATTTTTACATGGAGCGTAAATTAAACATCAAACTCACTTTATTATTTTTCATGACGCGGCACAAAAAACTCTACGCGCCGACCCAGCCGCTATTTTAAAAAAGTACTCAACGAGATTATTGCGAGTACGAGAGATATGGATAACAAGAAAGTTTGATAATGTTTTCAACGATGGTATGGTTACATATATGATTCCTATTTACGTTTTCGTATCAAGCGCAACAGATTGGACAAATGATACCTACGATTTATAATTATTGGAATTTGTTTACATTCAGAGAACGGGGATGGCCGGAATAAATTGGCTCCGGGTTCAATTTTAGCCTCTCAAAAAATGTATCATAAGCATGGATCCGATTACATTCCTGACCGATCCATCTTTGACTGGAAATTAAGATGCTTTAAATCCAGTTATGATCATCATTATAAGCCAAGTAAAATGTAAAAAATGGCTGGAAATAAGCTTTCGGTCTTTCTTTCGTGAGTCTTGGTTTGAGTGGAGAGTTAAAGGTCAACCGGCAACAGCGCGGGCAGTTCACACGATCACGATTCGGTTTGTTCCATGAAGGAGCTTCTGATAGTTGTGCTATTTTGGGTTCAGATTTTAATGGTATGTTAGCAAGAAAGTAGAAAGTCATGTGGATAGATAAAAAAATAAAAGAAAAAGCTTTGCTTTGAACTATTTCCTGTAATGTGCATAACAAGTTAAGGGATCACGAACAGTTCATTGAGTACTAACAAAAAATATAAGTAGATGGCCGTTTCTTCGAAAACATCGGTGCAAAACATCTTATGAAATTACACCGATACATCGATGTTATGCAAAAAAGATGATGAAAACAGAATTTTTATTAAAACATCAATGTTTCAGAAACATCAATGTACCTTCTGCATCCCTAGGTACAGATCGGTGACATCGACGCCGGACGAATCGAGCGCGCAGTCCAACGTGTGTCCAACAAAAGCAAAAGTGGCGTGCAATGCAGTCCGACAACTACGGCATGGCACACCGCGACCGCTGCTGGTAGGATAACCTTACAAGGTCAATCGCCTGCGACGTTGCCGGACTGCGAGAAGAATCAGCATTTTCGACGCGAAGAGCGACGAACCATGAACTGTTAGTTGCGTTTGCTGACGAAAAAGGAAGATACTAATTATGTTGGTGCAAAATCTAGCAAACTTTAGATGTGTGGCGGTTCCGGACAATTTCTATCTTTTGTAGCTATTTTGTAACGGCAACTGTTCCTTTTAGCTCTTTTCCACGCCGTATTTTAAATCTGATATACTGTGCTGGTCGGTACTATTCTTCCTTTATTCTAATGATAAAATCTAATAAAGAATGTTTTCCTCAATCGGGATATATATATATATATATATATATAAAGAGAATATGATCATGCGGAGAAAGGTATATAACAACAAGTAGGAAAACAATGGGCAGAATCCGCAAAAAGGAGAAAAGTGGATTCGAGCAGAAAATAGGATAGGTAACCCGAGCGATACGTATTTCTGCTGGTTGGCTTCATATGTGCATTCATTTCGGGCCTGATGAAGCCAACCAGCAGAAATACGTATCGCTCGGGTTACCTATCCTATTTTCTGCTCGAATTCACTTTCCTCCTTTTTGCGAATTTTGCCCATTATTTTCCTACTTGTTGTTATATATATATATATATATATATATATATTCTCTATCTAGATACAAATTAAAATTATTTATTATCCTTTAGGCAAGGCAAGACATGCATAGGATTCGTCAATTTGAAGATCTCAAAGACCTCAATAAAAAAAAATTACATGAAGAATTAGGAGTAAGAAAATTAGTTTCTCGTTGGATACCCCACCTGTTGACTGAATAGCAGAAAGCAGCCAGGGTTAATTGGTGTCAAAAAACGCTTGACCGTTTCAATTCCGGAAACTCAAAGAATGTGTACAGCATTGTTAGTGGTGATGAATCGTAGATTTACTGTTATGAACCAGAAAATAAACGACAGTCGGCTGTTTGGGTGTTCCAAGGTGAAGAAAAGCCAACAAAAGTCATCCGTTCTCGAAGTGTTTCGAAAAAGATGGTCATATTGCAACAATTCCTCTTAATGAGCAAAGAACTGTTACTGCGGATTGGTATACCACCATTTGTTTGCCAAAAGTCATCACCGAGCTTCGAAAAATCAACCCCGAAAGAAGATCATCCTCCACCAACACAATGCAAGCTCGCACACAGCCCAAAAATCAAGGCAGTATTTAACGGAAGAAAACGAATTATTGGAAAATCCTCCATATAGTCTTGATCTAAGCCCTAACGATTTTAAAAGTCATTTAAAACTACCTACCGTATTGTTTTCTTTCCATATGCAAAACTTAAAAGATATCCCTCATAACAAACTGTTTGGTGCCAGCTTTGCAAGAACTCCCCCTTTCAACAAAATGGGGCCACATGTCCTACAGCTAGGGTATCTATAGAGCTGCTGAAAAATGTCTTTCCCGGAAAACTCATTTCGAAAAGGGGGGATATTGAGTGGCCACCACGTAGCCCCGATCTTTCTCCATGCGATTATTTCCTATGGAGCTACCTCAAATCGGTGGTCTACGAGAATAATCCAACTAATTTAGAGCAGCTGAAGAGGAATATTGTTCAGGAAAGTAACAAAATACCGAGAACAACTTTTCAATGAGTTTTCCAAAAGCTGCAGCTTCGGTTTCAAGAGTGACAAGCAGCTGAAGGAAGTCATTTTAACAACATTATTTTTACGTCTTAAAAATTCCTATCTTTCTACTTTTTAAAAATACGTTCATTTTTCTTTTATATTGCGTAGTTATTTTTTAATTGAATATTGAAATTGCCAACACCTTTATGGCCCACCCTGTATAATATATAACGTAACTTTTGATTTTATTTTGTCCTAAAAAATACCGCATATAGAAAACTTCAGCTAAAATTGTTGCAATGTACGTTCTTTGCTTATTTTGGATCCGGTATGGCGTTTGCAATAAAGAAATATTTCAGTGGTATAAAATATTAGTCCACTGTGCAAAATTGTACGAGCTGTTGAGTGGCAGAAATCACAACGTAACTGTAAAATGTTGCTATATTTTAAAGCAGTAAAGCATGAAGTTTGGATATGTATGAATAAAAAAATAAAGTCGAATAAAACACTGAGAATAATTAGATTCTTTCTTGTTCAGTTGATCTCAGACCTCGCGTACTTTTGTACTTATGGCAACGCAGCAGCCAACCAACAAAGAAGTCGACAACCACGTATCTACGACAGTTGTTAGAAGCAGTGTACGATAATTTTTTACATGTGAAAGAATGCCTGAGGTACAATTAAAAAGTAGCTTTTGTCCATGTCGAGAATCAACATGTGGTCGATGCAACCGATTCTTCTATGTATAAAAGTTAATTGATGGTAATTAATGGTTCGGCTAATGAAGAATTATGTAATGAAGCGGTTCACATTTGGTCACCAGATCCTGACAAAAATGTAATGCAAAGATCACTTGTATTTCTTGGTCCCAGATCTTAAGATGCCGCAGGATTTGAAGCAACTTAACTTCATAAGTTCAAGGATCAATATGTTAATGTGAAAAATACTTACTATATAAACGATAATAACCGTGAATAACTTGATTAGTGATATTTTAAGCCATACCAAATATTAACGCTCATATTAAAGGTCCCAAAATGCATTGTGGACTTTCAAACTGTGTAAAATAGCCAATAAATATTATTATTCAGGAACGGTATAGTTTCCAAGTACCAAATTCGAGGTCTTTTAGTTTGTTGATTAAATTTAATTTTTAACGCTTCAGTGTTCTCCTGCCTTGTCAAGAACCAAGATACTTGGCAGAGTTTTCCTATGGTACGCGAACCTCGGAGGGGGGCCGCTCCGTTTTTTAGTACAAAAGATAGCCTGCGTTTTCGAATGATCGATTTTGATGACCCACCGACCCGTCCATTTCAACACCAAGCTCACCTCTTTCTTTGCAGCCTATAGTGCACCCAAAACAGGACTGGGTCACCTCCTTGGTCGTGTCGTCAGCATAGAGATAGACTTCACAGTTGCTGGGACAAGGATAAAAAGCGAATAAAGGATTGGTCCAAGAACGGAACCCTGAGGAACACCGGCTCTGATGGGCCGTGTTTTCGACAGAACATTACTAATTTTGATCTGAAATTTCCTACCTTCAATGAAGGGCTTCATGTTGCAGGAGTCAGAATGGGAACTCCTTTTGGATCGATTTATAGAGGATGTGTCACTCTTTGCCAAATGTTTTCGAGGCATCCAGAAGATACTCATATATTATCTTTCGGAGCAAGATGAAATGATTGCAGCAGCATAGGACAATGATAGCCACGAAGACATAAGATGTCTGCGATTTCCGATTTTCCTCGTGCTAAGCGCCCTAGTGTGGTTGGGGGTGAAGCTGCCAGACGGCAAAAAGACATATTTGATAGAAGAGTAATAGGAAAAAGACAGAGCTGATAAATAGGTGAGAGGACAAAAACAGATTTGATAAAAACCTTACTTCAAATTGTCTAAGGTGTTTAATATTTTCGATGTCGTCACATCATACACGCCAGATAAAACTACTTCTGGCATTAGGCATCTCAGCACTCATTATGTGCTTTCCGTAGACTGGCATACTCAAGACACATGCGCATGATAAATATGTCATTCCTCGCATCAGGCTTCGTTTCAAATGGTTTCTTTCAACTTTACAGAAATTTAAATTATTTCACTGACGAAAATTGGATAATATGTCTCGAAAAAGTACAACAACGTCGTTAGGTTCGCTCCGTATTCACGTTAAAAATAGTCCTCGTCTGGAACGTCTGCCTCTAAGAACAGTTTTTGAGAGAACCATTAGTCAGAGAGCTCAATGTAAATTGGGCAGAAAGTTTCGATTTTTACGAAAAAAAAATATAGTATTGAGTAAGAAATTACTGATTTGGGAAAACAAACAAGCAAATTCTGCTGGGTTATATATATATATATATATATATATACAGGATGTCCACAAAGTTGGGGTTTTCCTTTTCAGAAACAACTACCTTTAAAATAACAAAGGTAATGTGTAGTGAAACGAGGGCGACCAAGTAAAAAAAAATAAAGGAAAAAGTACTCACTCTCCAGTTGACGAGAAGGGCTAAGTACGTCTCTGCCCGAAATCATACCGCTCCAACAGAAAATGAAATCAGCTGATGCGCTACCGGGCAGACGAAGGCAAACAAGGAAGGCAAAATGTTGCGTAAAAAGTCTAGGTATTGCATACCGTCCAATCGATTTGGGAGAATAAATGGTCCAATGAGCATACCGTTCACCATGCCAGCCCAAACATTCACCGAAAATGTTTGTTGAAAATGTGCCGGACGGACAGCGTGCGGATTTTCTACTGACCAAACATGAGTGTTGCGAAAGTTATTCACCCCATTACGCGTGAACGTAGATTCGTCTGTCACCAATATGCACTTCAAAAAGTCCAGATTATTGTCATGTTGATGCAACAACCACTCACAAAACCGTACTCTTGCTGGAAAATCGTCAGGTTGAAGGGCTTGTACACGTTGGACGTGAAACGGATACAGCCCCTCTTCACGCAGCGTTTGCCACACTTTAGTTTTTGATACTTGCACTTCTCTAGCCACGTCTCTAGTGCCTGTTGAGGGGTTCTCGTCTACGCGATTACCTCTACACGCATGACCGTAACCGTCGGTTGAAGGTTGCATACTGACCTGACACACTGACCCCGACCCAGTTCTGTCGTCGGGTTGAGCTAGTGTCCTAGTAGCAATTGGGGGTGTCGCGAGTCGCGGCTACAGGACGGTATTAAGATATTTTTGATGTAGCAGAGCCCTTCATCTCGGTTCCCTCAAGACATTGGTGTATATGGTACTAAGAAAAATTGCTTATGTTTTCAAGATCTACACGTCGTGTAAAGGAAAACCCCAACTTTGCGGACACCCTGTATATATACAGTAAGTAGATACACATGCCCATACATCCGGATACGGGTGTAACCTGAGAAAACGAAGATGAAGAGGGAAAAAAACGACACCCGAAGTCTACAACAAGAGCCAACCTACACATTGTTGTATAAAATGGCTCGAATTTTCAAGAAGACATCTAACCACAACCACGCGGCCGGTTTATTTCTTTCCGACGGACCCTGTATAAGTTGTGGAATTTGCTGTAGTATATATTCTGGCCTATATAATTTTGCTTGCCTTGATTTCTTCGTATAAAGTATTAAGCGAGCTCTCGTACTATAAGTAGTCTGTACAACGAGAACATTTCATTACGGTATATTTTTAGAAGTAGCTGGCTCAAAAGGAAATCTTGTCTCGATTCAATTAAACTTTTCATTAAATATATTTTCTAACTGGACCGGATTATATCTGCTCGGCGACGCATTCTGATTAAAAAGGGACTTGGGGCATTACGACCAGGATAATTAAAATTGAAAAGCTTTTTGATGCGATTACGGAAATGCAGCTTGGATAACTCTTACATTCTTCTGGAAAATTAGCCCTAAGAGCAGTTATTTAACTAATTTAGTTTCACGCATAAAAAACTTACACATACGTTTTTATATATGTACATAGTCACTTAAGCTACAGTCCATAAAATTGAAATTTAAAACCTTCTATTGAAATCCGTCATTTTGATTTTATAAGATACATATACTAAGTGACATATAAATCCGAACACCCAGTTTAAATGGTTTTATTTTAATAAAAGTTGGTGAATGTATTTGTCTTACTGTAAATAACAAGTGAAACAATTTTCAGCCTTATCAGTTGGACATTCCGGTTTTTATACTGCTTTTTTTTAATTCACTAACGCTCTAAAAATGAATATTTCAGCCGTAGTAAAGAATCAACGTTGGCGGATTTTGGTTCTTGACATCCTTTACGATCGGTTACGATGCCTAGAGTACGGAGACCTGTACGATTTCGTCAACTTAGTGAGTTTGATAGGGGCCGTATAGTGGGACTTCGGGAAGCTGGACTTTCTTTTCGGGCAATTGCAGTTAGAGTGCAAAGAAGTGTAGACACTGTGGTTAGGTGTTGTCAGGCATGGCTTCGAGAAGGCCGTACGCAAAGAGCAAGGGGCACTGGACGCCGCCGTAGAACAACCTACCGTGAAGATCGCCGCATAAGATTATTGGCCTTAAGGGACCGTTTCTCCACTACCAGGTCCATTGCAAATGAATGGTTTGCCGAACACGGAAGACCTATTGGCATGCGAAGTGTTTACCGACGAATGAGAAGTTTCGGCTTGTTTTCATACCGGCCACACTGGGTCCTCCCTTTAACTCGAGAACACCGACGTAATCGCCTTGAGTGGTGCAGACAACGGTCACTCTGGGATCAGGAATGGAACAGTATTGTCTTTAGTGACGAGTCTCGATTTTGTTTAGGCATGCACGATGGTCGTGCCAGGGTTAGAAGGCGACGTGGTGAAAGGAGGAATCCACAGTTTTTTGTTGAAAGACATGTTCATCACACTGTTGGAGTTATGGTTTGGGGTGCTATAGCTTATGGTTCCAGGTCACCTTTGATCTTCATCAGAGGTAACATGAACGCGCAGCGTTATATCCACGAAGTTCTAGAACCCCATCTTTTACCCTATCTTGACACCCTGGCAGATCCAACTTTCCAACAACATAATGCCCGACCACATGTTGCAAGAGTCACAATAGACTTCTTTCAACATAATGATGTCACATTGTTACCATGGCCACCAAGATCTCCCGGCTTATCCCCAATTGAGCACGTGTAGAATATGATGGGTAGGAGATTGCTCAATTTGCAACGTCCTCCTCAGACTCTAGAAGCACTTCGAGAGGAGTTGGTGGTTGCCTGGAATGAGATACCACAGGATGACATTGACCACCTGATCAGAAGCATGCCTAGGCGCGTTGGAGAATGCGTAGCACATCAGGGTGCATCCACACATTATTAAAGGTCAAAGGGCTTTAAAGCAGTGCAATCATTTTGAAATTTTTATCATTTACTTATTATGCTTCAATAAGTACGAGTACTTATACAAAAGTTTATTAAAATAAAACCATTTAAACTGGGTGTTCGGATTTATATGTCACTTAGTATACTTAGCCGCGCGCGAAAAACATAACCCTCCTTCTGAGGCAGTCGGGTAAAAAATCGAATGTTCAGCAAATTCAGCTTCTGCTTGGAGATGGCAGCCAGCGTCTCCATATTCCCGCTACTGCTGGTCGGATACGGCTTTGTTTTTCAGTCTCTTAAATAAACCAAATCGTCTTAGTCCAAAGAAAGCGATATGTTTCTGTACATCTTGATGCAGGAAACAATATGAAAAACTTCGTGTCAGGTATGTTAGACGTTTCGGTTGGAGTCCCCAGGGTTCTATTCTTGGACCCATCTTTTTCCTGTTATATTTTAATCATTTTACAGCACATACTGATGACGTTTCTGTCATAAACTCAAGTAATTCAGATTCTGAAAAACAAATGTAACGACTTGATATGGAATATCACTACGAGGTCTAACCACTATATTTTATTATAATACTCACAAAGCTAATTTTGACAATTTGTAACTAATCAACAATTTATTTGTTTCCAAGAGTTGATGCGATAGTTTAGGGAATTAAGAAGTTCCATAAAAGGCGTGCTAATAAACGAATAAATAGCCGTAAAAACCCTTATGTGTAGTATCAAAAAAAAGCTTATAAAAAATAGAATCCAAACTTGCACAAATGTATAGGGTGATGCATTTGAAATGTTTGAGAAAAACTACAATTTGCGTTTATGACCACCCTGTATGAGCAAAAAAAAAATTCTAAAAAGTAACAAATAAGATAAAAGCTGAAGTGTGTAAGTTTTTTTTATACAAAATTCAGTACTCCAAATTTCAAAATGGCGGACTGGGGGGTTGCCAAATTGGGTGGTTTTTCTAGACAAAGCACCTTATATCTCAGTAGCTAATTACCAAAAACCCATAGCATGTTATATCAATTTTCTTGTTTTGAATTGGTTTATTCAAATATGTAATAAAATTTGAGGCATTCCATTTGAAAAATCACAACTTTGATATGTAAGTCGAAATTGGGACATCCTGTATAATGGCCAATATTTAAGCAATGTGCCGTTAAATGTCATGTATATCATCCCATAAATAGATTTTCCCAAAATGTATTTGTTTATGAGTAATAATCCGTCCACGCATGGATGGGCCACCCTGTATATGTAAGCTCTAGCAAATCAAAAGCAATAAAATTGGTCTCCTTCTCTCTAATAAATTACCTAGCCACATCAAGTCGATTAAAAATTATAACAAATTGAAGTTACATTTAAAGCAATTTCTGATACATTTTAATACGGTCTCTATATCAAATCAAGGAATCCTCCTCAACGATATCAAGTTCACAGTTTCTACTTCGTTCCTGAAAAGTTCCATCAATAATTCAGCAAGTAAATAGACCATATATTGAGCTCCTTCTCTTCTCTAAAACCCGTAATCAGCACCTAAAAATCCTTCTTAACGACTTTGATGTTCGTAGAACCCCAGCTCCTACTTGTCACGTAGTCCCACAACCGCTGAACGGTGTCCATCAATAATTCGGCAAGTAGGCCATTTGTGAGGCGCTAACAGAGCTCGGTGCGGTCCATTTCGCAGACGCGAGGACCGGCGGGACCGACCAGCGCGTTCGAAACTGACCCGTTACCCCGTTATGTGTAGGACCCGTCACGATTACCGATCACAGCTCTGCACCGTACCTAACACAAAGAGATGACAAAAGACGAGCTGCATGCTCCATGGGTTTCATAGTACGAGCCAATGTAGAAAAACAGCTAAGCATACGAAATCTTTCTATAAGGTTCACAAGACTGATTAATATCATTCAACACGACCGCCCTTAAGCCCGTTTATGTCATACATTCGATTACTTCTCTGGGTATTTGTTCCCAGGTTACTCTTTCAGTAGAGTCACATACAGGGTTTGTCCGGAAAGTAATAGGACTGAGTTGATTTAAAAAAATTTATTGAGCCAATCGCTACAATTCTTTAAAAACTTTCAAAATAGGCTCCTTCTGCGTCGATGCAGCGCTGCCAGCGAGATTCCCAAGCATTGAAGGCGTCACGTAAGGCATTCTTAAATTCATGATCGTTGTAAGCCATATTTATAAAGATGATTTGATCATATATCATCTATATCAAACGCAAAGGCTAATCTGAGATTCAGTACTGTTAATATCGATTTTTTGGGTAACAGTAGACTAGAATTATTGTGTTGTAAATGTAGAATCAATTCCGGAAGCCTGCTTGTTGCGGTACTTTACAGACCTCCTCACTGTTCTATCAATGATAGTATAAACCACATAGACAACCTTGTTTCTTTCTTTATACCTCAATATGATGACATTATTCTTTTTGGAGACATGAATATTGATATGTTCGATACCACTAATGTATTCAGCAGTTGCCTTGATTTTTATGGCACATTTCCTCTGCGCGAAATCACGCGATCACCAAAGAAGGACTGCAATTGATGGATATTGACGTTGGTTGTGTGGCATGTTGCACCGTCTTGTTGGAAATAAACATCGTCCATATCCATTCCTTCAAGTTGCGGCAAAAAATAGTCCTCTATCATCACGTGATATCGCTCAGAATTGACGCAGCCGCATTTTCGAAAAAGTAAGGTCCGATGATGCCTTTTGACCACAATGCACACCACACAGTCACTTTTTGAGGATGCATCGGCTGCTCTTGATACTCACGGGGATTTTCGTTCGCCCAGATGCGGCAGTTTTGCTTGTTTACCGTCCCATTCAAAGTGAAATGCGCTTCGTCGCTGAACATGATTTTTGATGAAAAATTGTCATCAATTTGGCGGTGTTCAAGGAGCCAATCTGAGAACGTTCGGCGCGAAAAATGGTCGGCCCGACGCAGCTCTTGCGTCAATTGGATCTTGTAGGCGTGTACATTCAAATCCTTGTGGAGAATGCGGAGCAAACTGGTTCGCGAAATGCCCAATTCTTGGGATCGACGCGTTGTTGATTGTTTCGGATCGTCTCTCACACTCTCCTTCACAACAGCAATATTTTCCGGTGTGCGAACGCTCCTTGGCCGGCCAGAGCCTGGCAGATTTGCCACAGAACCTGTTGCCTCGAATTTACGCACCACACGACCGACGGTTGTTTCGTTTGGGCGGTTGTTGCGACCGAAATGTTCACGAAGCGCGCGAAACGTGTTTTTTATTTTTGCACCATTTTTGTAGTGCTCTTGAATAACTTTAATGCGGTCTCCAATCGAATACGACTCCATAGCGATCAATGGTAAACATTCAACTAACAAAATGACATGTCGGTGACAGAAAACAAAGATGGCGTCTATGTCAAATTGACGTTTACTTTCCTGCGTCCCTATTGGACAACCCGATATTTCGAACTTCGCTCAAGCCAACAGACACCATGATGGTTTCTAAAAACAAAGAGCAACTGCAGATCTCGTATACTACCTCACAAATCTGTCATTACTTGGATGTAACTAAAGCTATTCACATCTAAGACATGATAGCGCTTCACTGATCTCTTTGTCACATAATTCACCTCGTTTCGAGCCTGTAGCACTGGAATATGTTTCAACATTTATAATGGCTGTTGGGAATAGCTGGGATTAAACCTAGAAAATATTGCTTAACATACAACCTGCTGTCATTGTAAACAGCTCAGATCGTGTCATCCAACGTAGCAAAATTAGTGTTTTCATCATTGCAATCATGAGGCAAGTGGTAGCTAAATCGCCTTGGCTATGAAATGATGTTCAAGATCAGCAAATTCATGGATTTATTAGAAAGGAACGGGGAATAACCGGGTGAGTCGGCCAGCAAGATGAATAATGTAAATAAACATCGGTTACCGTTCTCTTTCCCATACACGGATTCTTGCTTTGAGTAACGATTGAAATTTTGTATTAACTTGATATACCACATTATGTAACGGATAATTGTAATGCTTTATTAAAGAAAATATTAGAAATTACCTATCCATTTCCCATCTGGCATAGGTGCGGAATCACACTGCATATATGGGAGACCACCCCGAAGCTGAAAATATTGGCAAAGGCCAAAAAGTACATTAAGGGCTGATTGCACCATTTGACAAACCATTATTCTACACCAATAGGGTACGAGTACTAAACAGTCCCTCAAATATACCCAATCAGCCTCAAGATCTGCCCGTCAAATGTTTGGCAGCAAATAGCATCAAAGTATTCAAAACAAAACACTGTAAAATATGAAGTGACAGCTTGCCATTGAAATGTTTTCAGTTTATTAAATATTATGAAATTATATAAAACTGAGCCACAATTTAAAAAAAAATGCTTGATGGCTGAGTAAAATCCATTTTTTTCAGTTTAGCTGAAGGTTTCTCCATGTTTATTGCAACTTTTGTAATCCATATGTGATTATATTAACTCATCACCTACTGGGTGTTCATAGTTTATCCTACCTTTGCAAACTTGCACTTCCAAATTCTTACATGAAAAAGCATTTTCCCTCAAATTTTTGTTAGGTGTTGCGTTTCAACACATTCATACACTCCTTTCCAATTCCTCAACGACATTTTGACACCACTGGTCCGAAACTGTTCAAGATTTTATTCATACATTCAATTGCAGTTGCAGTTTTTTTATTTTGATTTCAGTGTACAATCAGTCGCACCATCGGTGATAGTACATGATACACTCAACATAACCACGTATTTCGGGGTTAGTGCAGATTTAACTGTACACGACAGTGTAATATGTAATTCTGCTCAAGGAAGATCTTGTTTTTATTCCGAAAATCCATTTTTTAGAAATAACACAACAAGCTCAAAACAACAAGTGACAAGGACCACAAAACAAAGACTACAGTAACGTTGGAAAATAGACCAAAGAACAATTGACATTTGAAATTAGTGTCACACAATGTTAGTGATGGGAGGATACATTCGCAATCAGTGGAATGCACTGGAACGGTTAAAAGATATGCATTGAATCGTTTTTACGTTATCTCGACTGACAAACTGGAATATCTGCTCTGTTTCGGCACATATATTTTTTGTGGTATTGTTGCATAAAGTAGTTTGTTCACGAACCAGTTCCTAGAACTTAATGCAACTTAATGCAAATCACTAATTGAAGTAATCGAAGGAGGGACAAATTGTCATTTCATCGCCTAGTGATGAGAGAATCGAAAGCCCGAGATTCGCTTTGCTTCTGTGGCTCAGAGATATAGTGTTCTCTTCTGATAAAATTAGCTCAGTTTTTGTGTTTAAAATACTCTCGACCTTAGTTAATACCTTTGATCCTGAAGTTGATCCCAAAACAACATTAAACAACTCTCATGTCGTGTCGCGTGCAGTAATCTGTCAATGAAGCATATTTTTCGTTCCTTTGTCCTTTTCCGTGTTACTATGATGAATCATCGAAAAGAATAATAGTAAACCACGAGCAAATAGCACGGCTGCATTCAAAGATGGAAATCGAGGCAGACAGTAGACAACACCAGCCCGAGTTGCTTCAAGTTCTGTATGTTTCTACACTGAGTGAAACACTAGTTCAAAATGCGCACCAAAAAAATATAAATATATAAATTGGTTCTGTTATAAGAATTTGGAATATGCACCTGTCCAACACTGGTTTCACTGAAAGAAAACGCGATTGAACAGCTTGGTAATATTTAACAGTTTAGACCACACATGGCTGATTTCAGTAGCTTCTATTTTGGCCACTTTCTCAGTTATAATCTCATCTTACTTCAAGTTGCCTCACATGTCAGAGAATTTCCACTTTCCCCCGCGCCCCTGTGGTTCTCGATACTTGCTTCCAGAAGATTTTTGAATCGCTTGGCTGTTGGCTACGTTTATATATTTTCTGGAGATTTTCAAATCTTTCAAAGATTTTTCAGACCTTTGGATGTTCTAGAAATTCATCGATGTCAATAAAACATTTTCATACAACACTTAAGCCTGTCAGATGGAATTCTTATTTGACTGTGCCTTAGTTCCTTTTGGTACCTAAGGAAAATCACTTTCTCCACTTGCAGTGTGCTGAGTCATTCAGTTATTTTCATGCACCGATCAGTATAAATAAAATGTCCCATCACTATCCTAGTCGCGACTGAGTCACGTGACATCTGGACACAACAACACTGTTGCTAGACTTAGCAATTTTCTGCATTTTCTCTCGACTTGTCCGCTGACTATCACCAGCATTTTTGGCTACATTGATAATTCCATTAAAGTTCGCCTTTTTTACAGCGGATCGAACAATCTACAAAAGATGCTTATAATCATAATACCTAGTCAATTTTCATGAAAAATCCGCTGTATGTAGGTATATAAGAGCTTTCTTATATTGTTTCATCAATTTGATGATACAACACATTTGCCAAAGATGATCATAATCAGGATAGTAAACTATGACGAAGGTCCATTGTATGTAAGAATTTTCAAATAATTCATTTGCAATTTGACAACAGACCGTTATGCTGTTCACACTTTTCAAATGTTCTTCAAGAAGTGTTATCAGTCTAGCTCCAACTGTCATAAGTACTACGTTTGTGTTCCTACTTTAAATTCAAAACCCACAAATGTAAAAGATTCATGTCGCACTCTCTACCACGGAACGTGATCGTCGTTAGACTTGGCAACCCTGCGAATGACAGATATATATCCGCGCCAGTCAAAAAGACAATCAAACAATAAACATTACTAGTTTTTATGATTTTTGGACTTAAAAGACATTATTTGTGAGACATTTTTCATAATTTTTTGTCTATGTCCATAGTACTTGTATTACATATCAGGGAGATGTAGGGATTGACACGTCTTAAACATCTTATCTGTGTTTTAGGATGGAGATGACATAATGTTTTTATTGCTTTGAAGAAATTCAGTCACCCATAAATTAATAAATGATTACTATTATGATGTAAAGGAAGATGAGGAATTGGATGGAATGTATTCTATATTCTTGCAAAATACAGACAAATCCACACTATTCAACAGGCATGTATGATAACACTCAGTATATTGAGCTTGAAAAATTGGAGACTGCCATGAACTAACAAACGTCCAAGCCTGCTGCCAAATTTAACAGCTAGAAAATCGACCTATTATTTCTCCCATTCCCATTCGCTGAGGGGATAACGGATTGTCAAATGTAAACCTATAACATATATATCAAAACACATGAAAGTTGTCCTGTTTTTTCTGTACAAAAGCATCATGTTGGAATCAAAAAGTCGTCTTGTTGATAATACAGTCGAATTTTCACGATTTTATTCAATATTTTAATAGAAATCACTGATATTCAGAGACACTTGACAGCTTCTATCGAATTGCCTTTCGATAAGGTATTTTCCCATTGGTCCATAATAATAATGTTGGTGAAATTGGCCCTAAGTTCTGCGTTTCGTTTGTAATTAACCTATTTAATATCCGATTTTTTTTGAGGTGACACCTGACTCCTGAATTCAAAACTGCTCGTCCTTGTATGTCAGATCGGGTTTACGAGAATGGCATGCCTGACCTGGATACTTCCTCCGCACTCCTCAAAAGATAAGAGAACACATTCAATTAACTCCCGCATGAGGAAAATCGCCAACAGCGCTCTTTCTCCAGACTCCACAGCTATCCGCCAGTCGATGGAAATTCGAAATTTAAATACAACGGCTGTAACTGCAGTTTCAAATTAGATTCGACAGTGAAAGCTGAGATGTTATCCTGTAAAGTGTAAAGTGGAAGACTGACAATGACCCGGAGTCAGTTGGCCAAACTTGGTTTTCGCAGACAGCATTTATCGAGTTCTGTTAATGTAACAAGAAAATTTTTGAATATTCAGAAACAAATAGAAAAAACATATTATACAGGGGGTACTGAACTTGCTACTTTCCTTTAAAAAAAAACTACGTTTGAAACAACAAACCAAATGTGTGGTAAAATAACATAGAGAACGCAAAAAATTGAAGAAAAATTTGACGAACTGTCCTGTCGCATGTTTTGTTCAAAAACATAAGCTTGCTAACTTCTTCCTAAAGCAACAATCAAGCCACCTAGGTCTTCTATATGTCCACCTCGAGGGCCGAGATAGATCGTTTTTCGCTTTTTTCCTGAATTACATACAATTGCGCATGAATATCGTTATAACTTTTTTGTTTCTAGAGATAATGACACAAAATAATGTGTAGCATATAGTTGGAAATGCAATAAATCACAGAAGTTTTGAAAGTAAAACAAGGTTTCAAAAAAGGTATAGTTTTTTTTTATAATAGAATTTCGAATTTGAAATTATTTATACAGGGTGTCCCAGAAGTCGACGTCAAGCCGAAACCGGGTGATAGGCAAAGTCATAACAGCTATCAGAAAAATATTTAAAAAATTTTTATGTATGCGTTTTGAAAAAGATATAGAAATTTCACACCCTACGGCAGTCTGTCAACTCCTGTTACTACAAATATTAACTTTTTTTGGATTTTATTTTCAAAATGTAATGATGAATAATGCATCTTCAAACTGGTGTCTCAACCTTACTGCCAACTTTTCTCGTTCAGGACAAATTGCCACTTATTTCCCAACCAAGTATTCCAAAGTAAAACTTTGCTCAACTTTAACTGGCTGTACTGGAAAAAATGTACTACGAGAGTTTGGCAAGTAACCTTAAAAGTTGGCGCATTTAATAACGATTCCAAAATGGTATAACATTCAGAAGATTACTCGTTAACTTATGCACAATTTTTATTTGAAAAAAAACTGATGAAAATTTTTCAAAATTTCCTAATTAAAAATTAAAAATTAAAAACGCACAAGGACCCTTAAGGATAACTGTTTGCACAACAGTGGGCGTCAAAATGCTGCTGATGATGATTTACCTTTACAGCAAATGCTCAAACTGTTTTCCTTCAGCCGCAATACACGCTCGACATCTTCTTAAAAAAGATCGGGTTATTAAACGAGCGAATCCACGGTTATTAACAAACTCAGCTGCTTCCAATAGTCTTTGCCGTAGCTCAGCTACATTTTGAATCGGCTTGAAATACACTTTTTCTTTTACAGTTCCCCAGTAAAAAAATCTAAAGGATTCAAATCAGGTGATCGGGCTGGCCACGGTATTGTACCAGACCGCCTTATCCATCTGCCTGGAAAGTTTTGATCGAGATACTCTCTCACTGAGAGTGCATAGTGCGCTGGGCAGCCATCATGCTGAAACCACATGTCCCTGTAAATACTCAGTGGCACGTCCTCCAATAAATTTTGTACATGATTTTTCAAAAAATCCAAATAAACTTCAGCAGTCAAAGTCTCTGGGAACTCAAACGGACCGATTATTTTACCATTTAAAATTCCTGTCCAATGGTTTATCTTGAAGCGATATTAAGATTTATCTTCTGTCATCAAATGTGGGTTTGCTACGTGCCACTCGTGTAAGTTATGCAGGTTCATGTACCATCTTTCTTAAATGTGGTCTCATCCGACCATAAAATTTTTTCAAAGAACTGTGTCTTTCTAACATTGTGCGACAAAAAGCAACTCGGGGCTCATAATCCCGGGGCAGGAGAGGTTGAACACGCTGTATGTGGTATGGATGAAGCACATCACTTACTTGCGATTGCACACTTTGATACCGATCAGTACTCCCTCGTTTACTGCGCATCTTTACATGTTCGTGCTTGTTGATTTCGTACTGTTACTAATTTTGGATTCGTGAACTGGACTGTTGATCGCTTGTGATTTGGATTTGGACTGTTTAACTGCTCTTCAAAACAACATTTGCTTTCCTTGGACTATCTTTGATAGTGTGATTGTGCAATGCCGCTATGTCCGTGTACACCGTACAAGAATATGCTAACATGCACCTCATTTATGGGGAATGCAGATGCAACGCTAGTGCTGCAGCGAGACTTTACTGTGAGAGGTACCCGAATGCAGCTCGTCATCCAGATCATCGAGTGTTCACAAATGTGCACCGCTTACTGTTCTCAGAGGGCCAACTACCAAACCCAATCACACGGTGAGGGAAGATCTTTCCTTCCTTATGAAGACGTGGTGCTAGGAGCTTTCGAAGAAGACCCGAGTACTTCAGTGCGTGCAATAGAACTAAAAACAGATGTGCCCAAAAGTACGGCCCATAGAATCTTGCAAAAAAACGTGCTCCATCCATACCACGTACAGCGTGTTCAAGCTCTTCTGCCCCGGGATTATGAGCCCCGAGTTGCTTCTTGTCGCACAATTTTAGAAAGACACAGGGAAGATCCACGGTTCTTTGAAAAAATTTTATGGTCAGATGAGACCACATTTAAGAAAGACGGGTACATGAACCTGCATAACTTACACGAGTGGCACGTAGCAAACCCACATTTGATGAGAGAAGATAAATCTCAATATCGCTTCAAGATAAACCATAGGACAGGAATTTTAAATGGTAAAATAATCGGTCCGTGTGAGTTCCCAGAGACTTTGACTGTTGAGGCTTATTTAGGTTTTTTTGCAAAATCATTTAGAAAATTTATTGGAGGAGATGCCACTGAGTATTTACACGGTCATGTGGTTTCAGCATGATGGCTGCCCAGCGCACTACGCACTCTCAGTGAGAGAGTATCTCGATCAAAACTTTCCAGGCAGATGGATAAGGCGGTCTGGTACAATAACGTGGCCAGCCCGATCACCAGATTTGAATCCGTTAGATTTTTTTTACTGGGGAACTGTAAAAGAAAAAGTGTATTTCAAGCTGATTCAAAATGTAGCTGAGCTACGGCAAAAACTATTGGAAGCAGCTGAGTTTGTTAATAACCGTGGATTCGCTCGTTTAATAACCCGATCTTTTTTAAGAAGATGTCGAGCGTGTATTGCGGCTGAAGGAAAACAGTTTGAGCATTTGCTGTAAAGGTAAATCATCATGACGCCTACTGTTGTGCAAACAGTTATCCTTAAGGGTCCTTGTGCGTTTTCATAATCGCTGTTTAATTAGGAAATTTTGAAAAATTTTCATCAGTTTTTCTTCAAATAAAAATTGTGCATAAGTTAACGAGTAATCTTCTAAGTGTTATACCATTTTGGAATCCTTATTAAATGTGCCAACTTTTAGGGTTACTTGCCAAACTCTCGTAGTAAATTTTTTTCCAGTACAACCAGTTAAAGTTGAGCAAAGTTTTACTTTGGAATACTTGGTTGGGAAATCAGTGGCAATTTTTCCTGAACGAGGAAAGTCGGCAGTAAGGTTGAGACACCAGTTTGAAGATGCATTATTCATCATTACATTGTAAAAATAAAATCCAAAAAAAGTTAATATTTGTAGTAACAGGAGTTGACAGACTGCCGTAGGGTGTGAAATTTCTATATTTTTTTCAAAGACCTATAATTTTCAAAACACATAAAATTTGTTTAAATATGTTTCTGATAGCTGTTATGACTTTGCCTATCACTCTGTTTCGGCTTGACGTCGACTTCTGGGACACCATGTATACTCCATGTGATTGTACGACTTTGGAAGGTCATAAATGATTTGTTTGAGAAGATTTGCACGATCTGTTTAGCTGATCCGATTGAGTATACATTACAGAGCAGACTCACGGTTATTCCGTGTCATTATCTGTATAAACAAAAAAGTTATAACGATATTTATGCGGAATTGTAGATAATTCAGCAAAAAACGAAAAACGATCATACCTCGATAAACGTAGCCCTTAGAGCATTGCGGTTTAATCTAAAATCATCAAATAGCGTCCCCAATCGCCCAAAAAATTTTGTTGGTTCATACACCAAACACTCCATATAAATTCTATGTATTGTAATTTCGTTTATACAGTGAAGTATCAAAAAAATGTTATCCACTGATTACAATTAGCAATTACACTTTTCTCCTGAAGCTACTGACGAACCAAACCACATAGTATGTTACAGCAATAATCTTCTATTGGAAGCATCTATCCGAAAATGTAATAAATTATGGAACATTCTAACAAAAAAATTGCAGCGGAATAAAAAATCTGCCACCTGAAATGTTGAATAAAGCCACCAATAAGGATCAGGTATATCATATGCGACATCAGCGAACGTTTTTGGAACTCAAAATGATTATCCAAGAACATATCTTCAGCCTTTAATATTTATGTAATTTAAAGCCTAAAATGATCACTTCAAACAGGTAATTAACTAACGCCTATCTGCTATCAGTTGTTCACAGCTGCGGTTCAATCTAAACTTCGTAGTCGATTGGGAAATAGAAGGCATTTGATATAAATCGCTGATTTAAATCAAATGATTTGAATCAATAAACCTTGTCTAAGCTATTAATACATTTGTCAAACTGTAATGGATCGCATAAAACAAAAGGAAAAGAAACGCAAGCGCACCTGTACAGAGGATTTGTACAACCACAGTTTCCACTAAATGGCACCTGCAAAGATCTCGTTACATAAGGTGTTGCCATTTCAAAGACGTACGACTTCAACGTGCTAACTGCGTATTAGGAAATATTCCCGGCTTTCTATAAATGATCAAACGGCTGCGAAAGATAAAACGTATTTATTTCCGCAAATATCGAATGGCAACGTTACTAAAGAGTATCTTTTTTCAATCTTGATTTATATTTTCTTCAGCTACGTTACACAGTTTTGCTGCAATCAAGGTATACAGAATACTATCAGATAGTAAGGTCACTCAGGGCCAAATCCAGTTCTTGCCGCCACCATATTGGATTTAGTATGACGTCACTTTGTTTATAATGTTTCTCTCATCGAGTCCTTTCATTTGATAAAAAAAGGTCTGATTCCAGAGAACGTTGCCGGTACACGACTTGAGCAGTTGGAGGATGAAAACTCTTTTCCTCTGGTGACCATTGGTAGACTATCGGTTTGGTTGTCATAGTTTTTAGATGTTTCAGTTATTGTATAGACATGCGCGACCTCATTCAACTTCCAGTATTATTGATTTTGAATAATACTGCTTTCTTTAGCTTCGATAAAGTATGAAAATAACAACGGCAAAATAAATACAGTCACAAATATGCATTCCTCCCTCACACAAAACCTTCAGCTCTCTGTGATCTTTGGGGTTCGGTATACATTTTCTTTCAGAATACAGAACATTTCGTTTTCTGTGTTTATTCTGAAATTTTATATCCACCCAATAATGTTTTCTTTGTAGTTACAAGTTCAGTCGCTTTACTTTATTCTTGCTTATTGTATTCACGTCAAAGTTTAGCGTGAGGAGTTGACATTCAAGCATATACGAGGTGTGTGCAGAGGCAATTCACATCACTATTGGAGCTGGGCTAAATTATTGTTTTTTAGTGATTTGGTTCCATAGTGTTAGTCCGGTCCGAAATATACTAAGTGACATATAAATCCGAACACCCAGCCTAAATGGTTTTATTTTAATAAAAGTTGGTGAATGTATTTATCTTACTGTAAATAACAAGTGAAAAAATTTTCAGCCTTATCAGTTGGACATTCCGGTTTTTATACTGCTTTTTTTTAATTCACTAACGCTCTAAAAATGAATATTTCAGCCGCAGTAAAGAATCAACGTTGGCGGATTTTGGTTCTTGACATCCTTTTCGATCGGTTACGATGCCTAGAGTACGGAGACCTGTACGATTTCGTCAACTTAGTGAGTTTGATAGGGGCCGTATAGTGGGACTTCGGGAAGCTGGACTTTCTTTTCGGGCAATTGCAGTTAGAGTGCAAAGAAGTGTAGACACTGTGGTTAGGTGTTGTCAGGCATGGCTTCGAGAAGGCCTTACGCAAAGAGCAAAGGGCACTGGACGCCGCCGTAGAACAACAGACCGTGAAGATCGCCGCCCAAGATTATTGACCTTAAGGGACCGTTTCTCCACTACCAGGTCCATTGCAAATGAATGGTTTGCAGAACACGGAAGACCTATTGGCATGCGAAGTGTTTACCGACGAATGAGAAGTTTTGGCTTGTTTTCATACCGGCCACACTGGGTCCTCCCTTTAACTCGAGAACACCGACGTAATCGCCTTGAGTGGTGCAGACAACGGTCACTCTGGGATCAGGAATGGAACAGTATTGTCTTTAGTGACGAGTCTCGATTTTGTCTAGGCATGCATGATGGTCGTGCCAGGGTTTGAAGGCGACGTGGTGAAAGGAGGAATCCACAGTTTTTTGTTGACGGACATGTTCATCACACTGTTGGAGTTATGGTTTGGGGTGCTATAGCTTATGGTTCCAGGTCACCTTTAATCTTCATCAGAGGTAACATGAACGCGCAGCGTTATATCCACGAAGTTCTAGAACCCCATCTTTTACCCTAACTTGACACCCTGGCAGATCCAACTTTCCAACAAGATAATGCCCGACCACATGTTGCAAGAGTCACAACAGACTTCTTTCAACATAATGATGTCACATTGTTACCATGGCCACCAAGATCTCCCGACTTATCCCCAATTGAGCACGTGTGGGATATGATGGGTAGGAGATTGCTCAATTTGCAACGTCCTCCTCAGACTCTAGAAGCACTTCGAGAGGAGTTGGTGGTTGCCTGGAATGAGATACCACAGGAGGACATTGACCACCTGATCAGAAGCATGCCTAGGCGCGTTGGAGAATGCGTAGCACATCAGGGTGCATCCACACATTATTGAAGGTCAAAGGGCTTTAAAGCAGTGCAATCATTTTGAAATTTTTATCATTTACTTATTATGCTTCATTAAGTACTTATACAAAATTTTAGTAAAATAAAACCATTTAAACTGGGTGTTCGGATTTATATGTCACTTAGTATATCAAAGATTTTCCCGCACATTGCTCTTGAAACTTGGAGAAACATCAAACGGACATGTCGCGTTCAGGTCGAACTTGTACGCGATCCGTGGGAACTGCAGATTCAACCTACTTGACGCCATTTGTTTTTGTTGTCATTATTTATCTAGGAAGAGAAATGATACTTTCCAATAGGGGGTTGCGGTCAAAAATTGATTCTGAGCCGTCATCAGCAATGACTTGGAAAAGGGTGCTTTAAAATAGATCGATAAACATAAATGTCTTATTGATATAGACCGAAAAATACGCGAATAATTTAAGTTGTAGAAAATACCAACAATAAATAGACGCGGACTTGGTAACCATCTTTTCAGCGTTAGGCCGTGGTACTCAATGTAACCCCTTATGCCAGGCTCTCTCCTTGACATAACATAAACAAAACCGATGCAGCTCCAATGCACCGAGATATCCTGACCATAATCGTTAATATTTATTACCTCTTCATAGGCGGAGGTGTCGGTAACATCAGCGATTCCTTGAAGACAAAGATTGTCCCAACAACACAATATCGACGAACAGTAACAAAGGGAGAAAAATACTAAATGATCACTTGCTGAGTACCAAAATAAGAAACGATTTACATTCTAGATCGCTAATCGAAATCCGACTCTATTATAAAAATTTACCTTGGTATGCACCCGCAGTCATCCTTTCCCCTTTTAAAGTAGTGCCGACGACCGTGTAGGCCCAGCCCACCCTCGTTTCCTTTTCAGCCCCCCGGTACCTCAGCAGATGGTGCTCGTGATTGTAGAAGCCCCGTTAAGAATGCGCAAATTAACAAAACTTTAACAACTACGAATTTCAGGCATGCTGAACCATTTGTACGGCTGTTAGGGTAGACGCCACTGTCTCCTCAACAAGTGCCCTCGTCCCCTCAAGGTCACACGACACTTTTTATTACCTGCTCTTTCCTATAGATAAAACAGATACCACTTAATGACATAATCAATAATATTTATTACCCCATCATAGGCAAAGGTGTCGATAACATCAGCCATTAGTGGATGTGAAAGATTGTCCCGAATCTCAGGAAACAAGAAAACTGTTACAAACCGTTAAAATGCGCAAATTAACAAAATTTTAACAACTACGAATATAACCATCAATACTTTGTCGCTACCAAAGAGATCTGTAACAGAATGGAAACCATACTTAAGCCACGATTTTAAAGGAAATCCTGAATCAACAGTAACTTGCATGAGGGTGCATTATCAATAAATTAATAATCATAGTGCTTTGGTGAATTTTAAATCATAGTTTATTTGGTCATCGAGATGTGAAGGTATTACAGATTACAAAAGAAAGGTGTTGGCTTGCTGGCCTTAACGTCACTGCAATGGATCTATCGCGAGTCCAGCCTTGCATACAGTTTTCCGCTGATGGATTTGTGATTCCTACAATCTGAAACCATAGCCTTTCCAGGCATTCGAAAGGACACACGAGATGCAATGCATACATGCTCTCTGCATGTGGAAACCTCAGACCCAAGAGCATCATTTGTTGATTTACGCGACAGTCAGGCGCTTATCGCCTTCCTATTGAATCTGAGTAGGTCCTCTGTAAATGCGGGCCTTCGTTCTTTGATGAACTGTTTTGTCAGTTTTAGCCCTAATTGGCTGTTCCACCATTCTAGGGACTTTTATTAGTCCAATTTCTTATGGACTGTGTAGTGCGTGTTGAACTGTTTTGCCTGTCTTTGCCCTAATTGGCTGTTCCACCATTCTATGGACTTTTCTTGATCCAATTTCTTATGGACTGTTTAGTGCGTGTTGAACTGTTATGACTGTCTTTGCCCTAATCGGCTGTTCCACCATTCTATGGACTTTTCTTGGTCCAATTTCTTATGGAATGTTTGGTTCGTGTTCTAGACACACCACAGAAAGGCTAGGGACTTATAAGGCGATTGGCCGCACCCTGCCGAGCAAGCCTTTTCATTTCCTTTGTGCCCTTCATGTCCTGGTACCCAGAGCAACGTTACCATGTTTCGGTTTCCTAGCTCTTTGAGAAAGTTCACGGAATCCCCTAGTAGTTAAGATGATTTTTGTGATGAACTTGAAGCCTTTATGGATACCTGGCTGACTGAGCAGATGGCGATCGACTGATTTGAAGTCAAGTTCCTCTTCAGCTCTTTCGCGCAGAGTTTAGCGTGAAATATTGTTGCTATATTATCTAGACCATTGATTCCCAAAGTGGTCTATATCGACCCCTAGGGGTCCATGACAACCTGCAAGGGGTCTAAGTCAGCGAAAGTGGATCTCAACACATACACTGATAGTACCTATTTACTTACATTATGCTATCTTATAATACCAAAACATATACATTATTTACAAAAGTACCTCTGAAGTAAAAAATTTATTATATATGTTTATAAAATTGTGTAAGTTGTAGGATGTTGGTATTCGCTTTGTGGTCGCAATACATTTTGAACTTGTAAAAACCTGAGAGTCGCAGTCTCAGAGCTTCGCTACCTTGCACTGACTTGTTCAATTCGTCACTCTATACGTATAAATACGAATGTGGGACAAATACGTTTATTCGTTTCCTGAATCTTGAAAAGGAAAGTGCTAAGAAAATATTTTAAAAAATATAAACAGTATATCACACAAATTATAGTGAGTCAGTGTTATTTTGTTTGAGAGTGCTGGAGAAAAGTAAGTACATTATTTTTTATTAAATTTTAGTTTTGTACTCGTAGTTAGCAAAGATAGATAAATTACGCCAATCATGACTTTAGTTATTAGTAGTTAAATATTCAATCATGCAAAATTACGCGAGTACTCCTCAATAGTTTCATTTTGAAAGTTTTAGCAATCGGTAATATAATTACAGTGCAATCTCCGTAATTCGAGCTAATTGTTGCAAGAAGATGTTCGAATTATGGAATGTTTTCGGACAAATCAAAAAATATTTTTAATATACAGCTGCTGGATTTTCTGTCTTATTTAAATAATTTAATTTTGCCCACAGATGACTGATGCCATGCCCGCATCGAAAAAGAAATGTAGACAGTACAGTGTTGATTATTTGAAATTTGGCTTCATTCCATCATTGCCGGACAAACAATCGCCTATGTGCCTTTTATGCAACAAAGTTTTGGGCAATGACGCTATGAAACCATCTGAACTGCAAGATCATCTGAGAAGATGCCACCCTGATAAAACAGAGAAAGATTTGAAATACTTTCAAACATTCAAAGATAAATTTCAGAAGAGACCTACACTGGACAGAATGTTCGCTTCGACGTCACAAAGAAATGATGATGGTTTGCGGGCGTCTTACAATATCTCGTTACTTATAGCAAAATCCGGAAAACCGCATACTATTGGAGAGAAGTTAATTTTGCCAGCCGTTGAAGAGGTTTTAAAAACTGTTTTACACAAACCTGCATCTGATATCATTAAAAGAGTTCCCTTAAGCAACAATACTGTTGAAACACGTATTGATGAAATGAGTTCTGATACTGAAAGCTTCTTATGTAATTATTTGCAAACGACCCATTTCTCTATACAACTGGACGTGTCAACTTTACCTGATAATGCAGCATTATTATTGGCATATGTTCGTTTTATTATGAATCAAGAAATCTACGAAGAACTGCTCTTCGCAAGAACTTTGATAACCGACACTAAAGGTGAATCAATATTTCATGTTTTGAAGGATTACTTCATTGAAAAAGCAATTCCTTTATCAAATATAATATCAGTAGCTACAGATGGAGCACCTGCCATGGTTGGACGTTATCGTGGATTTATCAGCTATTTAAAACAAAATGTGTCAGGAGTGTTAGCAATACATTGCGTCATCCATCGACAACATTTAGTTGCTAAAAATTTGAGTTTTAGATTGCATGAATCACTTCATTTAGTCATTGATGCAGTAAACCGAATCCGAAGCAAAGCGTTGAATACGCGGTTATTTGCGCAGTTGTGTGAAGACAATGACGAACACTTTCATCAATTACTCCTTCACACTGAAGTACGCTGGCTGTCGAAAGGCTTATGTTTGACAAGATTTTTTGCACTTTTTGAGACTATTTTAGAATTTCTGGATACTAAAGATAACATTTTAAAAGAAAATTTAATGAAGAGGAAAACAGACATCGCGTATTTAACAGATTTGTTTACAAAATTTAATATGGTTAATTTGCAATTACAAGGCGACAGTTTAAATTTGGTTAAAACAAAGTCCATCTTATCAGAGTTCCTTGCCAGAGTTAAACTAATGAAGCAAAATATTGGACGGGGCGAATTTTCTCAGTTCCCCAATTTGTCACAGACAAGCTGCCAGGAAGACGACCTTTCAACTTACGTTCAACACTTAAATGCCCTCTATTCAGATTTTGAATCTAGGTTTGAGGATATTTTGACTATGGTAATACCACCGCGGATAATTAATCCATATGGTGACATAGAAGAAACGAATGTCATAATACAAGAGGAACTGACTGAACTAAGTACAAACGAAGAACTTAAGGTTCAGTTTAAAAACGGATATCAGCAATTCTGGCTGCAAAACAACATACCCGTTACTTATCCCGTATTATGGAATATAGCGAGGAAATTTTTAATTTCCTTTCCATCGTCATACCTAGTAGACAGGGTGTTCAGCGCTGTTACCAATCTCCTAACAAAAAAAAGAAACAGATTCGACATCATTAGCCGAGGAGATTTAAGATTAAACCTTACAAAATTGACGCCAAATGTTGATAATTTATTATTAAAGCATCAGGTTCATCCTTCTCACTAAAAATATTGACTTATTGCTTATGTTATTTTATTTATAGTTTATTTTATGTTTATTGGTGTCTGACCAATAAATGCCGGCATTGGGAATAAGTGCCCGCATTGATTTTTTTAAAGAACCCCCCTTTATCGAAAATATTTTTTTTTAAATTATTCTGAAAATTCAAGGATAGGTACACACTAAAATTCGTTAATTTTATGCCTATTTTTAGATAACTTAAACGTATAAGAAGCGGAATTTAATCAAACTAACAGTGAAATTATTGTAGAACATACGTTTATGTTATAATTAATAAACGAACTCGCTTATTGTACTATTTTAAGTAAAAAACTTTTTTTTTTATTATTTTTCACTTTTTTTTTATTTTATCCCTCTTATTTTTTTCCAATGCGGGCACTTATTCCCAATGCGGGCACTTATTGGTCAGACACCTGTTTATTTAATGTTACGTATATTTTACATAACAGATACATATTTTGAATAGTTTTAATTTAAATTCAATTAATGAATGTATAAATTAACATGGGTTTTTACTTTAAGTTTTTAACACTAAACTTCACTGCAGTTAGAAATTTACAGGAAATCAATATCAGGTAAGTAGGGGGTCTACCCAATACGGAAAAACATAGCAAGGGGTCTACGGCACAAACAAGTTTGGAGAGCTCTGATCTAGACTTACAGAGATTTGAGTTTTTGGCTTAGTCTCCCACGCCTTCCTTTCTGGTGCTATTGTTCGACATTTTTTGTGAAGGTGCGCTCTCATCACTGGGTCCACGCAAGAACCCCGTCATTCAACATCGGAGAGATGCTGAATCAATCCTAATCAGTGCTGTTAACTCAAGATAATCGACTATATGCCGTTTGTCCCCGCACAAACATAAATGGCCCTATAATTTGGCCGGCTGTTGATGTCAGACCGTATGCCGACCGAACGCCACTAATTCAACATTCCTGTAAGCAGAGAGTGATTGACCATGTCCGCACGTTTTATTAGATGCGGACGCAATGGGTTTGACTAATCAGGATTACTGGTTTATGATTAGCCGGATTTAGTGTTGGTGAATGGACTATCTTTTTTCGATTGATGGTCATTTGTGGCCAAGCTCGAATGAGGTTTATAGATAGGTTACTCTATCATTAAAATAATAAGAATAATCGTCTTTTTATTTGGACGAAGCTTAGTTTAAGCTAATCCTTCACTTAACTCATAAAAAAAATAAATAAAAACATGAATAAAATATATAAATGACAATAAGATTGATAACACTGATCAACAGCCAAAAAATATCCTAAATAAAATCAACAAAATATTACTATTTTTAATGTGCTAAAACCGGAATAAAACTTATTTTTTCAATATTAGTTCAAGTTTTAGATATACGGTAATTATATGTGTTCCTGCTGTGACAGTGTTAATATACTGTAATTCACAAGAATGCACGTGCTACATTTTTATATTCGGCAAGGAAAGATGATGTAATCGGCATGATTGTGTTACGTTATACATACGTGTACATTCTATTGTTTTATATTAGTCATTTTTTCCTCAGTTGGCTGACAGCGTTCATGCAAGATGTCTCGAAAGTATGTAAACAATCCAGATAAGTTTTGTTACGTGTGTGGTGATGTGACTTTTGCGTCTCAGAGACGGTCTATTACTCCACTAATAACAAAGGCATATCAGCTTTATTTCGTTTGTAAACTAGGTGATCAAGACAAACAGTGGGCACCCCACATCTGCTGTAATACATGTGCTTCAAGTCTGAGGAGCTGGTTAAATGGCAAAAAACGGTCTATGCGCTTTGCTGTCCCAATTGTTTGGAGAGAGCCTACAAATCATATTAATGATTGTTACTTATGCATGGTCCTTGTGTTGGACAAGCCACAGGTATGTCAAAGAAAAAAAAAATCGGTTATTTACTACCCAAACATACCATCTGCGATGAGACCTGTGCCTCACAGTGACGAAAATCCTATTCCAAAACCCCCAGAATCCTACACTTGCGAATCAGAAAACGAATCAGATCATGGCGATCGAGTGATTCGTCAGGAAGAAGATATGCCATCAACGTCAAGAGATCCTGATTTTATACCGAGCACGTCATGCCACCAATCGCACAAAATAACACAGTCAGAATGAAATGATCTTGTAAGAGATTTAGAACTTCCAAAATGTAAGGCAGAGTTACTTGGATCATGACTGCAGCAGTGGAACTTGTTAGAAGACTATGTTTCGGTATGTGTTTTTCGTAAACGCCACAAAGAATGGAGATTGTTTATAGACAGTTCAACATTGAGTTTAAAGGCAGTGTTATTGCATATTGGAATTATTTTACCATCTCTTCCTGTAGGGTATGCAGTTCACATGAAAGAATCATATGACAATATGAAGTACCTATTGACATGCATAAAATACGATGAGCACCAATGGCATATTTGTGGCGATTTGAAAGTTGTTGCACTTTTACTTGGGCTGTAGCTAGGCTACACAAATTTTTGCTTTTTTTTGTGTGAATGAGACAGTCGGGCAAAGGCACTTCATTACTCCAGACAAAACTGGCCTGTTCGTCAATTCCTAGTGCCAGATCAAAAAAATGTACAGCATATGCCATTAGTAGATTCGAAAAAAATTTTATTACCACCACTGCATATCAAGTTGGGCCTGATGAAAAATTTTGTCAAGGCATTAGATAGAGATGGGTCAGCTTTTCAATACCTGCGTCAGAAATTTCCAAGACTAAGTCAGGCAAAGGTTAAAGAAGGTATTTTTGTTGGGCCACAGATTCGAAATATTTTGAAAGATACACAGATTGAAAACACTCTAACAGGTATTGAAAAAACTGCTTGGAATGATTTCTGTCTGGTGGTCACTAATTTCTTGGGAAATAGAAAAGCTGACAACTATAAAACCCTTGTCAAAAATATGCTGTCATCGTATCAAAAGATGGGCTGAAATATGTCTCTTAAGATACATTTCCTACACTCACACCTGGACTTTTTTCCTGACAATTGCGGAGCCGTAAGTGATGAGCACGGCGAACGTTTTCATCAGGATGTTTCAACAATGGAAAAAAGGTACCAGGGAAAGTGGAATCCTTCCATGCTTGCAGACTACTGTTGGACTCTTGGTAGAGATGCTCCAGAAACGATCCATAAAAGAACAGCAAAAAGACAGCGCATATAGTGATTCTTATAAGTATATGAATCTTGTTACTTTTTTTAATATATCCTTAAAAATAAAAAGTTTTTTTTCTCAACCGCAACTAATTTTTTTATTTCATTGCCATTTTTGGATTCAGCGCCCCAAAATTAACAACTTTTCCCACAAGATACAATTAAAAAACTAAAATTTGTTGTCCAGTGTAATATAGCAAAAGGGGCACAGCAAAAAAAACTTTTTTTTTCGTAGCATGTTAATTTTTTGCAAGTTACCATCGTCGAATTTGGGTATTTGAAATTGGGATTTCTTCGAAGAAATTTTTCGAATCGAAAGTGGGATATGAATGACAGCGTTTTATACAGGAAACTTTCTGTACTTTTTTATCAAAAATAAATTTCAAACAAAAAAAAACTTATGGTGCAAAACAGAAAAAAACACTTCAAACCAAAATTTGGACAACTTCGCATTTTCTTATTGTCGATTTTTTTTACTCAAAAATATAGACTACAGTGTGTTTAAAGTACATCAGAAGTTTTGAAATAATATGCGCATTTATATAAGGGGTGCGTATTTTTATGTACATACATGTCGCACTGGGTGTAACATTAGGCGCTTGTTTACCTCGTCTGGTTTGCGAACATTGCTAGGCTACCCTATGAGTATTTTTTAGCTCTAATGATCATAAAAATAAAATTTTTAAAAAATAGGGTGCAAACCCAGAAGTAAACGCTTCCAGACATAATTTGGGTAACTTTTACCATTTTTATCTTGATTTTTTCACTCCAAACTATAGACTAGCAGTGGTCGCCAACCCGTCGATCGCGAGCTACCGGTGGCTCGCAAAGGCAATTCTGGTGGCTCACAATATATTTTACAAAGGTGTAAAAACCATAGAACCTTCTGTAAATTTTGTAAATTCTCATAATAAACACAAGCAGCGGCAACACTGCGGTGAGCGATCTGTTCGAGAACGATCTCGATTACTCTGAGCGGAATAAATACGCAACGCGCGGCGATAGTGCGCTCAGTTTAAGCCAAGCGGTTGGGTTAGAGTTGGCCTGCAATTAAAAACATTATGAGCAGTAGTAAAAAGATGAAGACATACCATTCAAATTCGGAATGGGGAAAATAATATTTCTTTACAGAAGTTAAAGGTAAAAATGTATGTTTGTTATGTAATACATCTGTTTCCGTCGCTAAAAAAGGGAATATCGAGAGCCACTATAAAATTGTACATTCGAATTTAGAAAAAGCATTCCCATCACGTTCTGCAATCAGAACGGAAAAACTAAATCAATTAAAGATAATTAAACAAAAGAAGAAACCTTATGAAGACGTGGAAATGATAAAAGAGGCGTTTTTAGAAGCTACAGATTAATTATTTGCCAACTTTAGAAATAAAGACCAGATAGTGTCTGATATAAAATCCATGCAACTTTCTGCTAATACAGTGATGAGATGAGCAGAAGTAACGAGCAATGATATAGTTTTACAGTTAAGAAATCACTTCGATAACTATGCTTATTTTTATTATTTTTTACTGCAGCTGGATGAATCCGCGGATGTCGTTGACACCTCGCAGATGGCCGTATTCGTCAGGATGGTTTTTAGTGATTTTACGATTAAAGAAGATCTTTTCCAATATCGAAAATGCTAGGCTTGACAACCGATGACACTTCAGATATGGTGGGTCGTGAAAATGGTCTCGTGGGGTTGTTCGTAAAGATGAAGGTTTTTCGCAATTTCTCTGTTACCACTGCATTATCCATCACCAAGCATTACATGGACATTTTCTAACACCAGACAACGTTATGAAAGTGGTAGTAAGGATTGTGAACAAGATTAGAGCTCAAGCCTTACAAAGAACATTATTAAACACCTGGGCCGATGAAATTGACTGTAAATACGGGGAATTAGTTTTTCTAATCACAAGAGCTTCGTGGCGATGAATGCATGAAATTGTTTGGTCCTTGGGATTGTCTTAGCTCGATTAAATCGAGGTTCCAGGAGAATACTTTATGCTGGATGTCTGCTTTCGAGCAGTAAAAAAATCTTTGTTTGTTCTAAAGATGCCTAACTTGCTGCGTACATAACTTGTAAACACTGGCAACCAAATTTGACTGACGTCTTGAGCTCAATATGTATGAGAGAGAAGTGTATATAGACACACATATATATATATATATATATACAGGGTGACTTCGAAGTTGAGTCATTTATTTTAACAGTGAGTAGATCTGATCAAAAGAAATGTTTTTTTCCTTTACCATTTTTCTGGTAAAATTAAAGTAACAAAGTTATAGCCCTTTGGAAGTTTGAGTACCGCCCTGTCTCAATAATAATATTATGTGCTCGTGTTTGGCAACAACAGATATAATCCGCCTTATCCGTTCATCGCATCGGAAACAAAAAAGCGAAAGAATTTGGAACGATGTTTTTACAATCATTTTCTTCAGTTGTATACAGTCAGTGTCAGTCGGTAACGCGTGAGTGAATAGTCGTGTCTGTTGCGTGGCTCAAATAAAAAATGGCACATGTTTACGAAAATGCTGAACTTGTGGACATGGTTCTTATTTACAAAATGCTGCCGCGGCATCACGGATCTATGCGGATCGGTCTCCCAATCGAGTGCAACCAACCCCTCGTGCCTTTGTTAATGTAGTGCAAAGAGCTCGTGAATCAGGTGACTTAAAACCTCACAGAGGAGATCATGCCGGTGCTCCAAGACCGCACGATCAAATAGAACTAGAAGAACAAATTTTAGAATTAGTAAGTGATGATCCAACAGTAAGCACCCGACAAATTTCAACTCAATTGGCGATTAGTCAATATAAAACTTGGAAAACTCTACGTGAAAATCAGTTCTATCCGTTTCACATACAAAAAGTGCAGGCCTTACAACCGGAAGATCATGAACAAAGGGTTGACTTTTGCAATTGGCTTTTAAATAAACATCAAAATGATGACAATTTTTTAAATCAAATTTTAGTGAGTGATGAAGCCCTCTTTACTAGAAACGGAATTATTAATTCACGTAATTCTCACGTTTGGGCTATTGAAAATCCCCATGAAATAAGGGAAACCAATTTTCAACAGCGATTGGAACCAATCAACCTGTGGGCGGGAATTGTTAATGGAATTTTAGTGGGGCCTTTTGAATTACCAAATCGCTTAACTGGTGAAAACTATCTTGCTTTCTTGCAACACAATTTGCCTGGTTTACTGGAAGATGTGCCTTTAAATATTATACAAAACATGTGGTTTTTACAAGATGAGGCACCACCCCATTATGCAAGAAATGTGCGTGAATTTTTAAATAGACAATTTAATAATCGTTGGATCGGCCGTGGCGGTTTTCTACCTTGGCCGCCAAGGTCTCCGGACTTAAATCCTTTAGACTTTTGTTTGTGGGGTTGGCTAAAAACTCTAGTGTATAAAACACCGGTTAATACACGCGAAGAATTACGTGCTCGAATTGAGGAAATGAGTACAGTGATCAGAAATCAACCAGTGATTTTATTGCGTGCTTGTAAAGAGACATGGCTAAGACGCGCCCAGCTGTGCGTCGAGCAAAACGGAAATCATTTCGAACAGTTTTTGTGACATGCTTTTAGGCGCACAGGTCCGCACTGAAATACTTGTCGGGAGGATACTTTATAAAACAAGGTAACATTTTTTTTTCATTTTTTTTTTATTTTTACACACATATTTTGGTTTATCTTCCTTCTACAATCATTATCTGAAAATTAATGACTCAACTTCAAAGTCACCCTGTATATACAAAGAGAATATGATCATGCGGAGAAAGGTATATAACAACAAGTAGGAAAATAATGGGCAAAATCCGCAAAAAGGAGGAAAGTGGATTCGAGCAGAAAATAGGATAGGTAACCCGAGCGATACGTATTTCTGCTGGTTGGCTTCATCAGGCCCGAAATGAATGCACATATGAAACTACAAAAGTAGATACACATGCCCACACATCCGGATACGGGTGTAACCTGAGGAAACGAAAATTCGAGGTCGTATAGCCATTTTATACTACAATGTGTAGGTTGGCTCTTGTTGTGGACTTCGGGTGTCGTTTTTTTTTTCCCTCCAACTTCGTTTTCTCAGGTTACACCCGTATCCGGATGTGTGGGCATGTGTATCTACTTTTGTAGTTGCATATGTGCATTCATTTCGGGCCTGATGAAGCCAACCAGCAGAAATACGTATCGCTCGGGTTACCTATCCTATTTTCTGCTTTTTGCGGATTTTGCCCATTATTTTCCTATTTTTGTTATATACCTTTCTCCGCATGATAATTTTCTCTATATATATATATATATGTCGCCACATTCCCAATATGCTTCAAAAGTTCCCTGGAATTAAGATGCATAGTGAAAATTGTGTTACTCTCTGCGCCCTAATAATGGTATTACTTTGAGCGTACACCTTTTTGAATTTTCCCTGAATAGAATTTTAAGAACTGAGACATAGAACTCTAGAGTTCTTCATGATGAACCCTCTCATTTTATTAGTTGGCGAAACAGTGGTATCTATATGAGTAGAAAAACAACCATTTTTTGATCGAAGATTATTCGTAAATCATCAACTTGGCGCTTAGATATGGAAATGCGACCAAGCCATAATAAGTAATGAATATGTTAAGTGCTTGATCGACAACCGGTCGACGAAGCAAGGGCCGGCACGTTATCGCCTTAGATTTGCATTCGAGTTCGATTAGACCGAAAACAGGTGGAGTATGACGCATTGCGACCCATGATATGGGTTCACGGCATGCATAAGGGCGACTAATGGTTTAGAGTCCTTTTTATATTTCCAACGATCGCCAGCGAACCGGAAACTCAAAATAAATACAAGGATTCCTGAAATGGGACTTTCCTTTTCAGAAACAATACAATTATAAACAGTAAAAAAAATTATATAAAGTTCTCACCATTTATCGAAAAGAAACTTCAAGTACAGCTCACTTGTAAGTATTATTCAAAGTTGTCTGCGATATATCCAGAGACATATCCAAGCATCAGGATAGGCTTTTCAGCCTTTCTCGATTGAATGCAGCAGATTGCTAATTTCGCACTAAACAAAAACGAAAACACGAAGGATCCTGCAAAGCGATCTGCATGCACTCGCGAAGCCTCGGTAGCACTTAGAAGACACTCACCGTAAATTAAAATAATATGCGCATCAAACGTATTCAGATCGAGGTGCAGGACCGTATTAGGTTTGATTTATTTTGCTGTGCATAACATCTCGGTAGTATTAAGACTTCGGAGTATATGTTACTGAAAAAACTGCTAATTTTTCCAAGATCTATACGCCGTGTAAAGGCAAGTCCAGCTTTGACGAAACCTATATATATTTTTCAATATATGGGGTTGTCCAAAAGATTGATATTCAAATCAAGTTGGGTACTTTATTTTGAAGGTTCATTTATACCATTTATGTATGAAAAATAATATCGCTCAAATGTTCACCACGACTGGATTTACAGACGTCCACGCGATGGTCGAAATTTTCAATGACATTTTGCAACATGGTCGGTTCTATGGCATTTATCTCGGCAATGATGTTGTTTTTGAGTTCTTGGAGGGTGGCTGGTTTGTTGACGTAGACTTTGCTTTTAAAATATCCCCATAAAAAGAAGTCCAAGGGAGTCAAATCGCACGATCTTGGTGGCCATGGCACATTTCCTCTGCGCGAAATCACGCGATCACCGAAGAAGGACTGCAATCGATGGATATTAACGTTGGTTATGTGGCATGTTGCACCGTCTTGTTGCAAATAAACATCGTCCATATCCATTCCTTCAAGTTGCGGCAAAAAATAGTCCTCTATCATCACGTGATATCGCTCAGAATTGACGGTAACGGCGTCCCCATCCGCATTTTCGAAAAAGTAAGGTCCGATGATGCCTTTTGACCACAATGCACACTACACAGTCACTTTTTGAGGATGCATCGGCTGCTCTTGATACTCACGGGGATTTTCGTTCGCCCAGATGCGGCAGTTTTGCTTGTTTACCGTCCCATTCAAAGTGAAATGCGCTTCGTCGCTGAACATGATTTTTGATGAAAAATTGGCATCAATTTGGCGGTGTTCAAGGAGCGAATCTGAGAACGTTCGGCGCGAAAAATGGTCGGCCCGACGCAGCTCTTGCGTCAATTGGATCTTGTAGGCGTGTACATTTAAATCCTTGTGGAGAATGCGGAGCAAACTGGTTCTCGAAATGCCCAATTCTTGGGATCGACGAGTTGTTGATTGTTTCGGATCGTCTCTCACACTCTCCTTCTCAACAGCAATATTTTCCGGTGTGCAAACGCTCCTTGGCCGGCCAGAGCCTGGCAGATTTGCCACAGAACCTGTTGCCTCGAATTTACGCACCAGACGACCGATGGTTGTTTCGTTTGGGCGGTTGTTGCGACCGAAATGTTCACGAAGCGCGCGAAACGTGTTTTTTATTTTTGCACCATTTTTGTAGTGCTCTTGAATAACTTTAATGCGGTCTTCAATCGAATACGACTCCATAGAGATCAATGGTAAACATTCAACTAACAGAATGACATGTCGGTGACAGAAAACAAAGATGGCGTCTATGTCAAATTGACGTTTACTTTCCTGCGTCCCTATTGGACAACCCTTTATATCCTGTTTTTGCTTCAGGTATGGGTATATGCCCTCTTACATACTATTCAGGTGTATTTTATTGACGTTGATTTCGTGTTTTTACCGCTGCAGATGTAAACCAAATTGATACAATCTAATTTTTGCAAACTTTTTGACCTGGCAACTACATTTTCAAAAACCTCACGTTATGAAACAGATATGTTCTGTATGACCATAAAATATGAACTCGTTGAAACATCGCCATTTTCTGAGACGCCCCAACAAGTCGAAAAGATGTCCTTGCAATTTTTCATGATTATGAAGAAATACAATTTGCGGATAAAGCATCGAAACAAAAATAGTCACTACTTACATATTCTATTCTCAGACTGCACAGAATACCCTTACCTGTAATAGAAAAGACAATTAAATAATCATGATGTCAGGTTTGACCTACATTTAATAAATGATGATTACGCTGTGGCTTTGTTACGTTTATACGTGCCACTGGCAACTGTGATCTGAAGTATAGTTGAATCATCAGATATCCTAGTTATTACGCTTGTTAAATGATGTTTTTGAAATATTGTGATACAACGCAGATATAAGCTAAATCGCAAACGAAGCCTAGAAGACTAATTCATAATTTTTTACGATAGTAACAGAAACAGTAATCTTTATTTGCAACTACATACCTGTATGCTATACAAACCAGTTGTGATACAAATAACGTCAAACAAACAAAAGTAAGAATAAAATCTTGCTCTATAGCATATTATTCAAATCTGCCTTGAAAAAGTCATTGATTGAATGTGGTTCTAGATTTGATAATATTTTGTATGATGTTTTTTTAATGCACTTAGTTTTACAATCCTTTCCACAACTGTTGGTAAAAAGTACTAAACAACTGGAAAGAGGTACTTCCCAAATATTGATAATCTATGGCTAGGACAAATATTGTTAAACACTCTAGAATGTTTACTTGTAGTCTCATTAACTGTGAATTATTGCTTATTTTTAAATAGGTGTATTAGGCACTCCTGAATAAACAATCCAAAAAGATTCTCTTTAGTCTGTCAAACATTTCATCAACATCATTACAGTTACCGAATAACAGAATTCCATACTTTAATCTAGATTCAAAATTTGAGTGATGAACAGCTTTCAATTTTTTTATACAAACGTTTTACAATGATTCTTTCAGAATAACATACCTTATCGAGTTTATGTTTGAAATAGCTTATCTGGTTGTTCCACCTGAGGTAACTTCAAATTCAAGACCAAGAAATCTAGTATGGTCAGACACTGTAGTTGTACCATTTAGACAAATTGAATTTTGAAAATTTACTCTACAGTGAGGTCTTCGAAAAAACATAACACAAGTCTAGACAACAAATTTTAGTTTTTTAATTGTATCTTGTGGGAAAAGTGCACCTCTTTGTTAATTTTGGGGCGCTGAATCCAAAAATGACAATGAAATAAAAAAATTAGTTGCGGTTTAGGAAAAAACTTTTTATTTTTAAGGATATATTAAAAAAAGTTCCAAGATTCAAATATACTTATAAGAATCACTATATGCGCTGTCTTTTTGCTGTTCTTTTATGGCTCGTTTCTGGAGCATCTCTACCAAGAGTCCAACAGTAGTCTGCAACCATGGAAGGATTCCACTTTCCGTGGTACCTTTTTTCCATTGTTGAAATATCCTGATGAAAACGTTCGCAGTGCTCATCACTTACGGCTCCGCAATTGTCAGGAAAAAAGTCCAGGTGTGAGTGTAGGAAATGTATCTTAAGAGACATATTACAGCCCATCTTTTGATACGATGACAGCATATTTTTGACAAGGGTCTTATAGTTGTCAGCTTTTCTATTTCCCAAGAAATTAGTGACCACCAGACGGAAATCATTCCAAGCAGTTTTTTCAATACCTGTTAAAGTGTTTTCAAACTGTGTATCTTTCAAAATATTTCGAATCTGTGGCCCAACAAAAATACCTTCTTTAACCTTTGCCTCACTTAGTCTTGGACGCAGGTATTGAAAAGCTGACCCATCTCTATCTAATGCCTTGACAAAGTTTTCCATTAGGCGAATCTACTAATGGCATATGCTGTACATTTTTTTGACCTGGCTCTAGGAATTGACGAACAGGCCAGTTTTGTCTGGTGTAATGAAGTGCCTTTGCCCGACTGTCCCATTCACACAAAAAACAGCAAAACTTTGTGTAGCCTAGCTGCAGCCCAAGTAAAAGTGCAACAACTTTCAAATCGCCACAAATATGCCATTGGTGCTCATCGTATTTTATGCATGTCAATAGGTACTTCATATTGTCATATGATTCTTTCATGTGAACTGCATACCCTACAGGAAGAGATGGTGAAATATTTCCAATATGCAATAACACTGCCTTTAAACTCAATGTTGAACTGTCTATAAACAATATCCATTCTTCTGGGTTATAGTTTATATTTAAAGCCGCCAGTAAGCCGTTAATGTTACTGCAGAAAACTAAGTTATTCTCCATATTGAAAAATGGTTCTAAGTCTTTGTAGCGTTTACGAAAAACACATACCGAAACATCGTCTTCTAACAAGTTCCACTGCTGCAGTCTTGATCCAAGTAACTCTGCCTTACATTTTGGAAGTTCTAAATCTCTTACAAGATCATTTAATTCTGACTGTGTTATTTTGTGCGGTTGGTGGCATGACGTGATCGGTATAAAATCAGGATCTCTGGACGTTGATGGCATATCTTCTTCCTGACGAATCACTCGATCGCCATGATCTGATTCGTTTTCTGATTCGCAAGTGTAGGATTCTGGGGGTTTTGGAATAGGATTTTCGTCACTGTGAGGCACAGGTCTCATCGCAGATGGTATGTTTGGGTAGTTAATAACCGATTTTTTTTTTCTTGGACATACCAGTGGCTTGTCCAACACAAGGTACCATGCAAAAGTAACAATCATTAATATGATTTGTAGGCTCTCTCCAAACCATTGGGACAGCAAAGCGCATAGACCGTTTTTTGCCATTTAACTAGCTCCTCAGACTTGAAGCACATGTATTACAGCAGATGTGGGGTGCCCACTGTTTGTCTTGATCACCTAGTTTACAACCGAAATAAAGCTGATATGCCTTTGTTATTAGTGGAGTAATAGACCGTCTCTGAGATGCAAAAGTCACATCACCACACACGTAACAAAACTGATCTGGATTGTTTACACACTTTCGAGACATCTTGCATGAACACTGTCAGCCAACTGAGGAAAAAATGGCTAATATAAAACAATATAATGTACACGTATGTATAACGTAACACAATCATGCCGTTCACATCATCTTTCCTTGCCGAATATAAAAATGTAGCACGTGCATTCTTGTGAATTACAGTATATTAACACTGTCACAGCAGGAACACATATAATTACCGTATCTCTAAAACTTGAACTAATATTGAAAAAATAAGTTTCATTCCAGTTTTAGCACATTAAAATTAGTAATATTTTGTTGATTTTATTTAGGATATTTTTTGACTGTTGATCAGTGTAATTAGCCTATTAGCCTCATCATATGCATTCTCAGGATCTGTAGCAGTTATAAGCAAATTTGTGTCATCTGCATACTTACATACATAAGGTTTGATACATGTGTCGATATCATTCAAAAAAATTACAAACAATCTGCGACCTAACACACTGCCCTGAGGTATCCCTGTTTTAACAATAAGCTCATTCGAAATAGCTGTTTCATTACGTTTTACTTTTTGTCTACGATTGCCGAGGTACGATTCTATCCACGAAAGTGATGGACCTCTTTCTAATTTTTGCAACAATATATTGTCATCTAGGCAGTCATACGCTTTAGTATATGTACATATTTGAAAAAAATTGTGTCTCGAAGCAACAGCACATCCATGGAAGTACATGGGCCATGCTATACAACAATGATAAGAACGCTAGTAACGATGGTGATGAGAATATAAATACAGTGCAGCCCGCTTATAATGGACTCGGCGGGACTGTGACAAATAGTTTGTTATAGGCGGATGACCATCTTAAAAGAAATACTTTTTTTAATGAAAAAAATCAGCAGAAATAACATATTAAAAGCTTAAAATGTGTTTGTTTAACATGTATTACATAAATAAAGATACATACAAAAAGTTATATGTAATTTTGAAATTTGCATTTTTTCAGAATCTGATACACATATCGTCTCTGGAGAGACAAAGGGGCGTAAGTCGGAAAAGTGGATATCTATAATATGAAGTGGCGAATCGTGCCTCCTTATAGTTAACGTAATATGGCAAATCAGTATGTGGACGGATCTCCTATTCTTACTAGTGCTAAAAGGATAAACGGGCGTAAAGCAAGTCTCCTATAAAATAGCTGAATTGGAGTTACGCCTCTTTGTATTTCCAGCGACGATATTACAGGCATACGTACTGCGTAGATATGCGTAAAAACCGTAAATTATTTGGTAACAAAGCTAGTAATTTTAATTTGAACAGATTGTTTTTTTGTATAATTATTTAGAACAGCAAGTTGAATTTTATTTAATTTGGTGAGTGTGGCTGTACTGTTTTGTTCTTGCTGAAAATAACGTTGCAACTTTTTCACGCAGTCTAATGCCTCCTTAGTTGTCACTGGAAGCTCTTCTTCATCGTTGTTTTTTAGTTCGTCTTCCTATTCCTTGTCAACGGATCCTTCATTAACCAAATTGGAGTGTGACAATTCCTGTCTTACTATTAAATTATTGTCAACATTGACATACTCGTACTCATTAAATTTGTCTATATTCAGTAAACAATTAATTTTCAATAAATCACTTAATGGAATTTCATCTTCTGGATTAAAATCGTTGACTATTTCAGTTATGTTTTTCACTAAATCAGCATGGCGAAAACAATTACGAATCGTTTCTGCAATAACCAATTCCCATGCAAATTTATAGCATCTAAAATGGTGACAGCTTTGGTAATGATTACATCTTCTTGAAGCTCCATAATTTTCATCAACAAATATTTCCGAAACATTTGTTTAAGACTCCAAATGACACCATGGTCCATTGTTTGCAGAACTGATGTCACATTGGGTGGAAAAAATTGAATGTTGATGTTATTAAGTGAAATATTTGGATGAGCGGCAGTTATCGACCAAGAGCAAAATTTTACGGTTTTTCTTAACAAGTTCAGAGTCCCACTTTTTTTAAATATTCTTCAAAAATTGATGAAGTCATCCAAGCTTTATTATTTCCAGCATAATCGACGGGAATTGTTTTAAAATTCTTGAAACACCTGGGATTCGCTCTTTTGATAGTTTTCCTTCATTGCAAGTTTCACCTTTTAATTTATGAGTTTTATCTGGTAGCATTCTATAAAATATCCCGGTTTCATCTGCATTGAATATGTTATCATCTAAATAATCACTGGATATTACGGGCCAAACTTAAGAAATCCAGTCATTGGTAACGTTCTTGTCAACGGAAGCTGACTCACCACACATTTTTCCAAAAACAATGTTATGTCTTTTCTTAAACCTGTCTAGCCAACCGGAACTACATTTGAAGTAATCTCCAATCAATTTCCCAAATTCTTCAGCCTTTATTTGTAGCACAGGACCACTTGTTGGAAAATTATTAGCACGCTTTTGTTGAAACCATTTAAACAGCATATCATCGACTTGGGGATGCAGCGATAGCCGTTTTTTTTTTCATTTGATTGATTTCCAGTAATTTTTTGTTTTGTCACGGTTTTTCCAAATATTTGACAGAGTGGATCTTTTTATAGCCACACGAGCACATATATTTGCTTGAGATGAACCCCGATTAAGCTCACTAATTATTGTGAACTTTTCGTGTAAAGTGAATGCACGTTTCGCACTTTTCGACATGTTTACAACTCTAATAAATACAGTATAACACTGGAGGCCATGCTCGAATGCAAACTGTGAAGTCAAACTGCCGTAAACGATTGCATCAGCTAAATCTACTTCGAGAAACTACCAAAATGTACCAAGTGACATGTAAATCCGAACACCCAGTTTAAATGGTTTTATTTTAATAAAATTTTGTATAAGTACTTAATGAAGCATAATAAGTAAATGATAAAAATTTCAAAATGATTGCACTGCTTTAAAGCCCTTTGACCTTTAATAATGTGTGGATGCACCCTGATGTGCTACGCATTCTCCAACGCGCCTAGCCATGCTTCTGATCAGGTGGTCAATGTCCTCCTGTGGTATCTCATTCCAGGCAACCACCAACTCCTCTCGAAGTGCTTCTAGAGTCTGAGGAGGACGTTGCAAATTGAGCAATCTCCTACCCATCATATCCCACACGTGGTCAATTGGGGATAAGTCGGGAGATCTTGGTGGCCATGGTAACAATGTGATATCATTATGTTGAAAGAAGTCTATTGTGACTCTTGCAACATGTGGTCGGGCATTATCTTGTTGGAAAGTTGGATCTGCCAGGGTCAAGATAGGGTAAAAGATGGGGTTCTAGAACTTCGTGGATATAACGCTGCGCGTTCATGTTACCTCTGATGAAGATTAAAGGTGACCTGGAACCATAAGCTATAGCACCCCAAACCATAACTCCAACAGTGTGATGAACATGTCTTTCAACAAAAAACTGTGGATTCCTCCTTTCACCACGTCGCCTTCTAACCCTGGCACGACCATCGTGCATGCCTAAACAAAATCGAGACTCGTCACTAAAGACAATACTGTTCCATTCCTGATCCCAGAGTGACCGTTGTCTGCACCACTCAAGGCGATTACGTCGGTGTTCTCGAGTTAAAGGGAGGCCCCGGGGTGGCCGGTATGAAAACAAGCCAAAACTTCTCATTCGTCGGTAAACACTTCGCATGCCAATAGGTCTTCCGTGTTCTGCAAACCATTCATTTGCAATGGACCTGGTAGTGGAGAAACGGTCCCTTAAGGCCAATAATCTTAGGCGGCGATCTTCACGGTCTGTTGTTCTACGGCGGCGTCCAGTGCCCCTTGCTCTTTGCGTACGGCCTTCTCGAAGCCATGCCTGACAACACCTAACCACAGTGTCTACACTTTGCACTCTAACTGCAATTGCCCGAAAAGAAAGTCCAGCTTCCCGAAGTCCCACTATACGGCCTCTATCAAACTCACTAAGTTGACGAAATCGTACAGGTCTCCGTACTCTAGGCATCGTAACCGATCGTAAAGGATGTCAAGAACCAAAATCCGCCAACGTTTATTCTTTACTACGGCTAAAATATTCATTTTTAGAGCGTTAGTGAATTAAAAAAAAGCAGTATAAAAACCGGAATGTCCAACTGATAAGGCTGAAAATTTTTTCACATGTTATTTACATTAAGATAAATACATTCACCAACTTTTATTAAAATAAAACCATTTAAACTGGGTGTTCGGATTTATATGTCACTTAGTATAGGTCGCATATAACGGATTAAGATAGTCCACTAAAAGCGAGGGTCTATTTTAGGCGAGTCTATAATATCCGAGGATTTTACATGCAATTATTTATAGGACTTGAAATTGTGTCCATTATATACGGGTTTCCATTATAAGCAAGTTCATTATAAGTGGATTCCACTGTACAATGACAAGACTTCTGAACTATCTAACTTAGTAGGCATGAGCAAAGCCTTAGAGTAGATTGTTTCACATTTTCGGTACCTCAGAAACAGAGGAGTCGACCAGTTTTGTTTATAAAGAGCTCGACCATGTTAAGAATGAGGAGCAGAAGCCTGGCAAGTCTGTTCAGAAGACCTAGAATACGGAGACATCAAGAATACTTCTGAAGAACAATTTTTTTTAACAAGTAGGCCACTTCTACTCTGAGCCAGAATCATCAGCCATCTAGCGGCACGGCTATTAAACAGATCTTCCAAAGTTCCAACTAATAGCAGCGGTGCGCGATCGATTCTGGTCTCTTGCAACCATTTTTTTTTGACATATCACTATAGTCAAATCTCCGACCGCAATGCCCACTTGACTATACTGTATACCAGGTTGCGCAAAATCTTTCGCGGAATCCACAACGGCAGGCCGGTCGAAAACGTACGCTTTATTCAGTCATACAGTATTTGCGCACCATTGTTTGCACAATACTGCATACACCCGGTGTATATTCGGAGCGAATTGCACCGCAGCCGAAAACATATTGTGTCAACGTAGAATCAACTTGTGGAACAATCATGTAACAACAGAATGGTAATTTTGACTTGATAGCAAACAGACGTATTTATTATTCATCTTGGTGGTAAGGGCTATGAGAGTAATATGGAAACCTATTCAAACAATATGAGAACAATGCACGCTTTGGCGAATTGCTTGCAATCACTACGGACCCGTACATACGTATAGTTAGATAGAATTTGCGTCCCTTGGACTGTAATTTTAAAATAGACCTTCACTCGCTATATGGGTATTTCTCAGCAAATTTCGAAATTCATGTCCTGAGCCATTGATGCTAAGTTGCATGGATTTATCATCAATTTAACATTTCTATTATATCAGTATCCAAGCTAACATTTTAGAAGCCAAAATTTAGATAATTTATTGACACAAAAAAATACGATTAATTTTTGAGTGTAAAAGTCATTCCCTCATCTCGTCCCTTTGTCCGAATTACTAATAAAAAGATATATGCAATCAAATCTGTTCATATTCTTATAAATTGAATATTACTAAAATATTTCGTAATAAGTATGGATGGTATGGTCAAGCATAAAGCATCCCACAAACCGGCGCGAAATATTCGCTTTGGCTGCGAAAATTTCGCGGCGATGAATTCGCGATCAGATTAAAACGCGGCGGTTTACGGACAGGCTCAGACTTGTGCGAAGCGAATGCGATTGTTCCAGCGTTTTTATCGCGGCGTATTTCAGTTCGCCTTTGACCGCGTTTTTGACGCAATGGCAAAAACGGAATTATTGGTAGAAATAGTGAAAAAGTATCCTTGTTTGTATGATTTGTCGAACGATGAATACAGGAATGTGAGAAAGAAAGACAAGATTTGGATAGAAATAGGAAAAGAATTAAATACAAATGGTATGTACCTAATATTTTTTATTAACTTGTTAAATAATTTACAGTCTACACATATGTGAAAACGAACATTCTATATATTGGGCATAGGCATATCAGAATTAAAATAATTTACGAATTTGTCACGAGTAGAAAATGCTAGCCTTGCTGCCCGCCGAGGATCATTTGCTATATCAGTAAAAGCTCCAAGCACGGGTTCTGGGGGATCTAAGAATTGAAAATACTTGTCATCGCCACTTTTACTTCGTAAAAAATTGTGTAAAACACATGCCGCACGTACAATTAGAATAGTAGTATCTACTTTAGTTTCTAATGGCCTGTAAAATATTCGCCATTTTTGAGACAAAATACCAAACGCATTTTCCACGACCCTTCTAGCTCGACAAAGTCTTACATTGTATTTGTCTTTTCTGACGTGTGTTAAAGTCTGCTTATAAGGAAATGGTCTCATAAGGTATGGTTTTAAAGCAAATGCTTCATCACCAATTGAGACGTACGAGCAGATTTCATTTTACCCAGGGAGAAATCTAGGTGCATGGACACTCATTAAAGTTTGTTCAAATCGCTTTTCCATCTTTGAGGTTTCGAAAATACCCCCATCACTATTTTTTCCGAAACCACCAATATCAACACATATAAATTTATAGTCCGGGCCAACAATGGCCATAAGTACTATTGAATATTTATGTAAGTAGCACCAGTAATTGGAGCCACTGTTGTTAGGTCTCTTGATTGTTACATGTTTACCGTCCACGCTGCCAATGCAATTGGGAAATCCCCATCTATTTTCAAATTCTTCAGCACATTTTTTCCATATATTCTCTGTTGGTTCTGGTAAATATATATGCTCCATATGTCTGCATATCGCTTCATAGACTTCGGTTACGATTGCACTCACTGTTGTAAAGCCAACTCGAAAGCTATGCCCAATGGTATAGAAAGTGTCACCAGTGGCAAGGAATCTATAAAAAAATCGTTTTTAGGTGATGAAGTAAAAAAAGGTGGAAGAATATCAGAGACACATTTGCAAAATATATAAAATCTACCAAACCAAAGACCGGCCAAGCAGTGGGCAACATAAAAAAATGGCAGTGGGCTGACTACATGGAATTTTTCCGTCCTTTTTTGGCATTTGCTAAAACGTCGTCTAATGTGAAAGATATTGACGTGATATATTATGAGACTGTCGAATTTAACTCAAATATATATCAGGAAAGGGCTGCAAATGTAGAAACCGAAAATTTGGAAGACCGCGGCCATGGAGAAGATGAAAATGCTGATGTAGATGCAGAAGATGCACAGAACGCCTCGGCAACACAGACAGCACCACCTCCTTCATTGAACACTACAGCAGTGACTACTCCAGGGCACACCCTTCCGCAGACTGCAACTACACCAAAATATAAAACGAGCAGAAAACGCTATGAACCACCATCTTCGTCTGTACAACAGCTCATTAATTATTTTGAAGGTAAAAAACCTAAAAAAGAAGACGAGGCCATTGATTCACTTTTCTTGGCACATGCACATACTGTGAAAACACTTCCCTTAAAGCGTCAAGCCCGAATAAAACTAAAAATAGCCGAATTAATAGCGCACGAAGAATTTGAACATACATATTGAAGAAATGTCTTCAGCGTCTACCCAGAATTCTGCAAGTATGTATGATAGTAGTATGTCGTCCTTCCCAAGCGGCACTGGGTTTACTCCAATAATATACCCAACAGAGGAGGTAAATTCTGCCTCAAATTATTTAGCAACATTTAATCCTAGTGGCAACATGTAGTCCAATTATTACAATAAAATATTTATTTCACGATCCCTGAAGTTTTTGTATTCGATAAGCCTACTAATTTTAATACATATAATTTTTTTACCTGAGTGTAATAGCAAGTCGTTCTTCTGGCGAAATAGCTTCACGATAATTTGTGTCATTCTAAAATATACGTAAAAGCGCTGTTCATCCAGCCGAAGTTGTGGCATCAAGGTATGGTATTCCCCAAATTTATTTCGTTCCAAGTTAATATCATGTACCCACTTCCTTCGTTTCCTAAACAAAATTGAAAATATTTGTTTTATGTACTTCGTTAAACTTAATACATACCCAACTATCAAATGGCGTTAAATAAACATAACTTACCGTGCATTTTGTTCCTCTTCTAAAGCAAGAAATAGAAGTGCCTCCTCTTCTTCTGAAGACGAGCTCATTGCAAAAGGCAAAAATAAAATGTACGCAACCTGTCGAAACCTTCACGTTCGCGGTATTCGCAACGAAATTCAGAGCGAAATTCGCAATCTGTTTTGCCTGTTTATTCATACCAAAGCGTCTTATTCGCTCCGCGAACGTGAAGGTTTCGACAGGTTGCGTACATTTTATTTTTGCCTTTTGCAATGAGCTCATCTTGAGAAGAAGAGGAGGCACTTCTATTTCTTGCTTTAGAAGAGGAACAAAATGCACGGTAAGTTATGTTTATTTAACGCCATTTGATAGTTGGGTATGTATTAAGTTTAACGAAGTACATAAAACAAATATTTTCAATTTTGATGCCACAACTTCGGCTGGATGAACAGCGCTTTTACGTATATTTTATAATGACTCCAGAGTGTTTCGATGAAATATTGAACTTGGTGAAAGATGAAATACGAAAATCTGACACAAATTATCGTGAAGCTATTTCACCAGAAGAACGACTTGCTATTACACTCAGGTAAAAAAATTATATGTATTAAAATTAGTAGGCTTATCGAATACGAAAACTTCAGGGATCGTGAAATAAATATTTTATTATAATAATTGAACTACATGTTGCCACTAGGATTAAATGTTGCTAAATAATTCGAGGCAGAATTTGCCTCCTCTTGTGGGTATATTATTGGAGTAAACCCAGTGCCGCTTGGGAAGGACGACATACTACTATCATACATACTTGCAGAATTCTGGGTAGACGCTGAAGACATTTCTTCAATATGTTCAAATTCTTCGTGCGCTATTAATTCGGCTATTTTTAGTTTTATTCGGGCTTGACGCTTTGAAGGAAGTGTTTTCACAGTCTGTGCATGTGCCAAGAAAAGTGAATCAATGGCCTCGTTCTCTTTTTTAGGTTTTTTACCTTTAAAATAATTAATGAGCTGTTGTACAGACGAAGATGGTGGTTCATAGCGTTTTCTGCTCGTTTTATATTTTGGTGTAGTTGCAGTCTGCGGAAAGGTGTGCCCTGGAGTAGTCACTGCTGTAGTGTTCAATGAAGAAGGTGGTGTTGTCTGTGTTGCCGAGGCGTTCTGTGCATCTTCTGCATCTACATCAGCATTTTCATCTTCTCCATGGCCGCGGTCTTCCAAATTTTCGGTTTCTACATTTCCAGCCCTTTCCTGATATATATTTGAGTTAATTTCGGCAGTCTCATAATGTATGACGTCAATATCTTTCACATTAGACGACGTTTTGGCAAATGCCAAAAAAGGACGGAAAAATTCCATGTAGTCAGCCCACTGCCATTTTTTTATGTTGCCCACTGCTTAGCCGGTCTTTGGTTTGGTAGATTTTATATATTTTGCAAATGTGTCTCTGATATTCTTCTACCTTTTTTTTACTTCATCACCTAAAAACGATTTTTTTTATAGATTCCTTGCCACTGGTGACACCTATACCATTGGGCATAGCTTTCGAGTTGGCTTTACAACAGTGAATGCAATCGTAACCGAAGTCTGTGAAGCGATATGCAGACATATGGAGCATATATATTTACCAGAACCAACAGAGAATATATGGAAAAAATGTGCTGAAGAATTTGAAAATAGATGGGGATTTCCCAACTGCATTGGCAGCGTGGACGGTAAACATGTAACAATCAAGAGACCTAACAACAGTGGATCCAATTACTGGTGCTATTTACATAAATATTCAATAGTACTTATGGCCATTGTTGGCCCGGACTATAAATTTATATGTTTTGATATTGGTGGTTTCGGAAAAAATAGTGATGGGGGTATTTTCGAAACCTCAAACATGGGAAAACGATTTGAACAAAATTTAATGAGTGTTCCTGCACCTAGATTTCTCCCTGGGCAAAATGAAATCTGCTCGTACGTCTTAATTGGTGATGAAGCATTTGCTTTAAAACCATACCTTATGAGACCACTTCCCTATAAGCAGACTTTAACAGACGTCAGAAAAGAGAAATACAATGTAAGACTTTGTCGAGCTAGCAGGGTCGTGGAAAATGCGTTTGGTATTTTGTCTCAAAAATGGCGAATATTTTACAGGCCATTAGAAACTAAAGTAGATACTACTATTCTAATTGTACGTGCGGCATGTGTTTTACACAATTTTTTACGAAGTAAAAGTGGCGATGACAAATATTTTCAATTCTTAGATCCCCCAGAACCCGTGCTTGGAGCTTTTACTGATATAGCAAATGATCCTCGGCGGGCAGCAAGGCTAGCATTTTCTACTCGTGACAAATTCGTAAATTATTTTAATTCTGATATGCCTATGCACAATATATAGAATGTTCGTTTTCACATTTGTGTAGACTGTAAATTATTTAACAAGTTAATAAAAAATATTAGGTACATACCATTTGTATTTAATTCTTTTCCTATTTCCATCCAAATATTGTCTTTCTTTCTCACATTCCTGTATTCATCGTTCGAAAAATCATACAAACAAGGATACTTTTTCACTATTTCTATCAATAATTCCGTTTTTGCCATTGCGAATTTTTGAAGAACGGCGTCAAAAACGCGGTCAAAGGCGAACTGAAATACGCCGCGATAAAAACGCTGGAACAATCGCATTCGCTTCGCACAAGTCTGAGCCTGTCCGTAAACCGCTGCGTTTTAATCTGATCGCGAATTCATCGCCGCGAAATTTTCGCAGCCATAGCGAATATTTCGCGCCGGTTTGTGGGACGCTTTATAAATATTCGATTTGTGGTCACATCATTTGATATTATTCATCGCAGTTATGTTTTTAAAACTTGGCAATACTGCTAATAATGTCTACATGGCGGAATTTCGTAATAGTGAAAAGCCTTGCTGCAAAAAAGCATTGGATTTCAATAATTAGAACATTACATTTCTGTGTGTATTACCTCACTATTTATATTAAAAGGTAAGTCATACTGTTCGAATGTTTTGAAGATTTTTTCTTGTTTTGGGGAGTAAAATGCATTCACAAAATGCTTAATCAATTTGAGGTGTTGTACTGTTGGTTACGGTGTCGTTTATGCAAATCCGTCATTCCCTCACGGTCATTCACCCACTATATTAGAAAGTGAGGGAATGATTTTTGTATATATAAATTTGTGTTATGGGTGTTATTGTTTAACTCCCGGTTGTATAGCATGTGCTTTTAATTTTAACAGATATACGATATCAAGAATGGGGAAAATGAAGAAGTGAAGAAGAAAAGAAATTAAAAAAGAAGAAGTACGACAGAAAGAGGAGAGAACAAATGAAAAGTAATGCTGAGTCTTTAGAAGCTTTGCGTGAAAAAGGAAAATTAAAGTATTTAAAGAAGAAGGTCAAGTTAAGTCAAAAAGTTCTAGGAGTGCAAGAGAAGCTAGCCAAACACGAAAACAATGAAAGAAGAATAGTAAAGCTTATAGGGAAAAGCAAGTTACAGTACGAGCCCCTTCCCACTTCAGTTGGCCCACTTCAAGATTTGTACCAAAATATGCCTTTATAAAGTAGACATGGCGAAACTATTTACTTCTAAAACAATTTATTTTCTCAAAAACATTTTAGATACACTCTAGTCGTAAAAAATACATATTTGAAATCACTTAGACCTATAACTAATAGAACATCTGAACAAATAAACAATGTGCGAATAAATGCGCGAAGTTAACAAAGCAACAATTGAAAGATTACCATGGGATAACATCATCTTTATTTTTATTACGGCTGAAATTCTTTGTTAACCAAGTTTTGGCAAAAATTTGGTGTAAAAAAATCCCATATTTCTTGAAGCTTTTGTCTCTGTTCGGTGTACGAGCAGGATTTTGTCGTAGAACCTTTTTCATCTTGTGCCACAAAGTCTCAATAGGTGACAGATCTGGACTTCTAGAAACCCATTTTAAAAATGGTACATTATTTTCTTCCATCCATTTTATAGCTTTTTTTGAGGTATGGCACGCTGCACAATCTTGCTGAAACACAAAATCTTGGCCGGATGTCAAACATTCTTCCATCACTGGTAAAAGCGATTCTTCTAAAATTGCCAAATATTTGTTTGTATCCACATTTCTCTTTATACGAATCCCCGGATCGGTTCCGAGAGCGAAATCCAATCTCTAAAAGCTACGATTTGATCTTCCACCTCTAGTCTGGATATGATTTATTTTCTATATTTTGAGATGGCAAAGTTTAAGATATACCGTACATACCTAGTCAATTTAAATTTTAAATAGTTTTGGCTTATATTTTTTAAATTCCGAATTTTTAAAAGTTGGAAATTTTGTATCTGCACTACAACGAACGTGCGGAAAGTAAAAAGTCAATTTGCTATTTTGTTTTTATATACAAGTCCAATAGTGGCAAGCTTTTCCCGGAAAAGCGATTGGTACCATTTTCCCAGGTATAAAGTTATTAATAACCGAGTACACATGTCGATGAAGCAATGACCTCAACAGCATGCTCATTTTTTTAACTGGTTTACACGATCGTATAAGCTGCGTATATTAAAACTTTCATCAATGGTAAACTATAAAAGGGTAGATAAATATAGAACCTGAAATCAATAGCCGAGCCTGGGAAAAAATATTTTCCGCTTACATAAAGTAACGTTAAGACATGATTGAATGCTCCATTATAAAGCCAGAAAATCAGTAGAAAGCACGTAGCTCATTTCCAGGAGTTATATAGTTTTGACTTACGAATATTGGGCCGGCAAAATATTAGCAGTGTGATTTACAGTGACTTTTATAAGATATAACTAATCTAACAAAAATACTGTAGTAATTGCTAATACAGGCTTTGAACCAGCTAAGGTCCGTAGAATTAAGGAAAGTATGTTCTGGTATATTGCTCCTTATTTTCAATTTTTGACCCGAACAGAAGCCTGCCTAACACATTTAGCAGGCCTAAAAGGCAGGCGCAAGTCGGCATGCCTTCATAATGATTTTCCACTGACTAGGAAGTACCTATAGTATACGCGAAACATTTCGTAAATTATACATATTTCTTGATGTTTATGATATGATACTATCTCAAGGATGTAGACTTTTTTAACATGAAACTTATTTCGCATATTTATTGACTCCTATAGCACTAGTGACCCAGAAAGTCGCTATATCTTTTACCTGCGGAGGGTCACATCCGAATTCAGCAACAACGACGCTGCCTCAGCCGCAACGACGTATAGTCAGACCAAATTGTATTCATCTATAAGAGCATCAGATGTAATGTTTTCCATGGCATAGTAGAGATACCAGAGCGTACGAATGTTGACTCGAATACATAGGGCATGCTCAAAGTCTATAATTTCTTCTTTTTTTTTCTAATCAAATACTGTTTTCACATGGAGAGCTATACCAATTCTGTATTGTGTTACCAATCGCTAACTGATTGGTTAAGTGTAAGAGTAGCGAATGCTCAACTTCGCTAATCAGTAAGTCTATTTTCAAATAAAGACGACTATTTATTATTATCAATTAGGAATTTATATTGTAGATTTACAAGGTTTGTTCTTTGTATCCCTACACGTTCAGGTCGCATACATTATTTCAGCATTCCAACTCTTGAACGATCCAAGTAACCATTGTATCATTTTGTTTTACAGGTTCTCGAATAACACCGAAAGTGACTATGATGCTCTTTCTTTCAGAAAAGCTGAGTGGATATATTTCATTTAGAGCAAGAAGGGCATATAAATATACGTAGTTTGATATCATCTCGAGTTTGTATCATATACAACGGGAAAAAGTTATTCTGTGAAAGAGCCTATTTCCATCTTCATCTAATTCTTTCCAACAGATAATGAATGCTGAGATTTGTCGTGAAATATTATTATTATTATTCGGCTATGGATCTAAACAGCGCAAGTTTTCTTTTGGTCGCTGGAAACAAGGTAGAAGTTTTCCTTCTGTCAATGTAACATCTGAAACTTATTCTGTGTTGCCGTTTAATGATCGAGATTCAGCTAGGTCACTATTATGTTTTTTTTTTTATTTTTTCAGGTGGCATATAATAGATGCCGATACCGTCCTTTTCTGGATCGCTCAAAACGAATCGAAAGTCCTCTTTCTGTCAGTGCAACATCTGAAACATACTGCGGTGGCCTTGTTGATCAATCTCCGTGTTCTACTAGCCGCCAAATTCGACCTCCTAAGTGGCATTTTTTAAGTACAAAATGACAGAAATCAAGGTTAGACCTTCAGTAAATGTTAACAAGGATTTCAATATCTATTAATATTCCTCAAATTAAGTTATACATTCTTAGGTTTCGATAGTAGTATAAGGGGACATTTGAGCTTGTGAAAATTTTACAGACCATGGAAAATAGCGGTGTCCTTCAATGCGTGCTGTTGGTTTCCCTACAGAAAAAAAATTCTGTTCCTTTTAGCAACCTTTTTTAAAGTACCCTCATTAGATTCATTTCATCATTATTTCTGTTGAGGTCAATTTTCACACAGAACTACAGTAAAGTTGGCAAGTTTCCGAATCTCGCATATACCTGAAGATGGCATTTAAATTTGCCGAAACGTTACATTTTTTAAGATCAGTCATGAGATACTCCTCAAGAAATTTTACTTCTAGACTTCCAGAATAATTATTTCTTGCTATTAAAATCATGTTTATCTGATAAACAATAGTATGTTTGTGTAAATGATGTGAGATCGGAAGTATTAATTGCGACTAGCGGTGTGCCGCAGGGATCCAATTTCTGACCGCTTCTATTCTCACTTTAAATCAATGATTTATGTGGTACACCTAAATTGTCTCTGTATTTTAGTCTAGTATGATCCTAACTGGAATACGGCTCAGAATCTTTGTTATTGAAAAAACACGAAAGAAATGCTTGAAATTCATAGCTTTTAATATCGGTCGTGTGTACCCACAAAAAGGCTGTAGTTATCCTGAGCTACTAGATAGATTTGATTATCAGCCTTTGGAAAAGCGTAGATATCAGGTATACAGGGTTATCCAAATTAAGTGTCCACCATTGGTAACTTTGTTATTAGTAAAAATACAAAGTTGTTTAAATTAGCAAACTAGTAGCATTTTTAACGCTGGTAAAAATGAGAAATAAAAAAAAACAATTGAGAGTCGTTATTTTGATTTTTTTTCAGTAAAATAACATTTTTTTAAATGGAAACCCCTGTATATTATATTTTTTTCTGTTAGAGCATCAAATTTTAAACAAAAAAGTTCATAATGACTTTTCCGCTAAAGTCAAAAATAAAGTCAAAATAACGATAAATATTTTTAATTATTTGCAGTATTATAATATTAAGACGGCTATGAAAACAACATGGCGTTCGCGATTTGACAGCATTAAGATAAGCGAGAAATTGTTAAACTGGACATACTCGTAACTAGAAGGCTTTGGAAAACAATGATAAAATCAAATAATGTCAAACATTAGTGTAAATACTTGTTTATAAGCTTTATTGTGTCATTAGTTTAAAGAAAAATGTTCTCCCATGAAGAAAAGTGTGATATGTTAGAATGCTATTTAGTGTGCAGAAAATCCTCCTTGAGAGCAAGAGAATACTACAGTGAATTATATCCCGCTCGCATTCAACCGTATGAACGATATTGTCTGAGACTTTATCGAAAATTTAGGGGCAACGAAAATGTTTTTGCTAAAACAAGGGCAAAAAAAGAATTCATAATAAGCGAGGCCACGGAAATTGCAGTTATTGGATATTTTGAAGCTTATCGTGAGAATTCAATAGCAGATATTCTCAAGGACTCTAATTTCAGTTATGGTACTGTTCAAAGGATTTTAAAAAAATACAAATTTATTCCGTATAAGTACCGACCAGTTCAAACGCTTTTGGCAGGGGATCCAGAGAGAAGACTTGTTTTTTGCCATTGGTATCTTAGCTTCTGTCGCCAAAATGTAAATAACTTTCGTTACCTTTTATGGACAGATGAATCAAATTTTTCAAATTCTGGAATGTTTAATAGAAAAAACCACCATTATTGGTCAAGAGAAAATCTTTTGTTAGTACATCCAAGAGGCCCACAAGTCCGTTTCAGTTTCAACGTTTGGTGCGGTATAATTGGTTCAAAAATTGTTGGCCCGTTCTTTTATGAGGGAACCCTAACTGGTGAAAGATATGTGGAATTTATGTCAGAAATTCTGACTAATTTCTTAGACGAATTGGATCTTATAAGTAGACATCATCTGCATTTTCAGCAAGATGGCGCACCTGCCCACAACTCCAGAGGTACTTATCATTTTCTAAGTACTACTTTTAATGATCAGTGGATAGGAACAAATGGCCCAATACAGTGGCCTCCCAGATCACCAGATCTAAACCCACTTGATTACTTCTTGTGGGGTTACTTAAAGAACCAAATTTACAAGCGAAGGTACGATAACCTTGACGCGTTAAAGTCTGCAGTTAGGGAAAAGATAACCCAGATAGATGGTAGGACCATACTTAAGACAGTTCGAGCAGTTGAAAAACGTGCCCAAAAATGTATTGAAGAACAAGGTGGTGTTTTCGAGCATCTTCTTTAAAAAAAATTGTTATTGTATTTTGTAAGATTATAAGTTGATGTTGAAAATAAAGTTTGTCGATACAATTTAATTGTTTCAGATTGGAGGCCATAACTTCAACAATTTGTAACCTAGGAGAAAAGTTATTGTAAGCTTTTTTGTTTAAAATTTGATGCTTTAACAGAAAAAAATATAATATACAGGGGTTTCCATTTAAAAAAATGTTATTTTACTGAAAAAAATCAAAATAACGACTCTCAATTGGTTTTTTTTATTTCTCATTTTTACCAGCGTTAAAAATGCTACTAGTTTGCTAATTCAAACAACTTTGTATTTTCACTAATAACAAAGTTACTAATGGTGGACACTTAATTTGGATAACCCTGTATATTGTTAGCTCAGTCCTAGAATAACATCTAGGTATTTTAATACTTTCCTGCCCAAAAGATTTACCATAGAAGGGTCCGATTACTTTTATGTGCCGAAATGTCAACAGAATGTCAAGTATATCGTAAATCTCAAACCCATCTCAGATGGATTTTGGTCAAGTTTTTTATGTTTATATTTATGGTACTTCTTCTATTTCTGTTTTTTTGTTGTTCTCAGATATGTTCACTTTGTATTTGAACTATCATGTAAGATACTACCGATTTTTGCTCTGGAACTGGTATTCACTGTCGAACAATGAACGCATTATTATTATTAATAGTTAGAGGTCGCTGACAATACAACCCCAAGTACCAGGACCTCAATGGGGCTTAAGTTCAGTGCTTTTAGCCTTCATCCAATACACTATTCATAGCTACATCAAGAACATTTTTCTCAATGTATGTACAAGATACTGCGTGGCACGATCGATTTTCGTTCGCTTTCCGCTGAGTTTCCAAGAACTTATAACAGCAATGGAAGGATGATATTGATATGTTTCAAAGTTTACGATATCCAACAGCAAAGGTTTTTGTTGTTTGTTGTTGTGCTTCATGGACTAACGGGAATATTCTTTTCAATATGGTAATATAATAACGAGCTCAAACATCAAAAGGATCGATTTCCTTTCAATACATAGCGTTATTGAAAGCATACATTTGTGAAATTTCAACTGTATTTTTTACGCAGGTCACCACCTAAATTCAAGAATTACGTCAGAATAGGTTTGTTCCAACAAGAAGTTCCAAGCTAATTCAGAACTAATAACGAGTTATTTTTCTGCGCATGTTCGAGTCAAGTACAGTTCAGAGCTAGTTCCGAACTATTCTGTTGAAGCAGAATTCAATAATTGATGTAACATTTAAAATTGTCTAGTTTCCGTATGTTAGACGTGGAATTTGAGATGATTTAGTGTTCTTTGTTGTAGTGTGAATCTTTAAAAAAATGTCAACAAGTACACCGATTCTATACTTCCTACGCTTTCGTTGGAGGTAACAAAAAAAGGAATGAACCAAATCGTTGCAAAAGGCGAAGTCCAATCGTGATTAGGCAGGATCAGTTGGGTACGATGAATAAACCTTTGCATACTGAGATGCCATCAAATATTACGTAATAAAAATTTTTATTTTCTCTCCACGAAAATTCACAGGATATGTAGATAACCCAATAGGCAATAGTATAGATATATATATATATATATATATATATTATATTTTTTCCCATCCATCTTTATTTCCTCAGGTTACACCCGTACCCGGATGTATGAGCATGTGTATCTACTTTTGTAGTTGCATATGTACATTCATTTCGGGCCTGATGAAGCCAACCAGCAGAAACACGTATCGCTCGGGTTACCTATCCTATTTTCTGCTCGAATCCACTTTCCTCCTTTTTGCGGATTTTGCCCATTATTTTCCTATTTTTTTGTTATATACATTTCTCCGCATGATTATTTTCTCTTTGTAGATCCTTTGGGCTTGAAGTACCACAGCATGTGGCTATAACCGGCCGCGTGGTTGTGGTTAGATGTCGCCTTGAAAATTCGAGGTCTTCTAGCTATTTTACACTACAATGTGTAGGTTGGCTCTTGTTGTGGACTTCGTGTGTGATTTTTTCCCATCCATCTTTATTTCCTCAGGTTACACCCGTATCCGGATGTATGAGCATGTGTATCTACTTTTGTAGTTGCATATGTGCATTCATTTCGGGCCTGATGAAGCCAACCAGCAGAAATACGTATCGCTCGGGTTACCTATCCTATTTTCTGCTCGAATCCACTTTCCTCCTTTTTGCGGATTTTGCCCATTATTTTCCTATTTTTTTGTTATATACATTTCTCCGCATGATTATTTTCTCTATATATATATATACAGGGTGTCCGCAAATTTGGGGTTTTCCTTTTCAGAAACAACTACCCTTGAAATAACAAAGGTAATGTGTAGTGAAACGAGGGCGACCAAGTAAAAAAAATAAAGGAAAAAGTACTCACTCTCCAGTTGACGAGAAGGGCTAAGTATGTCTCTGCCCGAAATCATACCGCTCCAACAGAAAATGAAATCAGCTGACGCGCTACCGAGCAGACGCAGAAACCACATTGATTGTCTTACACTTAATGGCACATCTTCTAACAAGGAAGGCAAAATGTTGCGTAAAAAGTCTAGGTATTGCATCCCGTCCAATCGATTTGGGAGTATAAATGGTCCAATAAGCATACCGTTCACCATGCCAGCCCAAACACCGAAAATGTTTGTTGAAAATGTGCCCGACGGACAGCGTGCGGATTTTCTACTGACCAAACATGAGTGTTGCGAAAGTTATTCACCCCATTACGCGTGAACGTAGATTCGTCTGTCACCAATATGCACTTCAAAAAGTCCGGATTATTGTCATGTTGATGCAACAACCACTCACAAAACCGCACTCTTGCTGGAAAATCGTCAGGTTGAAGGGCTTGTACACGTTGGACGTGAAACGGATACAGCCCCTCTTCACGCAGCGTTTACCACACGTTAGTTTTTGATACTTGCACTTCTCTAGCCACGTCTCTAGTGCTTGTTGAGGGATTCTCGTCTACGCGATTACCTCTACATGCGTGACCGTAACCGTCGGTTGATGGTTGCATACTGACCTGACACACTGACCCCGACCCAGTTCTGTCGTCGGGTTGAGACCTTGTACCAATCGGTGATGTCCCGGGTCGCGGCTACAGGACGGTATTCAGATATGTTTGATGTTGCAGAGCCCTTTATCTCGGTTCCCTTAAGACATTGGTGTATATGGTACTAAGAAAAACTGCTTATGTTTTCAAGATCTACACGTCGTGTAAAGGAAAACCCCAACTTTGCGAACACCCTGTTGCAAAACTTACAGAATGTATAAAAATTGCAATAAAAATCAGTGGTGTTTATTTTTTCAAAAATATCCCTCCGAACTTGAAAATTCCAAAATAGCATCAATTATAGGTCTATTTTTAAAAGCGTTTTTTTAAGCTACTCAAGCATCAATTCCCAAAAGCTTCTTCACAATTCCACATCAATTTCGATGCAGAGTTGGTGAAGTAAGGTGCTTAAAGCGCAACTTGACTATCTAAATATATCACACGGACTATCTGTAATCCAGCCTTTATCATTTTCCCCTTGATGTCACTGAAGAGACAACGGACAGTGGAGTAATATTTCGTTGGCAAGCTCTACCCAAATATACCCTTCTACATTTTTTATTAGGGATCCTTGCGTCCGATATAACTCACTACAAAATGTCACCCCGGTCTGTTCAGCTTTCAACTCCACAATTTAGCTAAGTATTACATTCTGCATGGTACACTTAGGACAATACTGAATACCGGGAAACAAATTTGACACGGCAACTGTTTGAAAAAGTGACGCAAATCGAAATTGACAACACGCTATACCTATGTCTAAGAGTACACGAAATCTTAATATTTATAGAGTTACTAGGCCACGAGGTGATAAGGTTCTATCTTTTTCTAGCATTTGTGTCTATTCACACTTGTACACATTGATGTCAATCGCATGTGCGATTTGTTCTATGAAAAATTATACATTTGTTTTTGACCTGTAGGTTCCGAAATACATTAAGCATAAGCATCGTTATCCAGGTTGGTATAGCTCGGATATTATTCGAAATTCAAAAATGCATCAACAATATAACGTTCCAAAAGTCAGGAAATCTATGGACAATTTTCTAGGGTTCGAGCACTTGTTAAACATCAGATAAAAGACTGTTACCATGTATATCTGCAAAAAGTTGAAAATGATTTGGTTACAAATCCGAATCATTTTTGGTGTTTCATCTATTCTAAGAAAGGCTCATCTAGAATACCAGGTAGGATGACCGTTGCTAATGAAGTCTCAGACAATTCTAATCGGACTATTAGTTCATTCGCAGAGTATTTCCAAAGTGTTTATGTTAAAAAGGGTGTTTCAGTTTATTGTTGCATAACTTTAAGATTCGATAGAACATTTAAAATTAATGCATAAAGTCTATAAACATGGGTCGAAAAATGCGTGGCTTCCGAAATACAGCGTGTTTAAATTTACTTTCTAAAATAGTTTTTTTTTGGTATACAAGGGTTTTTTGGTACGACAAAACCAACCATGGGCATAGTTTTACTGTAGCCGCTAGAGGGCGCTCTCTACCGTACCTGTAGCATATTAAAATGACCGACAATTTTTTCTTAGTACAATTTTTTGGTTTTTGAATAAAAAACTAATTCTTTGCACTTTTCTGCTTAAAAAAGCTCTCCTGTGAGTTTTCGTTATAGTTAGCCGTTTTTGAGATATTTCGATTTTTAAGGTTCGATGCATTTTTAATTATTTATGGGAAAATAATATTTTTTTTACATTTTCGATTTGGGCATTACAAGTAATTAAGATGATCGTTTAGATTGTGTTTTTAAACAGAGTGATAATTCCTAACTCCAAATAAACACAAAAAAAAAACAGAATATTAATTTGTTTAATTTTCCAATATTATTTTTAACAAATTAAATCAATTATTTACAACTAAAATGCTATTGGATAGTTAGGACAAACATACAAAATCTAAAGTAGTTGCTCGAAATGTAAACCCAATTGTTCAATACACAATTCACATCTACGAATGATCGAACTTGGTATAGCATTATTCAAATCATCACATGCATTCCTGATTCTGTCTATTAGCATATCTCTTGTGGTTACGGGAGTCTGGTACACTTTTTCTTTGAGAAATCCCCACACAAAGAAATCTAATGGATTTAGGTCAGGGGATCGTGGAGGCCAGGCGACTGGTCCTCCACGGCCGATCCATCTTTCTGGATAATTTTTGTCCAGCCAGTTTCTAACTATTCTCGAATAATGAGCTGGACAACCATCAAGCTGGAACAAGGCCAATCTTATTAAATCTAACATAACATCATCCCACATATTTGCATGTTCAGCCTTTAAAAATTCCAAGAAGGTTGCAGCATTTAACCTTGCAGGCAAAAGGTAGGGTCCAAATAGTCGATTAAGGTAGATACCAATCCACATGTTCACACTAAATTCATGCTGAAAATTTCTTTCCCGAACTGCATGCAGATTTTCATGCGACCAAATATGTTGATTATGAAAATTTACCACTCCACGTCTAGTGGAGCATGACTCATCGGTCCATAAAACGTGACTTAAAAACTCCGTATTATTATCAGTTCTATCAAGAATCCACCGACAAAATGTGATTCTTCGTTCTCCGTCCCCTGGCTGTAGTCCTTGTACAGGTTGCAAATGGTAAGGACGTCTATGGTCATTTCTAAGAACACGGTGAACATGGCTTGCTGAATTTCCCAAGGCACCAGAAACTCTCCTAACACTTGTGGTCGGATCTCTATCAAACTCACGCAGAATCATACGGGTAAATCTGCGCTGACGAAAATTTATGTTTTGATCCCTTTATAGATTTCCAAAACCATTTTCAATTATTTGGCGATGCACTCTTACAAATACTGAGCCAGTTGGATGTCGTCTGTTTGGAAATCTTCGTGCGTATTCTCTGGCTGCTTCTGCTGCGTTTCCATTTACAAAGCCATACACAAAATGAATATCCGCTAATTCTTGATTGGAGAATAAAAATGGCATTTTTATAAAACTTACAAAAAAAAAACAGGTAAAAGAAACTAAATTTCGTGCATTCACAATTGCAAAAAACGTTTCAGGTTTCAACAGACAACAAAACTAACTGTCAACTAATTGACGTTTAACCTTATTCTGCTTTCAATTTCAAGAATATTTGCAAACACAGCCTACTTCTAAAAATTATCGAGATACTGACTTTTTAACGTTATTTTATCATAAATAATTAAAAATGCATCGAACCTTAAAAATCTAAATATCTCAAAAACGGCTAACTCTAACGAAAATTCACAAGAGAGCTTTTTTATGTTGAAAAATGCGACGAATCAGATTTTTTATTCAAAAAGCCAAAAATTGCACTAAGAAAAAAGTTTCGGTCATTTTAATACACTACAGGTACAGTAGAGAGCGGCCTCTAGCGGCTACAGTAAAACTATTCCCATGGTTCGTTTTGTCGTACCAAAAAACTCTTGTATACCAATTTTCACTATTATACATCAAATATTGTTCGAAATATTTAAAAAAAACTATTTTAGAAAGTAAATTTAAACACCCTGTATTTCGGAAGCCACGCATTTTTCGACCCATGTTTATATAGACTTTATGCATCAATTTTAAAAGTTCTATCGAATCTTAAAGTTATGCAACAATAAACTGAAACACCCTGTAGATAACGATTTATACCAACAGCCCGTTGTTAATGCTTAGCACTGTTTTCATCTGGATAACTTCACAGATGAGGATATTCTAAAGGCACTGTGTGAGTTACCAAACAAGTTACCAGCAGGTGAAGATATGGTACCGAGCTTTGTAGTCCGTGATGCGGCGCACATATTTGTCACGGCTTTAAAGAAAATTTTTAGTTGTTCCCTCAGTATAGCAACTTTTCCTACAAAATGGAAACTGGCTAGAGTGTACCCTATTTTTAAAGCTGGGAACGCTAGTAAAATCGAAAATTACCGATCTATATTTATTTTGGATAATTTTGGTAAAGCATTTGAGATATCTGTATACAACTACATCTATCCTTTGACCTCGCATCTGATATCTGAGATGCAACGGATTTATACGCAATTGCTCTTCTATTTCTAACTTAACTGAAACCACCCAGGAAATTGCAGAGGTCTTAGATAATAGGGGTCAGATGGATGTGGTCTATATGGATTACTCAAAGGCCTTAGATAAGATTAGTGTAGATTTCGTTTAATCTAGTACGTTTCTTACAACGCTTTCAAATCTTCACCTTACTCGGCCTCATCCGGTGTACCGCAGGGATCAAATTTAGGCCCTCTTCTCTTTCTTTATTTTATCAATGACCTCCCTAACTGCTTAACCTGTCTTTTTCTGTTGTTTGCCGATGAGTTAAAAATATATACACAGATTAACAGCATTGGTGACTGTCTAATCTTGCAAGCTGACCTGAATCATTTATTTGAATGGTGTTCAAATAATAAATTATTTTTGAATGTTAGCAAATGCAAAACCTGTTCTTTTACCAAGAAAACGAATCCAATAGTTTTTGATTACACACTGAAAGGTGTCAGTTTGATGCGTTGTTCAGAAGTAAGAGATCTAGGTGTGTTGTTTGATGCTAAATTAGAATTTACAGGTCATACCAGTGTAATAGTATCATCCGCTATAAAAGGTCTCAGTTTTTTGATAAGAAACTGTAAATCTTTTGGTAGTGAAACGGCACTGAAGGCTTTATACTGCACCTTGGTGAGTTCGAAGCTGGAATATGCATCTAGTGTAGTAGATAAGTCGGGAGATCTAGGTGGCCATGGTAACAATGTGACATCATTATGTTGAAAGAAGTCTATTGTGACTCTTGCAACATGTGATCGGGCATTATCTTGTTGGAAAGTTGGATCTGCCAGGGTGTCAAGATAGGGTAAAAGATGGGGTTCTAGAACTTCGTGGATATAACGCTGCGCGTTCATGCTACCTCTGATGAAGATTAAAGGTGACCTGGAACCATAAGCTATAGCACCCCAAACCATAACTCCAACAGTGTGATGAACATGTCTTTCAACAAAAAACTGTGGATTCCTCCTTTCACCACGTCGCCTTCTAACCCTGGCACGACCATCGTGCATGCCTAAACAAAATCGAGACTCGTCACTAAAGACAATACTGTCCCATTCCTGATCCCAGAGTGACCGTTGTCTGCACCACTCAAGGCGATTACGTCGGTGTTCTCGAGTTAAAGGGAGGACCCAGTGTGGCCGGTATGAAAACAAGCCAAAACTTCTCATTCGTCGGTAAACACTTCGCATGCCAATAGGTCTTCCGTGTTCTGCAAACCATTCATTTGCAATGGACCTGGTAGTGGAGAAACGGTCCCTTAAGGCCAATAATCTTAGGCGGCGATCTTCACGGTCTGTTGTTCTACGGCGGCGTCCAGTGCCCCTTGCTCTTTGCGTACGGCCTTCTCGAAGGCATGCCTGACAACACCTAACCATAGTGTCTACACTTCTTTGCACTCTAACTGCAATTGCCGGAAAAGAAAGTCCAGCTTCCCGAAGTCCCACTTACGGCCCCTATCAAACTCACTAAGTTGACGAAATCGTACAGGTCTTCGTACTCTAGGCATCGTAACCGATCGTAAAGGATATCAAGAATCAAAATCCGCCAATGTTGATTCTTTACTGCGGCTGAAATATTCATTTTTAGAGCGTTAATGAATTAAAAAAAAGCAGTATAAAAACCGGAATGTCCAACTGATAAGGCTGAAAATTTTTCACTTGTTATTTACAGTAAGATAAATACATTCACCAACTTTTATTAAAATAAAACCATTTAAACTGGGTGTTCGGATTTATATGTCACTTAGTATATAACAAAAACAATAGAGGTCCCACATTGGACCCCTGTGGTACTCCACTAATGGAAACAGTAACCAGATGTGGTTGAATTAATGTGCACATATTACCGCCTCTGATGCAGATAAGATTTTAGGAGATTTAAGAAAGAACTATGAAGGCCTAAAGAAAAAAGTTTGTGGAGCAGAACACTGTGACTGATTTTATCAAATTATTTTTTAAGAGTTTCGCTGGATTGCAGAGAATAGAAATTAGTCTGTAGTTGCTTATAACATTTTACTGTTGCGACTTGGCAATCTTCCACACTTCAGGAAAGGTTGATGTCTGGAGAATTCGGTTGAAAATAGCTTCAAGTGGGTGAAGTAGAACTATTATGCAATCTTTGAGAAAAAATGAAGGGATCTGATCATGACCTGACGTTAGGTTATTTTTTAATTTCTTTCCTGTCCTAGATGAAGTCATGTTCGGATAATGCAGGTTTTACACGTCAAAACCCATAGAAGTAGCCTCGTTTACCTAATAGTAAGTCGTACTATATTAACGAGAGCACCAGTCTCGTGTATGAAGCACTGTTTTTTATCTAAACTTGATATTGGAAGAATTAATCTAACTTGCGGTCCAAGTTCTCTAAAATTGTAAAAATGGAGGCTATAATGGCAAAAGTCTCTTTATTGCCGGATTTACTGCTAGCAAGTTCATAAAGTGCTAAACAAAAATTTTATGTGAAAACTTGGCCGTTCCACACATTTTCACGATTACAATGCTTGTCCTGGGCTTTCGCTTGCGCGCTAAATAAGTGTAATCTCCATTTTCCACAGCAACTAATTGGATTGGGACCGGCCGCCAGAATTAATTTATGTCTTTTTCTTTAAACACTGTACCGAAAACAATAAACCGAGCGAATTTGCATGGTTAAACATTGGATTTGCTCGCTTTTTCCGCAGTCTTTTTGAAGTCATTATCCATGATGGCGCTGCTCGGAATTAGCGGACAATCTAATATACCGACCCTTTTCAAACTGTGCAAGCCTTTATAATGGACATGTTGCGCTATAAAGGAAGTTGATGGTATAATTCAGTTTCAGTTTCAGATACAGCAACCATGGTGAAAATATGACGAGCATTTAATCGAGTCAAGCATTGGTAGCTTCCACGCACAGATGTCATCAGTTAATAAAGATTATATTCCGTTTACTAATTTTACAACTTATCCGACACATTTTAACCACATAAGCACTGTTACGAAAGAAGTTCAATCCTCAAAATCAAAAATGTTATAAAAGTTGTTCAAAATTGTTTCCATTGACTGCAATGCAAGCTTGGGCGCGTCTAATCCAATTTCGGCGCACTAATTCAAATACACCTTCCTGCTGTGCCTGAAGGCTCAAATTATCGGCAGCCAATGTGATTCGGTCACGCAATTCGTCAGTATTCTGAACTCGAGTACTGTATACCTCGTTTTTCAAGTATCCCCATAAAAAGAAGGCCAGAGGGTTTAGATCGGGAGACTGTGGAGGCCATGCAATTGGTCTACCCCTTCCGATCCAGCGTATCTGCTATACCTGATTCAAAAAATCACGAATTGTTAAATGAAAATGCGGAGGTGCCCCATTGTGCAGAAACCACGTCCGTGAGAAATCAACTTCTTTCGTAACAGTACATATGTGGTTAAAATTTGTCGGATAAGAAACACCCTGTATATTACCGATCCCAGGACCTAGTGATCTAACTGAAGCCTGACGGAAATCGGTCCCCGGTGAATCTTGCTCTAGAGCATCCTGATCAAAAGTTCTTATTGGCTCTATTTTGCTCCACATCATCATTGTTTGGAATGGAAGGCCCTACTTTTTATTACACAGTCGAAAAGGCGCTTTTAAAGAAATCTTCATTGTGATTGATATTCAGATCACGCTAAATCTTTCTCAGCTGACGTAACACGAAAGTGATCTGCTCTACAATGTGTTCTTAAATATCAATTTTGACAAAGAATGATAAAATATAGGAGGCTGGATTGAGCATATTTATCATCGACAGTGAAAACTATCTACTAGTGGACCGCCATGGATCAGGCATCATCAGTAGCATATCCCATTCAAAACAGTTCACTTGGACGCTATGGTCAAGATTATTCCTGGCCAAGGTCATGACTCATGTAGATTTTTAAATGTGAATCCCACTGTATTTATCCCCAAATAGTTGAGTGTCTCATCATGGCCGTGGTAAAATCTAACTACCTTTTTTTTTTGCTTTCATCAATATACTAACCTATATGACTACATTAATGCAAACAGTCAATGCAGCTGGTATACAGGTTGTCAAACTTTGGTGTTTTTTTTTTTTAGATAAAACCCAACTAAAAATACCCTCAAGAAGGTTATACCAAACTACTTCCCTTAAAAGGACCTATCCGAGTTTGTAATAGTAGGACCTTCCTTTTAAAACAAATATTTTTAACGTGGGACACTCTTGAGTATTTTAAAAATGCCCGGATACCATGTATAACAACCCATAGAAAGTTTTTACTTAGGGTCAATATTCCATTCTCACATGCTTGGGACGCCCTGTATATCATGAAAATGCTTCATAGGATTGTAGAGAGCCCATGATAACTTTTGATCAGGATACTCTAGATAGTCTATTCCCAGAGTTTGAGCCAGATTCACGGGTGACTGATTTCCGTAAGGTTTGTGTCCCCTCCTTTACTCGGTATTGAATAGGGTACATGGTCATTAATAATTGAAATGCGTTAAGTGCGGTTCAAATGACCACTATCGTTCGTGTGTTTTTGTTTTGAGTCGCTCAAAATGGACATCGTATTCGGAATTTACCATCCGATTTATCTCTGAAACGGGTTGACATCTACATCAAAAATCCCCAAGGATTTTCATTAGAGTGAAATCCTTGGGGACTCCTCATTCCCGGATTAAATGGACCCCGGATTCGGATTCTGCTAATCAAACTTACATATCTACGATCTCCTTTCCTGTACGATCAATCCGATCCACAGCTTTGCTGATAACAGCACTCTACATTCAGGAGATCTGGAGGTTATCACTGCTTTGGGACGCAACAACCTGATATGGTTGCTTCAAAACTATCCACATCAGATCAATAGCGACTGAGAAAAATATAGGCCCAGATAACACCTAGCCTCGAAGTACTGCTTACATGGTTGGGGTGCCGCCGCCCCGGCTACATTATCCTTGCTCGATGCTATTCGCAGGACAGATGTAACTACTCTGCCTCTCTTCTACCGCTATGTGAACGGGATTTGCTCCGATAAGCGATGAGCCTGCTAGACAAACCCGTCCGACTTCGGCCACCCAACCTAACCGTGGCGAACTTGCCGGTACGACCGCTCCATTGTCTCTAGGATAATGAGATTGTGGAGCAATCTGCCTGAGGAGCATTTTTCCTGTTCTATTAACCTTGAGCACTTGAAAAATTCAATGAAGCTCCTTATAGCAGCCGCAGTGCCCCGGTATTTATGTTGCTTAGGAATAAAAAACAAAGTATTATAAGCCCAGATGGAATTCATTCATAACTGGACCATTTTGTATAACGTGACATGGCGACTAAAAATTAAAAAGCTTTTAAATGCGGCTAAAATTGCCACTATCGCACGTATTTTTGATAGCTGAAACCGAAGTCAATCTGAACGTACCTGGGTCTCGTTTATCCTATATATCCAAATATTTATTGGAAAATTGCACAACTATGCCATTATGAAGTGTTAAAAATCGAATACGTCAATAAAAAAGTGTTGAAGCCGCCCCAGAACCAAAATGACATCATTTTCGAAATCTACGCACCCGGGCAACGAGACTCCAAGCAGATCAGACACGCCAAAGGACTTTTTTAAATGTTTTATGACACGTTTTTAATAACCAGAATTTTTGACAATATCTCGGAAAAGATACAATGCAGGAGTAAACGGGCCCCGGACTGTAAAATTTACGACTTCCTAATTCATCGAAATAATGTCAAATTATATAATGTTTTCAAACGGATAGTACATATTTTTTCTTATTCTATGTCAAGTTTGACGGCCCGCGAGTCCGTGAGTTTGAAAGATAGAGAGCTTTATATCGGAATAACCACGCATTTATCAGGAGACGAAACACAGCATAATGGCATAAATGAAAAGTGAGCAAACGGCAAAACGGCATCATAATATATCGCAGGCATAAAGTGGAGGCAAATAAATAACACAAAGGCTCATACAAATATAAAGCGTTTCGGTGAAAAATCCTATTTCTTTGTTTCTCTCTTTTATCCTATAAGCGTGCTCTGGAATCTGTTAAACAAATTGTTTGTATATTTCAAATTGAGCGAAAAGCCTTCTATTTCTTTCATTTTTCCGCTTTTCGGCCTTACAGATAGAGCACTCGCATAGAATATTCAAAGCCTTCATAACAAAAACATTTTTGAAATAAGAACCCGTGGAAGTAGCATCATTATTCGACAATTTATTTGACGGTGTACCACAGGGAAGTGAGAAATAAAAAAAAATGTGAATAAAATGACATTATTATTAATTTTTATATGTTCTGCACGTACTTAACATGTATTTGAATTATGACAAGCCATAAGCCAGAAACACGTGTCTACATTATTTTAACAGGTACAGCTTCTGGAAACGACAATCCACCCTGTTCTACTGACTTGCATCGTAATAAATAAATCCGAGATGTGCTACAATGAATAGTTTTCTAATATTCGTCTCTTAATAGTAAAATCCCGATATGTGAGCAACAGCTCTGGATACGCTCCTGAAATTCATTATTCTCAACGTTACGGACTAATACAAAGATGTCGCTTTTGTGATCAGCTTCTCACCTCAGTAGACGTCAAAACGTAATGGATACTGGATAATAAAACAATAAACCACCACCTAGACTAATTACATTTAGAGACTATCGCAATTTTGATCTAACCTCTTTTGACGATGACTTATTTAGCGTTAATTGGGCTGAAGTTATTTATATGGCTAATATCGATGAGAAAGTAAAATTTATTTCCGATAACATTGTAGGACTTTTTGACATACATGCACCACTAAAAACAGTGAGAGTGTCTAAGCCTCGTGCACCATGGCTCACAAACAATTTGAAAATGATAATGAAAGAACGAGATAAGGCTTTTCATAAATATAGAAGGTCTCGAACGGATGCGAATCGAAATCATTACAATGAACTGAGAAATTTTACCATAACTGCTACACGTGCAGAGAAATCAGGCTACCTTCAACATCTATCTCGACAAAGAAACTCTGCAGCTCTTTATAAAGCTCTTAAGTCATTTAGAATTCAGGATTCTAGTAATACTGACATTCCAGATGATTTAGCAGTTCCCAATGAAATAAATAACTATTTTACCAGTATATTCCAGAAAAGTGACGATGATTGCTCGGAAACTGTCGAATTTTATAGCCATAACAAATTAAACCAAGATTTTCATTTTCAGTTCCGTGTTGTCGATATATCTACAGTATTGGATGCTATTCGCAGTATCAAGTCCAATTCTAGTGGTATTGATGGCATTACCATTGAGATGATTAAATTGTGTCTAGCTGCTGTAGGAATATACATTTTGCACTTAATAAATTGTTGTTTAGAGCGCGGTGTTTTTCCAAGCGGTTGGAAGGAAGCATTAGTGCAACCTCTTCCAAAGATTCCCAATCCCCAGGTTCCTGGTGATCTCCGACCTATTAGCTTGCTGTCAGCTCTATCAAAAATTCTGGAAAAAATAGTTTATATGCAGCTGAATAAGTATTTACTCGAACGCAGCATTTTGCCATTAAATCAATCAGGCTTTAGAAAGGGTCACAGTACCACTACCGCTTTGGCACGGGTTTGTGACGATGTGCTATCAGCGGCGGATAGGCAAGAAGCAACTGCATTAGTCTTATTGGATTTCAGCAAGGCTTTTGACACCCTGAATCATAAGCTGTTAGTTTCTAAATGTAAATACATTGGGTGTGACAACTTGGTTCTGGAATGGATAGATTGCTATTTAAATGAACGACATCAATATGTCGTCATACAAAATAAACTTTCAGACAAAAGGCCGATTTGTTCCGGCGTGCCTCAGGGATCCATGTTAGGTCCACTTTTATTCCTCATATACACCTTTGACATTTCTAACACCCTTCAACATTGTTCTAGTCAATCATATGCTGATGATATGCAGGTTTTTCATAATTTCTGTCCGAACAACTACCATTTAGCTAACAACCTTATCAATCAAGATCTGCAATACTTATGCACATATGCTGCAAAACATAATTTACGTTTAAACGCATCGAAATCGACAGCTATACTTTTTTGCTCCAAGAAAAAACGTACTTTCCTCAAATCAAAGTTTATCACTAAATAATAGTATCCTAATATTTTCCCATTCTGCAAAAAATTTAGGTTTGTACTTGGATGAAGATTTCAGATTTCAGGAGCATGTTGGCTATGTGTGTAAGTCTAGTTATTTTATACTCAGGCTTCTATATGCAAGTAAAATTGTTTTAAATAGAAAAATTAAGAAAATGTTATGCGAGTCACTCATACTCAGTAAAATCGCTTACTGCAACAACATAGTTTATTATCCCTGTCTGGATGAAATCACAAAATACAGACTGCAAAAAATTCAAAACTCATGTAGTCGTTACATAAACAATTTAAGAAGGTACGATCATGTTTCTCACTCAATATCTTCAATGAATTGGTTGAACATTTCTGATCTTTTCAAATACAACTTTGTTACATTTGTCGTAAAAATATTAAAAACTTCTGTTCCGGTTTATCTTATGCAAAAGCTTGTTCGTAGGAATTTAATTCACAATTTGAATACGCGCAACATTAATCTCCTGACAATGCCACAACATAGGACAGCCATTTTTCGGTCTTTTACGTATAATGCGGTGAAATTGATCAACACTTTCGAACAATGTTTCATCAGCAACTTTTCTAAAAAAAATATAAGAACTACTTATTGAGCTCTTAGATTATTGTCTTCTCTTTGAATCGTACGTATTATGTTTTTTGTTCTAATCGTACGCATTATGTCATATTTATTAATTCTTCTTTTACTATTATTCTTCTTTTTCCTTTTCTTTTTCAGTTTTTTTTTATTTTATTTTTAAGGTAGTAATAAGCATTGACATGACATTTATGGTTAAGTATAAATGGCCATTGGCCAGACTTCGCCATTTGGAAGGATACATAATTATGTATGTGTTACAATAAAGTCCATTGAATTGAATTGAATTGAATTGAATACTCGTAAAAATACCATAGTTCTTATTGATGCCAAACCTTTACATCAACATCATGATTAAGCAAGATCATATCCCTTCATCACCTCCAGCTGTTGAGAAAATGATGGACCCTTCATACATTTCTGACAAAAGGGCTACAATTAAGTCATGGCGAGAACTCCCGCACATCCACGGTCCTGGGGGCATCGTCTTCAGGACAGAGGACAAGGTCGAGGTTTTCGCTGATGCTATGGAACGACAGTTCTCTCCCAACTATGATCTTGATAATGATCTCGACGAGGAGCAACAAATTGTAAAATCCATCAGGAGATATTTTAGGGCCAACGGCGTCAGTGATCCCGGCGCCGCCATTATCTGATTCGTCAGAAGATTCTTTTTCGAAAGATTCTTCAGCTGAAGAGTTGCACAGCACATCAGCGGCTTCTCCCGAAATCCCGCATTGCACACCAGCAGAGTTTCAAGGTCATATTAAAGACCTCAAGGTGCGTGAAGCGCCTGGGGAGGATCAAATCACTAATAAGGCGCTGAAGCTGCTTTCACGGAAGTCTTTGACTTATCTCGTGGCTATTATCAATGCCATGCTCAGGACCCAGTACTTTCCATTGGCGTGGAAGACTGCGGAAGTTATAATGATTCCAAAGAAGGTGGGTTCGATATTTCCCCAGGACTATCGTTCCATCAGCCTACTGTCTGCTCCGTCTAAGCTGGCTGAAAAGGTGATTCTACGTCACCTTGCGAGTTTCTCGTCAGCTCACCAAGTGATTCCTGACGTGCAATTTGGATTTCGGTCTGAGCATAGTACGGAGTTACAGGCGGTTAGGCTTGTGGAGCGAGTAACCAGGGGCTTCACCCTTAACGAAAGTACTGGCATCTTGTTTCTGGATGTCTCTAAGGCATTTGACAAGGTGTGGCACAAGGGCCTTCTCTATAAACTAATCCAAACTGGCTTTCCTTTTGGTTCCTAAAACTTCTGAAATCATCATCAAAATTAATAATTTCTTGTCGACAATATGGCCGGCGTCCCTCAGGGTTCGGTTCTAGGGCCAATCCTTGACCTAGCGACTGAGAAGTCTATCTATATGCTGATGACACTGCACTGGTGGCCCAGTCGCGTACCGGAAATCTGGTTCACGACAGGTTACAAAGTGCAGTGGATGAGGTATTGGAATGGGCAGATCGGTGGCTAATCAGAATTAATTACTCGAAAACGCAGGCTCTGAGGTTTCAGTGAATGGAGCTTGCATACCATGGGGAAATTCTGCTAAGTTTCTCGGTATCACTCTTGTCAGGGGGATGACCTGGCAGAATCACACTGAAGCGAAAAAAAAACTAAATTCTAAATCACGTTTCGGCAACTCTACCTTTTGCTATGTAGAACCTTAAAATACAGTTTGGTTAACAAAGTTCGGCTATACAAGATGGTTAACAGACCAGCAATCACTTAAGCATGTGCAGCATGGTGTTTTCTTGCCAAAACGCATATGCGTAATCTGCAGGTTCTGCAGAACAGAACTTTGCGAACCATCACTAGCGTACGGTGGTATGTCTCCAACGAGACCCTTCACAGAGACCTCGACATCCCTTACCTAAGGGACTACAATCAAACATCAGGCGCAGTTACGTTATAGTCAAACGAAATCGCACGGCAACCCTCTGTTGCGTGAGTCAGTAGACTATGCAGTCGAGCAAGTTCGCAAGCACATAAGAGCGCGACTCGCGCTGTGATCAAAATCAAGTCGTGCAATTCTAGGACCAACCAAAATTACGATTTTTGGCCCACACAAATTCCTAAATTAATTTTTGGATTAATTTAAAATAACCGAATATCAGTTAACAATAGCAAGGCATCCCTTTAACCGGCACACTTCAGCCTCTTTGCTCTTCCCCCTTCCTTCTTCCTTTATTTGTCCCTGACTTCGTCTGGTATCTGGCCAACCAGACCTGACAGACCTACTGACCTACGATACTTTAACAAAGAGCGAAGGTCCCACGGACCGCTCTGACGGACAATAACGAATAGAAAATAATGGAATCAGCACTTGAGGAGTGATATGAATGGGAAAATAAAAAAAATACGTTGACCTACCTTAATTTCTCCATCCATTAAATCAATACGCAGAAGGATATGAGTTATACCGTATATTTTATTGATTTCACATAACACCACAGTTATCTGATAAGTACGATGCTGGGGAATTATAGTATCTATAAAATATGACCCATTTAATCCCGAAGCCGTATTTTATTTCGATCAAGACAAATGTTAGAATTTTTCGATATTACAGTGATCTTGTTGGCCATACGTTCTGCGCTACACCGGACACTATGGTAGGGAGTCTATTATAACACCTTGTGTAGATGGGTCACAAGCAGCTAGTATGTCAATTTTGCCATACATCATGTGTCAAATTGTAGGTTAGGTACGAGCCCCTTCCCACTTCAGTTGGCCCAACTATTGAAATCTTATTTTTTTCTTATCAAACACAAATAATAAAAATGTAGCAGAGTGTTATAGGTTTAAAATATTAACAATGAATATTTTGATAATATATTGTAGAAAACACCAACTTTATCACTCCCTAATCAAATTTGCAGCATAAAAATAACACGTTGCAATTACAGCATATCAACCTATTTTCATTTCAATGCAAAATAAGTCTATAACGCATAGGTGGCTGTGAAAAATAAAAGCCATGACAATTGTTTTTATTAATCACAGCTGTCAGAATACGTTTAAAATAGTTTTGGGTAGTTAAGGTTTTCAAAATGGGTAGAGGAAAGATTATTAGTGAGAAAATTCGGTTACGGATAATTAAATTTTTTAATTCTGAGAGAGACTTATCGCGGTACAGTGTGAGAAATATTGTTAGAAGATATAACGTAACTGGTTCAGTTAATATTAAGCCACTTTATGTGAAAGAAAGTAATATCACAAATGCCGACCGAAGAGCATTAAGAAGAATAATCGTGAAAAACAGGCGCGCCAATTATCTACAATTAAGTGCTCTGCGGAGTGACGCTGTTCGAAGGAGAATTTCGAGGTCCGCAACTCATAGAGAGGCCCACAAACTGGGATTTAGCACTTGCAAGGTAAGTTTTCTTATAAAAAAAAAGTGAAGTAAAAACCCTAAAGTTGCACAACTTGTTTATAGGCCAAAGAAAAGCCAGTATTAACTCCACTGCAAAAGGAAAATCGGCTTAGATGGGCTAAAGAACATAGACAATGGACACCTCAACAATGGTGTGCAATACAATGGAGTCATGAGGCCCGATTCGAAGTTTGTGTTGGTGACAGTCGCAGTCGAGTTATTTGCAAAAAAAATGAAGCATTCCATGTTGACTGCCTGAACAGAAAAGCGAAATTTCCAGCATCCATTATGGTCTGGGGCAGGATGTCATCAAAAGGAGTAGGAAAACTTCATTTTATTGATGGAAATGTGGATACAAACAAATATTTGGCAATTTTAGAAGAATCGCTTTTTCCAGTGATGGAAGACTGTTTGACATCCGGCCAAGATTTCGTGTTTCAGCAAAATAGTGCAGCGTGCCATACCTCAAAAAAGGCTATAATGGGGTTGTCCAAAACGGATGCAGGAAAGTAAACGCATATTAAAACAAGAAAGATTGATATTCCAAGATCAACTTGGGTACTTTATTTTTAAGGTTCACTTATACCATTTATGTATGAAAAACAATATCGCTCAAATGTTCACCACGACTGGATTTACAGACGTCCACGCGATGGTCGAAATTTTCAATGACATTATGCAACATGGTCGGTTCTATGGCATTTATCTCGGCAATGATGTTGTTTTTGAGCTCTTGGAGGGTGGCTGGTTTGTTGACGTAGACTTTGCTTTTCAAATATCCCCATAAAAAGAAGTCCAAGGAAGTTAAATCGCACGATCTTGGTGGCCATGGCACATTTCCTCTGCGCGAAATCATGCGATCACCGAAGAAGGACTGCAATCGATGGATATTGACGTTGGTTGTGTGGCATGTTGCACCCTCTTGTTGGAAATAAACATCATCCAAATCCATTCCTTCAAGTTGCGGCAAAATATAGTCCTCTATCAGCACGTGATATCGCTCAGAATTGACGGTAACGGCGTCCCCGGCCGCATTTTCGAAAAAGTAAGGTCCGATGATGCCTTTTGACCACAATGCACACCACACAGTCACTTTTTGAGGATGCATCGGCTGCTCTTGATACTCACGGGGATTTTCGTTCGCCCAGATGCGGCAGTTTTGCTTGTTTACCGTCCCATTCAAAGTGAAATGCGCTTCGTCGCTGAACATGATTTTTGATGAAAAATTGGCATCAATTTGGCGGTGTTCAAGGAGCTAATCTGAGAACGTTCGGCGCGAAAAATGGTCGGCCCGACGAAGCTCTTGCGTCAATTGGATCTTGTAGGCGTGTATACGTACATTCAAATCCTTGTGGAGAATGCGGAGCAAACTGGTTCTCGAAATGCCCAATTCTTGGGATCGACGCGTTGTTGATTGTTTCGGATCGTCTCTCACACTCTCCTTCACAACATATTTTCCGGTGTGCGAACGCTCCTTGGCCGGCCAGAGCGTGGCAGATTTGCCACAGAACCTGTTGCCTCGAATTTACGCACCAGATGACCGATGGTTGTTTCGTTTGGGAGGTTGTTGCGACCGAAATGTTCACAAAGCGCGCGAAACGTGTTTTTTATTTTTGCACCATTTTTGTAGTGCTCTTGAATAAGTTTAATGCGGTCTTCAATCGAATACGACTCCATAGCGATCAATGCTAAACATTCAACTAACAAAATGACATGTCGGTGACAGAAAACAAAGATGGCGTCTATGTCAAATTTCAGCTGTAATAAAAAATAATGGTGATGTTACCCAATGGTAATCTTTCAATTGTTGCTTTGTTAACTTCGCGCATTTATTTGCACATTGTTTATTTGTTCAGATGTTCTATTAGTTATAGGTTAAGTGACTTCAAATATGCATTTTTCACGACTAGAGTGTATCTAAAATGTTTTTGAGAAAATAAATTGTTTTAGAAGTAAATAGTTTCGTCATGTTTAGTTTATAAAGGCATATCTTGGTACACATCTTGAAGTGGGCCAACTGAAGTGGGAAGGAGCTCGTATATCAATTATTACTATACGCCACTCATAAGTTTTAGGAGTACCCTCTAACATTATTTTTTTGACCACTGACCATACCACAAATCATATCCAAACCTCTCCAGTACTGTGTCTGTACTCGGTATTGTAGTCCTGGAAGACACGTCCTAAGATTCTTCGTCATTTCCCCGCCGCCTCAACTTGACAGAGCATGTATTGGCCACTTAAAATTTTAAACTGCCCCAACTAAAATGTATATTTAAGCTAGGTCAACGCTTGGTAAGTGCATACTTAGCAATTTTACCGCCCCCTTTTCGCACGAACATGTACGAAAGAACAACAACCAACAACGTACTGCTACGATTAGATTTCACGTCGCCTGCCTTTCCTCGAGCAATTATAATACCTCTTATGCAGCATCGATCGGGTCAAGGATTAAGATTAATCCAGCGATAGGGACTTAAGAGGAGCGTATGGACAACGGCAAGTTTTTTACTATTCCTGAAAATGTCTTCTATATCAACGAATGATCTTTTGTTTTCTTATAAATAAGAATCGCCTCCTGTCCCTCTTATACTGTGTAAGCAGTGTAAGCGACGTTTTCGGGCTACTGATGGATTTTTTGAACGAAATCGTACCACTTTGGAAACTAGAATAACACATAAAAAAAGAATAATAATATGTGAAGATCAACTCTCTATAAAAGCTTCGCAAAACATATCGAAAATTCTTGACACAAGACTGACAACTACCTGACAAAATACCTAACCTACTACCTGACAACTAATTGACAATATACCTAACCTATAATTTGACACATGACGCATAGCAAGATCGATATACTATCTGTCTGTGACCTACCTATACAAGGTGTTACAATAGTATTCATGTATAGTATATCCATCACCAAGTATTTAGACCTGCTAACTTGATCTGTTCAAAAACTTTAAAATCAATGTCTGTAAATCTATCAATCAATCAATATATCAATCAATAACCTTTATTTCCATACAGACAATGTATAATTGTATTGGAATTGTCAATTTTTCGTTCGCTACAAACCTACAACTAATCTCAAATTGCAATGTTCAAAAATTCATCAACACGATAAAAGCACTTGTTTATCAAAAATTGCTTCAACTGGAACTTGAAGTCGTTAATACTTTTAACCGAGGTAATGTGGCATGGTAAATTATCAAAAAGAAGCGGACCAATTTTATTAGAATTGATCGAAATGCCGCTTTTGATTTGCTGAAGTTTACATATAAATTATTACCAGTCCTTGCATCATAATTATGCATATCACAATTCCGCTTGAAACATGTAAGCACAATTCATATATATACAACGAAGGGACAGTTAAAATGTTGAAACTTATAAAATATTTTTTGCAACTTTCTGTTGGTGAGATGCCTGCTAATGATCGGATGCATCTTTTTGAGACACAAATACATCTTCAGAGCGCATTGACGAACCCCAGAAACATACTCCATATCTTAATCTCGAATCCACATTAGCAAAATAAACTTATATCAATTGTTCAGCTGTTAAGATGGTTTTTAATTGCCTCAACACATAGCTTTGAGAGTACATTTTTGATGTGATAAATTCACAGTGGGCCTTCCAATTTAAGTTCGAATCAAAATGAACTCCAAGAAATTTCACTTCTCCTCTAAAATCGGGTTGATCGTCACCCAATCTAACTTGAAACCCTTCTACAGTTTTTTGAGCATGATGAAAACGAATAAGCATTGAAGAAAAGTGAGTACTGGTTAAACCATGTATTGATATTCCTAATTAAGTTGTTACGTTTATCTTCCAAAATTATATTTGAATTACTTGATATTATGGCAGAAACGTCATCAGCATATGGTGTAAAATGGGTATCTGGATGAACATTATCAAACTGATTAATGTATAAGAGGAAAAAGATTGGACCAAGAATAGAGCCCTGAGGGACTCCAATCGAGATGTCTAACGTACTTGACACAGAGTTTTTCATATTGTTCCCTGCATCAAGATATTCTAATGAAACATATTGTTTTCTTTGGACTAAAAACGATCTGGCCCATTTAAGAGACTGACCGACAACACCATATTTAACAATAATCTCCAAGAATTTGTTGTGATCAACGTTCACTTTTGTTTCATCAGAATCTCTAGGATTTAGGTAAAAATAAATGTATGTTACACAAAATGCTGCACGAAACAGAGTACTACGAAATTCACCTAATAAAACTTCCTTTGACATTTGGGATTATAAAGGTTGCCAATTATACGAGGGATGTCTTTTAAGTTTTGCATATGGAAATAAAACAACACGGTAGGTAGTTTTAAATTACTTTATTGTTTTTCGAAGTATTCTCCACGAAGATTAATACACATCTGCATGCGCTCGAACCAATTTTCGAAGCACTTATTCCACTCGTTTGCTGGCAGATCCAAAACGGAATTTTTGAATGCGTCAACTGTTTCTTCTGGTGACTGGAACCTCTGACCACGCAGTCTGTTTTTAATTTTCGGGAAAGTAAAGAAATCGTTAGGACTTATATCTGGACTATATGGAGGATGGTCCAATAATTCCACGTTTTCTTGCGTTAAAGACTGCCTTGTTTTTTGGGCTGTGTGCGAGCTTGGGTTGCCCTGGTGGAGGATTATTCTTCTTTCCCCATAGCAACGGGAAATTGTCGACTGATGTGGCGCGAAAATGTTCTCGGTTGAGTTCCATTTTTCTAATGACTTGGTGACACTTAAAAATTCACTGTAGTGTTGTGAAACTTTGAATTTAAGTTTACTAAAGGTGAGGTTAAGATTCAGTACTGACGTTCGATCCGCGCGGCCTACTATGTTTCTATATGCAAAACTTAAAAGACATCCCTCGTATATGTCAGAGAGGATGAACCAATCATTCTACAGTTTAGAAAAAGCACTAGTAATTCTAAATACATAATTGTTTGTGGCTTTTGCTATACGGGCATGGTGAAACATTAATCTATCTTAACTGACTATCTCTATGGCTATTGTACTTACTCAATATGACAGTTTTAAAAAGAAACATTTTTTTTTCTTCTGACCTTTGTTTCAATAGTTGGATCACAATTTTTATTTATATCTCACTGGGAAATAAAGCTACTGTTCTGGATAGCCAAGTATTTTTTGTGGAGAGGGGTTCGTTGTAGGCTTTAACATATATTTTTGAACGCCCCTCTCGAAAGCAATAATTAGCAGGTAGATATATTGCAAAAACAACGACCAATGAAGTGCGCACAGTTCCAGGCTGACACGCTATGCCAGGAATCATTACACAAGGATAAATACGGATTCCATTTGAATCTGTAAATGCGCCCTTCCATGCGAACTTCTGGATTTGTTACAGTAATTGACGAACAGCGGCAGCCCTCAATAGGGCGATGGAAAAAGAATCGAAGTTAAGTTAAGCAATTTTTGTCATTTACAATACATAATTACAATTAACCAGACCAGTGTGACTGCTTCCCTCAGATCGGCGATGAGCCCAATAATCCCATTCTTTATTGACCATATCCGAAATCAGCGTCCCAAATTACCCAGTGTACCGTATTTGATACGATTGTGAAAACTGGTGACAAAAATGAAAATTCTGCTATAAAAGTTTTTGGAGATTTTTTATTAGACGTTTTTTGATACAGTAGAATTCTTGCTATTATTTCGAAAACGGGGCATTTTCGGACGGAATGGATCATGGATTCGGTTTCAGCGACCCAAAAAGCGTATTATAAGATATGTTGCGTTCACGTTCCCGACTGACCCATTTTGTGTACATGGTAATTATATGTTAAAATGCTTTAAATGCGGTTCAAATTACCCTTATTCCACGTATTTAGGGCTGCCCATATCGAATCCGAGGTCGTTTTATATGTATGTGACCCCGTTTATGATGTAGATCTAATTGCAAAACTAGGCGTTTTTGCGACTTTAAGGTGCTAAAAATCCATTTTTACTATCGATGGCTACAAGAGAGCGGAGCTTTGCACAATGAGGTAATTTGGGGCGCTGAATATGAATATCAAAGTGAAAAATTTCTTAAGTGTTATAAGACTGGATTTATGGTAAAAAGTTGACAAGAAACTATTTTTCCGGGCTAGCCGTAAATCCTAGCAATGTATCGACATCGAATTTGGAATCTACGCACCCGATTTACCCAGCAAACAAGTTGCCATCTCGATCATAGACGCGCAAAGGGTTTTTAGAAATTTTTTATTAGTCGTTTTTTGACAAAGTTGAATTCTTGCCAGTATCTTGAAAACGAGGCATTTTCGGGCGGATGGGCCCCGGATTCGGTTTCAGCGACACAAAAAACGTAATCTCGTTCCCGACTTACCAATTTTTGCAATTTTTGAAACATGAAATGAATGAAATTAAAATGTTTTGAATGCCGCTCAAACGACCTCTGTCGTGCGTATTTTGGGCCTCTAAAACCGGATCCGATGTCGTTCCACATGTATCTAATCTTGTTTATCATGTAGATCTAATTGTTTAGCGAAAAATTGCAGAACTATGCGATTTTAAGGTGCTAAAAATCCATTTTTATTATCGATGGCTAGATGTGAGCGGAATTAACATGTTTGCTGCCAGACATATTTTTTAAGATGTATCCACCATGCCAAACATATATTTTGCATTGAGCACTAGTGGGAAACCATATAAAAAAGACGTCAGTCCCATCGAGGCCACATTCCTCATTATGGAAAAATTTAAGAAATTATATGTGCGGCTTCTAGGCCATGTTGGTCCATTTCTGCAGGCGTACATAGGTAAATGAGCGCCAACGGCCCAGTAGCTATTAGAAAATGCGTTGACCCCTTGGGACCTGGTAAAGCAAAATATATGTTGGCCCTATTGGGCCAATGTGGCCTGCTGAGGCAACATGAGTTTTGGTCCTATAGGACCAACGTGGCAGTGAATGTGTTAAGAAACTAGTTACCCGGGATTACCGGTGAATCCTAGCACTAAACTGACATCAAATTCTGAATCTACGCACACTATCTACCTAGAAAACATGCTTCCATCTGGACCATAGACTCATTTTTGGAGATTTTTCATTAGTGGTTTTCTGACAAAGCAGAATTCTTACCATTATCTCGAAAACGAGGCATTTTCGGACTGAATGGGCCCCGGATTCGGTTTCATCGACCCAAAAAACGTATTGTAAGAATGGTTGGGCCCACGTTCTCGACTGACACATTTTTGCAATTTTGGAACACCAAAAATTAAAATGTTTCAAATGCGGTTCAAATGACTGATATCGTACTTATTTTGAGTCGCTAAGACCGAATCCGATGTCAGTTCACATGTACCTAATCATGTAGATCTAATTATTTAGCGCAAAATTGCAAAACTATGCGTTTTTGCGACTTTGAGGTGCTAAAAATCCATTTTTATAATCGATAGCTACATGTGAGCGGGTAAGGCCCGTATCGTCAGTCGTCCCTACAATTGTAGGACGCGTTTATGGCCTCCTTGATTGTCATACTCCTTTCTCTCCTTCAAAAATTTCTAGATTACACTTGTCCCGTGTCAGCGTCAGCGCCCTCCTATTGTAATAATAATAATAATATATTTATTTCCAACAGGTATACACCCAATCACAGGAAATTAGAGAAATTAAAACAAAATGGTACCATATATACACATATATATATACAGGGTGTCCCAGAAGTCGACGTCAAGCCGAAACCGGGTGATAGGCAAAGTCATAACAGCTATCAGAAAAATAATTAAAAAAAATTTATGTATGTGTTTTGAAAATTATAGGTCTTTGAAAAAGATATAGAAATTTCACACCCTATGTACAAAATTTATTGGTGGACGTGCCACTGAGTATTTACAGGGACATGTGGTTTCAGCATGATGGCTGCCCAGCGCACTATGCACTCTCAGTGAGAGAGTATCTCGATCAAAACTTTCCAGGAAGATGGATAAGGCGGTCTGGTACAATACCGTGACCAGCCCGATCACCTGATTTGAATCCTTTAGATTTTTTTACTGGGGAACTGTAAAAGAAAAAGTGTATTTCAAGCCGATTCAAAATGTAGCTGAGCTACGGCAAAGACTATTGGAAGCAGCTGAGTTTGTTAATAACCGTGGATTCGCTCGTTTAATAACCCGATCTTTTTTTAGAAGATGTCGAGCGTGTATTGCGGCTGAAGGAAAACAGTTTGAGCATTTGCTGTAAAGGTAAATCATCATCAGCAGCATTTTGACGCCCACTGTTGTGCAAACAGTTATCCTTAACGGTCCTTGTGCGTTTTCATAATCGCTGTTTAATTAGGAAATTTTGAAAAATTTTCATCAGTTTTTCTTCAAATAAAAATTGTGCATAAGTTAACGAGTAATCTTCTAAGTGTTATACCATTTTGGAATCGTTATTAAATGCGCCAACTTTTAAGGTTACTTGCCAAACTCTCGTAGTACATTTTTTTTCAGTACAGCCAGTTAAAGTTGAGCAAAGTTTTACGATGGAATACTTGGTTGGGAAATAAGTGGCAATTTTTCCTGAACGAGAAAAGTTGGCAGTAAGGTTGAGACACCAGTTTGAAGATGCATTATTCATCATTACATTGTAAAAATAAAATCCAAAAAAGTTAATATTTGTAGTAACAGGAGTTGACAGACTGCCGTACGGTGTGAAATTTCTATATTTTTTTCAAAGACTTATAATTTTCAAAACACATGCCATAAAATTTTTTTAAGTATTTTTCTGATAGCTGTTATGACTTTGCCTATCACCCGGTTTCGGCTTGACGTCGACTTCTGGGACACCCTGTATATATATATATATATATATAGACAATGAATCAGAAAATAATAAAAAAAAGAAAATATAAAAACATCAGTGATCTGAATGAACACATAATACATAGGTGTTTGAACAATTAAACACTTCTAAAAAAGAAGAAGAAGAAAAAAAAAACATAAAAGTGCTCCAATTGAAGAATAACAATAACTGACACCATCAAAAAAACGATTTTATCTCAATTGCTCCCTGTAAATGTTTAATATTTTATTAAGACTGTCATGACATACATCAGCTCTGTTACAGATTGAATTGAATAAGGTGCACATTACCATTACTGGGGATCTGCATAATATATTCGTTCGTGGTCTATCACAGTAAAATGTTGTGAAGATATGTTTTCTTTTTAAATTGTAGGACATTTCAGGCTGATAAAACATGATATAACTCAAAAGCAAGCACAATTTGATGCAAATAGATGTTTGTGACATAACCTCAAAATAGAGCGCTGACACGGAGAAGTAGAAAACTATGACAATCAAGGAGGCCATAAAAGCGCCCTACAATTGTAGGGACGACTGACGATACGGGCCTAAATTGACATCAAATTAGAAATCTACGCACCAAATTTACCTAGAAGACAAGCTTCCATCTACTCTAGACCATAGACTCGTAACAGTTTTTGGAGATTTTTTATTAGTCGTTTTTTGAAATTACTGCTCGGATCTGGATGACATTTTTAGACAGGGTTTCAGTATGCCAAGGACGGAAAAGCTTTGCCGGTCCATTAGGGACGAACAAAAAAACGAATAAAAATCGCTCAAACTTTGTTTTTTGACGTTTTAGAGGGTCCTGATCCCTGGATCATATGTGTTCTGGCATTATTGCCTCGCTTCTACATCTGACCGGGTTCGGTATCAAGGAGAGGCGAGATTGCCGGATGAATTACCGGTAGGGTAGAAAAGAATGTATATTGTATGCACCTGTTTGACAGACTTGATCCGTTAAATAGGGCCTCTCAACTAGGGATGCAACGATGTATCGGAAAACCGGTAAATCCACAACTAAAAATATCGATACTTATCGATATCGAAGATACGCCGATATCGATATATCGATATCGAAAACTTCAATATATCGTATCAAAATATCGAAAAACCCACCCAAATTAAAATACCTACAAAAACGGGTAAAACGCTTGACTGGCAACGTGACAACACTGGCTCTCTAGAAAATGAGGTATGACGATATGATAAGTGTATATATATGTATTGTGATATGACATGTGGCATGTACACGCGTTGTACCTGTCGGTTGCTAATAAATTAATACTCAATTTTAATTTCAAAATATGAAGAGAAGTAGATTATGGTCATATTTCAAAAAAGAAGATGGTACTGCCGTTTGCACTATTTGTAACAAACGAGTTAAAACGTCTGGAAATACAAGCAATCTAGCATCACATATTAAACACAATCATCCAGAAGAATGTGACATTGGATATGAAACCAATTGTGGCAAAAAGCGTTCCTTCCGAACGTATTTTTTCAAAAGCAGGAGCCACTATAACTTAGAGCAGAAACCGGCTACAAGGAAGCAGACTGTCAAAGTTACTATTTTTAAGTTCAATAGCTAGTACAAAATACTGGAATTAATTTTCCCAAATAAATGTATGGAAAGAAAAACATATTATATACCTATCCGAATTTTGTTTCACTTCACATACATAAGTATAAAAATTTATATACATACATAAACGATAACTGTTTAATATAACTGAAACTGCATTGAATTTCTAATTTCTGTAAGCATTCAAAAAAATATGAAATATCGACATATCGGCTTAATAGACCGATATATCGATAGATCGATATCAACTTAATTCGATATATATCGATATGGATATATCGATATATATAAAAAGTTTGCATCGCTACTCTCAACACTTAAGAACAGTTACTTGGTTATGTTGGAAATCAACTCCTCAAGTTAACACAGTTCTTTGCTCGTAACAAAGGGTCACAGAATAAAAATGTTGCTTCCAGAAGTTGAAAGGAAAAAATATTTTTGAAACATTCTTGCATATCTGCACTTTCGACTAATCAATGTTTATTGAGTAAAAAGGAATCGAATTTAATGTTTAATGAGCTATCAACAATCAATCCGATTTGTTACCAAGTGGCGCCTCTGAGCACTAGTGGACTAAGCGGGAATCGCTCAACGGTAATTTTAAAATTACCGTCGGCTTCGATTCCGACTGCATATCCGGCAAAACATGATTTCCAGCTTTGGTAATTTCGGTTCAAGACAGTGACATGCAAAAGCACAATTACACCGTATAAACGCTACTGATTGTTTCTGCCTTGTTTCACTCAATCTAAAGTAATTCGGTTAAACATGCAGAGTGACGTAGCAGAAGGTCTTGTTAAAATTATGATGATTAATGATCCTAAAATATTTTGTCGTTTGTTACGAGAAAATTTTGCATTTACGATACCCTCACTTATCTAGGATCTAGATGGAAAGTCGCTTCGTCGGTAAGTCTGGTGCGTACACATACTCCGAATTACCTTAACTTTAGAACAAACAGGAATTTATATAATACTGAATGCCATAAGCTTGCAAAAACGGATGACGAAATTGAAAATTTTGCCCTACAAAGTCCAATTATATTTTGAGTTTTAAAAAAACTGCCCCGTGTCTGTGATCTGGGCGTCAACTAGTTTCCGGGATAAATCGAGTGCGCAGATTCCGATTCAGCCGTCGATTTGACACTGTAACCCATCGGTGTTCCAAGCCAGTTCAATTACGGGGTCTGTAAATTAAGTAATGAGCCTAGCGTTCGATATGGCAACTTTGGAGGTGCCGGGCTTGAAGAGGGGACAGTGGAACATATGGTCCGCCTTCAGTACAAGTTTGAACTTGCTCGAGCCATCTGTCCGTAGCGTAGCACTTTTTTCAATTATGTTCTAAAAATGAATAACATCAATTTCTCATAACTTAATTTACAGACGTCGTACTCTCTAATTTCGGTCTCGGGACACTTTACGTTTTTATCATCGTTCGAAATAACATAGATGTACCAAGTTTCATTCGTTTGGAACAACAAAAAACGAACTAGTAACAGCTTTCCTTCGTTCAGCCACAGATGACCAAACTTGGACAGCTGTTTCGTGCTATCTCGCAACTCGTCAGCATGATCTGTCCTTGCTTTCAGATAGAACAAACAACGAAAGATCTGCGAACATCCTCTATGAAAGACATAAGGTGTATCGAAGTAGCGAGCATTTGAAAATTATAGCCGAGGACATAACAGAACCACTCACTTACCTAATCAACAAATGCTTTGAATCTGGCATATATCCCTCAATTTTAAAAAAAGGTAATATAATACCGATACATAAATCAGGAACAAAAACAGATGTTAACAACTAAAGACCAATATCAATAATATCCAGTGTAGCAAAGGTATTTGAAAAAGTTTTATCTACTAGAATGATTCGATACCTCACAAAATTCAAAATTTTAAATGAAAATCAATATGGATTTACAGAAGGGAAGGCTACATCGGACGCAATAACTAAAATTGTAAATCAAATACATCAAAATATTGATAACAGAATCCCTTCAATCTGCATTTTTGTTGATTTAAAGAAAGCTTTCGACACAGTTAATCACAAATTATTATTAGAAGCATTGGAGAGAATTGGTTTCAGAGGAAACGCGTACTCACTGATCGAAAATTATTTGTCAAATCGCCCACAATCTGTACAGATATCAGGATCATTTAGTAAAGAAATGTATATTAAGTGTGGTGTCCCACAAGGAACTGTCTTAGGTCCGCTGTTATTCAATATATATTTAAATGATATTTTCCAAATTAATTGTGTTGGCAAAATAACTAGTTCTGCAGATGATACTGCAATATTATATGAAGGCACTGACTGGTCTGATCTGAAAAATGTAATTGAAAATGATTTTATCAAAATTATTCGGTGGTTTAACAGTAGAAAATTAAGCATTAACTACTCTAAAACACATTTTTTACCATTTGGATCTTATGCTAGACATCTGCCAAATTACACGAGTTTCTCCTTCAACATTAATGATCAAAAAATGCAAATTAATAGAGTGCCCAACATAAAATACCTTGGAGTGGTCTTGGATCCTCACTTACGATGGGACATCCAAGTCAATTATATTTTAAAGAAAGTTAGATTTGTATCCTACAAAATTAAATACCTTGGGAATATATTGACAGAAAAATATCTTCGAACATTATACCATGCACTGATTGAGCCTCATCTCACATATGGTATATTAGCATGGGGAGCTGCATGTTCCTCACATATCTATAATTTAGATGCTTTTCAAAAAAGTATTCTAAAAATTATATTTAAAAACCCGAAACTTTATCCCACTGAAAAATTATACGCAGATGTTCGAATGTATGATATAAGACAGCTTTATTTCTTACACAGTATTACTCACTACCATAAATTTGTAAACACCGACCAAAAAATTAAACATAATCATTATACCAGGTACAAAATTCGTGGCACAGTAGTTCCTCAACCGCATAAATCTATAATGAAGCGATCATATCTCTATTTAGCGCCTAAATTTTATGAAATTATACCTAAAGACTTAAAAGATTTACGTTTCGGAAATTGTTTCAAAAGAAATTTAAAAAAGTGGCTACATTCTATATCTAGGACTGAAATTCATAAACTCATAAATACGAACATCAACTAAATACATAATCTACTGTAGCTAGTTTTTGTCCTTTCTTGTTATTTGCATTCTACAGTTTCAACTTAAATTATTGGTCCATGTACAGGCGATGCCTTCTATTGGGCCTGTTTTGATTTTATATTTATTTACTCATATTGTGTGTTATCTTTGTACATTGAGTAAATAAATATTAAATATTAAAAAAAAAGTCAGCATAAAGTGCCACCTAGACCACGCTGATGAGTCTAAAAAGCACGAAACAGCTGCCCGTGGTTGGCGGTCTGTGATCGGAAGAACGAAAGCTATAGTTCTAGTTTGTTCCATGATGAGTAAACCGTATCCAGATAGTATACCACCAGAATCTAGCGGCCACAGACGTGACCAGATTGTAAAAATTAGAACAGTTTCAAGAGACAGCTTGCTGTTTCACTCTCGCAGTGGTGGAGTTTTGTAGTAGGTGGCACTTTATGACGTGTTATTTCAACGAATGAAAAATTTTAGTATACAAAATATTCTGTAGTTTCCTGTGAGAAAATCAATAACCCCTGTGCATCTGTGATCTGGTCTAGAACTCCTAGAAATCTCAATTTTCACCCTGCATTTGGCTCGCGATATTCTACCTTTTTTTTTTCACAATCATATTCGAATTCGGCGTTTCAGGTAACATAAGTGTACCAAGTTTCATTCTCTTGCAATAACTGGAAATGAAAATGTTTCCCTAACTTACAATATTTCGAAATTTGCGATGAGAACATTTTTTAAATATTATGCCTATCTCCTATGGACGTGACCTCAAGTAAATTGGGTACGCATATCCAACATTTCTTTGGTGCTACAACACACAAGAGGGTTCTAGACGGCAGAAGGCTCAATTGATACCCTAAACACCCTTTACTCATCAATACTTTTCCACAACTAGTGGCATGTCAGACCCCGCTGATTTCAGTTGAAATTAGAAATCAGTAACCTTTAAAATACTGCACGAGATTGTCTGCTGGAAAAAATAAGACAAAGACTCTTCTACCTATCATAATTATAACATTAAAAGAGAAAGGTTTTATCACGCAAATCTGATTATTACGCGAGAAAGCGATAATTTAAAAATGCAACAATGTTTCTTTGACAATTGTTATAAAAAATCTATAGTGTTTACTCGTATGCTGAAAAAGCAAGGAGAACAATGACGTGAAAAAGTCACATCATCTCTACACAAAGATGTCATTTATCACTCGAAATAAGAACGAACAACAGTATCCAAGATATTACTATGCGAAAATGACCTGAGCGTGTCATGAAGAATAATTACAACCATTTGGAACAGTTACGAGAAAGAAATTCATCCACGAGAGTGGCAAGTGCTACGTTATACGCCTCCTAACATTTTGCGATAACAAAAGTGGTCAAATCAGGTCAAATCGAACACAACATGAAAAAAACCACCTGACACATATTTTTTCTCCTTGTGCCATCTCAGCCCCCCACCAACTATGACAATGGCTGGTTCTGCTCCATTTTCAGCTAGCCAGGAAGGAGTTACTCAAAAAAATTTGTAGATTCCTACCTTGAGAACAAACCTAAAAAGGTTTCCCAAACGTCAAATTAATCGAAACCAAAACAGGCATTTGCTTTAGTTTTTTGAAAATACGCAAAAATTACCCCTAATTAGGGGTTGAATTCGACACTGTTCCAAAGTTTCCCCTAATTACCGGGATTATTCCACATAAATTGAGCACCCAGAAAATTAGATTGTTCGGAGATACCCTTAAGTGTCTCCAAAGGGATGAAAAAGGTGAAAATGTAGATAAATAAAAAACAACTGTAAAAAGCTGGGACCTAAGAGTTACAGCTTTTTTTCGCTACGTATTTTTAAATGTCCTACATTTTCACCCCTTTTCCGGCACTCAAGGGTAGTGCAACATCTTTTCGCCATCAAAAAAATAATCCACAAAAATAATATAAAAACCTGTTAAACTAAAAATAATTCGAAACTTTTTGAATGCGTCTTCCCTCTTTTCACGCGCTTTGAAGCACCCCTAATTAGGGGTTGAATTCGACTCTTTTCCGAATGTTAAGCTTCCCCTAATTACCGGGATTATTCCATAAATTGAGCACCCCCCTTTCTCCTGTATCCCCCTAAGGCCTTTGTGGTTGTATAAAGAAAAAACAAAAAATGATGTTCTTCGGAGATACCCATAGGTGTCTCCAAAGGGATGAAAACGGTGAAAATGTAGATAAATAAAAAACATCTGTAAAAAGCTGGGAGTTACAGCTTTTTTCGCTATGTGTTTTTAAATGTCACATTTTCACCCCTTTTCAGGCACTCAAGGGAAGTTGTGGCATCTAAAGTTGCTGAGCATTAACTTTTCGCTATTAAAAAAAATAATATAAGAACCTGAGTAACTAAAAAAATACAACACTGTTTTCGAATACGTCTTCTCTTCACGCGTTTTGAAGCACTTAGGGGTAGTTCCAGACGACCAAACTTGGTGAGCGTTATCTTCTCGCCACTATAAAAGTGATTACCAAAATGTATCTCAAAACCTGGGTGCACTCAACTGTAACAGCTTTTCTCATTGTTCTTGGCTGCATTTCCACCACTTTCGAATCGCTTAGGGGTAGCTCTCGACGATAAAAATTGACGAGCGTTATATACTAAGTGACATGTAAATCCGAACACCCAGTTTAAATGGTTTTATTTTAATAAAATTTTGTATAAGTACTTAATGAAGCATAATAAGTAAATGATAAAAATTTCAAAATGATTGCACTGCTTTAAAGCCCTTTGACCTTTCATAATGTGTGGATGCACCCTGAGGTGCTACGCATTCTCCAACGCGCCTAGGCATGCTTCTGATCAGGTGGTCAATGTCCTCCTGTGGTATCTGATTCCAGGCAACCACCAACTCCTCTTGAAGTGCTTCTAGAGTCTGAGGAGGACGTTGCAAATTGAGCAATCTCCTACAAATCACACGTGCTCAATTGGGGATAAGTCGAGAGATCTTGGTGGCCATGGTAACAATGTGACATCATTATGTTGAAAGAAGTCTATTGTGACTCTGGCAACATGTGGTCGGGCATTATATTGTGGGAAAGTTGGATCTGCCAGGGTGTCAAGATAGGGTAAAAGATGAGGTTCTAGAACTTCGTGGATATAACGCTGCGCGTTCATGTTACCTCTGATGAAGATTAAAGGTGACCTGGAACCATAAGCTATAGCACCCCAAACCATAGCTCCAACAGTGTGATGAACATGTCTTTCAACAAAAAACTGTGGATTCCTCCTTTCACCACGTCGCCTTCTAACCCTGGCACGAGCATCGTGCATGCCTAAACAAAATCGAGACTCGTCACTAAAGACAATACTGTTCCATTCCTGATCCCAGAGTGACCGTTGTCTGCACCACTCAAGGCGATTACGTCGGTGTTCTCGAGTTAAAGGGAGGACCCAGTGTGGCCGGTATGAAAACAAGCCAAAACCTCTCATTCGTCGGTAAACACTTCGCATGCCAATAGGTCTTCCGTGTTCTGCAAACCATTCATTTGCAATGGACCTGGTAGTGGAGAAACGGTCCCTTAAGGCCAATAATCTTAGGCGGCGATCTTCACGGTCTGTTGTTCTAGGGCGGCGTCCAGTGCCCCTTGCTCTTTGCGTACGGCCTTCTCGAAGCCATGCCTGACAACACCTATCCACAGTGTCTACACTTCTTTTCACTCTAACTGCAATTGCCCGAAAAGAAAGTCCAGCTTCCCGAAGTCTCACTATACGGCCCCTATCAAACTGACTAAGTTGACGAAATCGTACAGGTCTCCGTACTCTAGGCATCGTAACCGATCGTAAAGGATGTCAGGAACCAAAATCCGCCAACGTTGATTCTTTACTGCGGCTGAAATATTCATTTTTAGAGCGTTAGTGAATTAAAAAAAAGCAGTATAAAAACCGGAATGTCTAACTGATAAGGCTGAAAATTTTTTCACTTGTTATTTACAGTAAGATAAATACATTCACCAACTTTTATTAAAATAAAACCATTTAAACTGGGTGTTCGGATTTATATGTCTCTTAGTATATTTTCACGATTATAAAAGTAATCCTCAAAAATCTCGAAATATGATGAAACTCAAAGCTTGCAGCTTTTATCCCTATATCTACCTATTTTTTGAGCACTTTCATCCCCTTAGAAGCACTTAGCAGAGCTTCTGAACGACTAAAATTGGTAATCATTAACTTCTATCTGTTAAAGTAATCTCCAAAAATCATCTTTAAACCGCCAGATTCAAAATGTTACAGCTTTTTTCATGTTTTTAGTTGTTTTTTTTTTCACATCTTTCGCCCATTTCGAGGCACTTAGGGCTAGTTCGAGACGATCAGACTTTATGTTCATTGGTTTTTTATCCAAAAGAACTATTTTATGAGGAATAATTCCTGAAGTAAAGGAGAACTCAAAAAAAATGGTAGAACTTTGGAGTCATTAGGTTTTGGGATCATGTCAACCTCTAAGTACTTTTAAATTTTTCTAGAAACAAAAAGTAATTGCTCTTTTGCCTTTTAACTGATTTAATTGCTGGGAAACCTTTTTATATTTATTCTCAAGGTGGGAATCCAGAGGTCTCTTTATTCTGCAGTCTGGATGCCTGTCCATTCGAGTATGCTCCTAAGCCTTGACGCTTTCCTTCTGCCAACACAACTAAGTTCTTGTATCTTTCCCTTCATTACTAATTGTAGAACGCGATATCGATCTCCACGTAGAATATGTCCTAAATATACAATAACATCTGATTAGTTTGCATAGGTATCCGAAGTATTTGCTGATCAGTATAATAGGTAATTAATTACCTTTCAAACTTAATTCATTAACTATCAGATCTCAGCTCCATACAAGAAAACTGTCAATGAGTAGCATTCAACCACCCTCCAGCGCAGTATAAGATTGATGTAACAACATGGTGTTCTTAAAAAAGTGGTGTGAGCCATTTATTTCGTTTCCTCAGTATACAACCAAGGTACTTCGATATTTTTTCCTTCTCTAGTTAAAATAATGAATTTCATTTTAGAGAGAGTCCTGGATAAATATACTAAGTGACATATAAATCCGAACACCCAGTTTAAATGGTTTTATTTTAATAAAAGTTGGTGAATGTATTTATTTTGCTGTAAATAACAAGTGAAAAAAATTTCAGCCTTACCAGTTGGACATTCCGGTTTTTATACTGCTTTTTTTTAATTCACTAACCCTCTAAAAATGAATATTTCAGCCGCAGTAAAGAATCAACGTTGGCGGATTTTGGTTCTTGACATCCTTTACGATCGGTTACGATGCCTAGAGTACGGAGACCTGTACGATTTCGTCAACTTAGTGAGTTTGATAGGGGCCGTATAGTGGGACTTCGGGAAGCTGGACTTTCTTTTCGGGCAATTGCAGTTAGAGTGCAAAGAAGTGTAGACACTGTGGTTAGGTGTTGTCAGACAATACTGTTCCATTCCCGATCCCAGAGTGACCGTTGTCTGCACCACTCAAGGCGATTACGTCGGTGTTCTCGAGTTAAAGGGAGGACCCAGTGTGGCCGGTATGAAAACAAGCCAAAACTTCTCATTCGTCGGTAAACACTTCGCATGCCAATAGGTCTTCCGTGTTCTGCAAACCATTCATTTGCAATGAACCTGGTAGTGGAGAAACGATCCCTTAAGGCCAATAATCTTAGGCGGCGATCTTCACGGTCTGTTGTTCTACGGCAGCGTCCAGTGCCCCTTGCTCTTTGCGTACGGCCTTCTCGAAGCCATGCCTGACAACACCTAACCACAGTGTCTACACTTCTTTGCACTCTAACTGCAATTGCCCGAAAAGAAAGTCCAGCTTCCCGAAGTCCCACTATACGGCCCCTATCAAACTCACTAAGTTGACGAAATCGTACAGGTCTCCGTACTCTAGGCATCGTAACCGATCGTAAAGGATGTCAAGAACCAAAATCCGCCAACGTTGATTCTTTACTGCGGCTGAAATATTCATTTTTAGAGCGTTAGTGAATTAAAAAAAAGCAGTATAAAAACCTGAATGTCCAACTGATAAGGCTGAAAATTTTTTCACTTGTTATTTACAGTAAGATAAATACATTCACCAACTTTTATTAAAATAAAACCATTTAAACTGGGTGTTCGGATTTATATGTCACTTAGTATACATTTCCTGGCGCGGATTTAATCATCCTATTTAAATAGCAATTTTGTCCCACGAGATGAAGTTTTGTAATCTCTCATTGTGGCATATAGACGTATTGGTATAGTTTTGTTGAACACATAAGTCATAATATACTCGAACATTCTCGATCAACACCAATTATTAATTTCCATGTCATCCAACATCATCTTTCGATATTTCAAGCAGATACGATGTCGTGACATACTAATAATATTTTCTATGGTGTATATTGTGAAACGTCTCAGGTCAGAGGTGCAATTTGAAGTTGTGAAAGTACTTTACCTATCAATATCCATTGAGTTTGATGTCGATCATCTATTCACATACCTGTAAGAAAGAAAGAAATTTATAGATTTCGATACGTGATACAACTTGAAATATTTTACCTAGAAGGAGTGGAAATCTCTGCTTGAAATACGAGTATCTTCCTTCGCCAACTATCGACGTTATCATGACATTCATTCATAAAAACTGAACTAACTACTTTAAGTGTCAGTTTAAGATGGGGTTTCATCATCTAAAAAACTTTAGACCATGAAGTTTATATTCAGTTTGATGATCGTGTAATGACATATGTAACACCTTTGATAACCGTGTTTGACTGTGCTTTTAATATAGAGGCAATACGCGTCAGTTGTTGAATATCAAAGGTTTCTTACTCGCTGATAGGACGTTTCTTCCTAATAAAGCTCTATAATTTTAAACTATTTTCGTATAGCCTCCCGGATAATACAAAGCATCGCGAGACGTTAGATTTAATTGAATAAGTACCTTTCATTAGACGAACTGTACCGTGAACTTTTCGCAGCAAATTGCTTTTAACATCTTTATAGAGGCGCTGCTCAGACACGTTGTTCAGGAAGTCCCAGACAATAATTTCTGATCTAGTTCTAGGACGATTATAACTATGTAAATACTGCAGGTTATACAGTGACTTACAATATTGGTCTTTTACTCTTTAAGCTTTGTCTTACCAAGAATCGTGTTATACACATGATCAATACATCTCATGATTGCATCACCCGCAAACAACCTTGTTGTATGCCTTTTAGCAGTCATCAGTAAGGTATAGGTCTAGTCATTTGGACGTACGAATGACTAGTCCATTCAGGTAGCAAGCAAGCACAAAATCTCTGACTGAAAGAGTCCCCAACTAAGTGCCGGGCAAGGATGTCCACCGCATAGGCGTCCGATCAGCAATCAGGGGAGTAAAAAGTTGGTCCTTTTTGGCCCTAGTCCCTGGTTTCACTGAAGACTTTAAGGCTTATTATACCTTACTCATTATGGATTTACGGTATCCAACTGCCTTATACAGGGTGTCCGCAAAGTTGGGGTTTTCCTTTACACGACGTGTAGATCTTGAAAACATAAGCAATTTTTCTTAGTACCATATACACCAATGTCTTATGGGAACCGAGATAAAGGGCTCTGCAACATCAAAAATATCTGAATACCGTCCTGTAGCCGCGACATCCCCGACTGGTACTACGACACTAGCTCAACCCGACGACAGAACTGGGTCGGGGTCAGTGTGTCAGGTCAGTATGCAACCTTCAACCGACGGTTACGGTCACGCGTCTAGAGGTAATCGCATAGACGGGAATCCCTCAACAAGCACTAGAGACGTGGCTAGAGAAGTGCAAGTATCAAAAACTAAAGTGTGGCAAACGCTGCGTGAAGAGCGGCTGTATCCGTTTCACGTCCAACGTATACAAGCCCTTCAACCTGACGATTTTCCAGCAAGAGTGCGGTTTTGTGAGTGGTTGTTGCATCAACATGACAATAATCCGGACTTTTTGAAGTGCATATTGGTGACAGACGAATCTACGTTCACGCGTAATGGGGTGAATAACTTTCGCAACACTCATGTTTGGTCAGTAGAAAATCCGCACGCTGTCCGTCGGGCACATTTTCAACAAACATTTTCTGTGAATGTTTGGGCTGGCATGGTGAACGGTATGCTCGCTGGACCATTTATTCTCCCAAATCGGTTGGACGGGATGCAATACCTAGACCTTACGCAACATTTTGCCTTCCTTGTTTGCCTGCGTCCGCTCGGTAGCGCATCAGCTGATTTCGTTTTCTGTTGGAGCGGTATGATTTCGGGCAGAGACGTACTTAGCCCTTCTCGTCAACTGGAGAGTGAGTACTTTTTCCTTTATTTTTTTTTACTTGGTGGCCCTGGTTTCACTACACATCACCTTTTTTGTTTCTGAAAAGGAAAACCCCAACTTTGCGGACACCCTGTATTTTGTTCCCCAGGATTGATGTTGATTTTAAGTCCTGTACCTATATAAGAAGTTGAATCCTGCTTATACAGGATAAAATCCTTCTCATACCTGCATTCGCACAGAAAGTTTCAATATTATTTCTGCTGTTTTTTTGTGCATTTTTAGCTCCATTCATATAGTGATGTTTGCAAAACTAGCCGCGTTTGCAGTTTGGCATCAAAATTTGACTAATTTCTAACATACCATATCAGCGATGTAAGCAAAACCTTGCGATCAGCTCTTGAACCATTACTGCTTCGGAAATTCGCTCATAGATGGCTGTGCAAGCACCGAGACGGTGTTGCCAAACTGCTGTAAAATGTTCAGAAAATGCTACATTACACAGAGTTCGGTTGTTTTCACGGTTTTTGGTAGTTAAGTCAAAAAGTCATATGAAATAAGTAAACATATGGCCTTGAGGCCAAGCTGTCTAGATAAATAGCAACAATGTCAAATCGACAGAGACGATTGGTCAAATAAGCAATTTGTTGTCAGAATTTCAAGGTGACTCATTTGTTGCACACCGCATTTAGCTCCAGCCAAATAAGAACAGCACGTGTTCAGATGCAATTAAATGTTTTGTGAACGCTATATTTTTAGATATATCTCTCTCGCATTGTCTGTCTCATCTTGATATATACTAAGTGACATATAAATCCGAACACCCAGTTTAAATGGTTTTACTTTAATAAAATAAATGAAGCATAATAAGTAAATGATAAAAATTTCAAAATGATTGCACTGCTTTAAAGCCCTTTGACCTTTAATAATGTGTGGATGCACCCTGATGTGCTACGCATTCTTCAACGCGCCTAGGCATGCTTCTGATCAGGTGGTCAATGTCCTCTCATTCCAGGCAACCACCAACTCCTCTCGAAGTGCTTCTAGAGTCTGAGGAGGACGTTGCAAATTGAGCAATCTCCTACCCATCATATCCCACACGTGCTCAATTGGGGATAAGTCGGGAGATCTTGGTGGCCATGGTAACAATGTGACATCATTATGTTGAAAGAAGTCTATTGTGACTCTTGCAACATGTGGTCGGGCATTATCTTGTTGGAAAGTTGGATCTGCCAGGGTGTCAAGATAGGGTAAAAGATGGGGTTCTAGAACTTCGTGGATATAACGCTGCGCGTTCATGTTACCTCTGATGAAGATTAAAGGTGACCTGGAACCATAAGCTATAGCACCCCAAACCATAACTCCAAAAGTGTGATGAACATGTCTTTCAACAAAAAACTGTGAATTCCTCCTTTCACCACGTCGCCTTCTAACCCTTGCACGACCATCGTACATGCCTAAACAAAATCGAGACCCGTCACTAAAGACAATACTGTTACATTCCTGATCCCAGAGTGACCGTTGTCTGCACCACTCAAGGCGATTACGTCGGTGTTCTCGAGTTAAAAGGAGGACCCAGTGTGGCCGGTATGAAAACAAGCCAAAACTTCTCATTCGTCGGTAAACACTTCGCATGCCAATAGGTCTTCCGTGTTCTGCAAACCATTCATTTGCAATGGACCTGGTAGTGGATAAACGGTCCCTTAAGGCCAATAATCTTAGGCGGCGATCTTCACGGTATGTTGTTCTACGGCGGCGTCCAGTGCCCCTTGCTCTTTGCGTACGGCCTTCTCGAATCCATGCCTGACAACACCTAACCACAGTGTCTACACTTCTTTGCACTCTAACTGCAATTGCCCGAAAAGAAAGTCCAGCTTCCCGAAGTCCCACTATACGGCCCCTATCAAACTCACTAAGTTGACGAAATCGTACAGGTCTCCGTACTCTAGGCATCGTAACCGATCGTAAAGGATGTCAAGAACCAAAATCCGCCAACGTTGATTCTTTACTGCGGCTGAAATATTCATTTTTAGAGCGTTAGTGAATTAAAAAAAAGCAGTATAAAAACCGGAATGTTCAACTGATAAGGCTGAAAATTTTTTCACTTGTTATTTACAGTAAGATAAATACATTCACCAACTTTTATTAAAATAAAACCATTTAAACTGGGTGTTCGGATTTATATGTCACTTAGTATAACTACTTTCTTCTAGAATTGGTTTGGTTTGACAACCACTTTGCCTCTTGTACAGCTGAATGTTTTTGACCGGTGCAGTTTTGTAGCTAGTCAGACTCGGGTCATCACGAATGTACATATCAAATACGTGACGTACATTTTTGCCAGTAACGAAAACACAAATGCTTAATATACTGAATACGGTATACAAAAGCTCTCACAACAGGTAAGTGCCAGTTGCATAATAGATAACATAATGAATAAGTTGCGAATGGAGATGTCAAGTAAAACTCCACACAACCTGTCACTGTTTCATAAGCATGCTATTACGGAGCATAAAAAATTTAAATCGAACTATATACAGTATGCAAACGGCAAATCTAGCAACCTCGGTTTCGCTATTTCTTTACCAACTAAAAGGCATTCTTATTGTATTTTAAGGACTAGCAGTTTGTCAGCAAAGTTAGAGCCATGACCGACTAAAGTCACATTTTAATAGTCGACAGGAACCATGCTAAAAGAGCACACTCATAAAGTGTTTAAAGGCATGTGGGATGATATGTTTGGCTGCTATTCTGCTACAACATTCCTCAGGTATGTTAGAGATGAAGTAGCGCATGCCCAGAAAATGGCTTCGGTATGTAACTGGACACTATCAGTTAAAGAAGCACCTCTATTATATGAGGTGACCAACGGTGCATCCCTCTTATGCTGGATAACAAAATTCATCTATCAGCTTGACAGCAGTTTTCACTTGGCCGTCACATTTGATCGTTTGTCGATTAAATGTTGCGAGCTATTAAATCTATTCCACTGATACTCTTATTCAGCATAAAAGCGCTGCACAGTTGGATCGTTTTACGTTATTTGAACGCGCTCATTGTTGCATATATACCGGGGGTTGCACATATATCCAGTTGCTATACGGCGGAAGCACGATAGTGATAAAACAGTAGCTTTGACTAGGATGTCAGGTTTGATAGTTTATTAAATGCTACTGCCATTCAGCATAGATGATGAGCTGAATAGATGCGAAAATCGTTGCTAGAACATGGCCAGTGCTTACAATTGGCTGCCCTGAACATTGGTTGTGACTTTTCTTAATTGAAGGCGTTTTCAGATAAATGCAAAGTTCTCTAGCAACAGTCTTTTCTGCGAGGAATTTTCATCGACTTTTGTTAATCCGATTTTTGAACTGCCTAAGGGGAAAAGCGTCCTCTTGTAAATCGTTCCAAAATCTCGGGACAAGGGACTGTACGTATCGACCAGTTCTGGATGTGCAAAAGGGACCCGAGACTGGCTGCTCGAGAAGAGTCATCGACAGCATCGACCACAAATAATGTAGTCGAGGCGGCAGCACCCCAAACTTGTGAGCACCTACAGTATATTCAGATAAGAGATAGACCGGATGTAAACAAAAGGTTCGGGTGATTTTCACGCTAACGCCGCCGTCTCGACGTAAAACAGGAGCCCTCATTGGTCAATTCGCAATTAAATGCCTATGCCGAGCGGCAGAGCAGTCGTATCAAGGCAGAGTCACATTCAGGTTCAGACGTGTTACGTATGTCGTGTGCATCATTGCAATTTGATATTTCTTTGGACGTTTTCGTTTGTTATCTTATTAAGTTGTTGAGTTTGTCGTTGTTATTGTTATACCTTGTTATTGATTGTTATTGTTATCAACTGCTTGCGCAAAATGCCCAGTAGTACAGATACTGCCGATGAAGTTGTAAACTCCTGTAGTCCACCTAGGAAACGCTCTAAAAAAAGACACCTGAGTGCAGAAATGAAAGAGGTCATTTTGAATATATATAAGATCGAGCGCGAGGAGAACGAGGCATCAACCATCAAAGAAATTGTTGTGAAGGTTTCTCACAAAGTTGGGGTGTGTCGCGCATCAGTGTTTAATGTGTTAAGACAATACAAAAAAAATCACACCTTTTCTGAGCCAATGAACAGTAAACATCGCAAAAGTATTGTTAAATCATTGGATGAAGCTGATAAGCATGCGATTAGGAGGAAAGTGCATGAATTCTTCTTTAGGAATGAAATACCTACTATAGATAAAGTACTGCAGGAGGTAAATGGAGATACAACGTTGCCAAATTTCAAACGATCAACTTTCCATGCGTTACTGAAGCATTTAAATTTCAAATGGAAAAAACGGGGTCGTAATAGTTTACTACTGGATAGAGAAGAAATTGTGCTATGGAGGAGGGATTATTTAACAAAAATTGGGAAATATAGAAATCAAAACAGGAAGATTTATTACCTTGATGAAACGTGGGTAAACGCAGGACACACTACAAGTAAAGTATGGGTTGATGATTCTGTAACTTCATCCAGGAGGGCCTTTCTAGATGGACTGTCCACCGGATTAAAAAATCCAGCAGGTAAATACGAGTAATAGACAACAATCGGATGTTTTTCAAACCTTGGGAACAAGGTTCTAAACATTAATTCCAGGGGGCAGATAAAACATATTACAAGTAACAAAACTTTTATAACTTTCGATAAAATACGTGGATGTTTTATTGTCATTTTCATTTGTTAGAACTTTTTTAGGCCATGTTTTTATGCGTTTTCGATATTTCAATAATTTTTTAATATAATCTTAAAATATGTCGAATATTATAAACTTAAAAAAAGTTACTAAGTTTTATATTGTGTACCGTTCCTAATATTTCTAATCATTTTAATTCATACTTTAAGCTTTATAAAGTTATAATTTGTTAATATTAATATTTGCGCGTATTTCAGGTTCCTGATCATTTATTTTTTAAAGGTTTATAACTTTAAATTAAATTGTGAAGCGCTGAGTAATCATATGACGTTCAATATTCTTTCTTTCAATATGACTAAATAATCCGAATTATAGCAATCTGATACTCATGTCACAATGTTTTTTCGCTGAATGTGATGAAAACATTTGAAAAAGGTTCGCTTATTGAAATAAATCTACACCAGATAGTACTTCGATTTCCAGGTAAAGGGAAAAGGCTCATTATCTGCCATATTGGCAGTGAGGATGGATTTGTTGTTGACGGTCTGTGGTGCTTTGAGTCTAAGAAAACTGGAGAATACCACGAGGAAATGAATGGCGAATCGTTTGAACAGTGGTTTTCAAAAATTTTACCGAACTTAGAGGAAAACGCAGTAATTGTGTTGGATAATGCGCCTTATCATTCTCGAAGAATGGAGAAGGTCCCAACAACGGCTTCAAGGAAAGTTGATGTTCAAAATTGGTGCCGCTCGAAAAATATCAACTTTGAAGAAGCAATGCTGAAAGTACAATTATTAAGAATTGTCAAGGATCACAAGGCGGAATATCAAAAATACGCCATTGACGAAATGGCAGCAAGTCAAAATAAAACTGCACCGTTTACCTCCATACCATTGCGAGCTCAATCCCATTGAGCTCATATGGGCAGAGGTTAAAAATTATATAGCTAAGCACAATACAACTTTTAAATTTTGTGAGCTCAAGGGACTTTTCAAAGAAGCACTAGAATTAGTAACAGCGCAAAAATGGGAAAACTGTATTAAGCACGTGAAAGACAAAGTTGAAAAGAGAATGTGGGAACTGGACAATATTTTAGAGGAACAAGTCGAGCCATTCATAATTGACGTTGGTGCTTCAGGCAGTAGCGATGATGAAAGCTCATCAAGCTCATCTTTCCAATAAAAGATGTCGTTCATCAAATTCGGTAAGTTATAAGTAATTATAAAGCTACTGTATTTTTTAATTAATTATTGACATTTTTGAACCCATTTTGGCAAAACCTATTCAAGAATCTACTTTCTGACAATGTTCAACCATGCACATTTTTTTACGTTTTGAACGTTTTAATTTGGTTACATATTTACCTAGAAATCAAAAAATATACTAATCAATATTCTAAAAGCAATTTTAAGAGATATACGATTATTTTTAATTTAGGCTAATTTAAACGCCATTTTGAGATTATATTCGACTGTATTTCACCAAACATCAGGCGGCATCCGAAGCTGGAAATCGAAGCGAAAATTTTGAAACCCTTATGTATATTTACATCATTATATATTTCTTACCCCACCCCCACATGATCCTATATCCATCACCAATCGTATACACATCGAATTGTGCTAATTTACTACAAAGTTACGCAAAGCAGCATCTACTATCTAAAATATGTACTGCGTGACTCTTAATACGTCCCTGCCGAATGTTACAGCGTTCGATGATCACGTGGTCTTGTTTATGTCCGGTCTATCTCTTATCTGAATATACTGTAGGATCCTGCGGATCGGCGGATATTCGGCTAACCGGTCAAGTAACGTTATCAGCCGTTATCAGCCCAATTCCCTATCACCTGGAATCCTGGATAAACCTATTTCTTTTTTCAAAGGCCAGACTTTTGTTTCCGTACAGTTTTTCCCTTGACTGGTGACCTTCATTTTGATTTTCTTACGTTTGCGCAATTAGGCATCGTCATTTGCCCGATCTAGTTCCGGTACGCTAGCCTATGAAAAATTCTGGCTTACTCTTCCATTAACCACATCGCCTGAATACTTGCTAGTATTACACTTAAAAAATTTTTCGATAAGCTGCATTCAACAATATTTTTCCTCTCTTACCTCTTACCTTCGAGTTTACATTTAAGATGAGCCTCTATAATTTTTTTACCGTATATATAAAAACATCTAGAATAATTTCAACATTGTTACGCTTCAAGCTTTATTTGTTCGCCCGAACCACAAGTCTGCACAACAATAGCCACGAGATGAAGTTTTGTAATTTGAATTGTTTAACAACAATAGTGAAATTATTATAATATCACTTTTCAAAACAATATATCGTTGTTCTCATTACGTAGTCTAGCAGTTTTGTGAAAACTAAATTACGTTAATTAATAATTATTATCATATATGAAATGATTTTAAAAGCATCATTCAGCGATTCCCAACCTTTTTCTTTCTGCGATCACCTTATAAAAATTGGAATAGGTGTATATCGGCCAGCAGTGAGAGTAAATAGAACAGTACTATTTGACTGTGACCTTGTAAAGACATATTTAGTCCATTTATTTTAGAAAAAATATCGGCTGAGTATGCAAGTTTTTGGAGCCACAGAATGTCGGGTGCAGAAGCGGACAAATGAAATGGATGGTCAAGAAGGAATGTCTGAACTTCAGACTTCAATACAAACAAGCGGGTCAAAACATTGCCACGAGAAAGCCACCTAACTTCTGTATGAAGTAATAAAGAGAGGTGGAGACCTACCTAGTCTTCACAAAGTTCACGGAATAGACGGAAATTTGTAGCACTGGACTTTATAAAATTCACAACTTTTATAGCTTCGCTTAAAGTACTGGCTAACTCTGCAGGAATTCACTTACATGTCAATGATTGCCTTTGAATACAGCAGTAAGTCCATTCTATATTCTCGTTGAACTTCTTTACGCATGCGACAAGACCAGAATATGTTCCAATCAATAATTTTGCACCATCTGTGCAAACACCTAAGCAAAATGACCAGTTGATTTCACGTTTTTCATTGATCAGATTAAATTGCTGCACCAGTCGTTTCTGCAAACAACACATCTTCTAACATATACGAGCAATATTGCACAGTTTGCTACATCGGTCGACTCCTCAAGCCGAATTGCAGAATAATTCAATTTTATTCTTTTCAAAAGTTCACTTTCAACACTGTTCACCAGATCGTTAATTCTCCGTGACACTGTGCTGTGTGAGAATGGCACAAGGTCAATTTGTTGCCGCTTTTTCTCCAAGCATACACATTGCGATGTCTTTGGCACAAGGTCCGCTCAAATTTTCTGCCACTGTTTGAGCTTTTCCAGATTTTGCGATTCTATAACTAACTCAAAATGATGCTTCAAGAGCCATTTTACTATCTGCGTTGAAAGCCGACAGGAAAGAGGAAACACTACAATTCTTATTACCTTCCAATTTCCTTTTGAAATATTCAATCCTTGTAATCCGGATGTCTTACCTCAAGGTGCCGAAAAAGCGATGGTTTTAAACTACTGTTGGCCAGGACTTCATTACAAATTACACAAAGCGGTTTAGGTTCTGCCTTTTCCCGGTAAAATAAAAACCCATTTGCAAATGTTAGGCTATATTTACAGAGCTCTACATTATAATGTTTCTTCTTTGTCTAATTTTTGTTAATAATACATTTATAAGTTAGTTTATGGGCACATATGCTTGTAGGCATTGATTGAACTGCTTTCAATACTATTATGACATTATAATAGCCAAACTTTATTTTTTTTGTCTCTCCTATACCATCTTTTTTTTTTCGTATTCATATGGTTAAGTGTAAGAGTAGTTTTAGCTAAACTTCGCCATAATGAATCGCACTCTGTATATTTGTAAATAAAGACGATATTAGTATTATTATTTTATTATTATTATTATTATTAAATAGTCGTATTTTCGTTTCTTTCCTTTTTTTCTACCATGCTCGTCTAGGGATTCGCGAACCACCGCTTGAGAAACCCTGGTCTATTTAATGAAGTAAGTGAAACTATGAAACCAGAAAATCATTCATTTAACTATATTTGCGAAGAATATCCCGGCTTTTGAACAACGAAAAGTTGAATATTTGAAATAAAATAGTAATACCCGAAATACTGCCACGGTAATCTATACAGGGTGTTTCAGTTTATTGTTGCATAACTTTAAGATTCGATAGAACTTTTAAAATTAATGCATAAAGACTATATAAACATGGGTCGAAAAATGCGTGGCATCCGAAATACAGGGTGTTTAAATTTACTTTCTAAAATAGTTTTTTTTTTAAATATTACGAACAATATTTGATGTATAACAGTGAAAATTGGTATGCAAGTGTTTTTTGGTACGACAAAACGAACCATGGGCATAGTTTTACTGTAGCCGCTAGAGGGCGCTCTCTACTGTACCTGTAGTGTATTAAAATGTCCGAAATTTTTTTCTTAGTGCAATTTTTTGCTTTTAGAATAAAAAAACTGATTCTTCGCACTTTTCAACATAAAAAAGCTCTCTTGTGAATTTTCGTTATAGTTAGCCGTTTTTGAGATATTTCGATTTTTAAGGTTCGATGCATTTTTAATTATTTATGATAAAATAACGTTAAAAAGTCAGTATCTCGATAATTTTTAGAAGTAGGCTGTGCCTGCAATTAGTTGACAGTTAGTTTTGTTGTCTGTTGAAACCTGAAACGTTTTTTTGCAATTGTGAATGCACGAAATTTAGTTTCTTTTACCTGTTTTTTTGTTGTAAGTTTTATAAAAATGCCATTTTTATTCTCCAATCAAGAGTTAGCGGATATTCATTTTCTGTATGGATACGCAGCAGGAGCAGCCAGAGAATACGCACGATTTCCGAACAGACGACATCCAACTCGCAGAGTATTTGTAAGAGTGCATCACCAAATAATTGAAAATGGTTTTGGAAATCTCCAAAGGGATCAAAACATAAATGTTCGTCAGCGCAGATTTACCCGTATGATTCTGGGTGAGTTTGATAGAGATCGGACCACAAGTGTTAGGAGAGTTTCTGGTGTCTTGGGAATTTCAGCAAGCCATGTTCACCGTGTTCTTAGAAATGACCATAGACTTTCTTACCATTTGCAACCTGTGCAAGGACTACAGCCAGTGGACGGAGAACGAAGAATCACATTTTGTCAGTGGATTCTTGATAGAACTGATAATAATAGGGAGTTTTTAAGTAACGTTTTATGGACCGATGAGTCATGCTTCACTAGACGTGGAGTGGTAAATTTTCATAATCAACATATTTGGTCGCATGAAAATCCGCATGCAGTTCGGGAAAGAAATTTTCAGCATGAATTTAGTGTGAACGTGTGGATTGGTATCTACCGTAATCGACTATTTGGACCCTACCTTTTGCCTGCAAGGTTAAATGCTGCGACCTTCTTGGAATTTTTAAAGGCTGAACATGCAAATATGTGGGATGATGTTATGTTAGATTTAAGAAGATTGGCCTGGTTCCAGCTTGATGGTTGTCCAGCTCATTATTCGAGAATAGTTAGAAACTGGCTGGACGAAAATTATCCAGAAAGATGGATCGGCGTGGAAGACCAGTCGGCTGGCCTCCACGAGCCCCTGACCTAAATCCATTAGATTTCTTTGTGTGGGGATTACTAAAAGAAAAAGTGTACCAGACTCCCGTAACCACAAGAGATATGCTGATAGACAGAATCAGGAATGCATGTGATGAAATAAGGCCTTATTTGAATAATGCTATACCACGTTCGATCATTCGTAGATGTGAATTGTGAATTGAACAATTGGGTTTACATTTCGAGCAACTACTTTAGATTTTGTATGTTTGTCCTAACTATCCAATAGCATTTTAGTTGTAAATAATTAATTTAATTTGTTAAAAATAATATTGGAAAATTAAACAAGTTAATATTCTGTTTTTTGTGTTTATTTGGAGTTACGAATTATTGCTGTGTTTAAAAAAATGTAAAAAAAAATATTATTTTCCCATAAATAATTAAAAATGCATCGAACCTTAAAAATCGAAATATCTCAAAAACGGCTAACTATAACGAAAACTCATAGGAGAGCTTTTTTATGCAGAAAAGTGCGAAGCATCAGTTTTTTTATTCAAAAAGCAAAAAATTGCACTAAGAAAAATTTTTCGGTCATTTTAATACACTACAGGTACAGTAGAGAGCGCCCTCTAGCAGCTACAGTAAAACTATGCCCATGGTTCGTTTTGTCGTACCAAAAAACCATTGTATACCAATTTTCACTGTTATACATCAAATATTGTTCGAATTATTTAAACAAAACTATTTTAGAAAGTAAATTTAAACACCTTGTATTTCGGAAGCCACGCATTTTTCGACCCATGTTTATATAGACTTTATGCATTAATTTTAAAAGTTCTATCGAATCTTAAAGTTATTCAACAATAAACTGAAACACCCTGTAAAGTTATCAGTACTACCTTCCCGGATTGCACATCTCTTCAGTGAAATGGCACGAATCAAGTCCGGACCGAAAGAAACCATATCCATTGTGAGTTATCCAAACTTTATGACGTTGCCTCATATCACAGCCACTTTACATATCGCCTAGACGAAATTCGGTTAGCAACATACGCTGCGGCCAACCGCATTCCACCGTAGCGCTAGTAGACATTTTGTTCAGGTGTCGACCCCCGTTTTGTGCGCTACTTCGTAAGGCCATGCATGCTGTTATTACAGCGCGGAGAGCATATTGAGATTCAACGGCCGCCCCCGTGTTCTACGCGTCTACGACACGTACGTGACGAGACTCTTTCAAACAGCGCCCCAGGCGCGTTTTAACATCCTGTCTTTCAATTGCTTCCACACAACATCGGTTACCGCTAGAGATGTTAAATTCAGTATTTTCAACTCTTTTGCTATGGCAGTACAGGGTGCGGCAGCATCGATTCTTTTATTTATATAAACTTGATGAAACCCACTGTCAGAATCAGAAAATTTTTATTTGTTTTTTAAAATGTTCTCAAAAAAATATTCCCTCAAAACAGCCATCGATGCTTTTGAAAATGTCCCCCAAGTCCAACTCATCTAGCCGTGAAAAAAAATTCCTGCAACGTGTTTGCATACCGAATTCACTGTCTTCAGGGTGGGCTATCTAGTGTTGGAAATTTGAACTAGCGGTTATATTCCCATCGAATGTTAAAATGTTACTTTGATGTAGTACTCATTGTCTTGCCGAATTAAACGACATATACAGTAATGGACAAAAGTATATAGACAAATATGAATATTTACCTAAATGCCTTTAGAAAACGAATTCATACTTCATTGCTCCATAAACAAATGCGTTATTAGTAGAAAAACTAAATTCCTTGTTTTTACATTATCTGCAATGAACACAATACAAGTCTGAAATAAGCACTTTTGTATGAGGGACAAAAATATGAAGACAAATACTTTACTAACATTAGTTTAGTACAGTTTCGTGACAGAAGAGGATTAGTTTTTTGTGTTCATCAAGTATTGTGGAATAAGTTGAGTGATTTTAAGACCATGCCGCGTGGTCCAGAAATTTCTTTCGATGTGAAAACTAAGATCATTGAGTTATACAAAGATGGTCAACGTCAATTAGACATTGCCAAAAATTTGAAGCTGAAGCGTAAAGCAGTTTGGGCAATATTGAACAAATATAAACAACAAAGGTATCTTGGAAGCCTCTAAGAGAAGTGGTCGGCCTACAGAACTAAATGCTAGATCAGTTAGATTAATAAAAGTAATTTCGTCCAAAGATTAAAACCCCAAGACAAATAAAAGCCGAAATCGAGACAAAAGGCATTGTCAGTGTTTCTACGAAAACTATAAGTAGAAGATTAAATGATTTGAAGTTATTTTCACGTCTCCCGAGTAAAAAGCCGCTAATCTCGAGGAAAAACTTTTACATAGAATAGATGGCAATATGGATAAGTTTGTATACACAGACATTCTAAAGCATGTCATGTTACCCTATACGGAAGACAATATGCCCTTAAGATCAATCCTCCAGCAAGATAATGACCCGAAGCACACTTCAAATCTCGCAAAGAAATTCGTTCTGAATGAAGAAATACCAGTTCTCAAATGGCCTTCACAGTCTCCCGATATAAACCCCATTGAAAATCTATGGAAATACTTAGATAAGCAAATACGAGATAAAAATTATTCAAACAAGGATGAACTTTAGAACAAAAGTGGAGGCAGATTGATGAATCTTATATCAAGAAACTTCTACAATCTATACCAAGACGATGTCAGGCAGTGATTGATAATAATGGTTATGCTACAAAATATTAACACAAACATGGTTGATTTTCTACAATTCAATGAACTTTGCGTCTTTTTTCTATAATTGTTTTGCTGTGTCTATATATTTTGTCCTTCATAGTTCCAGTTTTCTTCAATTAATTTTTTATTGTAGAGAATCTAATGAATTTATTTATGTATAAGTGAGTATTATACTATAACGAATTATGTATACAGGCTGGTGTATTAATAAAACAAGTTAAGAAAGAAATACAGCACAATATTAATTTGTCTATATACTTTTGTCCATTACTGTATATGTTTAAACTTGTGTTTATTGTACGCCAATACCACTATGGCCTTTTTCAATTACATCTGACATTTCTGTGACTATATATTTTGTTTGTCTTCCCTTTGATATACAGTTTCTGTTTCCTATACAGCGTGTTACTGCAACAGTCTGAACGGTCCTGAGATTTCCAGAACAATCATTTCAACTTTAAGATAAAACAAGCAAGGTCCAAAACCGCCTGGGATAGGTACTACGCTCCCAAAAGGACAACAGAGCATGATGACGTGTGACGTTTTTTTAATGTACCGGACATGTCACCCACGACCATCGTCCCGAAACGCCAAAAGTCTTCTGAAAACAGGAAAACCCAAAACTAATTACGGTTAATTGTATGCAATCTTCGACTCCAAATGCTGCATGTGCCTTGTTTATGTATATGAAATGAGTGTATTAGTTTTCCTTCCATAATTTTTATAATTTGAAATATCAGAAAAAGGATGTCTGTGTCAAGATACGATTTTTCTATGCGTAGATAGCTCTTTTTTCATAGAGCCCTCTGAGCCATTCTACTTCCTTTTAAATAAACTAAAGCTTTGAAATTTACTCTTATGTATTTGATTATGACACTATAATTTTGGATAGTATGTGGTCTTTCTAAAATTACTGAAATCCTTTCTTGAAGGAAGGAAGTTTCGAATCAAAATTAACAATGTTTTGCCAACAACCCGGCCAGTACGGGCCGTAGTTCCTCAGGGTTCGGTCCTAGGACCAATTCTTTATTCGCTTTTCATCCATGATGTCCCTTCCCCCAGCAACTGTGAAGTCTACCTCTATGCTGACGACACTGCACTTGTCGCCCAGTCGTGTACTGGTGATCTGGTTCACGATGGGTTGCAGAATGCGGTGGACGAAGTTCTAGAGTGGGCGAAACGGTGGCTGATAAAAATTAATCATTCGAAAACGCAGGCTATTTATTGTACCAAAAAACGTCGCGGCCCCCCAGCAGAGGTTTCTGTAGACGGAAATCGTGTACCATAGACAAATTCTGCCAAGTATCTCGGTGTCACCCTTGATAAAGGCATGACCTGGCAGAAACATACAGCATCCATAAAAACAAAATTCCAAATTGCGTTTCGGCAACTATATCCTTTGTTATGTAGATCCTCCAAATTGAGTTTGGTAAACAAAGTTCGACTATATAAAATGATTATTAGACCAGCCATTACTTATTCATGTGCGGCTTGGTGTTTTCTTGCCAAGACACACATGCAAAGTCTTCAAGTACTGCAAAGCAGAACTTTGCGGACAATTTGCAACGCTCCATGGTATGTCTCAAATGAGACACTACACAGAGACCTTGACATTCCTTACTTGAGGGATTAGGTCAAGCTTCAGGCGCAGCGACGTTATGGTCAAGCGGAATCGCACAGCAACCCTCTGATGCGTGACTCAGTGGACTACACAGTGGAGCAAGTTCGTAAACATTCAAGGCCACGGCTCGCACTGTGATCAAAAGTTATCGTGAATCTTTAGTAAACTCAAAATTACACTCTAACAAAAAACCGAATAAAAAAAAAATTTGTTTAGTTCACCCCAAATTAATCCGTGTACCAAGTCAAAAAGCCTAGGTGTTTCATCTTAAACTAAGCATATCTGTTTTTCTTTGTTCTTCTCTTTCCCTTTATCTTTTTCCTTGACTTTGTCTGGTTTCTGGGTAACCACGACTGACAGATTCGACTAACGTACATCAGACAGTGACTACTGGGCAAAGGTCCTACGGACCGCCCAGACAAATAAATGACGAATAGTAAAAAATAGTATGTGGTCTAAATACGAATCATAAGTCAAATTTTACAGAAATGCAACTGATGTAAATCCGAGTATCGATATTTGATAAAACTAACTCATCTCTAACCGAACACGTTTTAGCATCGTGTCATTCAATTCCTTATACATTCCGAGGGCCGTAGCCATCCAGCTGGTGCGTCGCCAGAGAGGTTTGAAAGATTTAATATACTCTTCTTGAGGATTGGGCATTTTCCTCACTGAAGTGGAGCACATCTGGTGAATGCATTGATGTGTCCAGGCAATAATAGCAAAGTATAGAGAACAACGAGAAATTGAACCTACAGGTATCGGATCGATTCTGTTCTTCTCTCTCGATTGGCCAGGAGGGAAAGACAAGAGAAGATAATATGATTCAATAGCGGGTTTCATCTTTATCTGCTGTAGAAATCTTAAGACCTGTGGAGACTGCTTTAACGTCTAGTGCTAGTCAGTTAATCTGATTCATCTTCTACTAAGAGTATATTGGTTTTTCGTTTTTCGTAACATTTCGGCATAAAGAGCACTTTATATCTTAACGTAGTCCCGATTTTGATACAGTTTAGCTCAATAGTCAGATGAAAATTGTTAATTTTAGAAAAAAAAACTTGTTTTATGACGGAGTCATTTTTTTCTCAAAAATAAATGATATTGCATAAACCGTAACTTTTTGTGTAGTAGCTTTCGAAAAAAAACTATTTCTTAAAGCCAATTTCCAAATTTGAAGACAGGGGTTTCCTTTGCATTATAGTCGGGTAATCGAACGCAAATTGTTTGTTACATCATCGCGTATTGATATGATACTATAAAAAATAGTCTAATCTTACGTATTTTGATGCTAGACAGTAAACTCGTAATTTTTACCATATATCGGTACGCAAAGTTACCAAAACTTTGCCGTCGGCTCTTAGACTATTAGCGAGGCGATGTTGCCAAACTGACACAAAATGTTTAGCAGTTGCTACACTTACAATGACCTGCATGTAACTCAGCTCTTTTCATGGTTTTTGGTGGTCAAGTCAAAAGTTATACGAAAAAATCATATCATATCGTCTAGATATCCGCCAACGATGCCAAATACACCGATCATTGGTCGAAAACAGAATTTGAGGTTAGAAAAATTATTGTGTAGGTTGCAAACGGATAATAAATACCCCACCATGGAAAAATGCTTTCACAAGTGATTCATCCAAACAGGATTATACAGGTATATCTGGCATTTATCTCTGACCAAATAAGACCAGAGCGTGTTTAGAAGTCATTAGCATGTGGATGCCATGTTTTGTGTTACATCACTTACCTCTCTCTAATTAATTCGCTTTGTCTGCCTTCGATCTACTAAAGGGTATTTTATATCTATCTCTGCCCATCTATGTGTGCCCATATAGCAACATATTCCAGATATCTCACATAACGCTTTAAAACTGCTGAACTGCGAAAAAATGCGAAATACGTTTTAAATTTTATTAAAAATTTTAGAGCCAATTATTATTTTATCGAGCTATCCAACCTTAGTATCTCTTTGTATACGAGTTTGTAATATTATACATAATAGTATACAAACCATATAGTAAAATTTTGTATCGACCAATTTATATTGGTATATATAAATAGTTTCGTTGAACAATAAAAATGTCTGAAATTATATTTTCATGGTATACACATTCGGTTATTGCAACATATTCACAATTTAATATAACTGTTAGTAGCTTGCGTTCCATTCCAGTACAATATATTTCGGAACTTTTGCTTTCAATCAAATTCATATTGTGCAGTTGGTAGCAATAATCGACAATCAACTGAAACTCTTGGATGATTCTCAATAATTTTCACTGTACTCGTGAGTTTGACAAAATATAATCATTTAAACGTTCAGTCAGGAATTAGTTCTCCAGGAAACTTTTTCCGCTCAGCAAGCAGCTTTGCTCGTATCAACTAAGCTTTCTATCGAGGCGAAGCTAAGCTTTTCGATTATAATGGCTAAACTAATAATCTAAATGTAACCATCAAACTGTAGAAAAAAACATTAGAAATCTTTATTGTAGAAAATTTACATTCTCTACTTAAACTTACGTGTAACTTTTCCCCCAAATTTCTTTGACGACTATATAGCAATTTTTTATAGAAGCAAAATAATAAAGAATTTGATTCGCTACAAAATTGCTTATATTAGGTTTTTTACAAAGGTTCGATGATTTTTGAGATTTTCGGTCAAACGCTTTTATCAAAATGACGGCAAATTCTCCAGTACTATCATGATGGCAATTTGAACTTAACATTAGCAAGCAATCTAACTATACCACCAAAAAAACTACTGTTGCAAAGATTGTAGGAAGAAGTGCCTATTACCATAAACATTGTAATGAGCAAAATTCACATAAACGATATAGGGAGACTTAAATTTGGGAAAAAATTACACAAAAATTAAAAGTACTGTGTTGTACTGTGGAGCGAATGACCATACATAATTACAGAGAAAATTAATATATCAACATTCAAAATTATGCAAATAGTTTTTAATACTAATTATATTTGTTATACACATCACTTTTGTTAATTGATATTATACAAGGTGTTCCGTAATGATATGAGAATATTTAAGGGTGTGAATCTACATGAAAAAGTAATGTTAGTTTGCTTTATAAACAATGGTCCAAAAATGTTTTCTTACAAAAACTCGGGGTGTTGAAGTTTTAGGAAAAAAAAAATGGAAATTAATTAATATTTTCAGGAACGCTTCAGATATTTCACTGATATCTAGTACGTAGTGAAAGTTAATGAGGTTACAGATCTTTCAATGCAAAAATAATTTTTAGCTTAAACAGTGGCGTGCGAACGGTTTTTATTTTTTTACTCAAAAATGGCGCATCGAAGGAAAACAATTGAAGAGAGATCATTTGTTTTAAATTGAACGGGGAATTTAAAAATAGTTGTTATTTGGCAAAAAACATTGGCGTACCATTTTTTTCTTAAAAAATATCGAAGTGAATACCCGTACGCACGCCACTGTTAAAGCTAAAAATTATTTTCGCATTGAAAAATATGCAACTTTACTAACTTTCACTACGTACTAAATATCAGTGAAATATCTGAAGCGGTTCTGAAAATATTAGTTAATTTCCATGTTTTTCCTAAAACTGCAACACCCCGAGTTTTTGTAAGGAAACATTTTTGAACCATAGTTTATAAAGCAAACTAACATCAATTTTTCATGTAGATTCATATCCTTAAATATTCGCATAACATTAAGGAATACCCTGCATAATCCACACACAAGGGATGCCTTCTGAAGAGTTTGCCATATTTATTTGCCCATTGTGTTATGGCGAATAATAATAATTATTATTATTAGCTGTCACCGAGAATACGTTTCTTTTTAATACCAACCAATTTACTTGAACTGATGCTGCAAAGCCATAATGCGGAATAAACACTGACCCTATACAAAAACAGAGATAAAAAGCGATTCTGGACTTACAAGTATCTTATCGCCATCACCCGCAGACTGTTAGGAACGGCTTTTAAGATGTTAAGAATCTCATGAAATATTCAACTGAGTATCGTAAGACTTAATTTTTTGAAAAACTGCACACGTGAGTTGAAGGAAGATCCTATATTGATAATGCCCACGGACACAACTGTCCCAGTGAACAATTTCGATAAAAACTATCAAATTTAGATAAACGATAAGTGTAGTAAAACAAAAAACGCTAATATTTTACACTATCAAAGAATATGTGTAATAACATTCTTATTTTTTTTTAATTTTTAATCGTTTACTATTTCTTTTATTATGCAACTTTTGTCAACTCCTACAAGCAGTTAAAATAGATGACTCAACTCTGGAAACACCCTGTACAGAGCTCGCAATACCATTTTGTGTTCAAATTTTCCATGTTTCTTTTTTGTCAGTCAATGTGGATGTCTCACCCCAACTGTTCCCGGATAATGGAGTCGACAAATAGCTTTTAACTCCCGCACTATTCGTTCGGCCCGTTTAACTTTAATTACAGACATAGTTAAGCTATGACCAGGTGCATAAAAGCAATTAATTTATGCATAGTTTTTGGCTGCCGTGTCGTCCGCGTGTTACGTATTTTGTAATGGAATTAGCGGTGCTTTATAGTAACCAGCGCATTACTACAGCCATTGTAAATAGATGAAATTCCCCCGTACGGTCAACAAGTATTATGAACGGGTTTCATCTATTTATATATTATCGACCTGCATGAACAAGCTTGCGAAATCATTTTGTTCCCAAAATAACTTGTTTTCGAGAATATAATTTTGCGTAACTAAATATCTCGAAATAATGTTTCCCGATTGAACAACGGACTGATTATAGGCAAGGATAGCAAGATACAATAAACGAAAAATAAAAAAAAATAATTACAAGCTGTGAATTAAAATTTTAAAAATGTTTTTCCAATTGGGGAGTCCAATGCGTGAACCAGTCAAGTCGCACGAGGTAAAAATGTCGGGGAAACATAAAAAACTTTTTTGGTGTAAAGTTTCTAGTTACTCAAAATTTTCGCACTTGTCAATTGCAGATAATTCTGCGGCATTATTTTTTAAATATATCAATCTGTAAATGAAAGAAAGAAATAAGCTACCAGGGAAAGATTACAATGGTGAACAAAATTAAAATATTTTTTTGTGACATGGACAAAACAAGGTGGTTATCATGTAAAACGTACCCTAAAAGCCGGAAATAGCATTCGATTTTTTCTATCACCCACGGCTTTCTTGCAAAAAGGCATTTTATTTGCTGCCTATACTCGTAAAATATCAGGATATGTGTGTAAGAAACACTCCAATAAACATTAATCTCAGAATGTTGTTGTCGATGTTTTACGGCGATATGTTGCTCCTGAAGTATCTCTTGATAATGTCCAGCAATAATCAGCAAGCAAATTGACACTTAATTTGCCTTGATACCGTTTTTCCATAGCAGAAATGTCTTGGTGGAACCGTTCACCATGTTCATTCATCACTTACAGCACCTTAATTTTCCAGAAAAAAATCGAGATGAGAATCCAAAAAGTGAATTTTTAGAGACATTTTACATCCCATTTGTTTATAAGCATTAATTAGTTCTTTCACAATATCTTTATAATTATCTGCCCTCACATTGCCTAAAAACATTTCAGTAATTCAGGTTCATTTAGATATGCCAAATATGCCGTCTCTAATTTTTGCCTCACTAAGTCTCGGAAATGTTTGTTTTAAATGCAAAACCCTCTTCCATTTCGATCCATAGCTTTCACAAAATTTTCATCAGTCCCAACTTAATATGCAAAGGTGGAAGCAACACGTTTTTGGGATCATCTAGTAGTTCATGAGCAATGTTTTTGTGGTCACTCCTTCTGTTCATAATGGCGATATCGCGCACGAGTCTCCCATTCACAAAGAAAACAACAATATTTGGTATATCCCAGTTGCATTCCAAGAACAGAGCTCGCATATTCTCATATGATTCGTTCATATGAACTGCATGCGCTATAGGTACAGATGCATATTTATTACAATTGTGTATCAATACCGCTTTTAAACTAACCTTAGAGGCATCAATGAACACGGTCAATCATTTGGATCATGTTTCTGTCCTAACGCGTCAAACAAATTGACATCGGAGCAATATAACAACTCCCTTTCTTGACGGAAACAGTGTGTGAGGTCTTGTTGCTGTTTTCGGTAAAAAGTAATGTTAACATCACTGTGGAGAAGATTCCATCCTTTTAATCTTGACGCTAAAAGTTCTGACTGGGATTTTGACGGATTTAACTCTCAAACTAAGTTCGCCCTGTGTGATCAAATGCGGCGCTGCTGAACATCCTGGCAGGTTAAACGAAGGATCGGAAATTTTTACGCTTTCTGTACCATCAGTTTCAGAATCGGTGGATTCGACTTTTTGATCCAAAGACCAAGATTCTGGTGGAACTGGTACAGAAAGTTCATCACTATGCTTAATGGACCGCAAAGCTGATGATAATTTAAAATACTTAACAGTATGTTTCGATTTTGGTCCAATACCTTTAATATTTTTGAGGCAAAAATAGCAATCAGTAGTATGGTCTCTCGGTTCTCTCCAAACCATTGGTACCGTAAAGGGCATTTTACGAATGTCGCCTCTTAACCAACCTGTTAACAACGTTACACAAGTCTTACAACATATATGAGGAGCCCATAGTTTTATCTTGGTCGCCAATTTTAATTCCAAAATAAACTTCGTATGCTTTCAACACAAGTGGAGAAAAAGTACGTTGTTGGGATTTAAAAGTTAGCTCTCCGCACACATAACAAAAACTGTTCGCACTACTTACACAATTTCTACTCATTGTCCATAAAGCTAGTCTCGATCACAATGAACTAAAAACAAAAATTAACAGTACTCAGAACATCTCAGTACTCTTTAACACAGCAAACGTAACTGACTCGGCTGCTATTAGTCTTCTAATAAATGCAATATGCTCTCTAAACCTCGAGCACGCATATAATACACAGGAATAGACAGGTCTTATCATTATATATGTACGTCATCGCATAAACGCCGAGAAATGCAGCAATATGAGATGTTACGTATTGTAATTCATAAAAGTAGATGTTACCGAATATCTGCGGGTGATAAAAAAATTCTGTTTTTGGATTTGATTTAAGGGCCTCAAAATACATGATACACACAAAAATTGTCATGTCACAAATCCTGTGTTTATCAGTGTTAATGGACTTGACTGGTTTATTCAAAGTCTTTAGATTTTTTAAAGGATGTTAAAAATGTTATTTTTTGTTAAGTTACTGAATGAAATAAACTAATACATGGTTTAATTCAACTTTTGACACAGACTTGAAATGTTTTCATTTATTCATCCTTAGTAAATTCTGATGCGGAAGTTTCTTCATTATCTGGTTAAAAGCTCTGATGGTATTTTCTGATTTCTTCCTAGAACTACTGATCACATTGTGGCACATAGTTTTTAGCAGCCAAACCTGATCAAATGTATTTTTCTTTTGCTTTTTTCCTGCACTACCTGGATGAAGTCAAGGATTTTGTTTGTCAATAATCTTTGAGTACTCTGGCGGCAAATATATACATATTTTGTTGTGCCTTCTTTTTTGTATTTCTATGGCTCCAAAGCTCCTATCGCACTGAAGTAAACTATGTCCGGGTTACCTGTGCTGTATAAGACTGACAAGCCCAGGACTTGATCGCTTTATGCAAAGTGTAAAAGCGTAAGAAACCAATTATACACTTCAGTTTCCACAATATAAATTTTACAGAGTTGGTTTATGCATTCGAAGGTTCAAAATTTAAAATTGTGTAAGAATATAAAACCAACTCATTTTATAAAAAAATGGACTTGGGCGATACACCTATTTTTCTGTGTTGCTGTTATCCTTTGAGAACTTTAGATAGATAGATAGATAGTCTTTATTGTCTTTTGGTCATAAAAAGCTATGACATAAGACTTGTCAACATTACATATACACATAAGAATGCGATATGCAAAAAAGAACAGATAGTCAATTAAAACAGTAATTGAGATAATAAATAATAAACAAATAAATAAATAAAATTGGAGTCACTACAAACACAAACAAATTCTTAATGACATCTAACGAACATGAAAAAACAAAAAAACACTATTTTAAATTAATAAAACCAATTGAGCAGTTAAAATGTCTAGAAGAGGAGCAATAAATTCTTTTCCGTTAAGCTTAATAAATAAATAAAAAGAATAAATAAAAAAACATTTAATTGAGACCAAGGAGCTTCCTTTATCGTTTAAAAAAAACTAAGTTTGAGCGATTTTTAATTTTTTCGTTTTATGCCGTTAGCTCAGCCGCCATTGGAGTGATTTTAAAAAACTACAAAGATGTTTCGTCCTTGGAATGATATTACGAAGGATGTCTTTTAAGTTTTGCATATGGAAATAAAACAACAGGTAAGTAGTTTTAAATGACTTTATTGTTTTTCGAAGTATTCTCCACGAAGATTAATACACATCTACATGCGCTCGAACAAATTTTCGAAGCACTTATTCCACTCGTTTGCTGGCAGATCCAAAACGGCATTTTTGAATGCGTCAACTGCTTCTTCTGGTGACTGGAACCTTTGACCACGCAGTCTGTTTTTAATTTTCGGGAAAGTAAAGAAATCATTAGGACTTAGATCAGGGCTATATGATATATGGAGGATGGTCCAATAATTCCACGTTTTCTTCCGTTAAATACTGCCTTGTTTTTTGGGCTGTGTGCGAGCTTGCATTGTCTTGGTGGAGGATGATTCTTCTTTCTGGATTGATTTTTCGAAGCTCGGTGATGACTTTTGCCAAACAAATGGTGGTATACCAATCCACAGTAAAAGTTCTTTGCTCATTAAGAGGAATTGTTGCAATATGACCCGCTTTTGACACAAATGTCGCGACCATCTTTTTCGAAACAGCCGACTTTCGTTTATTTTCTGGTTCATAACAGTAAATCCACGATTCAACACCACTAACAATGCTGTACACATTTTTTGAGTTTCCGGAATTGAAACGGTCAAGCGTTTTTTGACACCAATTAACCCTGGCTCTTCACTCAACAGGTGGGGTACCCAACGAGAAACTAATTTTCTTACTCCTAATTCTTCATGTAAAATTTTTATGAATTGAAATCTTTGGGATCTTCAAGGACGCCTCAATCTCGCGATATGTCACATGTCTATCTTCAATGATGAGCAGCATCGACGTTTTCCTGGGTGACTGCCATTTTTGGTGCACCCACACTGGAATGGTCGCTAAAACTCACCCGTCCACGTTTGAATTCTCCATATCAACGGGAAATTGTCGGCTGATGTGGCGCTTCGTTGCCGAAAACAGACAGTAACTCAGCAAGGCATTCTTGTTGCGATAATTGTCTCTGAAAGTTGTAATAAATTATGGCGCGAAAATGTTCTCGGTCGAGTTCCATTTTTCTAATGACTTGGTGACACTTAAAAATTCACTGTAGTGAGAACACTTAAACTTTGAATTTAAGTTTACTAAAGAGTGAGGTTAAGATTCAGTACTGACGTTCGATCCGCGCAGCCTACTATGTTTCTATATGCAAAACTTAAAAGACATCCCTCGTAACCTTGTGTGAAAATTTCATCAGAATACGAGCGATACTTTCCAAGTTATAAACGAGCTAAGGATTAGAGCATAGACCGACAGACTTCCCCGCCAGCGGTGAAGGAAGTAAAATGGAAAAAAATTATAGATGTTTTTCCCGAAGAATAGGAAAGTCGTAGAACACTCAGCTCTTTCTATCGACAATGACGACCTAGAAGCTAAAGGGCTTTCTAAGTACGGATCATTGCAGAAATAGAGTAAAAAGCTTTATGTGAAGTATTAAGTGAACTCTTTTTTCGAAAGGTTTGTACAACAACAAAAGACCCTGGCTGGAGAAGCAACAGTGTTGTAACATTCAGGAAACTAGTTAAAAACCAGCTGCTAGATCTGGTGTGATGTCTTCTTTATTTGTATTTTTATCCAATCATTATAAGTCCTCAGCTGGTTCCTTCCTTGTAAACCAGCATAGCGTGGATTTGTCATTTGAATATGTTTATTTTTTCCTCTTTTTCATTAGTTCACTCAGTCGAACATCAAATCGATATATCCATTTTTAAGTTGTTATGTATCTTGTTTTGCAGTGTATGTACATATTTCCTCACACAGGGTTGGGTGTGATTCTAATAACGACATTTTATTATTATTATTATAAGAAGCCCATACACATATTATGTATGGAATAAGACAAAGTTCAAATATTCGCTATGGCTTCATATAGTACGGATCCAAAAATGTCTAATTTTGAATTACTATGCCGCAAAGATCCAACTGAATTTGATTGCTTGGATTCTGTTGTTGAGAGCATTGTTAGCAATGCATCCAGAAAAAATACTGTAATACTATACTTTTATTGTGATTGGGGATTTGAAAACTATCTAGCTATGACAGAGAAAGAGCAGAAATTTTGTTTTTGATGCCCTAGTAAATATTAGTTCTACTCGTTCACCACCTTCTAGGTTTGTAATTGCAAACTACTATCGATTTAAAGTACTTACAAGTCAGTACGTTCGTGACACCTCAGTAGCTTTGGAACTACAAACGGACATACCTAGAACAAAAGAACAGTGATTAGGCATACTCAATATCAGATTACACCATGTTAATATGTCTGATTGATATAGAGTGATACACAAGTACACGTCAATTGAATTCATTATATCCAACTAGATGTCACTAGTAGATTGGTGACCTCGTCATTGTCAAACAATATATGGATCTGATGCGCCAACGCGACTCCAAAACCGAAATCGTTTCTTCCTTTCTTCACTTCAGGCATCTTCATTTAGCTGACGGCGGCTCTATTCTAGATGAGGCCACCTTATTATTTTGTCGTATGTAAACTATACAGAGTGACCCATATATTACGAGTGCGTATTTAAATTATGTTAATATACGGGGTGTCCCAGAAGTCGACGTCAAGCCGAAACCTGGTGATAGGCAAAGTCATAACAGCTATCAGAAAAATATTTAAAAAAATTTTATGTATGTGTTTTGAAAATTATAGGTCTTTGAAAAAGATATAGAAATTTCACACCCTACGGCAGTCTGTCAACTCCTGTTACTACAAATATTAACTTTTTTGGATTTTATTTTTACAATGTAATGATGAATAATGCATCTTCAAACTGGTGTCTCGACCTTACTGCCAACCTTTCTCGTTCAGGAAAAATTGCCACTTATTTCCCAACCAAGTATTCCCAAGTAAAACTTTGCTCAACTTTAACTGGCTGTACTGGAAAAAAATGTAGTACGAGAGTTTGGCAAGTAACCTTAAAAGTTGGCGCATTTAATAACGATTCCAAAATGGTATAACACTTAGAAGATTACTCGTTAACTTATGCACAATTTTTATTTGAAGAAAAACTGATTCACATTTTTCAAAATTTCCTAATTAAACAGCGATTATGAAAACGCACTGTTTGCACAACAGTGGGCGTCAAAATGCTGCTGATGATGATTTACCTTTACAGCAAATGCTCAAACTGTTTTCATTCAGCCGCAATACACGCTCGACATCTTAAAAAAGATCGGGTTATTAAACGAGCGAATCCACGGTTATTAACAAACTCAGCTGCTTCCAATAGTCTTTACCGTAGCTCAGCTACATTTTGAATCGGCTTGAAATACATTTTTTCTTTTACAGTTCCCCAGTAAAAAAATCTAAAGGATTCAAATCAGGTGATCGGGCTGGCCACGGTATTGTACCAGACCGCCTTATCCATCTGCCTGGAAAGTTTTGATCGAGATACTCTCTCACTGAGAGTGCATAGTGCGCTGGGCAGTCATCATGCTGAAACCACAGGTCCCTGTAAATACTCAGTGGCACGTCCACCAATAAATTTTGTACATGATTTTTCAAAAAATCCAAATAAACTTCAGCAGTCAGAGTCTCTGGGAACTCAAACGGACCGCTTATTCTACCATTTAAAATTCCTGTCCAATGGTTTATCTTGAAGCGATATTGATATTTATCTTCTCTCGTCAAATGTGGGTTTGCTACGTGCCACTCGTGTAAGTTATGCAGGTTCATGTACCCATCTTTCTTAAATGTGGTCTCATCCGACCATAAAATTTTTTCGAAAAACTGTGGATCTTTCCTGTGTCTTTCTAACATTGTGCGACAAAAAGCAACTCGGGGCTCATAATCCCGGGGCAGGAGAGGTTGAACACGCTGTATGTGGTATGGATGAAGCACATCACTTACTTGCTATTGCACACTTTGATACCGATCAGTACTCCTTCGTTTACTGCGCATCTTTACATGTTCGTGCTTGTTGATTTCGTACTGTTACTAATTTTGGATTCGTGAACTGGACTGTTGATCGCTTGTGATTTGGATTTGGACTGTTTAATTGCTCTTCTAAACAACATTTGCTTTCCTTAGACTATCTTTGATAGTGTGATTGTGCAGTGCCGCTATGTCCGTGTACACCGTACAAGAATATGCTAACATGCACCTCATTTATGGGGAATGCAGATGCAACGCTAGTGCTGCAGCGAGACTTTACTGTGAGAGGTACCCGAATGCAGCTCGTCATCCAGATCATCGAGTGTTCACAAATGTACACCGCTTACTGTTCTCAGAGGGCCAACTACCAAATCAATCACACGGTGAGGGAAGATCTTTCCTTCCTTACGAAGACGTTGTGCTAGGAGCTGTCGAAGAAGACCCGAGTACTTCAGTGCGTGCAATAGAACTAAAAACAGGTGTGCCCAAAAGTACAGCCCATAGAATCTTGCAAAAAAACGTGCTCCATCCATACCACGTACAGCGTGTTCAACCTCTTCTGGCCCGGGATTATGAGCCCCGAGTTGCTTTTTGTCGCACAATGTTAGAAAGACACAGGGAAGATCCACGGTTCTTTGAAAAAATTTTATGGTCAGATGAGACCACATTTAAGAAAGATGGGTACAAGGACCTGCATAACTTTCACGAGTGGCACGTAGCAAACCCACATTTGATGAGAGAAGATAAATCTCAATATCGCTTCAAGATAAACCATTGGACAGGAATTTTAAATGGTAAAATAATCGGTCCGTTTGAGTTCCCAGAGGCTTTGACTGCAGAGGTTTACTTAGGTTTTTTGCAAAATCATTTAGAAAATTTATTGGAGGACGTGCCACTGAGTATTTACAGGGACATGTGGTTTCAGCATGATGGCTGCCCAGCGCACTATGCACTCTCAGTGAGAGAGTATCTCTCGATCAAAACTTTCCAAAACAGTTTGAGCATTTGCTGTAAATGTAAATCATCAGCAGCAGCATTTTGACGCCCACTGTTGTGCAAACAGTTATCCTTAAGGGTGCTTGTGCGTTTTCATAATCGCTGTTTAATTAGGAAATTTTGAAAAATTTTCATCAGTTTTTTTTCAAATAAAAATTGTGCATAAGTTAACGAGTAATCTTTAAGTGTTATACCATTTTGGAATCCTTATTAAATGCGCCAACTTTTAAGGTTACTTGCCAAACTCTCGTAGTACATTTTTTTCCAGTACAGCCAGTTAAAGTTGAGCAAAGTTTTACTTTGGAATACTTGGTTGGGAAATAAGTGGCAATTTTTCCTGAACGAGAAAAGTTGGCAGTAAGGTTGAGACACCAGTTTGAAGATGCATTATTCATCATTACATTGTAAAAATAAAATCCAAAAAAAGTTAATATTTGTAGTAACAGGAGTTGACAGACTGCCGTAGGGTGTGAAATTTCTATATTTTTTTCAAAGACTTATAATTTTCAAAACACATACATAAAATTTTTTTAAATATTTTTCTGATAGCGGTTATGACTTTGCCTATCACCCGGTTTCCGCTTGACGTCGACTTCTGGGACACCCTGTATACAAGGTGTTCCATAACTTTGAGCCATAGCGAACGTGACTAAACTGAATCCAAATTCAAGATGAGATGTAAATAATAACAGTTAGCGCTTGATCTCTCGGTAACAGGTGGGAACAACGCCTCTTATTGGTCAATTCGCCATTAAATTTCAAGCGGTCGCCTGACGGAATAATGCGCGGGGCAGGGGCAGGACAGGCAGAGTTGCACTCAGGCCACCGTCCGTCGCGTGTATCACTGCGTGCTCGTGTTTTCGTATTCACCTTGCATTTTTGTTGCTGTTGTTGCTAAGTGTATTTGAGTAATTTGTTAAGTTTCTGTTTATGTTAAATACTGTCATCTTTGTTTTACAACACGTTGGTGGTAGTCCATCATTCAGATGTATCCCTGAATGCGGCCCTGTACGCCGTCCTTGCTTTTGGCAAACACGCATCCATTCTATCTTGGGTGTAAATACAGTATAGAATAACCTATAATTTATTGCATATTTGGAAAGAGCCACTAAAAACAAGTAGTTTGATATCATATAACATGATTTCGATTGTCAATTGTTCATTTTTGAAGATAAATTTTAGTTCCCACAAATTTTATTATCATCATTATAATCTGAAAGAAATGGTAAAATATCTCTCTATTTATGCAAGGTATCTCAAAACGCAAATGCACGTTTTCTCATAAGGGGTTCGGCACTTGAACGCCCAGAAACGTCCTACTACGTTTGAGTATATTAATACCGAAAAAATATTTCTACCGGAATTCCCATTTCCTATTCGTCACCAAACCAATATAACAGGCGGAAATACAATTTTACTCACAAATCATGGCGGCAAGCAGTAGCACCCACCCCTAAACGGTGCACCAGTAATAAAAACTAAATTGAACGATCTCGGGGTAAGGTAACGACGTGGATATAACAAGGCTCGGTTTCTATTAAAATCACCTGAGCATAAAATTGCATTTACTTTTTCCTTTATGTACGAGCTAATGGTATGTGAAACACTCTATCGACCAAGCAGATAAATCCTAATGTAAACGAGATCGGGTTTAGCGACTTCCTTGTTTATCTACGCCTTGAATAACGAACCGTTTATGATTTTTATTCAACAATAGGGGTTATCGTGTTATCACTGTGACTTTATTATATCACAGTTATCTCGTTTCGACAACGTATCGAATATCAATTCATACGTTCTTATATCATTGAATATTCCTTTTTTAACTTTTTAACCATTTACTAGCAGATGTGAAAAATATTGTCAGACCAAGTACATTTAAAAAATATTATACAAAATATTATTAAATCTAAAACCATACACCATCCATGAAGACACATATTTTACTAATATAGAATAACAATTTGTTACTTTTGTTTGGTTGACGCTATTTGTAACAGTGGTTTTCAGCTTTTGTATATACAGGGTGACTTCGAAGTTGAGTCATTTATTTTAACAGTGAGTAGATTTGATCAAAAGAAATGTTTTTTTCCTTTACCATTTTTCTGGTAAAATTAAAGTAACAAAGTTATAGCCCTTTGGAAGTTTGAGTACCGCCCTGTCTCAATAATAATATTATGTGCTCGTGTTTGGCAACAACGGATATAATCCGCCTTATCGGTTCATCGCATCGGAAACAAAAAAGCGAAAGAATTTGGAACAATGTTTTTACAATTATTTTATTCAGTTGTATACAGTCAGTGTCAGTCGGTAACGCGTGAGTGAATAGTGGTGTCTGTTGCGTGGCTCAAACGAAATAAAAAATGGCACATGTTTACGAAAATGCTGAAGTTGTGGACATGATTCTTATTTACGCGGCATCACGGAAAACTGATAACACAAGAGATTCGCACAACTTTTTTCGCTAAATCGGCTACATAAAAGTAACAAAGGCTCTAAAATTGAGCCGTGAGGCACACTAGAAGTAACAAGTGCTAATTTGAGCTGAAACCGGCAGGTTAGGTGTGATTTGAAAAACTGCACTCCTATCAGTATGCGATTATGTGGCAAAAAAATGAAGATCGGTTTTCCTACTATAATGCAGATGACTTCCAAGGACAATGGTGCCGACCGGTATTCCACGAAGTTTCTTCTCTTGATATAACTATTCTTTGGACATATTTTGTAACAAAGACTAAGATCCTACGGACCGCCTTGACAGATAACGACGAAACGACGACGTCGCTGGGGCAGAGAAGTTGTCAATGTCATTGCCCAGAAAAACCCAACTTGGCGTATCCAACGGACAAATAATAATAATAATAATAGACGCCTTTATTTATCCACAATTACATTGTAGTATAGCCAAATGTCAGACTTACATGGCGAAGTTTAGCATGCTGCTACTCTTACACTTAACCGTATAGCCTCTAGCAGATGTTCAAAAGAATACACTATCCACAAACAGATTTGGTTCATTACATCGAAAGTAAAATTTAAAAAAAAAAGAAAAAGGCATACTTTCCAAACCCAAATGCACCAAAAAATTATTAATCTGAATTAAAGATGGAATAAAAAAGAAATGAATGATTACGTAAATTATATGTTTGGAGGGTTGAGTAATAATGTTTTAACTTTTTGTCGAAAGACAGGTAATGAAAATTCATTATATACTTTAGGAAGGTCATTATAAATAATAGCAACATTGTAAGAAAAACTGCGTTTAAAAAGTGTAGACGTATGCAGGGGTATTCTAATATTATTTTCTCTGAGAGTTCTACAGTGAACATCATTATTAAATGAAATTTTTTCCTTCAAGTAATAAGGTTTAGACGTGAGCAGCAATTTGTGAACAAAAACTGAATAGTGATACTTGACCATGTCATTAATTTTTAACCAGTTTAGAACGGGATATCTCGCTGATACATGATCAAATTTACGTAAGCCGAAAATGAATCGTATACAATTGTTTTGAATAACTTGAATAACGTTTTTAGTGAAATTGTCTAAACAAGTATAGTATACGATATTACAATAATTTAGTATAGATATGACCAATGCTTCACATAGTTTTTTACGCAACTTAAAATTTAGTAAATACCTGTTTGCTATAAGAGTGCGCAGCCGCAGGTAGGTTTTCTGAGATAGACTTTTAACACGTTCAATAAACCTTAATTTTGTATCAAAAACAACACCAAGAATTTTTGCAGAATCAGAAAATTGCAAGATTTGGTTATTTATCTGAATGTTCAAGAGCTGTGTTACATTGTATGTTTTTCTTTGTGCGCAAAATAATAACATTTTAGATATTTGTGGATTAATAAGTAGATTGTGATCTAAAGAGTATTTAATTAATTTATTAACATCGTTTTGTAGAATTTGAGTAGTATTATTTCATTATCTGGGTTAAAATAATGAAGCAATTGCGTATCGTCTGCAAATGACTGGACATGAGAATTATCAATACTTTTGCTTAAGTCGAACGTATATATGAGGAACAGAAGCGGCCCCAATACAGAGCCCTGAGGTACGCCTGAGGGAATTATTGTCACTTGAGACATTTCTTGATTGAGAAGAACACACTGAGTTCTTTGATGAAGGTAACTGTAGAAAAATGAAAGGGATACACTGTCAAGACCTATGTAATTTAATTTAACAAGTAATAATTTATGATTGATGCTGTCAAAGGCTTTCGAATAGTCTATAGAGATTAAGGCTAGTGCCATTTTCTTATCTAAGGCACTTAAAATATTGTCTTGCAGATTAAGTAGGGCAGATGTTGTACTATAATTTTTTCTAAATCCGGATTGAGTGTCGGGAAGTATAAAGAATTTTTCTAGGTAAGCGGTCAATTGGAAATTTATAATTTTTTCCAAAATTTTGGATAGGATTGGTAATAAACTGATAGGTCTGAGATCAGTATACTCAGTGGGTTTCATTTTTTTAGGAATTGGAATAATTAGAGCTTGTTTCCATGTGTTTGGAAAGTAGCCTTTTTCCAAACAGTCGTCAAAGATGTGGACGATGTGATGGAGAATAACTGGCAGGCAAAGCTGAATCATTGACAGGGATATACCATCAATTCCCTTCGCATCAGATTTTAGGCTCCCTATTGCCTGTAATACGTCATTTGAACTAATCTTATTCAATGAAAAAATATATTCAGAGCTTAATTTATTTTTGAAATAGTTTTCGCAAACTAGTGAATCAACAGGTTTGTAGCTATAAACAGACATAAAATAATCATTAATTTTGGTAGGGTCATTAAAACTTGCCGGAAGGGTTGGTTTACTACGAAAATTTATATCAAGTTGTTTGAGAGACTTCCACATTTTTTTTTGAATCATTTTCATTTGCCAAATTTTCGATATATGTCTTTTTGTCCCTCCTGATCATGTTAAGAGCAGGGTTTCTAAGCGATTTGAAGTTATTATAGGCGTCCACGGTCTTATTAGTTTTATATAAAGCTTGTGCAGTATTCTTTTCATCAAGAACAGTGCGCAGTTCATTAGTTAACCAAGGTGATGGTGGTTTATTAACTCTTACAGTTTTAAAAGGTGCATGTTTATTATAGGTTTCCACGATAACGCTTGTAATGTGCATTACCTTCTCATCAATATTAGATTTCGTAAATAATTCATCTATGACCGATGTAGAAAGATCGATAAGAAAATCATCCTCACTGAAATGTTTAAAATCTCTGATTGTGATAAGTTTTTGTTTTCTTCGGAAGAATAGCTGCATGTTTGAGGATTATTTAAAAATATTGGATCGATTAATGTTGCAGTACTATCTGTGACACGGGTGGCTTCCGTTACGATTTGTGTGAACCCCATCAGCTCAAAAATCAGTGAGAATATATTGTTATTAAAAAAAATTATATTCAGATCTCCCAATATCACGATGTTATGATGATATAACGAGAGGCTGGGTAGAAAACCATTTAATAAATCTGCACATTGTTGTACGTTTTTAGAGGGTGGTCGGTACAAAACACCTACTAACAGTTCACACTTACCCGCAACCAATTTAACCCAAATGCTTTCGAAAAAATCACCAAAATTTGTATGAATATCTACCTTTTCAGCATATAAATTTGATTTGAATATCTACCTTTCAGCATATAAATTTGATTTAACATAGATTCCAACTCCACCACCACGAAATTCTCTATCACAACGCAAGAAACAATAGTTGCTAATATTAACCACATCATCAGTAATATTTTCATTTAGCCAAGTCTCTGTAACATCAAATACATCAAAATTTTCTAATGCTATTAAATTTACAATAGCATCAAAACTAGAAATGAGGGAACGTACATTCAAGTGTCCGATAAGCATTTTACTACCAGCCATTAAGAGTATTTGAATCGTACATAATTTAGAAAAGATTTTGAGTATTCTAAATAATTCTAAAATGATCAAAATAAAATTCGTGAGAAATGTCTTTGTTGAAAGAATTCATACACTGGGCAATTTTTGTCTGTCGGAAGATGATCGGTACTGTAAGATTTTTTATACTGGTGATTTGAATACAAACAGTTGCAACATTTCGAATGTGCCTGCTTACAAAAGGTCATGGTTTTCTCCACACTGAGCACAGACTTTAGGATTTTGGCATTTTTTTCCAGAATGAAACGTAGTTTTTCAGACTGTTGTTTCCTCAATCATCTGTAGATCGCATTTCTCACACAGCATCAACACTCAATACAATGCATCATTTTCAATACTTGGGATAATACCTCGCCGTTGAATTTCGCAACCAAAGGAATAACACGGAAGACGGGAACGTCTAACGAACCGGCAGGTAACTGCAAATTAGGAAGTACGCGAACACAACATCAGGATCCAGGAATCTGCAGCACAAATTGTGTACTGCAAACTAACTTCCGATAACTTGATGCTCGTTATCAATAACATCAGTGCGGATACATAACGAGAGTAGCTCGCTTCGCAGAATGTAAGAATCAGTTGTCTATATTCGTATTATAACGAGGTGCAAGACTTCTGTAGAAATAAGATAGCACAAAGCGTCATCTAGTACCAGAATCGACAATTGCAAGAGTGGATTGCAGCTATCGGTTGGGACTGTAAAGATATCAGTTCACCTTGATTTTTTTTTACACTATGAGACCATGAAATGTATCTATAACGGTAAGCCAACCAACAGGAACTTAAAATTTCAATAGTCAGATCGACGGGGTTATTGCGTAAAAAAACTACACAATATCAAAAAAACGACATAATGTCACAGAATACCCCTGCGGATGACAACACTCGGTAGCTAGGTATGCTTGATGAAAACTTGACGAAACTTCAAAGCTTGTATTATTAAAACCAGTGGCTTTTGACGTAGCTATTTGCAATGTCAGTCAACTATGCACTTTTATTTATATTTCTTATATATGAACTGAAACCATAATCCAGCTGAAGCAAATTTGCTTTAAAGCTAACAATATTGTGTGATTAAAATTTTATATTGAAAAGAACGTTAATGGTATGTAGAATATTTCCATTAACGTACCGAGTGTAATATTCTATGAAGGAACTAAAAAACGAAAAGTTAAAAGCAGGCGTTAATGAAAATTTGTCGAGCAACCTGTAGTTGAGTTTCATGCGGACATATGGGTAATTACGATATAGAAATAAAGAGAATATGTGTCATAAAACATGAGATATACATGACATATTTTGTCAATTATGTTTAAATAGAATAATTATATTGAGACACATATTTTCAGAAGAAGATGGACATAGGTATTATAGCGTTTCTTTACTTGATTTTCAAGCTACTTGACTTGAAGTCAACTCAAGCTCAAGTCAGGTCGAGTCCCTTCAGTTGGCCCACTTCAAGATTTGTACCAAAATATGCCTTTATAAACTAAATATGACGAAACTATTTACTTCTAAAACCATTTATTTTCTCAAAAACATTTCAGATATACTCTAGTCGTAAAATATACATATTTGAAATCACTTAGACCTATAACTAATAGAACATCTGAACAAATAAACAATGTGCGAATAAATGCGCGAAGTTAACAAAGCAACAATTGAAAGATTACCATTGGGTAACATCACCTTTATTTTTTATTACGGCTAAAATTCTTTGGGGCATAGTGTTAGCTAAGTTTTGGCAAAAATTTGGTGTAAAACAATCCCATATTTCTTGAAGCTTTTGTCTCAGTTCGGTGATTGTACGAGCAGGATGTTGTCGTAGAACCTTTTTCATCTCGTGCCACAAAGTTTCAATAAGTGACAGATCTGGACTGCTCTAACCCACTTCAAAAGTGGTACAATATTTTATTCCATCCATTTTATAGTCTTTTTTGAGGTATGGCACGCTGCTCCATCTTGCTCAAAACACAAAATCTTGGCCGGATGTCAAACATTCTTCCATCATTGGTAAAAGCGATTCTTCTAAAGTGGCCAAATATTTGTTTGTATCCACATTTCCATCAATACTGCCCCAGACCAGAATGGATGCTGGAAATTTCACTTTTCTCTTCAGACAAACAACATGGAATGCTTCATTTTTTTTGCGAAGAACTCTGCTGCGACTGTCACCAACATACACTTCGAATCGGGCCTCATCACTCCACTGTATTGCACACCATTGTTGAGGTATCCATTGTCTATGTTCTTTAGCCCATCTAAGCCGATTTTTATTTTGCAGTGGAGTTAATAGTGGCTTTTCTTTGGCCTATAAACAAGTTGTGTAATTTTAGGGTTTTTGCTTCACTTTTTTTATAAGAAAACTTACCTTGCAAGTGCTAAATCCCAGTTTGTGGGCCTCTCTATGAGTTGTGAACCTCGAAACTCTCCTTCCAACAACGGCCTACACAGCACTTAATTGTAAATAAAATTGGCACGCCTCTCTTTCACGATTATTCTTCTTAATGCTCTTCGGTCGGCATTTGTGATATTACTTTTTTTCACATATCGTGGCTTAATATTAACTGAACCAGTTACGTTATATCTTCTAACAATATTTCTCACACTGTACCGCGATAAGTCTAACAAAGTTGCAATTTCTGAGATTGATTTCCCAGAATTAAAAAATTTAATTATCAGTAACCGAATTTTCTCACTAATAACCTTTCCTCTACCCATTTTGAAAACCTTAACTACCCAAAACTATTTTAAACGTATTCTGACAGCTGCGATTAATAAAAACAATTGTCATGGCTTTTATTTTTCACAGCCGCCTAAGCGTTATAGACTTATTTTGCATTGAAATGAATAGGTTGATATGCTGTAATTGCAACATGTGTTATTTTTATGCTGCAAATTTGATTAGGGAGTGATAAAGTTTCTACTATATGTTATCAAAATATTCACTGTTAATATTTTAAACCTATAACACCCTGCTACATTTTTATTATTTGTGTTTGATAAGAAAAAAACTAAGATTTCAATAGTTGTTCCAACTGAAGTGGGAAGTGGCTCGTATATTAGCAATGTAAATCAAGTCAATTACTCTTTGCGTCCTAGTACTTGAAAATTCAAGTAGTCTTGATATCACTGGATACATCTTGTAATTAATATAAATACAAGTAGATTAAAAACCACGGAAATACTAGGTGAAAAGTTACAGAGAAAACAATACATATTGAACAAAATAATTTCTTCATTGTATTACAAATCAAAAAACGATAAAACTGTAAACTCAAATAGATAAAAGCATTTTTTCATCAGCTGATACAAAAAAATGAAAAATCCTGAATAACGGGTCCCAACGGATTTCCGCTTAATCAGTGCCGCTCTATAAAATTGCCTTTCAATGAACGCTGATGTTGCAGGTGTCGATAAAATATCTCTTGCCATTTACCGTTTACCCCCTGCGAAAATGATTTGGGCAAATATAAAAAACTATGTGGCTTCAAACAATAGAAGATGCAAATTTTTTGACGTGAAAAATTTGTTTTATGAAGCTATCAACAGAGTGACGGCAAACCATCACGCTCAAGGGACAATCGAGACAAAGATCTGGTCAATATGATCGATATTCAAATTGAACCTGTAATAATTAATATTAACCATTCGGACGATGATCAAATACTTTCAGCGAATAAAGAATTGTGCACTTCTTTCTATAAAAATAATGATTTATTTTGTTAGATTATTCCAAGACCATTGAGGAAAATACGGACCTGTACAATCTCGCTTTTGGGCATGTAATTGTTTTGTCTGGGTGTAAATGGACTACGAAAGGGGTATAGATCTTCAGCATCTTCACAAAAAATAATTCCTCAGTTTTGGCCTAAGATTGAAAATCGCTCTAAAATACTTTTAAAATACTCTCCGGTGTCTTCCGAAACAAGGTTTAGGGCCGATTTCACCAACATTATTATTATGGACCAATAGGAAAATACCTTATCGAAATGCAATTTGACGGACGCTGTCAAAGGTCTCAGAATATCAGTGCTTTCTATTAAAATGTTGAATAAAATCGTGAAAATTCGATTGTATTATAAACAAGACGACTTTTTGATTCCAACATGATGCTTTTGTACAGAAAAAACAGGACAACTTACATGTATTTTGATATATGTTATAGGTTTACATTTAACAATCCGTTATCCCCTCAGCGAATAGGAATGGGAGAAATAATAGGTCGATTTTCTAGCTGTTAAATTTGGCAGCAGGTTTGGTCGTTTGTTAATTCATGGCAATCTCGAAATTTGTTAAGTTCAATATACTGTGTGTATATGTGATCATTATAGCTACACATACCTGTTGAATTGTGCGTATTTGCAAGAAAATAGAATATAAAATGTATTCCAACCAATTCCTCATCTCTCTTTACATCATAATAGTACTTAATCATTTGTTATAAATTCATGGGTTAAGGAATTTCTTCAAAGCAATCAAAACAGTATGGTCGTCCCCATCCTAAAACACCGATATGTGTAAAACATGTTAATCCCTACATCTCCGAGGTGCATAATGCAATTACTGTAGACATAGACCTGAAATTATTAGTAATTACTGAAAAATAAGAGCTAAAAAGAGTTATAAATAGTGATAAAATATTGGTGGTTAAGGTTTTTGACTGGTGATTGGTGGGGATACAATATAGGGATGGCGACGATAGAGAAAGATTTTCCCCTGCCAGCCCTTGACATCGATTCGAAACATGAAATTCTGGAAACGCTATAAAAATAAAAATGAATACACAAAGCCTACTTGCCTATTTCAGACAAAAACAAAAACACATAACGATTGACACCTTGACATCATTCTGCTTAAAGTAGTGATGGGCGTGCCTGCTGCACGGTATACGGTAGCGATATTCGATAACATATTTTTCTTTCTACCATGAATGCGTGGAAAAACAAAATAAGGAGAGATCTAAAATAAGGAGTTATTGAAGGCCCAAACTAGCCAGGCGCTAATAATTCCTGGCCGTATTTGAATATCTAAGCAGGCACAGTAAAACAAAAATAAGACTTGGAATTAATAAAGTTTATTTCGACAGTTGGCAGAGTTTGCTCCACTGGGACGAAGTGTCGACGGATCCCACAGAATTATGTGTCACTTGTCGATATGGTTAGTTTTAAAATATCAGGAGATAATCAGCTGTTATTCAAATCAGTGTATATGTTTTGTGATTCAAATAACGTCCAATATAAATATAACCCAGAATATGTACTTAGTAAAAAAAGAAAAATATTGCAAATTTCTAGTTTTTCTGCAGGTTTTAGGTTTGCTGGTAGCTCTACGACATATATTTGGGTATTTCTTAATCGCTGTGAATATAGTGTGGATGTTTGTTAAGTTCCTGAACAACGAAAAATATTCAACTTTATGGATGTATGGATATTAAAAAACCAGAATGCTTTTGTGGGAATATCAATCTAAGGTGCCGTAATGGTTCTGACGAACGGCAAGTAAATGAATGAATGTTTGGAAACGAGCAATATCTACGAACTTTTTGGTAGAGCCAGTCATCAAGTAGGTGCTTAATGGCTATCTGCAAGAGGTTTATAGGAGCAAACACCCAGTAGATGATCTTGAATCAGTAAAATCGCATATCAATTGAAGAAAATAATATAGACATGAATAAAAAATCAACAATAGTAATTAAATCATGAATTTTATTCAAAAATCAAACATTTGTTTAAATTGTGACTGAATTATATGGAATTTCTTAATATTCAATAAGCTGATGATGTGTCAATGACAAGATGTCATCTCATACTTTGACAGTATTTTGTTTTCAACATTTCATAGCTACTGGTTGCTAAAATTTGTTGATTGGAACTTGAAGCTCATTCGCTGTATCTGACGGACTGTTACCCTATAGGTGGAGAATAACGGACTGTTGTTGGTGAAATTGGCCGTAAATCTTTAATTTAGATACTTGGCGGGTTTTCAAGCATTGAACATACAAGGCATTAGCTTATAGCTCAACTTTTTTTCCGGACAAAATTTGGGAACTTTTCGTTTTCGCAGACTGTACCTCCTTTGCCTTTGCTTTATAATTGGAATGTGGGGTGCAGTCCTTCAGAGAAGCTCGTATTCCAATCCTGGCTATCCGGTATCCAGACTACTACGATTCAAAGTATTCGTTCATTGCCGCGTTTACATACTTAAAATACTTGGAAGGGTTTCGCTGGAATATTGTAATCTGGCACGCTCAGCAATAAAATTAACATAAGCATTCATGGATTGGCGAAAAATAGCAATAACGCCTTTGGAACGGCAGGCGGATAATATAAATGTGCTTCACATATTTACTGTTGGATTGTTGGAGCATTTTCGCGGAAAATTTCACCATCAACGTTTATAGTGTATTTGCGTTCCAGAACATTTCCGTTTGAGAATAAATGCTATACTGTTTCCATTTTGATTGAAATAAGGAAAGGGTTGTATATTTTAGGTTGTATAAAGTTATATAGGGTTATTCGGCTTGCCATGTACAGGCAACATCGGATAAAAATGGATTTGAATTCCATAGTCAGGCATTGGGAAGAATGATATGCTTCACTGATCAGACAGATTGCAGATGAGTATTCTATTAATGTTGTTGGTAGGAAAACAAGTGATCTAAGTAGGCAACGTTAGGAAAATGTCAAAACATTAAGTTTATATGTGAAACTGTATTGTCGTTATGGGCTTTTTGATCCGCCGCAAGTTACCGTTTGGTGCGCATTCTGGAGTGGTGGAGTGATTGGACCGTATTTCTTCGAAAATCCAGCTGGAAATACGGTAACTGTTAATGATGTGCGGTATCGCGAAATGTTAACAGAGTTTTTGTAGCCCCAGGAGGATCGAATTGATGTGGAGGACATGTCCTTCCAGCACACCACGCGAAACAATGGAGTTTTACAGTATATTCAGATAAGAGATAGACCGGACATAAACAAGACCACGTGATCATCGAACGCTGTAACATTCGGCAGGGACGTATTAAGAGTCACGCAGTACATATTTTAGATAGTAGATGCTGCTTTGCGTAACTTTGTAGTAAATTAGCACAATTCGATGTGTATACGATTGGTGATGGATATAGGATCATGTGGGGGTGGGGTAAGAAATATATAATGATGTAAATATACATAAGGGTTTCAAAATTTTCGCTTCGATTTCCAGCTTCGGATGCCGCCTGATGTTTGGTGAAATACAGTCGAATATAATCTCAAAATGGCGTTTAAATTAGCCTAAATTAAAAATAATCGAATATATCTTAAAATTGCTTTTAGAATATTGATTAGTATATTTTTTGATTTCTAGGTAAATATGTAACCAAATTAAAACGTTCAAAACGTAAAAAAATGTGCATGGTTGAACATTGTCAGAAAGTAGATTCTTGAATAGGTTTTGCCAAAATGGGTTCAAAAATGTCAATAATTAATTAAAAAATACAGTAGCTTTATAATTACTTATAACTTACCGAATTTGATGAACGACATCTTTTATTGGAAAGATGAGCTTGATGAGCTTTCATCATCGCTACTGCCTGAAGCACCAACGTCAATAATGAATGGCTCGACTTGTTCCTCTAAAATATTGTCCAGTTCCCACATTCTCTTTTCAACTTTGTCTTTCACGTGCTTAATACAGTTTTCCCATTTTCGCGCTGTTATTAATTCTAGTGCTTCTTTGAAAAGTCCTTTGAGGTCACAAAATTTAAAAGTTGTATTGTGCTTAGCTATATAATTTTTAACCTCTGCCCATATGAGCTCAATGGGATTGAGCTCGCAATGGTATGGAGGTAAACGGAGCACAGTTTTATTTTGACTTGCTGCCATTTCGTCAATGGCGTATTTTTGATATTCCGCCTTGTGATCCTTGACAATTCTTAATAATTGTACTTTCAGCATTGCTTCTTCAAAGTTGATATTTTTCGAGCGGAGCCAATTTTGAACATCAACTTTCCTTGAAGCCGTTGTTGGGACCTTCTCCATTCTTCGAGAATGATAAGGCGCATTATCCAACACAATTACTGCGTTTTCCTCTAAGTTCGGTAAAATTTTTGAAAACCACTGTTCAAACGATTCGCCATTCATTTCCTCGTGGTAATCTCCAGTTTTCTTAGACTCAAAGCACCACAGACCGTCAACAACAAATCCATCCTCACTGCCAATATGGCAGATAATGAGCCTTTTCCCTTTACCTGGAAATCGAAGTACTAACTGGTGTAGATTTATTTCAATAAGCGAACCTTTTTCAAATGTTTTCATCACATTCAGCGAAAAAACATTGAGACATGAGTATCAGATTGCTATAATTGGAATTATTTAGTCATATTGAAAGAAAGAATATTGAACGTCGTATGATTACTCAGCGCTTCACAATTTAATAAGTTATAAACCTCTAAAAAATGAATGATCAGGAACCTGAAATACGCGCAAATATTAATATTAACAAATTATAACTTTATAAAGATTAAAGTATGAATTAAAATGATTAGAAATATTAGGAACGGTACACAATATAAAACTTAGTAACTTTTTTTAATTTTATAATATTCGACATATTTTAAGATTATATTAAAAAATTATTGAAATATCGAAAACACATAAAAACATGGCTTAAAAAAGTTCTAACAAATGAAAATGACAATAAAATATCCACGCATTTTATCGAAAGTTATAAAAGTTTTGTTACTTGTAATATGTTTTATCTGCCCCCTGGAATTAATGTTTAGAACCTTGTTCCCAAGGTTTGAAAAACATCCGATTGTTGTCTATTACTCGTATTTACCTGCTGGATTTTTTAATCCGGTGGACAGTCCATCTAGAAAGGCCCTCCTGGATGAAGTTACAGAATTATCAACCCATACTTTACTTGTAGTGTGTCCTGCGTTTACCCACGTTTCATCAAGGTAATAAATCTTCCTGTTTTGATTTCTATATTTCCCAATTTTTGTTAAATAATCCCTCCTCCACAATTTCTTCTCTATCCAGTAGTAAACTATTACGACCCCGTTTTTTCCATTTGAAATTTAAATGCTTCAGTAACGCATGGAAAGTTGATCGTTTGAAATTTGGCAACGTTGTATCTCCATTTACCTCCTGCAGTACTTTATCTATAGAAGGTATTTCATTCCTAAAGAAGAATTCATGCACTTTCCTCCTAATCGCATGCTTATCAGCTTCATCCAATGATTTAACAATACTTTTGCGATGTTTACTGGTCATTGGCTCCGAAAAGGTGTGATTTTTTTTGTATTGTCTTAACACATTAAACACTGATGCGCGACACACCCCAACTTTGTGAGAAACCTTCACAACAATTTCTTTGATGGTTGATGCCTCGTTCTCCTCGCGCTCGATCTTATATATATTCAAAATGACCTGTTTCATTTCTGCACTCAGGTGTCTTTTTTTAGAGCGTTTCCTAGGTAGACTACAGGAGTTTACAACTTCATCGGCAGTATCTGTACTACTGGGCATTTTGCGCAAGCAGTTGATAACAATAACAATCAATAACAAGGTATAACAATAACAGCGACAAACTCAACAACTTAATAAGATAACAAACGAAAACGTCCAAAGAAATATCAAATTGCAATGATGCACACGACATACGTAACACGTCTGAACCTGAATGTGACTCTGCCTTGATACGACTGCTCTGCCGCTCGGCATAGGCATTTAATTGCGAATTGACCAATCAGGGCTCCTGTTTTACGTCGAGACGGCGGCGTTAGCGTGAAAATCACCCGAACCTTTTGTTTACATCCGGTCTATCTCTTATCTGAATATACTGTACTGTGGTCCATGTTTCCAGACCGTGTCATCTCTCAAAATTGGCCACCAAGATCGTGCCATCTAAGGCCAATGGACTTCTTCCTCTGGGGCTATGTGTAGGAAAAAGTGTATTCGAAGCCACAAACAGTTGAACGCCATAAAGAAGAGATACGGCGCGTTGCCGACGAAATAGAGCCACAGTTGTGCGAAATCGTTATCCAGAATTTTGAGAAAAGATTGACCCTGTGCCAGAGGTTTCGTGGTGGCCCTTTACCGAATGTCCTATTTTATGTTTAATCAACTATTCCTCTTCATGTTGAAATATAAATACTCGCTCTTATTGAGACACCCTTAAAAATTTCCCAAAAATGGCGTCGAGTAAGTTGACTGCCCACCTCCCACTCAACGCCGTCATCAGGACATAAAGAATTGTTCAGCACAAGTTAGACCCTCCAAGTCTAAGACGAAAGGAAGTTACGAACATGTATAAGAGGGAAATCAAACGGATGAAGCCAATTGAACAGGCTCAGACAATTAGTATGGAAACGTCGTCTGTCAGCGATGTCTGACCGCAACACTTGTCAGCGCGGCAGTAATGCCAGGACACTTATAAATATCCCGCTTGCCAGATAATTGTACAGGAAAATCTATAATGTGTGAAATATGTCTAAAGATGAATATCTGATAATTACAAGGCTTACCTAAGAAATTCTCATTTTTTTTAAATAACTAAGGTTTGGCAATGTAAATGTATGACGTATAGGGCGTTCCTTAATGATATGCGAATATTTAAGGGCGTGAATCTACTTGAAAAATTAATGTTAGTTTGCTTTATAGACTATGGTCCAAAAATGTTTCCTTACAAAAAGTCGAGGTGTTGAAGTTTTAGGAAAAAAATGGAAATTAATTAATATTTTCAGAACCGCTTCAGATATTTCACTGATATTTAGTACGTAGTGAAAGTTAATAAAGTTGCATATTTTTCAATGCAAAAATAATTTTTAGCTTCAACAGTGGCATACGTACAGGTATTGACTTCGATATTTTTTAAGAAAAAAATGGTACGCACATGGTTTTTTGCCAAATAACAATTATTTTTGAATTCCCCGTTCAATTTAAAACAAATGATCTCTCTTAAGTGTGATAGTTTATAAAGCAAACTAACATTAATTTTTCCTGTAGTTTCACACCCTTAAATATTTGCATATCATTTAGGAACACCCTGTATACGTTTATGGAACCAGAATCAAAAACTCCATTCAATTTATTTTGAAAGTACAAATAAAGTCAGGAAAAATTTAAAACGATTTTGGGAAAATTCGCCTTTCTCCGGAAGTACTCAAAACTTTCTAAGCGGCATCTCTTACGGCTTCCGAGATCCCGATGGTGAGGGTCGAATTTGAAACACCCTGCATATTGCAAAACCTCAAACAATGCGGTTGATTAACTTCGCTCCGTCCGTGTTGCTGCGAGCATCTTCGAGTCGCAGTCTGCGAAGTGTGTTTGGTGCGGTTGGGCAGTCGTCGTCTTCGACGATGGTTGTTTCGCGAATGGCTGGAGATTACACGGAGAAGGAGATGGAGAAGCACCTCGAAAGCCTGCGTTGTTACTGCCGCCGACACCCTCCAGTAATTAGACGTCGCGCCATGCCGCCGAGTTCGTCTTGGGAGGAAGTGTTTGCTTTGCATCACTGACAGTTGACTGGTTGGGTTGCTCTTCTCTCCAGACATAGTCCGGCGGAATTAGATTATCTAGCTGTATAGGATTCCGTCTTTGTGACCGCTCAACACTGAACATGCTTCGGGGTCAACAATAGCTATTTCCGAAGCTGAGGGGAAGGGTCTTCAGTGATAGTCCGAGGAGAATTTGAGTGGGACTCACGCCTGTGAGGAGCAGTTCCCAATTTTGGGAACCCTCATTGTTCGAGGGTTCTACCTTCCGTTTCTGCCTTCGGATTCTACCTTTGGGTTCTACCGTCAGGTTACACTCGAATCGTCAAAAGCAATAATCCAACAACCTAAACAAGGAGAGAGGAATGAAATAACTCCCACACAAATTACAAATCTTGGCCATCCCACCACCAAAAGCCAGAAGACGTCCCTAAGTCCATTCACCATAGCAGTAACACTCTTACCAAAAAACTTATATCAAACGAGTGTTTAGCCAGGTTGCGCTTTACTCAAGCAACACGAGAAGCCTCGTTCACTGGTCTTATGCAGAAGGAACCCAAAAAGGACCTCAAAGCTGCCAATGGCAACAAAAACGAGAGGCAGGTAATAAAGAGGACCAAGAAAACTGAAAAAAAAGTTCCTCAAGACCCACGAAACAAGAGGGGTAAGATATAGCAATACGAGAGCTTAAAGTGACTTGGTGCTCTGGTGTAGGAATTCTGCGGCCCACTGCCCGATTCCGTGAAATAGTTTCACACGTTGAGTTGCGGATTTATAGGGTGGTGGGTTTTTTATTAGAAATCGGCCGCACGTGTTCATTTCCTCGTATTTACGGTCGTCAGAAATTATAAAGTGTCTAAATTCTAAATTATGTATGAACAATTATAGGCCGGTGACTGTACGCCTTGCTTTTCGAAGCTTTTTGAATATCGTTCCTAAACGAACAGGATATTCTCTCCAACAAGCAATACGGATTCCGAAGTGGAAAACCAACAATTAACGGTATTCATTCCGAAACTGAGCTCTATGGTTGAGAAATTAGATAATAAGATTAATCAGAATAGGTCATCCATTGACAATTGTCAATATAGGTGTACCACAGGGGTCCATTCTGGGGCCGATTTAGTTTATTATGTATATAAATGACCAAGTGTTTCGATGGTGCGTCTTACTCGTATATGCGGACGATGCGTCCGTCTTTCTGTGAGGTTCGAGTGATTAGAACTTCATAAGAAGCTGTAATAATTTGTATCTTACCTTGCATGAATGGTGCTCAAAACATCAACTGTATGCAAACTCTACAGCATTAAGGTTCCACGACATACAAAAAATATAACTCCGATAACCTTGAAAGTTGAAGCAGTACTGCCAACAGAGTATCACGTAAAGTCCTTACGGAGGATACTATTAACTTTAGAATGCACTATGATTTCCGAATTTTGCAACTAAGCTCACCGTTTTATGCGCTGAAGAATAATTCTAACAGGGAGCCAACTGATACAAGCCCAGGTATTTTTAGGGTTGCTCAACATATGGTAAAGATGTTTTGGTAAGCCAAAAGCGAGTACTAAGATGTATGGCAGGAGTAATTGGTAGGCATAGCTGCACAGATTTATTCAAAAATATGAAATGTTGACCCTCCTTTCATTATTTATATTCGAGGTGGCCATTTACACCTTCTCAAATTACAACAAATTTATGTTAAGCAATCGAGTACAAAATTTTAACACTACGCAAAGTCACCAGTTACGTGTTCCTTATCATTAATACAAATTGAGTGGTAGATCGCCAAATGTTTTGGGGCCTAGAATTTGAAATGGAATGAACACCGAAACAAGTAACATTTTAAATCAACGACTACTTTGTAGCATCTATTGGACAAGTCCATGTCGTGAGGATTATAACGTTTTATTGTTTAAGTACTAGTTTTACCTTTTAATATTTTTATGTTGACTTATTCGTATAGTGTTTATCTTTCTGTCGCTACTACATGTAATGTTTGTGATTTAATTGATTTATATTTATACCTAAACGTACGAGTATATAGTCAACGCCAAACAAAGTGGCGTGCACGTCATCACGATAAAAATTCCCCGACCTAATGCCTAGGTTTCTATCACAAACAATTGCTCTATTGCAGTTTCATATTAATGTGATATATAAATTGTAAAATGGTCATTACTCTCTTATTATGGTTAATAGTCATATAAACATTGTTATTAAAATATCACATAAGTTGCTTTCTGATAAATTTAGACGCATTATGCGAAATAAAATGTTTTGCAAACGCTCCAATCACTTATCGACATGTAAACGCACTAAACCGATTTCGCAGCGTTGACACATTGTCACCTTGAAACTTATTTAAACTGGGAACTGACATTTGTATTAATTTTGACACTGAATCAATTTGTGGCATTTCAAATCTTTATAAATCCTTTGGCCCCGCATACTGTAAATCAACAACTGTTTGTTTCAAAACAAAATTATTCATTTTACGAGTAGATAAAGGCAATTTTGGTATAAAGATGCCCAAACAGTTAAATAGTCGGTGTAAGGAACTCGTGGCCTCGTTAATGCACTACTTTGAGCAAGAAAGGGACAACAACGGGCCTTTGTTGCCTTTAAATGCTGTTCAAGAGGTAGGTTACTAATAATTATATGTAATGTATATTAATAATAGTGAAATTTTATTTCATTTTTTGTAGCGTGTTGCTGCTGCTTTAAAAATTAGTTTAAGGACAGTTAGTCGTATTTCCGAGGGTGTGAAAAGTGATGCAAATTTAGAATCGCCCAAGAAAAAGCGGAGTTATATTAAACGTGTAACCAACACAGCGACATTGGATACAAATGCCATTCGAGAAGTGATCTATAATATGTATCACAAAAGTAAGATCTTATTATAATAACTTATCAGAAATTTGCATTAATTTGTTAACTAAATTATAATGTCATATTACACATGGTTTCAGAAGAACAAGTTACGATACAAGCTTTATGGTCTCGATTAAGAGATAGGGCATTATTTGATGGTAGTGCCACGTCTTTAAGGCGGTTGCTTAGAGATTTTGGATTTAAGTGGCTTAAGGACAATCCGCGACGAGGGCTCATGGAACTACCAAGTATAGCTTTGAAAAGGGTGGAATTTCTAAGGCAATACAATCAAGCCAAGGTTGAGGCCTTATACCAGTTTGTCTTTCTCGATGAAACTTGGATATTTCAAAATGGGACCATAGGTCGCTCTTGGCAAAATCGAAACCAAAAAAGCGTGAAAGCTATTAAAACAGATGGTAAAAGGTATGTACTTTTACACAATTTGCACTATAAAATTTAAAACTAATATATTTTAGATACATTATATTACATGCTGGAAATGAAAATGGGTTTATTGAGGGTAGTGAAGCGATATTTTCTTCGAAAACAAAATTGAGCGATTACCATGGAGAGATGAACCAGGACAATTTTTTGAAATGGTTTCAACATCAGTTATTAGAAAAATTGGAGAGTCCATCTATGATTATACTGGATAACGCCCCTTATCACAGCATGATATTGAACAAAGTGCCCAAAAATGCATGGACAAAAAAAAATATCCAAGACTGGTTGACAAATCAAAACATACCATTTTTAAACACAATGTTTAAAACAGAGCTATTGAGTATTGTTGCTCGGTACATAATGCTTCTTAATTATATATATTTTGGTCGACAGTTTATATTTCTTTTGTTTATTCCTATTCTTAAAATAACTGCTTTTTTAGAAACAAACCACCTAAAATATACGTGATTGATGAATTGGCGGAACAACATGGGCACAAAGTTCTTCGTCTGCCTCCTTACCATTGTATATTTAACCCTATTGAGTAAATTTGGGGTATAGCAAAAGGTTACTATAACAGACATATTGGTAGAGATGGTAACAGTGAAAAAGACTGTTTGGATATGTGGAACGAGGCTCTACAAACGGTTACCCCAGACATGTGGAAAAATAGTGTTCGACATACTGAGCAAGAAATTTTTAAATGGTATGAAAGAGTACGAATTTTTGATCGACCAGACATCGAACCTTTAATAATCAACTTTGAGAGTAATGAAGATTCAGATTCAGACAGCGCTGAAGAAAGAAACTCCGACTAACTTTATTGTACAGAAAAAGCTTACACCAGTAGCTTACCTAATTTTAGAATGCATTTTTCTGTATGAATTCTGTAAAATAAATACCATGCATAAAATTTGGAGGACCCCATTTGGATTTTTATTCAGTACCTTTAAGCTATCAATTAAATTTGGTAGTTTCATAGTGTCATCTGATCAATAATTGTCATACTTAATGATTATGCAAGTACAGATCTATAATTTTATTATACTATTATTCTTGTTCTCATTTGAGGTTAATATTGCTTATAAACCTAGATATGTAAATAATAAATTTTATTATTTTACAAAAAGTTTGGCAACAATGTAAATTTTTCAACACACCCACCTTGATGACGTGCACGCCACTTTGTTTGGCGTTGACTATATGTAAGTGATTTTCAAATGTGAATACCTTTTGACCTGTTCTATGCCATCGCTTTATGATTCCACAGAATCAATAAATATTATTACGGTCCGAAAATAGTATCCGCCACCGCAAAAATTGAAAATTCGGAGAACTGGAAATGCTAAATAAATCCTTTTTAATTGATATGAAATAGGTAAATACCATTAAATTTCATAACATCATGAAAGGTAAAATGGTTTTGAAGTGTTTTCTAAATTATATTGTGCTTTTTTATAAACAATATTTTGGTGTAAGCATGTTACTTAATTCTGCAGGTATGTAAAAATAAATATTTTCCATTGTTTCTTACATGAATAATATTTGAATACACGAGAATGGGGAGCATTTTCTTGTTCAATCTTCTTATCTTGGCCTTTTCAATCAAGCTTCAGATGTTTAATCACCCAATGTTCCCAATTTCTGATCAGATTGCCACTGAAATGAGTTTTGCAGCCCAGAAGCGAACCAAAAAGTCGTTTTCTATGGAAAAGACAGCCAATGTTATCTACAACAGCTTCCTCTGTTAAAAAAATTTAAGCTCTTCCATATGTAGAAGGTAAAAATATAGTACAACTTAATGCCTCTAACCGAACAATATTCTCTGACAGACAAGGAGCATCCAATTCCGACGAGTATAACAACCAAGATTGAACAAGAAGTTGCGAAATTTCAAAATCACTTTCGTACTAAAGTCAATCTACTTGAAAGACGTTTCGTTGACGATTCCCTAGAAAAAAGGCTATAATTCTGTGTTACTTGCAATCCTAATTTGCCTGGCCTAAAATAAAAGAAATGAATCCGAATAGACGACTTGGTCATGTCCCTTGAGTCCTATTCCTAATGCATCAAAGAGAAGAGACTATAAAGCGTTACGATTTCGTGGTAGGATGTCATATACTTCGCTCTAACAATTCTAATAGGCGGTAGTCATAAATTCTTACCGGTACCTAACACTTCATATCAAGCGTACACGCCTTCAGCTTCCTGGGAATTTGCAAAATAGGTGAAACCGGCGATAGACAAAGTAGTACAGGCAGTCAATTATACGAAGCAGTATGTTGCATTTTGGACTGGTCGATCATATATTAGATACAGGAAAAACTGCAAAGGGTTGAGAAAGACAACAAAAAAATAATATTAAGTACAGGGTGTTTCAGTTTATTGTTGCATAACTTTGAGATTCGATAGAACTTTTAAAATTAATGCATAAAGTCTATATAAACATGGGTCGAAAATTGCGTGGCTTCCGAAACACAGGGTGTTTAAATTTACTTTCTAAAATAGTTTTTTTTTAAATATTTCGAACAATATTTGATGTATAACAGTGAAAATTGGTATACCGCTATAGGGCGCTCTCTACTGTACCTGCAGTGTATTAAAATGACCGAAAAATGTTTCTTAGTGCAATTCTTTGCTTTTTGATAAAAAACTGAACATAAAAAAGCTCTCCTGTGAGTTTTCGTTATAGTTCGATTTTTAAGGTTCGATGCATCTTTAATTATTTATGATAAAATAAAAGTCAGTATCTCGATAATTTTTGAAAGTAGGCTGTGCCTGCAAATATTTTTGAATTTGAAAGCAGAATAAAGTTAAACGTCAATTAGTTGACAGTTAGTTTTGTTGTCTGTTGAAACCTGAAACGTTTTTTGCAATTGTGAATGCACGAAATTTAGTTTCTTTTACCTGTTTTTTTTTGTAAGTTTTATAAAAAATGCCATTTTTATTCTCCAATCAAGAGTTAGCGGATATTCAGTTTGTGTATGGCTTTGTAAATGGAAACGCAGCAGAAGCAGCCAGAGAATACGCACGAAGATTTCCAAACAGACGACATCCAACTCGCTCAGTACTTGTAAGAGTGCATCGCCAAATAATTGAAAATGGTTTTGGAAATCTCCAAAGGGATCAAAACATAAATGTTCGTCAGCGCAGATTTACCCGTACGATTCTGCGTGAGTTTGATAGAGATCCGGCCACAAGTGTTAGGAGAGTTTCTGGTACCTTGGGAATTTCAGCAAGCCATGTTAACCGTGTTCTTAGAAATGACCATAGTCGTCCTTACCATTTGCAAACTGTGCAAGGACTACAGCCAGGGGACGGAGAACGAAGAATCACATTTTGTCAGTGGATTCTTGATAGAACTGATAATAATAGGGAGTTTTTAAGTAACGTTTTATGGACCGATGAGTCATGCTTCACTAGACGTGGAGTGGTAAATTTTCATAATCAACATATTTGGTCGCAAGAAAAACCGCATGCAGTTCGGGAAAGAAATTTTCAGCATGAATTTAGTGTGAATGTGTGGATTGGTATCTACCGTAATCGACCATTTGGACCCTACCTTTTGCCTGCAAGGTTAAATGCTGCGACTTTCTTGGAATTTTTAAAGGCTGAATATGCAAATATGTGGGATGATGTTATGTTAGATTTAAGAAGATTGGCCTGGTTCCAGCTTGATGGTTGTCCAGCTCATTATTCGAGAATAGTTAGAAACTGGCTGGACTAAAATTATCCAAAAAGATGGATCGGCCGTGGAGGACCAGTCGCCTAGCCTCCACGATCCCCTGACCTAAATCCATTAGATTTCTTTGTGTGGGGATTTCTAAAAGAAAAAGTGTACCAGACTCCCGTAGCCACAAGAGATATGCTAATAGACAGAATCAGGAATGCATGAGATGAAATAAGGCCTTATTTGAATAATGCTATACCACGTTCGATCATTCGTAGATGTGAATTGTGTATTGAACAATTGGGTTTACATTTCAAGCAACTACTTTAGATTTTGTATGTTTGTCCTAACTATCCAATAGCATTTTAGTTGTAATTAATTAATTTAATTTGTTAAAAATAATATTGGAAAATTAAACAAATTAATATTCTGTTTTTTGTGTTTATTTGGTGTTAGGAATTATTGCTGTGTTTAAAAACAATCTAAACGATCATCTTAATTACTTGTAATGCCCAAATCGAAAATGTAAAAAAAAAATATTATTTTCCCATAAATAATTAAAAATGCATCGAACTTTAAAAATCGAAATATCTCAAAAATGGCTAACTATAACGAAAACTCACAAGAGAACTTTTTAATGTTGAAAAGTACGAAGAATCAGTCTTTTTATTCAAAAAGCAAAAAATTGCACTAAGAAAAAATATTCGGTCATTTTAATACACTACAGGTACAGTAGAGAGCGCCCTCTAGCGGCTACAGTAAAACTATGCCCATGGTTCGTTTTGTCGTACCAAAAAACCCTTGTATACCAATTTTCGCTGTTATACATCAAATATTGTTCGAAATATTTAAAAAAAAAACTATTTTAGAAAGTAAATTTAAACACCCTGTATTTCGGAAGCCACGCATTTTTCGGCCCATGTTCATATAGACTTTATGCATTAATTTTAAAAGTTCTATCGAACCTTAAAGTTATGCAACAATAAACTGAAACACCCTGTATAATCTTTCGCCATACAAAAACAATTTTCTATCAAGTACGCCTTGAAACACCTAGTAAAATGACACCTTCTCCTCAAATTATCGGGTATTATGTTCCAAAGTCTCATCCCAATGCAATCTGATGCATTATAACCCAGATTAAATCTACTGTAAGGAAAGTAGATATCAGCGTACGGTGAATATCACCAACTGTCCTAAGTTTATTCATACTTTTATAAACTTAAATGCATGTTTCATATTTAAAGATGCTGGGTACAGTCATGATACCGTATCTCTTGGCCAAGGTAAAACAACAATAACTGATGAAATGGCAAAACTTATATCAAACAGAAGAACTGTTCCTAATTGAAACAAAGAAACAACCGAAACAGAACGTCAGACAACGAAGTTTGAGCAACTTCAATTTTTTTTTTTCGTTTTTCACCCCGCCAAGAACTACAAAGCTTTTTCGTAAATGCATGATTCGAGTGAAAATTTCATTAAAATCGGAGCAAAATTTTCCTAGTTATAGACTGGCCAAGGATTAGCAGATACACCGACACACAGACACAGCAGCCTCAAAAATAATTTTTAACAGATTTCGCGCATTTGTCAAGGGGAAGGGGTGGCTTCCGGCAAAACCAGCTGCAACACAGCTACAAACAACGCTGGAGGAGTGAGTGGTGCTTCTCCACAATAACGCCTTCCCACGCAGAAGATTAAAATCCCATAAGAAAATGGACGGGGTAGCACCCAAACCAGAACAATCAGACGCAAGGTACAATATTAAGGGGTACACAAACTGGTGTTCGGCACCTAATATCCCAGAATCTGGAGGTTAAACAAATGGCGTCCACACCACAATCTCAGGAGGAATCAGTTAAAAACAGTGTGAAATCGTATATACCTAGATATGTGGTGCAGCAAAGCATTAAACTGCTGACCAGTGGACCAACTGTATCGGTACGACTGTTTTAAACATGCGAAACACTTAAAACAACCATTATTTTTTTTACTTAATGATAGACCGTAATTACAACGGATCATTCGTGAACCATATTTAAGTACAAAAGTTCATATGAACATGTGTCGTAAAAAATCTTATTTTTGGGATACAGGGCGGCAAACTCGTATAAAATTGAAGAATGAAGGATTTCACAGCTAATTCTAATTTAGGTTTTTAGGGCTGTTTAGCCGTGGTCGGGTTGGATTTGGTCCAGAGGTATCGGCTACATCTGCGGTAGTCATCTTCAGTGGCGCTGTCGGCGAGAGCGAAGTGCTCGGCTTGGCAGGTCGACTGGAACTGATCGATTAACTAGATGAGCGGTTTTATAGGCGATCGGAGGACTGAGTTGTGTGGTGGGGGTACTCTGGGCCTCTTGAGTGACGTGGCTTTTGCGCTGTGTTTTTTAGAATTGGGAAACACGTTTTGTTCAATTGCTTCTCTGTACATTCGGGCTGAGTAGTGGGTAGGACCAGCGCCACCTTCAACTAACGAGCCATGAACAGTAGATATGGCAACGCAGCTTCGGGGTCTTCCACAGACAGGTGTTTGTCGGGCTTTTCGTTTGTTTATATTCCTAACCTCCGACTTTTTGGTGCAATTTTGTTGTAAATCTCTGGGAACAGTGCAATTCATACAAACCAGAGTAATCTACTTAGTTTTGCTCTTCAAACCGTGCAGAAAGTATTTATTTTAGGTAGTATAAAATCGTGCTTTGATGTGTTTAAAATGTGTGTGAATCGGTGCTTGTTAGAAACGTCTGTATAGTGTGTAGATTCGAGTGGGTACATCTTTTCTTTTAATTAATATGCCTAAGCGTTCCTGTGTACCAGGCTGCAAGGGAAACTACGAGGCAGAATTGAGATCGACACCCTACAGGTCAGGCTTTAAAGTTTTATGTATCATATCTGATAATCATAGGATAAATAGAGCTATGTTTAAAAAATTGTCAGAATGTTCATCCAACAGTTATATAAACCCAAATACAGGTTTTCCAGAATACTTCCATAGTCCATCTTCACCAGACAACAAAATATTTTTGTTGTTTGATTTTGTTCATCTTTTCAAAAATATCCGTAACAATTGGATCAACCTAAAGAACCTTGACAAGACATTTGTTTACCCACATTTTGAGACTGGAGAAGCACAGCATGCCAAGTTTCATGAAGTCAATAATGTGTATAATTTAGAAAAACATTCCGTAGTTAAGAAAGCTTTCAAATTAAATGAAAAAACAATACACCCAAATAATTTTGATAGACAAAAGGTACATCTTGCAGATAACTTATTCCACCATTCAACGATAGCAGCTCTTAAAGATTTTGGCTTCACAGAAACTGCAGGATTTTTAGATATCATCAGAAATTGGTGGGATGTTATGAATAATAAAAGTTGCATTAAGGGTGTATGTAAGTTAAATGAATTTTCAAAGCCTGTTTCTAGTGTAGATGACTTCCGGTGCCAATATCTGAGAAAATTTCTGATTTGGCTCGAGCAGTGGAACAGTATTCCAAACAACAATGGCCGCTTGACAAATGAGACTTTCACTGCTTTGTATTTAACAACTACAGTCATTTTAAAAATCATAGAACACTCCTTCCAGAAGTTTCCTGTTTCCTATATTTCCTATATTTTCATTCACAGAAATCAAGAACAAATTTCAAAATCTATCATGTACACCAGGAAGTAGTGAAAATTTAGATCCTGACAAAAGTTTTGATATATTCTCAGAAATCTTTTGTAGCAATTATTTATCAAATTGTGATTTAGAATACGATACTAAGATGTACATTTCTGGTTATGCCTCACATAGTATTTCTAAAAAACTTAATTGTCCCATATGCATTTCACTCATTGTAAAGGAAAAAGGAACAAATTTTGGAGGTGAATATATAATTATTTGCAAAGATGAAGACTGTCTATTCCAACTGAATATGTCAATATTATTTTTTACCACATGTATGCCATTTTCGAATTTATAATAGATAGACTAGAAAATGAGTTTTTACATAGTACTCAGCAGAAAAATATTTTATGTCATCTAACCTTGCAATGTATAGAATCAGATCTTGTTTATGAGGAATTTTCTCAAACTTGCTTATGTGGGAATAATTATAGAGATATCCTATTAAACCTTCTATCAATTTTTTCAAATATTGTTTTAAATGATTATGTTAAATTTAAAAGTAATACAAAATTAATTGACAAAGCAAACCTTAAACAAAATGTATCTACTTCTCGGGCCAACCGTAATAGTGTAACTGAATCCCCAGTCACAAGCTTTGATTTGCAAAAGCGGAGAAAGCTGAGCACCTTCAATGTGTGAATGATATATAAAATGTGCAATATCTTTTTTAATATCCTTTTAGTTATTATTTTGTCACAATTATTTTCTTATCTTTATTCTGAATATAATTTTTTTAGTAATTCCAATTTTTTTTTAAATTTTAAGCTCCTCCTTAAAAAAATAACATTAATTTAGAGTGTTACGGAAATTTTATAAATTATATCGGGTCTTGCCATAGAATACTTCGTCATTTGGTGTACATATTGACATTAAAAACAAAAAATCAATATTTTTTGACATATGGTGTTTTGCCTTAGTACAACAGATATATGGCTCTTGGCAAAACCTCCCGATATAAATTGGTAACTTGGTGTGGTAATGCAATACCTCATTTATACATCTCAAGTACGATTCTACTCCTGTATATGTCTGCCAGCAAACAACTTAGTTATAAGAAGCACTACATAATTAGTATTCTTGTGAATTTCCCTCTCTAGGGTTCGCATAGAGTATTCACATTCTGTAATTAATTTCGATTTTGAACTTATGCTTAGTGAAATTGTTTTGTACTTTGACTCGTAAATTTGAGATTCATCAAAAAAATGCTCGAATCGAAGTTTCTGTAAAAACGCGTTTTCACGGGTCGATCTAAGTTGAACCACCTGGGTTATTCGACCATGGTCCGATCTGAGTTGAAAGCAAAAAGGTTTACACGATAGGCGATGTATGTTGACCAAAAATAAAAACGACACCACTTTGCTTTCGATTCAATGTTCAACACAAATTGTTCGACTCAGATCGACCCGTGAAAACGCGCCTTAATAACGGCACACACCAGCTGGACGGCCGGACCCCAAAATGCCATGATGCGGTGTTGCCTTTTTCTCTTCATGGCTCGTTAGTTGAAGGTGGCGCTGGTAGGACTTCAGTTTGGTCGAACAGAACATTGTGGCCGTCTTGGAGTGCGTGTTCGGCCACCGCTGATTTATCAGTTTGTCCCAATCGACAGTTCCTTTCATGCTCGTTGATGCGTGTTTGGAAGCTACGTTTAGTGGTGCCTACATATACTTTACCACAGGAACACGGTATTCTGTATACGCCGGCACCACTCAGGGGTCCCTAGGGCACTTTACTGATGTTAGGAGTTGCTGGATTTTATTTGTCGGCTTGTAGATGGTCTTCACGTTGTGTTTGTGCAGCAACCTTCCTATTCTATCCGTGATGCCTTTAATGTATGGTAGGAAGGAGACTCCCGCAGGTGGTTCCTTATCTCCTGCCGACGGTCTGCTTTTTTGTCGTGAAACCTGTTCTATTTGTTCCCTGCGATAGCCGTTTGCTTGTAAAACCATGTTAACATGATCCAGTTCCCCCTGCAGGTATTGTGGTTCACAAATTCGATGTGCCCTGGCTATCATATTTTTAATGACACCTCCTTTTTGCCCAGGATGATGGTTGGAGTCCTTGTGTAGATATGTCAGTGTTTGTTGTTTTGCGGTAAGCCCTGTGACCCAGCTTTAAGTTCTATCGACTGACCACTAATACGTCCAGGAAGGCCAGTTGATTGTCATCTTCTATTGTGAATTTGATTTTGGTATAAAATTGTTGGTTTTTTATCAAATTCTCAAAGTTCCTTCTGCCGATTTTGATGAATTTTGCCTTTTTCTCTGCCGTCACTAGACCAGAAAGCTTTTGCGTCCTTGTCATAGTACTAACATTGTGTAAAAATTTCAACGAAATCCGAGCAGTACTACTCAAGTTATAAGCGGTTATAATATTAGCGGACAGACCGACAGACAGATAGACCAACCGAAATTAGTGACACGGTAGTTCGTGATGTAACGTCGAAAAAATATAATCTTACTCGAAAAGAATAAACATTCAGCTTTTGGTAGAAAATGTTCCTTATTCCATAAAGAGAAATTGCATAGTGTATTGCTTCCGTCAACGAGCTTTTGCTTTTAATTCTCCACCGACTGGACTAAGCGACGTATTGCCACAACATAAAAAGTCGAACTACTATGCCGTATAGAACAGCGAATACGGAGGCCAGCCGATACAGTTGATTACTCGCTGGCTTTAAGCCAATGTGTTAGTTCAGACGTAATAAGCATAACGCATAGAAAAGGGTCGAAAATATTGTATAGATACGAGGTGGTGCCACCTCACACAAAAAGATCTGCTACACTAGAACCGTTAAGGCGCAATTCCACTGAGGCAACTTTTGGGCAACATGTAGCATACGGCATTGACGCATGCGGTACACTGTCTTTCCTGGGAGGCAACACATGAAATAACTTTTTTGCCACAAAAAACGCTCCAATAGCTATTTTCAACAACAAAATGATAAACAAACCATGGGCGTAGTGAAGAAAAGCATTTACTTATTAAGTAAATTCTTTTAGTCAAATTTCTTCTGAAAGTAGTACAAACGAAGCTGATGTACCTATTAAAGTCTACTTTAAGATTTAAATCAATAAATCTTCAAAACTACTGAACTGAAGCTCATGTATTTTACATTATTATAAAGGGAATTGAAAGACCTTTAAAATAAGGTATCACTCGACCCCCTTTCCATTTAAGATTTTAGGGTTGGTGTCACCCCCGCCCAGGGGGCTGCACGTGTTAACGTGATTTTTTGCCAAACTTGTGTCCCCCTCGAAAACAAAAACGACGGGTCTGAGCGTTTTTCAAAAAAAACAGCTGCCAGTAAATGCGTCTGTTTCGTTTTCGATGCGCCACCCTATATATACAGGGTGACTTTGAAGTTGAGTCATTAATTTTCAGATAATGATTGTAGAAGGAAGATAAACCAAAATATGTGTGTAAAAATAAAAAAAAATTAAAAAAAAATTTACCTTGTTTTATAAAGTATCCTCCCGACAAGTATTTCAGTGCGGACCTGTATTTGATCGTGAGGTCTTGGGGCACCGGCATGCCGTCAACTGTGAGGTCTTAAGTCACCTGATTCACGAGCCCGTTGTACTACATTAACAAAGGCAGGAGGGGTTGGTTGCACTCGATTGGGAAACCGAGCCGCATAAACATGTGCCCTTTTTTATTTCGTTTGAGCCACGCAACAGACACCACTATTCACTGACGCGTTACCGACTGACACTGACTGTATACAAATGAATAAAATAATTGTAAAAACATCGTTCCAAATTCTTTCGCTTTTTTGTTTCCGATGCGATGAACCGATAAGGCGGATTATATCCGTTGTTGCCAAACACGAGCACATAATATTATTACTGAGACAGGGCGGTACTCAAACTTCCAAAGGGCTATAACTTTGTTACTTTAATTTTACCAGAAAAATGGTAAAGGAAAAAAACATTTCTTTTGATCAGATCTACTCACTGTTAAAATAAATGACTCAACTTCGAAGTCACCCTGTATATATAATATAAAATGAACGATTTCATAATAACCTCCGATTTTCGACCTGTACAATTTTTTTTTCTGAAAATGATCAGGAGCCGCTGGAACGTCCAAAAAGAAGTTTAAGCAACTCTTACTTTTTGTGTTTGCCTCTCACTCCACCGCCACCTGACCGATTTTCAAAAACTACAAAGCCTTTCATCCTTGGCATAGTAGTAAGCTTGTGTGAAAATTTCATCCAAATCCGAGCAGTAATTTCCAAGTTACGGGCGGTCCAAAGATTAGCGAACAGACCGACAAACAGACCGACGGAAATGAGTGGCATTTTTTTTCCGTGATGTACATGTCATATCTTCGCTGGAAAGACAGGGTCGTAAGTCGGAAAATGCCCATTTGGAGTTAGCACCACCAGAAATCCCTAAATGTGGATAACTATAATATGACAAATTGGCGAAACGCTCCTTATATACTAAGTGACATATAAATCCGAACACCCAGTTTAAATGGTTTTATTTTAATAAAAGTTGGTGAATGTATTTATCTTACTGTAGATAACAAGTGAAAAAATTTTCAGCCTTATCAATTGGACATTCCGATTTTTATACTGCTTTTTTTTAATTCACTTACGCTCTAAAAATGAATATTTCAGCCGCAGTAAAGAATCAACGTTGGCGGATTTTGGTTCTTGACATCCTTTACGATCGGTTACGATGCCTAGAGTACGGAGACCTGTACGATTTCGTCAACTTAGTGAGTTTGATAGGGGCCGTATAGTGGGACTTCGGGAAGCTGGACTTTCTTTTCGGGCAATTGCAGTTAGAGTGCAAAGAAGTGTAGACACTGTGGTTAGGTGTTGTCAGGCATGGCTTCGAGAAGGCCGTACGCAAAGAGCAAGGGGCACTGGACGCCGCCGTAGAACAACAGACCGTGAAGATGGCCGCCTAAGATTATTGGCCTTAAGGGACCGTTTCTCTACTACCAGGTCCATTGCAAATGAATGGTTTGCAGAACACGGAAGACCTATTGGCATGCGAAGTGTTTACCGACGAATGAAAAGTTTTGGCTTGTTTTCATACCGGCCACACTGGGTCCTCCCTTTAACTCGAGAACACCGACGTAATCGCCTTGAGTGGTGCAGATAACGGTCACTCTGGGATCAGGAATGGAACAGTATTGTCTTTAGTGACGAGTCTCGATTTTGTTTAGGCATGCACGATGGTCGTGCCAGGGTTAGAAGGCGACGTGGTGAAAGGAGGAATCCACAGTTTTTTGTTGAAAGACATGTTCATCACAGTGTTGGAGTTATGGTTTGGGGTGCTATAGCTTATGGTTCCAGGTCACCTTTAATCTTCATCAGAGGTAACATGAACGCGCAGCGTTATATCCACGAAGTTCTAGAGCCCCATCTTTTACCGTATCTTGACACCCTGGCAGATCCAACTTTCCAACAAGATAATGCCCGACCACATGTTGCAAGAGTCACAATAGACTTCTTTCAACATAATGATGTCACATTGTTGCCATGGCCACCAAGATCTCCCGACTTATCCCCAATTGAGCACGTGTGGGATATGATGGGTAGGAGATTGCTCAATTTGCAACGTCCTCCTCAGACTCTAGAAGCACTTCGAGAGGAGTTGGTGGTTGCCTGGAATGAGATACCACAGGAGGACATTGACCACCTGATCAGAAGCATGCCTAGGCGCGTTGGAGAATGCGAAATCAGGGTGCATCCTCACATTATTAAAGGTCAAAGGGCTTTAAAGCAGTGCAATCATTTTGAAATTTTTATCATTTACTTATTATGCTTCATTAAGTACTTATACAAAATTTTATTAAAATAAAACCATTTAAACTGGATTTATATGTCACTTAGTATAGTTAACGCAATATGGCAAATCAGTATGTGGACGGATCTCCTATTCTTACTAGTGCTAAAAGGATAAACGGGCGTAAAGCGCGTCTCCTGTAAACTAGATGAATTGGAGTCTTTCCAGCGACGATATAATATCCAAAAAACATAATCTCATTTTCGATTTTTTTTTTCATGACAATGCTTACTCGTCAGTAGGCGAACATTTTTTGTAGTTGATGCAAAATATAAAAATCCCAACCTAACTCGGTATGAAACAGTATCTTATAATTCCACGTGCAATTCCCTGATGGAGTTGGTAAAGTAAGTAAGCCACGTTATCAATTTTAGATGAATACCGTTCTCGTAATATCTCTTTAATACTTCTTTGTAACAGTTCCCAAGCAACGGTATAACTTTGCTCTTCTACACGACATCATTTCCCAGTGACATACAGCTATACTCCTACAAACAAGTTACAGTAAAAAAGTTCAAACGTAAGCAACTCAGGTGATGAAATTGCAAAACTCGTCTACTTAGATTGTGTCACTTTTTTTATTATAAGGAGTTGCCGAAATGTCAACAAAAATAATGAGAATACTAGTGAAAATCTGATCCTGCGATTATTTTTGGTCATACCCTGAAAAAAGGTTATACTAGGCAGCAGCGGTGGACGCAGTAGTAGACTCTTCGGTCTCCTGATCAGTCGCCGTGCGCTGTGCGGGTTCGAATCCCGTTCCAAGAGACAGTTTTCGCTAGGCTATGGATGTTGTGATTGTCCGTAGGTGGTAGACGGTCTCTGACTGTCGAACGCGGAGGTACCACCCGGCGGATCTCGTAGGCGGAGCCAGAATGTGTGCATGTTGCATGCACACGTGTTCCCTCGCCAGAGTCCGTGTGGCGTTGCCCCTTTCTTCTGTATCCCCCTATAGCCCCGCGGTACCCAATGGGTGTTTAGGCCTTCGTAGTAGTTGGAGTATAAAAAAATTAAATAAAAACATGAATTTTATTCAAAAATCGAACACATTTTTAAATTTTGACTAAATTATATGTAATTTCTTAATATTCAATAAGCTGGTGATGTTTGAATAACAAGCTGTCATCTCATACTTTGGCAGTTCTTTAATTTCAACATTTCATGGCTATTGGTTGATAAAATTTGTTGATTGCAACTTGAAGCTCATTCGCTGTATTTGACGGACTGTTACCCTATAGGTGGAGAATAACGGACTGTTGATTTGACAATCCTGGTGAAATCCGCCCTTACTACACTATAAGAAAATGAAAAATACCTGATCAAAAAGTTACCATAAGCTAGTTTAACACTTTAATTAACAGATTTCATAGCTTTGAACTACTCGTGAAATGGCGTACAAATACATCATCAACCAACCAGGTGTGCAGAGAAATAAGCAAGCGTATTAACGTTTGAATGCTGCAGATGAAATATTCCGCTAACGTTCTAGCTCAGCTCCACATGTACAGGCATGCATAATACACAGCTGGATAAACTTCTGCGATGCCGTAATCTAGCTCTAACTCTGCACCCGCCATAACACTCAGGTGGTAATGATGAGGTTAAATTAATTAAGAGCCAGGCATGTATACCGTCAAGCTACTCATAATACCACTGCTGTTTGGTTCGATTCTGTTGATGAGATCCTGGATGTGTTATAGGTTGTTGCAGATTACGTTTCTGCGTACCATTTAGGGGCCGTTCAAGTATTACGTAAGCAGATCCCCCCCTTGTCAGCAAAAGTCTTTCTCCTGCGATACTGGTGCCATCTGGCGGTGAGGTAAGTACTTATCGATCGCCCTGGTATATAAAATCACGATTAAAATCAGTTTCTTTTACCCCAGTACAGTATACCAAATATATTTAGTGATTTCACCAGCAGAATCTTGATACGTGTGGGAAGTAAAGTGGATGCAATAGGTAAGTGAAATCTGGCGTTCGAAATTATTATCCAATCCGGCCAAACCATCTATAAAGGTACCTGGATGTGACCATATACCTTCACGGTCGTCGAATCTGATAAAACCAATAGAGTATGAAAACAATGGGGGCGGTCCAGCAATAAATTCCTCTCAATCTCACCTAACCGATCGCGATTGAATTTCCGCAAATGCCCTTAGGAAAACGAATTGATATTCACTGACTTTCATACATTGTGCATAATAGAGCTATCCATTTGTGCACGTATACAGGGTGTACCTTGTCTAACTTACACGACCTACACAACCCACAATATTTTTATATTGAAATCAATTTTATATTCATTGCATAGCCACGAAGAATGCTCAGTCATTTTTTTTTATCGAAGCTTTATAAGTATTGTAATCGCGAAATATTTCGAAAATGGGATATTATGTTTTTTTGTGCACTTCTTTGTTAATTTTGGGGCGCTGAATCCAAAAATGACAATGAAATAAAAAAATTAGTTGCGGTTTAGAAAAATAACTTTTTATCTTTAAGGATATATTAAAAAAAGTAACAAGATTCATATACTTATAAAAATCACTATATGCGCTGTCTTTTTGCTGTTCTTTTATGGATCGTTTCTGGAGCATCTCTACCAAGAGTCCAACAGTAGTCTGCAAGCATGGAAGGATTCCACTTTCCCTGGTACCTTTTTTCCATTGTTGAAATATCCTGATGAAAACGTTCGCCGTGCTCATCACTTACGGCTCCGCAATTGTCAGGAAAAAAGTCCAGGTGTGAGTGTAGGAAATGTATCTTAAGAGACATATTACAGCCCATCTTTTGATACGATGACAGCATATTTTTGACAAGGGTTTTATAGTTGTCAGCTTTTCTATTTCCCAAGAAATTAGTGACCACCAGACAGAAATCATTCCAAGCAGTTTTTTCAATACCTGTTAAAGTGTTTTCAAACTGTGTATCTTTCAAAATATTTCGAATCTGTGGCCCAACAAAAATACCTTCTTTAACCTTTGTTTCACTTAGTCTTGGAAATTTCTGACACAGGTATTGAAAAGCTGACCCATCTCTATCTAATGCCTTGACAAAGTTTTTCATTAGGCCCAACTTGATATGCAGTGGTGGTAATAAAAATTTTTTCGAATCTACTAATGGCATATGCTGTACATTTTTTTGACCTGGCTCTAGGAATTGACGAACAGGCCAGTTTTGTCTGGTGTAATGAAGTCTTTGAAGCCTTTGCCCGACTGTCCCATTCACACAAAAAACAGCAAAACTTTGTGTAGCCTAGCTGCAGCCCAAGTAAAAGTGCAACAACATTCAAATCGCCACAAATATGCCAGTGGTGCTCATCGTATTTTATGCATGTCAATAGGTACTTCATATTGTCATATGATTCTTTCATGTGAACTGCATACCCTACAGGAAGAGATGGTAAAATATTTCCAATATGCAATAACACTGCCTTTAAACTCAATGTTGAACTGTCTATAAACAATCTCCATTCTTCTGGGTTATAGTTTATATTTAAAGCTGCCAGTAAGCCGTTAATGTTACTGCAGAAAACCAAGTTATTCTCCATATTGAAAAATGGTTGTAAGTCTTTGTGGCGTTTACGAAAAACACATACCGAAACATCGTCTTCTAACAAGTTCCACTGCTGCAGTCTTGATCCAAGTAACTCTGCCTTACATTTTGGAAGTTCTAAATCTCTTACAAGATCATTTAATTCTGACTGTGTTATTTTGTGCGGTTGGTGGCACGACGTGCTCGGTATAAAATCAGGATCTCTTGACGTTGATGGCATATCTTCTTCCTGACGAATCACTCGATCGCCATGATCTGATTCGTTTTCTGATTCGCAAGTGTATGATTCTGGGGGTGTTGGAATAGGATTTTCGTCACTGTGAGGCACAGGTCTCATCGCAGATGGTATGTTTGGGTAGTTAATAACCGATTTTTTTTTCTTGGACATACCTGTGGCTTGTCCAACACAAGGTACCATGCAAAAGTAACAATCATTAATATGATTTGTAGGCTCTCTCCAAACCATTGGGACAACAAAGCGCATAGACCGTTTTTTGCCATTTAACCAGCTCCTCAGACTTGAAGCACATGTATTACAGCAGATGTGGGGTGCCCACTGTTTGTCTTGATTACCTAGTTTACAACCGAAATAAAGCTGATATGCCTTTATTATTAGTGGAGTACTAGACCGTCTCTGAGACGAATATAAAAATGTAGCACGTTGCATTCTTGTGAATTACAGTATATTAACATTGTCACAGTAGGAACTCATATAATTACCGTATCTCTAAAACTTGAACTAATACTGAAAAAATAAGTTTCATTCCGGTTTTAGCACATTAAAAATAGTAATATTTTGTTGATTTTGTTTAGGATATTTTTTGGCTGTTGATCAGTGTATTTGGTGGTGTATTTTGGTCGAAGTGGAAATTTAGGAAAAAATCTACGTTTATTCGACGTCAGTTATGGATCAAATTTCGCTTAAATTTGTCCGATATTACCACACCACGTCGATAAAACGTGAACATTACGACGTGTGTACACCTCTATACCAATTTCCACTGCCGAGAATAAAAACCGGTTATGTTGCAGTCTCTTAACCGATTAATTAACGTAAACGTATTAGTTTGTTATAATTTCCTCCTGTATTCTTATAATATAATCGATAAAGCGTAGAGATCCGGTGTAGCACGTACCTGTGTTGGTTATTTATACACGTGGAAAAGACGTGGATGTGACGTGGCATTTTATCATAAATTTAAATTGTAATCTTCCAAATATAAAATGCCCGAATGATTATGATAAGTGTTTGGGTGATGTAATTTATTTGTAGATACTGGTGTCATAAATATAAAAATGCATATCGAACCTAAAATGCTTTGCGAGCTTTGTTATAAATAATAATGCCGTGTAAACATATGTATTATTCATTATTAAGTGAAAATCATCGACCACCTTAGTGAAATAACAAAATACGAAAGTGTGATTGAGAATTAATTATAATATCGATGTTTCCCCATTCCATGACCAATAAATTTTAAATATCGCGCCTTGATAGGGGAAGCGACAAATGATAAAGGGTGCCATAGCTGCATTGCCAGATTGCAGAATTTTCATCGTACGTATCGTTATCTTCCTGTAAATTCTAAAGTTTAAGTGTGTTGACAAAAGCCATACTGTGTTCCTGCTCATCGTTTAATCAAGAACAGCGTCGTGACAGTATCTATGCCTTTGTATGAGCCATAGGCATAGGAATAGAATTTTCAGATGAAATCGGTGGTGGTGCTGGGGGCGATATTGCCATAGTGCATGAAAAGTGGCTGACGCCGAGAAAGAAACGGGTGTGGTGGCCACCATATAAACAGCAAGTACGATCGAGTGCCGTATAAGCAGTACGATAGCGGAAGAGTGTTTTTTGAGGACGGTAGGTATATTCTTCAAACTTTACCTATAATTAAGGGTAGTATCGCTATCGTCAGTCGTCCCAACAACTATTATAGGACACTTTTATGGCCTCCTTGATTTTCACAGTTTTCTACTGTTCCGTTTTACCGCTCGATTTTGAGGTTATGTTACAAATATCTATTCGCATCAAAATGTTCATACTTTTGAATTATATCTATTTTATCAGCCTGAAATTTCCTACGATTCAAGAAGAAAACATAACTTCACAACCCCAGCCTTTTGAAGAGCAGAAAATACTATGAAAATCAAGGAGGCCATAAATGCATCCTTCAATTGTAAGAATGACTGACAATACGGCCCTGAAATGTATTTAATCACTTCAAGTCTATCTATGTCAGTCATCAAGGAACAGCATCAATTCAATTTGTATATTTTTCAAATAATGCAGCTGCTAATTAAACTGCAAAAATTCATTACCCGCAAGACTTTTTTATTACAAAGTGGGACTTCATGTTTATAGAACAATCAGTCTGTTCAGCGAAAGTAAAGCTGTACAGCATTTTTATACTGAATAGCAGTAGCCACGGGATTTGATACATGTCATTAGGACTTTAGTTGGTTATATGACCAAATTAGAAGAATATTATTTTCTTTTTCAGATCCTGTACTTTTCGAAATTAGGGGGACGTGATGTTACCAATAGAACAAATATAATTTCGAGGCGCCTAATATACTAAGTGACATATAAATCCGAACACCCAGTTTAAATGGTTTTATTTTAATAAAAGTTGGTGAATGTATATGTGTTTACCGACGAATGAGAAGTTTTGGCTTGTTTTCATACCGGCCACACTGGGTCCTCCCTTTAACTCGAGAACACCGACGTAATCGCCTTGAGTGGTGCAGACAACGGTCACTCTGGAGTCTCGATTTTGTTTAGGCATGCACGATGGTCGTGCCAGGGTTAGAAGGCGACATGGTGAAAGGAGGAATCCACAGTTTTTTGTTGAAAGACATGTTCATCATACTGTTGGAGTTATGGTTTGGGATGCTATAGCTTATGGTTCCAGGTCACCTTCAATCTTCATCAGAGGTAACATGAACGCGCAGCGTTATATCCACGAAGTTCTAGAACCCCATCTTTTACCCTATCTTGACACCCTGGCAGATCCAACTTTCCAACAAGATAATGCCCGACCACATGTTGCAAGAGTCACAATCGACTTCTTTCAACATAATGATGTCACATTGTTATCATGGCCACCAAGATCTCCCGACTTATCCCCAATTGAGCACGTGTGGGATATGATGGGTAGGAGATTGCTCAATTTGCAACGTCCTCCTCAGACTCTAGAAGCACTTCGAGAGGAGTTGGTGGATGCCTGGAATGAGATACCACAGGAGGACATTGACCACCTGATCAGAAGCATGCCTAGGCGCGTTGGAGAATGCGTAGCACATCAGGGTGCATCCACACATTATTAAAGGTCAAAGGGCTTTAAAGCAGTGCAATCATTCTGAAATTTTTATCATTTACTTATTATGCTTCATTAAGTACTTATACAAAATTTTGTTAAAATAAAACCATTTAAACTTGGTGTTCGGATTTATATGTCACTTAGTATATTTGATAATTTGGCAGTTAGCTACAATATTTGGGAACTAGACAAGAGAAGAAGGCATTCAAAACTTCATTACTCAACAAGGTTGTAATAAGTAAGTACTAACAGATCTCTATAGGTTACCAAACAGTTTCAGACCTATTATTGCTTACAAATTTTGTTTTTGGTATCTGATGTATCATACAAGACTTGGTGTACAAATATATTCAAAAATCCTTTTTCATGTGACAGCTTTATATACTTATAGGTAAACGAGTAAAAAAATATTTACTAATAAAAAAAACTAAAATATAGATTGTTCTATCAGACTATCAGGCAATTTATTCTGCATTTTAGCTGTCATATTTTATTTTTCCCAAGTCAAATTATATTGATTTTAAGATATGATTGGATTGGATTGTCGTTGCGGCAACGAGGTGCATTTTTCATGCGTTGGGTTGAATGCTGACGAAGTGAGAATAACCCGCAACAAATCTAAGGCTATCAAACTCATGTGTAACAACTGTAATAATATGCTGGGTGAGCTGGGCAGCTTGAAGGGACTGCTTTTGTCAATTAAAGAGGATTTCATGAAGAGAATTGCAGCTCTAGAGAATAAAATCAGCGACCTGAAATCTTCTAATTGCATGTCTTCCCCCGATTCGATGGTATTTGAGGAAGTGGTTCATGAAGTGCAGGAACGGGAAAAGCGCAAGAAAAACGTGATGATCTTTGGCCTACCTGAGTTAAAAAGTACTAACAGTAAAGAAAGAACTGAAGCTGACATTGTTCGAGTTAAAGATTTGCTGAAAATTGCTAATTTTTCTGTTGAAAATATTAAGGTAGTCAGAATCGGTAAATATTCTGAACCCTCCTCTAGGCCACTTAAAGCTATACTGGGTGCAGAAAGCATGGTTTATGAGGTTATCAAAAAGGCTAAAGATATTGTGGCATCTAGCCAGTATAAAATAACCGTCTCATTCGATAGAACCCCCAAACAAGTTGAAATCTATCGGCAAATGAGGAAAAAACTAGAAGAACGCACGCAGCAAGGCGAAAGGAATCTCAAAATTAAATATGTTAACGGGAGTCCTAAAATCATAAGTTTAAACTAGGCAGCGCACCCTCTTGCAGTTCTGATAATGTTGAGTCCACAGAGCTTAGATGCTATTATCAAAACGTTAGAGGTCTCAATTCTAAAGTTCCTAGTTTTTATAGTGCTGTGACTGAGTGTGAGTTCGACTTGATATGTCTCAGTGAAACGTGGCTGTCAGTTCATGTTAATAGCTCAGAACTTTTTCCTGTTGAATACTCTGTATTTCGCTCTGATCGTGACTTTGCAACAACTGAATTGTCAACAGGTGGTGGTACGTTGATTGCTGTTAGGGACACGTTTAGTGTATCTGTGGTTAATACAAATATACTGAACAGTTCCTTTCCGCTAATTGATACTGTTGCCGTAAAGGTGAATCTGCAGATAAAACCACTAATTGCATTTTGCATTTATGTTCCACCGTCTGTAGGACTTGATGAGTTTGAGTGTTATTTGGATAGTCTTGAAACAATTCTAACAACTTTTGGTAATTATAATATTGTTATAAATGGTGATTTCAACGTCCCTTCCTTTAATATCCAGTTCAATGACAGAAAATTCCAATCCTTGAGTCAGTTCTGTGCTTTCTCGGACCTCACCAATTTTAACAGCATTGTGAACTGCAATGGGAGACTACTTGATTTAGTATTGACCAATTTTAATATTTTAGTGATAAGAGATTGTTACCCTTTAGTTAAGGAAGATAAGCATCATCCAGCTCTCCAATTTAACTTCACGGTTGGGAGTATGAAAAATAATTTCAATTTGAAGACCGTCTCTAGATATAACTTCCGTCGTGCTAATTATGTAGCCTTGTATAATGCTGTTTTGAATATTGATTGGTCACACCTCAAAGAAATGAATGATGTAGAGAATGCTTGCTCATATTTATATTCAATATTGAATGAACTTTTTGATTTGTATATTCCAAGGTTTAAGCAAGCACAGCGTCGTTATCCTTTATGGTTCACGACTGAAATTATAACTAATATAAAACAGAAGGATAGGGCCAGAAACTGTTTTAAGCAAACAGGACTCATTCATTTCGAAAATAAATTCAAGCAGCTACGTACTAACATCAAGGCTCAAATAGAAATTGCTTATGCTGCTTACACCAAGAAGGTTGAAGATTCAATTCGTCATGATCCGGGTAAGTTTTGGTCATTTTTAAATTCAAAGAATAATCAGTCTAGAATACCAGGCTCCATGTCTTTTGAAGGCAACGTTTTTGATACCCCTCAAGCTATTGTTGATGGATTTGCACAATATTTTTCGGGTGCGTTCACTACCTCAGGTCCGTCGACTTTTAGAAATATCACTTCAGGAAATTGTCACATATCATTAGATCATATCAGTGAACATGATATCATACAGGCATCAAAAAAATTGAAGAATAAAATGACGTCTGGTTTTGATGGTGTACCTAGCTTCATAGTTAAGGATTGTATTCATATCCTAGCTAAGCCTCTTCGCTATATATTCAATTTGATTTTAAAATCTCGTTGTTATCCTAAAATTTGGAAGATGACAAAAATTTGTCCTATATTTAAGAGTGGTGTCAACTCAGATGTAAGTAATTATCGTCAAATAGCTATTTTATGTAATTTTAGTAAATTGTTTGAGATAATAATTTATAACACAATATTCAGCTCCGTAAGATCTCTCATCTCTGAAAATCAACATGGTTTTATGGTTGGCAGATCTACGGTCACAAATTTAGCTTGTTTCACTCAGTTTGCCGCTAGTGCACTTGATTGTCAGGGTCAAGTAGATGTGATATACACAGATATTGCGAAGGCATTTGATCGGGTTGATCATTATATATTGTTGGCAAAGCTTGAAGCGTTAGGTTTATCAGCCTCTATGTTGACCCTCTTGCAATCATACCTTGCTGATAGGTCATTATATGTTGAATTTGGTGGAAGTAAGTCTAAAATTTATACAGCAACATCTGGAGTTCCACAAGGTTCGAACCTAGGACCCTTGTTATTTCTTATTTTCATTAACGATCTGTCTTTGAAGCTAACCTGTATGCACTTGCTTTTTGCTGACGACTTGAAGATATTTTCGCCAATTCACTCTTCGAGTGACTGTGTGGAGATGCAAAGCAAGCTTGACTTCATATATGAATGGTGCAACAGAAATCTGCTAACGTTAAATGTCAAAAAATGCAAAGTGGTGTCGTATAGTCGGAAGCAGGACCCCATCATATACAACTATAACCTTAATGAAAGCATTTTAGGAAGAGATTCAAGTTTTAAAGACTTGGGAGTAGTGTTCGATAACAAACTCACTTTTAACGATCACATATCAGATATTGTATCATCAGCATCAAGGTTGATGGGTTATTGTGTACGTAACTGGTCCGGTTTCTCTAATGTGGACTGTTTAAGAATACTGTATTTTTCATTTATCAGGACTAAGTTAGAGTATGCGTCCTTAGTATGGTCCCCCCTATATCAGAATGCAATCGGTAAACTGGAGGCTGTACAACGTAAAGCTCTAAAGTATTGGTATTTTAAGTGCAGTGGTAGATACCCAGAAAGAGGATTTGATCATGACGTTTTGTTGGAGTTTTTTGGCATTGAATCACTAAGGAATCGTCGTGACGCTCAAGCTCTCACTTTCCTTTATAAGTTAGTGAATAATCATATTGATTGTGGGTTCCTACTGAGTAAGATTAATTTTCATGCTCCCAGATTAGTTGGTCGGCATAATAACATATTTTACTGTGATACACCACGGACGAATATTTTATGCAGATCCCCAGTAATGGTAATGTGTACCTTATTCAATTCAATCTGTAACAGAGCTGATGTATGTCATGACAGTCTTAATAAAATATTAAACATTTACAGGGAGCAATTGAGATAAAATCGTTTTGTTGATGGTGTCAGTTATTGTTATTCTTCAATTTGAGCACTTTTATGTTTTTTTTCTTCTCTTTTTTTTGTGAAGTGTTTAATTATTCACCTATGTATTATGTGTTCATTCAGATCACTAATGTTTTTCTATTTTCTTTTTTTTGTTATTATTTTCTGATTCATTGTCTATATATATATATATGTATATGTGTATATATGTATGTGTGTGTACATATGTATGTATATATGTGTGTTCATGTGTATATATGGTACCATTTTGTTTTGATTTCCTGTGATTGGGTGTATACCTGTTGGAAATAAATATATATTATTATTATTATTATTATTATTATTATTATTATTAATATAATCTTATTTTGTATACAGTTGATTATATCGCATCTATATATTCAAATTTTATTTCAAGGGGCACCAATGCTACCAAAAAAGATGTGTGAAGAAGATGCCATTAAAGCATGCACCAAAAAGATATAAAACAAAATATTCATATATCTTTTTTATCCTAAGTAGTAGTAAAATATAATATTGTGTTAACTAAAAACAATATTCAACTTTGATTTTCTGCTCACATTCTTTTTTTTTTGTTAGGCAGTGTCACAAAGTGAAAGGAACTATAAGAAAGTTATTAGTGAGCATCAGTCATTAGACATGTTTGAAAGGAACTTCAACAAATATTTAATAAAATAAATGCCTCTCAGGTTGTGGCTTCATCTCAACCACAGTCTTGTAGAGTGAGGTAATTCAAATTTTGAAGTAACTGAGGATATCTTGAGTAGTGTGAGACATTTAGAGCAAGATTTTGACAATAGTAATAATATTGAACATATTGAATAAGATCTATGCATCACCTATATGCGAGGTAGATTCTTCACAGCTATGCGGCTCTAAGGACCCAAGAATACATTAATGCTTAATCTGATGCTCATAAAACGATTGTTTCATTCACTAAGATCATATTTAATTCGAAAGCTAATATGCAATGAAATGTATTAAAACATATCTGCAAAAGTTGTATCTATTTTCTTATTCATATATGTATATAAGTTAATATATAATCGTATCAGTATTCATTTATTTTTAAATCTCACATAAAATGTATGAGCAGATATGATGGTTTGTATTTAAAGCAATCGGTGAAATGTTGTTAACAAGACATATTTAGAACTAGAATGCTTACAACTTTTGACAAAAAATTAGAATACTCATGTTTTTAAGAAGTTGTTATGATTATTCAAGTAGTTATTTCAAATAAAACTATTATAGTATTAATCCTTCATTTTTTCTGTCCTTACAATTCGAACCACATATATGTTTAAATACTGTATATTGTAAGCATTTCTTCCACCACAGTGGACTTCTTTAATACAATAACATTTGAAGGGTTGAGTGGTTGCAGGTGGTAAGTAACATTTCTGTTAAAATAAGTTCAGTATGTTTGGTGAAGGCTATAAGCGATATTCTGCCTGGAAAAGTTGTTGTTAACAATAACAGTTATTGTCCACAGTAGGACCAACCTGTTTTCCGGACAGAGCACTACTTCTAGGCTGCGCCAAATACATTGAACTCATTTTGATCCAAATGTTATTTACCACCTTCATCCAGTTAATCATCACGTGAAATCGTCGTCAGACAGTGACGTCAATTCTATCTCACACTTCGCCCACAAATTAACGGACTTTCCACGTCGAAAAGAGGCATGAAAACGACGTGTGTAGATCACGTGAAATCGTCGTCAGAAAGTTACGTCGATTCTATCTAACACGTCGCCTACAAATTAACGGCCTTTCCACGTGGAAACCACGTGTATAAATCACCTGGAATCGCTGTCAGATAATGACGTCGATTCTATCTGACATTTCGCCCACAAATTCAACGGAGTAAAGAGGTACGTTCTTTCCACGTGAAGTATACGTGTCCTTGCTGGCTGGGTATGCCAAGAATGAATGAACTTTATAGTTGTTTGGAAAAAGAAAAACTAAAAATCTACACGGCTCCTTCGCACAAGACTGCCATGTTCCAAAGGTGGTTCACATATAATGCGATCAAGATGCTTCCACAAAAATGCAAGCTTCTGAACATTGACAAGTTCAAATTCAAATTAAAACGTTATTCAATGATAGTACTTTTTAAATTCAATTCTTTGTTGTTAAACTATTACTATTTATAGATAGTCATGGGTGGATATCAAAAATGGTTAGGACTCTTTGTAACAGAAAATTTTCTGCTCCTGTCGTAAATTCTGTATGGTAGTAACAAGTTAAAAGCATAATAACTACGTTTCTTTGCGAATGCCTGTGTTGCTCAAGTTTTTTTGGAAAACTTCATTTACCATATATTTTGTTTTTGTCTTCTCTATCAAATCTTTGATTTAATTCAAGCTTAATTGTGTTATATGATATAATAATTTCTGTGTTTATGAAAATCAATTAAGACAGTTTATTATTCATATTATTAATCAGAACTTTAGGCCCACAGTAACAACCTTCGTCTGCCCTAGTTCGTAGGGGGCTTAAAGCCTTACAAAAAAAGAAGTACAGAAGTTCAGCGAACTCCACCGCAATATACTCGTACTTCTTCATTCCGCCTCGCCAAGACAAATGTTAATTCCGCCTCGTATATTTGACCAGGATAATCCTTTCAGTCTGTTAATCCTATTAAAACTCGAAATAAAGCTAAAAGGCGACTTTATTAAAGTCTGTCAAGGAATTAAAAGTCGGCAACAGAGCCACCGCAGCACCAGAAGGTTTTGAAACTATCAAATGGCAACATTCTTTATAATCCTAGTGTCAGCAGCACTGGTGGATCCCTTCTCCTAGAAATCTAATAAGAGAGCTGGTTGAGATTTTCTCCATCGTTCCTCGCCTTCGCGCGCCGTTGCCTGATTTTTGATTAAACCGTCCCTCCTTCTTCTATGTAACCTTTTTTATCTTGCACGGTATGGTCTTTGTCCGATGGCAACTTACGTATTGCCACACTCGCCTCCAATATGCAGTATTTAATCCCTCGTTTGATACACAGTGAAGGAAACCTGTCCAGTCGAAAAACCATTTCTTTCAGCTTGTCGGTTACCTAGGACATGCTTCACATTTATTCACCATTTAATTCACAGGATGTACAGGGTACCCAATAACTACAGCCTAGTGACCATGAAAGTCGCCAACAATACAGTCATGCAATGTTGCAGTTTAATACTCGAAATAACGATTTTTACCGACAACTGATAATGAGCGATGAAGCCGACTTCGATATGAACGAATTTGTTAATACGCAGAATTGTTGTATCTGTGCATTAAAGAACCCTCGTGTCATCCATCGACGACCACTAAATCCTCGTCGAAACACAGTTTGGTGCGGTGTTTGGTATGGAGGTGGAGGTTACTTGTTTGAAGATGCTGCAGGTAAGTCTCTTACTGTCTCTGACGAGCGCTACCGTGATATGGCGCAAAACTTTCTGGCTACTCAACTTGCTGCGAGACGAAGATGTTTCGAAAAGGAAAAGTGATAAGAACAAAAGTAATCACTCGTTCCATTCCTCCATAAAAGAGGAATATTCACACACAATTTCAGCGCTGCACTTATATTTGTTAACCAGTTCCGATTGAAGAAAGAATACGCAATAAAATGCACACAAAATGCATTTTTTGACAAACAAATTAAAACATTCTTTTTTAGTCATCTCTATAGATACCATGAAATTATGAGATGAAAAGGATTTAGAATGCTGCTGCAAACAGGGAGTTGGAAAGAAATCTAAAAAAGGGGGACCTTAAAACGGAATATCACAAACAAATTAAAAACTGAAAAAAACAAATATGTACATAAAAATATATACCTATATGAATATCATACATACTCTGGCGTTTATATATGTATTTGTTTGTTATTGGTTTTAATCCATTGATGACAGGCTCTACCAAAAATGTCATAGATATTGCTCGTTTCCGAACATTCATTTATTTACTTGAAGTTCATCAGTACCATCATATCACCGTCGATTGATATTCCCACAAAACCCTTCAGGATTTTTGATATCCATATGTCAGTAAAGTCAAATATTTTTTGGTTGTACAGGCACTAAGCAAACATCCACCCTATATTTACAGCGATTAAGAAATACTCAAATATATGTCGTAAAGCTACCGGCAAACTTAAAACTTGCAAAAGAATAGAATTTGCAATAACTTTCATGTTTCACTGAGTACACATTCTAGGTTATATTTATATTAGACATTACAACCCTTGGTCCCAGTTTAGTAAGCTCTGCCAACTGTTGAAATATACTCTACTATGCTTTATAAGACTATACGTGGACTTTTTCCCAAAATCGTTACACAACACTTGAAAAAATGCAAATGAAAATTTAAAATTATTTCCATGACGCCGCAAAATACTCGTAGCTCTGCCGGTACTCGTACCACGGGTTATACATCTTGACAGTAGGGATGTTCGATACGATCCTATATTTAGAAGTATCGATACATTTCACGAGTATCGTCATCTTTCGATCCGGACTGTGTCAGAAAGAGTAACTTCAGATTACTTTTCTTCTTTGTTTCCATCCATTCCAATATTTTCGAGTATCGATACTTCCTAAAACGATAAGAATCGATACGTAACGATACTTTTCGTGGATCTAAACATCCCTAATCTTGACAGCTTGTCGTTCTTGTCAACTTGGCTACAGGGTGCGGTGTTGCTTGATCTACCACTGATGTTGGGACGACATTTCCCTTATACCGAATTCAACAACACTATTTACCGATTCCGTTTTTTTTTTTGCCGGTTCGGCAACACTGCCGATGTGCAGATTACTTTAAAAGCAATTGATATCCCAGACGTGTTATATACTAAGTGACATATAAATCCGAACACCCAGTTTAAATGGTTTTATTTTAATAAAATTTTGTATAAGTACTTAATGAAGCATAATAAGTAAATGATAAAAATTTCAAAATGATTGCACTGCTTTAAAGCCCTTTGACCTTTTAAAATGTGTGGATGCACCCTGATGTGCTACGCATTCTCCAACGCGCCTAGGCATGCTTCTGATCAGGTGGTCAATGTCCTCCTGTGGTTTCTCATTCCAGGCAACCACCAACTCCTCTTGAAGTGCTTCTAGAGTCTGAGGAGGACGTTGCAAATTGAGCAATCTCCTACCCATCATATCCCACACGTGCTCAATTGGGGATAAGTCGGGAGATCTTGGTGGCCATGGTAACAATGTGACATCATTATGTTGAAAGAAGTCTATTGTGACTCTTGCAACATGTGGTCGGGCATTATCTTGTTGGAAAGTTGGATCTGCCAGGGTGTCAAGATAGGGTAAAAAATGGGGTTCTAGAACTTCGTGGATATAACGCTGCGCGTTCATGTTACCTCTTATGGAGATTAAAGGTGACCTGGAACCATAAGCTATAGCACCCCAAACCATAACTCCAACAGTGTGATGAACATGAACAAAAAACTGTGGATTCCTCCTTTCACCACGTCGCCTTCTAACCCTGGCACGACCATCGTGCATGTCTAAACAAAATCGAGACTCGTCATTAAAGACAATACTGTTCCATTCCTGATCCCAGAGTGACCGTTGTCTGCACCACTCAAGGCGATTACGTCGGTGTTCTCGAGTTAAAGGGAGGACCCAGTGTGGCCGGTATGAAAACAAGCCAAAACTTCTCATTCGTCGGTAAACACTTCGCATGCCAATAGGTCTTCCGTGTTCTGCAAACCATTCATTTGCAATGGACCTGGTAGTGGAGAAACGGTCCCTTAAGGCCAATAATCTTAGGCGGCGATCTTCACGGTCTGTTGTTCTACGGCGGCGTCCAGTGCCCCTTGCTCTTTGCGTACGGCCTTCTCGAAGCCATGCCTGACAACACCTAACCACAGTGTCTACACTTCTTTGCACTCTAACTGCAATTGCCCGAAAAGAAAGTCCAGCTTCCCGAAGTCCCACTATACGGCCCCTATCAAACTAACTAAGTTGACGAAATCGTACAGGTCTCCGTACTCTAGGCATCGTAACCGATCGTAAAGGATGTCAAGAATCAAAATCCGCCAACGTTGATTCTTTACTGCGGCTGAAATATTCACTTTTAGAGCGTTAGTGAATTAAAAAAAAAGCAGTATAAAAACCGGAATGTCCAACTGATAAGGCTGAAAATTGTTGTTGTTATTTACAGTAAGATAAATACATTCATCACCAACTTTTATTAAAATAAAGCCATTTAAACTGGGTGTTCGGATTTATATGTCACTTAGTATAATAATAGAAATAATAAGAAAATATAACAATATTTGGAGATATATTTTCATAAATAGTTATTTTTGATTCTGACAATATCTAGACGATGAATAATAGGTGGATGCGGATACTTTTACAAATATCGATGTTTTAGGACACAGAAATGCAGAATGTGCTGTTTGTTTACATTTAGTGTTGATTTCTAGATCATAAATTGGCAAAAATTGTTTTTGATGTAACAAAAGATGATGAACCATTGGGATACGTGTTCTATCCTTTTTTTTTGCAAAACAACAAAAATCGGTACATTTCTACAGGTACGTATTATGTACAACCACTCTGTACTTGATATACAGACAAAACTAGATTGCCATGCATAAACAATCGTCAAAAACAGTGAAAACATCCTACTAAATATAATAGCTAGAAAATCGACCTATTATTTCTCTCATTTTCATTGGTCCATTTAAATAACTGACCGTCTTTTGTGAAATGATAAAATTTTGAAATTCTATGAAAGTTATCCTAATTCTAAAACACAAAGACATAAATAATATTACATCTATAATGTACCCTTATTTATAAGGCAACCGTGTTTCTACGACTGTATTCAACATTTTAATAGAAATCACTGATATTCAGATAGCTTTGACAGCTTCCGTCAAATTGCATTTCGATATCCTTGGTCGAACAGACCGTCAAATATCAATGTTGGTGAAATTGGCCCTTAAAATCATATATTTTGATGATTAGATTCATAAATGAGCTACTACAAAATGCCATGTAATAAGAAATCGGATACATTTTTTTATCAAAGTATTTTTCTAATTGGAATGCATGCCATACTGCGAAGATTCAAAAAAGCTTTTCATAAACAGTTACAGAGTTAGTAGTTTATTACTGTCAATTTCCGGGAAGCGAGTTTATTTTGTTGCCTGCTGTTCCAAATGAGTTTTTTAGCCGGGTTTATAGACTTTTTTTAATGGCAGCTTGACGGTAGGGGTTTACGACTGAAACTCTCTTATTACCTTCTCTGATTTGAACTCTGATATTATGCAGTCACGAGGGAAACTTTCAAACTCCAGGGATTGTGTATATTTACAGTATCTGCAGTGTATACTCAACGGCTGCGCTCATTCTATTTACCTCGTTTAATTCTGTAATAATGGAGTATTTTCCATTCATTTTATTTTGACGAAACATCAATATCTTAAAAAACTGCTAATATAGGTTTCGTTCGCCCGCGTACAGACGACTAACAATGTTTCGAGCTATTCGGCAACTACTCACTATGGTCTATCTACGACAGCACCAGAATCTGTCGCATCTAGCGGCTAAAAATGACATTACGTCGTTTTTTTTTTGACATTATGCAGGTTTTTTATGACATTATATGTCAACTTGGAACTAACTGTTGTTCACTTGATGTACCCTCGTTGCGTAGCTGAACGTATTGCCTAAGCGTCATTACGCTTGAGCTACCATTGGCTTTGATGTGATTTGATTATTACATATACTCGTACAAATTCGCTGCATTTATTACGACTAACCGCACAACCACCACATAATCATCTAGATACGATCTTGCTACTCTGCTACTCAACCAATCTTCTTTCTGTCACATCTTCCCACCAGAGATATACAGGATGTCCAAGTGGGGAGAGGTCTTGATCGACGCGATCGGCGTGCGGGTTAAATAGTCACATTGGAACGTTGGACCGGAGCGCGACGTGCTTTTGCTATCGAGGCTTACTTTAAGAGTAGTGATTCATACGCAGCTGCCATTCGGAAATTTTGTGCAGGATCAAGTAAAAACCTATTGAAAAAGAGGATTAACAGATTCCGTGGACACGGTGAAAGCATTTTTTCCTCAAAAAGTTTGGAGACATTCACTGGCCTCCTAGGTCACCCGTCCTCACGCCATGCGATTATTTTTGTGGGGTTATCTGAAGTCAAAAGTGTATTCCACGAACACTGGAGGAGTTAAAGACAACATTTGACGAGAAATAAACAACATCACTTGATAGTAATAAATATCGTATTTTCATTCAGTGTGCGTTTTTCCATAGATCAAAAAGTGAGCTTTCTCACTGGACACTCTGTACTTTACAAACTAATAATAATAATAATATTTATTACCCATTAGACATGTATACAACATGTATAGGGTTCGTCAACAAACAATTTACAATATCTATATACATAAAAAACAAACAGTAAAATGACAAGCAACAACAAATAATAGCTTAATTAGATATTTTAAAATGGACACCATAGGCTAACAACAGCAGATAAAAGAGATTAGCTTTCCAGCAGTTAAAATTAATAACTTAACAGAAATACAATATAAAAATATATAAAAGGACAAACAGTAAGTGGATAACAAACAATACAAAAAAAAGAACATCTAAATATCCACAAAGTCACTGATGGCGTACCAAGTCTTATTAATAAAGTAGGTTCTTAACTCAGCTTTAAAATTATTTAAGGATCTAATTGTCTTAATATACTCGGGAAGCTTATTGAATATATTTGGTTTTAAAATAGAGGGAGATCTACTACCCAGCTTACATCGAGCAAAGGGTAGATGAATGTCGTGCTGCCTACAAGTATTGAATGTATGTATATTACTATTCAAGGTGAAATTATCTCTGTTAATATATACTTTATCTGAAGTCACTTGAAATAGCATAAAAACCTTTGGTCGGCGCGTCCTTTGTAATTTCATGACGTATCATAGGCGTGCGGTCATTTATTTTGAACGATAATAATAATGTTTTTATATCACAATAAATGGATTTTACTATCTTCTTATTTTTTTGATTTGGGATAAAAAATGCTTATATTGGGAGTTTAATTTATGTTGACTGAAAGTTAAGAAATGGAAAAATTACAGAATTCAAACGTTTGACATAGGCAAATATTTACATAGCAGGTAGGTATATAAAAAGGTATATAAAGACTTACATTATATGTATTTATATATCATCCTCGCCTTCGGAGCTGTCGCTAGAGTCATCTTGTAGAGGAATTGCAACGGGATTTACAGGAGGCAAAACACAATATTCATTTTCTTTTTCAATAATATGCCTAGAACACTGCTTCCATAGGTCTGTGGCAGCAATATGAGATACTGCATCTCTTATTGTGGCCAATAGCGATTCACTTAATTGAGGGGTCTGATTATGTTTTCTTACTTTTTTTTTAAAGCAGCCCAGACCAACTCAATCGGGTTAAAAATGCAGTAATAGGGAGGTAGACGTAATACGTCATGGCCATTTTGCTGAAGCAGATTGTCAACAACATACTCTTTTTCAAATTTTTGTCTTTTAATAAGATCCAATAATATGGCTTTGGTTGATTTTTGTGGTATTTCCATTCCCTTATCCTTCATAAAATCAATAATCTCTTGTTTTTTTGTGCCTATATTCGGAATTTTGTTTTTTTTTGTCGGGAATGGAATGGCGCATTGTCCATAATAATCACTGAATTTGGGGAAATGTTTGGTATTAACTGCTGCTCTATCCACTTTTCAAATAAGTCGGAGGTCATGTCCTCATGATAGTCGGCACATGATTCTTTGATATTTTTGCAGATAACAGCAAGGCATTAGGTATAAATCCATTTTCACTGCCAGCATGGAGAATAATGATTCGTTTTCCACGGTTGCATGGTGCATTTAAAATGCACTTGTTGCTGTCGTCAACCCATCCGTACTACACAACATCATGGGTATCATACCACGTTTCATCCAGGTAAATCAGATTTCTTTTCTGCTTTCTATAGATTTTAACTTTGTGCAAAAATTCTTGACGCAATTCCACGATTCGAGACGACTCCATAATCACCATTCTTTTATCTAATTTTTTGTATTGAAAACCACACAGTTTTACAATACAGTGCAGTGAGTCTAAGCATTTGTAATTATATAAATCTTCAGGATAATCTTTTAATTTATCCCGTATCATTTCCAACGTGGGCACCAAATTTTCTTTATAAAATCCGTATATTATACGACGAATATCTTCCTGAAAACCCACGTCTATTCTTTTTAATTTTTGCCCTATGCGCTTTCTGTGGAAGGAATGGTTGACTACATCTCCCCTTTTTATAACCCGATAAATGGTAGACCGACTGATTTTGGTCAGGATACAAATTCTGTTTAAAATTTGATTTTGCGAGGAATCTGGATTTTCGTTTTTCAGACAATCATACATATTTAGGATTACTCTTTCGGTCTGTTCCTCTAAATCTTTATGAAAGAATTCTGCCTGCACAGGTTCATCAACCATCTCCTCGTGGCTTGGAGCATTTTCCCAAGGTCTCCAAAGAGCCATATTTAGGACACACAAGAACAATCAACACAACAATTAAATCAAAAAGTAAACCGAGTATTCAAAAGTCAAAAACACACAAACTAATAATAAAATCTTTGAAAAAACACGGACAGACTGAAGAAAACACGTTTATTCACCGCTACACGGCACTGGCTAAACTGTTTCAATTTTCAGTAGCCACCTGCAATTGTTCGGAGCTCTGAAATACACGCTTTCTCATTGGCTATGTCCACGCATAGGCGTGCTTTACTCCACGTGGACCGGTGAAACTGCCTTTGATCTTATACGGGGGATATTTGCTGCGAAATTTGGCGATTTTTGCAGCAACAGAGCGTGTTGAATATAGATATATAAAACGCACCCGGTATTTCACAGTGTTTCAAGTGACTTCAGATAAAGTATACGTATATATTGCCATTTCATAAAGAAACAACGAGAGCAATATTAGAACTTTTAATTTCGGGAACAAGTCCCTGCAACTGTAAATACTGTCAACACCTGCTATGCACCTTATTATTCTCTTTTGAATTCGAAATACCTTTGAAGCATTTACCGAGGAACCCCAGAAACACTACGACTATCTCGGCATTCTGCAACCAACAAAGCAGGCTGGCGAACTGACTTGCAGCATGGTCGTTGGTCATGTCGTTAAGTCATTCCTCCATGGGTGACGCTCACAGCACTCACAGCTAACAAGAGTGGAACGAACTATTTACTCACTAAGCGCTATCTAGTCAGCAAGTTGACATTTTGCCAGTTTCTTACATTATATAGATTTCCCAGTGCACACAATTTAATGGGCACATATCTCAGTTTCGTAGTATTACCAGAGGTGTGCTACAGGGTAGTATTTAAGGACCTTTGTTGTTTCCACTGTATACGTCAGATTTAAAAAGTCAATATGCAGATGATACATAATTGTATTACTCTTTTAAACTTGATGATGTGCCTGCATGCGTATCAATTCTGATCTTGAGTATTTATCTAGATATGTAAGAGCCCACAGCCTTGTATTAAATGGAAATAAAACTGAACTGCTTATTTTTGGATCAAGACCGTGTTAGGTTACTGACAGCCAGAATTTTAGAATCTGCATAAATAACACTGCATAACAAGCAAACAACCAATGTAAAAATCTGGGACTATATATGGATAATACTCTTAAATTTGTTCCCCGCGTTAAGCATCTGTTACAAAAATCTTATGCTAAATTAAGGACTTTTAATCTTCACAAGAATGCTTTCTCAGGCTGAATCTATGCGATTCGTTGATACTGTCTTCCTTGTCGTATGCTGATATTGTATCCTGGCCTGCTCTCACTATAAGAGGCAAACGTTCTATTCAAAAAATTCAAACATTAAATTTTCGTACGGTTTGAAAAAATATGACCACTTCACTGACGAATTTCGAGCCTCTGGCTTCTTGCTTGCTTAACAATATTAACAAAACCCAGTATCACTTTACCTCTATAACCAAACTTGTTAAGAGATCGAATCTTCATGATAGGGAAACTCGTTCTTGTAATCTCTATGATGATAGTACTGAACAGTTTAAAAATCATTTACTTATGTTGCATCTACAATATACAACTCATTGCCAGATACAGTAAAAGATTCGATCTCACTTAGCAGCTTCCGAAATAGAGTCAAATCCCATGTGAAAAGAGCACAATAGTTTTATTTTTGTTGTATTAATTATACTAAGTGACATATAAATCCGAACACCCAGTTTAAATGGTTTTATTTTAATAAAAGTTGTTGAATGTATTTATCTTACTGTAAATAACAAGTGAAAAAATTTTCAGCCTTATCAGTTGGACATTCCGGTTTTTATACTGCTTTTTTCAATTCACTAACGCTCTAAAAATGAATATTTCTGCCGCAGTTAAGAATCAACGTTGGCGGATTTTGGTTCTTGACATACTTTACGATCGGTTACGATGCCTAGAGTACGGAGACCGGTACGATTTCGTCAACTTAGTGAGTTTGATAGGGGCCGTATAGTGGGACTTCGGGAAGCTGGACTTTCTTTTTGGGCAATTGCAGTTAGAGTGCAAAGAAGTGTAGACACTGTGGTTAGGTGTTGTCAGGAATGGCTTCGAGAAGGCCGTACGCAAAGAGCAAGGGGCACTGGACGCCGCCGTAGAACAACAGACCGTGAAGATCGCCGCCTAAGATTATTGGCCTTAAGGGACCGTTTCTCCACTACCAGGTCCATTGCAAATGAATGGTTTGCAGAACACGGAAGACCTATTGGCATGCGAAGTGTTTACCGAAGAATGAAAAGTTTTGGCTTGTTTTCATACCGGCCACACTGGGTCCTCCCTTTAACTCGAGAACACCGCCGTAATCGCCTTGAGTGGTGCAGACAACGGTCACTCTGGGATCAGGAATGGAACGTCTTTAGTGACGAGTCTCGATTTTGTTTAGGCATGCACGATGGTCGTGCCAGGGTTAGAAGGCGACGTGGTGAAAGGAGGAATCCACAGTTTTTTGTTGAAAGACATGTTCATCACACTGTTAGAGTTATGGTTTGGGGTGCTATAGCTTATGGTTCCAGGTCACCTTTAATCTTCATCAGAGGTAACATGAACGCGCAGCGTTATATCCACGAAGTTCTAGAACCCCATCTTTTACCTTATCTTGACACCCTGGCAGATCTAGCTTTCCAACAAGATAATGCCCGACCACATGTTGCAAGAGACACAATAGACTTCTTTCAACATAATGATGTCACACTGTTACCATGGCCACCAAGATCTCCCGACTTATCCCCAATTGAGCACGTGTGGGATATGATGGTAGGAGATTGCTCAATTTGCAACGTCCTCCTCAGACTCTAGAAGCACTTCGAGAGGAGTTGGTGGTTGCCTGGAATGAGATACCACAGGAGGACATTGACCACCTGATCAGAATCATGCCTAGGCGCGTTGGAGAATGCGTAGCACATCAGGGTGCATCCACACATTATTAAAGGTCAAAGGGCTTCAAAGCAGTGCAATCATTTTGAAATTTTTATCATTTACTTATTATGCTTCATTAAGTACTTATACAAAATTTTATCAAAATAAAACCATTTAAACTGGGTGTTCGGATTTATATGTCACTTAGTATACATACATTATTATTCTCTAATTGTTAGTATAGTATTATTTACTGGGGTTGCATGGAAGAGAAACTATGTTGAATGCCGCCTCCCTCGTCAAATGAGTTTTTTTTCTTTGTTGTTCTTTTAACTAAAAATAAAGACATATAGTTATATAGCGAGAGCCCCTCGTATATCTCCCTAATTGGTGTACTTATATCTTATCTTTATAAACAACCCCATATTATAAATTCTTGTTTGTGCCCTTTAGGCATCAGTTTACATCAGCTATTACTTTAGGTTACATCTATTAGTCAATCAAGCTCACGTAGTCTTAGGTTTGGTAACAAAACCATTGTTGCCTGAAACGATACTTGTACTTTAACTAAATAAAGTGTATCAAATCACCTGAAAACGTTTTTTAAAAACGCGAACTCGCGACGCGATACCTAAATTATATTATTATTATTTATTTACGTAATAATCTTGCCGGTTGGCAATGCGGACTGTGGCATACAGTTCCAACACACAGCTAGCTGTTTTCGAAGTTTTTCGCGTTTACAATACTACCTCCACTGGTAGGCGTCGGAAATAAAAACAAGCAAATCGAACCATGGTTTTTATTCATGATGTACACGCATCGCTTCCATCAAAACGTGCGATCAGCGAAAATTTGTTCAAACGAGGCGCGTATAGCGCATAGGGAGGATTGTCGCGTGCGTACGCGTGTTTCCACTCATCGCGATCCGGATTAATTGGCTTAATCCGGGCCCTTAATACCCTTTCGCTGCCGCCGGAATCGAGTTTGTTCAGGTGACGCTGACGCGGCGGCAAGGGTGGCGTCCCGCGGAGTTAGGGCGCCGCCGGATTTGCACTTGCTAGTTGTTCTGTTTGCTGTTATTGTTTGATACCTGATAAAGATAGAGTATAGGTAACAGGTCTTTGTTGTAGAGAATATTGAGATTATACCACAGTACAGGGCCAGTGGAATTACTCTAGCTAATACTGTCCAAACATGGATGGGCCAACTGTATATACCTCCCTAACTAGCTGCAAATAACTCAGACCTGCGATGACTCTGATGCAGCGTCTTTGTAGTACAAATGCTTAAGACATATGCGCAGAGTGACCCCAGTTCAAGAGTGCATACACTCTTGAGTGGAAGTATCCATAATGTGTGGTTAGCAACGTATCACCACAAACAAAGTTTTTCAGATTTCTAATTAAAAAAATGGTCTTGCATAGTTCACTGAGAATATTGTTTCCCATGTCATGTGTGTATCAATACTGAAACCAAAAATGTTTTCTGTGTTCATGGTATTGACGTTGTCGTCGCACAAACTCATTACCATGGACTGTGTTTTTGAAGTATTGTTTCAGTTTATTTGCTGAAAACCAATTCAAAGAATCGATATGCTACTACAGAGCATTGTTGAGTCAACGGCAAACAGTATAAATTTTGCACTGCAATTATGAAGGTCATTTACGTATATTAAAAATAAAAGTGGCCCAAGCACAGAACCCTGGGGGACGCCACACATAAAACTGTCGTTATACTGGAGTTAGTGTTGTTGAAGGTTACAAGCTGATGTCTGTTGCTCAAATAAGATGACAAGAGCTTAATGCTACTACTATGAAAATTGTAATGCGAAAATTTTTGTAGAAGAATGTCATGTTGGACACAATCAAAGGCCTTAGTAAAACCAAAAAAATTAGCTAAGCAAAGAGTTACACTTTCAAAGGCTGCATTTATTTTCAGTAAATGTTGCTTTCAAAATAGTCAATCAGCTGATCTTTCAAAAGAATCTCAAGTAATTTAACAAGTAGGGGTATAAGTGAAATTGCTCTATAATTTGTAAGATGTTAGAATCGCGTTTTTTAAAGAGAGAGATAACTTTCGACAGTTTAAAAATATCAGAAAATATATCATTTTAAATACACCCATCGAATAATTTTGTCAATGGCATAATAATAAGGTTTTGCACTTTTTTGCATTATGCATCGTTCAAGTGTTTGACTAGACGTTTTGTATGCGGATGATTTTGTATGTGAAGCTACGAGGTCTACTCTTCCTATAGTTACTGCACGGTTTCTAATACAACTTCGAAACACTGATACTGCTGTATCAATGATAAAATACCTTAAATGCTTTCACCACTGTTTTCGAAGTTGCTGATTACACTGGTCAACACTGGTTTTGCCACACGAACTTTGACAGCTAATTTTGTTTTATCAGTCTACGCTCATTATTACATGACAGCTGTCATATGTCTATTAGCCTCATATTTGTTGTGATACGGTAATACTCATAACTAGTACTACCGCAGTAAATTAACAGAAACGCTTACAAGTAAATCCTTATAAAAATATTTGTTGTTGAATTTGAACACTTTTTTGTGATTTATTAACCCTGTGAATATGTCGAGGAAGTATAATAATGATCCTAACTCTTTTTGTTATGTCTGTGGAGAACTAGCATTCAAAAAACAACGACGAAATTTTACGAATCTTGTGTTGGAGTGTTATCACCAATGTTTTGGTTTTTTCTGTCGCCCATCAAGACAAATCCTGGGCCCCTCATGTCTGTTGCATAACGTGTGTGAAAAATTTAACTGACTGGAAGAAAGGTGCACGACCTATGCCGTTTGCTGTACCCATGATATGGACTGAACAGCGAGATCACGTTTCAGATTGCTATTTTTGTCTCACAGACATAAAAGGTATAAATTACAAGAAAAAAACCACAGTTATTTACCCTAACTTATCTTCGGCTATAAGACCAGTCTCTCATTGTAAAAAATTGCCAGAACTAATATCAGTTGCAACTACGTCTGTTGAGAACAATTCACAACCGTCCACTTCAGGTGAATGTGTTGACGAGGACGATGACTTTGAGTTAAAAGGAATTGTAAACGAGCCACATTTGATAACTCAAGGAGACCTAAATGATTTGGTTCGGGATTTAAATTTGTCAAAAAAGCAGTCAGAACTATTAGGATCACGTCTAAAAGAATGGAATTTGCTACATCACAATACAAAAGTTAGCTATTTTCGAAACCGTGATCAACACTTCAGAACGTATTTTTCTCAGGATGGAGATTTGGTGTTTTGCAATAACATACATGAGATTATGAAAATGTTGGACATAGATTTTGATCTCTCTCAGTCGCGTTTATTCATTGATTCTTCGAAAGCAAGTCTAAAAGCAGTGTTATTGCATAATGGAAATAAGCTTCCGTCTGTACCTCTGGCCCATGCTGCAAATATGAAAGAAACCTATGAAAATATGAAACTTTTACTTGAAAAAATAAATTACAGTACATATTCCTTCAAAATCTGCGATGATCTTAAAGTTGTTGCACTATTACTTGGACTTCAGCTGGGTTATACAAAGTTTTGCTGCTTTTTATGTGAATGGGATAGCCGAGACAGAACTAGTCACTATATAAAAAAAACATGGCCTACGCGTGCATCGTTAGTTCCTGGGCAAAAAAACGTAAAGTATTTACCCCTTGTACAGCCAAATAATGTGCTTCTACCACCATTGCATATCAAATTAGGATTAATAAAAAATTTTGTGAAGGCAATGGATCGCAATGGGAGTGGATTTTTGTATCTAAAAGAAAAATTCCCTAAAATAAGTGATGCAAAGATAAAAGAGGGTATTTTTTTGGCCCTCAAATTAGGGAGTTAATAAAAGATTCAAGATTTGAAGAAAAATTAAGCGATTTAGAAACATCTGCATGGAAGGCTTTTAAAAATGTTGTTTCAAATTTTTTGGGTAACCACAAGAGTGACAGCGACAGAGAGTTGGTTAGCGAGCTATTATTGTCATATCAAGCATTGGGTTGCAACATGTCACTTAAGATCCATTTTTTAGACTCGCACCTGGATCTTTTCCTGACAATTTAGGGGCTGTCAGCGACGAGCACGGTGAGAGGTTCCATCAGGACATTTCTAATATGGAAAAGCGGTACCAAGGCAAATGGAGCCCAAATATGTTAGCAGATTACTGCTGGACAATTAAAAGGGACCAACCAGAAGCTAAATATTCAAGAAAATCTTAGATTATTAAGTCATTTATAAAAAAAATAACTTTTGATTTACGAGATCTGTTTTTTCTTAATATTTTAAATTACTCAATAGAATAAAATCCTTGTCTAGCAAATTTTTTTTAACTGTTTATTTTTTCTTACAATCACCAATTAAAGTAAAAAATATCAATAAAGTCCGTGTGGCACGACAAAGTTAAAATTTTGTTGACCAGTGTTACTTTTAACGTAGTATGAAAATCCATGGGGATCGACACCGAAAAAATGCGAACTTTTATTTGACGTTTTTCTACTTTCTGGTTATTTAGGGCCATAGTAGAAACTGTTAGTAAATTCTGAAACCAGACGTGCCTCCTATGGTAGCGTATATCTCTAACAACGCTTAGAATTTCTGTGTTGCTAAAGTGTCTCCTAACTACATTTGATCATATTTGAGTGCTAGCAAAATTCGATTGTCTTAATACTAATTTATGGAAAGAGTGTACGTACAAGTATAGATGTGTGGAGAGTACTGAGGCAACCTACCTGGTTTAGACTTTTGTCTATTTTCACAGATGCTTCTCGGAAAAAAGTTGAATTTCGCAAAATTATCTGGCTATGAACAGATAAAATGATGGCGCCATCAAAAAACACAGTGATTTTACGTGAAAGAACACTTGTCATGCATATAATATCTAGAAGTTATGCTCAAATATATGAATAAAGACTCTATAGATAGTGCCTATTTATAATAACGCAGTACCTCTCGGAAGCAATCGATAGTAATGAGCAAGTTGACGTTATTTACACCGACATTCCGAAGGCTTTCGATAAAATTAACCACAAAACTTTATTAAATAAGTTAGGTGCACGTGGTTTCACAGATGATGCTGGGGAGTTGATGAAATCTTACTTATCCGACCGTAGACAATTTGTTAGCTATAATGGCTTCCAATCTGAGACCTACTTGGCACCTTCTGGAGTTCCTCAGGGGTCCAACCTGGGACCATTACTGTTTTTGATATTTATTAATGACCTGTGTGACTCATTTGAATGTGAACGCCTATGCTTTGCTGACGACCTAAAAATTTATTTGCAGATAAATACTCCTGATGATTGTATCAAGCTACAACACCAATTAAATTTTGTGCTGTCTTGGTGTGTAGAAAACAAGTTGGAGATTAATGTGAGGAAGTGTAAGTCAGCTATACCAGGAAAATTAATGTTTGACAATATCCGTACTCTATTGATGGGTCTGTGCTAGAAAGATGCTCTGATGTACGTGATTTAGGTATAATCTATGATCAAAAGTTAACTTTTAGTCAGCATATAAATAAAAAAGCATCAGAAGCATTGGCGGCTTATGGTTTCATAGTAAGGAATTGCAGGAATTTTCATAACATAAAGTCTATTAAACTATTATATTATGCTTATGTTAGATCCAAAGTCGAATATTGTAGTATTATTTGGAGCCCTTACTATGAATGCTATAACACAGCTACTGAAAAAGTACAACGGAAGTTTATGAAGTTTGTTCTGTTTAGGATTGATGGGACATATCCAGAGAGACGTACAAGTAATGAGGAACTATGTAGTCGCTTAGACATGTTGACCTTGAAAAAACGTAGGTACTGTGCCTCAATAATATTTGGATACAAAATGATCAACAATTTAATTGATTGCCCCATGATCCTGGAACAGATCAAGTTTCGTACTCCAACGTTTGCATCTCGCAATCATAAAATATTCGAGCTTCCTAGAGCTAGGATAAACATTCTTCTCAAGTCACCGTTATATGTAATGTGCTCTAACTTAAACAGAATTGGATGTTATTGTTATATATTTACGACAAATGTTAATTACCTGCTAAAGGCAGCTAAAGCTTATTCGGACCAATAGCTCATGTTACAAATTTATACCTGTGTTGCATTTGTTGTTTTCTGTTCGCTTTTTTTCGCTTTTTTTTGCTTTTGTATTATGTTTATAAATTGTCCTACAAATGAGAAACTGTTGGACAATAAAGCTGCTATTATTATTATTATTAAATGTCGAAAGAGTTTTCTATTTGAGACAGAAAAATCCAACAATTTCAACGGCCCCGGTCTTTCCTTCATGGTTCTCTAACAACTCCCCGCGTGCTTTTTATACGACGGGATTCCGCAGCTACAGGTATTTGCTTTGCGGCCGACAGCCTAGCCAGCAAGAAAGCCCGGATCGATGTCAGGCAACAAGTTTGTCTTTCTTCTACAGTGCCTTTATGAGCTTGGGAATCTTTGTTGTATCAAAGAGAGGGGGTTCGCCGTTGTACGGAAGCTGTCTTTAATGTTTATACAAAGTAGGTCAAATGATAAGATATGGCTAATGTTATATTTCTGAAAACCACCTCGAAAATACTTTTGGAATTGTTTTGGATAATATATGAATGTGGCAAACATCAGAAATAGAGCCATTTTAACCCATTTGGCAGATAGACCCGAATTCTTGGAATCTCAACTATTTAGATCGGGCATTTAATAAATTGTAAGACCCACAGTGCATGAAGGTTGTGGTAATCTCATCACCATTAATGAGACGATGGGATGACGATTATTATGCACAAAAATTAAATGTACTTGTGAGCCTAGAATGAAGTCGACGCTTCATCCACCATGAACAGCACACTTAACTTTAATGAGAATAGTATTATTTCTAATCGTGATTGAAATGGCAAAAAACATGGAACTTATTCAAGAAGACTCTATATTTACCACGGCTCCGCAACGGCTTCTAGTGAAACTTGACAGTGGCGTCAAAAAGACGTAAGTTTCGTAAAATCTATAATGCACAAATTCCAAGAATAAAACAAATTCCACAGATTGCAGCAAAGGGCGTACCCGTACGTGGTAGAATTATTTTTTGTTCTCTTGATGCGTACTTGTATACTATATTTACTACACTACATGAAATTGCACTCGAAGCCATAAAACTTAGATACTAGGAGAAGCGACGGCAAAGCCGTTTGTGCTGTAAAAACGATCCCGAAACTTGACGTCTGTAGAACTAGTGGTGCTTTGACAGGGTTGCCATGTTGGGGGATTTTCTCCGAAATTTGGCGGATTTTAGTTTGGGGAGTTTGTTGGGAATGTAATGTTCTACGAGAATCACTTGTTTCGCGGATAGAAAGCATCTCCCCACTCTTTGAACGAATCCTACCCGTTTCCATTAATTAACTGTGATTTTGGCGATTCTGAGAGATTGTTATGCTTGTTCCGGGGAAGGTCTGTCCGACCCATCTGGCAACGCTGCGCTTTTTTATCAGAAGTACAGAAAATTTACGATACAAGACGCTCTGCTTGATATCCCAATGTAATACTTTTAAATTAGAAAAAATCTATGCAGAACTTCCAATTTCGAGCCCGCAACTTAGCAAATAAACGTGCACCGAAAAAAATCGCGTTTTCTCTTTAATACATGTATAAGGAGGCCCAATATGAACAAATTTTGAAACCTCACATCATGACGGCTTCACGTGAAATGTATAATGATAAAGGTACCTAAATCTGATAGACTCACTTTGTACGACAGAAGCAGCATGTAGGACGGTAAGCCATTGTACATACCTGTAACAAAAAAAATATATAAAAATTTCAGTCAAAATCGTGCTCACATTTTTTTTCTATAACCGCTTAATTATGATGATACAAACCGAACTACTGACTGATTTAAAGATGTGTTTTAAATATATCCAGCTATAGCTTATGGTTCCAGGTCACCTTTAATCTTCATCAGAGATAACATGAACGCGCAGCGTTATATCCACGAAGTTCTAGAACCCCATCTTTTACCCTATCTTGACACCCTGGCAGATCCAACTTTCCAACAAGATAATGCCCGACCACATGTTGCAAGAGTCACAATAGACTTCTTTCAACATAATGATGTCACATTGTTACCGTGGCCACCAAGATCTCCCGACTTATCCCCAATTGAGCACATGTGGGATATGATGGATAGGAGACTGCTCAATTTGCAACGTCCTCCTCAGATTCTAGAAGCACTTCGAGAGGAGTTGGTGGTTGCCTGGAATGAGATACCACAGGAGGACATTGACCACCTGATCAGAAGGATGCCTAGGCGCGTTGGAGAATGCGTAGCACATCAGGATACATGACGTCCAAAAAGTATGGATACAGCATCACAGAAAATACGATTCCTGGTGCGAAATGTTGCAACACAAAATTGTAAGGTTTAAAAAGAGCCGTCAAATAGTGACTTTGAACGTGACCTTGATTATGACGCTCGAGGTCATCCGAAGGTCAAGGCAGTTTTTTAAATGGAAACCCCTGCTTTTAACCCCGGAAATCTAGAGAGTGGGGAATTTTACGTTCAAGTATATTTTTGCCCATGACCTTCATGCGTATTTGAAGGTGTCCAAAAAGTATGGAAAGGAAAAATATCGCAAAAGATACGTTTCATAAAGAAAAGTAAGCAGAACAAAGTTGTAGGGTTTGAAAACGGTCAACGAATTGTCATCTTAAACGTGAACTCGACTATGACATTTAAAGTCAAAAGAATTTTTAACGGAAAATATCTATTGTAATTCCTGAAATGCAAGTTGCGAGAAATTTTTGTTCGAGTATATTCTTGTCAATAAACCTAACCACCACCTTCAAGGTTCTTTAAAGCTTAGACGCATTTTTAAGGAAACTCCTTAATTTCTCTCGAGAATATAAAAAAGCAAAACATTTTACGATCAACGTCACTATCATGTACGTGACAGTCATCTTAACGATGACCTTCAAGGTCAAATAAATTTCAACGGGATATTTAATTTTCGATTATCGTAAAACGTATACGCTCGTGGTCAAGTTCACATTCAAGGTCAACATTAGATAAAGATTTTTAAACCTCACAATTTTGCTCTGGATGATTCTTCTCAAGGCATCACATTTTTTCACATATTTTGTTATCTCCATACTTTTTGGACGTACTAAAATGACCTTGAAGGTCATAGTGAAGTTAAGGACATGGACTTCCTTTAGCGTAAAATTTCATACTCTTTACATTTGCGGTGTTAAAAATTGGTGTTTCCATTTATGAAAACTGCCTTGACCTTCAAATAACATAGTATTCGCGTATCATACTGCAAATTACAACATTTACAAATCTTGTTTCTCATCCACTTCCGAGGATGTCTTGGCGATCCTTATGAACTACAAACTGACCAAACTGTAGTAGCTATTTTTGCCTCAAAGACGCATTGTGCAACAGTCGTAATGACGTCCAATTAGGTTGGACTTCGACGTCGCGGGCCTCCTTTATTGCTTTCCTATTGAATAAATTGGAAAGGTCAAAGGCAATGTCGGGCTGTATAATTTTGTCTCGACATTCGATTTACGTTTTTGTTCTTTTTTTTGCTGGGAGCTCGTCGATAATATCAAGTGCCATTTAGTATGTGAATATGTTTTGAACATGAGATGAGAGTAATTGGTCAATACTCTCTCTGAATAGTTCAGTGACAGTAGATATGAACAAAATAATTTTCGTTATAGTACTGATAATTGTCCAAAGAGGTCCAAATAGAATTTTCACCGAGACCCCATCGCAGTTATAGCATTCTCACATAAAATGTACTGGTAGCTCAACATGTTTTAAGATACTATACAATCTGTCCTCAAAATTGACGAATAGCTTATGTAAATAATGTTTCCAGTAACACACACACAAAAGCCTTAAGATAACTGAAACCCGAAGTTTGGAAAAAATTTGCACTATCAAATGCAGCAAATTATTACGTAAAAAGATACGACGTGCAACTTGCAGGTAAGCAGATCTGTTTGTTTGTAAGTCGAATTTGAAAAAATGAAAACGGCACACTCCTACATAATAACAATGACGTGGATGTAATTTTTGATTACGATGTATTCAAGATGCTGATGAGGCTTCACCGATGAAAACGGATCGTTTTCCTTCTGCGCAGTATATATGAAGCTTCTTGTCACTTGTTTGCTATACTGTACTGACCATTCATGAAAAGCATGCAACAAGCTTGTATGGTCATGATTACAGAGACTGGGATCATATTCAGTTGAGCCGGTGGGTAGTTCCTCCATTTCTTTTCGACTGTTTTACTGTATTCCATAAAAGTGTTTATTCAGACTTCATCGTTCTTAATATTGATGAAATTTAATTTAAGCATATATGCTGGACTCAAAGGTGTTTGTCCATTAGAAGAAAAAAGCCACGATAGCAGTCAAGGGACCATTCACGAGAGCAAAAATATCCCACGCGTTTGAATAATTCAGTACCCCTGTTGAACTCTTTCTCGTATAATATATGTCAGAAAGGGGACCGATTTCGTTTTTTGTTCCTTTTGTTTATCAAGTTTACCATAAATGCTAAATGGGATAAATTGTATGATTTTACTTCCTACGCCACTGACGAGGAAGTATTGAAATCGCATAAAATTTTGAAAATAAAATATGTTATATGACATGTATAAATCATGAAAAACTATGTTACATATTTCCGCCGAACTGTCTGTTTGTCCCCTAATCGAATTATGTAGGCCTGTTTGACTGACTTGATCTTTTATACATGTTCGTAACTAACTTTTTTCACAGAGTCTAACTTGTACTGAACACTTCTCACTTCAGTACACAAGATCGTTACTATACTAAGTGACATATAAATCCGAACACCCAGTTTAAATGGTTTTATTTTAATAAAAGTTGGTGAATGTATTTATCTTACTGTAAATAACAAGTGAAAAAATGTTCAGCCTTATCAGTTGGACATTCAGGTTTTTATACTGCTTTTTTTAATTCACTAACGCTCTAAAAATGAATATTTCAGCCGCAGTAAAGAATCAACGTTGGCGGATTTTGGTTCTTGACATCCTTTACGATCGGTTACGATGCCTAGAGTACGGAGACCTGTACGATTTCGTTAACTTAGTGAGTTTGATAGGGGCCGTATAGTGGGACTTCGGGAAGCTGGACTTTCTTTTCGGGCAATTGCAGTTAAAGTGCAAAGAAGTGTAGACACTGTGGTTAGGTGTTGTCAGGCATGGCTTCGAGAAGGCCGTACGCAAAGAGCAAGGGGCACTGGACGCCGCCGTAGAACAACAGACAGTGAAGATCGCCGCCTAAGATTACTGGCCTTAAGGGACCGTTTCTCCACTACCAGGTCCATTGCAAATGAATGGTTTGCAGAACACGGAAGACCTATTGGCATGCGAAGTGTTTACCGACGAATGAGAAGTTTTGGCTTGTTTTCATCCCGGCCACACTGGGTCCTCCCTTTAACTCGAGAACACCGACGTAATCGCCTTGAGTGGTGCAGACAACGGTCACCCTGGGATCAGGAATGGAACAGTATTGTCTTTAGTGACGAGTCTCGATTTTGTTTAGGCATGCACGATGGTCGTGCCAGGGTTAGAAGGCGACGTGGTGAAAGGAGGAATCCACAGCTTTTTGTTGAAAGACATGTTCATCACACTGTTGGAGTTATGGTTTGGGGTGCTATAGCTTATGGTTCCAGGTCACCTTTAATCTTCATCAGAGATAACATGAACGCGCAGCGTTATATCCACGAAGTTCTAGAACCACATCTTTTACCCTATCTTGACACCCTGGCAGATCCAACTTTCCAACAAGATAATGCCCGGCCACATGTTGCAAGAGTCACAATAGACTTCTTTCAACATAATGATGTCACATTGTTACCATGGCCACCAAGATCTCCCGGCTTATCCCCAATTGAGCACGTGTGGGGTATGATGGGTAGGAGATTGCTCAATTTGCAACGTCCTCCTCTGACTATAGAAGCACTTCGAGAGGAGTTGGTGGTTGCCTGGAATGAGATACCACAGGAGGACATTGGCCACCTGATCAGAAGCATGCCTAGGCGCGTTGAAGAATGCGTAGCACATCAGGGTGCATCCACACATTATTAAAGGTTAAAGGGCAATCATTTTTAAATTTTTATCATTTACTTATTATGCTTCATTAAGTACTTATACAAAATTTTATTAAAATAAAACCATTTAAACTGGGTGTTCGGATTTATATGTCACTTAGTATATTAGAACACCTACTTGTTTATATAGTCATTTCACTGAAACAAAGCAGTTACGTTATATTTCGTAAATTTGGCGCCCACCTTAATGGAAAATAGATCCTAAATTAGTACCTATAGTTTGAATTTGCCGGGTACATTCATGGTGGTAACAGTTTCCCGTATTGTGACATTGTCGCATAGCTTGCCAGATAATTACGTAAAAAACTTTTTTTATTTGTGGTTTATTTTCGTCATTTGCATTGTTATTTTATAAAAACAGCTTTTTTCAAAACTTTGGGGAGTCTTTTCAAGCATTTTGCTAAAATGGCGAAACCTCTGTGTCGACAAGCAACAGAATTCGTCATTTCTTAGAGCTCCATTTTTGTCTTTACAGTCCGTAAGATAAGTATTGGGTAGTAAATAGAATATATACTATCGCTTACAAAACATACGCTCCGTAATGTTGGTTGCGGTAAGGCATCGAAGACATAAAGTAGATTTTGTAAAATGTCCTAGGATCTAGTAGTTTTAATTAATGTGGCAACCATGTGCGTAACTGTCATTATTTGACGTTGTGACGTAAATGCTTTGATTCACTGAATAAACTATAGATACCCCACTTTTGTTTTACGTAGGCTCAATATTCAAATCCGCACTTTTTACCAGTTATTTCGCCATCTTGGGTAGAGTATTAAAACATCGTTGGTATCAAAACATCATCTTTTTGGAAACAAATACATAATTAGTATAAGAATGCAAAACGTATCCAGATTTATTATTTACCACTGCTCGAAAATGTTCAGTGCAAACAAACTCCATCAACGTCACAAACCGTCCTATGAATAATATCTCAGCTAATAACTATTAACGTTACCATTAACCCAAATGAAAGATCGGTATGCTCCGCGACTAAGCATCACAAAATATGGAGGAGAGAGAAAGAATAACGAGGTGAAATATTTTCGAGATTTATCCGCGCCAAATGAACGGGAAATTGCAGATAAAAAAGACCAAGTACGATGACCGATTGCCCCCGTTAAAGAAACAATGGTGCATTTGTGCTAATGCTGAACTATGAACGGTCCTGACTGATTTTAAGGTCGACATAAAAGAAGCTTATTTAATGCAATGTGGATAGGTAGCTTTTCGATGTCGCTGGAAATACACTAGGGTTAATCCAGGGGCAATCTGTATCCTTGACGATTTTGCTAAGCTTTTGGAGGTCATTTTATACAATCGCATCTGTCTACAGACATACGCACATTTATGAAGATCAGCATGAGTTCATGAATAAAAGATTTACAGTAACCAACTTGACAGAATTCACCTAATTAGCTTCTGATAGGCTATTCCAGCCTCAGTCTTGCATCAAGCAGGAAAGTTAGAAAGATAAGATGCTATCTTATTGCATTATATAATTTATTCGCCAAGTACAGATCTAATGTATATAATTGTTAATTTTTATTCATATTGTGATGGAAATTATATTGATTAATAGAATTTGTAAACTTTTAATGTCTTCTATTCTGTTCTCTTGCCTTTGTCGTCTTTTTCACACGCAGTCTACAGGGTTTGTCCGGAAAGTAATAGGACTGAGTCGATTTAAAAAATTTATTGAGCCAATCGTTACAATTCTTTAAAGATTTTCAAAATAGGCTCCTTCTGCGTCGATGTAGCGCTGCCAGCGCGATTTCCAAGCATTGCAGGCGTCACGGAAGGCATTCTCTGGAATAGCCTTGAGAGCCGCGGTGCATGCTGCTTGGATCCCCTCTGTCGTCTCAAAATGCTTGCCTTTCATCTGCCTTTTCAGGCGAGGAAACAAGAAAAAGTCAGGGGGCCACATCTGCGGAAGCGTTGGGATGCTGGCCTTGGTCATGTAGCTGTTCACAAGAAAGGCGGTGTGAGCCGGGGCGTTGTCGTCGTGCAACTTCCAGTCGGCTGCGATGTCTTGTCGGACCCGACTGATCCTTCGTTTGAGTCTCCCGAGCACTTCCACGTGAAACATGGCGTTGACGGTTTGTCCAGGAGGAACAAATTCATGGTGGACGATGCCTTTGATGTCAAAAAGACAATGAGCATCGTTTTCACTTTGGATTTGCTCATTCTTCCCTTTTTTGGGCGAGGAGACGCCGTCGTGTGCCACTCGGAAGATTGCCTCTTTGTCTCGGGATCATACTCAAAGATCCACGACTCGTCACATGTGATTAGGTTATTCAAAAATTGGGGGTCACTTTCACACATGTTCACATTTTCTTGGCACACTTCCACTCGCCGCAATTTCTGGTCGTCAGTGAGCACTTTTGGGACCATCTTCGCGCACACCTTGCGCATGTTCAAATGCTGTGTCACAATGTCATGAACCACAGATTTTGGTAAATTTAACATGTGGGCAGTTAAACGAATACTTAGTCGACGGTCTGAGTTCAAAACTTTGCGCACACGAGTCACATTATCGGTGTTTGTCGAAGTCGAAAGTCTTCCAGCACTTCTTGCTAAAGCAACACCTGGGTAAGCCTGCTTGATCATATGAAACGTCTCTGTCGCAGATTTACCGAGTTTCACACAGAATTTAATCGCGTACCTCTGCTCTAACGAACGCTGCATTTTCGGCTTGCACCACTCATAGAAACACGCCGCGCGAAAATGCCTGTCCTGACTCTTCAAGTGCTCGGAGACAACTGACCAGCCGCTCATTCGTTAGCTAGGAACGCCCTCTACCGAATCCAGTCGCACTCGGAAGTACACTCATGGCGGAAGTAAATGAGTCCTATTACTTTCCGGGCAAACCCTGTATGAGCCGCATATCTCCAGCTAAGCTACTGGAGGCTAACAACAGTCTCCTTTCTGTGTCAGCACAGTAGAATCTCTGGACAAGCATAGAAAGGACGGTTATACGGCTGAGTGAGATAATTGAAATATCTACTAGATCTGAACACATACCATCTACCTATTTATATTATATTTTACGTTAGCGCACATGTACCGAAAATCTCTTTCAATTTGAAATAATAATATATGCATTTTGCCTGCACATTTTACCGTTGCTCGTTGCGAATATCCCAACATATGAGCAATTACCAAAACTGATTCATATTGTCCATGAAAATACCAAATGTATTTTTTTGTGTTTGCTATCTGGATTCCCAATTCCAGATCGGTTTTAATTGGCATGTATGATGTATCCTAATTACAATTTCGCGGCAGCTGTATGCTCAGTTAATCCATTTTTTATCCGAATTTCGCACGCTCCGGCGCGCGTTTTTTTTTTACGTTGTTTTGAATCGATGAGCTTTTTGAGCACCGATCAGCAACTCTCGACTAATCATCTAGGAGAGGGAACCCAAAAAAAAACGGAATTATTTTTTAAAAGCTATTTATTTTCAACTTTTCCACAAAGGAACCTTACAGCCTGGAGATTACGCACAACGAATGAACTTCGCACATGAGATGGAAGCACTTATTGACAACCTCATTTTGTTCATGAGTGATGAAGCTCACTTTCATCATAATGGCAAGGTGAACCAGCAGAATTTACGTTATTCGGCTAATGAAAATCCGCGACAGTTACAGGAAAATTCGTTTCACACCTCAAAACTGACGTCATTAGCCTCATCGGTTCTCAGATTTATCCATCTGCGATTTTTTCCACGGGGACACCTCAAGGTTCGTGTATACAAGCACAAGCCCCGAACTCTTTACGAGTTGAGAGAGAACGATGTAGGAGAGTGTCTACGCGAACTTTCAAGAACGCGAACACGTGCAGCCCCCTGAGCGGGGGTGACACCAACCCTAAAATCTTAAATGGAAAGGGGGGTCGAGTGACACCTTATTTTAAAGGTCTTTCAATTCCCTTTATAATGATGTAAAATACATGAGCTTCAGTTCAGTAGTTTTGAAAATTTATTGATTTAAAGCTTAAAGTAGACTTTAATAGGTACATCAGATTAGTTTGTACTACTTTCAGAAGAAATTTGACTAAAAGAATTTACTTAATAAGTGAATGCTTTTCTTCACTACGCCCATGGTTTGTTTATCATTTTGTTGTTGAAAATAACTATTGGAGCGTTTTTTTGTGGCAAAAAAGTTGTTTCTTGAAGAAAGATAAGGAAATATCTCGTACTTATTTTAAATAGGAATTTAGTACATAGTTTGCGATTGATTTCACCAAACTTTTTTATATATAATAATCAGTGCGTTAATAGAACAGCAGAAATATTTAATGAGCGACATGAGAACAGTAACGTGCATCGAGATATGCTCTAGAACTTGTAGCTAAATTTCGGGAAACTGGGTCAGTCGCCAAAAAAAAAAACGCAACATTGAAAATCCCATAAGGACCGAAGCAATAAATGTGGGGGTTTTAGGGCAAGTTTATGTAGATCCTACGTTAAGTACCCGCAAATTGGAGACTGTGTGTGGTATTAGTTGACGTACTGTTCAACGGATTCTAAAGGCCCATAGTTTTCATCCGTATATAATTCACCTGGTACAAGAACTTAATGAAGACGATTTTGATCGGCGATTACAATTTTGTGAAGATACGAGTGAACGAATTATAAACGATGAACATTTTCTATTCAACTCTTGCTTTTCGACGAATGTTCCTTTTTCTTAAATGGCATAGTAAATCGTCATAGTAGTGTCCTTATGGGGATTGAATCTCAGTAGTTCTAAAATCGGCCACCAGAGGCGCTGGCGTCGCGCGCCATTGATGGGTTGGACGGAATCTGTATGTGAAATTGACGAGTTGGGGATGCCGCCGCTAGATGGCGCTGTACAAACCAAACGGAATCTATGTGTCATTGGACACGGGTTGGGCATCTCGCGCATAGATGGCGCCGATGTCGCACCTGTCTGGTGTTGGTGTGGATTACGGGGGGTATTTAGAACCTGTATACAGGGGTGCATCGAGCGATCAATGGCGCGCGACCCCAGCGCCTCTGGTGGCCGATTTTAGAACTACTGAGATTCAATCCCCATAAGGACACTACTCGTCATAACTACCGATATTGGTCCGATTCTAATCCCAGAATTTATCATGAGGTTCATACACAGCAGCCACAAAAATTAAATTTTTGGGTTGGTATTTTTGGCGATCATTTGGTTGGTCCTTTTTTCTTACCTGGAAATTTGACCGATGAAATGTATTTGGAATTACTGGAAGACGCCATAGATCCTGCATTGACAGCCATAATTGAAAATCAGAATGATCGGCGGTACATTGCGAATAGGTTGATGCTCCAACAGGATGGTGCTCCACCACATTACGCATTACGTGTTCGACAATATTTAGATCAGACGTTTCCAGATCGATGGATTGGTAGAAGAGGTGGCATTAAATGGCCCCCAAGATCGCCAGATTTATCACCTTTGGATTTCTTTATGTGGGGTCATTTAGAAAGTAAAATCTATGCTACTCAGCTAACATCATTAGAAGACCTGCGACATAGAATTGTGAATGAGTGCCTTCAAATTACTCGTCAAATATTGCAAAATGTGCGGCAACGTTTTGAGCAAAATCTTTATTATTGCATGGAGAGTCATGGTGGGAACTTTCAACATTTACTTGCCTAACGGGTCAGTTCATTCTTCATTTTTAAATTACTTTGCTGCCAAATGTATTGATCTCCACTAATGATGATGTATTAGTTTTATTTAAGCTTTAAATCAATAAATCTTCAAAACTAATGAACTGAAGTACATTAATTTTATATCATTATAAATAGAATTGAAAGACCTTTAAAATAGGGTATCACTCGACCCCCCATTCCATTTAAGATTTTGGGGGTGGTGTCACCCCCGCTTGTGTCCCCCTCGAAAACAAAATCGACGGGTCTGAGCGTTTTTAAAAAAAACTGAGCTGCCAGTAAATGCGTTTGTTTCGTTTTCGATGCGCCACCCTGTATTTACCCATATACCTGTCGGTCACCGCCGCTGATACATCTTGAACTGCAATTTATGGGAGTAGGACTAGTTCTACAGGGTCCGGTACAAAGATCGGGAGTTTTTGAAAAAATCGCAAAATCGGTAATTTCTTTCAAATTCAGTATATCACAAGACTATATATGTAATACATATTTGTCAGGCTCAGATAATACTTTGATTTTGCCAGCTTTTATCAGAAGCTACGAGGGGAAAATATGCGGCCAGGGGATGACATTTAAGCTATGAAAAATAAACTATATACGTGATTTAAATACCCTTATCTACATAAATGCATTAGTTGTTCATTAGAAATAACGTCTTGAAACAAGAGATTTGTATAGATTGGGAGCTCAAAGAACCTCACGATAAAGGTTGTGTTTGGAAGCAAAAAAATTTCCTATAAGCAGGTCGCAGCAGTTGCTCTCATTGTTTATAATATTCTTTATAGTAAAGAAATGACAAAAAGTAAAAAGTAGAAAAAAATGTCATCAAAGCTCTGCCAGTGACGCCGGGGTAGTAACAAAACGCACATAACATAACTTAATGTGATTGCTGACTTTTGATTTAAAAAATCGTTATTTTTTTTGGACGCAGCAATTTACCATTAAAAGATATACATACCAGGGTGAATACTGGAACCACTGACGCGTTCCTGGTTTCAGAAGGCCATATCGCGCTAGTTCCGAACTATTCTTGATTTTTTATCAAGGTCAAATCGCAAAATTGTCATATCTACATGAAAACATGCAATTTGATTTCCGTGAGGAGAGGGTAGCACAATTTCCAGAAACCACTAAATTTTCAAAATTATCAGAATTTCCAGTATTTTCAAAATTGGGTAAATATCGTTTTCGCAATTTTCGTGATTTTAAGAAAATTTCAAATTTTTAAAATTGAAAAGTTGAAAATTATGAAAAATTTTTAAAAACCTGATACCCCGTCATGAGAACTGCTACAGCCTACCACGAAAAGCAATTGTTGAATCTCCACTTAAGGATCGCTTAAGGGTCCGCTATTATTCGTTCTATCCAAGGGGTAACAACCAACCCTCAATCGGCACGGGTATTACGTATCTTGAAAAGTGACATAATGTAAATGTTTTTGATATTATATTGGTTTGTTGTGACATAATGTAGGTTTATCTACAAGATTTAACCTTAGCACTAGCTGATGGTCACGTTGTGGTTGTAGTTGTATCTGTTGTGATGCAAAATCTGCTTGAGATTCAAAGCTAGAAATTAGTTGCGCAACCACTTTTTATTATCCATTCTGGAAATTAGATACGCAAATTTGCTGAATTTCAAAAATGAGAGAGATAAGGAATAATTATACTCACTGTACACTGTCGAATTACAAGTCATATACATGCTAACAGTAATTACACACAAAGTTTGTGAAAACATAAAAATATAAAATATCGTAATTTATAACTTTGAACATAACCTGTCTTCAGAAACGACCACACATTAATAACCCGCACAACTAATAGATACACGTCAGTGGCAGCATATTCCGTAATAATTTTCTCACTCAGCAAATATCACTGATTTTATACACATGAGGACCAATACACATAATCATCCAGATGCCATCTTGCTATTCAACCAACTTTCTTCTCAGAGATGAAAACTATAGACTACTCGGCTTCACAACGTATGCAACCAACAATGCGTGTAGTTGAGCTATTCCTCCATAGATGGACGCTCACAACGATCCTAGTGAGCAAACGAGGAATTACTGTTTGCACCCTAAAAACTATCTAGTCTGCAAGATGACATAGGTTTTTATTGACGTTTTACAGATTGGCAATGATTCCTATTTTGCGAGACCCTGTAGTTACGCTGCCCCAGGCATGGCATCCTATATGACCGTTCTAATCAGAGAACCAGAGTATCCGTATTGATGGAAATTAGCTCCATTCATCCATCCTTTTGCCATCTCTATGCACTGCACGCCGATTTTGCAAACGTGCATGGAATTTCTTTTGTGTCCAAGTGAATGATTTACGTGCGATAGCGCGAACATAGTGACTAATGTACGAATGTATGCGTACGTACTTGCAGTCAAGCGTGGCATGTACGTTAGCATGACTGAATCAAATCGGCAACATTTACCATTTTAATGTTGGTTCTGTGATAGCTCACGCAGCATGCTCCGTACACACTGGCTGGACGGCTTTTACATCGTATGTCATAGATTATGCCGCTAGAAAAGACAGCTCTCACTGAATGACCTGGATCTGTTTGCTTTCCGTCTCTGTAGCCATGACCATGTTTCGTGCTTTTTAGCAACCATCACTACGGTCTAGGTCTCGTCGTGTGAAGACAAGCAAACGGAATGAAAACAAACGGAAATGGTCTAGTGAAAAACTCAGGATGTTATAATAATAAATGTCTTGATTAATGCACATGAGTGTGTGAGAAAAAGTAACAAAGATAAACTCGATACACAAAATAAGAAAAAGAAAAGTAAGTAGACTAAAAGGAAAGTAAAAGTAGTTACGACAATACGAGCCAACAAAGCAAAGGGATATGAAACAGAAGAAACTGACTCAACAGATGCACAAGTTGTTAACAGTTAACATCACAATGTCTTTGAACAACCCCATCAGCTGTTTCTTAATTTGAAAGGTTTTACTGCGATATATTGTATCAGTAGAATAGACAGCATGAAAGGTAAAGCTTTTGGAAAAGAGCTGAGTAGTGGACTGGCAGCGCAAAATTTAGATTATGTCTGAGAGTTCTCTGATTAATGTTACCTCTTGGTACCAGCTTTTCTAAAATATACGGTGCAAACTACTCTATGGACAACCACCTTCATAGCAAAAATAAACTGTGATTCCATCTTCAAGCAATTTGAATCTTGAATCTTCGTAAAGGCATGACTATATTTACACAAATACGTAGTAGTTGTTTTGAATTGTCTGTAACTTGTACCGATTCAACAAATCCAAGTATGAACAGAACAAAATTAAAGAATATTGAAAAGATAACAGGATCAAGCTTTCAACTAATTTTTTCCTAGTCTTGAAGTTTAAAATGTACCTGTTGGAATATAACAGTTTAAAATTTGGCATAAGTTTTTTAAAACAGGTAAATTTCAAGTTAGAGTCTAAGATAGCACACAGGTTTTTAGAATGTTCTATTGTGTTGTCCACAAAGAGGAGACAACACTGGCAACTCCCACGTAATACAAGTAGTTCACTTACGAGCCAAAGATCAATCAATATTATGGGAACTATTTGTATGTGGCAGTTGTCACTGTTTTTACCTATTTGTGCCGTTATTTTTTATTGAATCCTGAACTTATGTATCGAATAGAAGATGAAGCAAATGAGCTTCTTAGCTTTGCTGTAACCGAAATTTTCCACGAACATTTTGCATAAATTTGGCTGATTTTTCTCGATGCAGCATTGAATTTCCTTCTTCAATCCATGAGTTTCTGTAGGCTTCTTCTTGTCTAAACTGAACAATATAAGCTAACATAAGGAGCTTCAAAATGAGTTCAGATCATCATGCGTTCAATTAAAAAAATGTTCTAGGATGTCGCCCATCCGTATCACCATATTCAGTGTACCTTCAGGATGAACAGAAAAATAAAAATCTAAAGAATTAAAATTGTGTAAAAAGTTTGACGAATCTGCCTGGTGGCATCATGAAGTGAATTGTAGGACGCCTTTATGGCCTCCTTGATTGACATAGTTTTCTGCTTCTCCGTGTCAGAAGTCTATTTTGAGGTTATGTCACAAACATCTATTTGCATCAAATAGTGCTTGCTTTTGAGTTATATCATGTGTTATCAGCCTGAAATTTCCTACAATTTATAAAGAAAACATATCTTCACAATAGGAGAGCGCTGACGCTGACACGGGACAAGTGTAATCTAGAAATTTTTGAAGTAGAGAAAGGAGTATGACAATCATGGAGGCCATAAACGCGCCCTACAATTGTAGGGACGACTGTCGATACGGGCCTAAATCTCCATGTTTTTGGCCGTTAAGTGAAACCAAATGTTTGCTTCAGGTTGTACTAACGTTTCTGCCACCTCGGTGGCACTTTTTGTACTATGAAAAATGTCACCGGTCATACATCAGTAGGAGAGAGAGGTTTAGTAGGATAAGCATGGACAGCTTAATCGGAATTGCAGCATTCAAGACATGTGAGCAGTAGTCAGAGCATATTTTATATTTGCATTTCAGCTTTAAACTCTAAACAGATGGACCAGCTTATTATTATTTAAAGAAAGCTTTTGACACAGTTAATCACAAATTATTATTAGAAGCATTGGAGAGAATTGGTTTCAGAGGAAACGCGTACTCACTGATCGAAAGTTGTTTGTCAAATCGCCCACAATCTGTGCAGATATCAGGATCATTTAGTACAGAAATGTATATTAAGTGTGGTGTCCCACAAGGAACTGTCTTAGGTCCGCTGTTATTCAATATATATTTAAATGATATTTTCCAAATTAATTGTGTTGGCAAAATAACTAGTTTTGCAGATGATACTGCAATATTATATGAAGGCACTGACTGGTCTGATCTGAAAAATGTAATTGAAAATGATTTTATCAAAATTATTCAGTGGTTTAACAGTAGAAAATTAAGCATTAACTACTCTAAAACACATTTTTTACCATTTGGATCTTATGCTAGACATCTGCCAAATTACACAAATTTCTCCTTCAATATTAATGATCAAAAAATGCAAATTAATAGAGTGCCCAACATAAAATACCTTGGAGTGGTCTTGGATCCTCACTTACGATGGGATATCCATGTCAATTATATTTTAAAGAAAGTTAGATTTGTATCCTACAAAATTAAATACCTTGGGAATATATTGACAGAAAAATATATTCGAACATTATACCATGCACTGATTGAGCCTCATCTCACATAATATGGTATATTAGCATGGGGAGCTGCATGTTCCTCACATATCTATAATTTAGATGTTTTTCAAAAAAGTATTCTAAAAATGATATTTAAAAAACCGAAACTTTATCCCACTGAAAAATTATACGCAGATGTTCGAATGTATGATATAAGACAGCTTTATTTCCTACACAGTATCACTCACTACCATAAATTTGTAAACACCGACCAAAAAATTAAACATAATCATTATACCAGGTACAAAATTCGTGGCTCAGTAGTTCCTCAACAGCATAAATCTATAATGCAGCGATCATATCTCTATTTAGCGCATAAATTTTATGAAATTATACCTAAAGACTTAAAAGATTTACGTTTTGGAAATTGTTTCAAAAGAAATTTAAAAAAGTGGCTACATTCTATATCTAGGTCTGAAATTCATAAACTCATAAATACGAACATCAACTAAATACATAATCTACTGTAGCTAATTTTTGTCCTTTTTTGTCATTTGCATTCTACAGTTTCAACTTAAATTATTGGTCCATGTACAGGCGATGCCTTCTATTGGGCCTGTTTTGATTTCATATTTATTTACTCATATTGTTTGTTATCTTTGTACATTGAGTGAATAAATATTATTATTATTATTATTGTTCTAAATATCATTGAGACACCAACAATTGCAAGTGATACAATTTAACTGGAAATAGCTTCCTGCTACGGCCTTCCACTATATTTTGTACAGAGATCATAGGAATGTCCACAAAGGAAGCCGTCTCACAACAAGAATGTATAGTAGTTTTCTATATTACACAGGAAACAGCTTTCTATCCATTTAGAGTGCTAACGGAGTGGTTCAAATTTATTACCTGCTGATCTATTTAACCAAATGGTCAATTACCTGTACACAGGTGTGACATTAAGCGTCCTACCTACACCTGTACAGGGTGGTCATTTTCAACTCCGAATTCTCCTACAATATAATGAGTGGTGGCGTATAGAGGAAGGAGAATTAATGTTACTTTCAAAACAAATGTATAAATATTATTTTTTCGTTTCCTAGACATTTCAGGTCATATCTAGATTTTGCACAGAGTGAGGAGCTTAGATCGTGATGAGCGCTTACCAACCCTATACAAATAACTTATTCGGTGGTTTTTATTTGTTTTATTTTTTTACACCAAAGCAGCAGCGCAGACAGAAGCCTAAATGCCAGGGCACCGCGGCTGCTATGAGGAGCTTGAAGAAACTTTTAATTCGATCTTAAAGTTAGTAGAACTGGGAAAAGCCTCCTCTTGTAGATTGTTGCACAACCACAAAGGAGCAGTCGTATTGGCCAGTTATGGATGTTCGCGGTTCGGCATGGATAGGATGGGAGGCCGAAGTCAGGCGGGTCTGTCTGGCAGGCATATCGTGCGGCTCTAAGGTCTAAAGTCGGTTGATGTAGCGGTAGAAGAAAGCTAAATCGCCGACGGCCCGCCGGTGCGAAAGGATCCCGAGACTATCGGTCGGGCACAAGATGCCTGAAATTTTTATATATTCATGGTATTGTATTATCCTTCATTTTTAAGAAATTTGAAGGAAATATCCTAAAATAATCCATACAACATTTACATGGATTTTCATAAAAAACATTGCATTTTTTCGTATAATTTCAATTCTTGTCAAAAAGACAAGCAGAGACAACTGATCATAAGAAACTTGAGGCTCATTGAAACATTGTCTCACAATTTGGAAGAACCGACGTTTTTAAAATACCAGGCTCGGAAATTGATAAGCGCGTGGTTCTCGAGATAATGAAGTTTTTCCATGTTATTTGATTTTGTAAAGCAATACATAATTTCCCAATATTCCGTGTACTTAGAAGTATCACGTATTTTTAGACTTGAAATTAGTCAATTTTACATGATTTAACTATATTGAAAATACATTTTTTCAGATATTTTTAGAACCGATAATCCGATTTGAATGAAACTTGGGACACACGTGTTTTGCTAGCCGTACGAATGTTTGACTTTTACAAAAAAAAAAAACACGAAATAGTTCGAAAAAAGTGAAAACTATCCCCACCCCAACACAAATTACGACTCTGATGTTTTTTTACTTAAATGATCCTTTTATTTACTTGCTTTTCGGAGCTGGTTTCTTATTACACCAAGTGTAAATTTTTTTGCGTCGTATTGATATATACAGGAACGAAAATGGTGGTCACATTGAATACCCTATTGCATGTATTAAATCAAATTGTACTAAGTAATATACTTGTTTATTTTGGCTAAGTACACTTAAAGACTTAATAAGATACTTGGGAACCTCTTGATGCAACTCATTTTTTTTCTCTCGAAAACTATCCGAGATGACCTGTTTATACAGGGTGACTTTGAAGTTGAGTCATTAATTTTCAGATAATGATTGTAGAAGGAAGATAAACCAAAATATGTGTGTAAAAATAAAAAAAAATTTTTACCTTGTTTTATAAAGTATCCTCCCGACAAGTATTTCAGTGCGGACCTGTATTTGATCGTGAGGTCTTGGAGCACCGGCATGCAGTCCCCTGTGTGGTCTTAAGCCACCTGATTCACGAGCCCGTTGTACTACATTAACAAAGGCACGAGGGGTTGGTTGCACTCGATTGGGAAACCGATCCGCATAAACATGTGCCATTTTTTATTTCGTTTGAGCCACGCAATAGACACCACTATTCAAACGCGTTACCGACTGACACTGACTGTATACAACTGACTAAAATAATTGTAAAAACATCGTTCCAAATTCTTTCGCTTTTTTGTTTCCGATGCGATGAACCAAACACGAGCACATAATATTATTATTGAGACAGGGCGGTACTCAAACTTCCAAAGGGCTATAACTTTGTTACTTTAATTTTACCAGAAAAATGGTAAAGGAAAAAAACATTTGCAAAGTGAACCTTACTATGTATCTATATACAATGGGCCACCCGGTATGTGTTGCAGAGTCCGTTTGTTCTGTGCCACAATAGACAGGAAATCTATTTGTCCGTTGGCAAAAAGGCCTTTGTCAAACATTTTCGTTCGGATAGGCTCTTATTAAACTTTTAATTTTTTATCAGCTGCAACTCTTTGGTGGCGGTATGCGTGCGTTGACAGGCTTTTTCACTGCTGAGAATTAATTATTTTTTAGCTGGCGCACAAACGCAGCTAATTCAGCTTCGAAATGTTTGCAAAAGACACCGCGTTTGCGCGCCCGTTCTGATAAAAAGCTTTGATTGGAAATGCCGACTCCTGTAGCAGCCCAAGTGTTTTATTGATCACAATTGTGCTTCAAGTAGGTGGCTCATACATGGATAAAACGCACTTTTTGTACCGTTTATTGTTTATATCAATTTTCAAGTATGATGGAGTAACTATCTATTTTTGCTTGCGATTTTTATCCCGGATACAGATATAACGTGACCAATCATTGTCAACCTCGAGGTCTGTAAATTAAGTGATGAGTCTGGCAACGTAGCGTTCGATCTGGCAACACTGGAGGGACCGGGCTCCGAGGCGAGACAGGGGAACATGTGATCCGTATTCAGTACAAGTTTGAACTCGCTTGAGTCGTTCAGTTTTTTTTTTAACATTACACCTGGGTAAGCCTGCTTGGTCATATCAAACGTCGTTGTCGCAGATTTACCGAGTTTCACACAGAATTTAATCGCGTACCTCTGCTCTAACGAACGCTGCATTATCGGCTTGCACCACTCACAGAAACACGTCGCGCGAAAATGCCTGTCCTGACTCTCCAAGTAATAATAATAATAATAATAATAATAATAATAATAATAATAATATTTATTCACTCAATGTACAAAGATAACAAACAATATGAGTAAATAAATATAAAATCAAAACAGGCCCAATAGAAGGCATCGCCTGTACATGGACCAATAATTTAAGTTGAAACTGTAGAATGCAAATGACAAAAAAGGACAAAAATTAGCTATAGTAGATTATGTATTTAGTTGATGTTCGTATTTATGAGTTTATGAATTTCAGTCCTAGATATAGAATGTAGCCACTTTTTTAAATTTCTTTTGAAACAATTTCCGAAACGTAAATCTTTTAAGTCTTTGGGTATAATTTCATAAAATTTAGGCGCTAAATAGAGATATGATCGCTGCATTATAGATTTATGCGGTTGAGGAACTACTGTGCCACGAATTTTGTACCTGGTATAATGATTATGTTTAATTTTTTGGTCGGTGTTTACAAATTTATGGTAGTGAGTGATACTGTGTAAGAAATAAAGCTGTCTTATATCATACATTCGAACATCTGCGTATAATTTTTCAGTGGGATAAAGTTTCGGTTTTTTAAATATCATTTTTAGAATACTTTTTTGAAAAACATCTAAATTATAGATATGTGAGGAACATGCAGCTCCCCATGCTAATATACCATATGTGAGATGAGGCTCAATCAGTGCATGGTATAATGTTCGAAGATATTTTTCTGTCAATATATTCCCAAGGTATTTAATTTTGTAGGATACAAATCTAACTTTCTTTAAAATATAATTGACATGGATGTCCCATCGTAAGTGAGGATCCAAGACCACTTCCAAGGTATTTTATGTTGGGCACTCTATTAATTTGCATTTTTTGATCATTAATATTGAAGGAGAAATTTGTGTAATTTGGCAGATGTCTAGCATAAGATCTAAATGGTAAAAATGTGTTTTAGAGTAGTTAATGTTTGATTTTCTACTGTTAAACCACCGAATAATTTTGATAAAATCATTTTCAATTACATTTTTCAGATCAGACCAGTCAGTGCCTTCATATAATATTGCAGTCATCTGCAAAACTAGTTATTTTGCCAACACAATTAATTTGGAAAATATCATTTAAATATATATTGAATAACAGCGGACCTAAGACAGTTCCCTGTGGGACACCACACTTAATATACATTTCTTTACTAAATGATCCTGATATCTGCACAGATTGTGGGCGATTTGACAAATAACTTTCGATCAGTGAGTACGCGTTTCCTCTGAAACCAATCCTCTCCAATGCTTCTAATAATAATTTGTGATTAACTGTGTCGAAAGCTTTCTTTAAATCAAAAAAAATGCAGATTGAAGGGATTCTGTTATCAATATTCTGATGTATTTGATTTACAATTTTAGTTATTGCGTCCGATGTAGCCTTCCCTTCTGTAAATCCATATTGATTTTCACTTAAAATTTTGAATTTTGTGAGGTATCGAATCATTCTAGTAGATAAAACTTTTTCAAAAACCTTTGCTACACTGGATATTATTGATACTGGTCTATAGTTGTTAACATCTGTTTTTGTTCCTGATTTATGCATCGGTATTATATTACCTTTTTTTAAAATTGAGGGATATATGCCAGATTCAAAGCATTTGTTGATTAGGTAAGTGAGTGGTTCTGTTATGTCCTCGGCTATAATTTTCAAATGCTCGCTTTTAATACCATCGAACCCAGGACTTTTCCGATTTTTTAAGGACATAAGAGTGGTGTATACTTCACATTGTTCGACTTTATCCAAAATAAATGAGTTCAAAGTTCTTTTTGGAGGCTGAGTATTTTGTACATTTGCTTGTATATTACTTGCTAAACTTTCGCCTATGTCAGTAAAGAATTGTACAAATTCATCGCATATCTGTTGAGTATTTTTTAATACTGTTCCCGATGTTGTATTTAACTCAGTGACACACTCTTTAACTTTTGTTTTCCCAGTAATCTCATCAATAGTTGTCCAAAGCCGCTTAGGATCATTTAAGTTATTATTCAATTTATTTAGGTAATGTTTTCGTTTGGTTTGCCTTACAAGCTCTATAAATTTATTTTTATATTGGTTGTAGCAGTCGGTATTCTCTGTAGTTGGCGTTAGTTTCATTACATTATATAGTCTTTCTTTTTCTATTGCCGATGTTATTAATCCTTTGGTAATCCAGGCATTTCTGCTTTTCTCTTTGTGACTAATTATTACTTTATTGGTACTAATATCTATTAGTTTTTTTTATTTTCTCTATGAACAGTCCCGTTGCTTTGCCTATATTATTTATAAAGTATAATTGTTCCCAGGATTCTTGTTTGACATTTGATATTAGTTTTGAATTGTCGACAAAAAATTTGTAATTTTCTTAGTTGTTATTAACGGTAGGGGTGTTAGAATGTTTTTCATTTGAAGATATCAGTAAAATAGTGGAGAAGTGGTCAGTAATATCGCTTTCTAGGATTATTGGTATACATAGTGCTCGGAGACAACTGACCAGACGCTCATTCGTTAGCTAGGAACGCCCTCTACCGAATCCAGTCGTTGCGCGCACGCTCCGAAGTACAGTCATGGCGGAAGAAAATGAGTCCTATTACTTTCCGGACAAACCCTGTACATAGCAGAAATTAGATAAAATCTGGACCGGTGCTGAACAAGTCACTCTAAAGAGTCTAAAGGAACGACATCGCAGTGGGAATTGAAGGAATCAATTCCGATCATCTTGAAGTAATGGATTTCGCAGCACATATTGACCTACACTGACGTTGACATATTTCCAACCTCACATAATCTCATATTTCTGAACTATGTTTATAAAAGTATTTCTCAAAGTAGAACTCAATACAATACATCATTTTCCGACTAACAAAGCAATACACATGCTTATGGTGGTGCCACCATCCAGGAACTCGAGCAGTATCGTTCGTATTAACATATAGTACCATATACCAAAATAAAGATTATTAATTCCTTCTGGATTTGAGAACATTTAAAATCTTAGAATCTCCAACGCTGGACGTCTTTTAATGAGAAAAATAAAAGTATGAATTAGTAAATTTTTTATCCCATCACACCCTAATGTTAAAAAACTAAGATGTACTGGAAAAATGCTTCAGCGGTAAGTTTTAGAGCATAACATAAATATGGTGAGGAAAATCTATCGTAGCTATTTGCTCCTGCATTGTCCTTTTTTAGGTTGTTGAAAAATATTCGGCAATTTTAATTTAAGACCGCCAGCTAAAATAGTTTTTCAATCATAGAGGTTATGAAATCAAACATACCGAGCCGAAAATCATTTCAATCTAAAAAGGCGCAAAACATAATAATACTTGGTGGATACTAGATATTCCGCAGAATTAAACTTTTAATCGTATTTTAAAAATTCCATGAATCCTGATGCGGATATTGAATTTCATGAGTATATAAATACAAACAAGAATATACCTCACGGCTATCATCTGACACAGGGTCAGCAAACAATTCCATTTCCATGGAATAACATTTTGTTATCTGTACGTCTTCAGTGACATCGCTGGAATAAGGCTTCTTATCATTAAAAAGAGGAAATAGATATTACGTATCATGTGTTGTTACGTAATAGTGATATTCATAGTTTATCAAGGTCGTAACTGTTTAGGATGTTTTGATCAACATCTTCTCAAATAACCCCAGTGTAGGGAAAAGAAACTTGAAAGGCAAACTAATAGTGGACATTTTTATTAATAGTGTATAAAAAATAAGGCTACGGTTACGCGATCGAAATAGTGGTATTAAGAGTAGTAAACAAATAACGATAAGATTTTACACGGCAGTGGTCGAGAATATCAAAAAATCTGTGTAATAACATTCTTATTTATTTAAATTTTTAATATCCTACTATTTCTTTTACTATGCAACTTTTATATAGGTGATTTTTGATCTAGTCCTACAAGCAGTTAAAATAAATGACTCAACTTTGAGATCACCCTGTATACAACATCCGCATACAAACTAAGGGTGGCTCCCAGACTATTTATATTTTTGAATTTTTTCAACGCAATATTTCAGTTTTGTCTCCCCATGCCTATAAGTGAATGAAATTTGGTAGAATGGGGTAATTTAGGATGCTGGTTCTGAATACGATCATGAAAAGGTCCTCAATTATCGAGGAGCACTACTTTGGGAATGATAATTGATATTTTGGGTCCTCTCATCTATCTCAGGGAAGCAACAGATCCGTAATCAGCATTTGCCGGGAATATGTCCCATTCTCTATCATTCACCTGATCATGCTGAATGATACTCAATTATGTCGAAAATTAGTTTTTTAAAGTTTCACATTTTATCTTTATGATTTACTTCATTACATTACATGTTGCACGATTACAGTATATGCAAGTATGTGCCTCGGCGAGACATCAACATTGATATATTACACCTGGCACATGTAGACAATACACGATAAGATATGAAATGTATGTAGCACAAGGATAGTCCACTGAAGCCCATCTGTTCCACAAATTACGTTATTAATATAATATACTTGACGTCTGATTTATTATGCATATTAACGTATACATATCATTTACGTCAGATTGCGAATCGAGAACAAAACAGAAGAAAATAATGTTTTAATTATAGGCATTTAATGTTTACACGTCTATAACCATCAATTAGTTTAAATGGTATTGTCCATTAGTGCATGATTCATAATGCATTACAGAGCACAGTGAGAAAATCGATTATGATTATATTTGGTTTCGTTGTGGAATAGAAAAAAATTATAATAGGGCTCAAATCATTATACAATGTGCAAATCGATGATGATAGGATTTTTGGGAATTAATATTTATCTCAATATCTACAATTATGATGGAGCCGCGAGTCGTTAAAATTGGGTAATTTTCAGATAATTCACTAAATATGAAAACAATTGACAATCGCCAGCAGTTATCAAACTTCTTGTTTCTAAAAACTATCCAAATATGCAATAAAATATAGGATATTCTATTTAAAAAATAGATGTTTGCTATGCCACAAAGTAATGGAACATCCTGTATATATTTAGATACTTTATAAATATGCACTAGTAACATATCCCATAAGGTGGCCAGGAAAACATTTTGATATCTCTGCCAGTTTGTTCATAAAACTACTTTCCATTTTCGTTGGGTCACCCTGTATACTTTGAAAAAGTAGTGTCTCACAGGTGACGCTGTCCATATACTCGCATATGCTTATAGAGTTCAAAACACGGTTTTAGAATAAGAACTCCCCCGGGAATTTCGTTAATGGATGTATGAAGCATATTTAGGAATTTTAAAAACATCAGTTTTTATCATATCTTTAAATACTAAATCTCTGTAGTAAACCCTTGATTACCCAAAATGCAACTGGCGTTCCCGTCCCGGAAATGTTATAAAATAAACAGTTTCAAAATCCATTGAACGGGAAGTAAGTAACCTAGTTACCGCCACTTTTTATTATCTTGAAGCCAAGAGAATGAGAGCATGCAATAATAATTGGTACGTCAATTGTGGCGGCTAATAGCGGCCGAATTGGCTGTTGCTCCAACTTGGAAAACTTTCAAACCCCAAGCTCCGTAAAGCAAACTTCAAACTGATATAAGAAAGTTCGCCATTAAAGGAGCTAAAGACTTTAATGGTGTCCCCAAAATGACTTCGGATTTTGTTGATGCAGAAGTGTCCATTTTCATTTGCCCCAAGAATTCAAGTTTTATCCGTCTAAGATTTCTAGCAGAGAAAGACTTACGAGTACTTTAGTATTCAGCAGCTTCGACAATTTGTTTCTTGGACATTATTTGAATTCCGTCTCAGACATCGAGCCAGTCCAGGCTTTAGTTTTAGAGGTATATGCCTCTAATCCCTAGCATAAAACATGGCGTGAAGTAGTTTCACGCCATGATTTCCACAACGCCAAAATATCAAAAAGTACAATGGGTCAAGTCTACTTAAAATACTCAGCATCAAAAATTGACTGGGTCACTTCATACGTCATAATCATTAACATCTCAATCTATGGAAAATCAATCATATTTCTATTTCAAAAGCATATAGTGAATGTCCCAGAAGTCGACATCAAGCCGGAAACGGATGATAGGCCAAGGTCTCTTAATATCAGTGATTTCTATTGAAATGTTGAATAAAGTCGTGAAAAGATGGTTGCCTTATTAATAAGGGTACATTAGAGATGTAATATTATGTCTTTGTGCTTTAGAATTAGGATAACTTTCATAGAATTTCCAGTTTCAGAAAAGACGGTCAGTAATGTAAATGGACCAATCAAAATGATATAAATAATAGGTCGATTTTCTAGCTATTATATTTGGTAGGACGTTTTCACTGTTTTTGACGACTGTTCATGCATGGCAATCTAGATTTGTCTGTATATCACGAACAGGATATAAAACGTATTCCAACTTATTGATCAGCTTTTGTTACATCAAAAACAATTTTTGCCAATTTATGATCTAGAAATCCACACCAAAACGCATTCTGCATTTCTGGCTCCTAAAACATCGATATTTGTGAAAGTATCCGCGTCCACCTATTATTCATCGTCTAGATATTATAAGTCAGAATCAAAAATACCTATTTATGAAAACATATCTCCAAACATTGTTTTATTGTCTTATTTCGATTATTATAACACGTCTGGGATATCAATTGCTTTTAATTAAAGTGATCTGCGCATCTGCAGTGTTGCCGAATCGGCAAAAAAACGGAATCGGTAAATAGTGTCGTTGAATTCGGTATAAGGAAAATGCCGTCCCAAGATCAGTATAAGATCAAGGACCCTTGAGTCATTCGGTTTCTTTATTGGTTGTTCGGTGATGAGGTAACGACGGTAATCTACCAGTCTGCACCATTTGTATGCACAAAAATCAAGTCAGGGCAAGCGAAGTAAGGGATGAGGACGTGCATTCGTAATCATAGGCAACCCAGATCTACCCATCTCATGTGCCCGACAGCCTGATTGTGTATGCATATGTATGATTGATATGGGGCATTAAACTATGAAGACTACATGAAATTAACTTTTAGCTTTATTTCTGGATTCAGCTCTTTTTCGGCAAGTATAGAAATATTTAAATTATTTTGAAAAATCGTGGAGAAAGATGTATCGGTAAATATTCTCTTTTCGGTAAAAATACCGAAAAATCCGGTTCAAGTCCATGCATAGACAATCTGAAATTTGCAATATGAATTTATATTCTGAATTCTATGCATATCCGTTCATATTCGTCAATATTTCATTTGAAGCTTTTATTTGTCATAAGATTTTAGAAAAATGTAAGATAGTAAAGGCAACACCGCACCCTGCAGCCCAGTTGACAAGAACGACAAGCTGTCAAGATTAGGAATGTTTAGATCCACGAAAAGTATCGTTATGTATCGATTCTTATCGTTTTACGAAGTATCGATACTCTAAAATGTTGGAATAAAATTATCGATATCCCGCGGAAGGAAACAAAGAAGAAAAGTAATCTGAAGTTATTCACTCTTTCTGACACAGTCCGGATCGAAAGATGACGATACTCATGAAATGTATCGATACACCCAAGTGTCGTATATAAAAATATAGCTCCAAAATATCGGGTAAGCAAAAGTATCGATACTTCTAAATATAGGATCGTATCGAACATCCCTACTGTCAAGATGTATCGCCCGAGGTACCGACGCAGCTATTTTGGGGCGTCACGGAAATAATTTAAAATTTTCATTTGCATTTTTTCAAGTGTTGTGCAACGATTGTGGGAAAAAATCCACGAATAGTCTTTTAAAGCATAGTAGAGTATATTTCAACAGTTGGCGGAGTGTACTCCACTGGGACCAGTGGGGTGAAACGGGATATTAATGCACAATCTGGCAACCGTGTCGTACCATCAAAAAATAGCCGCTGACAACCACACACGTCACCGTGTTGTCATTGAATAGCATGGAATTAAACCTTCTTCAGTATATATGTTTTGTGACTGGGACCAAGGGTTGACGTATCCCACACATTTGTCACTAGGATTTTTGAAATGTAATAATCAGCTGTTATTAAAATAATGTCTAATTATATAACCTAGAACGTGTACTCGTGAAAAAAGAAAAATATTGCAAATTTCTAGTTTTTTTTGCAGGTTTTAGATTTGCTGGTAGCTTCACGAGATATATTTGGGTATTTCTTAATCGCTGTAAATATAGTGTGGATGTTTGTTCAGTTCCTGAACAACGAAAATATTCAACTTTATGGATGTATGGATATCAAAAAACCTGAATGGTTTTATGGGAATATCAATCTAAGAGCCATAATGGTTCTGATGAACGGCAAGTAAATGAATGAATGTTTGGAAATGAGCAATATCTATGAAATTTTTGGTAGAGTCTGTCATCAAGTAGGTGTTCAATGGCTATCTGAGGTTTATAGGAAAAAAAAACACGGGAGGTGATGTTAAATCAGTAAAATCGCATATCAATTGAAGGAAATAATATAAACATGAATAAACAATCGACAATATTAAAAACATGAATTTTATTCAAAAATCGAACACTTTTTTAAGTTTTGACTAAATTATATGTAATTTCTTAATATTCAATAAGCTGGTGATGTTTCAATGCCAAGCTGTCATCTCATGCTTTGACAGTATTTTGTTTTCAACATTTCATAGCTATTGGTTGTTAAAATTTGTTGCTCATTAGCTGTATTTGACGGACTGTTACTCTATAGGTGGAGAATAACGGACTGTTGATTTGACAATCCTGGTGAAATCCACCCTAAGTCGTGTATTTTTCTCCACAAGTGCCACGTGCAGCGCGTACAACCCCGAGATTATCTTCCAACAGTTGAGTTTTGTCTAACAATGTTAAAAAGATGAAATTTGGTAATGGGAGCTAAAAGATCGTCACACGGTGTAGATATTTCCGTTTTCCGACTTCTGGTGTATACAAAATACGTGAGTGCGTGTCTCATGTATGGGTAGTATAAACCGGACTAGAAGCTTCTTAATAATAAATTGTCTTTTATCGATGCCAAAGAAGCACTATTTACAACCCCCAACGTTCAATCTTCTTTTCGACCTGGGCATAGCAGGAACCTTGTGTTGAAGTCAAAATTCGAGCTATACGTTCCAAGCTAAATAACGGTCAATCACTTGCGGACAGATAGACAGACCGACCTAAATGTGTGAAATAGTGATGTCTTGTAATATCCAAAAATGAAAAATATTGTATCTCATTTCCGTTTCGCAATTATTCGCCAATTGGTGTTTGAAGTAAAAGGAAACTGGGAACTATAAAAAGAAGTTATAATAAACCAATAACATAGCACGTTCAACCGAGTAATAGTTTATCTTTACAACCCCAGTCCAGAAAATTATTAGTAATTCAAGACTCGAAACAAATTAACTCTGTTGAAACACGTCCTAAGTAAATATTAGTAAAACATACTTTTTGTGTGATTCTAATTGATCGATCAAACGAACTTACCTGAAGTGAAGTTCGATCGTAATTATACGAGGGTCCAGTCCGAAGACATCACTTTGTTTATTCACTATGTAGTCCGCCCCTGGAGTACGATCCGCGCACCAAGTTGAAAGACGAGAATCCCCACCTCCTCGCCGCGCCCTGGCCACTCGCGTTGAATCATTTGTTTAAAGAAATGGTACTTGCTCGCAACTTGGGAGGGTTGCATATAGGGTGGGGGTGATGTCTTCGGACTGGACCCTCGTATAATTACGATCGAACTTCACTTCAGGTAAGTTCGTTTGATCGATCAATTATACTTTGGGTCCAGTCCGAAGACATCACTTTGTTTATTCACTATGTAGATGTTTAAAGATGAGATAGAGTTGCGAGCGAGTTGATGATATAAAAAATACAAGTATACAAACACAAAAAGGCAAAAACATATATTCTGCATTCTCATAAACAAAAGCAAAAAACAAGGGGTCGATTTTTAACATTTACCCTAATAGTAATATTTTTTCAAAAAACAACTAGAGTACCTAAAGTACGTCACAAACTCTTAAACTGTTCTAACTAATCAGGCATTTATGTCCAAAATGGCATTTGCAAACTCATTGTAGGTTTGTAAAGGACGATTATAAAACTTTGCAAATGTGGAATGTTGCGTCCAACCAACTGTTTTACATATACTATCTACGGAAACGCCTTTTCTTAACGCCGTTGAGGTAGCCGCATGCCTGACTGAATGAGGCGTAAAAAGTGTTGTGTTGACACCCGCCGATGCAAGAGTCTGTTTTACCCATCTGCTTAAAGTGTCTTTGGACGCCCTGGTATGTGGTTTTTTATATGTCACGAATAGAAAATCGTTGTCGGGTTCTCTCACGCTAGCTGTTCTGTCAATATATTCCTTCAGGATGGTGGCTACGCACAGGAAAGGGTTTTGTTGAAAAACCGGTATATGCAAGGTTGGTTGAGGTTTCCCAATTCGACTGGTTTTAATTGGGTCTGAAATATTAATGGTAGTTTCGCTGGGACCATGGGAGGTATGTGAAAGCCGAATAAGAGAAATTGTCTGGAGTCTTTCTCCTGTTATTAGAGCTAATAACGTTGTCAATTTTTGTGACAGACTTTGGAGGCTAAGTGGAGATGGTAACTTTTCTAGATAACTTAGGAGAGGTATAGGATCCCAGGTGGCCGAATATTTTGGCCGAGAAGGCCGTAAACGATGAATGCCTTTTTTGAAGCGTCTAATTATAGGATTGGATGCTAAATCAGTTGAGCAAATTAGTGAAAGAGCAGATGTATGAGAATTAAAAGTGCCAGACGTGAGGTTTTTCTTCTTTGTCAACTCTTGCAAGAATGACACCACGTCTTTGATTGTGGGTTTAAAGATCGAAATGTCATTACTAAAGCAAAATTCCCACCACAATTTGTAGGAGCTGTTATATTGCTGTAATGTGGATCTGGAGACTGAGGCGATGATTGTAGAAATAGCAGATTCCGGCACCTCTCTACTCAAAAACGCTTGCCTGATAACTTCGCTGCTACCAGGGTAAGGGTTTTCGACAGCGGATGTGACCTGGAAACCGCACAAGATAGTAAATCAGGTGAAGGGGGAAAATGAATTTCTTGGTCGATCAATAACTGACGGAAAAGTGGGTACCAAGGTTGTGAAGGCCACCAAGGAACCACCAAAATTCCGACAGCCTTATCCTGAATTATTTTTTGTAAAACTCGGAGAATTAAGGTAAAAGGGGGGAATGCATAAAAATAAAAACTGTTCCAGCGAATTGTAAACGCATCGATATATGTAGATCCTGGATCTCTATGCCAGGAAGCGTATACCTCGCATTTCGCATTGGTATGAGAGGCAAAAAGATCGATCTCTGGTTTTCCGAAGATGTCGGTTAAATGGTCGAAGGCAGTTTGAGATAATGACCATTCCGTTTCAAAATTCAAGCTCCTGGACTCATCGTCTGCTATAGCGTTATCTTTAGATGGGATGTATGATGCAAAAAGCCAGAGATTTCTTTCCTCACACCATTGCCAAATTTGTTTAGCCAGAGAACATAGCTCTGGAAACCGAACACTCCCCATTCTGTTAATGTAAGAAACGGCTGTTGTATTGTCGCATCGAATTAGAATATTGCAATTTTTTTTTTTTTTTTTTTAAAAGTTTTGCATAACACTGGATGCCGTAAAATATAGCCCATAATTCCAAATTATTTATATGCAATAGTTTTTGGGAGTCGGACCAGAAACCGTGGGTTCTATCCTGGCCAGAGCAAGCCCCCCATCCTGTTAGCGATGCGTCGGTAAAGATGGTGATATGAAAGGAATCATACCTTATGTCATTGAAAGCTGTTGAAATGTGATCTTTCCACCATGAAATATCGCTCTTTATGTTTTCAGGAATAGCCATACTTGCGTTATAATTTCCATTGTTTTTCTCTAAAGCTAAGAATTTTTCCCTTTCTAGAGATTTGCAATAAAGAAACCCGTATTTCACACCAGGACAAGCCGACACCAAGGTGCCAATGAACCTTGCCCAGTCGCGAATTCTACATCTCGATTGGTTCAAATAATATGAGGCTAACCTGAGGATGTGATTTTTCTTTTCGGCAGGAAGTTCAATTGTTAAATTAACACTATCTATCAGAAAGCCGAGGAATCTTATACGAGTAGTGGGTACCAGAATGCTTTTGCTGTTATTGATGATAAGACCCAATGAGCTTAAAAACCGAATGGTTGTGCTAACATTATTAAGGCAGGATTCATAGGAAACTCCAAAGATTAGAAAATCGTCTAAATAATTGACTGTAGAGATGCCTAAATTGCGGAGAAAAGAGACGACTGGCTTCATAAGCTTTGTGAAACATAACGGAGCTGTACATAACCCAAACGGTAGGCAAGTGAATTGATACAATTGGCCATCAAAGTAGAATTTTAGAAATTGTTGATGGTCGCTGTGGACAGGTACTAAAAAATACGCATCTCTCAAGTCGATTGTGCACATGTACACGTTTTTATGAGTCAATTTTATAGCCGTACGAAGGTCCTCCATTTTGAAATGCGGGCATTCCACATATTCATTTAACTGTTTCAGGTTTAATATAAATCTTTTTCCCCCGTTGGATTTATCTGCAAGAAAATATGGAGAGATAAATTGATCGGGCCTTGACTCAGATTTGATTATGGCCCCGGACTTCTGCAAGTCGCGTATAGCTACTCGAACTAGCGATGTTTCTGTCGAAGAAAAATTATTTGTGCCCAAAGGTTGACGTAATGGAGGTGTGCATTTAAAGGGAATCCGGTAACCTTGAACCCAGGATAAGACTATCGGATTTGAAGTTAGTTTTGACCAAGAGTTGAGGTAAAATTGTAGCCGACCAGCAAATAGAACTTGTTTTACCTTCAACGTTTTCTGGACTGCTGTTGTCTGTTCGGAGCAAACTGTTTTGAGGAATTGCCCTTGTGCTGCCTCACCTCCCTCTTGCGGTAAGACGGGCGATACCTGTTTAAAGCGCCTACATTCTTTGACGAGTTGCCTCCCCCCCCTCTTCTTTCAGGATTACTGAAAGACCGAGTCGCTTGAGAGCTACTGCGTGAGGGGATAGAGGACAAACGTAGGTCCTGTCCGGCCTTCTCCAAAGATTTCAAATTTTTCGCCCGCTCACCTAAATCTGGCCCGAATAAGAACTCCCCTGGTAAGGTGTTTTCAGTCAGTTCTTTAACTGATTTGTTGAGTACTGGGCTGATCAGGTACTTTCTAGTTTTTGAGATGTCGTGAAAGAGTGCCGCCAAGATTCGCGCAGAATCTGTCAAATTCGATAAAATCTTTTCCTTGGTATCCTTGGGAATCTGGGTTTCTTCTTCCAAAATGACGTTAAAAGCTTTCCCCATGGCGGTCAGTCCGGTACCAATGTTCAATTGGTACCCGGAATGGGTGGCATCTCTCGTTAAATGAGTAGAAGAGAGAATGGCTTTCACTTCGGGGTTTATCTTCGGAGGGTGTAAAGAGGCACAGTTAGAAGGCACAATGTGTTTTTCTCTAATGATGGTGGTGTCCTCGGTGGAAAGTCCGTTGGCCAAAATGTGGGACCATCGAGAAGCTAAGACACCGTGTAGTTGGAAGTTAGACCTATTGGCTTTTTTAGGATCTACACCCAGGATATTTAATATGTCTTCCGATAATGGGAGACACTCACCTTCACTAAGCATCAAAACATCCTCCATATCATTTTTCTCAGTTGGTACCGTTCCCAAGTCCGGCCCTGTCAGAATCTGAGCTTCCGCCTCGCACGGAGAACGGCCAGCCGAGTCTACCTGACGCTGTACCTTATCAGATGGGCTGCCTGAGTTTTTCTCTTGACGCAAATATTCCCGTCTCTCTCTACGTCGCCTCGACACGCTCGGTGATCGACTGCGACTGTTACTACTCCTAAAACGTGACCTTGAACGCCTACGGCTGATGCGAGAGCGGGAGCGTCTAAAATGATGAGGTGAATTGGTACGAGACATGGATCTGCTGTGTCGACTCTTTCGGGATAAACTTCTCGAATTAGTGCGAGAACGATAACCACCTGACCTTGCCTCGAGCTCCTCCTGTAAAATGGCCCGAATCATGTCTCTCAAGGAGCTGGGTGAATTGGCCTCCGAAATTCCTGATTTTTCCATGGTTTCTGTTAAACAAGTATAACCATTGGTTAACGTATTCAATCTGGTTGAATACGCCAATCAATTATGTAACAGACTGCTAAGTGGTATCAAAAAGAATAGCCTTGTTGTGAACTTACCTACCTACTCACTGAGCACTATGTACCGAAAAGAGAAATCGCACGCGTTTTCTGAACTGAAGCAGGCCGGGCGACTGCACGGATCGCGCACCAAAAAGCGAATGATTCAACGCGAGTGGCCAGGGCGCGGCGAGGAGGTGGGGATTCTCGTCTTTCAACTTGGTGCGCGGATCGTACTCCAGGGGCGGACTACATAGTGAATAAACAAAGTGATGTCTTCGGACTGGACCCAAAGTATAATTGCCTTCTGGGAGTTGTTTCCACATTTTAAGTGTTTACTTAACATAATCGCCGAGTGACGAGAGACTTTACTGGCCCTCATTCTTGTGCAGATTTGTTATCTGAGCTTCGGATAAAACTAACCAGATAATGTTTACACAAGGATATAAATCGTTGTTCGCAAAATACGAAATCGTTTATCCGATTTCTTCATAGTGATGAATAAGATTACATAAATGATTAGGAAAGACATTTCACAGTTTCTGTTATACAAATAACTACAAGTAAAGACTGTCAAAACGACGATTTTGCTACGTTTAAGGAAAAACAGGGACATTCGGATTTTTTCAAGTTAAAGTGCCGAAGGATTTGAATAAAAGTATTTATATTTTTGTTCTGCAATTTCACATATAAGGCATATTCGATACATTAAATCACTTTTTGATTGCTAAATGCCATTATGGTTTCGATGATTCGTCACAGAGTTTAATCCGCTGCGTTCTGATAAATAGATCGCAAAAGCTCGTCATTGATTCAGAATTTTCTGCAGAACATCTGAGTTCCTCAGAAGGCCTCAAGGATCAGTTCTTGGACCACCACTCTCTATTGTTTTATATATACAGGGTGTTTAAATTTACTTACTAAAATAGTTTTTTTAAATATTTCGAACAATATTTGATGTATAACAGTGAAAATTGGTATACAAGGGTTTTTTGGTACGACAAAACGGACCATGAGCATAGGTTTACTGTAGCCGCTAGAGGGCGCTTTCTACTGTACCTGTAGTGTATTAAAATGACCGAAAATTTTTTCTTAGTGCAATTTTTTGCTTTTTGAATAAAAAAACTGATTTTTCGCACTTTTCTGCAAAAAAAAGCTCTACTGTGAGTTTTCGTTATAGTTAGCCGTTTTTGAGATATTTCGATTTTTAAGGTTCGATGCATTTTTATTATTTATGGGAAAATAATATTTTTTTAACATTTTCGATTTGGGCACTACAAGTAATTAAGATGATCGTTTAGATTGTGTTTTTAAACACAGCAATAATTCCTAACTCGAAATAAACACAAAAAAACAATATTAATTTGTTTGATTTTCCAATATTATTTTTAACAAATTAAATGAATATTGGATGCTATTGGATAGTTAGGACAAACATACAAAATCTAAAGTAGTTGCTTGAAATGTAAACCCAATTGCAATACATAATTCACATCTACGAATGATCGAACGTGTATAGCATTATTCAAATAAGGCCTTATTTCATCACATGCATTCCTGATTCTGTCTATTAGCATATCTCTTGTGGTTACGGGAGTCTGGTACACTTTTTCTTTTAGAAATCCCCACACAAAGAAATCTAATGGATTTAGGTCAGGGGATCGTGGAGGCCAGGCGACTGGTCCTCCACGGCCGATCCATCTTTCTGGGTAATTTTCGTCCAGCCAGTTTCTAACTATTCTCGAATAATGAGCTGGACAACCATCAAGCTGGAACCAGGCCAATCTTCTTAAATCTAACATAGCATCATCCCACATATTTGCATGTTCAGCCTTTAAAAATTCCAAGAAGGTCGCACCATTTAACCTTGCAGGCATAAGGTAGCGTCCAAATAGTTGATTACGGTAGATACCAATCCACACGTTCACACTAAATTCATGCTGAAAATTTCTTTCCCGAACTGCATGCGGATTTTCATGCGACCAAATATGTTGATAATGAAAATTTACCACTCCACGTCTAGTGAAGCATGACTCATCGGTCCATAAAACGTTACTTAAAAACTCCCTATTATTATCAGTTCTATCAAGAATCCACTGACAAAATGTGATTCTTCGTTCTCCGTCTCCTGGCTGTAGTCCTTGCACAGGTTGCAAATGGTAAGGACGTATATGGTTATTTCTAAGAAAACGGTGAACATGGCTTGCTGAAATTCCTAAGGCACCAGAAACTCTCCTAACACTTGTGGTCGGATCTCTATCAAACTCACGCAGAATCATACGGGTAAATCTGCGCTGACGAACATTTATGTTTTGATCCCTTTGGAGATTTCTAAAACCATTTTCAATTATTTGGCGATGCACTCTTACAAATACTGAGCGAGTTGGAAGTCGTCTGTTTGGAAATCTTCGTGCGCATTCTCTGGCTGTTTCTGCTGCGTTTCCATTTACAAAGCCGTATACAAAATTAATATCCGCTAACTCTTGATTGGGGAATAAAAATGGCATTTTTATAAAACTTACAAAAAAAAACAGGTATAAGAAACTAAATTTCGTGCATTCACAATTGCAAAAAAACGTTTCAGGTTTCAACAGACAACAAAACTAACTGTCAACTAATTGACGTTTAAACTTATTCTGCTTTTAATTTCAAAAATATTTGCAGGCACAGCATACTTCTAAAAATTATCGAGATACTGACTTTTTAACGTTATTTTATCATAAACAATTAAAAATGCATCGAACCTTAAAAATCGAAATATCTCAAAAACGGCTAACTATAACGAAAATTCACAAGAGAGCTTTTTTATGTTGAAAACTGCGAAGAATCAGCTTTTTTATTCAAAAAGCAAAAAATTGCACTAAGAAAAAAATTTCGATCATTTTAATACACTGCAGGTACAGCAGAGAGCGCCCTCTAGCGGCTACAGTAAAACTATGCCCATGGTTCGTTTTGTCGTACAAAAAAACCCTTGTATATCAATTTTCACTGTTATACATCAAATATTGTTCGAAATATTTAAAAAAAACTATTTTAGACAGTAAATTTAAACACCCTGCATTTCGGAAGCCACGCATTTTTCGACCCATGTTTATACAGGGTTATCCAAATTAAGTGTCCACCATTAGTAACTTTGTTATTAGTGAAAATACAAAGTTGTTTGAATTAGCAAACTAGTAGCATTTTTAACGCTGGTAAAAATCAGAAATAAAAAAAAACAATTGAGAGTCGTTATTTTGATTTTTTTCAGTAAAATAACATTTTTTAAATGGAAACCCCTGTATATTATATTTTTTTCTGTTAAAGCATCAAATTTTAAACAAAAAAGCTTACAATAACTTTTCTCCTAGGTTACAAATTGTTGAAGTTATGGCCTCCAATCTGAAACAATTAAATTGTATCGACAAACTTTATTTTCAACATCAACTTATAATCTTACAAAATACAATAACAATTTTTTTTAAAGAAGATGCTCGAAAACACCACCTTGTTCTTCAATACATTTTTGGGCACGTTTTTCAACTGCTCGAACTGTCTTAAGTATGGTCCTACCATCTATCTGGGTTATCTTTTCCCTAACTGCAGTCTTTAACGCGTCAAGGTTATCGTACCTTCGCTTGTAAATTTGGTTCTTTAAGTAACCCCACAAGAAGTAATCAAGTGGGTTTAGATCTGGTGATCTGGGAGGCCACTGTATTGGGCCATTTGTTCCTATCCACTGATCATTAAAAGTAGTACTTAGAAAATGATAAGTACCTCTGGAGTTGTGGGCAGGTGCGCCATCTTGCTGAAAATGCAGATGATGTCTACTTATAAGATCCAATTCGTCTAAGAAATTAGTCAGAATTTCTGACATAAATTCCACATATCTTTCACCAGTTAGGGTTCCCTCATAAAAGAACGGGCCAACAATTTTTGAACCAATTATACCGCACCAAACGTTGAAACTGAAACGGACTTGTGGGCCTCTTGGATGTACTAACAAAAGATTTTCTCTTGACCAATAATGGTGGTTTTTTCTATTAAACATTCCAGAATTTGAAAAATTTGATTCATCTGTCCATAAAAGGTAACGAAAGTTATTTACATTTTGGCGACAGAAGCTAAGATACCAATGGCAAAAAACAAGTCTTCTCTCTGGATACCCTGCCAAAAGCGTTTGAACTGGTCGGTACTTATACGGAATAAATTTGTATTTTTTTAAAATCCTTTGAACAGTACCATAACTGAAATTAGAGTCCTTGAGAATATCTGCTATTGAATTCTCACGATAAGCTTCAAAATATCCAATAACTGCAATTTCCGTGGCCTCGCTTATTATGAATTCTTTTTTTGCCCTTGTTTTAGCAAAAACATTTTCGTTGCCCCTAAATTTTCGATAAAGTCTCAGAAAATATCGTTCATACGGTTGAATGCGAGCGGGATATAATTCACTGTAGTATTCTCTTGCTCTCAAGGAGGATTTTCTGCACACTAAATATCATTCTAACATATCACACTTTTCTTCATGGGAGAACATTTTTCTTTAAATTAATGACACAATAAAGCTTATAAACAAGTATTTACACTAATGTTTGACATTATTTGATTTTATCATTGTTTTCCAAAGCCTTCTAGTTGCGAGTATGTCCAGTTTAACAATTTGTCGCTTATCTTAATGCTGTCAAATCGCGAACGCCATGTTGTTTTCATAGCCGTCTTAATATTATAATACTGCAAATAATTAAAAATATTTATCGTTATTTTGACTTTATTTTTGACTTTAGCGGAAAAGTCATTATGAACTTTTTTGTTTAAAATTTGATGCTTTAACAGAAAAAAATATAATATACAGGGGTTTCCATTTAAAAAAATGTTATTTTACTGAAAAAAATCAAAATAACGACTCTCAATTGTTTTTTTTTTATTTCTCATTTTTACCAGCGTTAAAAATGCTACTAGTTTGCTAATTCAAACAACTTTGTATTTTCACTAATAACAAAGTTACTTAATTTGGATAACCCTGTATAGACTTTATGCATTAATTTTAAAAGTTCTATCGAATCTTAAAGTTATGCAACAATAAACTGAAACACCCTGTATAGCAGATATAAAAAGGGTTGTGAAATTTTGTAGTATATAATTATAGCATAGCTTCAATCATGAAAATTTAGAAATTTCGGAAGCACAAATAATAGAGGACCTAAATTCTATTGAAAAATATGAAACAGAACATAGTCTCCGGTTGAATCACTACACACACACCACAGTTATTATTTTTTTCTCCTAAAAATCTAAGGTCTCTTATTAAAAATAAGAATCAGGTGAAAACTTATTCTTGTTTATAGATGAAAAGCGCAAATTTATTTCTCGTGGAAATAATGTAACTAAAAATTGTTTTACTGTTTTAAAGCATATGTACTTTAATAAAGAAATAATTGATTTTAGATCCAAATCCCATTTTACGAGAATCTTTAATGACATCAAAAATCACATTTTATGATTTAGTTTACCATCCATTTCTGGATTCAGGTTCAGCTGAACGTCTTCAAAAAAATCAAAATTCACGTTGTAGATTGATTTCAACTTAAGGCGGCTCCGACGCAGTGAGTTTCAAGCCATTTACAAGGGTTCAGCTGCTTCAAAACTGACACTCCATTTTTCAATATTTTTGAATGAAATTCATACAGTATGTTGAGAAGATAATTGCCCAGGGTGCTATAGGAGCAATTTTTGAAATTTTGTTTTTGCACAAGTTTTATGATGGGTTGAAGTGCGTACTTTTTCTGTTCAACTTGTCGATTTTTTTAAAAAGAACCTAGTGAAAAAATGAAAAAGTGGCTCTATAGCACCCTGTGGGGTTTTGTTTTCAGCACTCTGTGAAAATTTCATCCAAAAATGTCAAAAAATAAAGCGTCAACTTCTTGATATTTTAAGAAGATCCTAGTGGATAAAATCGAAAAAGTGGATCGTTAGCACCCTGTGGACTTTGTTTTTAGCACGCTGTAAGAGTTTCATTTGGAAATATGTAATAAAAAATGAAACGTAAGCTGCGAAGTGCAAATCGGTTTTTGGGCGAAATTCGTCTACTGTTTCGTCCTGCCAGTCCAAGCGACGCGACGGTGCGTTCCGACTAAGAAAAAAATGTATTCAATTAATTTGATATCTTTCCTAAAATAAATTCAAGAACTCAAATTACAATTCGTTTATTCATGTCAGTAAACACAATTATGTTTTCAAGGGTCATGTGGTACATGGTAACAATTGAATGAGGGTCATAAAAATATCTTATGCCGTCAAAATAAGAGAAAACAGTTAGATAGTTTTTGCAAAGCAATAAACAGGTAGGCTTATACCTGGATTAAGTACTATTCTTGTCTACTGTAATTGGTAGATGGAGGCGATGCTGCCAGAAATGGATGTGTGCGATCAATAAACAAACCACAAGACTGAACTGCGGTGTCCAATTATTTTTGTATTGCCTTTTTTATTGCGTTACTAGAAAACTCTGTTGGGTATATGATGGAGTTTACTAGAACTTTACAGCTTGTTGTCTGCCTTCTTCTACAAACTTCACCAAATCGAGACGCTGTCAACCTTATCCTCCGATGAAGGCGCGACAAAGTACAGTTCTGTGATTTGGCGACTTGTTCGATCTGCAAAATCTCGTCGTCACTTTTTTAAAGTTTCCCTAAAAATTTTCGCTTAGCAACCTCCAAATCAATGTAGTTAATGACAGGTTTTTGATTGAATTCGCCATAAAACTATTCATTTTCTTTGGAATTGCTATCCGAATTGTTAGTTATTTTTGTATCAGCTTTTTTTGGTATGAGTTTCTTTTCAAGATTCTTGCATTTGAGTCTTTGTTCCATCTTAGCGATAAACGAGGTTGGACTAAGCTTAGAACGCAAATGTATTTAGACCGCATATACAGGCCGCTGGGTATTGTGGCTCACTACAGCTGCAGCACATCTTCCATGGTATGACCTCTTCTTGCAATAATTTATTCGCTTACTCCAATAAACCATCTATCTATCTATCTATTGTGGACATGCCTGTTTCGACCGTAGCTAGAAGCACAACTCGACAACCAGTAGTTAAGATAGAGCGTGTTATTGCTTCACATACATAAACAGATGGGTATGAATGAACACGAAAGTTTATTCTAATATTTCAAGGTATATATTTGGCGCAAGACTTGTCAACGGCATCGGTGTTGCTTGCATCAGATGCACTCTATCTGCATATGACTCTGTCGTTAAGTGCAACATACAATATGCTCAGAGCGTAACAGCTGTTGTCCTGTAATGCTCTCGAATTAGCGATGCACGTATCCTTTCCCTGCATGTTTTTGTTGGTTGCTGGGTAGGATGAGGGTATCGGATGACCACGACGCTAAGGGCGCACACACACGGCGAATTGTCTCACGAGTCAACGGTAAATAGTGCAACGTGGTTTCGATTCCGGCATCGGAATCGATTCTTTTACGATTCTAATACCTACCTTGGGATCAATTCCATCACGAAGCAATTTTCTTCTAGTAATATGTACACAAAAGTCTGAAGATTACCGAGATGTTATTCTGCGCAAGACAAATCAAACTTAAATCCGGTCATGCACTTCGATCAGGTCAAACGTGAACACGTACGATGCGCATCAGTACTCAATCCAGGCGCTGGCCACGTTGGTAAAAAGTTCCCTTACACATCGGTTCTAAAAAAAGTGGTACACTCAAACAGCAATATGAGTATTATAATTTACGGTAAGTGTCCTCGAAATGCTACCGCAGCTTCGCGAGTGCATCCAGATCGTTTTTACGGTCATTCGTGATTTCTTTTTTGTTTAAGGCGAAATGAAATCTTTGGCGTATAAAACTGAGGTGAAAGCGGTTGAAGAACTACGTTGCGAATTCAGCAGCCCACACTGATGCATGACTACGTCGAGCACATACATGCGTCTTTGAATCTATCCCAGACAACTTTGAACAATACTTACAAGTGTCAGGGCTGAACTTGAAATCATTGCTATTGGGCCAAAGAACGTTGTGAGTCACAGATATAGGTTTTCATGACTTGTTGTCAGCATATTAAAAAAAACATATTTAATAATCCGGCTTCATTTATACAAAGTACAAAAAGGTGAAGTGTCACTAAAAAGCGATTTTCAACTTAACCCAACAAATATTTGTGTAAATTTTCTAATCCCAATGAAAACAAAAAAGTTGTAACGAGTCCCTATTCAAGGACATGGTCTACTTACTGGGCAATGGAATCAGAGATAAAATGCTCCAATCTTTTTTTGAAATTCTTTATAGAGTAGTGAGTGAACTCGGTAGGCAACGCGTTATATAGCTTGATAGCAATATATACGTACGACCTTTTAAATAGAGATGTTGAATGTCTCGGGATAACCAAGATATGCTTATTCTTTGTGTTCAGTTGATTAACATCTGAGTATCTGATAAATTTGGTTGATAGATATGGAGGGGCTTGTGTTGTGATTACCTTATGGGTCAAGGTCAACACGTGCATTTTTGTAGCTCTACTATTTTTTGAACACCCAGCTCACGATATTTATGTGACACTGTCTCAAATTTTCTCACTCCTCAAGCAAATCTGAGACACGCATTTTGAATAGTCTGAAGTCTCTTTATCTCAATCGATCTTCGTGCAGGCCCATAAATACAGTCATAGTAGTGAATTCTAGACCATATTAAGGTTTCGTACAACTTCAGCTTGAGACCAGTATTCATAATTTTCCTATGAGGAAATATACTAAGTGACATATAAATCCGAACACCCAGTTTAAATGGTTTTATTTTAATAAAATTTTGTATAAGTACTTAATGAAGCATAATAAGTAAATGATAAAAATTTCAATATGATTGCACTGCTTTAAAGCCCTTTGATCTTTAATAATGTGTGGATGCACCCTGATGTGCTACGCATTCTCCAACGCGCCTAGGCATGCTTCTGATCAGGTGGTCAATGTCCTCCTGTGGTATCTCATTCCAGGCAACCACCAACTCCTCTCGAAGTGCTTCTAGAGTCTGAGGAGGACGTTGCAAATTGAGCAATCTCCTACCCATCATATCCCACACGTGCTCAATTGGGGATAAGTCGGGAGATCTTGGTGGCCATGGTCACAATGTGACATCATTATGTTGAAAGAAGTCTATTGTGACTCTTGCAACATGTGGTCGGGCATTATCTTGTTCGAAAGTTGGATCTGCCAGGGTGTCATGATAGGGTAAAAGATGGGGTTCTAGAACTTCGTGGATATAACGCTGCGCGTTCATGTTACCTCTGATGAAGATTAAAGGTGACCTGCAACCATAAGCTATAGCACCCCAAACCATAACTCCAACAGTGTGATGAACATGTCTTTCAACAAAAAACTGTGGATTCCTCCTTTCACCACATCGCCTTCTAACCCAGGCACGACCATCGTGCATGCCTAAACAAAATCGAGACTCGTCACTAAAGACAATACTGTTCCATTCCTGATCCCAGAGTGACCGTTGTCTGCACCACTCAAGGCGATTACGTCGGTGTTCTCGAGTTAAAGGGAGGACTCGGTGTGGCCGGTATGAAAACAAGCCAAAACTTCTCATTCGTCGGTAAACACTTCGCATGCCAATAGGTCTTCCGTGTTCTGCAAACCATTCATTTGCAATGGGCCTGGTAGTGGAGAAACGGTCCCTTAAGGCCAATTGCTCTTTGCGTACGGCCTTCTCGAAGCCATGCCTGACAACACCTAACCACAGTGTCTACACTTCTTTGCACTCTAACTGCAATTGCCCGAAAAGAAAGTCCAGGTTCCCGAAGTCCCACTATACGGCCCCTATCAAACTCACTAAGTTGACGAAATCGTACAGGTCTCCGTACTCTAGGCATCGTAACCGATCGTAAAGGATGTCAAGAACCAAAATCCGCCAACGTTGATTCTTTACTGTGGCTGAAATATTCATTTTTAGAGCGTTAGTGAATTAAAAAAAAGCAGTATGAAAACCGGAATGTCCAACTGATAAGGCTGAACATTTTTTCACTTGTTATTTACAGTAAGATAAATACATTCACCAACTTTTATTAAAATAAAACCATTTAAACTGGGTGTTCGGATTTATATGTCACTTAGTATAATTGCTTCAAGATACCGAAGGATGTTCGGCACAGTTGACTAACATGTTTTTCAAACCTCAAATCAGAATCAATCCAGAGTCCTAAATCCTTGCACTCATTTTTTATAGGGATCCGTTGATCTAAAATGCTCAATGATAGTAATGGTTTTGCCTGACTTTTTTCGATGTTTGGTCCAAATATAACTGCGGATGATTTTAAGGGGTTAATTTTGAGATTATGGGCACAAGATACGTTAGATAAATTCATTAAATCATTATTAATCAAATGTCCAGCATTTTTTAAATCTTTAATATCAAAGTCAAAGTACAATTGAGTGTCGTCAGCATAGTGATGAATACTGCAGTGTTCAACGTACTCGTGGAAGTCAGAAATGTAAATTGAGAACAATAATGGTACCAGAATGGAACCCTGTGGTACCCCTAGTTTAACTGGTATCTCCTCCGAGATACTTGACCCAATCGCAACCATCTGAATCCTGTCAGTGAAATAACTTAATACAAAATTAAATGCAGATTCCGAAAAACCAAAGTGTATAAGCTTTTTCACAAGAATAGATGGTTCCAGACTCGAAACTTGAAGCTGCTAATCCTGGCCTCTTTACAAAGAGCGCTTCGGAAAGCGACTTAATACTCGCATTTTATTTTGCTTTAACGATAGATAATACGAAATTGTCCATGTGTGGAAGCCCTTAGACGCCTGGATGACCGCAACCACAATCAACGCCCCATCCGGTACTACGCCAGCCATATTGAGGTAAAAAACTGGACTAGCAGGTTAAGAATAATAATAGCCACCGGAATAACTTGACGCCATTGCGTTACATGGAAACCTAGACCTTCGTTGTGACTTCACGATATCGGATTACGTCTGTCTTTATATCGGTTTTTTTAGAGCTATAGGCGAAAGCATTGCGATGTATTCTTGATATTTGATGCTATGTTATTATGTTCAGCCACCATGCAACTTCGGTGGTCATTCGAACATTTGTTGAAACAATATCTCAAGCAGGGTTTCCATTTCCTTCAAGAGAATGAAGGAAATCGAATAGATTTTCCTTTTCTACAGGGTGTTACTTAATGGAATGCGAATATTTAAGGGTGTGAATCTACATGAGAAATGAGTGTTAGTTTGCTTTATAAACTATGGTCCAAAAATGTTTCCAAGTTTTAGGAAAAAAATGGAAATTAATCAATGTTTTCAGAACCGCTTCAGATATTTCACTGATATTTAGTACGTAGTAAAAGTTAATAAGGTTGCATATTTTTCAATGCAAAAATAGTTTTTAGCTATACATACATATGTATATACATACATACATATACACACATTACATACGTACATGTTGCACCAAGGTTTGCTACATGTACACAAGGGAAGTGAAGAATCATTTAACAATATATCTATAGCAATCTAATTAAGACTATGGATCCAAGTAAATATGAGATTTGACAGCTTTCTTGAAGCAATTTAAGGACATGGTTTTGAATTCAGGACTCAAGGCATTGTATAACACTGAAGCCCTGTACGTGAAAGAACGCTGGAATAAAGTTGTGGGGTGAATAGGTGTAGTTATCAAATCTGGAAATCTAATATGTCTATGATGAATATTACGCCTAAAGATCAGCTTTTCTCTTAAGTATATGGGTTTTGACATAAGTATTAGTTTATGAATAAAAACAAGGTAATGATATTTGACAATATTTTTTGTTATCATCCGGTTTAATTCAATAAGACTACCAGAAACATGGTCAAAGCGCCTTAAACCGCAGATGAACCTAGCACAATTGTTTTGCACAATTTGAATCCGATTTCTAGTAACAACATTGAGACACGGATAATATAAAATAACACAGTAGTTGAAAATCGGTTTTCTTCAAAAGATTTTTAACATGACTGGTGAATCTAAGTTTGAAATCGATTACCACGCCAAGAATTTTAACCTCGTCAACCGGGTACAGTCTTTGAGATCTAATTTTAATAGTTAATCGACTTTTAATTTCTCTTCTCCTACGATCCGAACAAAAAAATAACAGGCTGGATTTACCAGGATTTATTGACAGGTTGTGGTTATTCGAGAAGTCATACACCTTTTTGAATATCATGGTTTATTGATGTCATTGCCATTTACATATCATCAGTATCAAAATAATGGACCAGTTGAGTATCATCCGCAAAAGACTGGAGTTCACAAAAACACACAGCCTTAGGCAGATCAGCAATATATATCAAAAACAACAAGGGACCCAAAACAGACCCCTGGGGTACTCCAGACAAGATTTCTAGAAAACTAGATTTATTGTTTTCAATTGATACACACTGCGATCGATTTGATATATAATTTCGAAAAAAATTCAATGCAATTGGATCTATGCCATAATACTTCAACTTTGCTATTAACAACTCATGATTTATTTTGTCAAATGCCTTGGAATAATCGATTGACATCACTGCTACGCCCATTTTTTTATCAAGTGGTCTAATAATATTATCCACTAAGTTTAAGAGGGAAGTAGTAGTACTGAAAGATTTCCTAAAAGCAGACTGACCAGATGGGATGATATGTTCCTCTGCATAATGCATTAGTTGTCACTTTTGATTACATGCACAAATGAGCAAAAGCAAAGGTTGCAAATTCTATTAAATAAATGTATGCGGATTTTGTTAAATTGTAGCAGGTATACCCATATACAGGATATGCTAAAGGCATTAAATTTTTTAAACATACACCAAATTATTCAAGAGGCAAATCTAATTCTTTTATATAAAATTATCAATAATCAGCACATTCTAAAAAAAAGATGTGAAAAGCAAGGTTGCGACATTAGATCAAAAGAAAATTTCCATATGCAAAGATTTAGATTTAAAGGTTTAGAAAAGTCAATGTTTGTTGAAGGTCTAAAAATGTACAACAGTCTGCCTATTAATGTAAAAACATCTAGTAATGCTAAAATTTTCAAAAAGAGACTTCGGAAAGACTATTTTGGTTTGATGTGACGACCTCTTTGTAAATTTAACATATTTTTGTAAATAATATTTATTATTGTTTGAAGTGGCTTAACGCTAAATAAATCTTTTCTATTCTATCTACTTGACTGTTTTTTTTTTATTATACAAATGGGTAATAATCGCGGACCGTTATGCGGCAAAGGAAGTCTTAGATGGCGTCTCAGTTACTGCAGTTATGACATGCCATTAAGATTAATTTACGTCGCCTCAAAGTTAATCCCGTCTGCAGAAGCGAGTCGAGCAACAATTAGCACAGACTACTGCATAATTACTCACTGTCCTGCCAGGTCGGGACGGATAGATCGATTTTTCAGTCTTAATTCCTGTGGAGCTTGATCGGCAATCGGTAATCCGAATAAAAAATTAGGAAATCTCGCGAGAAATTTTCTGACTCGATTAATATGAATCAGGAGATCAGGTAACAAGGTGCAAGTGTTTTAAACGGTGTTTTCAAACATTACAAAAAATCGTCTTTTGGTGGATTTCCGCTGCCGCTCAGTTCTTTCGCCTTTGTCTGAGGTTCTGCATTCTCTCTTCGCCCTCTTGGGTCAACTTCCATGTTTTAATATCTCTTTTTGTCCAAGAAAAATGTATATTAGCCCGCAAATGTCTATACATTAATAAATTCTTTTTTATCTGAAAGGATGCAGCGCGTGACTTTGGACGGGAACATATCAGATACAGTTACAATTACATCAGGGGTGCCCCAGGGCAGTATTTTGGGTCCATTATTGTATAGCCTATATACTTTTAATTTCATGAAGTCGCTAAGTTATTGTCAATATCATCTTTATGCTGAGACACTCAAATTTATGCCTCTTTTAAACCTGATCTGTCACATGCTTCTGATCAGGTGGTCAATGTCCTCCTGTGGTATCTCATTCCAGGCAACCACCAAGTCCTCTCGAAGTGCTTCTAGAGTCTGAGGAGGACGTTGCAAATTGAGCAATCTCCTACCCATCATATCCCACACGTTCTCAATTGGGGATAAGTCGGGAGATCTTGGTGGCCATGGTAACAATGTGACATCATTATGTTGAAAGAAGTCTATTGTGACTCTTGTAACATGTGGTCGGGCATTATCTTGTTGGAAAGTTGGATCTGCCAGGGTGTCAAGATAGGGTAAAAGATGGGGTTTTAGAACTTCGTGGATATAACGCTGCGCGTTCATGTTACCTCTGATGAAGATTAAAGGTGACCTGGAACCATAAGCTATAGCACCCCAAACCATAACTCCAACAGTGTGATGAACATGTCTTTCAACAAAAAACTGTGGATTCCTCCTTTCACCACGTCGCCTTCTAACCCTTACACCGACGTAATCGCCTTGAGTGGTGCAGACAACGGTCACTCTGGGATCAGGAATGGAACAGTATTGTCTTTAGTGACGAGTCTCGATTTTGTTTAGGCATGCTCTTAAGGCTTTTTGTTTGTAAACTTTTATATACTGTTTAATGAGGGTAATAAATATTATTATTATTAAATGTGACAAAACATTCATTTATTTAATCAACGGATAAAACCCTTGTTGTGTGTGTGTCAAATAATGGCATCGGAGACTGGAGTCCACTTGCCACAACATTTTGCTAATGGATTTATATTATCTGATCATTGTGAGAGACGGTAAATAACGGAATAGTTACGAATTCCAGACAAGGTTTATGTTATATGGTAATATTTGCCTTTTTAAGGAATTGAATTAGCGCTAAATAAATTTTTATATCCGGAAAAGATAAAATGGTAGTCAAACTTAAAGGTAGTTGTTACAAATACAAAAGTCTTGATTCAAAGAATTACATGGTAATTTTCTTAACATTTTGTTTAAACTCATTAACAGAAGTTCCAAATACTTCTAAACCAGGCATATACTGAATGACAAGAAAAGATAACACCTACGTATGTCTATTAGAATTCAAGAATGTTTTACATGTCGATTTATCTTGCCATGAACAAGGGATAAAATTGTCACGTTTTTCTGTAAAGTTTTTGTGGTGGTTGCGTGTATTGTTTGGTGATAAAGAAGCATTCAGTTTTCGTACATTTACGATGTTAAATATGACATCCCGTCGCAATATTCAGGAAGTAGTAAAGCCTCATCTTATTTCATACCTAAACACCATCCTAAACGCGATTTTTCTGCAAGACAGTGCCAGACCGCATATTGCCAGAGCATCGTTAGCCTTCATGAATCGACATCGCATAAACCGTTTACTTTGGCCGCCACGATCGCCTGACCTATCTCCAATTGAACACGTTTGTATTGAACATTGTGCTATATACACTTACCCGGATGATACGCAATTGTTTAATTCTGACTTGTCTCATCTGGATGAAGTTTCATATAAAGTAAATTACGATCTTGCCCAAACGTATTAGTGAATCTTATTACTAATATTGCTAGGTTTTGATCAAGAGACATTATACAAGTACAATATACAGGGTGTTTCAGTTTATTGTTGCATAAATTTAAGATTCGATAGAACTTTTAAAATTAATGCATAAAGTCTATATAAACATGGGTCGAAAAATGCGTGGCTTCCGAAATACAGGGTGTTTAAATTTACTTTCTAAAATAGTTTTTTTTAAATATTTTGAACAATATTTGATGTATAACAGTGAAAATTGGTATACAAGGGTTTTTCGGTACGACAAAACGAACCATGGGCATAGTTTTACTGTAGCCGCTAGAGGGCGCTCTCTACTGTACCTGTAGTGTATTAAAATGACCGAAAATTTTTTCTTAGTGCAATTTTTTGCTTTTTGAATAAAAAAACTGATTCTTCGCACTTTTCAACATAAAAAAGTCCTCTTGTGAATTTTCGTTATAGTTAGCCGTTTTTGAGATATTTCGATTTTTAAGGTTCGATGCATTTTTAATTATTTATGGGAAAATAATATTTTTTTTACATTTTCGATTTGGGCATTACAAGTACTTAAGATGATCGTTTAGATTGTGTCTTTAAACACAGCAATAATTCGTAACTCCAAATAAACACAAAAAACAGAATATTAATTTGTTTAAATCTCCATTATTTTTAACAAATTAAATTAATTATTTACAACTAAAATGCTATTGGATAGTTAGGACAAACATACAAAATCTAAAGTAGTTGCTCGAAATGTAAACCCAATTGTTCAATACACAATTCACATCTACGAATGATTGAACGTGGTATAGCATTATTCAAATAAGGGCTTATTTCATCACATGCATTCCTGATTCTGTCTATTAGCATATCTCTTGTGGTTACGGGAGTCTGGTACACTTTTTCTTTTAGAAATCCCCACACAAAGAAATCTAATGGATTTAGGTCAGGAGATCGTGGAGGCCAGGCGACAGGTCCTCCACGGCCGATCCATCTTTCTGGATAATTTTCGTCCAGCCAGTTTCTAACTATTCTCGAATAATGAGCTGGATAACCATCAAGCTGGAACCAGGCCAATCTTCTTAAATCTAACATAACACCATCCCACATATTTGCATGTTCAGCCTTTAAAAATTCCAAGAAGGTCGCAGCATTTAACCTTGCAGGCAAAAGGTAGGGTCCAAATAGTCGATTACGGTAGATACCAATCCACGCGTTCACACTAAATTCATGCTGAAAATTTATTTCCCGAACTGCATGCGGATTTCCATGCGACCAAATATGTTGATTATGAAAATTTACCACTCCACGTCTAGTGAAGCATGACTCATCGGTCCATAAAACGTTACTTAAAAACTCCCTATTATTATCAGTTCTATCAAGAATCCACTGACAAAATGTGATTCTTCGTTCTCCGTCCGCTGGCTGTAGTCCTTGCACAGGTTGTAAGGACGTCTATGGTCATTTCTAAGAACACGGCGAACATGGCTTGCTGAAATTCCCAAGGCACCAGAAACTCTCCTAACACTTGTGGTCGGATCTCTATCAAGCTCACGCAGAATCATACGGGTAAATCTGCGCTGACGAACATTTATGTTTTGATCCCTTTGGAGATTTCCAAAACCATTTTCAATTATTTGACGATGCACTCTTGCAAATACTGAGCGAGATGGATGTCGTCTGTTTGGAAATCTTCGTGCGTATTCTCTGGCTGCTTCTGCTGCGTTTCGATTTACAAAGCCATACACAAAATGAATATCCGCTAACTCTTGATTGGAGAATAAAAATGGCATTTTTATAAAACTTACAAAAAAAAACAAGTAAAAGAAACTCAATTTCGTGCATTCACAATTGCAAAAAAACGTTTCAGGTTTCAACAGACAACAAAACTAACTGTCAACTAATTGACGTTTAACCTTATTCTGCATTCAATTTCAAAAATATTTGCAGGCACAGCCTAATTCTAAAAATTATCGAGATACTGACTTTTTAACGTTATTTTATCATAAATAATTAAAAATGCATCGAACCTTAAAAATCGAAATATCTCAAAAACGGCTAACTATAACGAAAATTCACAAGAGAGTTTTTTATGTTGAAAAGTGCGAAGGATCAGTTTTTTTATTCAAAAAGCAAAAAATTGCACTAAGAAAAAATTGTCGGTTATTTTAATACACTACAGATACAGTAGAGAGCGCCCTGTAGCGGCTACAGTAAAACTATGCCCATGGTTCGTTTTGTCGTACCAAAAAACCCTTGTATACAAATTTTCACTGTTATACATCAAATATCGTTCGAAATATTTAAAAAAAACTATTTTAGAAAGTAAATTTAAACACCCTGTATTTCGGAAGCCACGCATTTTTCGACCCATGTTTATATAAACTTTATGCATTAATTTTAAAAGTTCTATCGAATCTTAAAGTTATGCAACAATAAACTGAAACACCCTGTATTATTTAACGGCATCTCAAAACTTTTTCATAACAAAAAGCTTAGCAGTACTATTAATGAAATGCACAGAAACATCACTACAAAAGAGCACTTGAGAAATATAATCTTCTTTCAGGTCCCCAAGATCATCTGTCTAGGAGCCTGTCTCGTTGGTGGGGACAGGAAACATCACCTTTTTTTTCTTTTGTCTACCTGCCGATTGTAGCGAGCGCAGCGGTAAATATACCTGAAACCCAGGTTCATTCAATAAATATCCCGTTCTAAGAGACTGACTAAACAAATCTCGTTAATAAAAAGATTCCTGGACCACTCATCTCGGTCAACATGTCAGATAGCATTCCTTTGGTATGAAATCACGATTCAAGCAGGTATACTTTCGGTGGATGAATCGATCAGAGATGTGTCACATGAGAAAGTAGGTGCCTACCATTTCATAGTATATTATAGACTGTCTACATTTTTATTGGTAATATAGAAATGTATGGTCAGCGACGTAATAAAATAATATACTCAAAGGCCAATACACCTACGCTAAATGAGGTTTTCCAAGAAATTGTGGCCATATCCTAAGTCAGTGACTCCGCCAGGGAGCTAAGTGGGACGAAAATGAAAAGTTTTTATAGAAAAAGTTGAGTCACATTTATAGATATTCGTTGATGATTGAGTGCTCTTTGAGCAATAAAAAAATAACCCGTCCTTGGTCAACGTTCAAGGGAGGATATAATAATTGCATTTTTCGAAATTTGCACCGGTTTCGACAATACTAAAATTTTCAAAATTTGGAAATTTTCAGTTTTAGCAAAATTTTAGATATCCTCAAAATACCCACAATTATTAATATTTTTTAAAAATTCACAATATTAAAAATATTCGGAATTTTCAAATTTTGAGTTTATCAAAATTGCCAAAATTCTCAAAATTTTCGAATATTCACAATAAATGAATTTTAAAAATTTCCAAAATTTCAAAGATTTAGAACGCTTTGAAAATTCGGAAAATTGAGTTATGACAGTTCTGAAGATTTTGAGAATTTTGAAAATAAAAATTCTAAAAATTTAATACTAAAAATTTGGTATAGTTTTTAAAATCCTGAAACTGTCAAAAATCGTGTACAGATTGAAAATTTTTAATATTCTTATATTTACAAAGCCTGTGATGACAACTCTTATAGGCTATTGTGAAAAAATGTTGAAGTTTTCAGAATTTCAGGAAAACTTGAGATTTCAAACATTTTCGAATTGTAACATTAACAGTTTTTTTTGAATTTCGAAATCTTCAAAATTCCCTAAACTATCAATGTTTCGAAAATTTCAATTTTTTTTTCAAATTGACAGTAGTATCATTAGTATTTTCAAAATTGTCAAAATTTTCAAACTGCTCAAGGTTTTCATAACTTTTGGTTTTAAAAATTTTAGGAAATTCTAAATTTTTATATTTGGAGATTCAAATATTAAAAATAATCGCATATTCCCAAAAATTTCACTATTTTCGGAAAATTTTAAAATTGATAATGCTGTATTTTCAAAATTGTCAAAATTTTCAAACTTCTCAAGGTCATAACTTTCATTATTGTAAAAATTCTAAGTTCACAAAATTTTCAAATTTTGAGTTTATCAAAGTTTTACAAAATTACAATTTTCGGAGATTCAAATATTGCCAAAATTTTCAAGTATGTATTCAAAATAATATCAATATTTTCTAAATTCTCCAAAATTTTGTAAAGTGTCAAAATGTTCAAACTTCTCAAGGTTTTCATAGCATCCAATATTTAAAATATTCGGAATTTTCAGAATATCCAAATTCTGAGTTTTTCAAAATTGCCAAAATTTTCAAAACTATCAAATTTTTCAAATATTCACAATAATCGAATCTTAAAACTTTCCAAAATTTCAAAGATTTGGAACGCTTTGAAAATTCGGAAAATTGAGTTATGACATCTGAATATTTTGAGAATCTTGAAAATAAAAAAATTCTAAAAATTTAATACTAAAATTTGGTATAGCTTTGAAAATCCTGAAATTGTCAAAAATCCTGCACAGATTGAAAATTTTTAATATTTTTATAGTTATTGTGACAAAATGTTGGTTTTCAGAATTTCAGAAAAACTTGAGATTTCAAACATTTTCGAATTTTAACATTAACAGTTTTTTTTTTAATTTCGAAATCTTCAAAATTCCCAAAACTATCAATGTTTTCGAAAATTTCAAATTTTTTTCATATTGACATTTTCAAAATTGTAAAAATTTTTAAACTTCTCAAGGTCATAACTTTCATTATTGTGAAAATTCTAGGTTTTCAATATTTTCAAATTTTGGGTTTTTCAAAGTTTTACACAATTCCAAAAATGTTCAAAACTCTCACAATTTTCGGAGATTCAGATATTTCCAAAATTTTCAAGTATTCAAAATTGTCGGATATTTCCAATATCAATATTTTCCAAAATTTTGTAAAGTTGTCGAAATTGTCAAAATTTTCAAACTTTCAATTTCTGATATTTTCGAAATAATCGGATCTTCACGATCTGGAGATTTTGGAAAATATTGAAAATCTTTAAAACAGTGGAAATTTTTAACAATCCAAAAGTTTAATTTTTTCAAATTTGGTATGGTTTTAAAAATTTTGAAAATGTTAAAAATCGTGAATGGATTAAAAATTTTGAAAACCTGTTACAGCCTACTCTGAAATGCATGTTAAATCCTCCCTTGAACGTTCCTCAAGAGATGATCTTTGTTTAAAATCCAAGATCATTCATTTCTCAAACAAGTACGTCTTTTTTCGAAAAACCAACTACCAAGAGCTCGAATCTATTGTTAGTCATTCAAACAGAGATCAACGGCACATTTTCGATGAGACGAAATCATAAACAACCACGGTTCAATAAGCTATCTGATGTTCATAGTTTTAAGCTGACCGACAATGCAATTTCTCAATTAGGCAACGGGCGGACCCGCGGGCCAACTTGGCAGCGGTAATCCAAGTGAGCGGCTATCAGCTACAGCAGATTTAATACAATTTAGATTTGGACCAAGCACGCCAGGTGAACATTTAGATTAATTTACCGCAGATACAGCGTTGCCAGATGGAGCAAACAGAATTCTCCCAGAACAAGGACAAAAATCCCCCGATTTGCGAGGTTGGACTAGTTGGGTGGCCACGGGGGGACGGGGTATAAAATAGAAAATAATTATTTTTTTAACGAATTAAGACAGTTTTAGCAAAATTTAGAAATCCTCAAAATTCCCAAAACTATGAATATTTTCAAAAAGCTACGAGTTTAAAAAATGTCTTATTTTCGAAATGTACAGTATTTTCAGAATTTCCAAACTTCGCAAGGTTTTCATAAGTTTCAATATTTAAATTATACCAAATTTTCTGATTTTCCAAATTTTGGGTTTTCTAAAATTTTCTACGAATTCGAAAACTTCGAATTTGGAACGTTCTGAAAATTTTGAGAAAGAATCTGAAGATTTTGAGAATTTTGCAAATACTGAGAGTTATAAACACTTCTGTGAAATTGTCAAAAATCGTGCATGCATACATTGAAAATGTTCAACTTTCTTAAAAAAATAGAAGTTGGACTAGTTGGTGGGCCAGGGAGGGGGGAGGGGTATGAAATAGAAGATAATTATTTTTTTAATGAATTGAGACAATTTTCAGTTTTAGCAAAATTTAGAAATCCTCAAAATTCCCAAAACTATCAATATTTTCAAAAAGCTCAGAGTTTAAAAAAATGTCTTATTTTCGAAATGCAGTATTTTCAGAATGTTCAAACTTCTCAGGGTTTTCATAACTTTCAATATTTAAAATATACCGAATTTTCTGAATTTCCAAATTTTGATTTTTTTTTAGATTTTCAAAGATTTCGAAAACTTCGAATTTGGAACGTTCTGAAAATTTTGAGAATTATGAGAAATCTGAAGATTTTGAGAATTTTGAAAATACTGAAAGTTATAAACACTTCTGTGAAATTGTCAAAAATCGTGCATACATTGAAAATGTTCAACTTTCTTAAAAAAAAATTGAGGTTGAACTAGTTGGTTGGCCACGGCGGGGAGGGGGGGGGGGAGGGAACGTTATAAAATAGAAAATAATTATTTTTTTAATGAATGAGACAATTTTCAGTTTTAGCAAAATTTAGAAATCCTCAAAATTTCCAAAACTATAAATGTTTTCAAAAAGCTCCGAATTTTAAAAAATGTGTTATTTTCGAAATGCACAGTATTTTCAGAATGTTCAAACTTCTCAGGGTTTTCATAACTTTCAATATTCAAAATATACCGAATTTTCTGAATTTCCAAATTTTGAGTTTTTTTAAATTTTCAAAGATTTCGAAAACTTCGAATTTGGAACGTTCTGAAAATTTTGAGAATTATGAGAAATCTGAAGATTTTGAGAATTTTCAAAATACTGAAAGTTATAAACACTTCTGTGAAATTGTCAAAAATCGTGCATACATTGAAAATGTTCAACTTTCTTAAAAAAAATAGAGGTTGGACTAGTTGGTAGGCCAGGGGTATGAAATAGAAAATAATTATTTTTTTAATGAATTGAGACAATTTTCAGTTTTAGCAAAATTTAGAAATCCTCAAAATTCCCAAAACTATCAATATTTTCAAAAAGCTCCGAGTTTAAAAAAATGTCTTATTTTCGAAATGTACAGTATTTTCAGAATGTTCAAACTTCTCAAGGTGTTCATAACTTTAAAATATACCGAATCTTCTAAATTTCCAAATTTTGAGTTTTTCAAAATTGCCAAAATTTTCAAAACTCTCAAAATTTTCGAATATTCACAATAATCGAATTTTAAAAATTTCTAAAATTCAAAGATTTGGAACGCTTTGAAAATCCGGAAAATTGAGTTATTACAGTTCTGAAGATTTTTAGAATTTTGAAAATAAAAATTCTAAATATGTAATACTAAAAATTTGGTATAGTTTTTAAACTCCTGAAATTTTCAAAACTCGTGCACAGATTGAAAAATTTTAATATTTTTATAGTTAGAAAGCCTGTGATGACAACTTGAGATTTCAAACATTTTCGAATTTTAACATTAACAGAATTTTTAAAATACTGAAAGTTATAAATATTTTTCTGAAATTGTCAAAAATCGTGCAGAGATTGAAAATTTTCAAGTAACTTGAAAAAATAGAGGTTGCACTAGTTGGTTGACCACTGTTTATAAAATAGAAAATAATTATTTGTCCAACGAATTTCTCAAACTTGTCAGACCAACTTGAGCTGCGTTAATAATAGCCAACGATTTTATTTTTCCCCGAAAAATCCCCCATAACATTTTATACCCAAAAATTATCCAAGCGACGTAAAAATCCCCCAATATGGCAACACTGCGGCGTCCGCCCGTTCGCAATGCCGCAGCTTGGCCGAAGAACAAACAGCATCGAGTTGCGAGCACCAAAAGCAAGCAACTAGAAACATAGATGTGCTTGAAGCGCGGGAAGAGGATATGCTCCTCACAATGCGAGTAAAATGGAACTCAGATGCTGGCTCATGTTACTGTATCGCGCAGAGGCAAAATTGTAACCAGTTAGGATTCGAATCCAAGACCTGGACCATTCAACCACCGAGCAACGGTGACTCGTGACGACATGTATTCAAATTTAAATTCTTTATTCATTCTGTCGGTCTCAAAAAGATATAGAACAAGTCATATTTAAATCAGGAACAGACAAAAAGGGAAAAAGAAAAACCAGGAACAAAAGCTAAATTAATAAAGAATAAATACATATATATCGCCACATAAACACAGAATCTCACATGTTTATGACTAAAAATAGGAACTAAATGAACGTTTTGATAATAAAAAAATTAAAATAGGTGTGGCAGCGCACACATATACTAAAAAAATAACGTCAAAAAGTAGTGAACAATTCCAAAAAAAAGGTTGTTTTTGCCCCGGGCATTTTTTTATGATTTTGGTAATGGTTGCTAATTTCCGAGGTATAAGTGATTTATATTCGAAAATTTGAGAAAAATATCAAGTTCGACGATAATATGAAAAATCAAAAGAAACTTTTAATGTTACTAGAATATTAATTTGTTTAATTTTCCAATATTATTTTTAACAAATTAAATTAATTATTTACAACTAAAATGCTATTGGATAGTTAGGACAAACATACAAAATCTAAAGTAGTTGCTCGAAATGTAAACCCAATTGTTCAATACACAATTCACATCTACGAATGATCGAACGTGGTATTATAGCATTATTCAAATAAGGCCTTATTTCATTACATGCATTCCTGATTCTGTCTATTAGCATATCTCTTGTGGTTACGGGAGTCTGGTACACTTTTTCTTTCAGAAATCCTCACACAAAGAAATCTAATGGATTTAGGTCAGGGGATCGTGGAGGCCAGGCGACTGGTCCTCCACGGCCGATCCATCTTTCTGGATAATTTTCGTCCAGCCAGTTTCTAACTCTTCTCGAATAATGAGCTGGACAACCATCAAGCTGGAACCAGGTCAATCTTCTTAAATCTAACATAACATCATCCCACATATTTGAATGTTCAGCCTTTAAAAATTCCAAGAAGGTCGCAGCATTTAACCTTGCAGGCAAAAGGTAGGGTCCAAATAGTCGTGGGCATGTGTATCTACTTTTGTAGTTTCATGTGTGCATTCATTTCGGGCCTGGTGAAGCCAACCAACAGAAATACGTATCGCTCGGGTTACCTATCCTATTTTCTGCTCAAATCCACTTTCCTCCTTTTTGCGGATTTTGCCCATTATTTTCCTACTTGTTGTTATATATATATATACACTAGGCAGCAGCAGCGGGGCCGCAGTAGTAGTGTCTTCGGTCTCCTGATCAGTCGCCGTGCGCTGTGCGGATTCGAATCCCGCCCCAAGAGAAATATTTCTCTTGGAATGGTAGGTGGTACTCCGTTGGAACCAAACCGGCCCAATAAAGAATTTTAAATGTAAATAATTTGATTCAACCAGACATACCTTGGGGATTATCAGCACGAAAACCGCAGGATGTTACAATCAATACATCTTTTGACATCCTGTATACAAGCAGAAACAGAGACGTTCATGGATTAGAACAGCAACTAGCCAGCAGCAACAACGTGGTGGTTTCAACTCCCCACCAGCTTTTAGTTTGTGTTTCGCTCCGTACTAAGCCGATTGCGGGTCAACAAGTTATTGGCGGATTAAACACATTGCGCCAACAAGTAACTGCGGATGTAACAGAAAATGGGTCCGCTATTTTCCCACGCATGAAATAGAGATTATGGGTAGTGGCTTGTTGGCGAAACTCTTTCAGCTGTACCCGTAGTTTTGAATTGACCGCGTGTGGAAGCGGGTGTGCCCGCGGATTTTAGAAAAATGGAGATCTCCAGAAAACGTATTTTTCAGACGGGTTAAACAAGTTGGAGTATCGTTGGGTTAAGTGTATCGATCTAAAGGGAGACTATGTTGAGAAATAAATCGTCACTTTTCCAAAATTTTCGTGTTTTTTTTTGTAGTACTTTTCGGAGCGTCCACGTATATTGTTATATTACACTGATCAACAGCCAAAAAATATCCTAAATAAAATCAACAAAATATTACTATTTTTAATGTGCTAAAACCGGAATGAAACTTATTTTTTCAATATTAGTTCAAGTTTTAGAGATACGGTAATTATATATGTTCCTGCTGTGACAGTGTTAATATACTGTAATTCACAAGAATGCACGTGCTACATTTTTATATTCGGCAAGGAAAGATGATGTAATCGGCATGATTGTGTTACGTTATACATACGTGTACATTATATTGTTTTATATTAGCCATTTTTTCCTCAGTTGGCTGACAGCGTTCATGCACGATGTCTCGAAAGTGTGTAAACAATCCAGATCAGTTTTGTTACGTGTGTGGTGATGTGACTTTTGCGTCTCAGAGACGGTCTATTACTCCACTAATAACAAAGGCATATCAGCTTTATTTCGGTTGTAAACTGCTGTAAACTTGCTGTCCCAATGGTTTGGAGAGAACCTACAAATCATATTAATGATTGTTACTTTTGCATGGTACCTTGTGTTGGACAAGCCACAGGTATGTCCAAGAAAAAAAAATCGGTTATTAACTACCCAAACATACCATCTGCGATGAGACCTGTGCCTCACAGTGACGAAAATCATATTCCAAAACCCCCAGATCCTACACTTGCGAATCAGAAAACGATCTGATTCGTTTTCTGATGGCGATCGAGTGATTCGTCAGGCAGAAGATATGCCATCAACGTCAAGAGATCCTGATTTTATACCGAGCACGTCATGCCACCAACCGCACAAAATAACACAGTCAGAATTAAATGATCTTGTAAGAGATTTAGAACTTCCAAAATGTAAGGCAGAGTTACTTGGATCAAGACTGCAGCCACAAAGACTTAAATATAAACTATAACCCAGAAGAATGGAGATTGTTTATAGACAGTTCAACATTGACTTTAAAGGCAGTGTTATTGCATATTGGAAATATTTTACCATCTCTTCGTGTAGGGTATGCAGTTCACATGAAAGAATCATATGACAATATGAAATACCTATTGACATGCATAAAATACGATGAGCACCAATAGCATATTTGTGGCGATTTGAAAGTTGTTGCACTTTTACTTGGGCTGCAGCTAGACTACACAAAGTTTTGCTGTTTTTTATGTGAATGGGACAGTCGGGCAAAGGCACTTCATTACACCAGACAAAACTGGCCTGTTCGTCAATTCCTAGAGCCAGATCAAAAAAATGTACAGCATATGCCATTAGTAGATTCGAAAAAAAATTTATTACCACCCTGCATATCAAGTTGGGCCTAATGAAAAACTTTGTCAAGGCATTAGATAGAGATGGGTCAGCTTTTCAATACCTGCGTCAGAAATTTCCAAGACTAAGTGAGGCAAAGGTTAAAGAAGGTATTTTTGTTGAGCCACAGATTCGAAATATTTTGAAAGATACACAGTTTGAAAACACTTTAACAGGTATTGAAAAAACTGCTTGCAATGATTTACGTCTGGTGGTCACTAATTTCTTGGGAAATAGAAAAGCTGACAACTATAAAACCCTTGTCAAACATATGCTGTCATCGTATCAAATATGGGCTGTAATATGTCTCTTAAGATACATTTCCTACACTCACACCTGGACTTTTTTCCTGACAATTGCGGAGACGTAAGTGATGAGCACGGCGAACGTTTTCATCAGGATATTTCAACAATGGAAAAAAGGTACCAGGGAAAGTGGAATCCTTCCATGCTTGCAGACTACTGTTGGACTCTTGGTGGAAATGCTCCAGAAACGATCCATAAAAGATCAGCAAAAAGACAGCGCATATAGTGATTCTTATAAGTATATGAATCTTATTACTTTTTTTAATATATCCTTAAAAATAAAAAGTTTTTTTCTAAACCGCAACTAATTTTTTTATTTCATTGTCATTTTTGGATTCAGCGCCCCAAAATTAACAAAGAAGTGCACTTTTCCCACAAGATACAATAATTAAAAAACTAAAATTTGTTATCCAGTGTTATTTTACCTCGCAGGACAAACTATTTCCGGCACTTCGAATCAATACACAATTCAGATGAAGGTTTGGTAGAAAATGGTGAGCAAACCGAGCTACCCAAGGCACGGGTTTTAGTCCAGATTACACATACGCAAAAATTTCCAAAATACTATATGGTCCTTTAGACTTCCATGTTTCTGAACATAACATTTCTATTTTTATGGTCCCTTATTACAAGCGAAACAAACTAGGTACTGTGGGGTAATTCGTAACACCGAATATTTTTTTTTATACTCCAACTACCACGAAGGCCTAAGGCCGAAACACCCATTGGATACCGTGGGGCTATAGGGGGATACAGGGGAAAGGGGGAACGCCACACGGAATCTGGCGAGGGAACACGTGTGCATGCTCCGCCTACGAGATCCGCCGGGTGGTACCTCCACGTTCGACAGTCAGAGACCGTCTACCACCTACGGACAATCACAACATCCATAGCCAAGAGAAAAATTTCTCCTGGGACGGGACTCGAACCCGCACAGCGCACGGCGACTGATCAGGAGACCGAAGTCTACTACTGCGGCCACCGCTGCTGCCTACATGGCCATTAAACAATGCGAGGTCCAATAGGCGAAGTAAGAGTTTTGGTTACTCCCGTTAAACTCAGCGAAAAGCTAATTCAGACCTATGCAGTCACAAAAAAGGGTGCTGACCAAGAATGCATATATACTAAGTGACATATAAATCCGAACACCCATTTTAAATGGTTTTATTTTAATAAAATTTTGTATAAGTACTTAATGAAGCATAATAAGTAAATGATAAAAATTTCAAAATGAGTGCACTGCTTTAAAGCCCTTTGACCTTTAATAATGTGTGGATGCACCCTGATGTGCTACGCATTCTCCAACGCGCCTAGGCATGCTTCTGATCAGGTGGTCAATGTCCTCCTGTGGTATCTCATTCCAGGCAACCACCAACTCCTCTCGAAGTGCTTCTAGAGTCTGAGGAGGACGTTGCAAATTGAGCAATCTCCTACCCATCATATCCCACACGTGCTCAATTGGGGATAAGTCGGGAGATCTTGGTGGCCATGGTAACAATGTGACATCATTATGTTGAAAGAAGTCTATTGTGACTCTTGCAACATGTGGTCGGGCATTATCTTGTTGGAAAGTTGGATCTGCCAGGGTGTCAAGATAGGGTAAAAGATGGGGTTCTAGAACTTCGTGGATATAACGCTGCGCGTTCATGTTGCCTCTGATAAAGATTAAAGGTGACCTGGAACCATAAGCTATAGCACCCCAAACCATAACTCCAACAGTGTGATGAACATGTCTTTCAACAAAAAACTGTGGATTCCTCCTTTCACCACGGCGCCTTCTAACCCTGGCACGACCATCGTGCATGCCTAAACAAAATCGAGACTCGTCACTAAAGACAATACTGTTCCATTCCTGATCCCAGAGTGACCGTTGTCTGCACCACTCAAGGCGATTACGTCGGTGTTCTCGAGTTAAAGGGAGGACCCAGTGTGGCCGGTATGAAAACAAGCCAAAACTTCTCATTCGTCGGTAAACACTTCGCATGCCAATAGGTCTTCCGTGTTCTGCAAACCATCCATTTGCAATGGACCTGGTAGTGGAGAAACGGTCCCTTAAGGCCAATAATCTTAGGCGGCGATCTTCACGGTCTGTTGTTCTACGGCGGCGTCCAGTGCCCCTTGCTCTTTGTGTACGGCCTTCTCGAAGCCATGCCTGACAACACCTAACCACAGTGTCTACACTTCTTTGCACTCTAACTGCAATTGCCCGAAAAGAAAGTCCAGCTTCCCGAAGTCCCACTATACGGCCCCTATCAAACTCACTAAGTTGACGAAATCGTACAGGTCTCCGTACTCTAGGCATCGTAACCGATCGTAAAGGATGTCAAGACCAAAATCCGCCAACGTTGATTCTTTACTGCGGCTGAAATATTCATTTTTAGAGCGTTAGTGAATTAAAAAAAAGCAGTATAAAAACCGGAATGTCCAACTGATAAGGCTGAAAATTTTTTCACTTGTTATTTACAGTAAGATAAATACATTCACCAACTTTTATTAAAATAAAACCATTTAAACTGGGTGTTCGGATTTATATGTCACTTAGTACATTTTTCGCTATAACTGGATGAAAGCACTGATCTGTCTGACATTAGCAGTTTGTAATTTTTATCCGAACTATTCAAGACGACTTCAGTGTAGCAGAGGAGAAGCTTGACCTTATTCCTCTCCATGGTACAACCAAGGGTACAGATATTTTTGAAGCTGTGAATAAGTTGGTGTCAGACTATGGGGGATTTGATAAATGTTCCTGTATTGTCACTGATGGCGCCAGAGCTATGACAGGGACTGAAATTGGATTTGCAGGACTATTGAAACAAAACAGCATCAACTGTCCTATGATACATTGTATTGTTCAGCAAGAGAGGTTATGTGGAAAATTTTTGCGTCAAATAAATCTCATGAAAGTGGCTGTTAAAATAACTAATATTGTTAGAGGTGCTTTGACTCACAGAAAGTTTCGTGATTTTTTGGCCGAAGTGGATGCTACATATGGGGACTTGTTACTTCACACCGATGTTCGTTGGTTAAGCGCCTGAAAGTGTTTGCAACGATTTTTCGCTCTACGCAAGGAAATTCCTATTTTCCTTAAAAATGAAGTGAAGTCCGACACTACGGAACAGGAAAATCAAATGGCAGATGCACAATTTTTAGCAGACCTTGCATTTTTAACAGACATGACATCTTACCTTAACGAATTGAATGTGAAGCTACAGGGAAAACAGCAGAATATTGCCAACTTATTTGGACACATAAATGGGTTTAAGAATACAATTAAGCGTTTCAAGTCTTCATTACAAAAAAATTATTTTTCATTTTTTCCAAGTTGTAAAGAACATTTCGAAGAAATGAAGGATTTTGAGGAAGTTTCATATTTACCTCATATAAAATACATTGACACAATTGCAGAAGAATTCAAAAATCGATTTAGTGACTTTAAACAAATCGAAAGCGACATTTCAGTTTTTACTCAGCCACTAACAATTTCTGTTGAGAACGTAAGCAGAGCACACCTTCAACTGGAATTGTGTGATTTGCAATCAGATCATTTTTACCAAGGAAGAACTGAAATTGGCTTGGACTTTTTTAAGTTACTGCCAGGAGAACGATACCCCAACTTGCGAAACTTAGGACTTACAATGGGATCAATGATGGGAAGCACGTATCTTTGCGAAAGCAGCTTTTCCAACATGAAATTTATCAAGTCAAAGTATAGATGTACCCTCTCTGATAAGTCACGTCACTTACTCAGTTACTTCGTTTATCAACAACAAATATTAATGTTAATATTGATGCATTAGTAACCAACAGCCTCAAATGTCCCACTGATTTTTTTGTAATTTCATATTTTTTGAATAAATAAAAATAATAGAAAAACTATTTTTGTATACCATACCTATTAAAACTCAGTAATAATGTTTTATAGAAAGATTTTATAATGCGGCCCTCCAAACTGCATTTTTTTTTAAGTGGCCCTTGGGCCACATTAAGTTGGACAGCCCTGTTGTAAACGAATCTATGACTATAAATGGCATACTTTTGACAGTTCATTTATGCATACCACATGACTTTTGACTCACATGGTAACACATAAACTTATAGGTAAAAAAAGTAATAGATGGCGCACCCAGTAGATACTTTTTTTATTTCTATTTTATACGACATCTTTAAGCGAACATTTCAAAATAAATAAATGTCTACTGACAGTAAAGAGTAAACAAACTTTTGTTTCCAAAAGCAACTTGATATTAATTTGTGTTTGTTAAAATTAAAGCCAATAAATTTTGTGCCAAGACTTTCGCAAACGAATGATAATCGAAATATTCCAAAGCTCCACAGAATATCTGCCCTGATATCCACAATCCATGTTCTTACACTGTATCAACGAGGGTGGTCCCAGAAGTACCCGACCCAACGAAGAAAACACAAAATTTTTGTAAAAAAATGTATTTATTTTTCAACATAATCTCCTTTGAGCTTTATACAGTTTTCCCAGCGATGTTCAATAAGTTCGATACCCTTTGTATAATAAGAACTGTCTTGCTCCTCAAAATAGCCATTAACTGCCGACATCACTTATTCATCGTTGTAAAATCTTTGACCAATGAGCCATTTTTTCAAGTTTGGAAAATAATCCGAGCGGGCTAAATCTGGTGAATAGAGTGCATGAGGTAGCAATTCAAACTTTAATTCGTTAATTTTGGCCATTGCAATAACGGATTTGTGAGCTGGTGCATTGTCTTGATGAAACAACACTTTCTTCTTAACCAAATGCGGCCTATTTTGCTTGATTTCATCGCTCAAACGTTATAATAAGTTCGCATAATACTCGGCGTTGATAGTTTTACCTTTTTCAAGATAGTCAATGAAAATTATCCCACGCGCATCCCAAAAAACGACGCCATAACCTTGCCTGCAGATGAAACGGTCTTCGCCTTCTTTGGAGCCGGTTGTCCCTTTTGAGTCCATCGTTTTGATTGTTCTTTTATCTCGGTTGTGAAGTGATGGACCCATGTTTCATCCTTGGTTATGAAACGACGCAAACATTCTGCTTTGTTGCTGTGAAACTTCGCTAAACACTCAATTGAAACAACTTCACGACACTGTTTCTGCTCGATTGTGAGCAATCGCGGCACCCATCTTGCAGACAGCTTTCTCATGTCCAAATTTTCAGATAATATCCGATGAACCGCACTTTTTGAAATACCTACTATGTCTGCTAGCTCGCGCACTTTCAGTCGACGATCATTCAGTACCGCTTTGTGAATTTTCTTCACCATTTCTGGAGTCGTCACCTCATTTGGTCGACCACTGCGATGCTCGTCTTGGCAGCTCATACGGCCTCGTTCAAACTCTGCCACTCAATATTTTACTGTTGTAAACGAAGGAGCAGACTCACCCAGAGTAGAATCCAGTTCAGCTTTTACATTGGTTGGGCTGAGGCCTTTGAAATAAAAGTATTGTACCACATAACGATGACCAATTTTCTCCATTTTCACAAATTCACTGAAAACGTTCAGTATTGATGGCTACCAAACAAATGGTATTTTTCAAACAACTATCGCCATCTCTAGGTCAGGCCGGGTACTTCTGGGACCACCCTCGTATATGGTATCCACGGTTTTCAGATCCACCCTTCGAAGTGGGTTCACGTATTTAAAAAATCCATTAATTTTGGAAGATTCGGTTAAACGTATGACAGAAGAGATCATTCAAACAGCATCACACCATCAGCGGCTCTCCATTATGCATATCAGCCAGTGAACGTTTTTATTTCGGAAACGGCCCGAACGGAGGCCGTAGATTGAAATCGATTTTAAAATTATGCCTAAATTGGTCTAGGATATCCGCGACGAGAATGTGTGTGCGAATAGAGGGTGATTCAAAAAAAAAATCAAGGCAATCATATAAGAGAAAGTGCCATCTAAGGACGTGAACCTACAAAAGTAGGTACTGTCTACAAAATTTCGCCAGGTTTTTCCTAAAAAACAAGGCTGAAGTCGCTTTGAAATAGACAAATCCCAAAATACTATTTAATGTCTTCTACAGTATATTCAGATAAGAGATAGACCGGATGTAAACAAAAGGTTCGGGTGATTTTCACGATAACGCCGCCGTCTCGACGTAAAACAGGAGCCCTCATTGGTCAATTCGCAATTAAATGCCTATGCCGAGCGGCAGAGCAGTCGTATCAAGGCAGAGTCACATTCAGGTTCAGACGTGTTACGTATGTCGTGTGCATCATTGCAATTTGATATTTCTTTGGACGTTTTCGTTTGTTATCTTATTAAGTTGTTGAGTTTGTCGTTGTTATTGTTATACCTTGTTATTGATTGTTATTGTTATCAACTGCTTGCGCAAAATGCCCAGTAGTACAGATACTGCCGATGAAGTTGTAAACTCCTGTAGTCCACCTAGGAAACGCTCTAAAAAAAGACACCTGAGTGCAGAAATGAAAGAGGTCATTTTGAATATATATAAGATCGAGCGCGAGGAGAACGAGGCATCAACCATCAAAGAAATTGTTGTGAAGGTTTCTCACAAAGTTGGGGTGTGTCGCGCATCAGTGTTTAATGTGTTAAGACACTACAAAAAAAATCACACCTTTTCTGAGCCAATGACCAGTAAACATCGCAAAAGTATTGTTAAATCATTGGATGAAGCTGATAAGCATGCGATTAGGAGGAAAGTGCATGAATTCTTCTTTAGGAATGAAATACCTACTATAGATAAAGTACTGCAGGAGGTAAATGGAGATACAACGTTGCCAAATTTCAAACGATCAACTTTCCATGCGTTACTGAAGCATTTAAATTTCAAATGGAAAAAATGGGGTCGTAATAGTTTACTACTGGATAGAGAAGAAATTGTGCTATGGAGGAGCGATTATTTAACAAAAATTGGGAAATATAGAAATCAAAACAGGAAGATTTATTACCTTGATGAAACGTGGGTAAACGCAGGACACACTACAAGTAAAGTATGGGTTGATGATTCTGTAACTTCATCCAGGAGGGCCTTTCTAGATGGACTGTCCACCGGATTAAAAAATCCAGCAGGTAAATACGAGTAATAGACAACAATCGGATGTTTTTCAAACCTTGGGAACAAGGTTCTAAACATTAATTCCAGGGGGCAGATAAAACATATTACAAGTAACAAAACTTGTATAACTTTCGATAAAATGCGTGGATGTTTTATTGTCATTTTCATTTGTTAGAACTTTTTTAAGCCATGTTTTTATGTGTTTTCGATATTTCAATAATTTTTTAATATAATCTTAAAATATGTCGAATATTATAAACTTAAAAAAAGTTACTAAGTTTTATATTGTGTACCGTTCCTAATATTTCTAATAATTTTAATTCATACTTTAAGCTTTATAAAGTTATAATTTGTTAATATTAATATTTCCGCGTATTTCAGGTTCCTGATCATTCATTTTTTAAAGGTTTATAACTTTAAATTAAATTGTGAAGCGCTGAGTAATCATACGACGTTCAATATTCTTTCTTTCAATATGACTAAATAATCCCAATTATAGCAATCTGATACTCATGTCTCAATGTTTTTTCGCTGAATGTGATGAAAACATTTGAAAAAGGTTCGCTTATTGAAATAAATCTACACCAGTTAGTACTTCGATTTCCAGGTAAAGGGAAAAGGCTCATTATCTGCCATATTGGCAGTGAGGATGGATTTGTTGTTGACGATCTGTGGTGCTTTGAGTCTAAGAAAACTGGAGATTACCACGAGGAAATGAATGGCGAATCGTTTGAACAGTGGTTTTCAAAAATTTTACCGAACTTAGAGGAAAACGCAGTAATTGTGTTGGATAATGCGCCTTATCATTCTCGAAGAATGGAGAAGGTCCCAACAACGGCTTCAAGGAAAGTTGATGTTCAAAATTGGCTCCGCTCGAAAAATATCAACTTTGAAGAAGCAATGCTGAAAGTACAATTATTAAGAGTTGTCAAGGATCACAAGGCGGAATATCAAAAATACGCCATTGACGAAATGGCAGCAAGTCAAAATAAAACTGTGCTCCGTTTACCTCCATACCATTGCGAGCTCAATCCCATTGAGCTCATATGGGCAGAGGTTAAAAATTATATAGCTAAGCACAATACAACTTTTAAATTTTGTGACCTCAAAGGACTTTTCAAAGAAGCACTAGAATTAATAACAGCGCAAAAATGGGAAAACTGTATTAAGCACGTGAAAGATAAAGTTGAAAAGAGAATGTGGGAACTGGACAATATTTTAGAGGAACAAGTCGAGCCATTCATTATTGACGTTGGTGCTTCAGGCAGTAGCGATGATGAAAGCTCATCTTTCCAATAAAAGATGTCGTTCATCAAATTCGGTAAGTTATAAGTAATTATAAAGCTACTGTATTTTTTAATTAATTATTGACATTTTTGAACCCATTTTGGCAAAACCTATTCAAGAATCTACTTTCTGACAATGTTCAACCATGCACATTTTTTTACGTTTTGAACGTTTTAATTTGGTTACATATTTACCTAGAAATCAAAAAATATACTAATCAATATTCTAAAAGCAATTTTAAGAGATATACGATTATTTTTAATTTAGGCTAATTTAAACACCATTTTGAGATTATATTCGACTGTATTTCACCAAACATCATGCGGCATCCGAAGCTGGAAATGGAAGCGAAAATTTTGAAACCCTTATGTATATTTACATCATTATATATTTCTTACCCCACCCCCACATGATCCTATATCCATCACCAATCGTATACACATCGAATTGTGCTAATTTACTACAAAGTTACGCAAAGCAGCATCTACTATCTAAAATATGTACTGCGTGACTCTTAATACGTCCCTGCCGAATGTTACAGCGTTCGATGATCACGTGGTCTTGTTTATGTCCGGTCTATCTCTTATCTGAATATACTGTAGAGCAATGTTTTAACTTTAATTTAGACACTTAGCGACCTCGAGAATGATAATTTTTAACCGAGCTTCTAAGCACGGTATCATCAAATTTTTTAAACAATTTGTCTAGCTAAATTACAATTTTTTGGCCGGACAGGTTTTTTGGATCATTCCGAACAAAAAAGATTTTCGTTACCTCTTCTCTAAAGCTAACCATTTTAGAGTTATAATCGATTTTAAAAAATCGGTAAGAGGACAGCTGTTAGAGACGCAAACATCTATCAACGCTTGAGTTATTGTTTTTTATTCTTTAACTATTAGCCATCCGTTTATATTTCTAACGTTACTTTTTTCTGGCTATGCTTGTAGATAGTATAATTTCATAACTGTTCTGTAATTGTTTTATGCTGCATGTTTGTGTAAACATTCTGTAATGTAATGTTTCGTCCATATTATGATTAAGCGGAAGAGTAGCCATCAAGCTAAGCTTCGCAAAGATTACCAATAAGGTCGCTTCATTATTATTATTATTATTTAATGTCTAAAAAGCTCTAAAAATGGGTATATCCAATGCTTAAAAACTTATAATGTATGAGATCGCCAAATATCTAAATCAAAGTTCAAATCTTTCTTTACAAGACCCGCGATCATAGTAATCCTGAGACAAAGAAGTTTGAGCACAGTTAGAAACATTAACAGGAATATATTAGCTAAGGTTTTACGAAAAACAGTCACCAATTGTCAAAAATGTCCCCACTGTACAATTTTATAAAATGATTGTTTGTTCAGGTGTAAAATAAATTTACGACGATTTTTCTGACTTGTTTTGACACACTCATAGTTGGGAATTTGTACCAAAACATTTTACTTGTTGAGAAGTCGATGTTAACGTCAATATTTTATTGAAAATTTAAGGCGTATATGTCTTTTTTACGCCTTACTCATTAATGTTGTTTTCTGACAAATAAATCATGGCCTCCTTACAGAAAAATTAATACATAGCATTTCGTGTGATGATATTTCGATGATAGTCCAATCTTTTATGCACTTGTGAGACATCACTAGGCTGAAAATTTTACGCTCTTTTCAAAAATCGAAAAGTCCAATATGGCGGCTATAAGACAAATGAAAGTTGGGACAGGTTGCAGGAAAACAAAAGACGATTGAGGCATGTCATACGCGCTATCTTATTTGCCTTAAAAAATTTCCGAATAATGTCACATTTTGACAGCTGTCAAATGAACCGTTTCGGATTTAAATTCGGCTTTTTCGGTTTTTCGCGGATATTTCCTAAACCAATAGACCGATCGTAAATGTGAAGCCGGCTATCGAATGCACTAAGTTTCGTCTAAAACTGTCATCATTCAACCTTTACTGTAGGTATAACAGGAGCCGAGATCCCTGTATAGAGAAGCGAATCTAGGAAATTTCCTTATCTATCGACGTACTTCCCGTCCTGAAAATATCGCCAATATTTCTTGAACCACCCTCTACACATATGTATGGAAAGCTTTCGAATATTCCATTACTGCTAGCGGAATTACGTCGACACTTCCGAGTGTTCCACAGTGGAGGAAAAAGGAACAAGATGAGAACGTGCCCAAGCACAAAGTACTTATTCGTGTGCACTGTCGGTGTCGGATATTGTAATCTGAAATCACATCGCGGATTAAAGGAAAAATTCATTGATGAGTTTTGCGATTTGATGGTATACGAGATTACTGTATTTGGAGCTGTAGGATATTATACACCGAAGGGTCAAACGACGCCAGTAATCTGTGTAGAATAATAGATTCCTTTTATTTAGTTAGCAACATCAACAGACAATTACAGGATGGATAAACATGCAAATAAAAAGGAATCAATGCTTATATGCATTATATGGGGTTGTCCATAGCGGACGCAGGAAAGTAAACGCATATTAAAACAAGAAAGATTGATATTCAAATCAAGTTGGGTACTTTATTTTGAAGGTTCATTTATACCATTTATGTATGAAAAATAATATCGCTCAAATGTTTTGAGTTCTTGGCGGGTGGCTGGTTTGTTGATATAGACTTTGCTTTTCAAATATCCCCATAAAAAGAAGTCCAAGGGAGTCAAATCGCACGATCTTGCTGGCCATGGCACATTTCCTCTGCGCGAAATCACGCGATCACCGAAGAAGAACTGCAATCGATGGATATTGACGTTGGTTGTGTGGCATGTTGGAAATAAACATCGTCCATATCCATTCCTTCAAGTTGCGGCAAAAATAGTCCTCTATCATCACGTGATATCGCTCAGAATTGACGGTAACGGCGTCCCTGGCCGCATTTTCGAAAAAGTAAGGTCCGATGATGCCTTTTGACCACAATGCACACCACACAGTCACTTTTTGAGGATGCATCGGCTGCTCTTGATACTCACGGGGATTTTCGTTCGCCCAGATGCGGCAGTTTTGCTTGTTTACCGTCCCATTCAAAGTGAAATGCGCTTCGTCGCTGAACATGATTTTTGATGAAAAATTGGCATCAATTTGGCGGTGTTCAAGGAGCCAATCTGAGAACGTTCGGCGCGAAAAATGGTCGGCCCGACGCAGCTCTTGCGTCAATTGGATCTTGTAGGCGTGTACATTCAAATCCTTGTGGAGAATGCGGAGCAAACTGGTTCGCGAAATGCCCAATTCTTGGGATCGACTCGTTGTTGATTGTTTCGGATCGTCTCTCACACTCTCCTTCACAACAGCAATATTTTCCGGTGTGCGAACGCTCCTTGCCCGGCCAGAGCCTGGCAGATTTGCCACAGAACCTGTTGCCTCGAATTTACGCACCAGACGACCGATGGTTGTTTCGTTTGGGCGGTTGTTGCGACCGAAATGTTCACGAAGCGCGCGAAACGTGGTTTTTATTTTGCACCATTTTTGTAGTGCTCTTGAATAACTTTAATGCGGTCTTCAATCGAATACGACTTCATAGCGATCAATGGTAAACATTCAACTAACAAAATGACATGTCGGTGACAGAAAACAAAGATGGCATCTATGTCAAATTGAAGTTTACTTTCCTGCGTCCCTATTGGACAACCCTTTATATAAGTGAAGAATGTGCTAGGACGCTGAAAAAAATAATATTTTCAAAGTGAGAGGAAAAGGAAAGTTTTCTGTCAAATGTTCTGTCAAATGTCACTCAAACGTCATTCACTGAATTAGGTCTGTCAAGTTTCCTGCCCCTTGATACTCAATAATTCCTCTACTTTCAATAAAATCATATTACAATTCTGTACCTCAGACCCAGACTAGGGTAAGTGCAAATAAGTAGTTTTGAGATAATTCTATTTAAAATATTTTTCTTACGTTGTATCATATGTGACTTGACATGAGTTAAAAAGTCGTAACTTCCTTATTATTGCAGATAGATCGTCGCTGCATGTAGCGAATTAAAATTCACAATATTGTCATAAGCTTAACATATTAAACTCATTTTTCAGAAAAATGGACTTAACCTAGTCTGGTCCGTAGGTACAGAATTACAAATCAAACAAAGCTTGTCCGGAATTCCAAATCGGAATAGTCCAGGATTATTATACTCTTTCTGGTAGAAAATTAAAGCTTGCATTTTTTCGTAAGGAAAGGCCTTTTTAGGGAGAACAAAACATTTACTAAACGCTATGATGTTGGAGTCTATAATTATTATCTTCAACAACTCGAGGAAAATTGCAAAATGTTACAGTTGTTCTAGAACAAGGCTGCCCAGAAAGTTACCACGGTGTGGTTCAAATTCGTATGGTACAAGCATCGAGTGCAGATTGATCTATTTTGCATCTTTCAAATCTAGGAGTTAGTTTGTATATGTTGTTAGTACGTCAGTGATGAAACAACCATTTTGAACTTGTTACTTTTTAAAATTCCAGGACTGTTATCTCTATAAGCAAAAACTTGCTAGGAGTCCAAGAGAAGCTACGGAGGCGGTTTTATGCCACCTCAGTGTGCAGGGCACTATCAGGCATCTACAGGGTTATCCAAATTAAGTGTCCACCATTAGTAACTTTGTTATTAGTGAAAATACAAAGTTGTTTGAATTAGCAAACTAGTAGCATTTTTAACGCTGGTAAAAATGAGAAATAAAAAAAAACAATTGAGAGTCGTTATTTTGATTTTTTTCAGTAAAATAACATTTTTTTAAATGGAAACCCCTGTATATTATATTTTTTTCTGTTAAAGCATCAAATTTTAAACAAAAAAGTTCATAATGACTTTTCCGCTAAAGTCAAAAATAAAGTCAAAATAACGATAAATATTTTTAATTATTTGCAGTATTATAATATTAAGACGGCTATGAAAACAACATGGCGTTCGCGATTTGACAGCATTAAGATAAGCGACAAATTGTTAAACTGGACATACTCGCAACTAGAAGGCTTTGGAAAACAATGATAAAATCAAATAATGTCAAACATTAGTGTAAATACTTGTTTATAAGCTTTATTGTGTCATTAATTTAAAGAAAAATGTTCTCCCATGAAGAAAAGTGTGATATGTTAGAATGCTATTTAGTGTGCAGAAAATCCTCCTTGAGACCAAGAGAATACTACAGTGAATTATATCCCGCTCGCATTCAACCGTATGAACGATATTTTCTGAGACTTTATCGAAAATTTAGGGGCAACGAAAATGTTTTTGCTAAGGGCAAAAAAAGAATTCATAATAAGCGAGGCCACGGAAATTGCAGTTATTGGATATTTTGAAGCTTATTGTGAGAATTCAATAGCAGATATTCTCAAGGACTCTAATTTCAGTTATGGAGGGAAGGATTTTAAAAAAATACAAATTTATTCCGTATAAGTACCGACCAGTTCAAACGCTTTTGGCAGGGGATCCAGAGAGAAGACTTGTTTTTTGCCATTGGTATCTTAGCTTCTGTCGCCAAAATGTAAATAACTTTCGTTACCTTTTATGGACAGATGAATCAAATTTTTCAAATTCTGGAATGTTTAACAGAAAAAACCACCATTATTGGTCAAGAGAAAATCTTTTGTTAGTACATCCAAGAGGCCCACAAGTCCGTTTCAGTTTCAACGTTTGGTGCGGTATAATTGGTTCAAAAATTGTTGGCCCGTTCTTTTATGAGGGAACCCTAACTGGTGAAAGATATTTGGAATTTATGTCAGAAATTCGGAATAATTTCTTAGACGAATTGGATCTTATAAGTAGACATCATCTGCATTTTCAGCAAGATGGCGCACCTGCCCACAACTCCAGAGGTACTTATCATTTTCTAAGTACTACTTTTAATGATCAGTGGATAGGAACAAATGGCCCAATACAGTGGCCTCCCAGATCACCAGATCTAAACCCACTTGATTACTTCTTGTGGGGTTACTTAAAGAACCAAATTTACAAGCGAAGGTACGATAACCTTGACGCGTTAAAGACTGCAGTTAGGGAAAAGATAACCCAGATAGATGGTAGGACCATACTTAAGACAGTTCGAGCAGTTGAAAAACGTGCCCAAAAATGTATTGAAGAACAAGGTGGTGTTTTCGAGCATCTTCTTTAAAAAAAATTGTTATTGTATTTTGTAAGATTATAAGTTGATGTTGAAAATAAAGTTTGTCGATACAATTTAATTGTTTCAGATTGGAGGCCATAACTTCAACAATTTGTAACCTAGGAGAAAAGTTATTGTAAGCTTTTTTGTTTAAAATTTGATGCTTTAACAGAAAAAAATATAATATACAGGGGTTTCCATTTAAAAAAATGTTATTTTACTGAAAAAAATCAAAATAACGACTCTCAATTGTTTTTTTTTATTTCTCATTTTTACCAGCGTTAAAAATGCTACTAGTTTGCTAATTCAAACAACTTTGTATTTTCACTAATAACAAAGTTACTAATGGTGGACACTTAATTTGGATAACCCTGTATAGAAGTATATGGAAAAACGGGTCACGCGATCCAAATCGTGCTCGTTTGGCCGCCATATTTAAAAATAGCTGCCAAGTTTCAAAACGGTTATCCAACATATCTTCATAATCGGCAGGCCGATTTCAACTTTTCGAAGCTCATTTTACCCTTTTTACTTCCCACGCCTACTGGCGGGGAAGTATTGTAATCGCGAAAAGTTTTGAAAATGAGATGTGTTTTTTGGATGTTTCATGAGATGTAGGTACATCACGTCGGTCTGTCCGCTAATTTTATAAAAAAAATCAAAAACGATCAGACTTCGTTTTTTGACGTTTGGAAGAACCTTGATTATTTTCTAAAAAAATTTTAGAGGCGGGGGTTGTAAGGGGTTGCGGAGGATTTATCTCAACTTTTTGACGCTGGAACATTTATACGGTCCGAACATATATAATTCTACGCACCTATTGGACATATTTCACGCATCTTAGATTTCTCTGTGCTTAACCCCGGAAAACTGATAAAAATATTCCGGGGAGATAGATCGCGCGTCAGCTTCTGGCGCCTTGCTGGGTGTTCTGATAAGGAACCACGCGTATTTCTGACGAGCAACAGCATAGCGTCTTCTATGCTCTGGCCGCACCACGCTGCCACGACGCCACGTCTAATATCGAGGAGAGGCGGCGTTATGGACCTGTTTGACTAACTTTTTTCTCAAAGGGTCCAGTTTGTGCTGAACCTATTCCTTTAAGTACTGGCGTTGCGTGGGAAGTGCAGAGTCGATCTACTAGACGCCACTTTTTTAAGAACAAACATGTTCTACAACTCGGCTGCCAAACGATCACGATTTTGATCGCGTGACCTGGTTTCTTGTATCCTATAGATGCTTGATAATTCCCCCCATTTAAACTTAGTGACTAGTCCTAGGCCTTGAGGGATAGTGGTAGCTCCTAGACTATAAGGCACCAATCTACTTTTCTCTCTGTAAATACTTCATTGCGGGCTTCGTTGTTTATGTTTTCGACTCGGCGCTTAATTCCTCGACATCAAGAGACAGTGGGAGCCGCCATTCATCCGACCACAAACATTTCGCGATCTGCATCCCGTAGAATTACCAGATAACTTCAGCCCGACACGGTCTGACACCCTCGTGTCGGTACGGCAGTATGAGTGTAGGATACGAACCCCGTAATATGATAATAGCAATATAACGATAAACGTGAAAACATCTCATCTTAGAAGATTCCGAAGTACCGCCCCGAACCATTTCGTTTTTACTACATGGGCAATACGTAAACAATTCGATATGGGCAACAATGTCAGGGTAATATTAAAGTCACTTACTTGGTGACGAAACGACAACGAGTTATCCTCCTTTGGCAAGCGATATGGGCGATATGATCGGATTGTCGGGACAATCGCCTATTTTTAGAAAAAGACTTATGAGTATCTCCCGTATTCAACTGACTCATGACATCACATGCACAAATCTAGTATTTACCATTACATTAATGTACCCCAACTACTACTACGGATTCGTCATCGACTGAATCACGGGATCGTCACAAAGACCAATCCTGACCGTCACACAGACTGATCATTAAGTCGTCACACAGACTGACTAGGAGTTGTCACACAGACTAACTCTAACTCTTTGGTCGCTAGGTGTATGGTCAGACGTGCTGAGTTTAACGATTGTTACAAAAAGACAGTCCAGGAACCGGGATATCACGCTGGCCAAGGGCCGTTGAGTCAATACCCCAAAGCTCCAACGTTACCCCTGAATCGAGCAATACGACTATCATTAAAGTAACAATCCTTCCACATATCCTGCCATGAGATACATTCAGACTCCAGCGATTGGCAAGAGAAGATAGTTGAGCGGTCATTCAGACCAGGCCACCGTGTCAACATCCAAAGCGCTCCAACGTTTCCTTTGGTAGAGGAAACCCAGCAGTAAGTAACTTAACTACCTTAACCCAGCAAACGGGCTCCGAAAGTCCCATAACAACCCCCACAACCTGGAGGCGTCCCACCTGCGGATATTCAATAACAAGTCGCAAGCCATAAGTTGAATTATGAAGGTAAAAAGTATAGCATCTTTATAAACATGGCTTAAGACATTCATGATCATGAATATAAAAGTATTATGGTTATCAATCCATGCAGTACAGTAGAATAAAGGAAACACTCAGTGATTGCTCACCTTTCAGGTAACCAAAACACTATACCCAATAGCACATCAACACTGTAATCAAGTTCACAAAGCGCACTACACTTGGTCTGAGAAGCGATCTCCTCCACGCAATAATTGAACTGCATCGCCGTCCACGCCCGTATCTTTAACAAAGTTTATCGTACCCAGGAAGGAATGGAATGTATAATGTAAACAGGCGTAAGGGCTGTCGCGCTGAGTGACACTAAGCAGCCTTGTGAACCTTCTGGAAAGGTTTTGCGTGCTACAGGGTTGGGCTCGCATGCAAAAAATGTGTTTGAGATATTTCATATTACATGAGTAAAATTCCATCATCTCCCTTAAAAGCTACCTATAGTTTATCGCGTACTTGACCCGTGCTGTCTAGTAGAACTGGACGGTTTCGAACCTAGGATCTCTGGGGTAGTGGCATGTAGTTCGCAAACGAACTAGTTCAATCGAAGGATTCTTATGATTGAACTAAATAAACTAGTTGCTCATTCACTATGAACGACTGGTAATAACAGGATCTCGACGATCCAATCTAACTAGTTGTGAATAAACGAACGAGAACGAGATAGGAGACGGAAAACAAACGGAAGGAGAATGTTGTATAACTAATAATAATAATAATAATATTTTTTTTTATTCACTCAATGTACAAAGATAACAAACAATATGAGTAAATAAATATAAAATCAAAACAGGACCAATAGAAGGCATCGCCTGTACATGGACCAATAATTTAAGTTGAATCTGTAGAATGCAAATGACAAAAAAGGACAAAAATTAGCTACAGTAGATTATGTATTTAGTTGATGTTCGTATTTATGAGTTTATGAATTTCAGTCCTAGATATAGAATGTAGCCACTTTTTTAAATTTCTTTTGAAACAATTTCCGAAACGTAAATCTTTTAAGTCTTTAGGTATAATTTCATAAAATTTAGGCGCTAAATAGAGATATGATCGCTGCATTATAGATTTATGCGGTTGAGGAACTACTGTGCCACGAATTTTGTACCTGGTATAATGATTATGTTTAATTTTTTGGTCGGTGTTTACAAATTTATGGTAGTGAGTGATACTGTGTAAGAAATAAAGCTGTCTTATATCATACATTCGAACATCTGCGTATAATTTTTCAGTGGGATAAAGTTTCGGTTTTTTAAATATCATTTTTAGAATACTTTTTTGAAAAACATCTAAATTATAGATATGTGAGGAACATGCAGCTCCCCATGCTAATATACCATATGTGAGATGAGGCTCAATCAGTGCATGGTATAATGTTCGAAGATATTTTTCTGTCAATATATTCCCAAGGTATTTAATTTTGTAGGATACAAATCTAACTTTCTTTAAAATATAATTGACATGGATGTCCCATCGTGAGGATCCAAGACCACTCCAAGGTATTTTATGTTGGGCATTCTATTAATTTGCATTTTTTTATCATTAATATTGAAGGAGAAATTTGTGTAATTTGGCAGATGTCTAGCATAAGATCCAAATGGTAAAAAATGTGTTTTAGAGTAGTTAATGCTTAATTTTCTACTGTTAAACCACTGAATAATTTTGATAAAATCATTTTCAATTACATTTCAGACCAGTCAGTGCCTTCATATAATATTGCAGTATCATCTGCAAAACTAGTTATTTTGCCAACACAATTAATTTGGAAAATATCATTTAAATATATATTGAATAGCGGACCTAAGACAGTTCCTTGTGGGACACCACACTCAATATACATTTCTTTACTAAATGATCCTGATATCTGCACAGATTGTGAGCGATTTGAGAAATAACTTTCGATCAGTGAGTACGCGTTTCCTCTGAAACCAATTCTCTCCAATGCTTCTAATAATAATTTGTGATTAACTGTGTCGAAAGCTTTCTTTAAATCAACAAAAATGCAGATTGAAGGGATTCTGTTATCAATATTTTGATGTATTTGATTTACAATTTTAGTTATTGCGTCCGATGTAGCCTTCCCTTCTGTAAATCCATATTGATTTTCACTTAAAATTTTGAATTTTGTGAGGTATCGAATCATTCTAGTAGATAAAACTTTTTCAAAAACCTTTGCTACACTGGATATTATTGATATTGGTCTATAGTTGTTAGCATCTGTTTTTGTTCCTGATTTATGTATCGGTAAATTAGCAAACTTTTACGAAAATGGTCACTCATTTGAAGAATCATGGAGAAATTAAAACAACACTAAAATGACAATGTAAATTAACTATAAATTTCCATTTAAACACACGACTTTTGTAACTTTATCGGCTTCCAGTCTATTTCTGCTGACAAAAGTCCTTGCCAGTCTTCGAAAAAAGACACTCGCATAGCACAGATGGTAGATACAAACTTCTTCAGGGTTAAAAGCGGTTTTCTTCTTCATAAGTTCGTTGTACGCTTGGCTTTTGTCTGCGATGCTAAAAAACCGTTCTCGTGCGAAAGGAGAACATCTAACATACAGGACTGACTAGGTTTGTACTATTTATTGAAAACCTTCTGAACAGGTGAAATTCAAAACCAAAAGTGTACATTATATTGTTAGAAAACGTGTATATCTCATAGCTACATCAACTACGTAGACAATCTACGTGGAGTGCGAGTTCCTACAATTCTAGGTCGCCTTCATGGCCTCCTTGATTTTCATAGTATTTCCTCTCCTTCACTAAGTGGTATTTCTATCGCTCTAGTATTGTGAGGTTATGTTTTCTTTTTGAATCTAAAGAAATTTCAGGTTAATAAAGCAGATAATAAAAATCAGCCTGAAATTCATAACCTCAAAATAGAGCGCTGACACGGAAACAGTAGAAATCTAAACTGAATCCAAATTCAAGATGAGATGTAAATAATAACAGTTAGCGCGTGATCTCTCGGTAACAGGTGGAGACAACGCCTCTTATTGGTCAATTCGCCATTAAATTTCAAGCGGTCGCCTGGCGGAATAATGCGCGGGGCAGGGGCAGGGCAGGCAGAGTTGCACTCAGGCCACCGTCCGTCGCGTGTATCACTGCGTGCTCGTGTTTTCGTATTCACCTTGCTTGGTTGTTGCTGTTGTTGTTGTTAAGTGTATTTGAGTAATTTGTTAAGTTTCTGTTTCTGTTAAATACTGTCATCTTTGTTTTACAACACGTTTGTGGTAGTCCATCATTCGGAGGTAGCCCTGAATGCGGCCCTGTACGCCGTCCTTATTTTTGGCAATCACGCATCCATTCTATCTATCTATAGAAATACCCCTAGCTTTTTAAAGCAAAGAAAAGACTATGAAAATCAACGAGGCCATAAAGGCGTCCTACAATTATAGGACCGACTGACGATCCGACCCTTAGTAACTCAATTCCGATGGTTTCGATGCCCGAACCCAAACTCGACAGTTTCGATAATTACAAAAAGTGTTAAAGCTTTTAGAGATTATACGAAGAACGATCTACTATCTCTAGTTCCTGTAAACTGGTACATTTCGTGGTCCATTTTGTCGTTGTACAGTCACGGAAATTGTGGCATGGAACGGGATGGAGATTATGTTTTTTGGTTGTTATACAGTAAAATGTCGAATTTTGTTTTTTGCCAGTATATCCGAAATGGTTAATTTGACAGCTGTCAAAATGTGACATTATTCGGACATATTTTTAAGGCAAATAAGATAGCGGATACTACAAGTTACCTAATGACATTGGGATATTAATTTTTAGGATCATCCTACCCAGATAGATCGACCACCCAGTATATGGAATTCTAATTAACCATTGGACAGAACGATGATGTGCTGCTTTGAAGAAGCAACCAGTCTGCATATGTAATCTGTCTCGTTCGTATCCATCCTCGGAGTCCTCGTAATAACTGAGCTCAGTAAACAGTTACAAGTACATCGCATAATTCTGCGGTTTCGTAATTTCGCCCCACAGCACCGTGGTGCTGCTCTCCGTGTCTGTCCTCTACTACAGCTTATTTTAATCTGATGAAATCCCGCGATACGCTTTGCTCTCTTTTGCGACGGGAATAAACGTAGACGCACTACCAGTTCGCCGTTTCGTACATACGAGAAATTCATTTGGGTTGCTTCACGATTTGCGTATGGATTCCCTATGCTGACATTTCAATTCAATTCTCAAACCTTTATTTTATATAAACAATTTGTGTGGAATGAGAAATCAAAGATATTGCCTCTGTATACACTAAAAACGTATGATGTATATACGCCCAGCAACCATCTCCTCATATTGCCACAATACAGGACAGCCATATTTCAACGCTCGTTCACAAAAATCTACAGGGTGGCCCAACGAAAAGATCGCACCCCTCGGTCACGTCAATTTTGATTTCTATGGGGATGTCTTTTCATCTATAGTGATCCAAAACCTCAATTTTTCAATTTTTGGATTTTTCAAGTTTTGTATAATTAAGTTTAAACCATTCTCCATCGTTGTGAAGCTATTTGAGTTTATAATAAAATTCGACTAAATACTGATAATAATGGAATGGATGAAAGAAACTAATAATCATGGATACCAGCAAGTGTCAACTTTGTCTTTCATTTCAAACTGTTAAATTCAAAATATTAACGATAAGCATGTGACTAGGTTGATGAGAAAATTTAAACAAACTGGAACTGTGTCTAATATTCGTCGTAGAACTAAAAATTGACGTATCCGAGCGTTTTTTATACTCTCTGAGGCATTGATAGACAAGTTGGTGAAAAGTATGCACCGTTGGTTTAGAGCCACTCAGTAAGCATAAGTCATCTGTGTATTGTGACATAGTTTGTCCTGCGACGTTTCCTACTGGCAGATCACCAGCAATCCATAGATTCCGCAGGAAGGGTCCAAGGATAGATCCCTGCGGTACTCCATAGCGTTGGTGGTAATGGGTGATTTTTTTGCTAGTATCTTTTTGGCAACATTGTTTTTGAAAGATGACGCGTGAATCGTGTCTTGTGTCATTGTGAAACTTGTTCAGTTTGGTCTATAATTTAACCATGAATCGACTTACGAACGAACAACGCTTGCAAATTATTGAATTTTACTATGAAAATTCATGCTCGGTTAAGAGGGTGCATCGAGCACTGCTTCCAATTTATGGGCAATTTGGTCGGCCTACTGAGGGAGCTATTCGGAAGCTTGTGACTAAATTTCGAACCCAGTTTACATTATTGGACATTAAACCACCAACACGCAGACGTAGAGTGAGGGCTGAAGAAAATATTGCGGCTGTATCCGCCAGTGTTAGTGATGACCGTGAAATGTCGATTCGCCGCCGTTCGCAGCAATTGGGCCTGTGTTAGTCCACTACGTGGAAAATTTTACGACAGGATTTGGGTGTAAAACCTTATAAGATACAGCACAAAGTTTCCAATTTGGTGAATGGGCGCTGGCAAAGTTGGAGGAAGATCCACATTTTTATCGAAAAATTGTGTTCAGCGACGAAGCTCATTTCTGGTTGAATGGGTACGTTCACAAGCAAAATTGCCGCATCTGGAGTGAAGACCGGCCAGAAGCATTGCAAGAGCTACCAATGCATCGCGAAAAAATCACTGTTTGGTGTAGATTATGGGCCGGTGGCATCATCGGGCCGTACTTCTTCAAAGACGACAATGGCCGGAACGTAACTGTGAATGGCGAGCGCTACCGTGCGATGATAACAAACTTTTTTTTGCGCAAAATGGAAGAGCTGGACTTGGCTGACATGTGGTTTCAACAAGACGGTGCCACATGCCACACCGCACACGAAACAATGGCCCTATTGAGAGGCGAGTTCGGTGAACAGTTTATTTCACGTTTGGGGCCCGTCAATTGGCCGCCTAGATCGTGTGATTTAACGCCGTTGGACTATTTCTTGTGGAGCCATGTTAAGGCTAATGTCTACAGTGATAAACCAGCAACGATTGACGCACTGGAAGCCAATATTGAAGCATTTATTCGTGAGATACCGGCCGATATGTTGGAGAGAGTGTGCCAAAATTGGACCTTGCGCATGGGCCATCTAAAGCGGAGCCGCGGCCAACATTTACATGAAATAATCTTTAAACATTAAAGTATATCGATCGTTCTATCGACTCAAATAAAGATTTAATAGTTTTTTCAAATTTTTTGTGTTTTTTTTGAAAATCAAATCCTATACCTCTTAAAAAATCACCCGTTATATTTTTGTTTTGGTTTGATTGTTTTTACGGCGTATTTGTCCTTAAGCAAGCAGTTTCTATGATTTTGTTCACAATGATAGGATAATGTCCACGCAAGGTTATATACTATAAAAGATGACATACCGGGTGCGAGGAGACATAAAGTTTACTGCCAACACCACAACAGGCTGTAGACACATCACGAGAAGTGCTGTATCCAGACCGAAATTCAGGCCCTTATCCAGGCTTAAGACCCTCCTAAAAAAACGTCTCTCCGCGCCCGACAATATCAATGCAGATCGAGACAAACATGTTCCACAGGGATCCGTTTGGGTACCATCGTTGTTTCTGCGACACATTAATGACTTGCTTTTCAGAATGCCGCATTCGGAGCAACAAAACGATCTCTGCAAAAAGTTGATGTTCGTACGTAAATAATCGTTATAACGAATAGCAAACACCAACAAGTAGGTCCTAAAAATGCAACCGTTAAGTGTCCAATAACGTTTATGCTTCCGAGTCCGTTTTGCTATTTCGTCGGTATACGAATGAACCCCCCAACAAAAATCACCCTGAACGAGTTAAAATGTAGGGTCGCCAACAACAGTACCGAATGACTAATTAATATGGATTTTCAGTTTAAGTGAATTATGGCGAGCATAAACGTCATGGAAGCAAACAGAAGGTTCAGCAGTTCAAGGTTTTTTGGAGCGTGCCTTCTTATGGCCAGCTACAGCTAACAATTTATTGCTCAAGTTTATTGCCATTATTATGCTTAACTGGTACAATCAACTTTCCCGAAGTAAGGCAAAACAACACTTTGTTTTAGGAAACTTTTGCTCGAGTGGCAACAGGTCATGCAAGAAGCATTCATTTATGTCCGTAGTTTGGTTTTGGATATAATTTTTCCGTAAAATGGATTGTTTGAATGCTTGTTCAACAGTTCACATCAGTTGTCGGACATGCCGAAAAATTGGCCACTACTGATAGAATGGCTGCCAAACGTTACTTATTTTCTGGAAGGCACTGAGAAGCCTTTATAAATACATACTGTGAATGCCTGCGTTTCTGCCAAGCAGGGTAAATGGCCAATTAACAAGTACTACGTGAGAAAGGTTGGTAAAAATATTTATATTTAAATTCGGATGGCTGTATTTAGGGGAGATGCTTGTAATTACGGTCCGTCGAGAGGTAAAATGATTCCCCATCGTGTACAAGTGACTACTAGCGATTTCTATCAATACGCAACAAACGTCATCTCCCCAAACCCAGCAATTGCCTCTCCGAGTTTCATGTCTTATGAGCACTTAGCGTGGTTTTATTTATAAATAATTAAAAACTGTTCTAATCTATGGTAAGTATATCCTTCGAGCTTCATCACTTTCTGCATTTCAAGATTTATTGAAATGTTGTTTTATTGATCCATTCCATTAACGGTCAGCTATATTTGAGCAATGTCTGAATATTTCACATTGTATTTGAAGCTTATATTTTGATCCAAACCTTGGAATTTTGTGTGTGAGGTGAAATGATCCCTTTTCGTCGGTAGAAAACGATCCCTGGAGTCATATTACCCCATTAGTATTTTTTCGGTTTACAAATCATGCCGCGAGTTTAACAGCAGCAAAGGTTGTATGCCTTATGACACGGCAAGTAGAGAAAGCGGCGACGAAGATTATGTATGAGATTTTTGCCTTTCTAATCGTTTTGAAAATGTGAAATGTATGGAATTAAGGGTACAGCCCTCTTGTGGGTGGGTGATTATTTATCTGAGCGGTTACAAGTGGTAAAAATTGAAAGTAAAATATCAAGTAATGTTTCTGTCGATCAAGGCAGCGTACTAGGCCCATTGCTGTTTATTCCATATGTCATTGATATGTCCAATGCCCTTAGCAATTCTTTCATACATTTGTTTGCGGATGATACATTAATTTCAGTTAGTGGTTCAGTAAGTAACGAAATTGTAGATGTAATGATTAGTGAAATGAGCAAACTTAGTTTATGGCTAGAAACAAACAAGATTAAATTAAATGTGAGAAAAACGAAATGTATGATTATAGGTTCGAAGAATAATTACACGAAATTGGTGAATTTAAATATGCCAGTGAAAATTGAGGGAGAGGTACTTGATTTTGTAGATAGCGTTAAGTATTTAGGTATTATAATAGATCAGCAACTAACTTTCAACAAACATGACTATATGTATCGGAAATTAGGCTAAAAGATCGGGTATTTTCGTAGAATTTGTGAGAATCTGTCAAGTACAATTCTAGTGGTATTGATGGTATTACCATTGAGATGATTAAATTGTATCTACCTGCTGTAGGAATATACATTTTGCACTTAATAAATTGTTGTTTAGAGCGCGGTGTTATTCCAAGTGCTTGGAAGGAAGCATTAGTGCAACCTCTTCCAAAGATTCCCAATCCCCAGGTTCCTGGTGATCTCCGACCTATTAGCTTGCTGTCAGCTCTATCAAAAATTCTAGAAAAATAGTTTATATGCAGTTGAATGAGTATTTACTCGAACGCAGCATTTTGCCATTAAATCAATCAGGCTTTAGAAAGGGTCACAGTACCACTACCGCTTTGGCACGGGTTTGTGACGATGTACTAACAGCGGCGGATAGGCAAGAAGCAACTGCATTAGTCTTATTGGATTTCAGCAAGGCTTTTGACACCCTGAATCATAAGCTGTTAGTTTCTAAATGTAAATACATTGGGTGTGACGACGGTCTTTTACGTACAATGCGGTGAAATTGATCAACTCTTTCGAACAATGTTTCATCAGCAACTTTTCTAAAAAAAATATAAGAACTACTTATTGAGCTCTTAGGTTATTGTCCTCTCTTTGAATCGTGCGTATTATGTTTTTTTGTTCTAATCGTACGCATTATGTCATATTTATTAATTCTTCTTTTACTATTATTCTTCTTTTTCTTTTTGTTTTTCAGTTTTTTATTTTATTTTTAAGGTAGTAATAAGCATTGACATGACATTCATGGTTAAGTATAAATGGCCATTGGCCAGATTTCGCCATTTGTAAAGATACATAATTATGTATGTGTTACAATAAAGTCCATTGAATTGAATTGAATTGAATACCTACCCTTCGCCTAGACCAGGAAAAACAAATCAAAGAGTGAGTAGTTTTATGAAGAATATACAATATACAAAAAAAAAGTTGACTCTTACCAAATTACTGAAAATTACCAGAAAACACGAAAAACAAATTTTCAATTTTAGGGCATAAATCACCGTCCACTGAACTGCATTTTTAAATCAGCGATTTCGTAATCACTCGGGCCTTGAATGAACCTGTTTTCTATTTCCCCCTAAAAATCTCGCCTCGATGTCCGATAACACTATATCAGTTCTTCTGTAATTACTTTTAATTCCAAGATAATCGCCATGCTTCCCACGCTTAACTTAACCCCTTATCAAGTTTCATATTCATTACTAAATCATACCACCGGGTTCACCGAACGATTTGAAAAACCTCTTACGAAACAGAGAATGAGAAAAATAGAGTTTGAAAAAGAGAGAGGCAACGATAAATTTGAATAAACGGCGAGGGAAGGACTGCTCATTATTTCTTCAAAACACCGCGGAACTTGGTAACGAAGAAGGTACGACCTTTGGGGCCGCAGCACTCATTAACATTGTTATGCTGTTCGTTGCTGACCCGTTTCCAAACTTCCTGACAGCGGCGTGCGGTTTGTCGGATGATTTTCTTTATTAGCGTGGATAATTCATATAAACGAACTTCTAAATGAGGCCCTTGTAAGAAGAGACCTTGACCTTAATAGCATATATAATGAGCAGCCTTGGAGCAAGGCACACTTGCCAGTCAGCGATTCTGCTGTTCAAGTTAACTAATAATGTTACTGACGATTCCGTTCTCTGGTAGCAATCACTTAATGTACCCACGCTAGTTATCTCGTCAGTACGTATCTTATAAATTTCTTAATGTATCAATTACTATTGTATTTTGAGGTTTGGCCTCACCCTATAAATGGTGTTTACCAGTTGGGCATTGTAATAAATAAAATTAAATACTGTTGAATTTACCTATTGAGCTTATCGTATTTCTATCACGTTGAAAGTATCTTTTTCATAGTGTAAATGTCAACCCCTGGACACACGTTTTTCGCTAGTACCTACAAAAACTCAATAGAGAATCAAAATATTACCTGACCCCGTAAAAAATGCATCACATATTGTATATAGTCTTATGACATAATGAATTGTGTTTGTTTGTTTAAGATTCATTTAGCATCATTGCTACAATTACATATTTTTTAAAAACTAAAACAATTATATAACATACAAATATACTAAGTGACATATAAATCCGAACACCCAGTTTAAATGGTTTTATTTTAATAAAAGTTGGTGAATGTATTTATCTTACTGTAAATAACAATTGAAAAAATTTTCAGCCTTATCAGTTGGACATTCCGGTTTTCATACTGCTTTTTTTTAATTCACTAACGCTCTAAAAATGAATATTTCAGCCGCAGTAAAGAATCAACGTTGGCGGATTTTGGTTCTCGACATCCTTTACGATCGGTTACGATGCCTAGAGTACGGAGACCTGTACGATTTCGTCAACTTAGTGAGTTTGATAGGAGCCGTATAGTGGGACTTCGGGAAGCTGGACTTTCTTTTCGGGCAATTGCAGTTAGAGTGCAAAGAAGTGTAGTCACTGTGGTTAGGTGTTGTCAGGCATGGCTCCGAGAAGGCCGTACGCAAAGAGCAAGGGGCACTGGACGCCGCCGTAGAACAACAGACCGTGAAGATCGCCGCTTAAGATTATTGGCCTTAAGGAACCGTTTCTCCATTACCAGGTCCATTGCAAATGAATGGTTTGAAGAACACGGAAGACCTATTGGCATGCGAAGTGTTTACCGACGAATGAGAAGTTTTGGCTTGTTTTCATACCGGCCACACTGGGTCCTCCCTTTAACTCGAGAACACCGACGTAATCGCCTTGAGTTGTGCAGACAACGGTCACTCTGGGATCAGGAATGGAACAGTATTGTCTTTAGTGACGAGCCTCGATTTTGTTTAGGCATGCACGATGGTCGTGCCAGGGTTAGAAGGCGACGTGGTGAAAGGAGGAATCCACAGTTTTTTGCTGAAAGACATGTTCATCACACTGTTGGAGTTATGGTTTGGGGTGCTATAGCTTATGGTTCCAGGTCACCTTTAATCTTCATCAGAGGTAACATGAACGCGCAGCGTTATATCCACGAAGTTCTAGAACCCCATCTTTTACCCTATCCTGACACCCTGGCAGATCCAACTTTCCAACAAGATAATGCCCGACCACATGTTGCAAGAGTCACAATAGACTTCTTTCAACATAATGATGTCACATTGTTACCATGGCCACCAAGATCTCCCGACTTATCCCCAATTGGGCACGTGTGGGATATGATGGGTAGGAGATTGCTCAATTTGCAACGTCCTCCTCAGACTCTAGAAGCACTTCGAGAGGAGTTGGTGGTTGCCTGGAATGAGATACCACAGGAGGACATTGAGCACCTGATCAGAAGCATGCCTAGGCGCGTTGGAGAATGCGTAGCACATCAGGGTGCATCCACACATTATTAAAGGTCAAAGGGCTTTAAAGCAGCATTTTGAAATTTTTATCATTTACTTATTATGCTTCATTAAGTAATTATACAAAAATTTATTAAAATAAAACCATTTAAACTGGGTGTTCGGATTTATATGTCACTTAGTATATTCAGAAAAACAAAACTTGCATCTCCAGGAATTTTCTGAAATAACGATTTGCTAGTTATGTTACTATTGTTTGTAAATGAAAATTTTTGATGTCCTCTTGTACAATAATTGTGGTAATAATTATTCAGTTCTATGTAATGTTCAAATGTTGTGGCAAAAGATGATTTTTTATTTTAAATGTGAAAATAGAAACCCAATATAATATAAAAATTTTAACCACTGCAATTCTTGTAACATAAATTTTATATCGGTATCCTTATTTTCATTGATTTCTAAAGGTTTATTTTGTAGGACCTGTAATTTTGAGAATACAGCTTCACTGGCAGTGAACAAGATAGTTGAACAATATAGTAAATGCGGTAGAATGATTGTATATACACTATTTATTTAAATGAGTATGAGAAGCCATATAAAAAGTAATTTGGTTTTTTTTTTGCAATTTTTGAAATAATGCTTTCATAGTGATCTTCAAACTTTAATTTACTAATAATATATATATATATATATATATATATATAACTTGATATATAATTATATAATTTTGACCATTGTACAATCTATCCAGCTCTCACCATGTTACTGGACGTTTCCCTCATCCTATACGTAAACAACAATTAGCAACATCCTCACATACTACTGTAAGTTGAGTCAATTTAAATTCATTTTACACTTTTGTTGCTACTGTTATCATTGTAATTGCAGCTCCTGATGATGATGGCAAAGTCCATTGAAAGCTAGAGAGAATTAAAAAAAGTATAAAGAGTCCTCTTTGCTTAAATTTTGTCGAAGTACCCAACAAAAGGCGGAAGCTTTAATTTTTCACCTATATATATTTGGGTATACAGGGTGGCGCATCGAAAACGAAACAGACGCATTTACTGGCAGATCAGTATTTTTTTGGAAAAACGCTCAGACCCATCGAATTTGTTTTCGAGGGGGACACAAGTTTGGCAAAAAATCATGTTCACACGTGCAGCCCCCTGGGCGGGGGTGACACCAACCCTAAAATCTTAAATGGAAACGGGGGTCGAGTGATATCTTATTTTAAAGGTCTTTCAATTACCTTTATAATGATGCAAAATACATGAGCTTCAGTTCAGTAGTTTTGAAGATTTATTGATTTAAAGCTTAAATAAAACTAATACATCACCATTAGTGGAGATCAATACATTTGGCAGCAAAGTAATTTAAAAATGAAGAATGAACTGACCCGTTAGGCAAGTAAATGTTGAAAATAGCCACCATGACTCTCCATGCAATAATAAAGATTTTGCTAAAAATGTTGCCGCACATTTTGCAATTATGTATTTCCCTATTACCATACATTTTGTTTTATAAGCATTCAATTTTAGTACACACCAAGAGAAATATTTTTTGAGCTGGATAACATAGATCCAATTTTATTCTTCTGACTTCTGACAATTGAATAGTTTTGTAAAATGTTCAATACAGATCCTTTAAGTCCATATTGATGGAATTTTGTAAGTAATTTATCCTTGCCAATAGTTTCAAACGCCCTTTTGAAATCCAAAAACACTATCACTGTACGTTTCCTACTGTCCATACATCTCCTCCAAAATAAGCTATTTTTCCTAGTTGACACTGAAAAACCAAATACTGTATATTCATCCATATATATAAAATAAAACTTAATTTTCTCAAAGTTTGAGTGATGAATCAGAAAGCTAGACTTTTTTCAGTTTGTTTAATTTGACATTAAACCTTTTTGTTATATTTTATAATGTTCGTTTTTGTTTTCGATTTTTTTATCAAGCACTAATTAGGCGCTATATGAAAGAAGCCGTTCATACCAAATATCACGTCTTTATATGATAACATATTTTGTCACCAATTATTCTTAAATTGTCTTTCAGATTCATTAAAATAAATTATGTTGACCTGATCCTATTGGTAAATTAAAGGAACTGAGTAGCTCAAAAACACAAGCATCTTCCTTTTATACCTGACTTAACTAAGATCTCAAATTGTTATTTAAATAGAGAGAAATGAGCGAGAAAAGCATGTTCATTAAGGAAACTTTATATTTCGGATTATTAGAACCCATAGCGTAAGCGTTATCTGACAATCAGTAACGGCTTCACCGATTTTAATGAAATGTGTTGATAAATATGACGGGACGTTATAAACGAGGCCATGAATGAAATGTTACATTTTTCACTGTGAAAGTAAATTTCAGTTGGTCAGAAGCAAAAGATAATGAAAAATCCTATTATATGTGCGGACAAGTTCCAAATCATTTCTGGACACACTGAAAAAATATCCAGATGTTTGTGCAAAATGTAATTTGGAATCGTTTCTCCGGTTCCGAATCGTGATTTTCGCACTTCTGTCAGAAATGAGAAAAGTAATTGTAGAATGTATTTTTTTAATTTTATGATTTAATCAATGCATTTTGGAATGTTTACGTGAGGAGTCGGATTGAATTGAACAGATTTCCGATCGAGGTAAATAATCTTAAAAAATACAGGCACCTAGGTAGTATGATTTTTCAGGTACCTATAAGTAGATAGTATAAGTAAATGTCTATTTAAATAGAGAACACAATATGATCATTTAAGTGAGACAATGATTAATCAATACATTTACCTTTCTATCTCATGTCTCTCAATGTTTCTTATGCAATGTAAAGGCACAACACAGTTTTCTCAAGGTAACATTCCGGTTATATACAGTTATTCGCCTGAATAAAAGTTTTAAATATACATCGTCGTATACACCTTAAACAAAATAGAAACATGAGACTGACCTGTTATCGTCGAAGGGAAAAGACTCATCAGACACAGCAGAGCAATTTTATCCAAGAAGAAACCGTGGGACTTCCGGCGCTCGCAGGTGATTCTTTGTGTGTTTCTAACCATGTTGGTGTTTATACGGGTACAAAATCACTTCAAAACTATCCGATATACGATTTTACACTCAAACATCGAACTGCACAGCTCACGAACACCATTTTCAGCGAATTCGCACACGAAAACTAGCGAAAAACTTTTCTTGAAGTTCCCGGGATGCGTCTAAACACCTGTGGATGACGCGAAACTCGCCTCAAAGTCTCGCTCTCCGTGGCCTGTCGCGATTTTGTCAATCATATTTTGTTGCGGGGCAGCAGGCTGGTCGTCTGGCTACAAGTGTTCATATTTGAAAAGCTTGGGAAACCGTCGAAAACCGCGAATTTTCCGTAAACATCACGCGGATTACCACAACAGACGCCGCGCCGAACGACACACGTCGCAAATGCAAGTGCATGTTTTCAGTTACAAAAGTTTTCAGGCATGCGCAGCAGCGCAGGTGACAGAGGCGAATGTCCAATGAAATATTTCAGTGGCTCCGGCGCCATCTGGCGGACAGGTGTTGAACTCGCTGCGAAATCCTTGGCGCCGGCACAGGAACGGACTCGGGACGATTGGTTCAGCGTTAATTAAGTTGGTAGGAAGTCAAGAAAATTGAATACTGTTTGTTTGTGATCAAACATAGTGCCTAGCGACAAATGATGCACATCTACGCATAGAAAACGAGCTCAAGATAGAAAACGTGTATGCGGTGCAAAACGCCAATTTTCATAAACTGTTATGCATTGATTTGGTACCCTCCTCCTTGGGTCATTAGCATCAAATTATATATATACCTTCAATGTGGCTAAACATTTTTTTAGTCACTGAGTCGAAAATAAGTTCCTTAGGATAACCACATGATATAAGGCAGGGCTGTCCAACACACGGCCCTTTCCTGCGGCCCGTTTCACGGGTCATGTATACATATATGTATACCATATAGTATACTAAGTGACATATAAATCCGAACACTCAGTTTAAATGGTTTTATTTTAATAAAATTTTGTATAAGTACTTAATGAAGCATAATAAGTAAATGATAAAAATTTCGAAATGATTGCACTGCTTTAAAGCCCTTTGACCTTTAATAATGTATGGATGCACCCTGATGTGCTACGCATTCTCCAACGCGCCTAGGCATGCTTCTGATCAGGTGGTCAATGTCCTCCTGTGGTATCTCATTCCAGGCAACCACCAATTCCTCTCGAAGTGCTTCTAGAGTCTGAGGAGGACGTTGCAAATTGAGCAATCTCCTACCCATCATATCCCACACGTGCTCAATTGGGGATAAGTCGCGAGATCTTGGTGGCCATGGTAACAATGTGACATCATTATGTAGAAAGAAGTCTATTGTGACTCTTGCAACATGTGGTCGGGAATTATCTTGTGGGAAAGTTGGATCTGCCAGCGTGTCAAGATAGGGTAAAAGATGGGGTTCTAGAACTTCATGGATATAACGCGCGTTCATGTTACCTCTGATGAAGATTAAAGGTGACCTGGAACCATAAGTTATAGCACCCCAAACCATAACTCCAACAGTGTGATGAACATGTCTTTCAACAAAAAACTGTGGATTCCTCCTTTCACCACGTCGCCTTCTAACCCTGGCACGACCAATACTGTTCCATTACTGATCCCAGAGTGACCGATGTCTGCACCACTCAAGGCGATTACGTCGGTGTTTTCGAGTTAAAGGGAGGACCCAGTGTGGCCGGTATGAAAACAAGCCAAAACTTCTCATTCGTCGGTAAACACTTCGCATGCCAATAGGTCTTCCGTGTTCTGCAAACCATTCATTTGCAATGGACCTGGTAGTGGAGAAATGGTCCCTTAAGGCCAATAATCTTAGGCGGCGATCTTCACGGTCTGTTGTTCTACGGCGGCATCCAGTGCCCCTTGCTCTTTGCGTACGGCGTTCTCGAAGCCATGCCTGACAACACCTAACCACAGTGTCTACACTTCTTTGCACTCTAACTGCAATTGCCCGAAAAGAAAGTCCAGCTTCCCGAAGTCCCACTATACGGCCCCTATCAAACTCACTAAGTTGACGAAATCGTACAGGTCTCCGTAAATTAGGCATCGTAACCGATCGTAAAGGATGTCAAGACCAAAATCCGCCAACGTTGATTCTTTACTGCAGCTGAAATATTCATTTTTAGAGCGTTAGTGAATTAAAAAAAAAACAGTATAAAAACCGGAATGTCCAACTGATAAGGCTGAAAATTTGTTCACTTGTTATTTACACTAAGATAAATACATTCACCAACTTTTATTAAAATAAAACTATTTAAACTGGGTGTTCGGATTTATATGTCACTTAGTATATATACCTATTAAAACTCAGTAATAATGTTGTATAGAAAGATTTTATAATGCGGCCCTCCAAACTGCATTTTTTTTTTAAGTGGCCCTTGGTCCACATTAAGTTGGACAGCCCTGGTATAAGGAATTAACACCTCATTTACCCTGTGTCAAAAACAAACATGATCACTAAATTGCTGCCTTTATGTTCTTGTCACTGCGTGCTCAGGCATTTTTTATTCACTATCAGCATGCAAAGTTGAACATTACATGGAAGTGATTGTCATCAAAAATGAGATTTGTATATAATCTAATCATAATTGACGGATTTGTAATCTACGCAAGAAGTGTTTTGATTCTGGTCAGATACATATATGCTGAGAAAAAATTCTAAAGAATCTCAAAATTTTGATGACTAGCTAAAGCCCCATCTGAGTACGCATTAATACAGTTTTAATAAAAGGGATTTCAAAACCAGCTAGGATATCAAGCTTATGAAAATGTATCCTCTATTTCAGAACAAAAGTAGATACCAAAGGTCAAAGTCCACCCTTGGTAATACACCCTATTTTAAGAGTATCTATCAGGGTAGAATGACAGCTGGTTATCTAGTGATATTTCAAAATTCCCCATATAGGCAAAGGATACAATTCTGAGGGATCCATTAACGACATGTAGCCATATTTTGTAGGCTACAGATTCATTTTGTACTTGCTAAAAGCTCTTTTATTTAGAACAGTTCATTCACATACAAAAAACAAAAAGCTGCAAACAAATTTGTGCTAGATTTACACCTCATTCATTATAGCAAACATTGCAGACTAACACAAAGTGTCACTTAATGATCAGCTGTTCACATCTGTAGACAAAATGGTTACTCCTGAAATAGGGTATACATGGCAGCCTTTGTGGAATTAAAATTAAATGCTGTGGCATGTCCAAAAAAAACTAAAGCAAAAGATGTTTCTTATAAACTTTATTAAATAACTCTACATTAGAAGAAGAATCCTAAGATTTTCCCTCCCAAATGTTTCCTCCTAGCTTCTTCATGGTCCATAATGCCTCCGCTTGTAGTTAACACAACATATCTGTAAAAAATATTAATTTTGATTAGAAAATACACAATAATTGTTTAATTGTTGGAAGGAAAATGTTTCAAGTCTAAAAAGGTCTGTTCTAGAAGAAACGGAGCTGAGGATAGATGTTAACATCCAGATAACAACATGAAATTGTTATAGTGGACGCTAATGCCTATGTCAGCACGGGTCTTCTTGCTATGATTTCCCTGCGTGCATCAAGAAACAGGGAATAAAAATCCTCAGCCTCTCAAATATCACAGGGTATAGGCACAATGCTTAATAAAATCACAAAGAAAATAATTTCTCTACATGCATTAAACTTTTGTTATGATGTATATAGATATAGAGGCTATTCTTCAAAACTAGATATGATCAGTGCGCATGATTTTCAGAGCTCAAAAATGTCATAATTACTGGGCAAAGTTTATTGTGAAAAAGTATTGAATGATTTTCAATGCAAACAAGAGCTCAAGAATATTGTAGCATTATAAACTCAAATGTATGTATAATACTGTGGCACTTCATCTTTTTATGTACAGTACCAAAAGCTGCCTAAAACACTGGGTGGAAAGGATTAACCAGAATTCAAAAAAAAAATTTGCTGAAAACAATATATGTTGAAATTGTTTCCTTATACAAATGTCTAGGTGCAGCAACAAGAATATTATTTCATGCTTTGAACATATAACTAGTGAAATTGCCACATAAATTTTCAGCAACATACTGAGTTTTGAATTCTCTTGGTTGGTGCTCACATCCCTAAATGTTGAAAATACCCAATAAAGTCACATTTACTTTGCTCACTAAATTCATAAACTAACAAAATGTGACTTACCCAAACTGACGTGAAGGTAGCAGATTATTTGTCCATTTCTCAATGTGTGTGATAGGTACATCAAACCTAGGGGAGATTACTCCGCATTTGTTTAATCTACCAGTCAAATTAACAACTATCTTTCCACTCCTATGGTCATCGACAATTTCAAATTCACCAATGTATCCATGTTTCATCATTACAGTCAGAAATTTCACAATAACCTTTGAGCATGGCCTGATGAGCACCTGTCTCTTGCCACGTTTTTCAGCATTGTTTATCGACTTCAAAGCATCACTCAATACATTCATACGCACCATGGTGGCTAAAACAGATAAAAACAAACATTAGTTAACAGCAAACCATTGCACTTTATAGGGACATTTGTTTAATGATGATTTTGTGATCTAGATTAAATAAAACAAGTACATACTAGACAAAAATGGGGGAGGCCGAAAACCAAAGTTTATGATGTTAGGTTATGTTATTGATTCTTTCAAACACTGCAAAATTGGAATATACTATTTAAACACACTATTCCCTTGAAACAGGGCATAGTTTCAGTGATACACAGATAATTATTTACTGAGTAAAAGCGTACTTTGAATATAAAATACGGTGTCAACCACAGAAACATCGGTAACTTCTTCAGCTGATTTCTAATACTGAACCGGATATTCGCCAAATATATGGACATCAGATGAAAATTCGACATTTCTTCAATTAAAATATAATGCATTTGATAACGAATATTTGCGGATTTTCTAAATTACCTGCGATTTATTTTTAGTGTCCGAAAACGGTTCACGTTCACAAAAACACCATTGAAAAGGAATTAAGTCAAAATTTTCGCCGAAAGGGGTCTCTCAAGTATGTGACTTCTGACTTGACAATGACAATTGACATTTAGGAATTTTAGGATGTCTATGGTGAAGTTCTATGTTCTCTGAATAAATATGAGACGTGTGTAGACGGTGAAACGTTTTAATAGATGTCTGCCATGTTTCACCCTGGAGTAAATTGTCATTGCAAGGAAACAATAAGGAGGGACAATAGGGACTTTTTCCCGAGATTCCGTTGTGAACAGGTGCGGGAACAGATATAATTTCCCCTTCCTCTCGAAGTCTTGACAGTTTCCAGTTGCACCGGGATTAGTAAGATGGCGCATGTTGCGGAAAAATCCTTGATAAACTTAAATCCAATTCAAGCGGATAACCAAATGAAAATGGTATCTACCATTTTGGGTTGGTATTTACCGATCCGTTCAAGCGAGTTTGGTTATAAGATCCGTGACGTCATGAATCAGCTGTTATATGTCATGGTTATCAGCGCAAAATTGTGGTGTATTTACCCAACTCATGAGTAGTTTTATATTTATATTTCTGGTTATTATTTGGAATGTGACAAGTTAGAATTTTGCCGGGTTTTGGATATTGTTATTGTGCTTCAGCTTCATTTTTGGGAGACTTGTTACAGGCTGACTGTAGTGTTTTAGCATAAAGTGGAGCACCTTATTAGTTTTACTGTTGTAACGAGTATTTAGTTACAACAGTACAACAGGAACTTTTCAAATCTGGTTCCTATGCTTAACAAAGAATCCTGTGTAGCCATATACCACAAGAATATTAAAATATGGCCATATAAACTCACTGGATGATGTCCACCTGTATACGGTTTTCCTAATATCTTCTTTTTATCGCTTTTTCATCATTTCTGCTAAATCAATAAATGTTTTCTTTGACATGCGGAAAACTTTAGAGAATTGATAGTTACCATAGCTACTAAACATTTTTTTCTGAAAAAAAAACATTTCTCCCATGAATATTATGAAAGGTTTCTTATTTAAAATTTCCATACATCGTTGTAGACGAAAAAGCCCCGATTATTAAGTGATAATAAAAATAATCAGAGATTATATACGCGCTTTTATAAAATAAACAACTTGCAACAAAACCGCGGTTAAACCAACGCATTCAAGCGTTTCGTGTAACTGACGTCATCAACCCGTGTGTCATCTTGAACCATATTATAACCGCGGCACATAACACAGAAATTTTGGTTATTCGTTAGAATCTGAATTGGCCCGAGTGAGGATAACATGGCCACGCAAGACAAATATTGAAATATACTCTACAAGACTCTAGACGGCTATCCGTAGCAAAATTTTTCTCGAAATCGTTGCACATCGCTTAAAAAATACAAATGAAGATTGCAAAGCTGTCGCTTTGACGTACTATATGACTCCGTCGTTACTCCGGGATAGAAATACGTTATAGCAGTTGACGTTGTCATTCTTGTCACCTAAATTGCTGCATTGCCAGCTCATCGAACAATTTTGCTACCTCTGCTGTGTTGCTAGAATGTTAATCAAAAAAGAAGCTTTGAATAAAACATTGAGGGATACCAATGGAGATATATATATATATATATATATATATATATATAAAATTTGAGGCGTAGCAATGTTTACCAAAAAACTAAAAAAAGCTGTTATTTACATTTTGTATCGCTTGACAAATGCGGTTCCTATATCTTCGATGACCTTCTTCGTCATTTAAAATCAGGTGGACGTGTTTCTCCATTTATGATTTACTAATTTAACTCATTTTTCGGCACTGCGAAGACAAATTTTCAATTGACATGTCTGTTTTTTAAATGACATTGACATAAGACTTGTCACCCGCTAGTACCTCACAGACGTTAAGCGGTAACCCGTACCACGTGATTTTTTGACATTTAGATGACGCCACATCCGTCTTCTCCTATTCTACACCGTGGACTACCCGAAAAAAAGCTTAATATATATTCTATTTCACGAGTATCCATGACACTTTGACATCTACTGAGGTGAACAGCTGATCAGCAAATTACTACAGATTTATTTTTTTTTATTTTAAGAAGTCAGTGTCATGCGACTTTCCTTTCACCCTGTATCTCAACAGTTAACACATTTAGGACTTTTTTAAATGAACCCGCAAATCGCTCAAATAAATATTGACATTCAAGTAGGAGATACCATGTTTGTATTTCTCAGTAAAACAAATCGCATTAGTGAAGAAAAATCATTTAATAATCATCAGAAATAATATTTTACAAACTTCATGAACATTTTTCAGTCCATCAAAACAAAAATACAGCAGAGCAGTTGTTGAAATATTACAAAAAGGCTGCGTATATTTCATGGAACGACTAGACTACAAATTCTATAAAATATATATGTTAGCTTTTGATCCACATTACATGTCAATATATTAGAATCGGTATGATATCTGATTGTATTTTTTCTTCAAACCCTTGTATACGTTCAAAAATACAAAACAAACGAGGTGAAGTGGTTGAAATACAATATATGCAAATAATCGACTACTACAGGATGAGCCGCAAATACCGACTTTACGGATGGAAAAAAATGTACATGAAATAACGCCAATTCGGACTCGAATTTGGTGTGGTTACAATAGTCACAAAAAAAGAAATTATTAATACCAATGGAAAACTCAACATAGTGCATCATCCTTGTTTAAATGCTTGCATTTTTGTTACTTTTTATTAAACAAGGGTTTGTTGAACTGGATATATTGACATCCCAAATTCTGGACTAGGGTTAATTGCTATATTTACAGTCTTCTATTCTAATCACTGGAATTCCATTTTTTTAGACTGCTAATTTCCGATTTGTTGATCCTACACATTCTTTGATACTGTTATCACTCCAAAAATTGGTGACATCAATATTTAACAGGGCTATGTTTACACCATAGGTAGCCAAGCAATTATACTTCTAATTGTACGTAAATAGTTAAGGGAGCGATTTTTGAATCTGGAAAACTTTATATGAACTTTCGAGATGCCTGGTGGTGAAGTAATCGAAAAATTAAATAGTTTATTATTAATATCTGTAAATACCACTTTCTATATTTTAAAGAAGTTTGGCATACACGTACTACTACGTGCCGCGAGGCATTTTTAATTTACTATATATTTTTTTAATTTGCCACCAGTGTCTACCCAATTAACATAGTCCTGAATGAAGTGACGTGCCAGTGACTTTACAAAAATATTTGAATATTTTTTTAGTCTGACGCATCCAAAAAAGAACAGCCATTTCTTTACATAGCGATACTGTCTTACTAACGAAATTTCGAGACTTCCAGAACTATTTTTATTTTAAGAGAAATCAGTGGCGTACCATCAACGCTTTGCCAAAATAGGCAAATGTAAATAAATACGTCTCTTCATACATAGTACATGTATGCCAAAATATCTAAAGAGGAATTGCAAATATTATTTTTTTTTTAAGACTCCACTACACTGTATCTCAAAAGTCAAGAAATACAAGTTTTCATGGACTGAAAAATCGCCGCCTCGAATATTGACCTTCAATTAGGAAACATCCTGTAAGGCTCCTAGCCACATATAGCACACAGTGTTAACAGGCACAGAACAACATTTACGCACAGAAGTATGGTGCTCTATGGCTATCGAAGCTCTTGACTATCTACTGTGTAAACATGATCAATGTATTCATAACCTGTTATTTTCTCTTAAGCCCCCCATACACGTGCGAACAATTTGGACAAACTCGGTGTTTGTACAAACGCTAGCAGATACACGTAGCAACCTGTTGCGCATCATATCGTTTTGTGGTGTTAAAAGGTTAAAAGTTAAAGAAAGCAAATAGTGTGGGTAAAGAGTTGGCTCCAGAAGAGGAGCGAATTCAGTCATAACTGCCGGGTCACAGAGCTCAAAATAACGTCAGCTGCGGACTACAAAAACTATCTTCGAAAGGACGCAGCTTCGTTCAGCGAGCTACTCGAAATGGTGACACCGCTCATAGTGAAAAACAACACGGTCATGAGACGCAATATCTCCAGAACTGAGATTGTTGGCCACTTTAAGATACCTTGTAAGCGGTGTCTCCTTTGAAGAGCTGAAATTACCGAAACTTCGTTTGCAACCACGGAATAGAGAGCAGCAGGAGTTGACTAGCCCAAAGTTTGCACAAACCGTCAAACAAACACTCAAACAAGCTGTGTTTGCACAAATTAACAGCTCCATAGATGGTCGAACTGTTTGCACACCAAGTTCGCTCAATATGTTCGCACGTGTATGGAGGTCTTTAGAAAAGCTTTGATTGACATCATGGCAGAACTTGGCATCAACCGTTTACTCGTGATTGCACGATTTTTTTTTGCGTATTTTTCATCAAGTTGCTAACGGACCTGATATCACAAAATAACATATACAACCACCTGCTAAATACAACTTCAGGAGTCTTTTTTACGAAAGGACATAAGTCAAGTTTAAATTGGCATACCAGATAAAAGAAATTCGTCAAGCTTAATATTTTTATACAAATTGCTATTCATTCGGAAGAATCATACAGGATAAAATACTGATACGTTTAGAACAAAAGCAAAAATACAAATAACTACATAAATACAAACGAAATCAAATCACTACGAACTTAATCATTTATTTGTACAATATTCGTTCATCGTATTTTATCCGTGTGAAGTACTTTAGCAACCAGGAGACCGAAAGCAGTGACTGCAGCGAGACTAAGGCCCGCTTTCCACCACACTGTCGTGTCGTTGACAATCACGCCGAAGTCTCGGAAATTTCTGAAAATCAAACCGACCTTAATATTTTCGTCTAAGAAATAGTTCAAAACACACAAAAAGCCATGCAATACACACTACACCAAAACTTATTTCACGATTGATCCTTAAAATTCGAATCTTGAGAAAGTAAATTCCGAAGTTTTAAGATCTCGCTGAAGTAGTGTTAGTTATAATTCAGTCTAGCGATAAAGGGTTTTCCATTAACGACTTGACAACTTTCTTTTTACCAATTGAGATATCTCTAACGACGCCAGGTTGTTGGAAAGAGCAATGATTTAATGTAGCCATACAAAAAAAAGCCTAGAGGCGTTAAATCATACGATCTAGGCGGCCATTCGACGGCCATTTCTCGATATAACACGTTCACCGAATTTTGATTTCAATATGTCGATTGTTTCACCCGCTGTGTAGCTTGTTGAGAGCACGTACCATTAATGTCTAGCCCATCCAATTGACCAAAAAATAACGTTGCAACATGTCTCTGTAGCGACCTCCGATGACTGTAACTGTAACGTGACGGTCATTTTCATCACCGAAAAAAAAACGGCCCAATGACACCACCGGTATGAAAACCACACCATACAGTTATTTTTGTAGATAAAGGGGTGTTTCTTGAAGCACATGAAGGTTTTCACCTGATCAATAACGCATATTCTGTTTGTTGACGAAGCCGTTTGCGGTCTGAGCGATGCCCAATTCTTGAGAACGCCGAGGAATCGACGTGTTCTGTTCGTTCGCTTGAACGGCAGCAATATTCTCGGCACTTCGACCAACCCGTTTTCTCACTGGCACGGGAAAATGCAGCAGCGGATTCTGGACTCAATTTTTTTTTTTACTAGTCTATGAATTGCTTGTCTACTGGGGCGAGAATTACGACCAAAGATTGGCGTTAACCCTCTCAAACTTGCAGTCACAGACTCGGAATTTCGGTAGTAAATTAATTATTTATATTATAAGTGTTGTTCGTTCGGGTACTTCAATATGATGAAAATGTTTTCTTTACCGAATGTTTTGACATCGATAGTTGGGTAATTGATTTAAAGTAGCGTTCACAGTAAAAGTTCAAAGTTGTCAAGTCCCTATTGGAAAACCCGATACCACTAATATCGTAATGTGTGCGAGAGAGAAGCACGAAAAGCGGACAAAACCTGTGTTAGAAAGAGATAGAAGCACCGCGTTGCGTGGCAACCCGAGTCTCTTTCTAGCATACGTATTGCACGCGCGTCTCTCTCATAAACATTACCTCGACAGTGATATTTGGATGTCTCCGTATAGTCAAAATCACGAAAGATTACTATTACGTCATACCATAAATTGTACTGAAGTAATCAATGAATGTACGTCGATGATAAAATCACGATGTCTGGAACGTAATGACAACCAATTTATGTTATGATTTTGCGAAGTTAGGTTATTTTACTGATTATTTTTATTTTCATTTTATTCCATGGTTTTGAGTGATACCTTAATAATAATTTTAGTGGGAAGTTTTTGTTTTGATAAAAAAACAGTGATATATAGAATACCTTAAGACAGGAACACCAAAGACCAAAGTTTTATTCGAAAACAATTTAACCTGCTTTAACATAACCTAACTATTCATCTTTCAAATATGATCGATCATGCAACATGAAAACATTAAAAATATTCACAAATCGCTGTCGTTACTCTTTACTACAGATTAAAATGATGACGTAATCGTCATCTTTCGTGATTTCGACTATATATTCCGCATTCTTACTAGCAAGTAGATACTTGGAGACATTTTCCACAACTTCAAACCGAGGTTGCCAGTTGCTTAGAAGTTGTATATTAACAAAATTAAGAAATAAAAACTAGCACGCTAGTTTACCGCTAGCACTCATATACCCTGATACCAAAACCCTACACCAATATAGCGGGTGTTTCAAATTTGACACCATTGGGAGCACGGAAACGGTGAGAGATACGAAGTCGTTTAAATGAGGGCGAACTTTATTTGAGACGGGATTTCAAGTAAGTACATTAGTCTTCACGGTTTTTCTCATCTTCAAGGTGGTATCATTAGAATTTCAATATGACGTGTATGACACATTATACCTTTTTGGAACCAGAATTAAAAACTAAAAAATTCAATATAGCATCTATAAGAGTCAATAAAGTTGACGACTGAAGACAAGAGACGAACCGTCATACTGAAATTCGGATGATGCCATCTTGTGGATGTGAAAAAGTAGCAATGTTAGTGCGACGGTAAACGTACGAAATTCCTATTCCTATTCCAGATACAATTTTTAAACGAAGAAAAGTTTAATTTTCCTGGGCTATTCCGAATCGGAATTCCGTATAATTTTGAAATCCAATTTTAGATGAAGCTAGCAAAAAATAAAAACGATTTAGGGAAAATACGGTTTCTTTCTTTTCCTCCAGAATTGTGAAACTTTTTCTGCATAATTTTCTTGATTGCCTAAATCCCAAACTTTGTTTCGTTTTTTACCTACTTAGAATATCTTGCCATTTCCGAGATCCTAATGATGAAAGTTGAATTTGAAACACCCGCTATATTAGTATTTTAGTTAGTAATTATTAAAAAGGTACGTTTCTATCACAGCAAATTTGCTTAGCACAAGTGCCAATTCGTTTTAGAAAAGTATCAACATTCTACGGGCCAAGTGCCGAGGACAAATACGCGCCAGATATCGCGAAACATGTGTCGCAACTTGTTACAATGGAAACGTATCTTTAGTAGCATGCAATAGAAAATTAGTAAGGTTGCCGATTAGATAACAGAACGTTAATTTCAGAAAAAGGATAAACAAACGAAAAACATTCTTATAGATGAAAAATATTAGCAACCTGTAAAAAATGTTCAACCATTCTGTGGGTTGCGGACGTAACAGTAACATATGAACCATTCGGCGTAAAGGACTGCAAAAAAAAACCGACCATGATTATGTGTAATAATTAAACATTACTTACATAAATTCTATTGTATAAAAATTAAGAAAAATGGACATACATCTAAAGCTGCTTATGTGCCAATGTTTTATGAAAAACCCTGTCAGTAATCGTACATACCATAAACATAAACACAAGATTCAGTGCTTTTCGAAAAGTCGTCCCCCCCTCCTTATGCCCGCTTTACATTAACAATAAATCCATGATTTGAGTTCATGGCCAAATACCAAAAGTGTAAAAAAAGAATAAATCCATGCAGTTCCTCATAAAAACTCAAAAAGGTTTCTAGCAAGAATTTGTTGTGTGATTGGCAGCACTGTGTAGTAACAGATAATCTGAGAATTTGTCCAGTCATGTAAAAAACGCAAAACATAAATCAGGATAATCTTGAAGAAATCCACCTGAATGAATTCGCGAAGAAATGTTTGATGTAAAAAGGGTATTTGTCTTTGAACAGGTCATGTTAGCAAGATGATATTGGGTGTTAAAATTATGCGTGAAAATAATATTCTACCGTAAAAGTGACAATTGAAGGATTGAAAATGTATGTCAGTTTTCTTATGCAGACAGAATACAAAATTATCTTTTGGCAGAAAATTTAGAACACTACATAGAATTAACTAATCATTACCACAATTATTATATGGGGTTGTCCAAAACGGACACAGGAAAGTAAACGCATATTAAAACAAGAAAGATTGATATTCAAATCAAGTTGGGTACTTTATTTTGAAGGTTCATTTATACCATTTATGTATGAAAAATAATATCGCTCAAATGTTCACCACGACTGGATTTACAGACGTCCAGGCGATGGTCGAAATTTTCAATGACATTTTGCAACATGGTCGGTTCTATGGCATTTATCTCGGCATTGATGTTGTTTTTGAGTTCTTGGAGGGTGGCTGGTTTGTTGACGTAGACTTTGCTTTTCAAATATCCCCATAAAAAGAAGTCCACGGGAGTCAAATCGCACGATCTTGGTGGCCATGACACATTTCCTCTGCGCGAAATCACGCGATCACCGAAGAAGGACTGCAATCGATGGATATTGACGTTGGTTGTGTGGCATGTTGCACCGTCTTGTTAGAAATAAACATCGTCCATATGCATTCCTCCAAGTTGCGGCAAAAAATAGTCCTCTATCATCACGTGATATCGCTCAGAATTGACGGTAACGGCGTCCCGGCCGCATTTTCGAAAAAGTAAGGTCCGATGATGCCTTTTGACCACAATGCACACCACACAGTCACTTTTTGAGGATGCATCGGCTGCTCTTGATACTCACGGGGATTTTCGTTCGCCCAGATGCGGCAGTTTTGCTTGTTTACCGTCCCATTCAAAGTGAAATGCGCTTCGTCGCTGAACATGATTTTTGATGAAAAATTGGCATCAATTTGGCGGTGTTCAAGGAGCCAATCTGAGAACGTTCGGCGCGAAAAATGGTCGGCCCGACGCAGCTCTTGCGTCAATTGGATCTTGTACGCGTGTACATTCAAATCCTTGTGGAGAATGCGGAGCAAACTGGATCTCGAAATAACCAATTCTTGGGATCGACGCGTTGTTGATTGTTTCGGATCGTCTCTCACACTCTCCTTCACAACAGCAATATTTTCCGGTGTGCGAACGCTCCTTGGCCGGCCAGAGCCTGGCAGATTTGCCACAGAACCTGTTGCCTGCCTCGAATTTACGCACCAGACGACCGATGGTTGTTTCGTTTGGGCGGTTGTTGCGACCGAAATGTTCACGAAGCGCGCGAAACGTGTTTTTTATTTTTGCACCATTTTTGTAGTGCTCTTAAATAACTTTAATGCGGTCTTCAATCGAATACGACTCCATAGCGATCAATGGTAAACATTCAACTAACAAAATGACATGTCGGTGACAGAGAACAAAGATGGCGTCTATGTCAAATTGACGTTTACTTTCCTGCGTCCCTATTGGACAACCCTTTACAAGAGGAGATATAGATTTTCATTTACAAAATGGTAATAGTAATATAACTAGCAAATCAATATTTCAGAAAGGATTTCTTGAATTTAATAAACTAAATAATGATATAAAGTATAATTGTAATTTAAAGATATTTAAAAGAAAATTAAAGGAATATTTCAAGGGCAATAAAAATTTTTAGAGATGGAAATTTTGTTTTTTTTTCTGAATGTCTGTATGTTATGTAATTGTTTAGTTTTTTAGAAGAATGTAATTGTAGCAATCATGCTAAATAAATCTTAAACAAACAAACAAACAAAATATTCTAAGGTTACAAATTACTGACCCCATTTCACGTTACTGTGGCGTTTTTCTATGTGCAAATGAACTATTCTGAGAGTACCCGTAAACCACTTGTTAGCAAGTACAAAATGAGTCTGTAGAGTACAAAAAACTAAAACAAAATAGAGCTCCGTCTACCTGGCATTGACGGCTCTGTCACAATTATGAGTCATTTGTTGAAATGGGGAATTTTGAAGTATTTCTGAATAATTAGCTGTTATTCTACCGTAATAGATAAATATCAAGTAGCCCCCCTTTCCCATTCAATTTAAAAGATGTAAGATCGCGCCCACCCTTGGAATTGTCTGCTGTTACTTTTACGTTAGAATATATTATTGGTGCATGAATTTTATCACCCTGGATTTTAGCTTACTTGAAAACCATTCAAAAAACAAGTCGCAGCAAAGTGACTTCATGGAGGTACTGTTAAATAAATATCTCATTTTCTAAACCTGATTTTGTTTCAACTGAAGGAGCTTTTCATCTTGGTCTTGGCTGTGCCAACAGAAACAATCTCTACTTACACTAACCTGTGTTTGTAAAACAATATCCATGCTGCTTGAAAACGACTAACGAGAAATATGCGGATTAAAGCATTGAACTATTATGATTAAATATAAATCTAAAGTTTTCAACTTCCAATTAACACGTTTAATTTTATGAAAATAGCTTTCGTACTATTACTCCTCGCTGTAGTTTTATTTTGATAAACGTTACTGACATATTATTCTGATAACTCCAAATATAAGTAAATTGTGGATTGTTATTCGTTTAAAAAAATATGTTATCATTTACGAACGCTTACAGCATGCAAACCGTATTTTTTTCACCACAACCTATATAAATGATCCAAAGCAATATCTAAGAGACTATCCTCTAAGTTTGCCCAAAGTTTTAATGACCTAAAAACTAAGTATAGCTATACGCATTCTATGTTATATTTTGCGGAACTAAATGACATTTTATTATTCCAAAACCATAACAGTACCAAAAGGATAGGTTTGGTTGTAAAAAATACTTACGGAAAAGCTGCCATTGTCGCCAACTTCACAAAAACGTCCCTTTTGTGATGTCCTTTGACACTAAACTTCTGCGGAGGTAAAATTTTGTATTTTTGGCAAAAGTCTGCCGGTTGCAAAAGGTACTCTTGCCTCACTTCCTCCAAGTCATCTTTACTCGCCACGATCAAAACGGGAATTTTGCTTTCAGCAAAATATTTCTGTAATAAAAAGTAACACGTTGATTTACACCCTGAAACACTGTAACTAATTTTGGAAAAAATTCCGATTGTGTTGAATATTGAATAGTAGAGATTGAATTATAACTTCTAGTTCTTTATACTTACAATATATATTCTAGCGATGTATTCAAAAGACTTTGGATTGTTGACGTCGTAGGTTAGACAGGCCACATCACATTGAACTTCATGAGGTAACAGTGGGTCTGATACATTCCTGATATTGATATCTCTCAGGATTAGTATCTTCTCCTGACCATACACTTGTACTGTATTCACTGTGCATGTGGGAGTGCCAGTCGATTTGTCAGACAGAAGGTTCTTACCCTGAAAACAAAGTTAGTCAAGCGGAATCGCACAGCAACATTCTGTTATGTAGGACTACACAATCGAGCAAGTTCGCAAGCACACAAGATCGCGACTTGCACTGTGTACAAAATTAAATCGTGCAATTCTAGGCCCAACCAAAATTACAATTTTTCCTCGCATTAATTTTAGATCAATTCAAGATTACTGAACACTAGTTAACAATTTCAAGCGGACGCACTTCTCTTTGCTCTTCCCCCTTCCTTTCTTCTTTCCCCCTGACTTTGTCTGGTATCTGGGAAACCAGACCTGACGGACCTACAATACTTTAACCAAGAGCCCTGACGGACATTGACGAATAAATAGAAAACAAAGTTTTACTTTTAAAACGATTATATTATTATCTAAAGTTGCGTCAGTTTTACCCGCTCATCTCACTTCAGTTTGTTCTGCACATTATTTTGTACCAAGACTCAATTTAAATGAGGTGACATTTTTTTCTCTCTATTTACCACCACTGCATTACCAACAGATCGACCTCAGCTGAGTGGATTTGTTCCACTTGTAGATTCTATTTTAAGTTTTTATGTGCGAGATCCACCGAATTCGAATTGTGATCGAGGACCTTAGAAGTGAATACAAAAATTCAACAAGAGCTAAACTCTGGGCGCTGAAGAAAGACATTAAACGTAAACAGTGATCAGCACGTGGACAGATCCCTCGAAAGCATCCACGGATATACTCCAGTCACTTTAGGTCTAAACATCCTCGGCAGTGTATTTCTAGTGAATCCACAGACCCTTTTTCGTGTCATCTTGAGACTAGAAAAAGGATGACTGTTAAAATAAGTTACCTTGATCTTTCATGAGCTCCCAGTACAAAACATCATCGATATATTTTTGATGTAGGAACAACAAATTGGTTTAGAAAACATCCACTTTGAACCTAAATTGACTGGAGTAACATCGATCTACAGACAAATTCAAGGTCACTAGCAGTCGTCGGCGCTCTACGAATCTGCACAGGTTTGGACTTGTAAACGTGATTGTAGATGACACGACAGGCATCTAACAGTTAATTCACGCACAGAATTGCATTGCATACGCATTACGCATTCAGTAGCGTATACTCGTTTTTCGCGAGTGGAACGTTTTGTTTATATATTGCCTAAGATACGATGTCTGACACAGATACAGCCGACGAAGTGGTTGACATCAGCGCAACCCCACCCAAAAAAAGGGCTAAGAAGCTACATTTAAGTGCAAATGAAAAACAAATAATATTAAATATATACAAAAACCAAATTCAAGAAAAACCCGATTTGGTCGTGGACGAAGTTATATGTAAGGTTGCACATATTTCTGGAGTATGTCGGTCCAGTGTTTATAGGATCATTAAGGAATATAGGAGCACTCACTCACTTTCTGAGCCAAAACCGTATCCTACAAGAAAAAGGATAACGGACGGAGTAGATGACTTTGACAGAACTGCCATCAGGAGGAAAGTGCATAATTTTTTCTTCCGAAATGAGATACCTACAGTAGATAAGATATTAAGATTAGTTAATGCTGATGAGGATCTTCCATCATTTAAAAGAACCACATTCCGAAAACTTTTGAAGGAACTTAATTTTCGATTCTTGAAACGGGGAAGAAACAGTATGTTAATAGAGAAAGAAGAAATTGTTGTGTGGAGAAGGGAATACCTTAGGAAGATTCGGAAGTTTCGCGATGAAAAAAGAAAAATTTACTATTTGGACGAAACGTGGGTGAATGCTGGACATACTCAAGCGAAAGTTTGGGTCGACAAATTAGTAACATCATCAAGGCAGGCTTTTCTAGACGGTCTTTCGGCTGGATTGAAAAATCCTGCAGGTAAGCTCCTTCATCTATCCGGCAATTTAATTTTGATAAATTCGGGCAAATAATATGCTGTGATAGCAGATAATGTGTGATATTCTCCAAAAATGGTGCATTCGCAGTGTAGTCATTAGGAAAAAACTTCGACCCTCTTTTAAGCGTTATTTTGAAATTTATTATCATTTTTGGGTGCAGTCAATTTGCTTTGAATGGGTTTTGAGAAGTTGCAAACTTCAATTTTCTACGTTTTTCAGTTTTTGATCAGCATTCCGTGACTCTTAAATTCAGCTAAATGAACTCAATTGCCTCATTCCTTCAAATTTAATCAATCCATAGTGTAAGGAATAATTTATTTCCAGGAAAAGGCAAAAGGCTGATCATTTGTCACGTAGGTAGTGAAGACGGCTTTGTTCCCGAAGCACTGTGGGCCTTTGAATCAAAAAAGACAGGGGACTATCATGAGGAGATGGACGGCAATTCCTTTGAAAATTGGTTCTCCAAAATGTTACTAAAACTGAAGAATAACGCTGTTATTGTACTGAATAATGCCCCGTACCATTCTAGAAAAATAGAAAAAATTCCCACAATGGCAACTAAAAAAGCAAACATACAACAATGGCTGGCCTCAAAACAGATCGATTTTGATGAAACAATGGTCAAGGGTGAATTGATAAGTATAGTCAATAGACATAAATACAAATACGATTTTAAAATGATCGACGAAATGGCCAAAAAACAAAATAAAACTGTCTTGAGACTGCCACCCTACCATTGTGAGCTGAACCCTATTGAGCTGATTTGGGCCAACATAAAGCAATACGTGGCGTCGAATAATAATACTTATAAATTTTCTGATGTTAAAAATCTCTTTCACATCGCAGTCAATAGAGTTACGGCAGAGGAATGGAAAAACTGTATCCGCCACGTTCGGGAGAAGGTTGAGGTCAAAATGTGGGATTTGGACAATGTCATCGATACCCAAATTGAACCTCTAATAATTCATTTAAACGATTCAGAAGATTCAAGTTCCTCTTCTGAATGAGTGCGCGCAGCTTACTCACTAATAACTAATAAGTGTAGTTAACTCATTTGTGAATATCTAACTGAAATTTACTGTAAAAGATAATAATTATCTTGTATGAAATTTTTGATGACTACCCATAATATCTTGATGCGGTCCTGTAATGTCTCCTACGCCTAAACACTCACTCACGAGCAATATGCGTGTATTTGTTTGGGTTTAGTTTCTTTCTTCAGCGCCTAGAGTATAGACATTCATAGATTTTTTTTTACTTCTCCAAACATCCCTACATAGATTGTTTCCCCATCATTTTAAACAGCTAGCAGTAAGCCTAGTCCTTATCTGATTTCCATATATCATATGTCACAATGGTAAAAACTGATCAATAATAAACAACATATACAAAAGAAGCTTACGTCTAGTTGAGTTTTGATGAAACTCCTACACAAAGTAGACTTTCCAGAACTTGATGGTCCAATCACATGGCACTGATACACATTCCTGCTTGACTGCTTCTTAGCCAGATCTAGTTTCTTCTCTCTTGTAACTGAAATCAAAATGCCAATGTTTCTTAAACGTATCTTAGAAAAATTTGGCAACTCACCTTGCACAGCTGTGGTTTGACTTTCATTTTCATATACATTGTATCCTAGGTACGCCAAGTATTCAAAGGTTCTTGGTAGATCAACTAATGTCATCAACGCCCATTGACACATGTACCTGAAAAATCACATTCTAAGTTTGTAAAAAATTAAATGTGATAACCCAAGTCTTCTTCTGTAGAAGTCAAATCGGCGATAATATACAGACTTGCAGTTTTTCCATGCATAAGTAAAAATGACATTCTTAAATTGGAGATGTGCCTTAAGAAGATGCATAAAAGATCTGGGCAGTGCCCAACCCCCAATTTTTGACTTTCCCAATTTTTTTTCAGAAAATGACCAGGAGCCTGCAAAACCGCAAAAAACGAGGTTTCAGCGATTTTATTCCTTTTCTTTTTTTGCCCTAAGCTCCGCAGCCACTGGATCGATTTTCAAAAACAGCAAAGCCGTTTCTTTATCGGTCTGAAAATTTCATCAAAACCCAAACAGTACTTTCCAAATAGATGGGCCAGACATGCTTTTTCACGATGTGCATACGATATAATATCCAACAAATATCATTTTCGAAATATTTGCGGTTACAGTACATCCTCGTCCGTGGCGCAGGGAATAAAATAGGTTTCAAATTAAGTTGATTGATCACCCACGTAATAATAATAATCAGGTATTGTTGGTGAAAACAGGTAGACTTCATCAATTATGGAGACTATACTTGCTTTTAATGTTGTTTGTGATGTTGCTGGTTTTACTCGTTTAGCACACTTTATCTTTTTGGAAATCCATAGCCATAAAATACATACCCTTGATATGTGATCCAACCCTTCTCGTTAGTAGGGACCATCGCCCCTACGTCGGCTCCCCAAGGGGGAGTGGGACATGTGGAGAACATCTCTTCAAATTCTGCAGGTGATAGGGCACGATCGTGATCCTTGTCAAATCGGTCAAACAGATGCGTCAGAAAATGATGACCCTTATGTGATAATTCTGTCGTTGAACCCGACGGTACTTTTAAACTGGAAAAAGGGCATCAAGTAGGATTGCAAAGCTTGATAGAGATATTGTGGGGTCTCATAAAAAAATCAGTAACTTCTTGGCTAAAAATCACGTTTTTTACGTTGGTATAATCATCGGCGTATCCACAAATAAAAACTACAGTCTAAAATCGTCTTTCCATCAAAAGCTGCTTGCCCCGAGTCCCGAGTTCGCACATAGCAAAATGTCACTGTGAAGTGTGCACATATTAGCAACCAGAACCTATGAATAAATATTCCTATATAAAATACAACTCACCTAGGAAATAGATAATCCTTAGACATATTCAAATTATCGTTGTACCCGAACTTTCTGAGTACCGTCCAAGTGGTCTCATTTCTCCCCCTCTGTATGAAAAGACTATGCAAGTAAAGGAACCCTTTCAGAGTGACGCAATTCTGACACACTCCATCGTCCAAATTCTTCCTCAGCACGGCTTTGACGTCGTCCAATACTTGCGGTTGGAGTGGAGCGTTGAAACACCTGCTTTGGAAGTTGTTCAGCTCTATGTCGTTCAGAAGGCCATCATTATCGACGTCACATATTTTGAAGATGCGGACCAGGGCCTTCTTGCAAGCTTCTGTCAGCTACAAATGTCAACATTTACGAATCATGCTACCTGGTTTGTAGACTTCATCAAGGTTTCACTCAGTTGTTAGATACCCAATTATATGCTTACAAGAGTTATGTTGAGTACCATTTTGTGGAGTCAACATTACCACCTCTCAGTTAGTTGCCTCAGATAGAGATTTTAGAGATAAAATGTTGTGAAAAAGTACTCAACTGTTAATGTTAATAAGTCAAAATTTATGAAATTTAAATGCTCTCTTGATTTTATAAACTTAAATAGTGAGTTAACACACAATCAAGTTTTTAGGAATGACCCTTGATCATAAATTAGATTTTAATAATCATGTATACCAACTGGCTACTCAACTAGCAAATATTTCCTTTATTATAAGATCAATTAGCTTCAGCATAGGGAAAAGTACAGCCTTATGCGGTTATTTAGCCTTATTTGAAAGTAGATTGAGATACATAGCATTCCCCTTTCAAGTGTCTACTCCCAAAATTGTTTATAAATATGTTATTCTACATAAAAGACCTGTTAGATATATAACTAAAAGCAATTCTGAAGCTAAATGCAGGCCTTTATTTTTAAATCTCATAATAAAAACAGTTGTATGATTGTTAATTTTGGAAACAGAAAGTCTTATTTAAAAATAAATATATAAATTTGGAGCATTAAATATAATGTACAATAATAGACAAAAACAAGACTTTAAGTTTGTAGTAACTAAAGCAACACTTGTGAAAGACTCAATAATTTCTTATTGTGTGAAAATGTAAATGCTATCAAAAGAATAAACTATTTAAAGATATTCCTCAGATACCTCAAAAACTTTCAAATATGTAAACCACATTATACAAAATGTCATTAAGGATGTAATTTTTTAGACAAAAAAGTATATTTATTTATTTACAAATTTTATCTAATTAAAAAAGAGGTTGTGGGCTGACCCATCCCTGGAAGATGCTGGAAGACTGGTATAAAGTTTAAGAATAAAAAAGAATCTTCTCAAGGAATTATTTCTAAGGGAATTTCTGTGATCCTACAAGGTGATATGACTGTGGAGATGGAACTGCATGTGGATGTCTCAATGCAGTATGTTCTTAGAGAATAGCTTATTACATGCATCAAGGGTCAATTTCATAAAATATTTTGTAAATCATAAATATTTTTTTCTAGAAAAACTCTGAGGAAAAACAAACAGTGTCAAGTTCATTCTCAGTAATATACTCTTAAATTCTATAAGTTTTTAGCAAATTGCGCAGTAATCAGTAAACACAATAAAAAAATATAGCCAAGGTTTAAAAATACTCACATCTGCCTTTTCCACAGAGTATATAGGAGCAGTTGGATGTAATACAGCTTTCTGGGCATAATAGAACATTTCAGATATGTTCTTCAAGGTCTTTGCTGAACATTCAATACATGTTTCAATCTCTGAATATTCTTCCATGATTTCAAAAATGCCCTGCAATAAGCATTTAATAAAAATCAGAATAACACTCCAGAAACAAATTATATTTGATAACACAAGATATAGAAATTCTCAGCACCGAGAAATCACTCTAAAAATCTTTCAAAGTAATGTATACAAAACAAAACTTTTATTTGATATTCCAGCTTTTGAAAAAAAAACAATTCAGAAAAAATAGAGTAAGTGCATGCATGAAGATTTGTGTGCAATCTAATAAAACTATGACACGTTTTATGTTAAAAGAGTTTTCTAAAAAGGTTTATTTATTATGGACCTACAAAGTTAACTACTACAATATTTCAGCCTTTTCAAGGTCCTATAGCATCTTAACCTTTGGCAAAGTGATTATGTGCATGTAAATGTAAAACAAATATGACATGTTTTTTAAAATATTGAATAAAAAAATTCTTATTATTAAATATATAACAATTAATATGTTTCATAATGGTTAGCAGCTTACATCAATAGTAGAGTAATCCACGAGATCGATCTTATTTCCCACTAACACTACTGGACAAGGAGTGTCTGGGTGATTCTGCCTTATCAATGGCATCCAATGTGAGGTGATTCTATCAATCGAGTCATCATCATCTACAGCATAAACAATGCACACCACACTGGCTCTTTTGATTTGTTCATTCAGCTCGGCCTCAGATTGTTCAGCAGCTGAATAGTCCACAATATTTGTGGGGACCTGTTCTGGGGTAACATCTGCTGGGATAGTGATCTCTTCAGCTTTCGCTGGCACATTTTCAGGGAACTCTTCACTTACAAGGGATAAAATTAGGGATGTTTTGCCAACACCACTATCACCTAGTAATAAAATACGAACAGTACGTTTTAGGGGCGATTTTACAACCATTTTGGTGCAGAATCTGGAAATAAGGTTATGGTGCTGTTATCTATTATCTAATATAATACATAACAAAGATAAATTTCGTTTAATGTTTGAAGCTAGATTATTCTTATGATTGCGTAGAACGAACTCAATGCTATATAAATTCAAATTAAAATAACTAATTACGAAAAACTATAGAAAATAATGTTTGAAAGGTGTAACTTGCTTCAATTTACCTGTGTTTATTTAACAATTACTATCCCACGGTCGCATAGCGGCAAATTAGAAAGCAACCTCTATACACTGGGGTCACACATCAGCACTGGATTTTCTTTTAATTCTTCTTAAATATTTGTTTTTTCAATCGCCACTTCTTTTACACACAAAATGTCAAAACATGGATGTTGGACATTTCTATTTGGCACCTGGCACGTGACTGATAGAAAATTTGAAACTGTGATTTGAAATGAGCTAATTATTTCTGTTCTATTTTTAATGCTTGATGACGAAGAAGCTGTTGATTTAAGCCCTACGGGAGTAATGCAGTAAAAAGTGGTTTGTTTATATCCCCCACAGGGCCTTGGCGCACATTTCACATTTGCCAGGCGGCTCTCCCGCTAGGGCTTAATTTAAAACAAAATTAAAAATAGATCTTGCAAAAAGATCGTTCAGAAAAATGTTTCATATTGAAAGTTGAGACATGGAAAATTGTTAGATATTAACGTCGAAAATGTGGAAATGAATGTATATTTATATTTTTTGAAAATTACTAGTATATACATACTTTTAAGATTCAAAAGCGAGATATAGGCAACACAGTATACTTTAGTGACAGGCAACCCATCATACACTTGCACAGAGTCGGCCTTATCCTTATGGACATTAGCAACCTTTTCAGCGACGTTACCACTTAATTTGGACGTTCAACAAATATGCGACTGAACTGTATATTAACTCTTCTCAGGGTTTCGCTAATATCTTGGATTCTTTTTTCGACTTTATAGGCCAAAATACTCAAGTAATTTGAGATGCCTCATTTTGAATATGGCCAAGGAAAAATCCTTGCCATAAAGCCTTATTTAGAAGAAGGGAAACATACGCAAAAAATTTTGAAAACTTTCATTAGTGGTTTTCTTTTGAACATTCAACGTTTCTCAATGGAAATTCTTCATTTTAATTTCCTGCAATAAGACAATGAAACTTTTAATATGATGACTGAATATGAGGCTGGTGGTATGAGTCTTCAAATATTGACATTAAGAATTAACATTGAAAAAAATTAGAAATTTACAATTGTTGTTTATTATATGAATATAGTAGTAAATGGCACAACATATCTTATAATTTAATTTTCTTCTTTTTGGGCTTTACTGCTAAAGGTGCTGGCATTTTGAAGACAGTGCTGCAAAATAAGATTTAAATTAGATTCCAGTTATCAACAATTAAAATGTTACAATATAATTAAAGATGAATACTTACTGACAAGTTGTGCATATTGGACTGAACTTGCAAAATACTGAAACAAAAAAAAATTAAGTTTGAATCAGGTCGTATATTATTTTATTACATATCATTCATGAAATATTTTTGTAACTTACTTGATAAGCATACTGAACAAACATATCCAATATCTATCAATTCTCGGTGACAAAAGCATGCTGCTCTATAATCTACTTTAACAGGTGGTGGCAAAACTAGTTTCTCCCTTATGGGTGGTTCTGGTAAAAATACCCACTGGAAAAACAAATTACAATATTTCACCTAAACACACAGTCTCATATTACCAATAGATACTGAAGAAGACCTTGTAGTTGAGGCACTTTGAGATATATTCCTCCAGTGATATCACAGCCTTGTTGTAACAAACTCAAATGTTGATCTAATGCACAAACGTCAATCACAATATTTTTCTTCTGGGCAGTGAAAAATACATTCATATAATTCATATACTGTGAGGCTGAGCAATCACTGCCTGTAACCACCAATATCCTGCAATTTAGCTGAAAACAACATTCCCAGAATAATTAATAATGCTGATATATTGTCAGCCAGGTTATGTTTCCTTATATTTTTATTTGAATACATTTGATTTAATAAGCATTGTGAAACTTGTAATTATCAATGTGATAAATAAAATGGGACTTAGAACAGAGCCATGAGGCACACCGAACAGTTTGCCATAGACCTTCTAACTACACTAATATTTCTTTAAAAAATTGAAGTAACATTTTCTAATGATACTTGATTCTATGTGATGTGAAGCTTTGTACCTTTGCACCTGGAGGTTTGGTCCTTTGTAACCTTACTATGTAACATAAGGCCATCGCAATGGCACCAGCTAAAAGAGATTCAGTTATTACTGTAGATGTTTCCGATGCTAGCAGTTGTGTGAGATTTTGTTTTGTTGTTTTCTCCACTACTGTGAAAGCTTCATACTGGCCATCTATTTGTCTTATATCCTGAGGTTTCCCTGGTCCAGGATAAATGAAGTGACTGAAAATAAATTTATTTTTGAGCATATGAGCCAAACCTATGCTTTCATATCAGGACTCTTATATACCTTGTTCTAGAATGGCACGCCATAATGGCCAACTTATTTTGAGCCTTTTGCATCAAATGAGAATTTGCAAAAGCTATAACCGACTCTACAACGTGAGTGAGGACATGAGAGGTTTCCCTCAGCATCCTTTGCCCGGGATTTGTGTCTAAAATTATGACTAATAAGCTCGTTTCATCTGTAGATGTTATGTCCGGAGTCGCATCGTTTTGTACTGGACCGGTCATATTCATTTTCTTACAATTATTTGGATTCTTTTAAAAGTTTCAAAGTATGGAAGTTTGATTGATTTTTTTATTACATTCAGAAGTTAAAATATATACAGTAGACACTGATTCATAACCTCAAATTAGATAATGTCAAAAAAGGGGGCGTGGCCGATTGTCATTTTGTATAGGTTTCCTATACACTTCTTATATATAGCATATATAGTCAACGCCAAACAAAGTGGCGTGCACGTCATCACGATAAAAATTCCCCGACCTAATGCCTAGGTTTCTATCACAAATAATTGCTCTATTGCAGTTTCATATTAATGTGATATATAAATTGTAAAATGGTCATTACTCTCTTATTATGGTTAATAGTCATATAAACATTGTTATTAAAATATCACATAAGTTGCTTTCTGATAAATTTAGACGCATTATGCGAAATAAAATGTTTTGCAAACGCTCCAATCACTTATCGACATGTAAACGCACTAAACCGATTTCGCAGCGTTGACACATTGTCACCTTGAAACTTATTTAAACTGGGAACTGACATTTGTATTAATTATGACACTGAATCAATTTGTGTCATTTCAAATCTTTATAAATCCTTTGGCCCCGCATACTGTAAATCAACAACTGTTTGTTTCAAAACAAAATTATTCATTTTACGAGTAGATAAAGGCAATTTTGGTATATAAAGATGCCCAAACAGTTAAATAGTCGGTGTAAGGAACTCGTGGCCTCGTTAATGCACTACTTTGAGCAAGAAAGGGACAACAACGGGCCTTTGTTGCCTTTAAATGCTGTTCAAGAGGTAGGTTACTAATAATTATATGTAATGTATATTAATAATAGTGAAATTTTATTTCATTTTTTGTAGCGTGTTGCTGCTGCTTTAAAAATTAGTTTAAGGACAGTTAGTCGTATTTCCGAGGGTGTGAAAAGTGATGCAAATTTAGAATCGCCCAAGAAAAAGCGGAGTTATATTAAACGTGTAACCAACACAGCGACATTGGATACAAGTGCCATTCGAGAAGTGATCTATAATATGTATCACAAAAGTAAGATCTTATTATAATAACTTATCAGAAATTTGCATTAATTTGTTAACTAAATTATAATGTCATATTACACATGGTTTCAGAAGAACAAGTTACGATACAAACTTTATGGTCTCGATTAAGAGATAGGGCATTATTTAATGGTAGTGCCACGTCTTTAAGGCGGTTGCTTAGAGATCTTGGATTTAAGTGGCTTAAGGACAATCCGCGACGAGGGCTCATGGAACTACCAAGTATAGCTTTGAAAAGGGTGGAATTTCTAAGGCAATACAATCAAGCCAAGGTTGAGGCCTTATACCAGTTTGTCTTCCTCGATGAAACTTGGATATTTCAAAATGGGACCATAGGTCGCTCTTGGCAAAATGGAAACCAAAAAAGCGTGAAAGCTATTAAAACAGATGGTAAAAGGTATGTACTTTTACACAATTTGCACTATAAAATTTAAAACTAATATATTTTAGATACATTATATTACATGCTGGAAATGAAAATGGGTTTATTGAGGGTAGTGAAGCGATATTTTCTTCGAAAACAAAATTGAGCGATTACCATGGAGAGATGAACCAGGACAATTTTTTGAAATGGTTTCAACATCAGTTATTAGAAAAATTGGAGAGTCCATCTATGATTATACTGGATAACGCCCCTTATCACAGCATGATATTGAACAAAGTGCCCAACAATGCATGGACAAAAAAAAATATCCAAGACTGGTTGACAAATCAAAACATACCATTTTTAAACACAATGTTTAAAACAGAGCTATTGAGTATTGTTGCTCGGTACATAATGCTTCTTAATTATATATATTTTGGTCGACAGTTTATATTTCTTTTGTTTATTCCTATTCTTAAAATAACTGCTTTTTTAGAAACAAACCACCTAAAATATACGTGATTGATGAATTGGCGGAACAACATGGGCACAAAGTTCGTCTGCCTCCTTACCATTGTATATTTAACCCTATTGAGTTAATTTGGGGCATAGCAAAAGGTTACTATAACAGACATATTGGTAGAGATGGTAACAGTGAAAAAGACTGTTTGGATATGTGGAACGAGGCTCTACAAACGGTTACCCCAGACATGTGGAAAAATAGTGTTCGACATACTGAGCAAGAAATTTTTAAATGGTATGAAAGAGAACGAATTTTTGATCGACCAGACATCGAACCTTTAATAATCAACTTTGAGGGTGATGAAGATTCAGATTCAGACAGCGCTGAAGAAAGAAACTCCGACTAACTTTATTGTACAGAAAAAGCTTACACCAGTAGATTACCTAATTTTAGAATGCATTTTTCTGTATGAATTCTGTAAAATAAATACCATGCATAAAATTTGGAGGACCCCATTTGGATTTTTATTCAGTACCTTTAAGCTATCAATTAAATATGGTAGTTTCATAGTGTCATCTGATCAATAATTGTCATACTTAATGATTATGCAAGTACAGATCTATAATTTTATTATACTATTATTTTTGTTCTCATTTGAGGTTAATATTGCTTATAAACCTAGATATGTAAATAATAAATTTTATTATTTTACAAAAAGTTAGGCAACAATGTAAATTTTTCAACACACCCACCTTGATGACGTGCACGCCACTTTGTTTGGCGTTGACTATACCTTCCGATCCCTCCACTGGTCATGTAGCAACGCCTTTTTTTCACCTTAGTTATGGCAATTATGTCTTTTTTCGTTTGACTGTTGGTGAAGCGTCCCCTACCGACAATTAGCGTAATCAAGCTTTATCTTATCTCTTTTTATCATCCTATACGGGGGTAGCTGACAAAGTACAGTTCATTTCTTGAAGATTGTAAGTCTGTATAGCAGTGTTTAAAAATTGCACATTTTTTTCCAAAGCCTACTGTGGTAATGATAATCGAAGCCAACAATAGCTATAGTATTTCTCTAGAGAAAAATGGTTTCTGAGAACTGAGCATAACCGAACCACCGACAATAGTATTTTTATGGCCCGAGTAAAGGTAACATGGCCACGCAAGACAACTATAGAAATATACTCTATTAGACTCTAGAAGACTATCCGTAGCTAAATTTGTATCGAAATCGTTGCACCTACAAGACGTTAGATTAGCGCACGTTTTTGTAGATTTCTTTGTATATTAATGTATTACAAGGTCAGGATCAGACTAGGTTAAATTCAGTAATCACACAATCTTACATCAAGCATTTGCAACGCCTACTTAAATAAAATGTAAAACATTTGTTTATAACTAGAAAAACAAATGTAATGTGATACATCGTTGAAGTCGTAGAACAAGATGCTATTAGATACAGGGTAGTACTTTTTTAAGAACACCGTTATGTAGTGCCTAAATAAGACTATTCGGTTTTTGACATTTCTTAAAATAAAGTCAGGCAACAATAAAAACGATTTGGCCAAATTTTAGTTTTTCCCAAATACCTCAGTATATGACTAATCTCTCAGTGTATGCAATGTGCGCAATTTATTTAAAAAAAACATAGGATGTCAACCCTAACACACATGTAGATGTGCATGCAAGGCTCACCTAGTTTGCTGCACAGATATCCTAAGTAGACCTAATTTCCATTTTGGAGACACTTGACAACCACGTCACAACACCAAAACACCAAAGCACCACTGAGAGACAATCGAGAACCCTATAGTGAACACCACTACTGAAAAAAATAGTTAAACGAAATTCGAGCTGTGCACGAAGCTGTGAATGCGTAGACATTCCGCTACGCCGACGGTCGCCGAAAGACTGAAGCATGCTAGTCTGCTAGTGCTGTACCTCTCTGCGGCGATACGGAGTGGGAGCTGGAAAGGGGCGTGTCTGTACTACCCGGCCCTTCCGTATCGCCGCAGCGAGGTACAGCACTCACACGCTTCAGTCTCTCGGTAACAGTCGGCGCAGCGAAGCGACTCGATGTTTAAGTTGACCGGCAGCATACGTGCGGAGTGGCAGCTGGAAAGGGGCGTGGCTGTACTACCTGGCCGTACCGTCTCGCCGCAGCGAGATACAGCACTCACACGCTTCACTCTCTCGACAACCGTCGGCGCAGCGTTCACACCTCCGTACAGAGGTCTATTCGGTTCTTACTTAAAAAATGACCCTCGTATAAACCTTAACTTCAATGCTATTTTTTTTTAGGTTAATAACTGTGGCATGCTGGCGATTTTCGATCGTACAAATGAAGCTAGAATTCTAGAACGACTTGATTTTTCTTCACCCAAGTGCCAATGAAGTCACTAAAAAAACATGTTTCCCTAATAAATAGAGAAAATGAAAATCGTACTTCTATTAATGTAATTTTAGATCAAATACTAATATTTATATAATAAAACATTGTTTCTTTTTCAATTGTTGGAAGAAGTTCCATATTCAAAAAGTGTTTTACCCTATAAAACTGGACATTTACAAAAGTGTTCAGAGACATTAACATTCCGTCGCATAGTTTTTTGGCAAACATCGCCTCAAATTTTATATATCTCCATTGGTACCCTCAGTATTTTATTCGAAACTTTTTTTTATAACACTCTAGCAAAATAGCAGAGGTAGCACAATTGTTTGATGAGCTGGCAACGCCGCAGTCTAGGTGACAAGGATGATACGGTCAACTGCCAAAGCGTATGTCTATCCCGGGGTAACGATAGAGTCATTTAGTACGTCAAAGCGGCAGTTTTTCAATATTCATTTGCATTTTTCAAGGGGGGTGTAACGATTTCGAGAAAAATTTCACTACGGCTGGAGTCTAGTAGAGTATATTTCAATACTTGTCTTGCGTGGCCACGTTATCTTTACTCGGACCGTATTTAGACCTTCAGGCGCATCTTACAGAAAATTATCGATTCGAATCGTCAAGTAATGTCTGGATGATTTGTATTTTCTGCTTGGAACCTCTTTATTGAATCTTAAGTTATAAAAATAAATTAATGTAGTTATCATACACTATAATTTTTGACGTGAAAGGCTTGTTTTTAACTCTGGTAACGAGCGACTTCTTGACATCTTTGGCTCTAAAGAGACACTAGAAACAACCGATGGCAAGCCAGATACTTGGAACAATGCTAGTTTTGTTGAATCTCCGTTACTTTTTATTTTATTCCTACTGTTATCATCAATGTTGATCTTTACGTCTGGTATCTCGCATGTCGAATATGCTAGGCTATCCATATTCGACGCTTTTTCCTCTTGTTTCCTCTTCACTCGTTTTTTCTTTTTCACATTTTTCTCATCTATTATTTTGATTGCCGGTAATTCAGGCTTTTGTTTGCGCTCGAAGATTTTTATAAGAGGTCCTTCTGTCTTGGGAACGTTGTGATGACTACAACTAGGTTGAGGCTCATGGTTTTGCTTCTCCAACTTTACTGGTGGTTCCTGAAAATATTCTCTTTAGAATGAAGAGTAGTTACTTTCTTCGGATGATTAATAAAAAATATCCGTCTCTGTTCTGGTGAAATTAACTTCCTAAGTTCACTTGGTTAATATATACTCGAACGGACATATAGCCCAGGAAATATCTCCGCATATTCTCGAAAAAATATTCTGATTCATTTCTTTGCGAAGGGTTAACAAATTGCGTAAAAAATGTGCAATATAATTGTATTGGCTATATGACAATATTGAAACTGCAGTTATTGCAATATTGAATTGGGGGTGCGAATTGTTTAAGTACTTTTTTAACGATTTCAATAAAATTTTTGTTTTCGCTTCGGACAAAGTTTCTGCAGGGTTTTTGAGTCATTCTGAACGAATAATATTCTGATGAATGTAATCTGTTTAACGAAACCAATGTTGCCAAGGTTCTTGAATATCAGCATTATTGTCCTTTGAGGGATATTGTTATTCTAAATACTTTGAGATTTTGCTAGATGTTTGAAAAATACTTAGTAACTCTGAAGATTTATCATTTTTCCATGTTTTTCGGGGCGTAAATGGCATATTTCACACTTTTTCAAATATTAAATGGCTTGAATTTCTAAAACTATCAAGCTTAGAAAAAAGTTCTTAAGAACGTTTTTTGCTCAAAATGGCCCAAAATATCCCAAATAAACTTTGTACGGAGCGAAAAAGCGAACGTTGGGAATTTGTTTGAATAATTTTGACGCCATTGTACGATCGGGGTGATCCAAATGTCGTACAGTAAATGGCAATTCAAACGTATATGTGATTTGATTCGTTATTAGGAAATCATTTTCACTTCCAACGATTCAAAACATCCGGGTCGATTATTATATCGAAAACAACAACCTTACGAAAGTATGATTTATTGCTTGCATTCAAACGCACGCAAAGGAAACGTTTGCCGAGGATCAACTGAAGTTTATACATTTGCGACTCTGGAGCGATAAAACGCGATAGCTAAAAATCTATGCATCCATTCAGCGGTTAATATAACTTCTCACCTCGTTCATTATTCCCTTTTTTCTGTCTTTCGGTATATTACACGAATGCTTATGTTCGTCGACTTTATCGTGATGTATATAACTTAACCGACTATTAGTCTCACTCCTTGTCTTCTCTAGTTTCATATGGTCCAATTTAAGATTCAAATTATCTACTTCTAGTTGCAAACATAGATTTTCGTATACCAAACAGCTGTTTTGCTTAAGTAACTGAAAAAATCAAGTCGGTATTATTCAAAGTAAATGACGACAGTTCCTTGCGACTAGATTTCCCATCTCCTCCAGTGTTGCCACAATTTATCTTCATTAAAAATGAAACATCACAAAGCGGTGGTATGATTAGAATTTCAATATGATGTTTCGTCTCTTGTCCTCCAGCATCACTGGTAATGAACGCTAGATTGGATTTTTGGAGAGATAAATAAAATTTTTAATTCTAATTCCAAAAATTAGAGATAAACAAAATTTTAAACAACATAAAAGTAATGCAACCGGGATAGATGATATTTCGCCCTTAATGTTAAAATATTGTAGTCCGTACATATTATAAACTATTCCATTGAAACAAGCTACTTTCCCGACAAGTGGAAAATCTCCATAGGAAAACCATTACCAAAAATAGCTAAACCATCAACTTTTAACGAACTTCGTGTGATAAGTATACTTTCTGCTTTGTCAAAGATATTTGAAAGAGTGCAGTACGAACAAATTTATGACTTTGAGTAACAATATTATTCCTGGTACTCAGTGTGGTTTTCGTAAAAATTTTGGTACATCAGTGGCTCTAACAAACGTACTAGATGACATATTAAGAGCAAATGATAAAAAGATGAGTTCAGTTTTGGTACTTCTAGACTTTTCAAAAGCTTTTGATACCATTAATCATGAATTGTTGGTAGCTAAACTTCAGAACTATGGCTTTAATAAGGAAGCACGTTTGCTTTTAAAATTATATTTGACAGGAAGGTATCAATTCTATTCTATCAAATGACACATTTTCAGACAAAGCCTATCCTATCGGGAGTTCCTCAGGGATCAATATTGGGCCCCGTGTTAATTTCAATTTTTACATCTGATATCCTTACGTCTTTAAAGCTTTATCTCATTAGGTCACAACTTAAAACTTCATCCGGAATAACCGCATGTAATGATTTTTGGTAACAAATCTGAGACTGAGTTTTTGAAAGCTAATCTCAATACAGTGTGAGTCTTCATAAAGTGCACATAGCAAAATCAAGGAAACAACATCTTATTTTATTGACGGAAAAATTATCAAAAAAAAAAATTAAAAACAATAATTGATTTTTTATGAATATTTTAAAATTTTTAGAGTCAGCTGCTAACCCTATTTAAATAAATCGTTACAACTTTTAAACTGAATGTCCTATCATATTGGAATAAATTTTGTAGTGATTGCAAATAATAGGCCGTACCAGTAAAGTGAAAATTTCCACGAAATTAAATGCTATAAATTTAAAATAAAGAGGAATATGCTGAGACTCACTATTTTTTCAATGATTTTTAAAACAATTGCTAAATTTCAATAAAAATTGTCCTATTTACCCTACCTTTTTTAAATGTTAAGTTATTCTACATGTTATTAGCTTCCTACTGGTGAAAAATTGCAAGTTTATCACTTAGATACAAGTTTTTAAATCAGCGTTTCAAAAAGCAGTGAACTCAGTTCAACGCCAGAGTAGGAATAAAACAACAGTATTAACCTACATGAATCATTCATTTTCTTTAACAAATAAAATCAAATAGACTTGTCTATAGGATAATCATTTTGGCTTAATGCATCAAATATTCAAAATGGCCACCCCGTTGCTGCAAACACATTGTAGCGCGAAGTGAAATTTGATGAGTTGCCCTACGGATCATCTCGGGATCATTCTTGATTTCGTTTGCAACACGCAAAACTCTTTCTTCAAGTTCCGCTTCGCTGTTTATGGAACTGCTGTATACCCTTTGTATATATGCAAAAGCTCCAGAAATCTCTCTCCGTCCTCGGGAGTATTATTGGACCAATCAAAAAGTTGTCAATCAGTGCGACCCACACATTTACAGAAAATTTCACTTGAAATGTTGCAGCCCTTTTCAGCCTAGGGTTTTCATCTTTTGGGCACCACTTATGTAAATTACGACAGTTCACGATGCCGTCTCTCGTGAATTGAGATTCATCTGTCCACAGAATTGTTTTCGGGAATTCAGGATTGTCTCTTGTTTTTATTAAAATCCATGTAGACATAACGCACCTTGGACGCCAATCCACATCTTCATGCAAGTGCTGCACCCTTTGATAATGGTATGGATGCAACCCTGCTTTCCTCAAGATGCGCCAAACTGATTTCTGGGATACGCCATGACGTAACGCCAAACGTCTCGTACTAGTAGTCGGGTCAGCAAACAAATCATCCAAAATGGCTTCTTCGATAGCAACATGAATAATAACACCTGGTTCGCGGCGATCTCGAGGCAAACCAAGTCCAGTGTTAGCCAGTCTTCTATGTACTTCTTGGAAGTTACGGGCTGATGGAACAGGGCGTCGATTTGGAAATGCTGCTAGATAAGCTGTGCAAGCAGCTCTAGCACTCCCTCGGTACATTCCATAATAATAATAGATATCGGCAATGTGTGCCGGAGGGAAATCACTTATACGTGGCATCGCGACCCAAAAGCGAATGCGTGATATGTAGCAAACGAAACTGATAAAGTTGGCAGGAGAAACACAAATAGCTGCCTAACTGCCCAACATTCAATTGTTTTTTAACTGGGCCCGCCTCCCCACTCAAACAATGGTGCCTAGCAAGACGATGCGCATGGGCTTGTTTATAAACAGTCATAGAAACTGTTACATTTGAGTAATAAACGTGCAATTTTTACTTTTATAAAGCTGATAACATGTAGAATAACTTACAAATAAAAAAAGGTAGGGTACAAGGGACGATATTTATAGAAAATTTGAAATTATTGTAAAAATGATGGAAAAAAACAGTTTCATCAAAATTTTCTTTATTCTAAATGGATGTCATTACTTTTCCTGGAATTCTTCACTTTTCAGGCACGTCCTTTTACCAGCAATCACTACAAAATGTATTCCAATATGATAGGACATTTAGTTTAAAAGTTGTAACGAGTTATTTCAATATGGTTAGAAGCTGCTACTAAAAATTTTAAAATATTCATATATTCATAAAAAATCAAATTCATGTTTTTTTGATGATCCGTCGATGAGATAGAGTGTAGTTTCCCTGATTTTGATATGTGCACTTTATGAAGACTCACACTGTATAATGGCTAATAATTCAAAATTTAATTTTGTTGAAAGTACAAAAAATCTCGGCATAGTTTTAGATTCTCAGCTTAGATTCAAAGATCACCTAAAAAATCTTATGCAAAAATCATTTTGTTCTCTAAAAGTTTTGTATAATAACTGACACATACTAAACAGATCACTAAAAAAAATTGTGTGAATCCCTAATTCTTTCCAATTTCAATTATTGCGACCTTGTCTATGGGCTTTGCTTAGATCAGGCAAGTAGAGGTCTGATTCAGAAGGTGCAAAATGCGTGCCTCAGGTTTATCTATGGTCTGCGTAGGTTTGATCATATATCTCATTTGTATAAAGAAATTAAATGGCTTGAAATGAATGAGCGTCGCACTCTCCATTTTTCTAGTTTTTTATCAAAAATTATAAACACTCTAGGTTCACCTGATTCTATAAGAGAACTCTTAATTTTCCGACATTCTGTTCATGACATAAATGTAAGATATTTAAACAAATTAACTATAGTCAACGCCAAACAAAGTGGCGTGCACGTCATCAAGGTGGGTGTGTTGAAAAATTTACATTGTTGCCAAACTTTTTGTAAAATAATAAAATTTATTATTTACATATCTAGGTTTATAAGCAATATTAACATCAAATGAGAACAAAAATAATAGTATAATAAAATTATAGATCTGTACTTGCATAATCATTAAGTATGACAATTATTGATCAGATGACACTATGAAACTACCATATTTAATTGATAGCTTAAAGGTACTGAATAAAAATCCAAATGGGGTCCTCCAAATTTTATGCATGGTATTTATTTTACAGAATTCATACAGAAAAATGCATTCTAAAATTAGGTAAGCTACTGGTGTAAGCTTTTTCTGTACAATAAAGTTAGTCGGAGTTTCTTTCTTCAGCGCTGTCTGAATATGAATCTTCATCACTCTCAAAGTTGATTATTAAAGGTTCGATGTCTGGTCGATCAAAAATTCGTTCTCTTTCATACCATTTAAAAATTTCTTGCTCAGTATGTCGAACACTATTTTTCCACATGTCTGGGGTAACCGTTTGTAGAGCCTCGTTCCACATATCCAAACAGTCTTTTTCACTGTTACCATCTCTACCAATATGTCTGTTATAGTAACCTTTTGCTATGCCCCAAATTAACTCAATAGGGTTAAATATACAATGGTAAGGAGGCAGACGAAGAACTTTGTGCCCATGTTGTTCCGCCAATTCATCAATCACGTATATTTTAGGTGGTTTGTTTCTAAAAAAGCAGTTATTTTAAGAATAGGAATAAACAAAAGAAATATAAACTGTCGACCAAAATATATATAATTAAGAAGCATTATGTACCGAGCAACAATACTCAATAGCTCTGTTTTAAACATTGTGTTTAAAAATGGTATGTTTTGATTTGTCAACCAGTCTTGGATATTTTTTTTTGTCCATGCATTGTTGGGCACTTTGTTCAATATCATGCTGTGATAAGGGGCGTTATCCAGTATAATCATAGATGGACTCTCCAATTTTTCTAATAACTGATGTTGAAACCATTTCAAAAAATTGTCCTGGTTCATCTCTCCATGGTAATCGCTCAATTTTGTTTTCGAAGAAAATATCGCTTCACTACCCTCAATAAACCCATTTTCATTTCCAGCATGTAATATAATGTATCTAAAATATATTAGTTTTAAATTTTATAGTGCAAATTGTGTAAAAGTACATACCTTTTACCATCTGTTTTAATAGCTTTCACGCTTTTTTGGTTTCCATTTTGCCAAGAGCGACCTATGGTCCCATTTTGAAATATCCAAGTTTCATCGAGGAAGACAAACTGGTATAAGGCCTCAACCTTGGCTTGATTTTATTGCCTTAGAAATTCCACCCTTTTCAAAGCTATACTTGGTAGTTCCATGAGCCCTCGTCGCGGATTGTCCTTAAGCCACTTAAATCCAAGATCTCTAAGCAACCGCCTTAAAGACGTGGCACTACCATCAAATAATGCCCTATCTCTTAATCGAGACCATAAAGTTTGTATCGTAACTTGTTCTTCTGAAACCATGTGTAATATGACATTATAATTTAGTTAACAAATTAATGCAAATTTCTGATAAGTTATTATAATAAGATCTTACTTTTGTGATACATATTATAGATCACTTCTCGAATGGCACTTGTATCCAATGTCGCTGTGTTGGTTACACGTTTAATATAACTCCGCTTTTTCTTGGGCGATTCTAAATTTGCATCACTTTTCACACCCTCGGAAATACGACTAACTGTCCTTAAACTAATTTTTAAAGCAGCAGCAACACGCTACAAAAAATGAAATAAAATTTCACTATTATTAATATACATTACATATAATTATTAGTAACCTACCTCTTGAACAGCATTTAAAGGCAACAAAGGCCCGTTGTTGTCCCTTTCTTGCTCAAAGTAGTGCATTAACGAGGCCACGAGTTCCTTACACCGACTATTTAACTGTTTGGGCATCTTTATATACCAAAATTGCCTTTATCTACTCGTAAAATGAATAATTTTGTTTTGAAACAAACAGTTGTTGATTTACAGTATGCGGGGCCAAAGGATTTATAAAGATTTGAAATGCCACAAATTGATTCAGTGTCAAAATTAATACAAATGTCAGTTCCCAGTTTAAATAAGTTTCAAGGTGACAATGTGTCAACGCTGCGAAATCGGTTTAGTGCGTTTACATGTCGATAAGTGATTGGAGCGTTTGCAAAACATTTTATTTCGCATAATGCGTCTAAATTTATCAGAAAGCAACTTATGTGATATTTTAATAACAATGTTTATATGACTATTAACCATAATAAGAGAGTAATGACCATTTTACAATTTATATATCACATTAATATGAACTGCAATAGAGCAATTGTTTGTGATAGAAACCTAGGCATTAGGTCGGGGAATTTTTATCGTGATGACGTGCACGCCACTTTGTTTGGCGTTGACTATATGCCGCTTCATAGGAGTGCATTGTTTCAACGATCATTCTCATACAATGCTGTTAAACAATTTAATTCAATTCCCAACCAGTTCCTTAATCTTTCTCTTTCAAGTTTCAAAATACAATATACCTAAGAACCTAAATACAAATCTGAACAAACTTTTTTAGAATAGAGATTGAAGTTCATAATATAGGTATATAAGTAGAAAAAATATGTCAAGCAAATTTTATAGTAACCAATAACCAAATTTTATAGTGACCAGTATTAATTAATATCTTTTTGAAATTTTAATTTACTTTCAGTCCATTTAGTGTTAACACTATTATTATGACTATTCTGTATTGTTGTTTGAAGACTAGAGTAACTTTAAACTAGACTTGCGCCAATATTAGGCAATGTATTCTGTATTTTTTTTTCTAAATTACCTTTGTAAAAAGATTAGTCGTTGTATTCAATAAATTTATTTTATATTATTATTATTATTAAAAATATATAATATGCCATACATGGACATTGTCACGCCTTACTTATTTGAAAAATACAATTTCTTAGGTATAGGCCTTGAAATTATTACATAGCCATTTGTTTTGTATGCCGGATTTGAAAAATTGTAAATTTCGTGGTTTTATCTATGTGACAATAAACTTCGCATACCTATTTAATTGCAATAATATTTTATTCTTAGTAGAACTTAAATGTACAAACTTCCAATGTAGCGTCCATGTGAATAAGTCAGGAAAAAGTACAAATTATTATTTATTATAACAAATAACTGATGTCAAGGCATAGCTAGGAAATTCTGTTTTTTGAACAATTAGATTTGGCAATGTCAATGTGTGACAAGTTTTACATTTTTAGAATCAGAATCAATATGCGCAAAAATACAGTCTGACGTCCATAATAAAAAATAAAGTTGATGTTGGAAGACAATAAACGAAGCGTTATATTGAAAATCTGATTATACCCCCTTGTAGAGGAGAAAAAGTGGCGGTGTTAACGTGCAAAATATTTTGGAATCCCTCGACAAATAAAGTCAGGAAACAACTAAAACGATTTTAGAAAAATTCGGTTTTAGATCCCAATGGTGAAGATCGAATTTAAAACGCCTGATTTGTATATTTATTTGTTTCAAAAAAGAGTAAATTACCTGCATATATTTTTTGCTGCTGGGTGAAATTGTGGAATTTAATTTTTCGTCGACTATAGTATTCAATTCAGCAGTTAAACCTTCAATCCGGGCTTTGTAATCATTTTGTAACTAAAAATAAGGAATACTTAAAATGCGTTAGAAATACAAAAGCAGGGCTAGAATAAACATTTTGGAAAATTCTTATCTCAACGTACTTTGTCGTGTTTCAACTGCATTGCCTTCAACTCCGTTTTCACGCACGTTTTAGTGTTTTTCATGCGCAAAAATTTTATACTAAGATTATAGTTAGCTTCCAAAGTATCATCAAGCGATTGCTTAATCTTCAGAATCTCTCTCTTGTAATCCTCGGCCGTTTTTGACTCAGAGCTAATTGTCGAACTGCTCATGAGTTTTTTCAGTCTCTTACACTCGTTCATTTCTTGACAATACGTTTCTTTCTCTTTAAAGTAAAATGTCCTTTCATCTTCCAACTGTTGAGCCAGATTAGCATGAGATCGTTTCGTTTTCAATAATTCTAATGTAATTTTTTCTTTTTCCCTCGCTAAGTTCACTATCGATAAATCTTTGTGATCAGTTTCTTTTTGTAAAGCCAGAATTGCAGCTTTCAAATTCGATATCTGGTCTTTCAAAGCTTCCAGCTCGTTCCTGAAAGGATTCTTCGTATAATGTAGAAAAGAGCAGTAGTAAAGCATTTCTTGCCGATGTGTAATATGCGGTTATCAAAACGAAATTTAATCGTAAGTTAAACCACTGTACCTACTGTACCTCAACGCATCCTCCTCCTCGGTCATTCTGATCTCTTGGAGGTGTGGAGAAACAGAGTCATGTGACTCGATTGATGATCTTGACAATACTCTTCTAGAAAGACATTGATTAGCCTTGAATCAAAATTTGCTACAAGTTTTACCTGAGTAGTTTATTTGTAACAGATAACTTTTTCTTCAGAGCTCTTTTCATGAAATCCTAAAGCTATCAGACCAAATCGAAAATAGGCGCCGTTTTTGTCATTGTAGTGACAATATCTGGAAATTTTGACAGGTATGGGACTTTTCATTTTGAAATGTGATGTGACAGATTTGTCAACTATTTTAACCTATACAAAACGAGAAATTACCAAAAATGTCAACAGAAGACAGGAAAGTATGAACAGGGCTGCCTAGTTTGCTTGTACGTTATTAAATTGACCTAAGGTACGTTATCTTCAGTAACTTTGTTAATATACAGCACATACACGGAACGGCTCTGTATTTTTTCGAGTAAGGTATTTTTGGAAAAGTTCAAGGTCAGATCTTCAGTAACTTTCAGCAAGGAATTTAACGGTGACCTTGAACTTTACCTTGACATTCACCTTCAAGGCTAATTTATGGTTAACTTTATTTTCAAGATCACCGTTCATTCCCTCGTCAAAAATTACCAAATCTGACCTAGGTAGTTGTTTTTATTACTAATCGTGAGGTTTTTCTAGCAACACACATTTGACCTTGAACTTAAATTCGTATTGAAAATAGAGGTTTAACATTAAAAAAAATAAGGTTGACTTTGAAATAACCTTGAAGGAGAAAGTCAAGCGTTCACTTCCTCGTTAAAATTCACTAATGTCCTGACCTTGGTAGTTGTTTTCATTACTAATCCTGAGGTTTTCCTAGCAACACACATTTGACCTTGAACTTCAATTCGTATTTGAGTGTAAAAATGTCCGCTCTTTCGACTGTCGGCATTGAAAATGGGGGTTTAACATTAAAAAAATAAGGTTGACTTTGCAATAACCTTGAAGGAGAAAGTCAAGCGTTCACTTCCTCGTTAAAATTTACTAATGTCCTGACCTTGGTAGTAATTTTCGTCACTCATCCAGTAAAATTTAAAGCAGCACACATTTGATCTCCATTTGACCTTTAGTAGTCAGCCTGACCTTTGATTTCAATTATGTTTGAACATAAAATTTTCTGTTCTTTTGATTGTCGTATCAAGAACATGGGTTTCTATTTGAAAAATAAAGTTGTCCATGAATTAACCTTGAAGTTGAAGGTCAAGGTTGAGTTCAAGGACACCTTTGAATCCCTTGCTGAAAGTTACTGAAGACCTGACCTTGAGCCGAGATATGTGGTCTTCTTTTTAAAAGTGGCAGATAATTTCGCTCACAAACATCTGCCCATGTTACACAAAAACATTTTTGAAAAATACAGACGTCCCGATTGTAGTGACTGAAAAGAATTGTGCTTTCAAGATGAATCTAAACATACCTCAAATTTCAAAGTTGAAGTTTGCGTTTTAAATCATTTTGATTTTATGAAATTTTAGTATATACATACAGGGTGTCCGCAAAGTTGGGGTTTTTCTTTTCAGAAACAACTACCCTTGAAATAACAAAGGTAATGTGTAGTGAAACGTAAAAAAAAATAAAGGAAAAAGTACTCACTCTCCAGTTGACGAGAAGGGCTAAGTACGTCTCTACCCGAAATCATACCGCTCCAACAGAAAATGAAATTAGCTGATGCGCTCCCGAGCAGACGCAGGCAAACAAGGAAGGCAAAATGTTGCGTAAAAAGTCTAGGTCTAGGTTCACCATGCCAGCCCAAACATTCACCGAAAATGTTTGTTGAAAATGTGCCCGACGGACAGCGTGCAGATTTTCTACTGACCAAACATGACTGTTGCGAAAGTTATTCACCCCATTACGCGTGAACGTAGATTCGTCTGTCACCAGTATGCACTTCAAAAATTCCGGATTATTGTCATGTTGATGCAACAACCACTCACAAAACCGCACTCTTGCTGGAAAATCGTTAGGTTGAAGGGCTTGTACACGTTGGACGTGAAACGGATACAGCCCCTCTTCACGCAGCGTTTGCCACACTTTAGTTTTTGATATTTGCACTTCTCTAGCCACGTCTCTAGTGCTTGTTGAGGGATTCACGTCTACGCGATTATCTCTACACGCATGACCGTAACCGTCGGTTGAAGGTTGCATACTGACCTGACACACTGAAATAATTGAAATTTCGATCAAAATCCGACATTATGATTTTAGAAAGTTTCAATGTACCCAGTATCACTAGACGAATCTAACAACACCTCATATATGTCAAAATCCAAGGTGTTTGGGGTGTATGTAGCACATGAAATAGAATCATCTTGTCCACATAGATACACACGGGCGAAAAACGTAACCCTCCTTCTAACGCAGTCACGTGAAAATTGGGGCATACGTATCATCCCAGTGATGTTCATTGGCCTCCTCGGTCCCCAGATTCATCCATCTGCGATTTTTTTTTCATATGGGTACCTACACCTCAAGGCTCGTGTATACGAGCACAAGCCCCGAACTCTGGACGAGTTGGAGGAGTGAATTGGCCTGGAAGTCGCCCAAGTCGAGAGAACGATATTGGAGAAAGTCTACGCGAACTTTCAAGAATACCGAAAACGGTCACCACATGACTGATGTAATTTTCCACACTTAATTGTGTCAAACGCTATTTCATTGTGAACCTGAATCCAATAAATTTGTTTTTGAGTAAAAATTACGGATTTTGTGATTTTCAAAAACCGTCCGACCTTTGTGACAATCTACTCAAAAAATATCAGGAGACTTTTGCAGACCGCGTTTCCATCTGTGGCGTGTGAAGATTCCAGGCCGGTTTTTGCTGGTGACCTCAATGATCGATATGAACACAAACCCTACATCGGCTGTTATGATAAATTATTTACAGTATATTCAGATAAGAGATAGACCGGATGTAAACAAAAGGTTCGGGTGATTTTCACGCTAACGCCGCCGTCTCGACGTAAAACAGGAGCCCTCATTGGTCAATTCGCAATTAAATGCCTATGCCGAGCGGCAGAGCAGTCGTATCAAGGCAGAGTCACATTCAGGTTCAGACGTGTTACGTATGTCGTGTGCATCATTGCAATTTGATATTTCTTTGGACGTTTTCATTTGTTATCTTATTAAGTTGTTGAGTTTGTCGTTGTTATTGTTATACCTTGTTATTGATTGTTATTGTTATCAACTGCTTGCGCAAAATGCCCAGTAGTACAGATACTGCCGATGAAGTTGTAAACTCCTGTAGTCCACCTAGGAAACGCTCTAAAAAAAGACACCTGAGTGCAGAAATGAAAGAGGTCATTTTGAATTTACATAAGATCGAGCGCGAGGAGAACGAGGCATCAACCATCAAAGAAATTGTGAAGGTTTCTCACAAAGTTGGGGTGTGTCGCGCATCAGTGTTTAATGTGTTAAGACAATACAAAAAAAATCACACCTTTTCTGAGCCAATGACCAGTAAACATCACAAAAGTATTGTTAAATCATTGGATGAAGCTGATAAGCATGCGATTAGGAGGAAAGTGCATGAATTCTTCTTTAGGAATGAAATGCCTACTATAGATAAAGTACTGCAGGAGGTAAATGGAGATACAACGTTGCCAAATTTCAAACGATCAACTTTCCATGCGTTACTGAAGCATTTAAATTGCAAATGGAAAAAACGGGGTCATAATAGTTTACTACTGGATAGAGAAGAAATTGTGCTATGGAGGAGGGATTATTTAACAAAAATTGGGAAATATAGAAATCAAAACAGGAAGATTTATTACCTTGATGAAACGTGGGTAAACGCAGGACACACTACAAGTAAAGTATGGGTTGATGATTCTGTAACTTCATCCAGGAGGGCCTTTCTAGATGGACTGTCCACCGGATTAAAAAATCCAGCAGGTAAATACGAGTAATAGACAACAATCGGATGTTTTTCAAACCTTGGGAACAAGGTTCTAAACATTAATTCCAGGGGGCAGATAAAACATATTACAAGTAACAAAACTTTTATAACTTTCGATAAAATGCGTGGATGTTTTATTGTCATTTTCTTTTGTTAGAACTTTTTTAAGCCATGTTTTTATGTGTTTTCGATATTTCAATAATTTTTTAATATAATCTTAAAATATGTCGAATATTATAAGCTTAAAAAAAGTTACTAAGTTTTATATTGTGTACCGTTCCTAATATTTCTAATCATTTTAATTCATACTTTAAGCTTTATGAAGTTATAATTTGTTAATATTAATATTTGCGCGTATTTCAGGTTCCTGATCATTCATTTTTTAAAGGTTTATAACTTTAAATTAAATTGTGAAGCGCTGAGTAATCATACGAAGTTCAATATTCTTTCTTTCAATATGACTAAATAATCCCAATTATAGCAATCTGATACTCATGTCTCAATGTTTTTTCGCTGAATGTGATGAAAACATTTGAAAAAGGTTCGCTTATTGAAATAAATCTACACCAGCTAGTACTTCGATTTCCAGGTAAAGGGAAAAGGCTCATTACCTGCCATATTGGCAGTGAGGATGGATTTGTTGTTGACGGTCTGTGGTGCTTTGAGTCTAAGAAAACTGAAGATTACCACGAGGAAATGAATGGCGAGTCGTTTGAACAGTGGTTTTCAAAAATTTTGCCGAACTTAGAGGAAAACGCAGTAACTGTGTTGGATAATGCGCCTTATCATTCTCGAAGAATGGAGAAGGTCCCAACAACGGCTTCAAGGAAAGTTGATGTTCAAAATTGGCTCCGCTCGAAAAATATCAACTTTGAAGAAGCAATGCTGAAAGTACAATTATTAAGAATTGTCAAGGATCACAAGGCGGAATATCAAAAATACGCCATTGACGAAATGGCAGCAAGTCAAAATAAAACTGTGCTCCGTTTACCTCCATACCATTGCAAGCTCAATCCCATTGAGCTCATATGGGCAGAGGTTAAAAATTATATAGCTAAGCACAATACAACTTTTAAATTTTGTGACCTCAAAGGACTTTTCAAAGAAGCACTAGAATTAATAACAGCGCAAAAATGGGAAAACTGTATTAAGCACGTGAAAGACAAAGTTGAAAAGAGAATGTGGGAACTGGACAATATTTTAGAGGAACAAGTCGAGCCATTCATTATTGACGTTGGTGCTTCAGGCAGTAGCGATGATGAAAGCTCATCAAGCTCATCTTTCCAATAAAAGATGTCGTTCATCAAATTCGGTAAGTTATAAGTAATTATAAAGCTACTGTATTTTTTAATTAATTATTGACATTTTTGAACCCATTTTGGCAAAACCTATTCAAGAATCTACTTTCTGACAATGTTCAACCATGCACATTTTTTTACGTTTTGAACGTTTTAATTTGGTTACATATTTACCTAGAAATCAAAAAATATACTAATCAATATTCTAAAAGCAATTTTAAGAGATATACGATTATTTTTAATTTAGGCTAATTTAAACGCCATTTTGAGATTATATTCGACTGTATTTCACCAGACATCAGGCGGCATCCGAAGCTGGAAATCGAAGCGAAAATTTTGAAATCCTTATGTATATTTACATCATTATATATTTCTTACCCCACCCCCACATGATTCTATATCCATCACCAATCGTATACACATCGAATTGTGCTAATTTACTACAAAGTTACGCAAAGCAGCATCTACTATCTAAAATATGTACTGCGTGACTCTTAATACGTCCCTGCCGAATGTTACAGCGTTCGATGATCACGTGGTCTTGTTTATGTCCGGTCTATCTCTTATCTGAATATACTGTACAATAAAATTCTCATTAATTTGTCATATCAATTTAGATATTGTGTGAGGCTTAATCGAAGTTTCTAGCAGTTTGCAAATCCTTATTTTTGATTATTTTAATTTGCTCTAAGTTTGAGTGTTGACCCATCTCAGCGACTGTGAAGTCTACCTCTATGCGGACGACACCGTATTAATAGCCCAGTAATATTCTAATGACATAGTCCATGACAGGGTGCAGGAAGCTGTGGACGAGGTTTTACAGTGAGCGAATCGGTGACTAATCTAAATTTATTTTTCAAAGATACAGTCTCTATTTTTACAAAAATCACCGTGGTGCCTCGTCAGAGGATGACGTTTCCATACTACGGGCTAACACGATTTAGGTCTTACACTAGACAAGGACATGAGTTGGCAGGCACATATCTGAAAATCAAACTCTAAATCCTTTTTTATGTAGAACTTCAAAATTGAGTTTGGTCAATAAAATATTTGGAAGTACAGAACTATCATTAGACCTGCAATAACCTACACATGTGCGGCTTGGTGCTTTTTAGCTAAGACACACATGCGTAAACTACGAGTTCTGCAGAGTAGAACTCTTAGAACAATAACTGATGCTCCATGGTATGTAGAGGAAGTGCAACATATTTGGAATGCTGCGGGTAACTTGGAATACTTAGTCATCTGAATACATGTAAACGCCATGGGAATTTAATGTCGTAAATCACTTGAAACCACAAGTAATAAAAACAGGAGGTCATCTTGACATTTCCTGCTACCAGTCACATGAGAGCGAGACGTCTACTTTGAAAACTTTTTCGGTAAGAATGCGAACTCATAATTTACTATTGTACGTAAAATCTTCATTGCAACTATTTGAACTGTTAGGTATCCTAGTTTATAATCTTATTTTGGTTATGTGATATACAGGGTGTTTCGGTTTAATGTTGCATAACTTTAAGATTCGATAGAACTTCTAAAATTAATGCATAAAATTTACTTTTTAAAATAGTTTTTTTTAAATATTTCAAACAATATTTGATGTATAACAGTGAAAATTGGTATACAAGGGTTTTTTGGTACGACAAAACGAACCATGGGCATAGTTTTACTGTAGCCGCTAGAGGGCGCTCTCTACTGTACCTGTAGTGTATTAAAATGACTGAAAATTTTTTCTTAGTGCAATTTTTTGCTTTTTGAATAAAAGAACTTATTCTCCGCACTTTTCTGCATAAAAAAGCTCTCTTGTGAGTTTTCGTTATAGTTAGCCGTTTTTAAGATATTTCGATTTTTAAGGTTCGATGCATTTTTAATTATGTTAATTTCATCACATGCTTTCCTGATTCTGTCTATTATCATATCTCTTGTGGTTACGGGAGTCTGGTACACTTTTTCTTTTAGAAATCTCCATACAAAGAAATCTAATGGATTTAGGTCAGGGGATCGTGGATTCCAGGCGACTGGTCCTCCACGGCCGATCCATCTTTCTGGATAATTTTCGTCCAGCCAGTTTCTAACTATTCTCGAATAATGAGCTGGACAACCATCAAGCTGGAACCAAGCCAATCTTCTTAAATATAACATATTTGCATGTTCAGCCTTTAAAAATTCCAAGAAGGTCGCAGCATTTAACCTTGCAGGCAAAAGGTAGGGTCCAAATTTTCGATTACGGTAGATACCAATCCACACGTTCACACTAAATTCATGCTGAAAATTTCTTTCCCGAACTGCATGCGGATTTTCATGCGACCAAATATGTTGATTATGAAAATTTACCACTCCACGTCTAGCGAAGCATGACTCATCGGTCCATAAAACGTTACTTAAAAACTCCCTATTATTATCAGTTCTATCAAGAATCCACTGACAAAATGTGATTCTTCGTTCTCCGCCCCCTGGCTGTAGTCCTTGCACAGGTCTATGGTCATTTTTAAGAACACGGTGAACATGGCTTGCTGAAATTCCCAAGGCATCAGAAACTCGCCTAACATTTGTGGTCGGATCTCTATCAAACTCACGCAGAATCATAGGGTAAATCTGCGCTGACGAACATTTATGTTTTGATCCCTTTGGTGATTTCCAAAACCATTTTCAATTATTTGGCGTTGCACTCTTACAAATACTAAGCGAGTTGGATGTCGTCTGTTTGGAAATCTTCGTGCGTATTATCTGGCTGCTTCTGCTGCGTTTCCATTTACAAAGCCATACACAAAATGAATATCCGCTAACTCTTGATTGGAGAATAAAAATGGCATTTTTATAAAACTTACAAAAAAAAACAGGTAAAAGAGACTAAATTTCGTGCATTCACAATTGCAAAAAAACGTTTCAGGTTTCAACAGACAACAAAACTAACTGTCAACTAATTGACGTTTAACCCTATTCTGCTTTTAATTTCAAAAATAGTTGCAGGCGCAGCCAACTTATAAAATTTATCGAGATACTGGCTTTTTAACGTTATTTTATCATAAATAATTAAAAATGCATCTAACCTTAAAAATCGAAATATCTCAAAAACGGCTAACTATAACGAAAATTCACAAGAGAGCTTTTTTATGTTGAAAAGTGCGGAGAATCAGTTTTTTTGTTCAAAAAGCAAAAAATTGCACTAAGAAAAAAATTTAGGCCATTTACATACACTACAGGTACAGTAGAGAGCGCCCTCTAGCGGCTACAGTAAAACTATGCCCACGGTTCGTTAAGTCGTACCAAAAAACCCTTGTATACCAATTTTCACTGTTATACATCAAATATTGTACGAAATATTTTAAAAAACTATTTTAGAAAGTAAATTTAAACACCCTGTATTTCGGAAGCCACGCATTTTTCGACCCATGTTTATATAGACTTTATGCATTAATTTTAAAAGTTCTATCGAATCTTAAAGTTATGCAACAATAAACTGAAACACCCTGTATTTAGAGTAAAAAATGTGACATGGAGTTTTATGTTAGGATGTTATGTTGTTAATTCCTGTGTTTTTACAAATGCCAACATCTTACAAATACAAGGAAAGAAAGAGATGGGAAAAGGAGGAAATGTGCTTAATGTGCAAATTGTGGGTTCACGCTGGTTGTACTGGTTATGAATCCGGCGTGTACCTAAATCAGTGATTATTGTAAGAACAGTAACTGAGAACACTAAACTGTAAGTTTATGCTAAATACTGATTTGTGATTATTGTGAAGTAATAATTAATAATTATAAGCTATTTTGTTAAACAGATCAATTACAAAAGACTGCAAAACGGTTACAAAGCTGAGCAATTTATTAGTTTCTAGGAAAAAGTGTGAACATTTCTCAAAAAAATTGGTGTCCAATACAGTATTCCAAATTACCTGCACCCTAAGTAAATTCACGCTTTTGGAGTTTTTTATTTTGATAAATATTTTCTTGGGGTTCCTGGTTTTTGTTTTGTTTGATTGCTGCCATCATTAAAATTGAATAATTTCGCAATAATTTAATGCATTTTTTACTATGCTATCAGTATTTATCTTGCAATTTATTTACAAAAAACAAAACTGGTATTCCATACATATACCATCTAAATACCTTCCCGTACTTCAGGGATTACATCATAGGTATGGCACAACGGCGCTACCAACAAGCGGAATCGCACAGCAACCCTTTGTTGCGAGAAGCAGTGGATTACACAGTCGATGAGATTCGTAAACACTCCCGGCGGTGACTAGCACTGTACTGTGAACAAAATTAAATTCATGTTTAAACCTTCAAAAATTAAGTTCCTAACACAAAATTTAGTTTAGGACCAGTCAAAATTTATTTAATACAATGTAATACTCCTTATATCCATCTCACCTCAAATATTTACATATAACAATTACTTGTTTTCTCTCCTCGCCCCTACTCTCTTTCACGCTCTCATCTTTCTCCTACAACTTGTCTGGTTTCTGAGCCACCAGACCTGACATGCTAATAACACTGACATTACAATGACTATGACCTCAAGTCATCGTTGGTTGTCAGGGCGGTCCGTGGGACCTTAGCTCTTGAGTCACATTGTCAGTTTGAAAGTCTGTCAGGTCTGGTAACCCAGAAACCAGACAATTTTAAGGAAAAAAGGGAAGGAAAGGAGAGAAGGAAGAACGAGAGCAAAGAGGAAGACGAGAATCTTTTAGGATAGGCAGCGTTTAGGTGTTGTTAAAATCACTTCACAGATTTTGATATGGTCTAAAAATATTTGAGTTATTCTAAAGATTTTGTCAAAATGCTCCAATTTTGGTTGTTCTAAGTTCACGAATTAACTTTGATTACAGTGCGAGCCGCGGCCTTTTGAGCTTGCGAACTTGCTCGACTGTGTTGTCCACTGACTCACGCAACAGAGGGTTGCTGTGCGATTCTGCTAGGCTATAGCGCCGCTGCGCCTGTTGCTTAATGTAGTCCTTTAGGTAAGGAACATCGAGGTCTCTATGTAGAGTTTCGTTAGAGACATACCGTGGGGCGTCAGCAATAGTGCGCAACGTCCTGCTTTGCAGAACCTGCAGATTTCGCATGTGTCTTTTAGTAATAAAACACCAAGCCGCACATGCGTAAGTCACTGCTGGTCTTATGACCACCTTATAGAGTCGAATCTTGTTAATCAAACTTAATTTTGAACGTTTACATAATAATGGGTAAAGCTGTCGAAACGTAATTTGGATTTTAATTTTTAACGCATCTATATGGTTCCGCCAAGTGATCCCTTTGTCCAGAATGACACCGAGATACTTAGCGGAGGATTCCCATGGTATTACGAAGTCCATTCATTGAAACTTCAGGCGGAACGCCGCGACGTCTTTTTGTACAATGGATTGCCTGCGTTTTCGAATGGTTAATTTTAATTAGTCACCGATCCGCTCAATCTGATACTTCCTCCACCGCACTTTGCACCCTTTCATGGACTAGGTGACCAGACCACGACTGAGCCACCAATGCAGTATCGCCTGCATAGAGATAGACTTCACAGTTGCTGGGACTAGGGACGTCATGGATGTACAGTTAGTAAAGGATAGGTCCAAGGACCGAACCCTGAGGGACGCCGGCTGTCACTGGACAACAAATTTTAGTTTTTTAATTGTATCTTGTGGGAAAAGTGCACTTCTTTGTTAATTTTGGGGCGCTGAATCCAAAAATGACAATGAAATAAAAAAATTAGTTGCGGTTTAGAAAAAAAAGATATATTAAAAAAGTAACAAGATCCATATACTTATAAGAATCACTATATGCGCTGTCTTTTTGCTGTTCTTTTATGGATCGTTTCTGGAGCATCTCTACCAAGAGTCCAACAGTAGTCTGCAAGCATGGAAGGATTCCACTTTTCCTGGTACCTTTTTTCCATTGTTGAAATATCCTGATGAAAACGTTCGCCGTGCTCATCACTTACGGCTCCGCAATTGTCAGGAAAAAAGTCCAGGTGTGAGTGTAGGAAATGTAACTTAAGAGACATATTACAGCCCATCTTTTGATACGATGACAGCATATTTTTGACAAGGGTTTTATAGTTGTCAGCTGTTCTATTTCCCAAGAAATCAGTGACCACCAGACGGAAATCATTCCAAGCAGTTTTTTCAATACCTGTTAAAGTGTTTTCAAACTGTGTATCTTTCAAAATATTTCGAATCTGTTGCTCAACAAAAATACCTTCTTTAACCTTTGCCTCACTTAGTTTTGGAAATTTCTGACGCAGGTATTGAAAAGCTGACCCATCTCTGTCTAATGCCTTGACAAAGTTTTTCATTAGGCCCAACTTGATATGCAGTGGTGGTAATAAAATTTTTTTCGAATCTACTAATGGCATATGCTGTACATTTTTTGACCTGGCTCTAGGGATTGACGAACAGGCCAGTTTTGTCCGGTGTAATAAAGTGCCTTTGCCCGACTGTCCCATTCACACAAAAAACAGCAAAACTTTGTGTAGCCTAGCTTCAGCCCAAGTAAAAGTGCAACAACTTTCAAATCGCCACAAATATGCCATTGGTGCTCATCGTATTTTATGCATGTCAATAGGTACTTCATATTGTCATATGATTCTTTCATGTGAACTGCATACCCTACAGGAAGAGATGGTAAAATATTTCCAATATGCAATAACACTGCCTTTAAACTCAATGTTGAGCTGTCTATAAACAATCTCCATTCTTCTGGGTTATAGTTTATATTTAAAGCCGCCAGTAAGCCGTTAATGTTACTGCAGAAAACCAAGTTATTCTCCATATTGAAAAATGGTTCTAAGTCTTTGTGGCGTTTACGAAAAACACATACCGAAACATCGTCTTCTAACAAGTTCCACTGCTGCAGTCTTGATCCAAGTAACTCTGCCTTACATTTTGGAAGTTCTAAATCTCTTACAAGATCATTTAATTCTGACTGTGTTATTTTGTGCGGTTGGTGGCATGACGTGCTCGGTATAAAATCAGGATCTCTTGACGTTGATGGCATATCTTCTTCCTGACGAATCACTCGATCGCAATGATCTGATTCGTTCTCTGATTCGCAAGTGTAGAATTCTGGGGGTTTTGGAATAGGATTTTCGTCACTGTGAGCCACAGGTCTCATCGCAGATGGTATGTTTGGGTAGTTAATAACCGATTTTTTTTTCTTGGACATACCTGTGGCTTGTCCAACACAAGGTACCACGCAAAAGTAACAATCATTAATATGATTTGTAGGCTCTCTCCAAACCATTGGGACAGCAAAGCGCATAGACCGTTTTTTGCCATTTAACCAGCTCCTCAGACTTGAAGCACATGTATTACAGCAGATGTGGGGTGCCCACTGTTTGTCTTGATCACCTAGTTTACAACCGAAATAAAGCTGATATGCCTTTGTTATTAGTGGAGTAATAGACCGTCTCTGAGACGCAAAAGTCACATCACCACACACGTAACAAAACTGATCTGGATTGTTTACACACTTTCGAGACATTTTGCATGAACGCTGTCAGCCAACTTAGGAAAAAATGGCTAATATAAAACAATATAATGTACACGTATGTATAACGTAACACAATCATGCCGATTACATCATCTTTCCTTGCCGAATATAAAAATGTAGCACGTGCATTCTTGTGAATTACAGTATATTAACACTGTCACAGCAGGAACACATATAATTACCGTATCTCTAAAACTTGAACTAATATTGAAAAAATAAGTTTCATTCCGGTTTTAGCACATTAAAAATAGTAATATTTTGTTGATTTGATTTAGGATATTTTTTGGCTGTTGATCAGTGAATCAGCCCTGTTGTCGACAGGACATTGTCGATTCTGATCCGAAATTTCCTACCTTCAAGGAAGGATTTCAGTAGTTTTAGATGCCAAAAAGGGAAGCTCTTTTGGATTAGTTTATACAGGAGGCCCGCGTGCCACACCTTGTCAAATGCCTTTGATACATCCAAAAGCAAGATGCCAGTACTTTCGTTAAGGGTGAATCCTCTGGTTACTCGTTCCACCAGCCTAACCGCCTGTAGCTCCGTACTATGTTCAGACCGAATACCGAATTGCACGTCAGGAATCACATGGTGATCTGACGAGAAATTCTCTAGGTCTAGCGAGCTTAGATGGAGCTGACAGCAGGCTAATGGGACGATAATCCTGGGGAAATATCGAACCCACCTTCTTTGGAATCATTATAACTTCAGCGGTCTTCCACGCGGATGGAAAGTACTGGATCCTTAGCATGGCACTGACTATTGCCACGAGATAAGTTAAGGAATTCCGCGAAAGCAGCTTCAGCGTCTTACCTGTATTAGTGATTTGATCCTCCCCAGGTGCTTTACGCACTTTAAGGTCCTTAATATGACCTTGAATCTCTGCTGGTGTGCAATGCGGGATCTCGGGAGATGCCGCTGATGTGCTAAGCAGATCTTCGGTTGAAGAAGCTTCTGAAGAAGAATGTTCTGATGAAGAAAAATCACCAACGGTACCGCGACTGTCACTGACGCCATTGACAGATACTCGTATTACGATGTGTTGCTCCTTGTCGAGGTCATTATCAAGATCATAGTTGGGAGAGAACTGTCTTTCCATAGCATCGGAGAAAACCTCAACCTTTTCCTCTGTCCTGAAGGCACCGTGGATGTGTGGGATTTGTTCGCGCTTTCCGTTTTTGAGCGACTTCGCCACCTTCCAGAGAGGAATGCTTGAGTCAAGCATCCCCGCCAGAAAGTCGTTCCATTGCTCATTGCGGAATTAATGAAGAGCATTTCTTACTTCATGAACAAGATTCGTCGCTTTGCGATTGTCATCAGGATGAATGACTATGACCTAAAGTAGTGCAAACGTTGATTTCCGCTGGTCACTAATAAAAACGAGCCCAAGTATGTCAAAAACTAATGGCTAGTCTATCGGAATATATGGAAGCTCCATGACGTGGCTACTAGTGGCAGGGAAAGCCAAAGTCGTTTGCCCTAGTCGCCAAGTGAAGGAGGATATTTTATTAGGTTATTTTGACTACGCATGCTGGTGGCGATGTCGCCATGGACTGTAAGAGATACCTACTTAAATACAAGGCTACCGTAGATACTCAGGTATGTAGTTCGTTTATCGGAAGTCAGTTTCATCAAAGATAATCGTCACCATATAAAATAGTAAATATATGATGATATTACATCAACAAAAACAGTTAGACGTTGATTCAAACTAATTACTAGTAACTAGAATGCTTGCTGATGATGCTAATGACATATGATTATTCAAATTATAGCAAATAATTTATTTAGGATATGATCTCAGAGAGAAAAACAAGTTGCAATTAATACGCTGTATTCTATTTTGGGTACAATTTGTCGTACGGTATTCGAGTAACAGATTTAAATATAAAGTTTTCGAAGAATTCTAAAAGCACCTTCTCAATGGTGGGTAGCAGCTCTTCGACAATGATGCTTAGATTATCATCAATAACATGCTTGGCAATCTTATCTGTAACAACGATGATATAATATTAACTCTAGCTCAGATATGCCATGTTTTCAAGAGAAAAACAATAAGGGAATATCGTTATTTAGTAGAAATATCAGTGGGTGGCTATTTACAATATTCCAATATTTTTGAATCTACTGACGAATACAATTATTATGCCAAAAGGAGACCAGGAATTTAAAAAACTCATATAAGTAAATCTTAAGGACATTTTGGTTTCCAGTGATTCTGTAGTTTGATAGTGTTGGTGCTCTCTGTACTTACTTATTTCATCACTATTTCCAAATAATCCGTCAAAACCGTAGTCTATAATATTCCCAACTTTGAACTTGGGAACTGTCTTGATTGGCTTCAAGAAATCCATTCCGTTCTTCTTAATCACAATCACATTTTGCAACATGAGACATGACGAGTTACCTGATGGATCGATCAACGATTAGCGACTATGCGACATAGTTTAATCCCACATACAAATGAAAACTGAACATTTTTGAAGCACATTGATGTTTTTAAAACGGTGAACAAAAATCAACTACAGTATATTCAGATAAGAGATAGACCGGATGTAAACAAAAGGTTCGGGTGATTTTCACGCTAACGCCGCCGTCTCGACGTAAAACAGGAGCCCTCATTGGTCAATTCGCAATTAAATGCCTATGCCGAGCGGCAGAGCAGTCGTATCAAGGCAGAGTCACATTCAGGTTCAGACATGTTACGTATGTCGTGTGCATAATTGCAATTTGATATTTCTTTGGACGTTTTCGTTTGTTATCTTATTAAGTTGTTGAGTTTGTCGTTGTTATTGTTATACCTTGTTATTGATTGTTATTGTTATCAACTGCTTGCGCAAAATGCCCAGTAGTACAGATATTGCCGATGAAGTTGTAAACTCCTGTAGTCCACCTAGGAAACGCTCTAAAAAAAGACACCTGAGTGCAGAAATGAAAGAGGTCATTTTGAATATATATAAGATCAAGCGCGAGGAGAACGAAGCATCAACCATCAAAGAAATTGTTGTGAAGGTTTCTCACAAAGTTGGGGTGTGTCGCGCATCAGTGTTTAATGTGTTAAGACAATACAAAAAAAATCACACCTTTTCTGAGCCAATGACCAGTAAACATCGCAAAAGTATTGTTAAATCATTGGATGAAGCTGATAAGCATGCGATTAGCAGGAAAGTGCATGAATTCTTCTTTAGGAATGAAATATCTACTATAGATAAAGTACTGCAGGAGGTAAATGGAGATACAACGTTGCCAAATTTCAAACGATCAACTTTCCATGCGTTACTGAAGCAATTAAATTTCAAATGGAAAAAACGGGGTAGTAATAGTTTACTACTGGATAGAGAAGAAATTGTGCTATGGAGGAGGGATTATTTAACAAAAATTGGGAAATATGGAAATCAAAACAGGAAGATTTATTACCTTGATGAAACGTGGGTAAACGCAGGACACACTACAAGTAAAGTATGAGTTGATGATTCTGTAACTTCATCCAGGAGGGCCCTTCTAGATGGACTGTCCACCGGATTAAAAAATCCAGCAGGTAAATACGAGTAATAGACAACAATCGGATGTTTTTCAAACCTTGGGAACAAGGTTCTAAACATTAATTCCAGGGGGCAGATAAAACATGTTACAAGTAACAAAACTTTTATAACTTTCGATAAAATGCGTGGATGTTTTATTGTCATTTTCATTTGTTAGAACTTTTTTAAGCCATGTTTTTATGTGTTTTCGATATTTCAATAATTTTTTAATATAATCTTAAAATATGTCGAATATTATAAACTTAAAAAAAGTTACTAAGTTTTATATTGTGTACCTTTTCCTAATATTTCTAATCATTTTAATTCATTCTTTAAGCTTTATAAAGTTATAATTTGTTAATATTAATATTTGCGCGTATTTCAGGTTCCTGATCATTTATTTTTTAAAGGTTTATAACTTTAAATTAAATTGTGAAGCGCTGAGTAATCATACGACGTTCAATATTCTTTCTTTCAATATGACTAAATAATCCCAATTATAGCAATCTGATACTCATGTCTCAATGTTTTTTCGCTGAATGTGATGAAAACATTTGAAAAAGGTTCGCTTATTGAAATAAATCTACACCAGTTAGTACTTCGATTTCCAGGTAAAGCGAAAAGGCTCATTATCTGCCATATTGGCAGTGAGGATGGATTTGTTGTTGACGGTATGTGGTGCTTTGAGTCTAAGAAAACTGGAGATTACCACGAGGAAAGGAATGGCGAATCGTTTGAACAGTGGTTTTCAAAAATTTTACCGAACTTAGAGGAAAACGCAGTAATTGTGTTGGATAATGCGCCTTATCATTCTCGAAGAATGGAGAAGGTCCCAACAACGGCTTCAAGGAAAGTTGATGTTCAAAATTGGCTCCGTTCGAAAAATATCAACTTTGAAGAAGCAATGCTGAAAGTACAATTATTAAGAATTGTCAAGGATCACAAGGCGGAATATCAAAAATACGCCATTGACGAAATGGCAGCAAGTCAAAATAAAACTGTGCTCCGTTTACCTCCATACCATTGCGAGCTCAATCCCATTGAGCTCATATGGGCAGAGGTTAAAAATTATATAGCTAAGCACAATACAACTTTTAAATTTTGTGACCTCAAAGGACTTTTCAAAGAAGCACTAGAATTAATAACAGCGCAAAAATGGGAAAACTGTATTAAGCACGTGAAAGACAAAGTTGAAAAGAGAATGTGGGAACTGGACAATATTTTAGAGGAACAAGTCGAGCCATTCATTATTGACGTTGGTGCTTCAGGCAGTAGCGATGATGAAAGCTCATCAAGCTCATCTTTCCAATAAAAGATGTCGTTCATCAAATTCGGTAAGTTATAAGTAATTATAAAGCTACTGTATTTTTTAATTAATTATTGACATTTTTGAACCCATTTTGGCAAAACCTATTCAAGAATCTACTTTCTGACAATGTTCAACCATGCACATTTTTTTACGTTTTGAACGTTTTAATTTGGTTACATATTTACCTAGAAATCAAAAAATGTACTAATCAATATTCTAAAAGCATTTTTAAGAGATATACGATTATTTTTAATTAAGGCTAATTTAAACGCCATTGTGAGATTATATTCGACTGTATTTCACCAAACATCAGGCGGCATCCGAAGCTGGAAATCGAAGCGAAAATTTTGAAACCCTTATGTATATTTACATCATTATATATTTCTTACCCCACCCCCACATGATACTATATCCATCACCAATCGTATACACATCGAATTGTGCTAATTTACTACAAAGTTACGCAAAGCAGCATCTACTATCTAAAACATGTACTGCGTGACTCTTAATACGTCCCTGCCGAATGTTACAGCGTTCGATGATCACGTGGTCTTGTTTATGTCCGGTCTATCTCTTATCTGAATATACTGTAGCTTGTGTTATTTCAATAGTGTTCCACCATTCTAAGCAAAAAAAAAACATAAAAAATACAAAGTGTAATCGTGAAAGTTCCAGTAGTTTTCTTAAAATAAAGTTAGAAAAAGAGATATAAATGATATGACCAAATTTTATTTTTTCACAAATATCTCAGTGCGCCATGAAATTCTCAGAGGCATGTACCTAAATATGCCCCAAAAATTGATGCAATATATTTCTGAAGGATAAACTCATTCAAATGTTATCACGGTGCTTAATGACATAACAATAGGTGAAATTGATTTCTAAAATAGTCGATACATAAAAGTACTCGGGGTCTTAGTGACAAGAATATGGAGATAGATAATGTACACACTGCGTTTATGGACATTGTCATTATCAGGGCTATAAAATATCTATACTTGAAAAGGTATTTAGCACGTCTATAAAACGGCAGTTAACAGCTCAGTTAACAGATAGTTAATTGTAGTTATTGAACAAAGCTGCCTCTGACATTAATGAATAAACAAAGGCGATTATTCCATGCTGAATTTATGAAGTATTGTGTTTGCTCTTAATACTGTACGATTACTTACTCAACTTGACGTGGAAACTGCCACTTCCTCTAATAGGTGCGAAAAATATTTTCCCTTCAACAAGGTAGTTTCCTTCTATGTAAATGTGGGGTATGTCAACGTCGATGAAGAATGTCAAATTTTTGTGATCAAAGCTGCAAAAAGGCAGGTTAGTGGAAATGTGGGTGAAGTTATAAGGGAAGAGGCTAAGTAGAGCGACTCAAATAGCTAACAAATCTATATCATATGTTTGAATTATACAGGGTGGCGCATCGAAAACAAAACAGACGCATTAACTGGCAGCTCAGTTTTTTTTAAAATACTCAGACTCGTCGATTTTGTTTTCGAGGGGGACACAAGTTTGGCAAAAAATCACATAAGCACGTGCAGCCCCCTAAGCGGGGGTGACACCACCCCCAAAATCTTAAATGGAAACGGGGGTCGAGTGATACCTTGTTTTAAAGGTCTTTCAATTCCCTTTATAATTAATGTACTTCATTTCAGTAGTTTTGAAGATTGATTGATTTAAAGCTTAAATAAAACTAATACATCATCATTAGTGGAGATCAATACATTTGGCAGCAATGTAATTTAAAAATGAAGAATGAACTGACCCGTTAGGCAAGTAAATGTTGCCGCACATTTACAATATTTGAGGAATAATTTGAAGGCACTCATTCACAATTCTTTGCCGCAGGTCTTCTAATGATGTTGTCTGAGTAGCATAGATTTTGCTTTTTAAATGACCCGACATAAAGAAATCCAAAGGTGGTAAATCTGGCGATCTTGGGGGCCATTCGATGGCACCTCTTCTACCAATCCATCGATTTGGAAATGTCTGATCTAAGTATTGTCGAACACGTAATGCGTAATGTGGTGGGGCACCATCCAGTTGGAACATCAACCTAACCTACCCATAAAGTATATTCCTAGTTTTTCAAAATCTATATAGTGGTTACTGACAAAGCAGACAGTACGACAGATGAAACATCGCCAGTCAGTCAAGAGGCTAAAAACTATTTCCCAACATTTTCTTAAGCAAAGGATATTTGTCTTCTATTGTCCATGCCATAAAAACAATAATGATATGAATCACCCTGTAAAAATATAATTACTCGATGTCCATACAAACAATTTTTTGATAACCTATTCTACACGTGTCCCAAAGTAAGACAGCACTACCCTGAATATAACAACAAAAAAGTGCGGGACGTTATCAAATGAGGCACCAAAGAAAACCTTTAAAAGTCATAAGATCAAAGGCTTTTCCGGGAGTGCACCTTCTACTGGTAACTCGGTATTCTTTAATAGAACCAATAAGTCCGCCTTAGGTGAGGAGAATGGTCACGGCACTTTGACTTACTTGAATCTTTTAAATTTGTAGTCCTCCAATCCATACAAAGTAACGTTACTCAACCGAGCTCTATAGTTCAAAACGTCATTTCCGTCTTGCAAGGTCACTGCGGGTATGCTAAAATTTATTACACTTGGAATGAAGCCCGGCACTCCGGAAATCATGTAGGGTCTCACAGTCTCAGTGGCTGCTATCAAGCATTTTTCGATTTGAGGGTCACATCTGCGACAACTTGGGAATCCAGGTGCTAGAAACAAGTTGAAACAAGAAAAAAAATAAACAAGACTTTGTAAATGCGACAGATTCTACGCATCAAAATTACCTAAGCAGTGGGTTTTCGTCAAGGTGGCGGATATGTTAGAATTTTGGATATCTTTTGGATATATTGTGACCCCCATATACAGGGTGGCGCATCGAAAACGAAACAGACGCATTTACTGGCAGCTCAGTTTTTTTTTTGGAAAAACGCTCTGACTCGTCGATTTTGTTTTCGAGAGGGACACAGGTTTGGCAAAAATTCATGTTAGCACGTGCTGCCCCCTAAGCGGGGGTGACACCACCCCCAAAATCTTAAATGGAAAGGGGGGTCGAGTGATACCTTATTTTAAAGGTCTTTCAATTCCCTTTATAATCATATAAAATTAATGTACTTCAGTTCAGTAGTTTTGGATATTTATTGATTTAAAGCTTAAATAAAACTAATTCATCATCATTAGTGGAGATCAATACATTTGGCAGCCAAGTAATTTAAAAATAAAGAACGAACTGACCCGTTAGGCAAGTAAATGTTGAAAATGGCCACCACGACTCTCCATGCAATAGTAAAAATTTTGGTCAAAACGTTGCCGCACATTTTGCAATATTTGAGGAGTAATTTGAAGGCACTCATTCACAATTCTTTGTCGCAGGTCTTCTAATGGTGTTGGCTGAGTAGCATAGATTTTGCTTTTTAAATGACCCCACATAAAGAAATCCAAAGGTGATAAATCTGGCGATCTTGGGGGCCATTCAATGGCACCTCTTCTACCAATCCATCGATCTGGAAACGACTGATCTAAATATTGTCGAACACGTAATGCGTAATGAGGTGGGGCACCATCCTGTTGGAACATCAACCTTTTCGCAATGTACCGCCGATCATTCTGATTTTCAATTATGTCTGTTAATGCAGGATCTATGGCGTCTTCCAGTAATTCCAAATACATTTCACTGGTCAAATTTCCAGGTAAGAAAAAAGGACCATCTAAATGATCACCAAAGATACCAGCCCAAACATTTAATGTTTGTGGCTGCTGTGTATGAACCTCATGATAAATTCTGGGATTAGAATCGGACCAATATCGGCAGTTATGACGATTTACTACGCCATTTAAAAAAAAGGAACATTCGTCGGAAAATCAAGTGTTGAATAGAAAATGTTCATCATTTATAATTCGTTCACTCATATCTTCACAAAATTGTAATCGCCGATCAAAATCGTCTTCATTAAGTTCTTGTACCAGGTGAATTTTATACGGATGAAAACTATGGGCCTTTAGAATTCGTTGGACAGTACGTCGACTAACACCACTCACAGTCTCCAATTTGCGGGTACTTAACGTAGGATCTACATAAACTTGCCCTAAAACCCCCACTTCTATTGCTTCGTTCCTTATGGGATTTTCAATGTTGCGTTTTTTATTGGCGACTGACCCAGTTTCCCGAAATTTAGCTACAAGTACTAGAACATATTTTCGATGCACGTTACTGTTCTCATATCTCTCATATTTCTGCTGTTCTATTGGCGCACTGATTATTTCCGAAAAATATTTCGATAATTTCAACTCTTTCTGCTGTGGAATATACCATGGTTAATTTATGTAATAAAGCGTTACAAAGTTATTTTAGCAACAAAGTTTGGTCAAACCAATCGCAAACTATGTACTAAATTCCTATTTAAAATAAGTACGAGATATTTCCTTATCTTTCTTCAAGAAATAACTTTTTGCCACAAAAAAACGCTCCAATAGCTATTTTCAACAACAAAATGACAAACAAACCATGGGCGTAGTAAAGAAAAGCATTTACTGATTAAGTAAAATCTTTTAGTCAAATTTCTTCTGAAAGTAGTACAAATTAATCTGATGTACCTATTGAAGTCTACTTTAAGCTTTAAATCAATAAATCTTCAAAACTACTGAACTGAAGTACATTAATTTTATATCATTATAAAGGGTATTGAAAGACCTTTAAAATAAGGTATCACTCGACCCCCCTTTCCATTTAAGATTTTAGGGTTGGTGTCACCCCCGCCCAGGGGGCTGCACGTGTTAACGTGATTTTTTGCCAAACTTGTGTCTCCCTCGAAAACAAAATCGACGGGTCTGAGCGTTTTTCCAAAAAAAATAAAACTGAGCTGCGTCTGTTTCGTTTTCGATGCGCCACCCTGTATACTTCTTTAGACTATGCACGCGAGCACTAACCAAAATAATGTAGACCTAAATTAGTATTTTGCTGAAAATGTAGATATTGGTGACTTTAGGAGCTTTATTCATGAGTGATGAGATGATAATTTTAATACTGAGTATGCGTAGCTACATAGTACGGAACAACTGAACTCATCGACTTCATATATTTTCAGTAACATACCAAGTTATGTTTAAATGCTTTTTTGTGGTATATATATATATATATATATATAGAGCTTCAGCCTTTAGTTGGATACTTCGATTAGGACTCTTATACTTTATTAGTCTCTAGCTTTCGATGAGCTATGTCGTCATCTTCAAGAGCTACAATAACATTAGGAAGAAATAGCAACTACTGTGCAAAATGATTTTACATTACAACAGTATGTGGGATTGTTGCTAAATGTTATTAGAGGTTAGGTTGTTAATAGTATAGTATTGTAGCTCCTGAAGATGATGGACATAGATCATCATAATCTTATCGAAGTACTCAACTAAATGCTGAAGCTTTTTCTCACCTAACTGGAAGTAAGAATATATATATGTTGAAGTTGAGTCATTAATTTTCAGATAATGATTGTAGAAGGAAGATAAACCAAAATATGTGTGTAAAAATAAAAAAAAATAAAAAAAAAAATTTTACCTTGTTTTATAAAGTATCCTCCCGACAAGTATTTCAGTGCGGACCTGTATTTGATCGTGAGGTCCCCTGTGAGGTCTTAGGTCACCTGATTCACGAGTCCGTTGTACTACATTAACAAAGGCACGAGGGGTTGGTTGCACTCGATTGGGAAACCGATCCGCATAAACATGTGCCATTTTTTATTTCGTTTGAGCACGCAACAGACACTATTCACACGCGACTGACACTGACTGTATGTATAACTGAACTGAATAACATAATTGTAAAAACATCGTTCCAAATTCCTTCGCTTTTTTGTTTCCGATGCGATGAACCGATAAGGCGGATTATATCCGTTGTTGCCAAACACGAGCACATGATATTATTGAGACAGGGCGGTACTCAAACTTCCAAAGGGCTATAACTTTGTTACTTTAATTTTACCAGAAAAATGGTAAAGGAAAAAACATTTCTTTTGATCAGATCTACTGACTGTTAAAATAAATGACTCAACTTCGAAGTCACCCTGTATATATGTATATATATTTTTTTTTGTTTTTTTGTTGAGACGTGGTCATTGTCGTTTAGACCAGTTAGGTGAAAAATTAAAGCTTCCGCCTTTTGTTGGGTACTTCGACAAAATTTAAGCAAAGAGGACTCTTTATACTTTTTTTAATTCTCTCTAGCTTTCAATGGACTTTGCCTTCATCATCAGGAGCTGCAATTACAATGATAACAGTAGCAACAAAAGTGTAAAATGAATTTAAATTGAATCAACTTACAGTAGTATGTGAGGATGTTGCTAATTGTTGTTTTCGTATAGGATGAGGGAAACGGCCAGTAACATGGTGAGAGCTGGATACATGGTACAATGGTTAAAATTATATAAAATATGACAAGACATCTCACTCATTATTCCATGACCACCATTTTGTGCAATCATCAAGTTGCTTCACGACGTAATGCTCTAATGTTTTCTAAATAATTTTTAATCTGCCTTTAACTTGTCTTGTCATATTTTATATAATTTTAACCATTGTACCATGTATCCAGCTCTCACCATGTTACTGGCCGTTTCCCTCATCCTATACGAAAACAACAATTAGCAACATCCTCACATACTACTGTAAGTTGATTCAATTTAAATTCATTTTACACTTTTGTTGCTACTGTTATCATTGTAATTGCAGCTCCTGATGATGATGGCAAAGTCCATTGAAAGCTAGAGAGAATTAAAAAAAGTATAAAGAGTCCTCTTTGCTTAAATTTTGTCGAAGTACCCAACAAAAGGCGGAAGCCTTAATTTTTCACCTATATGTATATATATATATATATAGACCGCTTTTAGCTGGGTACTTCGACAAGATTCAAGCAATGAGGACTCTTTATACTTCATTGGTCTCTAGCTTTCGACGGACTATGCTATCATCATCAGAAGCTACGCTCCCAGCCCAGGTAATTCTATGCAGACATACTTCACACGTCCAAGATTTCCCCTTAGATTTCCCCTTAAAACTTAGAATGATGCAGAAATGATTTCGACACGCGTCTCTGCTCCTGCTCTCTGGCTTCACCGGCATGCGTGTCGGACTTGGTAAATGTCCTGGTATTACTGCTGCTGTGTCGGTCTGACGCTTTGTGCGTCGGTATCGGCGAGAGGTGTCGTTGCCAAATGGACGGTATTATGGAAAGAATGTCTATGGACTAATTGCATGAGCCTATTTGACAGACGTCATCCATTTAATTTCTCTGTAATACATGTTCGTAACTCACTTTTTACTCAGAACATCTAAATTGGGCTGAACATACTCCTATATGAACTGATGACCGTGTTGTGTGAAAAGTGCAGAGTTAAGCTACTTGACGCCATTTTGTATAGCCGAAGGTGCGGGTTTTCCTCCAACTGGCAGTAATGTAAGGATCTTTGAAAATGTTTGTCGGTATTAAATGTTTCAAAGCGTCTAGCGAGTGGAATTCGAACCAGTGGGGTAATTTAGGCCGCTGATTTCAAATATGACCATGAAAAATCCTAGTGTCGTCGATTTGGTGTATGAAAGTGATTAGCAGAACCTATGTGAATGCATTTTTTGGTCATTTATTGTCTTTGTTTAATTCAATGATACAATATTTATTTTTTTACTCACGTAACTCCTCTAACAAGCTTGTCACAACTCGAAACGATAAAGCAACAGCACTGACCAGAAACCATGTTCGCTTATACATGTTTTACAAGGAAGACTGCATTCGAACAAGTAAATGCTACGATGAAAACAAGCTAGTAGGCACCGATTTGTTTATTTCGATTTTTTTTAAGGCTATTACAAAATCATCGAAGTGGTTGGCATTGCACTTTGGAGCGTCATGTAGATTATTTTTTCATTCACTTTGTTGCAAGTGTGGATACTGAGTGATGCATCAGATTGAAAAAGTGGAGAATAACAGTTTACTATGGATTAAAAGCCACTGGTCAACAAAATTTTAACTTTTTCGTGCCACACGGACTTTTTTGATATTTTTTACTTTAATTGGTGATTGTAAGAAAAAATGAACAGTTAAAAAAAATTTGCTAGACAAGGATTTTATTCTATTGAGTAATTTAAAATATTAAGAAAAAACACAGATCTCGTAAATCAGAAGTTATTTTTTTTTATAAATGACTTAATAATATAAGATTTTCTTGAATATTTAGCTTCTGGTTGGTCCCTTTTAATTGTCCAGCAGTAATCTGCTAACATATTTGGGCTCCATTTGCCCTGGTACCGCTTTTCCATATTAGAAATGTCCTGATGGAACTTCTCACCGTGCTCGTCGCTGACAGCCCCTAAATTGTCAGGAAAAAAATCCAGGTGCGAGTCTAAAAATTGGATCTTAAGTGACATGTTGCAACCCAATGCTTGATATGACAATAATAGCTCGCTAACCAACTCTCTGTAGCTGTCACTCTTGTGGTTACCCAAAAAATTTGAAACAACATTTTTAAAAGCCTTCCATGCAGATGTTTCTAAATCGCTCAATTTTTCTTCAAATCTTGAATGTTTTATCAACTCCCTAATTTGAGGGCCAACAAAAATACCCTCTTTCATCTTTGCATCACTTATTTTAGGAAATTTTTCTTTTAGATACAAAAATCCGCTCCCATTGCGATCCATTGCCTTCACAAAATTTTTTAATAATCCTAATTTGATATGCAATGGTGGTAGAAGCACATTATTTGGCTGTACAAGGGGTAAATACTTTACGTTTTTTTGCCCAGGAAGTAACGATGCACGCGTAGGCCATGTTTTTTTTATATAGTGATTAGTTCTGTCTCGGCCATCCCATTCACATAAAAAGCAGCAAAACTTTGTATAACCCAGCTGAATTCCAAGTAATAGTGCAACAACTTTAAGATCACCGCAGACTTTGAAGGAATATGTACTGTAATTTATTTTTTCAAGTAAAAGTTTCATATTTTCATAGGTTTCTTTCATATTTGCAGCATGGGCCAGAGGTACAGACGGAAGCTTATTTCTATATAATAGTTCTGACTGCTTTTTTGACAAATTTAAATCCCGAACCAAATCATTTAGGTCTCCTTGAGCTATCAAATGTGGCTCGTTTACAATTCCTTTTAACTCAAAGTCATCGTCCTCGTCAACACATTCACCTGAAGTGGACGGTTTAGAATTGTTCTCAACAGACGTAGTTGCAACTGGTATTAGTTCTGGCAATTTTTTACCATGAGAGACTGGTCTTATAGCCGAAGATAAGTTAGGTTAAATAACTGTGGTTTTTTCTTGTAATTTATACCTTTTATGTCTGTGAGACAAAAATAGCAATCTGAAACGTGATCTCGCTATTCAGTCCATATCATGGGTACAGCAAACGGCATAGGTCGTGCACCTTTCTTCCAGTCAGTTAAATTTTTCACACACGTTATGCAACAGACATGAGGGGCCCAGGATTTGTCTTGATGGGCGACAGAAAAACCAAAACATTTTTGATAACACTCCAACACAAGATTCGTAAAATTTCGTCGTTGTTTTTTGAATGTTAGTTCTCCGCAGACATAACAAAAAGAGTTAGGATCATTATTACACTTCCTCGACATATTCACAGGGTTAATAAATCACAAAAAGTGTTCAAATTCAACAACAAATATTTTTATAAGGATTTACTTGTAAGCGTTTCTGTTAATTTACTGCCGTAGTACTAGTTATGAGTATTACCGTATCACAACAAATATGAGGCTAATAGACATATGACAGCTGTCATGTAATAATGAGGGTAGACTGATAAAACAAAATTAGCTACTTCGTGTGACAAAACCAGTGTTGACCAGTGAAGTGAATAGCTCGTATTGAATGCCGTCTAGTAAGAAAGCGTCACTGGTTGATTTGATTGTTTCTCTTTAAACCGCGTCAAGCAAGGGCAGGTTTAGTTATATCAGCAACTTTCCCGGAAATTTCGAAATTATTTCAGGCAGTTCTATCAAAATGTTCTCAAAATTATTTCGTCTACCAAAACCATCCACTTTGAGATGAATTATTTTCTAGAGCCCCTGAAATTGAAAATGTCTTTGTGACAATTGAAGAGAGATGGACAACAAAAAATGACCCATTGCATCATCGCCTCGCTACCCCCCCCCCAAATCAATTCATCCCCCCAATTTCCTTCAAGCTCTTTACCGTCTCTAACACCGTACTTTGCGAAAGATTGAACAAAAAGGCTACCTTCACTATGATAATCAGGTGATTGCGAAACATTTTGTAATTGGCGTTTTATGCTTTGGATATGTTGGACAATATACACAAGGTGTACCATAGGTATGGATACACCCAAATATCACGGAAACTAAGGATGCTAGAAAAAATTGTATATACTAAAGCTTCAGGAAATCAAATGACATATCTAGTGATGGTGTTGGTCATTACAAGGGTAACTTGGATCTTCTCTAATTGGAAACCCCATATTTTACTGTATAGATAGAAAGTCAAAAAAATTCCTTTTCAACAGTATAAATGCTATATTGTCTTGAATTAAATCGAAGGTTATTTTAAGGTCAACTGTTTCTCTTTCATGGATTGCAGTGAAAGGAAAAGAAAGAATATTACAGACCTTTATTGCAAAAATTGCAAGAAACCCAACGGGACGTGTGATGATGACCTTCACTCTGACCTTGGCGATGACTTTGAAGGTCGATTCAAGATTAAATTAATTTTTTCATATGGAAACCCTCAATTTCGATCCCAGCGCGGGAAATGGAGAAAAATCTTATGTTCAAAGGTTTAATTAACGGAGGTATACTCACACTTAAAGGTTATCTCAAGGTCAAATAACTTATTTTCGTGGATTAAACTGGTTTGGAACTCAAAGTTTTTTCCTGGCATCCTTAGATTCCGAGATAGTCCAGAAGCTCGCCTCTCCATCACCATACTTATATCAAAAGTACAAAGTATGGAAACTAAAGAGCCTGTTATGCTAGCGCTTGTTCTGCAATTCTTGTAAATATCTTTTTGACTGTACTTTAAAACTCCGGGAAGACTAGATAGTCTTCAGATCCTGACCAAAGCTGTTGTAAGATAAAATCGCACCGTAAGTAAGAGACTCCTGAAAGGTGTTGTGTGATGTATTGTTAAGATGCAATGGTTACGAACCTGAAGATCATGCACAGACGCCCTTGGAACAAGTTTACAGCTGAGGTATATATCTTTTATGGAGCTTAGAGATTTTGAAACCACGAATGTCCATATATTATATACTAAGTGACATATAAATCCGAACACCCAGTTTAAATGGTTTTATTTTAATAAAAGTTGGTGAATGTATTTATCTTACTGTAAATAACAAGTGAAAAAATTTTCAGCCTTATCAGTTGGACATTCCGGTTTTTATACTGCTTTTTTTTAATTCACTAACGCTCTAAAAATGAATATTTCAGCCGCAGTGAAGAATCAACGTTGGCGGATTTTGGTTCTTGACATCCTTTACGATCGGTTACGATGCCTAGAGTACGGGGACCTGTACGATTTCGTCAACTTAGTGAGTTTGATAGGGGCCGTATAGTGGGACTTCGGGAAGCGGACCTTCTTTTCGGGCAATTGCAGTTAGAGTGCAAAGAAGTGTAGACACTGTGGTTAGGTGCTGTCAGGCATGGCTTCGAGAAGGCCGTACGCAAAGAGCAAGGGGCACTGGACGCCGCCGTAGAACAACAGACCGTGAAGATCGCCGCCTAAGATTATTGGCCTTAAGGGACCGTTTCTCCACTACCAGGTCCATTGAAAATGAATGGTTTGCAGAACACGGAAGACCTATTGGCATGCGAAGTGTTTACCGACGAATGAGAAGTTTTGGCTTGTTTTCATACCGGCCACACTGGGTCCTCCCTTTAACTCGAGAACACCGACGTAATCGCCTTGAGTGGTGCAGACAACGGTCACTCTGGGATCAGGAATGGATTGTCTTTAGTGACGAGTCTCGATTTTGTTTAGGCATGCACGATGGTCGTGCCAGGGTTAGAAGGCGACGTGGTGAAAGGAGGAATCCACAGTTTTTTGTTGAAAGACATGTTCATCACACTGTTGGAGTTATGGTTTGGGGTGCTATAGCTTATGGTTCCAGGTCACCTTTAATCTTCATCAGAGGTAACATGAACGCGCAGCGTTATATCCACGAAGTTCTAGAACCCCATCTTTTACCCTATCTTGACACCCTGGCAGATCCAACTTTCCAACAAGATAATGCCCGACCAGATGTTGCAAGAGTGACAATAGAATTCTTTCAACATAATGATGTCACATTGTTACCATGGCCACCAAGATCTCCCGACTTATCCCCAATTGAGCACGTGTGGGATATGATGGGTAGGAGATTGCTCAATTTGCAACGTCCTCCTCAGACTCTAGAAGCACTTCGAGAGGAGTTGGTGGTTGCCTGGAATGAGATACCACAGGAGGACATTGACCACCTGATCAGAAGCATGCCTAGGCGCGTTGGAGAATGCGTGGCACATCAGGGTGCATCCACACATTATTAAAGGTCAAAGAGCTTTAAAGCAGTGCAATCATTGTGAAATTTTGATCATTCACTTACTATGCTTCATTAAGTACTTATACAAAATTTTATTAAAATAAAACCATTTAAACTGGGTGTTCGGATTTATATGTCACTTAGTATATTTACTACTAATAGAACTAGAAGTACTGATCAATTTACTTATATTTTCTAAATTTGCAGTCTTTTTACTCACTCTTTTTATTCCGAATAAAACCACATGAATTTTTTAAGAACTTTTATATCAAAATAACTTAACATAAAACTTACATAGGATCACACATCCTTATAATTATGCACTCAATAATGTAGATAAAAGCAATATGCTTTATTTTATAACAATTTTATTGAGCAAGATATCAAGTTCATCTTTTTTTAAACATAAGTCTTGAAAATAAACGTTTCAACAAGAGCAGTCATTTGAAATAAATACAATAAAATCTAGACATTCAAAGAGAATCCATATTTTGCTAAGTGGTCTTCGTTACTGAGGTAAGCCGGTAACATAGGTTCCTTTACCTTCTTCTTAAATACGTTATGGCAAAATTCAGGATGCAGTATAAAAGATGGTGGTTACGGAACTGCTTGAGCATAAAAAAATGAGGCCTTATCAAACTGGGGTATTATCCACCCATAAAATTACCGCATCAACTCTCAAATACTCACAGTTCGGGAAATATTCATTTGAATGATTTTTTGGTTAGTGTGGGTTATATTGAGGCTAATTAGAGAACATATAATGGATGATCCCCTATAGGCAGCCTTGGGAATGGAAGATGAGTGACGAACGCTAGGGAGGTACAATTTTATATAAATCATGAATACATTTTATTATGAATTCTAAAACTTCTGCGCATGATTTTAGATTTTTGTTTCTGCGTTTATAATAAGATTTATTTCATGATGTAGGATACCTGTTCTATTTTTATTTCAAATTTTATTTTTTAGTAAGTGTTTATTTAGAGAAAAAATATCAGTGACAGCCATGTTTCAATAAAAATAACTACGTCAACGTTTAGCACGTTTAAACTTGAAAAATAAATATAATTACTCGCTACTACATTTGAAGATTTGATTATTTGAACAAAAATCCTTTCAAAAAATATACGAATAATTCGAAACCCACCTTTTCGTTTTCATGGCAAGCAAAAATATAAGCCAGTCTCAAAAGGGCTCGAGTTCTGGTTAATAAAACATCTCCAAAGCATGTTACTCATGTTTCTTCCACTCTTAGGGAGTTATATCAATATTTGATCTGCAAATCGCAGTGATAGAACTATCGAAGTCAACTTAAGGTAGCATCTTTGAAAAACTATTAAAAATCTAGCGGACCTTGGGAACTGGACAGCTAATAACTGATTGTTTACGCCCATGTTGTGAGGAATGATACAGCTTCTATTCGTTTGGTGGAAGAGAACGAACGTTTTTGAAGCTAATAGAATTGAACATAAGGTTTACGAGGTCTGTAAATTAAGTGATGAAACTTTCAACGTAGCGTTCTATCTGGCAACACTGGAAGCATCGGGCTTGTAGGGGAGACAGGGAAACATGAGATCCGCCTTCAGTACAAGTTTGAAATTGCTCGAGTCATTCGTTAGTCCGCAGCAATTTTTTTATTGTGTTCTAAAAATGAGTGATATCAATTTCAAGCAATGGTGTTCTATCAGATTTTGCTTCAAACTTGGCCACAGTGCAACGGAAACTCTAAACGGAGATAGTGTGTTGTCAAGAGTCCAGGTCTTTCGATGGTTCAAGACATTTTCAGAAAGGAGAGAGTTGACTGAAGATATACTACGAAGAGAAAGGCCTTCATCTTCAAGAATCGATGAAAATATCAACAGAATCTGGGATCTTGTGCTTCCAGGTCGTCAGACAGTAAGAATGATCGGGGAAGAGTTAAATTTGACTCTCACCACTGTTAATGAGATCAAGAACAACTAAGTGTTGCACAACACTGCAATGTCCTCAGCCTCCTCATTCGCCTGACTTGAGTCCATGTGACTCTTTTCTCTTCCCGAAGTTAAATGAAATCATTTCGGGGTAGTCAAATGGCTGTAACCGACCAGCTGAAGGCTATCCCACTATTGGAGATCCATCACTGCTGTGAGGTGTGGAAGAATCATCTCCAGCAGAAGGAAGCTATTTTGAGGGTGACAATATAAAATTGTAAATATCTTTGAATAAAAAAATTTAAAAAATCAGTCATTACTTAATTTACAGACCTTTGGAAGCTACATTTTTTTGTAAAATAAATAAAATCTACGTCTTCGAATCAAACTTCCAACCACCATCTTTCCAATTGCAACGACCCTGTACAACCCACCTACTTGTCGCCCTTATCAATAGGCCGTCCATATTCATCTATCTCAATGGACGGTATCAAAGGCGGCATAAACCCATATTCCATCCTTATGCTACTCTCATCGAAATTCGACCTAGCCGTCCTATGGTTCTTTGCAAATCTCGTGTCAACCTGAGGCTTTGGTGGCAACAGGCCTGCTAGTTCTTCAGGTCTCGCGAAGTAGAGATACCTCATGTTTGAGGATGACTCCTGCTCACAACCACGTTGTGGAGGTAGGTAACCGTTGTTACTTTTTTGTGATGTATGTCTTGCGGGCGGTGCGTAGAGCAAGAAGCTCTGTTGTTGAGAATGCTGAGCTTGAGGCTCGGGAGATTGCTTCACAGTTTGTTGGATGTAGTTTTGAGGGACTATGGCAGGTGCGTTAGTAGGAACTTGGATATAATAAGGTACGTACTGTGAAATTGGTCGTGGGACTGCTCTATCCATAGGGATATGTGACTGAAAATAAGGCGTTGGTACTTTGACTTCAGAAGGATAGTGTTGTTTGACCTGTTGCATTGGATAGTATTGGGGATATTGATATGGCACTCTCACATCGATAGGATATTGTCTATAGCTCGTTACAATTGGCACATGCACAGGTTTCTCTATAACTTTATGGAAATGATGAGATTGATGTATTGGTGCAGGTTTTACGATATGGGCATATTTTTGAGCTGTTTTGTCTACCTTAACAGGAAGTGCTACTGGTTTGACATGATAAGGTGCTTGATAAGGAAGCTGAATTGGGGTAGGTTGGGCAACCACTTTATTTTGCTGAGTTTGTTGTACCTCATAGTGTTGGTAATCTACTTCCGTAAACTTTTTCTTCATGACAGGTTGAGGGAGCTGTTGATTCGTAAGATGATTATTGACCTCCTGATCTGGTGGTACAGCCGGGAAATACAGCAACGTCTTACTCAGCTCCAAATCTGCAGCTGCGTTAGTAGCCATCATCTTTGTGTCATTTCCTGTATAATCATAGTTGCTATCTATGCTCATAGGATATTCCAGCTTTCCTAGATAGTAAGGAATACTTTTCTGTACCTCAACTTCAGTATCTTCCTTGACTGTAGTCTCTTCACTACTTTTCTTCTCTGCTACATCTTTGTCCTTTTTCTCTTCGTTGTGATTATGAAGCCTTACCCCCGCAGTGATAGGAGCCAGAAACTGCGTACTTACAGGTCTTGGAGTCACTATCACTGTTGAAGGAGACGATGTTTCGAAGGTAGTTGAGGCAGTTTCTATGTAACTTGCAGTTGTTGAGAAAGTTTGAGGCTCGGTAACATCAACTGTAGAAGATATTGAGTTATCGTCTACCTCAGCGACAACTATCGGTTTTTGTTCTAAGTTACTTTCAGTGGCTGTTACGGGAGGAATAGTTGTAGAGTAGGATTCAGAGCTAGTGACATGTGCTTTAACTGGTTCTGTGGCGGTATCTTGATAGTTTGTGGGAAACGCTGCATTCAAGTTGAGCACATCTTGCCCTGATACCAGATCTTTTGTACTTTCGATGAGCTTTGCGTGCTTATTAGTATTTTCCTTAAGCTTCAAACCAAACGAGCTTAAGTCAAGCCCATCAAGCTCCTGAGGATCGATCAGTTTCTCACCAGGACTATCATACAAACCATCGGTAAAGAACAGTTGTTCGCCTCCCAGAAGAGATAGAAGAGGTCCTGGAAGATTGTTTTGGAAGAGATTGGAGCCATCTGGTAGTCCATTTGGTTGTAAGAATATGATGTTTCCCTGAGGGAGCTTCGACTCGCTGGTGAACAGTATTTGTGGGTCAACGTTGAGCACTTGTTGCTGCAATTGAGGCTGTTGGATGATAGATGACGCGTCTAATTGGACTTGAGTAGATACAGTTTGAGGGTTGCTTGGTTCTCTAGAAGGTGAGGGGGCTACGGAGAGTTTTTCTTGTGGATCCTCTTGTCCATGAGATTTGGTGTTACTTGTTCCAGGATCCTGGAGATTGCCGGTGTTGGGAAGACCTTGTAGTTGAGGCAAATTTTTCTGGAAAAGATGGTTTGGATTACAATAAACATTTATAACAGGTAAACTTGAAGGTAGTTTCATGAGTCTGGAGTGTCAAGTTCAAATATACTAAGTGACATATAATCCGAACACCCAGTTTAAATGGTTTTATTTTGTTGTAGTTGATGAATGTATTTATGTTACTGTAAATAACAAGTGAAAAAATTTTCAGCCTTATCAGTTGGACATTCCGGTTTTTATACTGCTTTTTTTTAATTCACTAACGCTCTAAAAATGAATATTTTAGCCGCAGTAAAGAATCAACGTTGGCGGATTTTGGTTCTTGACATCCTTTACGATCGGTTACGATGCCTAGAGTACGGAGACCTGTACGATTTCGTCAACTTAGTGAGTTTGATAGGTGCCGTATAGTGGGACTTCGGGAAGCTGGACTTTCTTTTCGGGCAATTGCAGTTAGAGTGCAAAGAAGTGTAGACACTGTGGTTAGGTGTTGTCAGGCATGGCTTCGAGAAGGCCGAACGGAAAGAGCAAGGGGCACTGGACGCCGCCGTAGAACAACAGACCGTGAAGATAGCCGCCTAAGATTATTGGCCTTAAGGGACCGTTTCTCCACTACCAGGTCCATTGCAAATGAATGGTTTGCAGAACACGGAAGACCTATTGGCATGCGAAGTGTTTACCGACGAATGAGAAGTTTTGGCTTGTTTTCATACCGGCCACACTGGGTCCTCCCTTTAACTCGAGAACACCGACGTAATCGCCTTGAGTGATGCAGACAACGGTCACTCTGGGATCAGGAATGGAACAGTATTGTCTTTAGTGACGAGTCTCGATTTTGTTTAGGCATGCACGATGGTCGTGCCAGGGCGACGTGGTGAAAGGAGGAATCTACAGTTTTTTGTTGAAAGACATGGTCATCACACTGTTGGAGTTATGGTTTGGGGTGCTATAGCTTATGGTTCCAGGTCACCTTTAATCTTCATTAGAGGTAACATGAACGCGCAGCGTTATATCCACGAAGTTCTAGAACCCCATCTTTTACCCTATCTTGACACCCTGGCAGATCCAACTTTCCAACAAGATAATGCCCGACCACATGTTGCAAGAGTCACAATAGACTTCTTTCAACATAATGATGTCACATTGTTACCATGGCCACCAAGATCTCCCGACTTATCCCCAATTGAGCACGTGTGGGATATGATGGGTAGGAGATTGCTCAATTTGCAACGTCCTCCTCAGACTCTAGAAGCACTTCGAGAGGAGTTGGTGGTTGCCTGGAATGATATACCACAGGAGGACATTGACCACCTGATCAGAAGCATGCCTAGGCGCGTTGGAGAATGCGTAGTACATCAGGGTGCTTTCACACATTATTAAAGGTCAAAGGGCTTTAAAGCAGTGCAATCATTTTGAAATTTTTATCATTTACTTCTTATGCTTCATTAAGTACTTATACAAAATTTTATTAAAATAAAACCATTTAAACTGGGTGTTCGGATTTATATGTCACTTAGTATATGTACCACATCCGTTGATAAAGCATAGAGATGTCATAGGGCATGAATGCTTAATGTACAGAGCTTTTCAAAACTGGGACTTTTCAAAGACTGACTCTTTTTTAAACTTGTGCTACCACGCAGGTTCGAGACCTAAAGACCTGTGAGGCTAGCTAGGGTAGCTTTGAAGGCGGTGATGAATTCAAGGAAGGCGGACTTTTTCGACTTTAAATTCATATTCAACGATGAAGAATATTCAGATATACCGTGGTTGAGCATCTGCAATTCAAAATTCAATTTTTCATCCCTTTTTAGTGGTAGTTTTGGTCCTGGGGGCATATCCCAGATGTCTAAAAATTTTGTTAAGTTCAAACTCAGATTTACCGTCGAAAAATACATGGAAGTACCGTGCTTCAGCATCTGACATCCGAAACTCAATTGAAACCCCTTCTAGGAGTAGTTTTTGGATCTGGGGGTAAGCCCTAGAGGCGTAGGAATCTTTCCGATCAACCGAGTTTAGCGTTTGAACATAAATGAAAGTACCATCTTCCATCTTCTGGCACCCAAAATTAATTTTCACGGGAATATTTATGCTCAGTGGTGAAATCTAGACATCAGGGAACTTTTCTGATCCCGAATTCGGATTTAGCGTTGAAACATACATAAAATATCATGGATATCGACTTTTATTTTTTTTGTAGCTATGTAAATGAAAGTCCCCTGTATAACTCAATGGATACTACGTATAATATAAATAATGGTATGGTTAAACGTTTCATCTGCATACGAATAATTTGGCGACTGTTATTTTTATTGAAGGTTTCACTTTCAACTAATAGTTTTTTCTACACATACACTCCTACTACCATTGTCCAAAAGAAAATTTCTTCATCAACGAGTAAACAGCGAGACAAAGCATCGAAAACGTGAGTTGCCATTTCTTTGCAGAAAGAAAGAGTGCCATTAAGACACCATAATGGGTGCGCTAATTCTTGATGGTCTCGTCCTAGTGAGAGACTTTCATTGATTTTACTTTTATAGTGAAATCTGAAAATGCCTCGAATGGCATTGAATTTCATTTTCAACTTGAAATCGTACAGGCAAAAATAATCAATGCTCTGTTTGAAAAACATCGTCTTCATCGCTTGCAGTTTGCGCTCACGGATGATACGTAATTGTATTTTTGGACGGTTGAAACCTGGGCATGTACTATAGGAGAGATCCAATATAATAATAATAATAATAATAATAATAATAATAATAATAATAATAATAATAATAATAATAATAATAAATGGTTTTCATTTCGTACCTAAGTAAAAGTACAAAAAAGGCGAAGTGTTTAAATGAATCCTTGTAGAATAGTTTATAGTGTATGAAAAAATTGAAACATTTCTCGTATGCATACAGATCCATACAAAATAACGCCACACGCTCCTATGTCCCCGGAGATTGGGACCCCTGAGTATCTTCATGACTTTTCTTAATGGTTCTACAAGGATGGACAGTGTGCATGCCTCTCTTTTCAAAACATTATCGGAACGAGCCCGACCCTGAAGGAGCCAATGACAGTCTAGACCACCAGAAAAGAACAAAATATTTGTTTTTCCTTAGGGTGACATTGAGTACCTTAACAAGAGCTGCTGGAAATAGGTTTTTCTCAAATAACTTTTGAATGACACTGTAGAATTAAAAAAAATGTAAGTTTAATAACTAGTTGGATTTTCACAGGATAGTGTCTAGTGTCAAGGAGACTAACTCCAACGCAATATTGCTAATTTTTTTACACCCTCTATCATAATGACGCAAGGATAACATTTTTGGAAAGCCTGTGATTTGAGCTGAAAATGTACTCTTGTTTGATATCGATAAAGTGGACCGTTTTTTAGAAAAACCTACTTCTTTCAGTAAAGTTCTATTTTTGTCACTGAATCTAGTATATCATTTTGGAAATATAGTAATTCTGATAAGAGATTCTTAATAAGCGATCCTGATATAAATGTTCAGATCACTTGATCAAGTTTCAGATTTCAGTCAGATATTTTGGACGCACTGTAAATCGATGGAAACAGTGTTGAAACAAGATAATTTTAATCAAAAACAGCTCATTTTATCAATACCAAGCAAAAACACATTTCTCTCAGCTTTCCACAAATATTTTTTTTTCAAGCACGGGTATCACGTATTTTGAAAAGTGACATTATGCCGATTTTTTTGAAATTATGCTGTTTTTTGACATTATGTAGGTTATTCTACAAGATGTTAACTTAGTTTACGTATTGCCTTAACGTCATGAGGCTTGTAATCAATCTTTAGCTTTGATGTGATGTAAAATCTGCTTCTGAGATGGCATTACTGGAGCACTGGAGGTCTAAGCTGTAAGTTGTATGTGTTGATGATAATTACATTGGGTTCTTGTCTCAAATACACTTAATTGAGATTCAAAGCTAAAAATTAGTTGCCCATCTACTATTTCTTATCTATTCTGGAAATTACATATGCAAATTTGCTGACTTTAAAAAATGAGAGAGATAAGAAATCATTACATTCACTGTACAGTGTCGAATTACAAGCCATATACATGCTAACAGTAATTACACACAATGCGAGCGCGGTGATGATTTTCCATAATTCTCCTCAGTTTTTCGTTATAACTTTGAACATAACCTCTCTACAGAAAGCACAACATATAAATAACCCGTCATATTTGGCATATTCAGTAATGATTTGCTCACACAGCAAATATCACTGAATTAATACACAGTCAGACCAATAATAATAATAATAATAATAATAATATTTATTCGCCAAAATACAAAAAATGGGCAAATAAATATGAAAAAACCACAGAAGGCATCGCCTGTGTGTGGTTTATATCTTAATAACTAACAATCAATCATATATGTGTATAACAATTATTGTTAAATCTAAAGAGTATTAATGTAATTGGAATTTTGTAGTTTTAGTTTTCTATATAATTATGTATAGTCATTCGCTGCACAGTACTAACCCAGTCTTTCAATTTTCTTCTAAATTTTTTTCCAAAATTAAGTATTTTTATTTCATTTGGTTACTACATTATATAATTTAGCTGCTAAGAATTTAAATGATTTTTTGAATAATGTTTTGTGTGGTCTTTGGATATTAGATGAGCCTATTCGAAATCGTGTATTATGCTCGTGTTTATAGGATTTTTTCTTTTTATTACAATACTTATGGTATAAGGTGGTGGCATGTAAGAAATAAAGTTGTCTTGTATCAAGTATCCCTGTTTCTTGATATAATTGTTCGTTGGATATAATCTTGGCTTATGGAAAATGGCTTTCAAAACAGTTTTTTGTGCTATATTCAGGTCAGATATATATGTCTTGCAGGCGGCACCCCAGGCTGTGATGCCGTATATTATATAGGTTTCAACTAAGGCATGGTATAGGATTCGCAGATAACTTTTTGTAAGAATGTTAGCAAGCATTTTGAGTTTATAGGCAACATTTCTAATTTTTTTGATAACATATTTAATATGGTTATCCCACCTTAGATGTGAGTCCATAAATATTCCAAGATACTTCAAAGTGTTAACTCTATCGATTTTGGTCTTTTGGCCATGATAATTAACGGAAATTTGTTCGAAGGTAGGTAAAAATTTTGAATAGGATGTAAATGCAATAAATTTTGTTTTTTTGAAGTTAACTGTTAAAATTTTAGTATCAAACCAGTCAATGATCCTTATAAAATCCTTTTCAGCTATTTGCTTCAGTGTGCTCCAGTCATCAGCTATATATAATACGAGGGTGTCATCTGCAAAACATATAATCTTTCCAGAACTGTTAATTTTGAATAAGTCATTTAAGTAGAGACTAAATAATAGTGGGCCTAGTACTGTTCCTTGAGGCACACCACACTTGATGTACATTTTTCTACTGTAAGTGTTAGTGATTTTGACAGTCTGTGCCCGACTTGAAAGGTAATTTTTTAAAAGGATTTGTGACGCTCCCCTAAATCCCAATCTTTCCAGAAGCTCGATATGGTTAACCGTATCAAAGGCATTTTTTAGATCAACAAAGATACCAATAGTATTTATCTTTTTGTTGACATTAGAGTTAATTTCATCCATTGCAGCCAAAATTGCATCTGCAGTAGATTTTCCTTTTCTAAATCCATATCGGTCAGAACATATAATTTTGTTTTTGTCCAAAAATTGTAATATCCTTTTTTGTAGTAATTTTTCGAAAATTTTGGGTATATTCGATAGACAAAAAAATCATCCAGATGCGATCTTGCTATTCAACCAACTTTCTTCTCAGAGAAAAAAAACTACAGACCCGGATCACTCAGCCTCACAAAACTATGCAACCAATAATGCGTAGTTTAGTTGAGTGATTCCTCCATAGATGGACGTTCACAATGATCCTAGTGAGCAAACGTGGAATGACTGTTTGTGTCCTAAAAACTACCTAGTCTGCAAGTTGACATCTTATATGTTTTTTTGACGTTTTATAGGTTGCGGTGCTGTAACGTCAGCTGTATTATGGAAGAGCTAGCCTGACCCTGACGTTATGAATATGCTATTTTTTCCAAGAACACCATGAAGTAAGGCTCTAACTACTTCTGTATCTTTGGAAACTTGTCGCATTGTTTTTTTGCGTCCTATATATCTTCAAGAGATTTACGTGCGATACAGGTACACCCTGTATAATCCAGTTCAGAAGCCCGTGCTCAGTTAGAGTATTATTGAAAAATTTGAACTGTTTTTTTGTAAAGCAATCGGCTGTTCACGTGTAATACCGGTTGACTATAATCTAGAATATCAACCAGTAGGCTGCGGTTCACTCTTTTGCAGCTCTCGATTCTAGCGGTAGATGGCGCTTTCCGCACTCTGACGTACTTTGTATAGCGTGTAGTTGCTGGGATTTCGCGCGTTTTCGTTGTCCGAGGAAACCAAGCCTTGACCATGCTGACAAGTAGCCAAAAAGCATGAAACAGCTGGCGATCTTTGGCCGGTGGACGAGAGCAAAGCATGTTTATTTTATTTTTTCTCTCAAATATCTTGCCTCATGTGGCGTGACGTCGCTGACGCTCCTGGATTAACGTACTTTCGTTTCGAGCAACTGTTAGGTTCTACTGATTATTTAAAATCATTGCTAGGTAAAATTAAAGCGATGCTCTTTTTGCATAACCATTGAACATTTTCATAAATAACCTTTTATATTTACCTTATTATGTAGAAAATGTTTTGGCTATTGGCTTCCTAATACTACGTAATTAGTTCAGGGCAATTAGTGGTGTTCGGAAAGCAGAAAAATACAATAATGTTAATAAAGCTTACGCGTGTGCTTACCTCCTTGTTACGTAACTGTTGAACGGCCTCGTGGTCTAAAGCGAATTTCGTCTTGGATTTACTGAACGGACCCTGGCTACTGTATTCCACAGCGGGATGGTAGCCCCAGTCATCTACGAAGTATTGAATGTCTTGGTTTGTGTCCTTGTCTTGAACGTAATACCTAGAAGGGTTAAACAGGGGTGAATCTGTGATCCGTGCAACAGAATCAGGTTTCCATAATATGATATTAAGGCATCTTTCTATGTTTACTTATGTGACGTGATTAACCCGAGAAGACTGTGATTTTTTAATAGCAAGAGGGCTACGGTTTAATGTTCTAATAGCAGATGTAAGACTTATTTCTTTTAATTGATTAGATTTGGGGTCCAAATAAATCTAAATCTATTTCCTTCCGATGGATAACAAGAAATCTATATAAAAAGTATCATTAGGAGAATACTTATATATATTTTTTTTTTAATTTTTGGACGACTTCTGACTATATATCCCTCTCCTGACAGTACGACCCTAAGTGTATTTGGCCCCGAAGGTATCTTCAGCATTCCTTCGATTGAGTGTGTAGTACCCCATCCAACCTCATCTGGTGCTTATTTGACACCCAATGGGAGACAGTGGCTCGCACAAGGATGTACGGAATGCCGCAAGCTGGTTCAAGTCCGATGAGGGATAGATTAGCTCATTCTTTTGAACAAAAATAGGGGAAGCTGGACTTTCTATTCGGGCAATTGCAGTTAGAGTGCAAAGAAGTGTAGACACTGTGGTTAGGTGTTGTCAGGCATGGCTTCGAGAAGGCCGTACGCAAAGAGCAAGGGACACTGGACGCCGCCGTAGAACAACAGACCGTGAAGATCGCCGCCTAAGATTATTGGCCTTAAGGGACCGTTTCTCCACTACCAGGTCCATTGCAAATGAATGGTTTGCAGAACACGGAAGACCTATTGGCATGCGAAGTGTTTACCGACGAATGAGAAGTTTTGGCTTGTTTTCATACCGGCCACACTGGGTCCTCCCTTTAACTCGAGAACACCGACGTAATCGCCTTGAGTGGTGCAGACAACGGTCACTCTGGGATCAGGAATGGAACAGTATTGTCTTTAGTGACGAGTCTCGATTTTGTTTAGGCATGCACGATGGTCGTGCCAGGGTTAGAAGGCGACGTGGTGAAAGGAGGAATCCACGGTTTTTTGTTGAAAGACATGTTCATCACAGTGTTGGAGTTATGGTTTGGGGTGCTATAGCTTATGGTTCCAGGTCACCTTTAATCTTCATCAGAGGTGACATGAACGCGCAGCGTTATATCCACGAAGTTCTAGAACCCCATCTTTTACCCAATCTTGACACCCTGGCAGATCCAACTTTCCAACAAGATAATGCCCGACCACATGTTGCAAGAGTCACAATATACTTCTTTCAACATAATGATGTCACATTGGCCACCAAGATCTCCAGACTTATCCCCAGTTGAGCACGTGTGGGATATGATGGGTAGGAGATTGCTCAATTTGCAACGTCCTCCTCAGACTCTAGAAGCACTTCGGGAGGAGTTGGTGCTTGCCTGGAATGAGATACCACAGGAGGACATTGACCACCTGATCAGAAGCATGCCTAGGCGCGTTGGAGAATGCGTAGCACATCAGGGTGCATCCACACATTATTAAAGGTCAAAGGGCTTTAAAGCAGTGCAATCATTTTGAAATTTTTATCATTTATTTATTATGCTTCATTAAGTACTTATACAAAATTTTATTAAAATAAAACCATTTAAACTGGGTGTTCGGATTTATATGTCACTTAGTATATTTTGTACGGCATACTAGCTCCGTAGTCAAAATGGTTCTGTTGTTGTATCGATGGTAACATTTATACAACAAACCCGAGTCTGGTTGTTTTGATGTGCAGCATTACTTCTTTAGCCGACAAGCATCTATGTAACTGCCGTTTGGTAATGGACGTACACGGGCGATTTATTATTTGAAAAAGTGCAAAATATGTCATTATAAAAAAAAGAAACTTTAAAGTTGTTAAAAATACTGAGTATTCTTCATACATGCATTAACAAAATTCAAGACATTCTGGGAGGTTTTGATATTGAAAACCTTTGTTTTTTAATTGTTTATAGCAGAAAAAATGCGGCGTAAGAGCGGCCGCAGCTTAATCCGCAATTCTGAAAACTCACCTCAAAATGCTTACAAATTTATTTGTCTGAAGAAGTTACTTCTCTTGAATTTTATACTATTTTTCTATGTAATCTAAGTGGGATTTAAAGAATCCTCCAAATCTTCAAAGCACCTCTAAGAAAGTTACATTTTTTTTGGAAATTTGATTCATTTTTATTTTTATTCAACTGGACCATAAACACCTTGAAAATCTCAAGTTCTCAGCTCTATCAATCAACAATGTAATCCTTTGAAAAAGTTACAATGCTCATACTCGCAACTTGCTTGTCTAATTTAACTGGGCTATACAAACCCAAAAATCTCTAAAGTTTCATTTCTATGATTCTACATGCTCACCTTCCCTGTGCATATTCACCGTCTCTTCTCTCCTGTTTCCCCGTCTCCACCTCTTTGTCTGCTATGTCGTATCCATAAGCGTACCTAGGGGGATTCTGCAAAAGAGGTGGTACTTACAAGTTGGTTCGTACTGTTCAAGTACAGCCGCATGCTATTCTAAATTCCGATTAGGTATACCCCAAGAATAGTAGGTTCTTTTTGACAAAAAACATCCTTCAAAGTTTTTCTCATAGAATAAATCTAGTATACCTGGCCTATACCGAATCGGAATCTCGAACGTGTACGGTAGCTCTAAGTTCGGTACTTACGGGGTCAGGAGCTTTTGCTTGCCGTACCACTCCAGGGGGTTTTACGGCATGTGTGATGACTAGGGTCAGGAATAGAATCAAAATAATCTGCAAAGAAGGAAAATGGTGTTATGATCTATCAAAAGTACATTTGTGAACAAGTCAAATATTGGTTTACATATGGCTTAAGTTTAGAGGCGAGATGTAGGTTGAAAGGGCTATCAAAAATGGCGTCACGTAAGTTGAGTCTGTACTTCCTACGTAATCAGTTCGTTTGGCACAAGATAGCCCTTTTGCAAAAAAAGGTAGCTACGAACATGTATAACAAAACCTTAAATGACCTTCCTCCTCCCTTGAGAGAAATTCCTGCAGGCGCACATCATAGTATCATAATAATAATAATAAGAATATTTATTTACTCTAAAATACAGGGAACATGAAACGAGTAAATAAATATAATATATCCATAGGAGGACAACGCCTGTGCATGGATCATAATATGTATGCTGAATTGCAAAATATAATAAAATAGAGAGAAAAAAGAAATTATTGGTAAGAATGGTAGAGCATTTATTGTGTAATATTTGAGATTATTTTATTAATTTGATTTCTCCCAATCGTGTTAATAAATTTTTTTAATTTTTTTTTGAAGCCTAATGTATTGCGTAATTGTTTTAAATTATTTGGTAAATGTTCGTACAATTTTGGAGCTATATACAGGTGACGTCGTTTCATTAGGGATTTGTTTGGTTTAGGAACATTTTTTGCGCGTAATTTATATCTGGTTTTATGATTATGTTTAATTATGTCGTGTTCACTAATAGTTTTGTGATACTGAGTGATGGTATGTAAGAAGTAAAGTTGTTTAGTATCATATACTTGTGCATCATTATATAAGTCATTAGTTGGGTATAATTTTGATTTGCCTAACATTGATTTTAAAATTCTTCTTTGAAGTACATCTAAATCGTTAAAGTATGTCATGCATGCAGCACCCCACACTACTATACCATATGTTATGTGTGGCTCGACTAAAGCTTGATATATTATTCGTAGATAATATTCAGTTAATATACCGGTTAGAAATTTTATTTTATATGCTATGAATCTAATTTTCTTTAGTATGTGAGAAATATGTACATCCCATCTCAAGTGGGGATCTAGATAAATTCATAAATATTTTGTATCATTAACTCTATTGATTTTTATATTTTTATCATTTACCTTAAACCGAAGGTGGTTATATTTTGGTAGATGATTAGATAGTGATGAAAATGGTAAATAATGAGTTTTAGTAAAGTTAATTGTTAATTTTCGGTTATTAAACCACTGAATAATTTTGCAAAAGTCATTTTGGATAATATCTTTTAAGTCGTTCCAATCCTTACCTTTATAGAGTATAGCAGTATCGTCTGCAAAACTGACTATTTTACCAGTACTGTTAATTTTGAATATATCGTTTAAATAAATATTGAATAACAGAGGACCCAAAATTGTACCTTGTGGAACACCACATTTAACAAACATTTCTTTACTATACGAGCTTAATAATTTTACTGATTGCGGTCTATTTGATAAATAATTTTCCATTAAAGTATACATCTTTCCACGAAAACCTATTCTTTCTAAGATTTCCAAAAGTATATTGTGGTTAACTGTGTCAAACGCTTTTTGTAAGTCCACAAATACGCATATCGATGGTACTTTTCCATCTATATTTTGGGTTATTTCATCTACTATACTTAATACCCCATCTGTTGTAGATTTGCCCGCTATAAAACCATATTGATTTGAATTTAGAATTTTGAATTTATTAAGAAAATTAATCATTTTATTAAGGAGTAATTTCTCAAAAACTTTAGCTAAACTTGATATAAGTGAAATAGGTCGATAGTTAGTGACGTCCGTATTATCATTAGATATGATCGCTGCGATGACCAATCCCGCGTGAGTAACGATATTGGCCTTCACCATGCACAGTGCACGTAGGAAACAGCAGTACGGAAGCGATTGCCGACTGTGGCGTCCATCATGAACCACGACGCACGTTTCAACACGCGACTGTTACTTAAGTTTTAAGAGTAAATGTACAAGGTCATCTACGATGAGTGAAACAAGCCTAATAGGGGCGTAATAATAATTCAAGAATGTCAAGAAATTGAAATATATCTCCCCAACTCCCTGCAACCCCTAACATCTCCTGACAAACTTTTTATGTATTTGTCGATTTTTATTTTTTTCAATTTTTGGCCTTTGTCTTCGCGGCCACTGGGCCAGTTTTCAAAAACTACAAAGCTTTTTCGTCTTTAGCATAATATTAACATTGTGTAACAATTCCAACAAAATTAGTAAAAATCTCGTTTCAAAACTGTACTAATTGCAGAGAAAGTAGCTACGTTTGTTTTTGAAAATCTAAAATTACTAACTCAAGTAAAGTCATCGAAATCAAAATAATTTTTTTTGTAGTTTGTTATTTTGTGTGAAATATATGCATTTGCGCATCGCATCATCCGACTATTATTAACCTACAAAGCTAATTTTTGAAAGCATATCATTAAGCTTAATGCACGTATTTGCGTCTCAATTTCTGCAGCTCTGTAATTTTCTCTCATCTACCGCGAATGTCACTGCCACAGTCAGGTTATGACCTTAATCAATTACTGATGATACTTTCTGCAGTTGAAGCTCACGTTTTTTAAATAAAAAATAATGATCAGGTTCACTGGGCCAGTGACATTTATATGAAAACCGCACTTGTAGAAAACCGTAAACACCATGCGATTTGTTTGGATAAAGTAATCAAGAAGATGTTGTATTTGAATACAACTAACAATTTTGGAAAATATCAGGCTGCTTCATATTAACAGAATGTGTGTTATGTTCTATAATTGCAAAACTAAATTAGCTTGTCACTTAATTTGATCACGTATTTCAGCACTATCACTCATCTAATTCCGTTACGGTTTTGAGACAAATGTAGTTTCAACCTCCCTAAATAAAAGTTGCAGATATTTGATGATGTTTTGGTGTTCAACTTCTACAAAAACCATGCCTCGACTACTTTTTTGGCGTAAATGCGGTTCAATCTCACCAGTCATCTGAAAAACGTTTTGTTGTTTCAGGTCAACAATCGCTATTGTTCGAATAAGCTTTATACTTGAGGTATCTCCTTAAAAAATAAAACTGTGCTGGATGGCATCATGTTTCAAAAGATATTTGTGGTAACGCTCGTCATGAACATCTACCATTTCACCATCATAAACAACCCCCCCTCTCCATTAGTGATAGTTGAACTGCATCATGATTTTTATTTTGACTCCAGGGTCTCGACGCACAGTGCGTTGTGTAAGTCAATCTTAAATTCTCCGTCGTAAAACGACCCTTACGTAACATAAAATATCCAAGTCAAAAGTCGCTAAAAATAATATTAATAATATACAGGGTGTTCTTTAATGATATGCGAATATTTAAGGGTGAGAATCTACATGTTAGTTTGCTTTATAAACTATGGTCCAAAAATAATCCTTTTCTTGAAAAATATCGAAGTCAATACCCGTACGCACGCCACTGTTTAAGCTAAAAATTAATTTTGCATTGAAAAATATGCAACTTTATTAGCTTTCACTACGTACTAAATATCAGTGAAATATCTGAAGCGGTTCTGAAAATTTTAATTAATTTTCCTAAAACTTCAACACCCCGAGTTTCTGTAAGAAAATATTTTTGGACCATAGTTTATAAAGCAAACTAACATTAATTTTTCATGTAGATTCACACCCTTAAATATTCGCATTTCATTAAGGAACACCCTGTATAATAATAATAAACTATATTGAGGAATACGTTATAATATATAATGCTCCTCAACATGAGGAGTCTAGAAAAAAAAAACTATTTTACCCAACATTCCCATCGGACCGAATAAATTCACTTGTCCAGTAAATAATTACAGAAAATTTCTTCATACGGATGATAGTACAATAAAACTTAATAAATAGAAGTAAGCCCTGACGGTAAAGACATACAGAGCTTGAGTTCAAAACACGGAAACTATTGAGCAAAGGTGTAACCAACGATGATTAGAAAATAGATACTCAACAGGATCATAAAAACAGTAAAGATATAAACCAAAAATCCCACCGTTATTGGAAGCAGTACAGCTATCCAAATAACCGCTTTTTTACATGCTTTTTAAAATAAGTTATGGAAAGCGATTTAGCGATTTGAAGTTATCGTCCACGACATTATATATTTTAATGTAGTTTTATGTAAATGATCGACGGAACAGTGTAGTATATAACGGAATTTCGAGTCTTTAAACCTAAAATTGATGTCATCCTTCCGTCGACAAGACAACAATTTTCTGTATAGATGGACAAGAGATTGTGAAGTTACTTTGTTCTGTGCCATGATATCCACTATGCATATACATTTTAGCTCAAATATTTTTTGCTGGAGTTGAATAATATTTTACTTTATAAATAAATATACCAAAACTATTTTGAAACCTTTTAACCTATTTTTAGTGGCAGCATCAAGGCATGGATAGTAAACAGCATTACAATAAGCAAAAGTAGAAGTTATGAGAGATTCACATAGTGTTTTCCTTGTTTTAAAATTATAATAATATGTATGCTACAATAACACCGCTTCAACACGTAGTAGCATTTTTTCAGAGCAATTGAAGCGTAGGGGAATTGTCAAAAGTCAACTAACGGATGATTTTTTAAGAGGTATAGGATTTGATTTTAAAAAAAACACAAAAAATTGGAAAAAACGATTAAATCCTTATTTGAGTCGATAGAACGGTCGATATAATTTAATGTTTAAAGATTATTTCATGTAAATGTTGGCCGCGGCTCCGCTTTAGATGGTCCATGCGCAAGGTCCAATTTTGGCACAATCTCTCCAACATATCGGCCGGTATCTCACGAATAAATGCTTCAATATTGGCTTCCAGTGCGTCAATCGTTGCTGATAGACATTAGCCTTAACATGGCCCCACAAGAAATAGTCCAACGGCGTTAAGTCACACGATCTAGGCGGCCAATTGACGGACCCCAAACGTGAGATAAACTGTTCACCGAACGCGCCTCTCAATAGGGCCATTGTTTCGTGTGTGGTGTGGCATGTGGCACCGTCTTGTTGAAACCACATGTCAGCCAAGTCCAGCTCTTCCATTTTGGGCAAAAAAAAGTTTGTTATCATCGCACGGTAGCGCTCGCCATTCACAGTTACGTTCCGGCCATTGTCGTCTTTGAAGAAGTACGGCCCCATGATGCCACCGGCCCATAATCCACACCAAACAGTGATTTTTTCGAGATGCATTGATAGCTCTTGCAATGCTTCTGGCTGGTCTTTACTTCAGATGCGGCAATTTTGCTTGTTAACGTACCCATTTAACCAGAAATGAGCTTCGTCGCTGAACACAATTTTTCGATAAAAATGTGGATCTTCCTCCAACTTTGCCAGCGCCCATTCACCAAATTGGAAACATTGTGGGAGGTCGTGTGGCTTCAATTCTTGCACCAGCTGTATCTTATAAGGTTCTACACCCAAATCCTGTCGCAAAATTTTCCACGTAGTGGAGTAACAGAGGCCCAATTGCTGCGAACGGCGGCGAATCGACATTTCACTAAAACTGGCGGATACAGCCGCAATATTTTCTTCAGTCCTCACTCTACGTCTGCGTGTTGGTATTTTAATGTCCAATAATGTAAACTGGATTCGAAATTTAGTCACAAGCTTCCGAATAGCTCCCTCAGTAGGCCGACCAAATTGCCCATAAATCGGAAGCAGTGCTCGATGCACTCTCTTAACCGAGCATGAATTTTGATAGTAAAATTCAATAATTTGCAAGCGTTGTTCGTTCGTAAGTCGAATCGTGGTTAAATTATCGACCAAACTGAACAAGTTTGACAATGACACAAGACACGATTCACGCGTCATCTGTCAAAAACAGTGTTGCCAAAAAGTTACTAGCAAAAAAATCACCCATTATAAATATTTCGCTGTATCCATTATTGGCAATGAATCTCTACCAATATTGATATTCAATTACTGTGTTAATTTTTCATCGCTATTATTGGAACAAAAAAGCATAACAGAACACTTAGAAGAATTTAGTTTTAGATTGAAGTTATTAGAGTTAATTAGTATTTTATGCAGATGATCATTGATACCAAAATATTCAGAAATACCCACTAGACACGCTTTTCAACCTATATTTGGTCTAGACCTATAAATTGAAAATGGATTCCGACCTCAGAAAGTCTACCCAGTCTGATAGTAGGTCCTTGACCTGGAGTCTATCAGTATCCCCGACTTTTTGGAGACGTTCCGGCCCATATTAGTACCCCGCCCAATAATTATAGAACGCCTGGTCAAACGATATCCAATCTCAAATGATGAAAGTGTGAAATAATATACTTCTGTCACGCCCCTTTCGGCCGAACCAAAAGCAAAAGACGACTGCCCGTAGTCAATTAGTTGGAATGTACGATGACGTAACGTAAAGATACGACAATGATTCTCATAGAACGCCTAATTAGATGCACCTATAATGAAAGTAAATGTTGATTCGTCCAAATGGATATTTATACATGGTGGTGAGCTTAAAATATCTTGTACTACGCAAATGTGTGGCAGAGATATTTGTGCGAGGAACCGTATTCTTAAACATTGATAGAAGAGTTCCTTTCCAGGCGATTTGACCAAAATTATGTTTTCTATCAAGTATTCAAACTTTAAAATTTTACAAGCAAAAATATCAGCAAATTCACTATAGTTCACAATTCTTTGCATTCATCATTCGTACCGTGGAGAGTTTATACCAATACTAGATCTGCAAAACGGATATTGTATGGTGTCTAGGATTCACCCTTATCGGTAAATTTATATTGATTTTCGATAAAAGGACCTAAGACTTACCCATTACCAAGCAGTAATCGTGATTATGGACAATGATATCTGCTTTATAAGCCAGGATTCGCAAGAGGAGGGTTTCAATTCTCTTTACGTGAATCAATAGACGCAAAACAAAGTTCACTATAGTAAGTGACATATAAATCCGAACACCCAGTTTAAATGGTTTTATTTTAATAAAAGTTGGTGAATGTATGTATCTTACTGTAAATAACAAGTGAAAAATTTTTCAGCCTTATCAGTTGGACATTTCGGTTTTTATACTGCTTTTTTTTAATTCACTAACGCTCTAAAAATGAATATTTCAGCCGCAGTAAAGAATCAACGTTGGCGGATTTTGGTTCTTGACATCCTTTACGATCGGCTACGATGCCTAGAGTACGGAGACCTTTCGTCAACTTAGTGAGTTTGATAGAGGCCATATAGTGGGACTTCGGGAAGCTGGACTTTCTTTTCGGGCAATTGCAGTTAGAGTGCAAAGAAGTGTAGACACTGTGGTTAGGTGTTTGTCAGGCATGGCTTCGAGAAGGCCGTACGCAAAGAGCAAGGGGCACTGGACGCCGCCGTAGAACAACAGACCGTGAAGATCGCCGCCTAAGATTATTGGCCTTAAGGGACCGTTTCTCCACTACCAGGTCCATTGCAAATGAATGGTTTGCAGAACACGGAAGACCTATTGGCATGCGAAGTGTTGACCGACGAATGAGAAGTTTTGACTTGTTTTCATACCGGCCACACTGGGTCCTCCCTTTAACTCGAGAACACCGACGTAATCGCCTTGAGTGGTGCAGACAACGGTCACTCTGGGATCAGGAATGGAACAGTATTGTCTTTAGTGACGAGTTTCGATTTTGTTTAGGCATGCACGATGGTCGTGCCAGGGTTAGAAGGCGACGTGGTGAAAGGAGGAATCCACAGTTTTTTGTTGAAAGACATGTTCATCACACTGTTGAAGTTATGGTTTGGGGTGCTATAGCTTATGGTTCCAGGTCACCTTTAATCTTCATCAGAGGTAACATGAACGCGCAGCGTTATATCCACGAAGTTCTAGAACCCCATCTTTTACCCTATCTGACACCCTGGCAGATCCAACTTTCCAACAAGATAATGCCCGACCACATGTTGCAAGAGTCACAATAGACTTCTTTCAACATAATGATGTCACATTGTTACCATGGCCACCAAGATCTCCCGACTTATCCCCAATTGAGCACGTGTGGGATATGATGGGTAGGAGATTGCTCAATTTGCAACGTCCTCCTCAAACTCTAGAAGCACTTCGAGAGGAGTTGGTGGTTGCCTGGAATGAGATACCACAGGAGGACATTGACCACCTGATCAGAAGCATGCCTAGGCGCGTTGGAGAATGCGTAGCACATCAGGGTGCATCCACACATTATTAAATGTCAAAGGGCTTTAAAGCAGTGCAATCATTTTGAAATTTTTATCATTTACTTATTATGCTTCATTACTTATACAAAATTTTATTAATATAAAACCATTTAAACTGGGTGTTCGGATTTATATGTCACTTAGTATATTATACAAACCTATTATATAGTTATAACAGGTTAGCAGAGTTGTATAGTATCTAGAGTGGCTCCTAATAAAGTCAAGCATCTTATTCGTTTTATCTGTGGTGTCATCTATGTGGCTATTAAAGTTAATTTTAAGGTTTAAGGTTTCTTTTTTTTAGTCTATGTGATTGAGAAGCATCTTTCAGTATCAAATAGCAGGTAATTTCTCTGACAGTACTCATGAAAAGTTGAACTGACCAACTATTTTTCTCTTCTGCATCGCTTGTAGTAGAACTCTCTGTTATATAAGTAGTGAAGTATGAATGGCCAGACATCGCAAATTGTAACTGTAACTGTGTTTTGTACAATAAGGTTTCCGTTTGAATTCGTCTCTTGTCTATATCCAAATACCGAGATTCATTTTGCATCTGTATTAGCTATTCCTTCACTTAACGCTTTGATGTACATTCAGGCACTTCAAGATGAGCTTTTGCTTTTGTTTTGGGTCGCAGAGCCACTGTTATCAACATAAAACGGGTCAGTATTTTTTTTTTAAATAATTTATTTAAGCACAATAATATAACCAGTTTTAACAATAATTTCCCACTCAGTGCTTGCAAACACTGGCCCCGAGAATAACAAAGCAATAATCAATATCTATGAACTATAGGTACACTGCAATGTTGCTCATAATTTCAACAAATAAATTCATTAACATTTTTAACATCTTTCAATTCTCTAACAAAACTTCTATAGTTATTTGAATCTTTTATACGATGAGGTAAATTATTAATTTTTTTAATTGCGTCTGTGCTTGGATTTTTTAAACCTATATCAGTTCTTGTGGAAATTTTATTTAGTGATCTTGCACGTTATGGTAGAACCTAAAATTTATGTTACTTTTTTCTAGATTGTTTATAATTTTATTAACAAGTTTACGTTGTTCCACCTCCAATAACACTCTTAATTTATTTAAATTTAAATTTGATTAAAGTGTATTAGAACTTGTAAGCCAATCAAAATTAAACAATATTTTCAGAATTTTATTTTGCAAAACTTGAGCTTTATTAAAATTAACTTCACCGCACATACCCGATACTGGCAAGAGGTACCTAAACTGTGTGAGAAAGAAGGCATTATAAATTTGAAATTTGCTTTTGTTGGAGAAATAATGTCTACATATAAGGCAGATAGCATTGAAACTATTTTATCAGAAATTCCATTTAAGTGTAGTGACCAATTTAAAGTTTCATCTACTAGTAATCCCAAATATTTAATCCTTGACCCTTTTTCTAGACCTATATTATTTATGTTAATATTTAGATTATTGCTAACTATCTTTTTGTTTAAATATAATGTATTTTGTTTTTTTAATGTTAATTTTTAATCTATTTGAAAACAGCCATTTAAGATAACTATTCAGGTCATCATTAATAAGATTCGTTAAAGCAATTTCGTCTGTTCCAGTATACCAGTACAGTGTCATCTGCAAAGGTAAAATATCTTCCCCTTAGCTTGGCCAACTTGAGATTCAGTACATAAACACAGTAGAACAGAGGTCCAAGAACTGACCCCTGTGGCACTCCGTAGGAGCTAGATAACCATTCATTACAAATATCTCCAAGCTTCATGTTTTCTGTTATATAAATAAGCTGTACGAAACACCTCTAAATCCCATTTTAAACAATTTATCCAAAAGAATGTCTATGCTTACTACGTCAAAAGCTTTTTTTAGGTCAATAGACAACTATTTGTTGTTAATCTAGAGTCATTGAAATATAGTCCACAAAACTAGCAACCACACTAAGTGTGTTACTGTTCATTATAAAACCATATTGAAATTCATTAATCAATATATTGCGAGTATGAATGAAAGATAACATTCTTTTTCTTAATAATTTCTCTATAATCTTCGAGAATACACATACCACTGAAATGGGCCTGTTATTGTTCATACATTTTTTATCTCCCGGAGTTATTTTACTTATTTTCAATTCTGATGGAAAGATTCCTTTTTGTATAGTTTCATTGATTAATCGTACTAAAACAGGTATTATGTAATCTCCATTATTATTTACATCCTTAACCGTGATACCTATATATTCAGGTGATGATTTTATTCTTAGTTCTTTCACCACTTCCAACAACTCTTCTGCAACCTCACCAACAGAAACAAACTCATTCAATTGCTGAATCTGCGCTTCCAAATTTTCAACAATTGATCCACCGACCCGAGAAAAGTATTTATTTAAATTGTTTGCAATATCAAGTTGAGTGTTAATAATGTTATTTTCAGTTATTAGTTGATCAATTGTTACTTTGTACTTCTTATTTTTTATTAGGCTGCTAATAAGAGCCCATTGTTTCTTTACATTATTTCCAGCTAAGCTCCATTTAGTTTGGAAATAACGGTTCTTCAAAGCACGTATTTTATCGTTTATTTTATTTTTGATGTTTTTAAATTCAGAGATGATAGTTAAGTTTTCTGGTTGGTTAATCTTTCTTTTGTATAATTTATCTCTTTTTTTTATTAGCTCAAGGACTTCATTGTTTATTGTGTATAGTGTATTTATATACAGGGTGTTTCAGTTGATTGTTGCATAACTTTCGATAGAACTTTTAAAATTAATGCATAAAGTATATATAAACATGGGTCGAAAAATGCGTGGCTTCCGAAATACAGGGTGTTTAAATCCACTTTCTAAAATAGTTTTTTTAAATATTTCGAACAATATTTGATGTATAACAGTGAAAATTGGTATACAAGGGTTTTTTGGTACGACAAAACGAACCATGGTCATAGTTTTACTGTAGCCGCTAGAGGGCGCTCTCTACTGTACCTGTAGTGTATTAAAATGACCGAAAAATTTTTCTTAGTGCAATTTTTTGCTTTTTAAATAAAAAACTGATTCTTCGCACTTTTCAACATAAAAAAGCTCTCCTGTGAGTTTTCGTTATAGTTAGCCGTTTTTGAGATATTTCGATTTTTAAGGTTGATGCATTTTTTATTATTTATGGGAAAATAATATTTTTTTACATTTTCGATTTGGGCATTACAAGTAATTAAGATGATCGTTTAGATTGTGTTTTTAAACACAGCAATAATTCCTAATTCCAAATAAACACAAAAAAACAGAATATTAATTTGTTTAATTTTCCAATATTATTTTTAACAAATTAAATTAATTATTTACAACTAAAATGCTATTGGATAGTTGGGACAAACATACAAAATCTAAAGTAGTTGCTCGAAATGTAAACCCAATTGTTCAATACACAATTCACATCTACGAATGATCGAACGTGGTATAGCATTATTCAAATAAGGCCTTATTCCATCACATGCATTCCTGATTCTGTCTATTAGCACATCTCTTGTGGTTACGGGAGTCTGGTACACTTTTTCTTTTATAAATCCCCACACAAAGAAATCTAATGGATTTAGGTCAGGGGATCGTGGAGGCCAGGCGACTGGTCCTCCACGGCCGATCCATCTCTCTGGATAATTTTCGTCCAGCCAGTTTCTAACTATTCTCGAATAATGAGCTGGACAACCATCAAGCTGGAACCAGGCCAATCTTCTTAAATCTAACATAACATCATCCCACATATTTGCATGTTCAGCCTTTAAACATTCCAAGAAGGTCGCAGCATTTAACTTTGCAGGCAAAAGGTAGGGTCCAAATAGTCGATTACGGTAGATACCAATCCACACGTTCACACTAAATTTATGTTGAAAATTTCTTTCCCGAACTGCATGCGGATTTTCATGCGACCAAATATGTTGATTATGAAAATTTACCACTCCACGTCTAGTGAAGCATGACTCATCGGTCCATAAAACGTTACTTAAAAACTCCCTATTATTATCAGTTCTATCAAGAATGCACTGACAAAATGTGATTCTTCGTTCTCCGCCCCTGACTGAGTCCTTGCACAGGTTGCAAATGGTAAGGACGTCTATGGTCATTTCTAAGAACACGGTGAACATGGCTTGCTGAAATTCCCAAGGCACCAGAAACTCTCCTAACACTTGTGGTCGGATCTCTATCAAACTCACGCAGAATCATACGGGTAAATCTGCGCTGACGAACATTTATGTTTTGATCCCTTTGGAGATTTCCAAAACCATTTTCAATTATTTGGCGATGCACTCTTACAAATACTGAGCGAGTTGGATGTCGTCTGTTTGGAAATCTTCGTGCGTATTCTCAGGCTGCCTCTGCTGCGTTTCCATTTACAAAGCCATACACAAAATGAATATCCGCTAACTCTTGATTGGAGAATAAAAATGGCATTTTTATAAAACTTACAAAAAAAAAACAGGTAAACAGGTAAAAGAAACTAAATTTCGTACATTCACAATTGCAAAAAAACGTTTCAGGTTTCAACAGACAACAAAACTAACTGTCAACTAATTGACGTTTAACCTTATTCTGCCTTCAATTTCAGAAATATTTGCAGGCACAGCCTACTTCTAAAAATTATCGAGATACTGACTTTTTAACGTTATTTTATCATAAATAATCAAAAATGCATCGAACCTAAAAAATCGAAATATCTCAAAAACGGCTAACTATAACGAAAACTCACAGGAGAGCTTTGTTATGTTGAAAAGTGCGAAGAATCAGTTTTTTATTTAAAAAGCAAAAAATTGCACTAAGAAGAATTTTTTCGGTCATTTTAATACACTACAGGTACAGTGGAGAGCGCCCTCTAGCAGCTTCAGTAAAACTATGCCCATGGTTCGTTTTTTCGTACCAAAAAACCCTTGTATACCAATTTTCACTGTTATACATCAAATATTGTTCGAAATATTTAAAAAAAAACTATTTTAGAAAGTAAATTTAAACACCCTGTATTTCGGAAGCCACGCATTTTTCGACCCATGTTTATATAGACTTTATGCATTAATTTTAAGAGTTCTATCGAATCTTAAAGTTATGCAACAATAAACTGAAACACCCTGTATACCGATTTACTTTTACAGTCTTCAATTAAATTAATTAATTCTTGAAAAGTTGTTACATTTATGCTTAAAATTTTTTGTCTAAATAAGTTTACGCATTCTTTATAATCTACAGATTTTACCTCATAATCAACTTTTGGTTTATAAAATTGCACAGAAGTTTTAATACCAAGCAATGTAAGTTTGCTATTAAATCTGTGTACGCGTTGGCTACTTGTGAGACATCTAGCAATTAAATGATTTTTAGGATGAGTACGCATAATCGATTCCAAACAATAAAAAAAATTACCACTATTAACAGACGGTGGTTTCAGTTCGTTTTTGTGCTTTAGTACTACAGTCAACAGACGATTTAACAAAACAAGGTGCATTCAATCACGCCATCTGGATGTTAACCCTTAACCGGAAAGGTGCCGTCTGTGAGACTGCGGCGTTTCTATACCTGAGCGTATCTTTTTTTATTGCACCTCTAACAGACGTAAAAACCCATCTAATCCATAAGCTATTAGTGACCATCGCCCACCCCCATTCACACGAGTCTAGCCAAAACGTGCCTTAAAATATGGACCAATTTTAGTTTGTTGCAGTCTGTCAGACGGCACGTTTCCGTTCCCGTTTGCTATTTGTGTTGCATAGGTGCGTTTGCGAGTATGGCGGGACCTTCTAAACGTGTACGATACGATGATCCGGAGTTCGAAGAAACCGTTCTAAAATGGTTTGAGGATGAAGGAAGTGACTTTAGTGATATAGACAGTGCCTCAGAAGACGAATACATGGAATCAGATCATACAAGTGATAGTGAGTTATCAGAAGACGGAGCCGAAGGAAATGAAGAGGATTTACCAGCTCAGAATTATTTCTATGGAAAAAATCGTCATAGGTGGAATATTTCGGAAGTTGTACCATCATCACGTACAAGGAAGCACAATATAGTCATTAAAGTACCAACTCTAAGAGGAAAAGCTCATGGATATGGAGAAGAAGCAGCTCCGTTGACGGTTTGGCAGCTTTTGTTCACTGACGACATGTTGGTACATATCGTTAAGTGGACCAATCACAAGCTCAAAGAAATGCGAAAGAGATACAAAAATCAAACCAGCAACCTAAACGACACTGATTTAGTCGAAATAAAGGCACTATTGGGTCTCTTAGTATATAAATCGGTGTTCAACAGCAACCACGAGAACATTGAAACACTTTTTGCCACCGATGGCTCTGGAAGAGATATATTCAGAGCTGTCATGAACATAAAACGATTTGGTATTCTCCTGTCAGCCTTAAGGTTTGATAACCCAGATGACAGGAATGAAAGAAAGAAGCTAGATCCAGTAGCACCAATATCTTTCATTTTTAATAGTTTTATAAAGAACTGTCAAGATGTGTACGGAGTTGGCCAGTCTGTCACTGTCGATGAAATGCTCGTGAGTTTCAGAGGAAGATGTCGATTTAAAATGTATATGCCTGCGAAACCTTGCAAATATGGCATAAAAATTATGGCATTGACGGATGCAAGGAATAGCTACCTCTATAACGCATATATATACTGCGGTAAAGATTCCGATAGTTTCGAACTTCCTGAGGAACACAAGCGGTATTCCAAACCCACACAATCAGTTCTACGTCTCGCGAAGCCTCTGTTTGGAACTAATCGCAACATTACAGCGGACAACTGGTTTACGTCAATAGAATTAATGGATGTCCTATTGAAGAACAAACTGACCTATGTGGGTACAATGAAGAAAAATAAAAGAGAAATTCCTCCGGCATTTTTACCCAACAAATCAAGAGAAGTCGGATCAACAATGTACGGATTTCGAGAAGATTCCACTATTGTGTCTCATGTAAGCAAAAAAAATAAAGCCACAATACTCATATCTTCTATGCACCACAGAAAATATTGTGATCCGGAAACACAGAAACCGGAAATAATAGCCTATTACAATGCTAATAAAGGTGGAGTTGATTCTCTTGATGAAAAATGTTCGAAGAGTACCTCAAAGTCGCCGTTCGCGTAGGTGGCCACTGGTTATTTTCTACCGACTATTGGAAATATCGGTAGTGAACTCGTATATTTTACACCAGTGCTATAAGAAAAATGAATTGCAGAAGGAAAAATCGGTATTTGCTAAGATGTTGGCCGCTAACCTGGTCCGTGAGCATATGGAAAAGCGACTAGAGAGTCCCCGTTTACCTCGGGATTTGCGACTTACGATAAATCGCATCCTTGGCAAATGTGAACATCCAGCAACAGAAGCTGAAAATTTGGTTTTGGAAAAAAGGAAAGCCTGCTTTTTATGTCACCGAACGACCCATCGGATGACCAAATTTTTGTGTGTACAATGTAGGAAGCCTGTATGTCTTCAATGCTCCAAACCCAAATGTATTAGCTGCATAAATATAGGCAATGTTTGAGACTTGCAGTGAATTTTGATTGTGTTCTTTTTGTATTTATTGACTATAATATACTTTCCTTGTTCATTACTTAACTAGAAAATAGAAAAATATTGAGACTTTTCCATAGTTTTAATTTAGTTTCTGAATGTTGCAACAACAGCGTTATTTTTGTATGGTTTTAGCATAGTTAATAAAAATGTTTCTTTTATGTTCTTGTATCATTTTGAAATGAGCATTTTATGTATTAAACACATAAAATAAACATCCAGTATCAGTTTCAGCGAAGTTATTGCTTGCTTTTCGCCTTACTCTAATTTTTTGAACATCTTGAAGTTCGCAGTCTGAGAGACGGCATGTTTCCTTTTGTGTTCCAAAAATTGACGTTTCCTGTTAAGGGTTAATCTGAAACATCATAAGCCAGGCCTCAGAATTTAGTTTTTGTTTCTCAAAACCCAACACTTTACATGATACACCCTGTACGTCGGTACTATCGCATATATTAAAGCAGTTCCCTATTACTATAAACTAGATACCGAGACAGGTGAATGTTCCTTTCACCAATGCATATGGATACTAAAAATTTGTCATCCTGAAGCTTAGTACCAGTTCTAACAATAATAACAATTCTGATGCAGGTACTAATGCAAGTTATTAGAGATGGTTATCAACGGTAGACTAGATGATCTATGGATTATTACTTTCATTTCCTCTAGGCAACGAACCAGCCTTTCTTAAGCTTAAACAATTTTTTGTCCTTTTTCCACGGTTCATCACTACAAATAGCATTAAAAACAGTTGAAATAATTTTATGGTCATCAATTCTGTTCTAGATTCTACAAATCAGTGGTGTTCTGCGCGAAAAAAATCAGATTTACCTCAGTGTAAAAGTAGAAATTGGTAATAAGAAACCAACGTACCGAAATCGTGTTTAATGTCAAGCAGAGCTAATCGGAATAGAACTGAATGGAATTTCGTTTATTTGTGATCGTATTTGTTCCGTTTTACTTCCAGGATTTGTTTTGCCTCTTATGAGATTTACAATTTCTATATTTGCGATTTCAATATCATCGATCTTTTTAATTGCAGATTAAAATTGTATAGCGACGTCCGTACAAAAAAAATTAATATGTTTAAGAGGGGCGTATCTAGGTCTGCCACAAAAGGCGAAAAAACTTATTATCTTGAGAGACAGGAGTTAACTAGCCAGCGAAAACTTGCAACCTGCCACTATCTGCAATGCATAAAAGTCTTCATTAAAAATTAGTAGAAAACCATTTTTATTATTTTTTATGAAGCGGTTGCTACGTTCTTATAATAATAATCGATGATCTTTATTACCCAACGGTCTCCCAATTACAGGATTCATACATAATCATACCTGTACATTAAAACCAAATTAAATGAAGAAAAAAAATTAATGTATGTAAAGTAAAAACAATAATTGAACTTGCGAACAGTACGAAAGTACAACAGATTACTGAAAAAGATAATATACAATTTTTGACATTATATCAATACATTTGACCTCTAGAAAAAAGCATAAAGCTGACATTTACAATAAACATAAACAATAATAACAACGTCAATTGCTAGACATACTATATGAAAAGGGTGACCGACTTCGGTGTCCATATCACAAACAGCAGAAATAGAATTAAAATTTTCACACACGATGCACTTCTCAGATTGCCATTTCATGTTTGGAGTAATGGGGATACCAAATAATTGACGCATATTCCAATATTCTAACGGTCAAAAGTCAAATATACTAAGTGACATATAAATCCGAACACCCAGTTTAAATGGTTTTATTTTAATAAAAGTTGGTGAATGTATTTATCTTACTGTAAATAACAAGTGAAAAAATTTTCATCCTTATCAGTTGGACATTCCGGTTTTTATACTGCTTTTTTTTAATTCACTAACAGTCTAAAAATGAATATTTCAGCCGCAGTAAAGAATCAACGTTGGCGGATTTTGGTTCTTGACATCCTTTACGGTCGGTTACGATGCCTAGAGTATGGAGACCTGTACGATTTCGTCATCTTAGTGAGTTTGATAGGGGCCGTATAGTGGGACTTCGGGAAGCTGGACTTTCTTTTAGAGTGCAAAAAAGTGTAGACACTGTGGTTAGGTGTTGTCAGGCATGGCTTCGAGAAGGCCGTACGCAAAGAGCAAGGGGCACTGGACGCCGCCGTAGAACAACAGACCGTGAAGATCGCTACCTAAGATTATTGGCCTTAAGGGACCGTTTCTCCACTACCAGGTCCATTGCAAATGCATGGTTTGCAGAACACGGAAGACCTATTGGCATGCGAAGTGTTTACCGACGAATGAGAAGTTTTGGCTTGTTTTCATACCGGCCACACTGGCTCCTCCCTTTAACTCGAGAATACCGACGTAATCGCCTTGAGTGGTGTAGACAACGGTCACTCTGGGATCAGGAATGGAACAGTATTGTCTTTAGTGACGAGTCTAAATTTTGTTTAGGCATGCACGATGGTCGTGCCAGGGTTAGAAGGCGACGTGGTGAAAGGAGGAATCCACAGTTTTTTGTTGAAAGACATGTTCATCACACTGTTGGAGTTGTGGTTTGGGGTGCTATAGCTTATGGTTCCAAGTCACCTTTAATCTTCATCAGAGGTAACATGAACGCGCAGCGTTATATCCACGAAGTTCTAGAACCCTATCTTAACACCCTGGCAGATCCAACTTTCCAACAAGATAATGCCCGACCACATGTTGCAAGAGTCACAATATTCTTCTTTCAACATAATGATGTCACATTGTTACCATGGCCACCAAGATCTCCTGACTTATCCCCAATTGAGCACGTGTGGGATATGATGGGTAGGAGATTGCTCAATTTGCAACGTCCTCCTCAGACTCTAGAAGCACTTCGAGAAGAGTTGGTGGTTGCCGGGAATGAGATACCACAGAAGGACATTGACCACCTGATCAGAAGCATGCCTAGGCGCGTTGGAGAATGCGTAGCACATCAGGGTGCATCCACACATTATTAAAGGTCAAAGGGCTTTAAAGCAGTGCAATCATTTTGAAATTTTTATCATTTACTTATTATGCTTCATTAAGTACTTATACAAAATTTTATTAAAATAAAACCATTTAAGCTGGGTGTTCGGATTTATATGTCACTTAGTATACAATGTTGTAACAGCCTTAATATTAGTGAAATACCGACAGTTTTTCATTATGAATCCGTACCACTTTGATGCAGCGTTGACTATTATTGAGATATGCTGAACAAAAGACAAAGTTTAGTCAAAAACAACTCCAGATCTTTAGTTTTCTGACAATGAGAAAGTAACTCATCGCCTATAGCATAGTTGAAAACAAACGGACATTTCCTTCTGGTAAAACTTACTACGTTACTCTTTTTCATAATCAAACCAACTTTATTAACTTGATACCAAGTGTAAATGTTATCCAATTCCATCTATAAGGTATGACAGTGCTCCATACTTGTAATAGATAGGAAATTTTCCAAATCGTTAGCATAAAGAAATTGATTACAATTGAGAGTATCGCACAAGTCGTTTATAAATAATATAAAAAGCTGTGGGCCAAGATTTGATCCCTGTGGCACCCCCGATGTGCAAGCATATTCATAAGAGTTGTAACTACTGTATGAAGCAAATTGCCTTCTACTAGATAGATATGACTCAAAAAATAGCTAAGCAGAACAATCTAAGACACAAATTCGTTGTTGAACATCTAACCTTATTTTAAAAACTGAATGTAACAAGTTACTAAAACGTAAGTAGTTGTGAGATTTGTAAGACGAGCATCAAACAATGTTTACTTTAGGGATAAAACCCATTCCTATTAAGGTATGACATACTCTGAGCCTTAATAGACCAGAACTACATTTCGAATTCATTGGCTTCATTTTTTCCCTCTTCATCTTCGTTTCCTCGGGTTACACCCGTATCCGGATGTATGGGCATGTGCATCTACTTTTGTAGTTGCATATGTGCATCCATTTCGGGCCTGATATTTTCCGCTCGTATCCACTTTCCTTCTTTTTGCTCATATTTATATATATATATATATATACATACAAGGTGTCCGCAAAGTTGGGGTTTTCCTTTTCAGAAACAACTACCCTTGAAATAACAAAGGTAATGTGTAGTGAAACGAGGGCGACCAAGTAAAAAAAATAAAGGAAAAAGTACTCACTCTCCAGTTGACGAGAAGGGCTAAGTACGTCTCTGCCCGAAATCATACCGCTCCAACAGAGAATAAAATCAGCTGATGCGCTACCGAGCAGACGCAGAAACCACATTATTGTCTTACACTTAATGGCACATCTTCTAACAAGGAAGGCAAAATGTTGCGTAAAAAGTCTAGGTATTGCATCCCATCCAATCGATTTGGGAGAATAAATGGTCCAATGAGCATACCGTTCACCATGCCAGCCCAAACATTCACCGAAAGTGTTTGTTGAAAATGTGCCCGACGGACAGCGTGCGGATTTTCTACTGACCAAACATGAGTGTTGCGAAAGTTATTCACCCCATTACGCGTAAACGTAGATTCGTCTGTCACCAATATGCACTTCAAAAAGTCCGGATTATTGTCATGTTGATGCAACAACCACTCACAAAACCGCACTCTTGCTGGAAAATCGTCAGGTTGAAGGGCTTGTACACGTTGGACGTGAAACGGATACAGCCCCTCTTCACGCAGCGTTTGCCACACTTTAGTTTTTGATACTTGCACTTCTCTAGCCACGTCTCTAGTGCTTGTTGAGGGATTCTCGTCTACGCGATTACCTCTACACGCGTGACCGTAGCCGTCGATTGAAGGTTGCGTACTGACCTGACACACTGACCCCGACCCAGTTCTGTCGTCGGGTTGAGCCAGTGACCTTGTACCAGTCGGTGATGTCGCGGCTACAGGACGGTATTCAGATATTTTTGATGTTGCAGAGCCCTTTACCTCGGTTCCCTTAAGACATTGGTGTATATGGTACTAAGAAAAATTGCTTATGTTTTCAAGATCTACACGTCATGTAAAGGAAAATCCCAACTTTGCGGACACCCTGTATATATATGAAACTATTTTTATTAGTACTGATCTAGTCTCTTACTCCTATCAACCATGAATCCTGTCGATACCGTTTTCGCACAATATTTTTCACGGCTTTGCGTCGACATTAACTAAAGACTTGGGGGGTATCGTTATCTATACAAGGCGGTAACGAGCAAGCCGTTCGCAGAAACACACAGCCTGCGGCGTTTTATTTGTAGGTTCAAAATTGCTGTAATCAAGAAAATCAAAAGGCTGGTGATAAGTAGGCGAAGCGGCGCTACTGATGCGTGGTCACCTACATCTCGAGATAAAATAAAAATGAAAGTATTTTGCTGTCGTTCGTTTTATTTCTTGTTTCTCGCTGGCTGTATAATATCGGCGATTTCTAATCTTTCAGTTTGTTTTTAGTAAGGGCTGCAAGAACACTGGAGAAACAACGAGATTTTTATCATTCGGTAACGTAAAGTCTCATTTCGCTATTGAGCTGTTACCTTTTTGTAACATGCGAGCACGTTAGTGATAGATTACAACAGGATATTAGCATACGAGGTGTGTAAATTGAGTGATGAGACTGGCAACGTAGCGTTTGATCGGGCAACACTGGAGGCGCCGGGCTGGAACGGCAGACAAGGCAACATGTGATCCGCTCCCAGTACATGTTTGAACTCGCTCGAGTCTTTGGCTATCCGTAGCGATTTTTTTTTGTGAAACAGTCTTTCCTACAATGTTCCAAAAATGAGTGATATCAATTTCGAGCAACGGTATTCTGTCAGGTTATTCGTTGTACCGGTTTTATCATTTTTTTAAACGAAAACAGTAGATTTGGTACAAATTTTGAGTAATGCATTCGGTTTTGTCCATATTTCATTACAGATTTGCCAAATTGCTGTGAAAGCAAAATGTTCTGATAAACCAAAGACAAAGTGGAGGATCCCTCAGGATTATATAGTAAGTGACATATAAATCCGAACACCCAGTTTAAATGGTTTTATTTTAATAAAATTTTGTATAAGTACTTAATGAAGCATAATAAGTAAATGATAAAAATTTCAAAATGATTGCACTGCTTTAAAGCCCTTTGACCTTTAATAATGTGTGGATGCACCCTGATGTGCTACGCATTCTCCAACGCGCCTAGGCATGCTTCTGATCAGGTGGTCAATGTCCTCCTGTGGTATCTCATTCCAGGCAACCACCAACTCCTCTCGAAGTGCTTCTAGAGTCTGAGGAGGACGTTGCAAATTGAGCAATCTCCTACCCATCATATCCCACACGTGCTCAATTGGGGATAAGTTGGGAGATCTTGGTGGCCATGGTAACAATGTGACATCATTATGTTGAAAGAAGTCTATTGTGACTCTTGCAACATGTGGTCGGGCATTATCTTGTTGGAAAGTTGGATCTGCCAGGGTGTCAAGATAGGGTAAAAGATGGGGTTCTAGAACTTCGTGGATATAACGCTGCGCGTTCATGTTACCTCTGATGAAGATTAAAGGTGCCCTGGAACCATAAGCTATAGCACCCCAAACCATAACTCCAACAGTGTGATGAACATGTCTTTCAACAAAAAACTGTGGATTGCTCCTTTCACCACGTCGCCTTCTAACCCTGGCACGACCATCGTGCATGCCTAAATAAAATCGAGACTCGTCACTAAAGACAATACTGTTCCATTCCTGATCCCAGAGTGACCGTTGTCTGCACCACTCAAGGCGATTACGTCGGTGTTCTCGAGTTAAAGGGAGGACCCAGTGTGGCCGGTATGAAAACAAGCCAAAACTTCTTATTCGTCGGTAAACACTTCGCATGCCAATAGGTCTTCCGTGTTCTGCAAACCATTCATTTGCAATGGACGTGGTAGTGGAGAAACAGTCCCTTAAGGCGGCGATCTTCACGGTCTGTTGTTCTACGGCGGCGTCCAGTGCCCCTTGCTCTTTGCGTACGGCCTTCTCGAAGCCATGCCTGACAACACCTAACCACAGTGTCTACACTTCTTTGCACTCTAACTGCAATTGCCCGAAAAGAAAGTCCAGCTTCCCGAAGTCCCACTATACGGCCCCTATCAAACTCACTAAGTTGACGAAATCGTACAAGTCTCCGTACTCTAGGCATCGTAACCGATCGTAAAGGATGTCAAGAACCAAAATCCGCCAACGTTGATTCTTTACTGCGGCTGAAATATTCATTTTTAGAGCGTTAGTGAATTAAAAAAAAGCAGTATAAAAACCGGAATGTCCAACTGATAAGGCTGAAATTTTTTTAACTTGTTATTTACAGTAAGATAAATACATTCACCAACTTTTATTAAAATAAAACCATTTAAACTGGGTGTTCGGATTTATATGTCACTTAGTACGTATATATGTTTGAAAATAATACACAAATAAGCATACGAGATGTTTCAGAAATTATGGATATACCTCGATCAATAGTAAGAAAAATTTATGAATACCTATTTGTTAGTTATCCTAAAAATAATAATTTTAGATAGGAAGAATGACAAGAATGCAAGGATTACATCCTTATCATTTTAAACGGGTGCAGCATTTAACGGAGGCAGATTTTTTACCACGAATCGACTTTTGCCCGTGGATATTAGCAAATGAAAGCACTATTCCTAGAATATTATTATTATTATTATTATTATTATTAAACAACAAATTTGAGTTGAGTACAAGTACTATAAACTCAAACACAAAAATAGATAATAGATAATAGTGTACAGACAAAAGAAATATAACAATTTGACAATCTTAGCACTACTGAAGTAGACATATACAGAATGGGAACAATATGTTAAGCACTGCGGAGTCTATCGTAATTGTTTTTGAAACTGTTGACGGATTCCGAGTTCACTACATAAGATGGAAGACTGTTCCATGCATCGAAGACACGGTTTGAGATGAAGCGCTGACGAGTAGAGGTTCTAAAAGCTTCCTTCTGCAATTTGAAGTTATGGCCTCTGAGACTGTTCGTTGCCAGACGAAACAGATGCGACATGTCCACACCAAACAAATTATGCAGTGCTCTGAAAGTGATGATGAGATCTCCTCGTACTCTTCTATCAGCAAAAGCAGGCAGGTTATATAGCTCGAGGCGGTCTTCATAACTTGGCCTACGTGTGCCATATGGCATACGTGTTGCACGACGCTGAACGGCCTCTAATAAGCTGCTATCGCGAACAAGGTTTGAATCCCATACCGGACCAGCAAACTCCAGTAGGGGTCGTACGAAAGTTGTGTATAAAAAGGAGGAGGTACTAACGGTGCAACCGCTAAATGACCTTTCCATCATATATAGCAACCGCTTTGCCTTAGAGGTTATGTTCTGAATGTGCTCCGACCAGGTGAGCCGGCCATTAACTGTCAGACCAAGATCTGTGTGAAGAAGAACAGACTCTAAGGTATGTTTGCCAATCTTATATGTTAAGTTAGGATTATTCTTTCCCAGGTGGAGAACGTAGCATTTCGATAGATTTAAAGGCAGGAGCCAGAGTTCTGACCACTTTCTGATCAGCTTGAGGTCTTCTTGAAGCACAGATGAGTTCATGACAGTGTTATAGACTTTAGTATCATCTGCATAGATGGAACACATAGAATAAAGTCGGGTGGGAAGGTCGCTTGTATAAAGAAGAAAAAGTATTGGCCCTAGCACAGATCCTTGTGGAACTCCACTAGTAACACGATGACTAGAAGAATAGGCGTCTCCAACACGGACGGAGAAAGATCTGTCTAACAAAAAAGCTTCAATCCATAACAACAAATTTCCCCTGATTCCGAGATGTTCAAGCTTGTGCAGGAGCCTTTTATGCGGAACTCGATCGAAAGCTCTGGAAAAATCCAGAAAAACCACGTCGACCGGTTCATTTGCGTCTAAAGATCTGGTCCAATTGTCAATGCAGTGCAATATGTTGGTGATAATTGATCTACCAGGAATAAAACCATGTTGGTTGCTAGGCAGCAGGTTGTTCTTGAACGCAAATGTCATAAGTTGTTCCTGGACGATCTTTTCGGCTATTTTCGCAGCTATAGGCACAAGACTGATAGGACGGTAGTTTTTCGCAGATGTTTTATCTCCTTTTTTGTATATAGGTGTCACAGATGCAGTACGCCAACAGGAAGGAAGGATGTGATTTTGAATCGAGGAGTTGAATATAATGCACAGGGGGTATGCGAGAGCTGAGGCACAGGACTTCATAACGGCAGAAGTAATCCCATCCTTTCCAGGGGACGAACAAGTTTTCAGTTTAGTAAGGTGCCTCTCAATGTCCTGAGGTTGAAAATCTATGCTACAGATGGTCGCTAGGCATCTATGAGGGCTGGATAAGTTCGGAAGAGTACCATCACCATCAGGTTCATTCACAAAGTCTTCACTGAAAGCATCGGCAAGACGATTGGCAGATTTTTCGGCATCAGTATGTAGGTGGCCATTAGGATCACGGATTTGTGGGGAAGAAACCTTAGAGTTCAGGGTGGATCTCAAGTATCTAAACAACTTCTTCTTATCTTTCGATGATACAAGATTTTGCTCATAATTGCGCTTGGCGTTTTTCAAGTTCTTCGAAAGGATGTTAGAAAAAGATCGATGAGATACATAATCCTGTTGTAGTCTACTTCTTTGGAATCTTTGCCATAACGCTTTTTTATGCCTCAACATCCTTGAGAGGTTATGGTTAATCCAAGGCTTTCTTGGGTGACTGAATATCTTCTTTGTGGTCGTATGCCTAGTGACTTCCAGTTGGATTCGACGAGAGAATATATCCCACATATCTTCAGTGCTACGTTGTGCAAGCAGGTTGGACCAGTTTATTTCAGACAATGCTCGATTGAGAGCACTGTAGTTTAATAGCTTCACAGTTTTGAAATGTCTACGTGATGGAGTTTGTACATAGAATTGAAGTGAGGTCAATAAGGTACAGTGATCCGACTTGCCAAAAGGAGGTAGGTAGTCTAGACTGGAAACAAAGTCAGGATCATTTACAAATATCAGGTCGAGAGTTCTGGGAGTATGGCCTTCTCTGAATCTCGTTATGGTCGGATGAGTCAATATTTACTAGGAATGGTGTTCTTAATTTCCATAGCATGCATCACTGATCAGATGAAAATGCAAAAGTTTTTCTCCGTACAAATTTCCAACATAGATTTTCATCGAACTTATGGGCAGGAGTAATTGGGGATCAAGTAATTGGGCCTATTGTACTTCACAATCGTCTTAATTCAGAGGTGTATCTGAACTTTCTTCAGAATGAGCTTATGGATGTGCGTCAGCAGTTTCAAGAAAATATGTTTTATCAACATGATGTTCGAAATTGGTTGAATGTCAGTTTTCCAGACAGGTGGTTAGGCCGAGGAGGTCCTAAAGCGTGGCCGCCACGTTTACCTAACCTAAATCCATTGGATTTCTATTTTTGGGCGTCAGTAAAAGGCCTTGTCTAAAATTGTTAATATCTTGAAATCTAGCATAAAAAACTAGGCTAGAATACCAAATATTAAGGAAAAACCATCTTCAGGGGAGCCCCTTTAAAAGACCGTAGCGCCCTTAGGGGACGTTTGTCGACCTATGTTTATATAAACTTTTCTTCCTATTTTAAGCTCTAGAAACCGCTGGTAGAATATTGAACAATTTTTTCGGGGCACCCTGTATATTTGGTCAAAAACATGAATGATGAAAAACTAATTCGATTTGTGCGCGCACATCCTGTGCTGTACAACCAAAATACTAGACTTCCGTTTGATCCTCGTTTCTTCTTCTTCTTCATCCAGAATCTATGCAATAATGCACGTTCATCCTCTGAAAATTTTGCCATTTTGACCTCACGTGAACACAACTGCACTGTCAGAGCACGGAGAAAACTACTGACCGGTGTGAATTGAAAACGCTGTGAGCTCACGTTAGCGAGAATCACTGTCACGTCACGGCTGAGTGTGAATAGACCTTAAAGCTGCAATATTGCATACCTGTATTGTCGGTGACTTTCAGGGTCACTAGGCTGTAGTTCTGATTTTTGTAAGGTCGCAAATTCAAGTCTTTTTTTAAAATAGTGCACAATGACTTGCTACGAATACCCAGTTTTTGAGAGCGATGTCTGGTAGACGTCTCAGGGCGCTCCTATACACTTTCACGAACTCTCTCGATATTTTCCGGAGTACGAACAGTCTTTAACTTCACCTGTCCAACTGACGACTGGTGTTGACACTGGGCACATTATTTCAACCGAAATCTTGACAACAATCGACTCATTATTTAAGTAAAACGTTTTAACAATACGGACGCGTTGTGGGATCATGATGAATTGGACACATGTGCTTTGAACTACTAAGGCACCACCTACTGAAATGCGTGCATCAAAAATGGCGCGCAATTTAAATCTGTCAGTTATATATTGGCCACCCTGTATTAATCGTCGCTTGAGTCGCTGGAAGCTATCGGAACAATAACACTAATCATCCATGCTCTAAAACGACTTAACTTTTACGCAGTTTATGCAGAAGGAAGCGATTAAAAACAAGGAAAGTATGCGTTTGCCAATCTACCTATTCGTAATTAAGATTGTCGTTTATAAAAAGTGGCATGCTTAATTGCATCATTGTAATACCCCAGTTTTCATAGAGTAGTCCATTTTTTATTACAAACACCTGAACAATTTCATTTAGGAAGTTGGTAAAGGTGTGTAAAAATTTCTTTCATGATAATAATTATAAAGTGTAGCAAAAAGAACGCTTCCTATGTTATGATAAATGGATATCCATGTGGAATTTAGATAACCATGTCAGTGGCAATGCGATATGCAAATTGAATGTATAATTTGCAGTGCGGCTTGATTTCTCTTGTTTCGCTTAATCTCGTAACAATTACTTTTACAGTAGTTCAAATTAGGGTGAATGGGGGAGAGACAATACAATGTATACAATCTATACAAGGTATACAAGGTATACAACGTATACGATGTATAAATATTTTTTTTTCAAATTTCCTATCCTTCTGTATCCACACCATACAAAACCGACAGGTTATCATACTTCCAATATGAAACTGTGGAAATATGGCATCCAAATAGTGTAAAATATCAATCTTTATTTTCATCATACGATGCAAATACGGTAACAACTATACTAAGTGACACATAAATCCGAACACCCAGTTTAAATGGTTTTATTTTAATAAAATTTTGTATAAGTACTTAATGAAGCATAATAAGTAAATGATAAAAATTTCAAAATGATTGCACTGCTTTAAAGCCCTTTGACCTTTAATAATGTGAGGATGCACCCTGATGTGCTACGCGTTCTCCAACGCGCCTAGGCATGCTTCTGATCAGGTGGTCAATGTCCTCCTGTGGTATCTCATTCCAGGCAACCACCAACACCTCTCGAAGTGCTTCTAGAGTCTGAGGAGGACGTTGCAAATTGAGCAATCTCCTACCCATCATATCCCACACGTGCTCAATTGGGGATAAGTCGGGAGATCTTGGTGGCCATGGTAACAATGTGACATCATTATGTTGAAAGAAGTCTATTGTGACTCTTGCAACATGTGGTCGGGCATTATCTTGTTGGAAAGTTGGATCTGCCAGGGTGTCAAGATAGGGTAAAAGATGGGGTTCTAGAACACCGTGGATATAACGCTGCGCGTTCATGTTACCTGTGATGAAGATTAAAGGTGACCTGGAACCATAAGCTATAGCACCCCAAACCATAACTCCAACAGTGTGATGAACATGTCTTTCAACAAAAAACTGTGGATTCCTCCTTTCACCACGACGCCTTCTAACCTTGGCACGACCATCGTGCATGCCTAAACAAAATCGAGGCTTGTCACTAAAGACAATACTGTTCCATTCCTGATCCCAGAGTGACAGTTGTCTGCACCACTCAAGGCGATTACGTCGGTGTTCTCGAGTTAAAGGGAGGACCCAGTGTGGCCGGTATGAAAACAAGCCAAAACTTCTCATTCGTCAGTAAACACTTCGCATGCCAATAGGTCTTCCGTGTTCTGCAAACCATTCATTTGCAATGGACCTGGTAGTGGAGAAACGGTCCCTTAAGACCAATAATCTTAGGTGGCGATCTTCACGGTCTGTTGTTCTACGGCGGCGTCCAGTGCCCCTTGCTCTTTGCGTACGGCCTTCTCGAAGCCACGCCTGACAACACCTAACCACAGTGTCTACATTTCTTTGCACTCTAACTGCAATTGCCCGAAAAGAAAGTCCAGCTTCCCGAAGTCCCACTATACGGCCCCTATCAAACTCACTAAGTTGACGAAATCGTACAGGTCTCCGTACTCTAGGCATCGTAACCGATCGTAAAGGATGTCAAGAACCAAAATCCGCCAACGTTGATTCTTTACTGCGGCTGAAATATTCATTTTTAGAGCGTTAGTGAATTAAAAAAAAGCAGTATAAAAACCGGAATGTCCAACTGATAAGGCTGAAAATTTTTTCACTTGTTATTTACAGTAAGATGAATACATTCAGCAACTTTTATAAAAATAAAACGATTTAAACTGGGTGTTCGGATTTATATGTCACTTAGTATAGAAGTACTATAAATATGAACATAAAAAACTTCATCAAAATTCATTATAGATAGGCTCTTTGATTGAAATTTTGTTGGCATTTCGGCACCTAAACTGCCTTCGATAGTAAATAAGTTTGTGCTCTATGGCACAGGACGTTATTCTAGGAACCAGACTATTTATCTGACTTAACAAGGACAATCGATTTTCGCGTTCAAAAGCTTACGCAAGAATAGTACAGATAACTGATATCTACGCGCTTACAAAGACTTATAATGAAATCTAAGTAGTAGTTCAGGATAACTACAACCTCTTGGTGGGTTGCAGTTTCGATATCTTACCTTGATGTATAGCAAATCAAAAAATGATAATTTGAAATTAGCGCGATTTATTGGAATCAGGAACGCAACAGTAGCTCACGTAGTATCCCATTTGCTAGTGGTTCCAGTATTTATGTATGTATATTTTTGTGACTTTCATTGGTAAATTACTGCAACCTAGTCAAAAACAGCAACGCTTAAATACAAAATTCATGAATTACATACACTAGTATAATGATGTATCTTAATTTTTTTTCAAGGTCATGTACGTTTTGGCATTACACTTCTGGCACTTTTCATGTCAATTGTTTTTTCTACTTTAAAATTTCTTCACAATAAAAAATATTATAATCAATGGAAGCAATCCTTATACTGAGGAGCTGTGTGCTCCCAATCTATGAGATTCTCTTGTTTCAACACCGATCGAACCAAAATTTTAATATTTTTAATATAGCACTTATATCACGTTTACAGTATATTTATATGTCATCCACGTGAACAGACATTCCCACTGATATCGATTAAAGCTGATAAAATCAGGATAATATCTGACCCCGCCAAAAACAATAATGAATATGAAAACAAAGTAAGCTATTCTTCCAAGTTGACACTACAAATCCAAATATCGTATGGTCACACGCCTGCCCATCTTCCAAAAACACAACGGAAATACTTTTTTGGAGCACAACTAATAAATTAAACTTGATTATGACGTGCTTAACCTCCTTCCTGTGCCACTTTGCAATACAGATGCTGCTACTGGTTCTGTGGTCTGATGCAAATTATGTTTTTGCTTTTCACGCCAATGGAAAGTAATTTAATTACCAATGCGTTTGGTTTCGTATAATATTTTGAATATCGGAACACCTGGTGGATATAACAGTAAATGAATGAAGTTTCTGTTTAGGCTAAAAGCTTGTTTCTGTTTATGCTTATACTTTCTTGCTGGTAATGAGAAGAATTATAGAGATATCAAAACAATATTCTTAGATAAGGCTACAATATATTTTAGTACAAGACAGCTGGGTATCCTCCAAAGCGATCGTGAACTAGACGCGGGCTGTTGGTGACTTTGAATGTGTCTTGATGTTGTTTCAATGATCATATGTTTTATTAATTATATCAAAAATCTTCGGATTTTTTGGATTATGCAGGGTGTACAAGATAACGATCTTATGCACTTTATTTTGAGAAATACTAAACAACTAATTATTTTTTCCATTCGAACTTTTTGCCACTTCAGATTTTTTCTATGTCACTTAGTATATGATGTGGATTCCAAAAGTTTATCATCCTGAAGCGTATTGTGATACACAAAACTAAACGTATACTTTCTCCATCTAAAGATACCTTGTAGCTCACATGATAAATATGAAGAATAACATCTTCAATTCCATTCAAACAACACCACGTCCGAAGACGGCAGTAAAAGCATTCTTTGTCTTTTGTCTTCTTGACTTCCTTTCAGTTGAAAAGCCGCGAGGAATGTTCGTATTGTTCTTTCGCGACCAAAATTTCGTAGTGTTTTTGTCCATTTATCATTTGTTAGACGGCGTTTACTGCTTTGTTTAAAAATTACTAATTAGTTTCATGCGTGGATTAATTGGGATTCGTTGGAGTAGTACTCTCACTTTGGAGAGAATAGCTAAACAATACCTTTGCAGTTTATCTGAACGAGAATACCAGGATAATAAAAATAATCACAACATATTACCAACGCATCTTCACGTGGATTTGATATCATAATGTGATTACACCAGTCGGATATACAGGGTGTTAATAAAGGAAGTAGACAAACTTCGAACCCTTGGTCAATTTGAAAACGAAATTTCCATATGAGCATGGGTCCGCAAGCTAGAGCATATCAGCACTAAAAGAAATGATGATGTTGTTCTAAAAAATTATAAAATAATGGAACGTATTTCATTTTAATTAAGTATGCCCTTTGGTGAATATCACATGATTTACAGTTGTTTTCAGACCCCCCATTTACGTAGATACGGATAATGTTATCCAGTATTTTTTGAAAAAATAGCATGACATTGATTTGTTTGGATCGCAATACTTTTAATATTTAAGCATTGTGCTTATCTAGACACCTATGACGTACCCGAAAACAGTTAAATTAATTTATTTCCGTGGATACTTCGAACATTTGTGGAAAAGAAATATTCGATATTTTCTATTGTTGCCGTTCTATTCGAATGTTACTGTTCAAATCATTTTTTTTTCCAAAAATACAGGATAATGCTATATTCATCCACGTTCATATTGAGCCTCAGGAACTTGTAGAACATGCAAAATTTATCATAGGATATACCAACTGCTCAATAAATTCGTTTCATTATTCATAGAAACATTTGGAACATTACTCGTATTTCTTTAGCGATCGAGCTCGAAAAGAAAGCCGTTACGGACCCATGTTCATATGAGCATTTAGACTTCAAATTGACCAAGGATTCGATGGTTAAAGTTTGTCTACACACTTTATTAACACCCTGTATATACAGGGTGGCGCATCGAAAACGAAACAGACACAAGTTTGGCAAAAAATCACGTTAACACGTGCAGCCCCCGGGGCGAGGGTGACACCAACCCTAAAATCTTAAATGGAAAGGGGAGGGAGTGATACCTTATTTTAAAGCTCTTTCAATTCCCTTTATAATGATGTAAAATACATGAGCTTCAGTTCAGTAGTTTTGAAGATTTATTAATTTAAAGCTTAAAGTAGACTTTAATAGGACATCAGATTAGTCTGTACTACTTTCAGAAGAAATTTGACTAAAAGAATTTAATTAATAAGTAAATGCTTTTCTTCACTACGTCCATGGTTTGTTTATCATTTTGCTGTTGAAAATAGCTATTGGAGCGTTTTTTTGTGGCAGAAAAGTTATTTCTTGAAGAAAGATAAGGAAATATCTCGTACTTATTTGAAATAGGAATTTAGTACATAGTTTGCGATTGGTTTGACCAAACTTTGTTGCTAAAATAACTTGTAACGCTTTATTACATAAATTAACCATGGTATATTCCGTGCATCGAAAATATGTTCTAGAACTTGTAGCTAAATTTCGGGAAACTGGGTCAATAAAAATCGCAACATTGAAAATCCCATCAGGAACGAAGCAATAGAAGTGGGGGTTTTAGGGCAAGTTTATGTAGATCCTACGTTAAATACCCGCAAATTGGAGACTGTGTGTGGAGTTAGTCGACGTACTGTCCAACGGATTCTAAAGGCCCATAGTTTTCATCCGTATAAAATTCACGTGGTACAAGAACTTAATGAAGACGATTTTGATCGGCGATTACAATTTTGTGAAGATATGAGTGAACGAATTATAAACGATGAACATTTTCTATTCAACACTTGCTTTTCCGACGAATGTTCCTTTTTCTTAAATGGCGTAGTAAATCGTCATAACTGCCGATATTGGTCCGATTCTAATCCCAGAATTTATCATGAGGTTCATACACAGCAGCCACAAATACTAAATGTTTGGGCTGGCATTTTTGGCGATCATTTAGTTGGTCCTTTTTTCTTACCTGGAAATTTGACCGGTGAAATGTATTTGGAATTACTGGAAGACGCCATAGATCCTGCATAACAGCCATAATTGAAAATCAGAATGATCGGCGGTACATTGCGAATAGGTTGATGTTCCAACAGGATGGTGCCCCACCACATTACGCATTACGTGTTCGACAATATTTAGATCAGACATTTTCAGATCGATGGATTGGTAGAATTGAATGGCCCCCAAGATCGCCAGATTTATCACCTTTGGATTTCTTTATGTGGGGTCATTTAAAAAGCAAAATCTATGCTACTAAGCCAACATCAGTAGAAGACCTGCGACAAAGAATTGTGAATGAGTACCTTCAAATTACTCCTCAAATATTGCATAATGTGCGGCAACGTTTTGAGCAACATCTTTATTATTGCATGGTGAGTCATGGTGGCCATTTTCAACATTTACTTGCCTAACGGGTCAGTTCATTCTTCATTTTTAAATTTTTTTGCTGCCAAATGTATTGATCTCCACTAATGATGATGTATTAGTTTTATTTAAGCTTTAAATCAATAAATCTTCAAAACTACTGAACTGAAGTACATTAATTTTATATCATTATAAAGGGAATTGAAAGACCTTTAAAATAAGGTATCACTCGACCCCCCTTTCTATTTAAGATTTTGGGGGTGGTGTCACCCCCGCTTAGGGGGCTGCACGTGCTAACGTGATTTTTTGCCAAATTTGTGTCCCCTTCGAAAACAAGATCAACGGGTCTGAGCGTTTTTCCAAAAAAGAACTGAGCTGCCAATAAATGCGTCTGTTTCGTTTTCGATGCGCCACCCGTATAAGTTAATTTATCTACGATCGGGAGATGAAAACTTCAAATCTCACGGACTTTTTAGCGCCTTAGGGTGGTTAAGTAATCTTAACGACCGCTTTATTCAATTTGACCTCTAGTTTGTTGCTAGGCAATGACTGCAATTACCGCCATCTGTTGCTTTAGTAAGGTTGATTTATTTGTTTATATGGTATACGTAAAGTATGGTATATCTGAAGTCACTTGGAATAGCATAAAAACCTTTGGTCGGCGCGTCCTTTGTAATTTCATGACGTATCATAGGCGTGCGGTGATTTATTTAGAACGATAATAATAATGTTTTTATATCACAATAAATGGATTTTACTATCTTCTTATTTTTTTGATTTGGGATAAAAAATACTTATATTGGGAGTTTAATTTATGTTGACTGAAAGTTAAGAAATGGAAAAATTACAGAATTCCAACGCTTGACATAGGCAAATATTTACATAGCAGGTAGGTATATAAAAAGGTATATAAAGACTTACATTATAGGTATTTATATATCATCCTCGCCTTCGGAGCTGTCGCTAGAGTCATCTTGTAGAGGAATTACAACGGGATTTACAGGAGGCAAAACACAATATTCATTTTCTTTTTCAATAATATGCCTAGAACACTGCTTCCATAGGTCTGTGGCAGCAATATGAGATACTGCATCTCTTATTGTGGCCAATAGCGATTCACTTAATTGAGGGGTCTGATTATGTTTTCTTACTTTTTTTTTTAAAGCAGCCCAGACCAACTCAATCGGGTTAAAAATGCAGTAATAGGGAGGTAGACGTAATACTTCATGGCCATTTTGCTGAAGCAGATTGTCAACAACATACTCTTTTTCAAATTTTTGTCTTTTAATAAGATCCAATAATATGGCTTTGGTTGATTTTTGTGGTATTTCCATTACCTTATCCTTAATAAAATCAATAATGTCTTGTTTTTTTGTGCCTGTATTCGTAATTTTGTTTTTCTGTCGGGAATGGTATGGCGCATTGTCCATAATAATCACTGAATTTGGGGAAATGTTTGGTATTAACTGCTGCTCTATCCACTTTTCAAATAAGTCGGAGGTCATGTCCTCATGATAGTCGGCACATGATTCTTTGATATTTTTGGCAGATAACAGCAATGCATTAGGTATAAATCCATTTTCACTGCCAGCATGGAGAATAATGATTCGTTTTCCACGGTTGCATGGTGCATTTAAAATGCACTTGTTGCTGTCGTCAACCCAGCCGTACTGCACAACATCATGGGTATCATACCACGTTTCATCCAGGTAAATCAGATTTCTTTTCTGCTCTCTATAGATTTCAACTTTGTGCAAAAATTCTTGGCGCAATTCAACGATTCGAGACGACTCCATAATCACCATTCTTTTATCTAATTTTTTGTATTGAAAACCACACAGTTTTACAATACAGTGCAGAGTCTAAGCATTTGTAATTATAAAAATCTTCAGGATAATCTTTTAATTTATCCTGTATCATTTCCAACGTGGGCACCAAATTTTCTTTATAAAATCCGTATATTATACGACGAATATCTTCCTGAAAACCCACGTCTATTCTTTTTAATTTTTGCCCTATGCGCTTTCTATGGAAGGAATGGTTGACTACATCTCCCCTTTTTATAACCCGATAAATAGTAGACCGACTGATTTTTGTCAGGATACAAATTCTGTTTAAAATTTGATTTTGCGAGGAATCTGGATTTTCGTTTTTCAAACAATCATACATATTTAGGATTACTCTTTGGGTTTGTTCCTCTAAATCTTTATGAAAGAATTCTGCCTGCACAGGTTCATCAACCATCTCCTCGTGGCTTGGAGCATTTTCCCAAGGTCTCCAAAGAGCCATATTTAGGACACACAAGAACAATCAACACAACAATTAAATCAACAAGTAAACTGAGTATTCAAAAGTCAAAAACACACAAACTAATAAAATCTATGAAAAAACACGGACAGACTAAAGAAAACACGTTTATTCACCGCTACACGGTACTGGCTAAACTGTTTCAATTTTCAGTAGCCACCTGCACTTTTTCGGAGCTCTGAAATACACGCTTTCTCATTGGCTATGTCCACGGATAGGCGTGCTTTACTCCACGTGGACCGGTGAAACTGCCTTTGATCTTATACGGGGGATATTTGCTGCGAAATTTGGCGATTTTTGCAGCAACAGAGCGTGTTAAATATAGATATATAAAACGCACCCGGTATTTCACAGTGTTTCAAGTGACTTCAGATAAACTATACACAAAATCGTTATTTTACAATAAAATTGAAATACCCAAAAAAGTTTGAACTTGTGCTTAGTTTCACATGAGAATGAAAAAAAAACATACAAATGGGTAAGAACACCGACGGAAGTGACATGATTTTCCATGATGTATATGTGTCATATACGGGTAGGTCCAAAAAGGACAAAATCTCTGCAGTATTTTTTAAGGTTGATAGCAAAAACTAAGAAACAAACATCTTTCTAAGCTGAATTTTGAGTACTGTTTTCAGGGAATTCCGAAAGTTTCTTGTAAAAAACATTGTGGAGGAGTGGAAACCTTAGTGTGAAAGAGAGGCACTCTCAAATTGCTGCGTTTCTGTGAATTTAGTTTGGAAACGTGCGAGGAGTATCGAGTCCATCTACTGGACGCATTTTCTTATCGTACGTGAGAGTAAATGAGCGTAGAGGCAATCACACTAAGCCTTAAGACTATTGTATAATTTAAAATACCATAGAGTAAAATGTCCCTCTAGAAAGGGCCTACTAACGTCAATTTGATTACGGTCTTAATAGCCTCGATTTTATTAACAACATATTTTCACATCTTGTGGATAACTAGATTGTTTGATATCCTTAAAATTCCTTATCAAAAGTGCGCAAACTCCTTGTATCCTAGCTTTTCGATCCCGAGTATATTGCATTCAAGCATTGCCAAGGTAAAGATAATTAAAACTATGGCAAGTACTATGGACTCACAAACGAAGATTCTGAACGTGTGGGTATGCCGGGCACAGAAGAGTCTCACTCTGAGGGCAGAAAGCTTGATAGGCAATGTATATACAAATAAATGAGCAGTTTTGAAATATCTAGGCAATGCGGTTCTAGGAGGGAATATAATAATGCTGCAGCATTGTTAGATCTAAGTTTCAGGACTTGGGGTAGCCATCAAATAACTTCCTTAAGTGTTTTAGATTATTATTTTAAGCGTTTGACACCATCATAATATCCAAATATAAATTTTATGGTTTCTCTGAACCATCAGATGCTCTAATCAACAGCTTTTCATGAAATTGATCACAAAGGGTTGTGATCGATGTGAATAGCTCTCCTGGCGCTTAAATGTCATCGGGAGTGCCTCAAGGGTCTCTTCTTGGACCGCTTTCTTTTCATTTTATATATCTCCCATCTTGATAAGGTATTCATTTTTTAGCGGATGAGTCAAATTTATACTATAATTTGAATACTGACAATATAATATACTAAGTGACATATAAATCCGAACACCCAGTTTAAATGGTTTTATTTTAATAAAAGTTGGTGAATGTATTTATCTTACACTGTAAATAACAAGTGAAAAAATTTTCAGCCTTATCAGTTGGACATTCCGGTTTTTATACTGCTTTTTTTCAATTCACTAACGCTCTAAAAATGAATATTTCAGCCGCAGTAAAGAATCAACGTTGGCGGATTTTGGTTCTTGACATCCTTTACGATCGGTGACGATGCCTAGAGTACGGAGACCTGTACGATTTCGTCAACTTAGTGAGTGTGATAGGGGCCGTATAGTGGGACTTCGGGAAGCTGGACTTTCTTTTCGGGCAATTGCAGTTAGAGTGCAAAGAAGTGTAGACATTGAGATTAGGTGTTGTCAGGCATGACTTCGAGAAGGCCGTACGCAAAGAGCAAGGGGCACTGGACGCCGCCGTAGAACAACAGACCGTGAAGATCGCCGCCTAAGATTATTGGCCTTAAGGGACCGTTTCTCCACTACCAGGTCCATTGCAAATAAATGGTTTGCAGAACACGGAAGGCCTATTGGCATGCGAAGTGTTTACCGACGTATGAGAAGTTTTGGCTTGTTTTCATACCGGCCACACTGGGTCCTCCCTTTAACTCGAGAACACCGACGTAATCGCCCTGAGTGGTGCAGACAACGGTCACTCTGGGATCAGGAATGGAACAGTATTTTCTTTAGTGACGAGTCTCGATTTTGTTTAGGCATGCACGATGGTCGTGCCAGGGTTAGAAGGCGACGTGGTGAAAGGAGGAATCCACAGTTTTTTGTTGAAAGACATGTTCATCACACTGTTGGAGTTATGGTTTGGGGTGCTATAGCTTATGGTTCCAGGTCACCTTTAATCTTCATTAGAGGTAACATGAACGCGCAGCGTTATATCCACGAAGTTCTAGAACCCCATCTTTTACCCCATCTTGACACCCTGGCAGATCCAACTTTCCAACAAGATAATGCCCGACCACATGTTGCAAGAGTCACAATAGACTTCTTTCAGCATAATGATGTCACATTGTTACCATGGCCACCAAGATCTCCCGACTTGTCCCCAATTGAACATGTGTGGGATATGATGGGTAGGAGATTGCTCAATTTGCAACGTCCTCCTCAGACTCTAGAAGCACTTCGAGAGGAGTTGGTGGTTGCCTGGAATGAGATACCACAGGAGGACATTGACCACCTGATCAGAAGCATGCCTAGGCGCGTTGGAGAATGCGTAGCATATCAGGGTGCATTCACACATTATTAAAGGTCAAAGGGCTTTTAAGCAGTGCAATCATTTTGAAATTTTTATCATTTACTTATTATGCTTCATTAAGTACTTATACAAAATTTTATTAAAATAAAACCATTTAAACTGGGTGTTCGGATTTATATGTCACTTAGTATAATTGCTGACAAGTATGCAAAAATTCATAATCTTAGACTAAATCTAGAAAAATCAAAATTAAGAGATCAAATTAAGATATATTTGACTATATCATTAAATGGTGAAGTTATACAAGTATGTGAAACTGTAAAAAATCTAGGCATAACTGTAGATGAATGTACAAATTGTATTCCTCATGTGAACAAGGTTTCAAAAAGTAGTTTTTTAGTTCTCGGACAATTGTACTTGGACACCCAAATTTTCGATTACAAAACTAACAAATTCTATGTGAGTCATTGGTTATTCAAAAAATTTCTGTGCTTTTACATTCGGTATCCGTCAAGTGTTTACAAATAATCAAAATTCATATTGCAGATTCATCTATTTAAATTTCATCAACTGTGTTATATCCATAAGTCTTTACTTATCTCAATTCCCCCATTTTTAAAAGGTAAGTTAATGCTTCCTCAAAGAACTTCATTTTTTACTAAGTGTTTTTTACTTCTAAGCTTCTAGGATTGCAAAAAGCAATTCAGTGATTTGATATGAAATCTCTGCATTTTTAGTGTTTTCGTTTTTATTGTTTATTGACATTTTATGGGTTGAGTGGTAGAACAACTTCGTCCAATAAAGATGTTTTTTTAATATGTAGTTTTATAGCCTATCAGGTTTTTTTAAATGCGCATGTATCCGTAATTCCCTATTTAGATTATGTTGTATTCGTGCATTGGGGCGGTGACGGTGACCAAACGGAACTCACCTGCTGCTTCATGTCCGCTGCACTTCCGCCAATGGCAGGTCCGGTGAAAAAAGGACCACCGCACACACCACGTCGTACTCCAAGAGACGCCCGAGATGCGACTGATCGTGAGAGTGAACCGCCATACCGGAGGATCCGGTCGTCTTGGTTCTTGCTCTTGGTACCACCTTTCACCTGTCGTGTTACCGTGCATACATTGGAGCAGATAGATATCAGCTTATCAGCAGCACTGACTGATTAAGAATATGATTATGTCATATGACAGTCAATATCGCCTCGGTACCACCTTTTACGTTCGGTAAGTACGCCAAACATTCATCAGAGTAGGAAGCAGCCATCTGTTTATTTATAGTTCTCAACAGGTTACCCAATTACATGAAATATACTAATAACAGAAATAATCAAACATAAAAAAAGAATAACAGAAATGTATACAAGTGTGGCAGTATTTGAAATTTGGAAATAGCAAGGTACCAATCTCGGTAAAAATCCAATTCAGCGTTTTCTCGATCACAAAATATATCATTTAAGCCGTTACGGACCCATGTTCATATTAATTAATCTTCAAATTGACCAAGGATTCGATGGTTAAAGTTTGTCTACATACTTTATTAACACCGAATGCTTCCAGCCCCGGTAATTTTATGCGCCTATTAGATATATTCCGCAGCTACATTTGCATTTAAAACTTGGAATAATAAAAAATGTTTTCGATCCGCGTACTCCTGCTATCTAAGCTCACCGCCCGGCGCACCGGTCCAGCTAGTTAATCTATCCGTAGTGAGCCCACAAAACATACACGGAATACGGCGTGACCGATAACTCAATACAGCGGTGCCGCGATAGGAACAGCTGGACAGATGTGGTAAGAGACAACGTTGCCAGATGGACAGTTACTACATGCAGGACAGAGAAATAATATCTATGGACTAACTGTATGGGCCATTTTCAATTATTAAAACACTAGGTATGTAACAATTTTCAGCAACTTTTTATGTGTGTGAGAAAAAAGGATTCATACTAAAGTGACAACAGGTAACAAACAATCGCTATCGATCAACAACATCCATGGCAATGTGCGATATACAGCAACCGCACCAACTTATGTGGTTACCAGATATACTAAGTGACATATAAATCCGAACACCCAGTTTAAATGGTTTTATTTTAATAAAAGTTGGTGAATGTATTTATCTTGCACTGTAAATAACAAGTGAAAAAATTTTCAGCCTTATCAGTTGGACATTCCGGTTTGTATACTGCTTTTTTTAATTCACTAACGCTTTAAAAATGAATATTTCAGCCGCAGTAAAGAATCAACGTTGGCGGATTTTGGTTCTTGACATCCTTTACGATCGGTTACGATGCCTAGAGTACGGAGACCTGTACGATTTCGTCAACTTAGTGAGTTTGATAGGGGCCGTATAGTGGGACTTCGGGAAGCTGGACTTTCTTTTCGGGCAATTGCAGTTAGAGTGCAAAGAAGTGTAGACACTGTGGTTAGGTGTTGTCAGGCATGGCTTCGAGAAGGCCGTATGCAAAGAGCAAGGGGCACTGGACGCCGCCGTAGAACAACAGACCGTGAAGATCGCCGCCTAAGATTATTGGCCTTAAGGGAGCGTTTCTCCACTACCAGGTCCATTGCAAATGAATGGTTTTAAGAACACGGAAGACTTATTGGCATGCGAAGTGTTTACCGACGAATGAGAAGTTTTGGCTTGTTTTCATACCGGCCACACTGGGTCCTCCCTTTAACTCGAGAACACCGACGTAATCGCCTTGAATGGTGCAGACAACGGTCACTCTGGGATCAGGAATGGAATAGTATTGTCTTTAGTGACAAGTCTCAATTTTGTTTAGGCATGCACGATGGTCGTGCCAGGGTTAGAAGGCGACGTGGTGAAAGGAGGAATCCACAGTTTTTTGTTGAAAGACATGTTCATCACACTGTTGGAGTTATGGTTTGAGGTGCTATAGCTTATGGTTCCAGGTCACCTTTAATCTTCATCAGAGGTAACATGAACGCGTAGCGTTATATCCACGAAGTTCTAGAACCCCATCTTTTACCCTATCTTGACACCCTGGCAGATCCAACTTTCCAACAAGATAATGCCCGACCACATGTCACAATAGACTTCTTTCAACATAATGATGTCACATTGTTACCATGGCCATCAAGATCTGCCGACTTATCCCCAATTGAGCACGTGTGGGATATGATGGGTAGGATATTGCTCAATTAGCAACGTCCTCCTCAGACTCTAGAAGCACTTCGAGAGGAGTTGGTGGTTGCCTGGAATGAGGTACCACAGGAGGACATTGACCACCTGATCAGAAGCATGCCTAGGCGCGTTGGAGAATGCGTTGCACATCAGGGTGCATTCACACATTTTTAAAGGTCAAAGGGCTTTAAAGCAGTGCAATCATTTTGAAATTTTCATCATTTACTTATTATGCTTCGTTAAGTACTTATACAAAATTTTATTAAAATAAAACCATTTAAACTGGATGTTCGGATTTATATGTCACTTAGTATATATTTAGTGTCCATAAAGTCATAACGTAGCCATAACGTCTGCTTCTTTCCCAAATGTGAAAAGAACCGTAAAATAGTCGTTAATACGATTAGTTGTGATTACTTTGTAGAGAGGTCGAAGATCTTAGAACAGAAAGACCGACAAGCCAAGGGATATGAGATATGAGCGAAAGGCTCGGTTACGTTTGCCAGACGCATAGTTGAATGACTTTTGTTTTTTCCCACAGAAAATTTCCCTTGATAACCTTGAAAAGTGAAATGAGCGGTCGAACCTGTCGATTTGACCGGAAGATAGGTGCGTTCGCCTTTCGGTCACAGTTCTTCTGTATTCGAGACGGATCAGATACGCGGCTGTATAATCATAGATGTATGCCAAATCTATGAGAGCCGATCCACAGATTAGTACAGTGCAGGTTTACCGAGGCACTCCGAGAACGCTCTTTCCTTACTATGTAGTTTTTTTTACACCAAAACAGCCTAAATATCAGGACACCGCGCAGATCTCAAATAAATTTCGTGAATCCGATTGTTGAACAGTCCAAGGTTAGTAGAACTGGGAGAAGCCTTGTCTTGTAGATTGTTCCACAGGACACAGGTGCGGTCGTATCGGCCAGTTCTGGATGTACGAAGTTCGACGCGGTTAGGATGGGGAGCCGAAGTCAGGCGGATTCATGTGGCAGCTTGGAAGGATTGGAAGAGATTGAAAACTTCATAAACAATTCAGTCAATTTCAATTTGAAACCTTTGTTTTATACAGATTGTTATTTCTGACGTAGCGCTGTTATCAGGTGATAAAGGCTTTCAAACTGTCGTAGAGACGACGCTGTTTACAAAAATTTAAAAAATATGAAACCTTTATTTCGCTTAGATTATGTTACCTGTGATGCCTTTTGCTTATACGCATCAGGATGTCTGGTAAATAGTACGACAAAAAATGAGGAAGAGGAAGTAAAATTCAGATCAGATTCATACCAAAAAACACCCTAGTAAAACTTTCACTGTTTTTGAGATATTATTTTTTTGTCTTTTTCGAAAAAAATCCTCGTTTTATCTATCTATTGTTGCTGATTAAGCAGGTGATTTATCGCAGTACTTTGTAGTAGCAGTCTAGTACATTTTTATCTCATTGCTGAATGCCACAGTTGAGTAAAATAATTTTCCAAAATAAAATTACCGAAGAAGAGATTAGTTTATTAAGTTTACCCACTTACGTATTTATCGAATTTCAAATGCCAGACCTACTAATTGAGAATATTTTGCAAAAAAAAACAAACAATTATCAGGTTATTTCTAGGCACAGCAAAAAAAGAGATACAAAATAATTAATATCTCAAAAACAGTGAAACTTTTACTAGGGTCATTTTTGTGTATGTTGTAGATATACCCTTCTCCTATCGTCCCTATTTTTTTGTCGTACTATTTACTGGATACCCTGTATATAAACAATGAAAAACAAAAATATATTGCTTCATTATACATTCAAAATATGTATTTCTTAGGAAAAGGGTGAAATACGAGGAGGAGGTTGGTGGACGTAGGATGGAACCTTTTTCAAAGTATTTAAGGATTTCTTCTTCAGTGAGACAGTCCGTGCTTACTGCTTTGTCAAGATTGAGTCCAAGGTATCGTATTTGATTGAGGACGGGGGTTACGACTGTTCGTTCCCCATTTCCGCCTAACTGGATCTGCTTAGGGTACGTTCGTACTCGTCCAAACACAATGCTTATTAAAAGTAACCTCCACAAATAAGAGGATTCAAACATCCGTTTGAAAACTTCATAAGCACACACTCATTCAAAATAGTGATCAGATTCTATAAAAATGTCTTACGGGGCTCCATAAGGATATACATACTAAGTGACCTATAAATCCGAACACCCAGTTTAAATGGTTTTATTTTAATAAAATGTTGTATAAGTACTTAATGAAGCATAATAAGTAAATGATAAAAATTTCAAAATGATTTCACTGCTTTAAAGCCCTTTGACCTTTAATAATGTGTGGATGCACCCTGATGTGCTACGCATTCTCCAAGGCGCCTAGGCATGCTTCTGATCAGGTGGTTAATGTCCTCCTGTGGTATCTCATTCCAGGCAACCGCCAACTCCTCTCGAAGTGCTTCTAGAGTCTGAGGAGGACGTTGCAAATTGAGCAATCTCCTAACCATCATATCCCACACGTACTCAATTGGGGATAAGTCGGGAGATCTTGGTGGCTATGGTAACAGTGTGACATCATTATGTCGAAAGAAGTCTATTGTGACTCTTGCAACATGTGGTCGGGCATTATCGTGTTGGAAAGTTGGATCTGCCAGGGTGTCAAGATAGGGTAAAAGATGGGGTTCTAGAACTTCGGGGATATAACGCTGCGCGTTCATGTTACCTCTGATGAAGATTAAAGGTGACCTGGAACCATAAGCTATAGCGCCCCAAACCATAACTCCAACAGTGTGATGAACATGTCTTTCAACAAAAAACTGTGGATTCCTCCTTTCACCACGTCGCCTTCTAACCCTGGCACGACCATCGTGCATGCCTAAACAAAATCGAGACTCGTCACTAAAGACAATATTCCTGATCCCAGACTGACCGTTGTCTGCACCACTCAAGGCGATTACGTCGGTGTTCTCGAGTTAAAGGGAGGATCCAGTGTGGCCGGTATGAAAACAAGCCAAAACTTATCATTTGTCGGTAAACACTTCGCATGCCAATAGGTCTTCCGTGTTCTGCAAACCATTCATTTGCAATGGACCTGGTAGTGGAGAAACGGTTCCTTAAGGCCAATAATCTTAGGCGGCGATCTTCACGGTCTGTTGTTCTACGGCGGCGTCCAGTGCCCCTTGCTCTTTGTGTACGGCCTTCTCGAAGCCATGCCTGACAACACCTAACCACAGTGTCTACACTTCTTTGCACTCTAACTGCAATTGCCCGAAAAGAAAGTCCAGCTTCCCGAAGTCCCACTATACGGCCCCTATCAAACTCACTAAGTTGACGAAATCGTACAGGTCTCCGTACTCTAGGCATCGTAACCGATCGTAAAGGACGTCAAGAACCAAAATCCGCCAACGTTGATTCTTTACTGCGGCTGAAATAATCATTTTTAGAGCGTTAGTGAATTAAAAAAAAGCAGTATAAAAACCGGAATGTCCAACTGATAAGGCTGAAAATTTTTTCACTTGTTATTTACAGTAAGATAAAAACATTCACCAACTTTTATTAAAATAAAACCATTTAAACTGGGTGTTCGGATTTATATGTCACTTAGTATAGATGGTTAAAGGATATCACTAGGAACTGAATGTCTTCTGAAAAAACGAATTTTTAACAGCATAGTTATAATTTAGGACCTGCTATGAAAGTGCGTATAGAAATGAGTTGGCTTGTTTAGTTTTTAATTATGCAGGTATGCAAGGATCTTAGAAAGTTTTCATTAATTTTTAAAATTTCTAGAAGCAAAATTTCCGTTTTCGTCTTCCTAATTTCGAATATGGCCATGAAGAAATCCTTAAGACTCACATTTATACTCACTGATATTAAACACTTAGAAATCTTTGAAGTTTTCGTTATCAAAACTTTCAGGATTTTACAAGTTTTAAAATATTTCAGGTTTTACAAAATTTTCAAAATTTTCAAGATTTCTGAACTTTTGAATGTTTCAATATTTCCGAAGTTTTGATTATCTTGAGTCACACATTTCGAAAATATAGACAATCACAAAAATTGACAACAGTGAACATTCTGAGAAATGCGAAAATTGTAAATTTTACAAATGCTGAAAATTCTGAAAACTGTAAGTTCTGAAATCATCGAACATTTTGCAAACTTTTATAATCATTCAGGGCCATTTTTGAAAAAAACCTATCGTCACTACAGTATATTCAGATAAGAGATAGACCGGACATAAACAAGACCGCGTGATCATCGAACGCTGTAACATTCGGCAGGGACGTATTAAGAGTCACGCAGTACATATTTTAGATAGTAGATGCTGCTTTGCGTAACTTTGTAGTAAATTAGCACAATTCGATGTGTATACGATTGGTGATGGATATAGGATCATGTGGGGGTGGGGTAAGAAATATATAATGATGTAAATATACATAAGGGTTTCAAAATTTTCGCTTCGATTTCCAGCTTCGGATGCCGCCTGATGTTTGGTGAAATACAGTCGAATATAATCTCAAAATAGCGTTTAAATTAGCCTAAATTAAAAATAATCGTATATCTCTTAAAATTGCTTTTAGAATATTGATTAGTGTATTTTTCATCACATTCAGCGAAAAAACATTGAGACATGACTATCAGATTGCTATAATTGGGATTATTTAGTCATATTGAAAGAAAGAATATTGAACGTCGTATGATTACTCAGCGCTTCACAATTTAATTTAAACTTATAAACCTTTAAAAAATGAATGATCAGGAACCTGAAATACGCGCAAATATTAATATTAACAAATTATAACTTAAAGCTTAAAGTATGAATTAAAATGATTAGAAATATTAGGAACGGTACACAATATAAAACTTAGTAACTTTTTTTAAGTTTATAATATTCGACATATTTTAAGATTAAATTAAAAAATTATTGAAATATCGAAAACACATAAAAACATGGCTTAAAAAAGTTCTAACAAATGAAAATGACAATAAAACATCCACGCATTTTATCGAAAGTTATGAAAGTTTTGTTACTTGTAATATGTTTTATCTGCCCCCTGGAATTAATGTTTAGAACCTTGTTCCCAAGGTTTGAAAAACATCCGATTGTTGTCTATTACTCGTATTTACCTGCTGGATTTTTTAATCCGGTGGACAGTCCATCTAGAAAGGCCCTCCTGGATGAAGTTACAGAATCATCAACCCATACTTTACTTGTAGTGTGTCCTGCGTTTACCCACGTTTCATCAAGGTAATAAATCTTCCTGTTTTGATTTCTATATTTCCCAATTTTTGTTAAATAATCCCTCCTCCATAGCACAATTTCTTCTCTATCCAGTAGTAAACTATTACGACCCCGTTTTTTCCATTTGAAATTTAAATGCTTCAGTAACGCATGGAAAGTTGATCGTTTGAAATTTGGCAACGTTGTATCTCCATTTACCTCCTGCAGTACTTTATCTATAGTAGGTATTTCATTCCTAAAGAAGAATTCATGCACTTTCCTCCTAATCGCATGCTTATCAGCTTCATCCAATGATTTAACAATACTTTTGCGATGTTTACTGGTCATTGGCTCAGAAAAGGTGTGATTTTTTTTGTATTGTCTTAACACATTAAACACTGATGCGCGACACACCCCAACTTTGTGAGAAACCTTCACAACAATTTCTTTGATGGTTGATGCCTCGTTCTCCTCGCGCTCGATCTTATATATATATTCAAAATGACCTCTTTCATTTCTGCACTCAGGTGTCTTTTTTAGAGCGTTTCCTAGGTGGACTACAGGAGTTTACAACTTCATCGGCAGTATCTGTACTACTGGGCATTTTGCGCAAGCAGTTGATAACAATAACAATCAATAACAAGGTATAACAATAACAACGACAAACTCAACAACTTAATAAGATAACAAACGAAAACGTCCAAAGAAATATCAAATTGCAATGATGCACACGACATACGTAACACGTCTGAACCTGAATGTGACTCTGCCTTGATACGACTGCTCTGCCGCTCGGCATAGGCATTTCATTGCGAATTAACCAATGAGGGCTCCTGTTTTACGTCGAGACGGCGGCGTTAGCGTGAAAATCACCCGAACCTTTTGTTTACACCCGGTCTATCTCTTATCTGAATATACTGTAATCATCACTTGAATTGGTCAGTTCTTTATTACGCCTTTTCTGACTTTTGTATCATAGTAATTGTTCTGCAAGATATAAGACAAAGGATTAAGGATAAAATAATTACACCACTGAAATGTAAAAAGCGTTTTTCGAATTCAATATTGTGGAGAAAATTGATTTCTACGCTCGCCCGGACTATAAGTCAAGGCCGTTAATCGTACTTTGAAGAAAGTTCCATCCGAAGCGAGCGCAGCGTCAGACGGCCCACACAATGCTACGGAATAGCCAAAGGTTACAATCAACAGTCAAGTTTAACGGTGCTTTCCATGTGAATCCTTTGTGGTTATGTATGTGGCTATACATACACTTGTGGTGATATCAGTTACTCTCATACTCATATTGTTGGTTGAAATCGAAATTATCGACTAGGCAGACACAAAAGATAAATTTGCTATGCTTCCTCCTGCTATTTTTTCCGTCAATACGGTAGGTAGTTTACGTCTAAATGTAAGTTACTTTAGCTATGCACCATAAAACTGATTCAGGGTGTTCCTTAATGATATGCGAATATTTAAGGGTGTGAATCTACATGAAAAATTAATGGGGGGCTATCTTAAGACACTAGTGTACACAAGTCCTATTAGCACTGTAGTGGAATTAAGAGAAAGAATAGTTGCAGCTTGTGATAGGATAAAGAACACTCCAGGGATATTTCAACGAGTGCGCAATTCCATGAGAAGGAGGGCGGAAGCATGCATACTAAGTGAAGGGGGCCATTTTCAACAATTTTTGTAATAATTTCGGTGGTTTTAATGTCATGTTTATGTTGTCAGTTTTTGTTGTTCATCACCCCTAATGTGTTTAATTTTTCCAATTAAATTAATAATAATTTTGCAAGTTAGACAATAGAACCGTTTTTATTTTTTTACTCCAAAATGGCGCATCGCAGGTAAGCAACAAGATCATTTACTTTAAATTGAACGGAAAATTCAAAAATAATTTTTATTTGGCTAGAAACCATTGGGGTACTATTTTTTTCTTAAAAAATATCGAAGTCAATACCCGTACGCACGCCATTGTTAAAGCTAAACATTATTTTTGCATTGAAAAATATGCAACTTTAATAACTTTGACTGCGTACCTAATATCAGTGAAATATCTGTAGCGCTTCTGAAAATATTAATCAATTTCCATGTTTTTCCTAAAACTTCAACACACCGAGTTTTTGGACCATAGTTTAAAAAGCAAACTAACATGAATTTTTCATTTGGATTCACACCCTTAAATATTCGCATATCTTAAGGAACACCCTATAGTTCGTCTGCAAAAATATTACTTGGGTTAAATATCGATAGCTAGATACAATGAAATAATGCAAGGTAGTGTTAAAAGTATTACGGATACCAAACCATGCCCATATATCGTGATCAGAACAGAGGTGAGGAAATGCTCAAATAAATTGCTTTTTCAACCGGCAATCATGTAAAAACTCCAGCCCATGAATCTTTTTCGTGCGCGAAATTGCATGTCGGCCGATTAAGCGCAGATTTCACTCTCATTACGTAACGTACGAGATGCGTATTCGCAGTAACACTCCCGTGTGTTTTGACAAGAACTTAAAGGCGTGAAATTTCTGAACAATTTGTTCCGTTGCGATCATTTATCTCGGATAGTGCAGGAAAGGCTTTCTAGAACGAACCCATGATTTCTTTGGGTGGCAGTTGATTTACATGCAACATTAATCAATTGTTAGGATGTTATCAGAGCGAAAATGGAAAACGGTCACTCGAACAGAAAGGACTAGGAGGCTCACAGCAGGGGCGGGCCCAGGAGGAAGGTGTTCCGAAATATTCGGGTTTGAAATTTCGAACATTTTTTTTAAATTTAAAAACCACCTTCTCCCCGTTCTTCAATTTTGAATCGAAATCGCCAACCCTCACCCCCAGGCTCTTAAGCTTTCAATGGATGTTCCCCCAAACTCCCATTTTTACCCTGAGAGCATCAGCCCAAACATATGAACAACTTTCCAATTCAAGTTTTATCTGGGGTTTGTGGAAAGTAACGAGTTTGTATGTTCAAATGTAGTTCTATTAATAATGACATTTCTTCTTACTAATGTATAACATATAAATCCGAACACCCAGTTTAAATGGTTTTATTTTAATTAAAGTTGGTGAATGTATTTATCTTACTGTAAATAACAAGCCTTATCGGTTGAACATTCCGGTTTTTATACTGCTTTTTTTTTAATTCACTAACGCTCTAAAAATGAATATTTCAGCCGCAGTAAAGAATCAACGTTGGCGGATTTTGGTTCTTGACATCCTTTACGACCGGTTACGATGCCTACGGAGACCTGTACGATTTTGTCAACTTAGTGAGTTTGATAGGGGCCGTATAGTGGGACTTCGGGAAGCTGGACTTTCTTTTCGGGCAATTGCAGTTAGAGTGCAAAGAAGTGTAGACACTGTGGTTAGGTGTTGTCAGGCATGGCTTCGAGAAGGTCGTACGCAAAGAGCAAAGGGCACTGGACGCCGCCGTAGAACAACAGACCGTGAAGATCGCCGCCTAAGATTATTGGCCTTAAGGGACCGTTTCTCCACTATCAGGTCCATTGCAAATGAATGGTTTGCAGAACACGGAAGACCTATTGGCATGCGAAGTGTTTACCGACGAATGAGAAGTTTTGGCTTGTTTTCATACCGGCCAGACTGGGTCCTACCTTTAACTCGAGAACACCGACGTAATCGCCTTGAGTGGTGCAGACAACGGTCACTCTGGGATCAGGAATGGAACAGTACTGTCTTTAGTGACGAGTCTCGATTTTGTTTAGGCATGCACGATGGTCGTGCCAGGGTTAGAAGGCGACATGGTGAAAGGAGGAATCCACAGTTTTTTGTTGAAAGACATGTTCACCACACTGTTGGAGTTATGGTTTGGGGTGCTATAGCTTATGGTTCCAGGTCACCTTTAATCTTCATCAGAGATAACATGAACGCGCAGCGTTATATCCACGAAGTTCTAGAACCCCATCTTTTACCCTATCTTGACACCCTGGCAGATCCAACTTTCCAACAAGATAATGCCCGACCACATGTTGCAAGAGTCACAATAGACTTCTTTCAACATAATGATGTCACATTGTTACCATGGCCACCAAGATCTCCCGACTTATCCCCAATTGAGCACGTGTGGGATATGATGGGTAGGAGATTGCTCAATTTGCAACGTCCTCCTCAGACTCTAGAAGCACTTCGAGAGGAGTTGGTGGTTGCCTGGAATGAGATACCACAGGAGGACATTGACCACCTGATCAGAAGCATGCCTAGGCGCGTTGGAGAATGCGTAGCACGTCAGGGTACATCCACACATTATTAAAGGTCAAAGGGCTTTAAAGCAGTGCAATCATTTTGAAATTTTTATCATTTACTTATTATGCTTCATTAAGTACTTATACAAAATTTTATTAAAATAAAACCATTTAAACTGGGTGTTCGGATTTATATGTCACTTAGTATATCTTGCAGCTGTAATGGCAGGGTTTGACGTCTTACTGCTCATTGAAGTCACCAGTAAAAACTGGGATGATGCCAAAGAATATGTACATATTGCATCATTTGTTAAAGAAATTATGTAGTTTTAGTGCATACTTATGGCTAATTCACCCACCATTGGCTACCAAAGTAACAAACCAATTCGGTACCAGATACACCTACGAGCCCCTTCCCACTTCAGTTGGCCCACTTCAAGATTTGTACCAAAATATGCCTTTATAAACTAAACATGACGAAACTATTTACTTCTAAAACAATTTATTTTCTGAAAAACATTTTAGATACACTCTAGTCGTAAAAACTACATATTTGAAATCACTTAGACCTATAACTAATAGAACATCTGAACAAATAAACAATGTGCGAATCAATGCGCGAAGTTAACAAAACAACAATTGAAAGATTACCATTTGGTAACATCACCTTTATGTTTTATTACGGCTGAAATTCTTTGGGGCATAGTGTTAACCAAGTTTTGGCAAAAATTTGGTGTAAAACAATCCCACATTTCTTGAAGCGTTTGTCTCAGTTCGGTGATTGTACAAGCAGGATGTTCTCGTAGAACCTTTTTCATCTCGTGCCACAAAGTTTCAATAGGTGACAGATCTGAACTGCTAGAAACCCATTTAAAAAGTGGTACATTATTTTCTTCCATCCATTTTATAGCCTTTTTTGAGGTATGGCACGCTGCATCATCTTGCTGAAACACAAAATCTTGGCCGGATGTCAAACATTCTTCCATCACTGGTAAAAGCGATTCTTCTAAAAGTCTTTTTTTAAAATAGTGCATAATGATGTGCAACGGATTCCCAGTTCTTGAGAACGATGGCTGGTAGACGTCTCAGGGCGCTCCACTACACTTTCACGATCCCCGGGGTACGAACAGTTCGAACACGGCCCGACCTTGGCAAGTCTTTAACTTCGCCTGTTCGTTCAAATTTCTGCACCAACGGACGAACGATTACTTAGGTAAAACGTTTTAGCATTACGGACGCATTGCTGGATCGTGTAGCGCTCCATGATAAATTGGAGACATGTGCTTTAAACAACTACTACACCTACTGAAATGCCTGTAGATAAATTTAAATTTCAAGCAGGCAAAATCGCGATACAGCTTTGAATGACCCAGTATAGTTGAAAAAGCTAGCACGATATCACATTGATTAATGTTGACAGCGTGTTTAAAAAACCGAAATTTTCCCGTAATAACCAAATGCAAGCGCGTCGTTTAGATGGAACGAAAACAAACATCGCTGAGATGCCAGATAGCAGGCAGGCGATTACACATACCATTAATTAAAATCGATCTCGTAAAATTGTATTCAGGCGTAATTAACAGTGAAAGTCTTCTCTCTCAGTTTTATGTCAAGTCCAAGGTAGTAAACACGATGGAGACAATGATCTTTTTATGCCGATTATTCCCATTGACGGTCGTAATTTTACTCTTTTATGAATATATGCGTAATTACGAGTCGTACTTAGATCTGCTCAACAGTAAATACTACAGATTACCAAAGAAATGGGTTGGCTTGCTAAATTTACCGCAACTGTGACCTAAATGGATCTACCATGACTCCCATATACAGGGTGTCCGCAAAGTTGGGGTTTTCCTTTTCAGAAACAACTACCCTTGAAATAAAAAAGGTAATGTGTAGTGAAACGAGGGCGACCAAGTAAAAAAAAATAAAGGAAAAAGTACTCACTCTCCATTTGACGAGAAGGGCTAAGTACGTCTCTGCCCGAAATCATACCGCTCTAACAGAAAATGAAATCAGCTGATGCGCTACCGAGCAGACGCAGGCAAACAAGCAAGGCAAAATGTTGCGTAAAAAGTTCTAGGTATTGCATCCCGTCCAATCGATTTGGGAGAATAAATGGTCCAATGAGCATACCGTTCACCATGCCAGCCCAAACATTCACCGAAAATGTTTGTTGAAAATGTGCCCGACAGATATAGATAGTCGAAAGCAGACGCTAGAAAAGAAAAATACAATAGTGGGCTGTGCAGGGCGCGGAGAGTAGTGGAAAATGTTTTTGGGATTCTAAGTCAAAAGTGGAGAATTTTTTATAGGCCCATGGAAACGAAAACAGATACTACAATTTTAATAGTAAAAACTACATGCGTTCTGCATAATTTTTTACGCAGTAAGCAATGTGACGAACAGTATACAGGGTGTCCGCAAAGTTTTCCTTTACACGACGTGTAGATCTTGAAAACATAAGCAATTTTTCTTAGTACCATATACACCAATGTCTTAAGGGAACCGAGATAAAGGGCTTTGCAACATCAAAAATATCTGAATAACGTCCTGTAGCCGCGACCCGCGACATCACCGATTGGTACAAGGTCTCAACCCGACGACAGAACTGGGTCGGGGTCAGTGTGTCAGGTCAGTATGCAACCTTCAACCGACGGTTACGGTCACGCGTCTAGAGGTAATCGCGTAGACGAGAATCCCTCAACAAGCACTAGAGACGTGGCTAGAGAAGTGCAAGTATCAAAAACTAAAGTGTGGCAAACGCTGCGTGAAGAGCGGCTGTATCCGTTTCACGTCCAACGTATACAAGCGCTTCAACGAATCTACGTTCACGCGTAATGGGGTGAATAACTTTCGCAACACTCATGTTTGGTCAGTAGAAAATCCGCACGCTGTCCATCGGGCATTTTTTCAACAAACATTTTCGGTGAATTTTTGGGCTGGCATGGTGAACGGTATGCTCATTGGACCACTTATTCTCCCAAATAAATTGGACGGGATGCAATACTTAGACTTTTTACGCAACATTTTTCCTTCCTTATTTGCCTGCGTCTGCTCGGTAGCGCATCAGCTGATTTCATTTTCTGTTGGAGCGGTATGATTTCGGGCAGAGACGTACTTAGCCCTTCTCGTCAACTGGAGAGTGATTACTTTTTCCTTTATTTTTTTTACTTGGTCGCCCTCGTTTCACTACACATTACCTTTGTTATTTCAAGGGTAGTTGTTTCTGAAAAGGAAAACCCCAACTTTGCGGACACCCTGTACATTTTCTAGAGCCTTGATCCTTTAATCAGGCTTCACAGCCTTGACCCAGGGCCTTGCATGTAGCCTTCCGCTGTTGGCTTTGTTGTTCCTGCTATCTGAAGCCGCAGCTTTGCCAGGCCTTCACAGTGACACAGGAGAGGCACTGGGGTTTCCTCATGCTCTCTGCTGAAACGGCATATCGCCTTTTCTGCCTCATATGTCGATTTAGATGACAGTGTTCTGTTAGGAGGCCCACTATGGCCCTCTTGGCATTCCTGTTAAATCCGATTAGATCCTCTGTAGATGCAGGCCTTCGTTCTTTGATTACCTCTTTTGCCTGCCTTTGGCCCCATTAGCTGTTTCATCATTATCTATTCTTCCTTTTCTTGGTTCAATTCCAGAAAAGCTCTGATGCTCTGGACCTATAAGGCAATTGGCCGCATCTTATCGAGCTAGCTCATCCTCGGTTACATTTTCTTTATGCCCGTCATGTTCTGGTACCCCGAGCAATGTTACCTTGTTTCGATTTCCCAGGTCTTTGAGAATGTTCACTCAATCGCATACTAGTTTAGACGAAGTTTGCGATGAGGTTTATATCTACCTTTTTGGCTGCATGAAGAGTACATACTATAAGAACTGCGGATTATTTCATACAATGGGCTTTTGCTAAAATTGCTTTACCAACGGTATTTAAATATTTTGCTTTCAAAAACTATCTTTGGGTGTTTTTACATTTTTAGATGACCAAGAAGTGACGAAAATTGACCTCCAAAGTTAGAATGTAAGATTTCGCGCCTGAGATGTGACGTAATAAGTTGTCATGTGACGTAATAGGTCCACCATGTTCGATCCTTAGAATGTGACCTTCTTATACTTTAGAAATTAGGCTTTCGTCAGATTGATTTCTATTCCATTCGTCATCGTCCATCAGAGCGGTGCGTGGACCTTCGCTCTTTGTTAAAGTATCGTAGGTTAGTAGATCTGTCAGGTCTGGTTGCCCAGATACCAAACGAAGTCAAGGAGAAAGAAAGGAAGAAGAAAGGAAGGAAGGAAGGGGGAAGAGCAAAGAGGGTGAACTGCGCCGGCTTAAGGGATGCCTTGCTATAGTTAACTGGTATTCGGTTATTTTAAATTAATCCAAAAATTAATTTAGGAATTTGTGTGTGCCAAAAATCGTAATTTTGGTTGGACCTAGAATTGCACGATTTGATTTTGATCACAGTGCGAGCCGCGGTCTTGTGCGCTTGCGAACTTCCTCGACTGTGGAGTCTACTGAGTCACGCAACAGGGGGTTGCTGTGCGATTCCGCTTGACTATAACGTCACTGCGCCTGATGTTTAGCGTAGTCCCTTAGGTAAGCGATGTCGAGGTCTCTGTGAAGGGTCTCGTTGGAGACGGTCCGTTGGTGATGGTTCGCAAGGTTCTGTTCTGCAAAATCTGCAGATTTCTCATATGCGTTTTGGCGAGAAAACACCATGCTGCACATGCGTAAGTGATTGCTGGTCTGATAACCATCTTGTATAGCCGAACTTTGTTAACCAAACTTAATTTTGAGGTCCTACACCTACATAGCAAAGGGTAGAGCCGCAACGTAGCTACCACGAGATAAGTCAAGGACTTCCGTGAAAGCGGCTTCAGCACCTTATTAGTGATTTGATCCTCCCCAGGCGCTTTACGCACCTTGAGGTCTTTGATATGACCTTGAAGCTCTGCTGGTGTGCAATGCGGGATTTCGGGAGAAGCCGCTGATGTGCTGTGCAACTCTTCGGCTGAAGAATCTTCTGAGGAAGAATCAGTGATGGTGGCGTCGGGCCCTGAAATATCTCCTGACGGATCTTACAATTTGTTGCTCCTCGTCGATCAAGATCATAGTTGGGAGAGAACTGACGTTGACTATTTGACACGAAATATGTGGTTATGTTCTATAGGTATCTTGGATAAAAATCGAATTCTTCTGAAAGATCCATTCGATCATTTAAATAAGTTCTGTTCCAATATACGAATTTCAAATTTCTCTATTTTCAACACAAGGGCAGAGAAACTGAAGAAACTGAGAACAGAAAATAGTCACACGGTGCCATATCAGGAGAATATGGGGGGAGGTTGATGGTTAAAATGCCATTTTTTGTCAAAAAATCGGAATCATCACGATACACCTGCACCAACAACTGATGCGTTTCGGTAAATCACCAAGTTTAACACAAAACTTAATATTGGTTATTTGTTCGATGCTAAAAATGTACTGTCACTTTGACCGCGATAACTCCACGTGAAGTGGTTCCATTGTCATGAAATTTTGACAGGGCATCTATGAAAGATGTACCCGTACAACGCTGTTCTCCGATACTAGATGGCGCTACTTGTATCATATGTCTTTCAAAAGTCCTGTGTACTTCGCGACAGACCTTGTATGGGACGCAGGAAAGTAAACGCATATTAAAACAAGAAAGATTTATATTCAAATCAAGTTGGGTACTTTATTTTGAAGGTTCACTTATACCATTTATGTATGAAAAATAATATCGCTCAAATGTTCACCACGACTGGATTTACAGACGTCCACGCGATGGTCGAAATTTTCAACGACATTTTGCAACATGGTCGGTTCTATGGCATTTATATCGGCAATGATGTTGTTTTTGAGTTCTTGGAGGGTGGCTGGTTTGTTGACGTAGACTTTGCTTTTCAAATATCCCCATAAAAAGAAGTCCAAGGGAGTCAAATCGCACGATCTTGGCGGCCATGGCACATTTCCTCTGCGCGAAATCACGCGAGCACCGAAGAAGGACTGCAATTGATGGGTATTGACGTTGGTTGTGTGGCATGTTGCACCGTCTTGTTTGAAATAAACATCGTCCATATCCATTCCTTCAAGTTGCGGCAAAAAATAGTCCTCTATCATCACGTGATATCGCTCAGAATTGTCGGTAACGGCGTACCTGGCCGCATTTTCGAAAAAGTAAGGTCCGATGATGTCTTTTGACCACAATGCACACCACACAGTCACTTTTTGAGGATGCATCGGCTGCTCTTGATACTCACGGGGATTTTCGTTCGCCCAGATGCGGCAGTTTTGCTTGTTTACCGTCCCATTCAAAGTGAAATGCACTTCGTCGCTGAACATGATTTTTGATGGAAAATTGGCATCAATTTGGCGGTGTTCAAGGAGCCAATCTGAGAACGTTCGGCGCGAAAAATGGTCGGCCCGACGCAGCTCTTGCGTCAATTGGATCTTGTAGGCGTGTACATTCAAATCTTTGCGTGTAGAATGCGGAGCAAACTGGTTTTCGAAATGCCCAATTCTTGGGATCGACGCGTTGTTGATTGTTTCGGATCGTCTCTCACACTCTCCTTCACAACAGCAATATTTTCCGGCGTGCGAACGCTCCTTGGCCTGTCAGAGCCTGGCAGATTTGCCACAGAACCTGTTGCCTCGAATTTACGCACCAGACGACCGATGGTTGCTTCGTTTGGGCGGTTGTTGCGACCGAAATGTTCACGAAGCGCGCGAAACGTGTTTTTTTATTTTTGCACCATTTTTGTAGTGCTCTTGAATAACTTTAATGCGGTCTTCAATCGAATACGACTGCATAGCGATCAATGGTAAACATGCAACTAACAAAATGACATGTCGGTGACAGAAAACAAAGACGGCGTCTATGTCAAATTGACGTTTACTTTCCTGCGTCCCTATTGGACAACCCTTTATGTCAGCTATGAAAAATGTAATTCTGTCTGTGTGCTGCAAGATATCCTTCATACTTAACAGGGTCTCTTCTGCGTCCCACAAAGCCAACCCGAGTGTTCCCCAAGGATCAGTCTTAGCTCCGATATTATTTTTTAGATTCAGAGTGCCAAGCAGATCTCTGGCGGTGCGCTGAAGAGACGAAGACTAGCAGCGTCTTTCTCTCTGATGAATTTCTTGTAACATCAGTGCCTGTATGAGATGCTGTAAATCGTTGAAATCAGAATTGAAAACCCTACTTATTTACGCATCTTGCAGAGAAGAAAAATATATTTTTTAGCCCCAACTCAAAATTCTGTACCCCAAAGCCAGACTAGGTTAAGTCCATTTTTGTCAAAAATGAGCTTAGTATGTTAAGCTTATGATAATATTGGGAATTTTCACTTGCCACATGCAGCGTTCATCTATCTGTAATAATAAGGAAGTTGCGACTTTTTAACTCATGTCAAGTCGCATACAATGCAATGCAAAAAAAATATTTCAAATACAATTATCTCAAAACTACTTATTTGGACTTACCTAGTCTGGTTCTGAGGTACAGAATGTGTATTCTGTATTTGGTGTAAATTTCAAGTCAATATAAATGAGAATACCAATTAATACATACCATTACTGTTTATACAGGATGTTTCAGTTTATTGTTGCATAACTTTAAGATTCGATAGAACTTTTAAAATTGATGCATAAAGTCTATACAAACAATGGTTCGAAAAATGCGTGGCTTCCGAAATACAGGGTGTTTAAATTCACTTTCTAAAATAGTTTTTTTTAATATTCCGAACAATATTTGATATATAACAGTGAAAATTGGTATATAAGGGTTTTTTTTTTTTGGTACGACAAACTGAACCATGGGCATAGTTTTACTGTAGCCGCTAGAGGGCGCTCTCTACTGTACCGAACATTTTTTCTTAGTCCAATTTTTTGCTTTTTGAATAAAAAAACCGATTCTTCGCACTTTTCAACATAAAAAAGCTCTCTCGTGAATTTTCGTTATAGTTAGCCGTTTTTGAGATATTTTGATTTTTAAGGTTCGATGCATTTTTAATTATTTATGATAAAATAACGTTAAAAAGTCAGTATCTCGATAATTTTTAGAAGTAGGTTGTGCCTGCAAATATTTTTGAAATTGAAAGCAGAATAAGGTTAAACGTCAACTAGTTGACAGTTAGTTTTGTTGTCTGTTGAAACCTGAAACGTTTTATTGCAATTGTGAATGGACGAAATCTAGTTTCTTTTACCTGTTTTTTCTTGTAAGTTTTATAAAAATGCCATTTTTATTCTCCAATCAAGAGTTAGCGGATATTCATTTTGTGTATGGCTTTGTAAATGGAAACGCAGCAGAAGCAGCCAGAGAATACGGACGAAGATTTCCAAACAGACGACATCCAACTCGCTCAGTATTTGTAAGATAATAAATAATTGAAAACGGTTTTGGAAATCTCCAAAGGGATCAAAACATAAATGTTCGTCAGCGCAGATTTACCCGTATGATTTTGCGTGAGTTTGATAGAGATCCGACCACAAGTGTTAGGAGAGTTTCTGGTGCCTTGGGAATTTCAGCAAGCCATGTTCACCGTGTTCTTAGAAATGACCATAGACGTCCTTACCATTTGCAACCTGTGCAAGGACTACAGCCAGGAGACGGAGAACGAAGAATCACATTTTGTCAGTGGACTCTTGATAGAACTGATAATAATAGGGAGTTTTTAAGTAACGTTTTATGGACCGATGAGTCATGCTTCACTAGACGTGGACTGGTAAATTTTCATAATCAACATATTTGGTCGCATGAAAATCCGCATGCAGTTCGGAAAAGAAATTTTCAGCATGAATTTAGTGTGAACGTGTGGATTGGTATCTACCGTAATCGACTATTTGGACCCTACCTTTTGCCTGCAAGGTTAAATGTTGCGACCTTCTTGGAATTTTTAAAGGCTGAACATGCAAATATGTTTAAGAAGATTGGCCTGGTTCCAGCTTGATGGTTGTCCAGCTCATTATTCGAGAATAGTTAGAAACTGGCTGGACGAAAATTATCCAGAAAGATTGATCGGCCATGGAGGACCAGTCGCCTGGCCTCCACGATTCCCTGACCTAAATCCATTAGATTTCTTTGTGTGGGGATTTCTAAAAGAAAAAGTGTACCAGACTCCCGTAACCACAAGAGATATGCTAATAGACAGAATCAGGAATGCATGTGATGAAATTAGGCCTTATTTGAATAATGCAATACCACGTTCGATCATTCGTAGAAGTGAATTGTGTATTGAACAATTGGGTTTACATTTCGAGCAACTACTTTAGATTTTGTATGTTTGTCCTAACTATCCAATAGCATTTTAGTTGTAAATAATTAATTTAATTTGTTAAAAGTAATATTGGAAAATTAAACAAATTAATATTCTGTTTTTTGTGTTTATTTGGAGTTAGGAATTATTGCTGTGTTTAAAAACACAATCTAAACGATCATCTTAATTACTTGTAATGCCCAAATCGAAAATGTAAAAAAAAATATTATTTTCCCATAAATAATTAAAAATGCATCGAATCTTAAAAATCGAAATATCTCAAAAACGGCTAACTACAACGAAAACTCACATTAGAGCTTTTTTATGTTGAAAAGTGCGAAGAATCAGTTTTTTTATTTAAAAAGCAATAAATTGCACCAAGAAAAAATTTTCGGTCATTTTAATAAACTATAGGTACAGTAGAGAGCGCCCTCTAGCGGCTACAGTAAAACTATGCCCATGATTCGTTTTGTCGTACTAAAAAACCCTTGTATACCAATTTTCACTGTTATACATCAAATATTGTTCGAAATATTTAAAAAAAACTATTTTAGAAAGTAAATTTAAACACCCTGTATTTCGGAAGCCACGCATTTTTCGACCCATGTTTATATAGACTTTATGCATTAATTTTAAAAGTTCTATCGAATCTTAAAGTTATGCAACAATAAACTGGAACATCCTGTATACAGACTAATTATTGTTGAACCAGATCATAACTAATAGACGGACATATCAACGTAAGTATGTGTGTGTTTGCGCGAGAGAGCACAGCAATGTTACGAATGTCAATTTGGTATTTATGTCTTATTCTCCATATTGAGCGTAAAGAGAAAGAGAGAATAAATTGATCTCAGCTACACCTTTAAAGAAATGGTTTCTCTGTTCGTTAACGTGGCATTGAACAGTGCAATGAAGCACTATCGCTTTTCTATGAGACTAGAATTATGCGAAAAAATAAAACTTTCAATTTGGTATAAAAGCTCTACGATTGAATACGTACGTGCCAGTCATCTGAACCGACATAAGGGGCTTCTGATCCTAGCATGAAGGGTTACACTTCCGTTGTGCAGAAAACACGGAGGAATTACTAAAAAGTGATCTTACGTCAGGTAACTGAATAAGCAAATTCTCGATTATCAAACTAAAATAATCTTATGCGAATCATTAATTACGTCCAGAATTACTTACTGTGCTATAACGTACAAGTTCAGTTTTAGATATAATATCCCTTCCACGTTAACAAACAAGTCAAAGATTCATATTGCAGACTAATAAATAATTTGAAAAATATGACCATAATGAAGGTGGGGGAGCTATATGAGTTACACCTATTAACCTCAACTCATAATCTCTTTTTTTCACTCAAAATAATAATAATAATAATTTTTATTGGAACGTACATACATAAAAAATATAAAAAGGAAAGAGGATTGGCACGGCCATTTTTCACCTCCCCCTAAAAAGTTAATTTCATGAGCGTTTATGTAACATCAACACAAATTAGTATGATTCACAACAAATATGCACAACACAGAATATAATACGACATAGTCTGAGTGTTAATGGAAGATAGTGTAGCAAGCTCCGTAAATTTGTGGATTCAAATCTTTGTGGCTGTAGTAGCACTTTTTCCATCTCACTTCTGAAGTTTTGGATGGAAGGTGCTTCAAAAAGCTCTAAATAACACTGCTCAACAGCCAAAAAATATCCTAAATAAAATCAACAAAATATTACTATTTTTAATGTGCTAAAACCGGAATGAAACTTATTTTTTCAATATTAGTTCAAGTTTTAGAGATACGGTAATTATATGTGTTCCTGCTGTGACAGTGTTAATATACTGTAATTCACAAGAATGCACGTGCTACATTTTTATATTCGGCAAGGAAAGATGATGTAATCGGCATGATTGTGTTACGTTATGCATACGTGTACATTATATTGTTTTGTATTAGCCATTTTTTCCTCAGTTGGCTGACAGCGTTCATGTAAGATGTCTCGAAAGTATGTAAACAATCCAGATCAGTTTTGTTACGTGTGTGGTGATGTGACTTTTGCGTCTCAGAGACGGTCTATTACCCCACATCTGCTGTAATACATGTGCTTCAAGTCTGAGGAGCTGGTTACACGGCAAAAAACGGTCTATGCGCTTTGTTGTCCCAATGGTTTGGAGAGAGCCTACAAATCGTATTAATGATTGTTACTTTTGCATGGTACCTTGTGTTGGACAAGCCACAGGTATGTCCAAGAAAAAAAATCGGTTATTAACTACCCAAACATACCATCTGCGATGAGACCTGTGCCTCACAGTGACGAAAATCCTATTCCAAAACCCCCAGAATCCTACACTTGCGAATCAGAAAACGAATCAGATCATGGCGATCGAGTGATTCGTCAGGAAGAAGATATGCCATCAACGTCAAGAGATCCTGATTTTATACCGAGCACGTCATGCCGCTAACCGCACAAAATAACACAGTCAGAATTAAATGATCTTGTAAGAGATTTAGAACTTCCAAAATGTAAGGCAGAGTTACTTGGATCAAGACTGCAGCAGTGGAACTTGTTAGAAGACGATGTTTCGGTATGTGTTTTTCGTAAACGCCACAAAGACTTAGAACCATTTTTCAATATGGAGAATAACTTGGTTTTCTGCAGTAACATTAACGGCTTACTGGCGGCTTTAAATATAAACTATAACCCAGAAGAATGGAGATTGTTTATAGACAGTTCAACATTGAGTTTAAAGGCAGTGTTATTGCATATTGGAAATGTTTTACCATCTCTTCCTGTAGGGTATGCAGTTCACATGAAAGAATCATATGACAATATGAAGTACTTATTGACATGCATAAAATACGATGAGCACCAATGGCATATTTGTGGCGATTTGAAAGTTGTTGCACTTTTACTTGTGCTGCAGCTAGGCTACACAAGGTTTTGCTGTTTTTTGTGTGAATGGGACAGTCGGGCAAAGGCACTTCATTACACCAGACAAAACTGGCCTGTTCGTCAATTCCTAGAGCCAGGTCAAAAAAATGTATAGCATATGCCATTAGTAGATTCGAAAAAAATTTTATTACCACCACTACATATCAAGTTGGGCCTAATGAAAAACTTTGTCAAGGCATTAGATAGAGATGGGTCAGCTTCTCAATACCTGCGTCAGAAATTTCCAAGACTAAGTGAGGCAAAGGTTAAAGAATGTATTTTTGTTGGGCCACAGATTCGAAATATTTTGAAAGATACACAGTTTGAAAACACTTTAACAGGTATTGAAAAAACTGCTTGGAATGATTTCCGTCTGGTGGTCACTAATTTCTTGGGAAATAGAAAAGCTGACAACTATAAAACCCGTATCAAAGGATGGGCTGTAATATGTCTCTTAAGATACATTTCCTACACTCACACCTGGACTTTTTTCCTGACAATTGCGGAGCCGTAAGTGATGAGCACGGCGAACGTTTTCATCAGGATATTTCAACAATGGAAAAAAGGTACCAGGGAAAGTGGAATCCTTCCATGCTTGCAGACTACTGTTGGACTCTTGGTAGAGATGCTCCAGAAACGATCCATAAAAGAACAGCAAAAAGACAGCGCATATAGTGATTCTTATCAGTATATGAATCTTGTTACTTTTTTTAATATATCCTTAAAAATAAAAAGTGTTTTTTCTAAACCGCAACTAATTTTTTTATTTCATTGTCATTTTTGGATTCAGCGCCCCAAAATTAACAAAGAAGTGCACTTTTCCCACAAGATAAAAAACTAAAATTTGTTGTCCAGTGTAATCGTTCAGTAGATATGGTGCCGTGTAAATAAAACATTTTTTGAATTTAGACGTTGCGTGAACAGGAATATTGAAACAGGCATTATTGCCTAAGGAAACTTGGCGGAGTGAACATCTCTTCTTCAAAACAATAAACAGATATCTGGGTAATTTATATTTTATACAGTATAGTTCCGTACTAAAGTAATACACGATACTTGAATCTTAAAACATTTTCTCTCACACAATATCCAGTAATTCTGTTCTTATTTACGTATATCTTTGAAACAGAATCTCATGCAGCAGTTTTGTAATACTTGAATACTGTGCTTCATGTCTTCCGTAAGAAAATTATAATATACTGTAGCGCCATAATCTATTTGAGTGAGGATTAGTGCATACTAGAAGTTTATTAATGACATGGTTCTCAAAACCTAAATTTGTGTCCAATAAAATTCCTAAATTCTTAGTCTCCTCTACAATTTCAACAGCTGTATCACCTAAAACAAGTTCTGTACTTATCAATTCTGTAAATTTAGAAATATTTAACCTAGAACCAATGCAGCAAGCTTTAGCTTTTGAGGGATTTAGTTTCTAACAATAATTTCACTGATCAACAGCCAAAAAATATCCTAAATAAAATCAACAAAATATTACTATCTTTAATGTGCTAAAACCGGAATGAAACTTATTTTTTCAATATTAGTTCAAGTTTTAGAGATACGGTAATTATATGTGTTCCTGCTGTGACAGTGTTAATATACTGTAATTCACAAGAATGCACGTGCTATATTTTTATATTCGGCAAGGAAAGATGATGTAATCGGCATGATTGTGTTACGTTATACATACGTGTACATTATATTGTTTTATATTAGCCATTTTTTCCTCAGTTGGCTGACAGCGTTCATGCAAGATGTCTCGAAAGTGTGTAAACAATCCAGATCAGTTTTGTTACGTGTGTGGTGATGTGACTTTTGCGTCTCAGAGACGGTCTATTACTCCACTAATAACAAAGGCATATCAACTTTATTTCGGTTGTAAACTAGGTGATCAAGACAAACAGTGGGCACCCCACATCTGCTCTAATACATGTGCTTCAAGTCTGAGGAGCTGGTTAAATGGCAAAAAACGCTCTATGCGCTTTGCTGTTCCAATGGTTTGGAGAGAGCCTACAAATCATATTAATGATTGTTACTTTTGCATGGTACCTTGTGTTGGACAAGCCACAGGTATGTCCAAGAAAAAAAATCGGTTATTAACTACCCAAACATACCATCTGCGATGAGACCTGTGCCTCACAGTGACGAAAATCCTATTCCAAAACCCCCAGAATCCTACACTTGCGAATCAGAAAACGAATCAGATCATGGCGATCGAGTGATTCGTCAGGAAGAAGATATGCCATCAACGTCAAGAGATCCTGATTTTATACCGAGCACGTCATACCACCAACCGCACAAAATAACAGTTAGAATTAGATGATCTTGTAAGAGATTTAGAACTTCCAAAATGTAAGGCAGAGTTACTTGGATCAAGACTGCAGCAGTGGAACTTGTTAGAAAACGATGTTTCGGTATGTGTTTTTCGTAAACGCCACAAAGACTTAGAACCATTTTTCAATATGGAGAACAACTTGGTTTTCTGCAGTAACATTAACGGCTTACTGGCGTCTTTAAATATAAACTATAACCCAGAAGAATGGAGATTGTTTATAGACAGTTCAACATTGAGTTTAAAGGCAGTGTTATTGCATATTGGAAATATTTTACCATCTCTTCCTGTAGGGTATGCAGTTCACATGAAAGAATCATATGACAATATGAAGTACCTATTGACATGCATAAAATACGATGACCACCAATGGCATATTTGTGGCGATTTGAAAGTTGTTGCACTTTTACTTGGGCTGCAGCTAGGCTACACAAAGTTTTGCTGTTTTTTGTGTGAATGGGGCAGTCGGGCAAAGGCACTTCATTACACCAGACAAAACTGGCCTGTTCGTCAATTCCTAGAGCCAGGTTAAAAAAATGTACAGCATATGCCATAAGTAGATTCGAAAAAAAATTTATTACCACCACTGCATATCAAGTTGGGCCTAATGAAAAACTTTGTCAAGGCATTAGATAGAGATGGGTCAGCTTTTCAATACCTGCGTCAGAAATTTCCAAGACTAAGTGAGGCAAAGGTTAAAGAAGGTATTTTTGTTGGGCCACAGATTCGAAATATTTTGAAAGATACACAGTTTGAAAACACTGCTTGGAATGATTTCCGTCTGGTGGTCACTAATTTCTTGGGAAATAGAAAAGCTGACAACTATAAAACCCTTGTCAAAAATATGCTGTCATCGAATCAAAAGATGGGCTGTAATATGTCTCTTAAGATACATTTCCTACACTCACACCTGGACTTTCTTCCTGCCAATTGCGGAGCCGTAAGTGATGAGCACGGCAAACGTTTTCATCAGGATATTTCAACAATGGAACAATTGGAATAGTTTGCAATCATTTCTAGGTTTTGTAACGGTTTCACCGTCCGATCGTATTTATTAAATCACTTCTCGATTATCATTTCATTAATCCCATCTCTAGCTTTTTTGCTTGGAAAATTTTCCGCTTGGAGCGCTTGATGCGGAGTTCCTGATCTGCGATCTTCCTCGCGCTTCCTTTTCACCTGAGCCGCCGATCGAACAACGGCTAGAAATTTCTTCTCAGTAGCACAAGGTTATATAGCACCATGTGCTAGATTTCTAGAATGTGTGTCCGTATAGGACAAAAATGGTGAGTTTTATAATACTATACAGTTTTATTTCTGGATCAGCCTGTAGTTTATAGATAATCGATATGTAAGTGATTTATTTCTTGTACGATTTTAAAATATCCATCGAACGTCATTTTCGACTACTTCGATCATTCGCCATAACTTTAATCAAATCGAGGTGGAAATCGATCCACATCGATTTTACCTCTGTGCGCGTATATATATTCATAGTTCAGTGAAATTATAAGTACGTTGATTATGAATATTTCGATGATTATGTTTTTATATCAGAAGCATGTGGAGAAATTTTTGATGACCACCATCTTGTTCTACGCTTTTTTTTTGCTATTTCATGATTTTATTTTATGAAAGGCATTTCCAATTTTCGGTTTGATTTTATCAAACTATATAATGTAATTCTAACCTAGAAAATCGTTGGTTCTCTTTTGAGGCAGACTGAGATTGGAAATGCCTTGGCCATTAGGGCACGTTGCTAATGCACACGGTTCTTTTTCAGATTGGGGCCACCCCCTTTCTCTTTCCCTTTCACTTTGCCTAGCCTTGGCCAATATTTTCACCCATGCATGTACCTTGGCAGCGCCATCGCCTTTAACTTCGCCTACAACTGGTTACGAAGCCACTATATGGAGGTCACCCCTCATAACTGGGACCTCCCCTTCAAGCCCCTGGTCATCCTGGCTTCAGTCGAGTAAAAATGGACCAGCGAAAGATAAGTCGATAGCGTTATAGCAGCGCCAAAGATGTAAAACTTATTTTGTTATTTTTGTAAAATTGTAATGTAATGAAAATGCCTTTTTTTTGTTAAATAAAATCTGTTAAATTTTTGTGTTCTGTTTGTTCTTCTATCCTCTAGCCATGCCATGGTCGACACACAGCTACACGCCTGTAGATGTCTTCATGCCACCGACTGAGCTACCGGAAGCTAATTGTAACCCCCTTTCTGTGATTGTGCAGAAAAGTTGGAATCATCATTGCATTCCATCTTTTCTGGACTTTTTGCGGAAAGGAAGCGTTACAGTTTACCTTTAATTCTAAAATCAATGAGTTAACATCATTTGGCTTGCAAGCTTTATACATTTGTACATCATCAGCATATAGATGTATGAGCCCCTTCCCACTTCAGTTGGCCCACTTCAAGATTTGTACCAAAATATGCCTTTATAAACTAAACATGAAACTATTTACTTATAAAACAATTTATTTTCTCAGAAATATTTTAGATGCACTCTAGTCGCAAAAAATACATATTTGAAATCTCTTAGACCTATAACTAATAGAACATCTGAACAAATAAACAATGTGCGAATAACTGCGCGAAGTTAACAAAGCAACAATTGAAAGACTACCATTGGGTAACATCACCTTAATTTTTTATTGCGGCTGAAATTCTTTGGGGCATAGTGTTAACCAAGTTTTGGAAAAAATTTGGTGTTAAACAATCCCATATTTCTTGAAGCTTTTGTCTCAGTTCGGTGATTGTACGAGCAGGATGTTGTCGTAGAACCTTTTTCATCTCGTGCCACAAAATTTCAATAGGTGACAGATCTGGACTGCTAGAAACCCATTTCAAAAGTGGTACATTATTTTCTTCCATCCATTTTATAGCCTTTTTTGAGGTATGGCACGCTCAACCATCTTGCTGAAACAAAATCTTGTCCGGATGTCAAACATTCTTCCATCACTGGTAAAAGCGATTCTTCCAAAATTGCCAAATATTTGTTTGTATCCACATGTCCATCAATAAAATGAAGTACTCCTTTTGATGACAGACTGCCTCAGACCATAACGGATGCTGGACATTTCACTTTTCTCTTCAGACAGTCAACATGGAATGCTTCTTTTTTTTTGCGAATGTGACTGTCACCAACACAAACTTCGAATCGGGCCTCATCACTCTATTGTAATGCACACCATTGTTGAGTTGTCCATTGTCTATGTTCTTTAGCCGATTTTTCTTTTGCAGTGGAGTTAATAGTGGCTTCTCTTTGGCCTATAAACAAGTTGTGCAACTTTAGGGTTTATACTTCACTTTTTTTATAAGAAAACTTACCTTGCAAGTGCTAAATCCCAGTTTGTGGGCCTCTCTATGAGTTGTGGACCTCGAAATTCTTCTTCCACAGCGTCACTCCACAGAGCAGTTAATTGTAAATAATTGGCACGCCTGTTTTTCACGATTATTCTTCTTAATGCTCTTCTGTGGACTTTTGTGATATTACTTTTTTTCACATATCGTGGCTTAATATTAACTGAACCAGTTACGTTATATCTTCTAACAATGTTTCTCACACTGTACCGCGAAGTCGAACAGAGTTGCAATTTCTGAGTTTGATTTGCCAGAATTAAAAGATTTAATTATCAGTAATCGAATTTTCTCACTAATAACCTTTCCTCTACCCATTTTGAAAACCTTAACCACCCAAAACTATCTTAAACGTATTCTAACAGCTGTGATTAATAAAAACAATTGTCATGGCTTTTATTTTTCACAGCCACCTATGCGTTATAGACTTATTTTGCATTGAAATGAAAATAGGTTGATATGCTGTAATTGCAACATGTGTTATTTTTATGCTGCAAATTGTGAGTGATAAAGTTGGTGTTTTCATTGTTAATATTTTAAACCTATAACACCCTGATACATTTTTATTATTTGTGTTTGATAAGAAAAAAACTAAGATTTCAATAGTTGGGCCAACTGAAGTCGGAAGGGGCTCGTATATTCCAATCATGTGATATAAAATTTGATAAATCGGATGTATAGAATATAAATAGTAATGAACCTTATACACTTCCTTGCGGAACACCAGAAATTATATTTTGTAAAGTGGACATTTTGTTAAATATCTCACTGGGACCTGCCAGCCAGGTAGTTGTTGAAGCACAGTAAGGCATAAGTAGACAAACCGTAATATCGTAGCTTTTTACATAATACTTCATGGTTGACCATGTTTAATGCCTTACTGTAATCCAGCATCACCAATATGGTCACCATACCATCATCCATGAACTTGAATATATCGCTAGTTAGTTTTATAAGCGCTGTGGATGTGTTATGTAGCTTTCTGAATCCCGACTGTGTAACGGGGAGGACTTTACTTACTTCTAGATGGTCACGAAGTTGATCAGCTACCACTTTCTTTGCAAGCTTGAACATCACAGGTAAGGTGCTTACTGGTCTCAAATCCTTCATCTGTATAGCGTTATTAACTCTCCATAATGTTGGTACCTCTGGATTATTATACTTGATGGCCATATTCATGGGCACCCGTAGGAACTCTTGGTCAAGGGCGGCCGATCATCTGCAAAGTGTACCTCCCCGCAAAACTTTTTGAGTATCGGGGGTAACAAATTTGTATGGAGGTCGAGTACTAAGATTCCTCGAAATTGTGCCTGCTAAATATGCAAACGTTAAGGTCCAGGTGGGCCACGGCCCCTTCTGGTCGCCCCTCTGGCGCATATGGCCGTATCTGATATCAGCGTCCCAAATTACCCCAGAATAGCGAGTTTCGTTTGCTTGTTGCTACGCGAGATAAAAATGAAAATTACGCATTGTGAAACTTTAACAGTCTAAACTAGTAATGAGCAAGTGAAATGAAACTGGGTAGGTAGCAAATAGCAAATATCTAAGGTGGGTCTTTGATTTATGGATAGGTGTGTGTATGTTTTAGATATACACATTCTTCGGTTAGACCATATCAGTCATAGATTGACCATTCGATCTGGAGTGCTTTCGTTTTCACTTGTCGCATTTACTTTCATATACACCACATACGGAGCGGTCAGATTCCGTTTAAGATAGTCCTGCATACTTTCAGATAATGTCGATAGTTGTCCTTGCACTATCAGCATCTATCCATCTATCTGAGGTAATTTTATTTATGAACCCGATAGAAGTTTTTTAATATAAGTGTATTTGGCAACCGGAAAAATTGAAAAACGATATAAATAGTATGCGAATTCAGGAAACTATTTAGAAAATAAAGATGTTCGTGGACTAAATATACTAAGTGACATATAAATCCGAACACCCAGTTTAAATGGTTTTATTTTAATAAAAGTTGGTGAATGTATTTATCTTGCTGTAAATAACAAGTTAAAAAATTTTCAGCCTTATCAGTTGGACATTCCGGTTTTTATACTGCTTTTTTTTAATTCACTAACGCTCTAAAAATGAATATTTCAGCCGCAGTAAAGAATCAACGTTGGCGGATTTTGGTTCTTGACATCCTTTACGATCGGTTACGATGCCTAGAGTACGGAGATCTGTACGATTTCGTCAACTTAGTGACTTTGATAGGGGCCGTATATTGGGACTTCGGGAAGCTGGACTTTCTTTTCGGGCAATTGCAGTTAGAGTGCAAAGAAGTGTCACTGTGGTTAGGTGTTGTCAGGCATGGCTCCGAGAAAGCCGTATGCAAAGAGCAAGGGGCACTGGACGCCGCCGTAGAACAACAGACCGTGAAGATCGCCGTCTAAGATTATTGGCCTTAAGGGACCGTTTCTCCACTACCAGGTCCATTGCAAATGAATGGTTTGCAAAACACGGAAGGCCTATTGTCATGCGAGGTGTTTACCGACGAATGAGAAGTCTTGGCTTGTTTTCATACCGGCCACACTGGGTCCTCCCTTTAACTCGAGAACACCGACGTAATCGCCTTGAGTGGTGCAGACAACGGTCACTCTGGGATCAGGAATGGAACAGTATTGTCTTTAGTGACGAGTCTCGATTTTGTTTAGGCATGCACGATGGTCGTGCCAGGGTTAGAAGGCGACGTGGTGAAAGGAGGAATCCACAGTTTTTTGTTGAAAGACATGTTCATCACACTGTTGGAGTTATGGTTTGGGGTGCTATAGCTTATGGTTCCAGGTCACCTTTAATCTTCATCAGAGGTAACATGAACGCGCAGCGTTATATCCACGAAGTTCTAGAACCCCATCTTTTACCCTATCTTGACACCCTGGCAGATCCAACTTTCCAACAAGATAATGCCCGACCACATGTTGCAAGAGTCACAATAGACTTCTTTCAACATAATGATGTCACATTGTTACCATGGCCACCAAGATCTCCCGACTTATCCCCAATTGAGCACGTGTGGGATATGATGGGTAGGAGATTGCTCAATTTGCAACGTCCTCCTCAGACTCTAGAAGCACTTCGAGAGGAGTTGGTGGTTGCCTGGAATGAGATACCACAGGAGGACATTGACCACCTGATCAGAAGCATGCCTAGGCGCGTTGGAGAATGCGTAGCACATCAGGGTGCACCCACACATTATTAAAGGTCAAAGGGCTTTAAAGCAGTGCAATCATTTTGAAATTTTTATCATTTACTTATTATGCTTCATTAAGTACTTATACAAAATTTTATTAAAATAAAACCATTTAAGCTGGGTGTTCGGATTTATATGTCACTTAGTATATATAGTATTGGTTGTATTTTGTGAGCCATTCAGGGTAATTTAAGTTTCTGGTTCTTTCCGAATCTTTCTGGAGTCTGAGAGTATAGACAAGAAATTCCTAGAAATAATGAGTAACTCAGAGATCTGTTCTTTTTGGAGGTATCATGATTTAAAGTTAGGCGATGGATTAGCTGGAAGCTATCTACGAAAAGCTGTAATCCATAATTGGATCTGATTTCGTAATCTTGATTAAACTTTCTAAGGATTTCTGACCTTGTGATCTTTTTGACCTTCAAATGCTGCGTAATTCGTCACTAGTAATTTTGGCAATGATTTATACCTTTGCTCGGTCTCACACGTACATAGTTAAATTTACGGTTAGGATACTTGCTTAATTAATTTAAATAATTCATAACATTCTTTAGCTGTACAATGCAAGCGTATTATACAGCTGACGCCATACGAGACTCATAACTAGTCATTATAGCATGATATTGAAAGTAAGAGTGCATTGAACTTGAGAAAAATAAATCAAGCTCGAGGTACATTACCATTACGATCATAACATAGTATTATCTGTGATGTTAGATGTACCACTCTAAGAGGTTATTCACCTCTTTGATTAGGAATGCGTTTCATATTCAATTTGAGAATTACAGAGTATTTGCTACTGTTAGAACACGAGATTCTCAGAGGGAATGTAGATAAGAGTGGGTTGCATTAGGATGGGAAGTCGTTTTGAAGTTATCTTGGTTATCCTGTAACAGGAACTTCGTCCGAGACTCCCGGACCTCTCAATGCCATGTCTTGAACATATAGTTCGGAACTCCAGTCCAATACTTCAATTTCTGGACTGGTCCGAGACCACTCGAATTTCAATTCTGTTACCTTTTACTTGTCTTCCTAAAGGGGGTAGACTCGCGTAGACCTGACGTAAAGTAATATAATCTTGACTCATTGAAACACTCACTTTACGCGGAATGATGCTTCCTCTGTTCTCCAAGTAATCAGAGAATGTGGTAAACGCCAGAATGAATACTTTCGGAACCCTCGAACTCAGCTTCAGTTAATGAAATTAATGGAACTCAAGTTGAAGGAGACTCATTTTTATTAATAATTGAATTACAGACTCAAAATATCTATACACTCGTGAAGAGTGAAGTAGCAATGACAAATAACAGTTAACTTCGTAAAACTAATAGGCTGGGGAAAAGATCACTGGAGAAGTGAATTACGACTAAGTTAAAAGGAACGGTGACAACTTATTTTTCAATAAATTTAAGTTTGAACCTAATAGCAAAATTAAACTCAAGAATCTCAACTTTACAATGCTAATTAATCAAGCTAATGCATAGAATCCTTAGTTGACTCGGTGTTATTTTAGCTTTAGCCAGAAGGGCTAATAAAGAAGGGAAAAGCCCCCTTTTAAGTAACTGGAAGTGCTTACTGATGAGAACACAAATTCTACCCATGCAACACTTATTAACAGCCACTAACTGAGGGAAAATCGAATCAACTTTTTCAACCGTACAAATCAAAGATAAGAGAATAACTGATGTTTTTAGTTTCAAAATTTTCGGAAGTCAGTTGCGGATTTTCCCCTCCATCACTTTTCTTAGTATGTTCAACCCTTGTTTCCTCATTGGTCGATCAGTTTAAAACTAACTTGGCCAATCATTGTTAGCCTTAATTTTTGAACTCAAAATGGCCTTAAACTCTATTGGTTAATTTCGTTCCCTTGTCGAACCTCAAGAAGTGTCGTCAGCGTGCAGTCTTCCCTTAAGTTTACGCAACACGCCTCCTTCAGTGGCGTCTCGTGGGTTTAATTGCTTTGGGGCAAACCCTGCAGTTTTCAATAATTTCAATGGATTGGGAATTCATGTAATGCTGAGGCCACAATTCGAGATGTCCTCTTAATTAATTATAAAATTATACATAGCATTTAGGTAAAACTAACGATGACTCTCTTCTGGAATTTTTAATGTATCTTAGCAAAGTTAGCTTCGTTGGAACTACGCAGTCTTTCGTTAGTTTCACCTGCCCCTCTCTAATGATAGTTTCCAAACCGCATCTGTCAACGCGTACGTTGACAGAAGGTAGAACCGTATCCATCCTGGCGCACCTGCTCCTATCAGCTAGGGGAAAATTCTACTAAAAACCTAGCTGTTTGTCTCCTCTTTTTCATATTGTCCCACAATTATGACAATTTCTAGTAATATGCTAGCCTTCGGAAGTCTTAGATATCCCATGATACGCCTCTGACGCGTGACCGTTCAGCGCTCGGGGTAGTTTCTAACATCTGCTAACCAAATGGTTGAGATTCAAATTTCTCAGCACTCCTTTTTTTTATAGTTATAGCAACCAAATGTTATTACAGAATATATCTCCAAACCATGTTTTTGTCCCGGCATATTTGAAAAGTCCAACTTTATAGCATCCGGTTCTATTATCTATTTTCTTCGAAATATGAATTTGGTTTCCCTTGGCGTTCACTGCGTGATTTACAGATGCGAGTGTTTGTTCTGCCCTTAGTTTTTATGTTTATTTCTATTTTATTGATGCAACGAATCTTTACAAGGGTAGGCGGCATGACGAATTATTTCAACGAATTTAGAAATTGATAACTTGGTCGGCTACAATCCATACGGTAGTAGTTGAAACAGAAAGTTAGGGTAAAGCGGGGGAATGGCGGCCCCCTAAGGAGAATGCCGAGTTGTTAGTCATTTTAGTAAGTTATAACAGGGGCGAATGAAAAATAGTAAGAGCACATATTTCTATTACTAATTTTATTTGAAAAACATGTTTTAAAGTGTAACAAAAATGTTTAAAAACATATTTAAAAAAACTGTCATTGGCCGGTATTACCCAGCTTGGCGGGGTAATGCCAGCCGTCTTTACAAACAAAAATCTCAAATAAACTTCTTCTCTTTTGTTGTGCCTTAACCTAACTTCATAATTTTTTCCAAATTCTCCGCACAATATACAAATGTCTTCATTGATACCTAAGTCTCTATCATCGTCATTGTCTTCTTCACAGTCTTCTCCATCAAATTCTTTATAACTAACAGTTTTTTTTTCACGATCTGATTTCTGTTTCAGTATCGTTGAATCCTTTTTTCCATCATTATATTTGTTTTTACTTTTTTTACTTTTTCTGTCGTTATCTTATTTTGTTTATTTTTGTCTTTTCTTTCCAAATCTTCTTTTAGCGGAGTTGACGTATAAATAATGGAATGTTGTTTTTTGCATTTCTTTCTGGTTTTGGAATGACATTAAAAGTAACACTTCTGTTCAGTTCCGTGTTTTCATGCCGAACAATCTGTTTTTCAGGAGTTCTAGTCTCATTTTCTTTTTGAGGTTCGTGAGATGGCTCAACAAATCTAGGCTGTCGGGCTTCAGCAGGAACAAAGTCTTCACTAGAAAATACGTAGGGGTTAAAGGGAAATAATCCTGTCACTTTAAAGCCTTTAGGGCCGATTTCACCAACATTAATATTATGGACCAATGGGAAAATACCTTATCGAAATGCAATTTGACAGAAGCTGTCAAAGGTCTCAGAATATCAGTGATATCTATTAAAATAGTGAATAAAATCGTGAAAATTCGACTGTATTATAAACAAGACCACTTCTTGATTCCAACATGATGCTTTTGTACAGAGAAAACAGGTCAACTTTCATGTATTTTGAGTTTAAATTTACATTTAACAATCAGTTATCCCCAAAAGCCAATGGGAATGCAGCAAATAATAGGTCGATTTTCTAGCTGTTAAATTTGGCAGCAGATTTGGATGTTTGTTAATGCATGGCAATCTCGAATTTAAGTTCAATATACTGTTATCATTACATACCTGTTGAATAGTGTGGATTTGTCTGTATTTTGCAATAAAATATAATATAAAATACATTCCATCCAATTCCTCATCTTCCTTTACATCATAATAGTAATCATTTATTAATTTACGGGTTAACGAATTTCTTCAAAGCAATAAAAACATTGTCCTCTCCATCCTGAAAGACAGATAATATGTGTAAGACGTGTCAATCCCTACATCTCCGTGATGCATAATGCAATTACTATGGACATAGACAAAAAATTATGAAAAATGTCTCGCAAATAATGGCCTTTAAGTCCAAAAATCAAAAGACTATTAATGTTGAACGCCTTTCTCACTAGTGGGGTTATCTATCTGTCACTCGCAGGGTTGCCCAGTCTAACGACGATCACGTCCCATGATGAAGAGTGCGACATGAATCTTTTACATTTGCTGCTTTTGAATTTAAAGTAGGAATACAAACATAGTACTTATGATTGTTGGAGCTAGACTGATAACACTTCCTGAAGAATGTTTGAAAAATGTGAACACCGTCATGGTCTGTTGTCAAATTGCAAATGAAGTATCTGAAAATTCTTACATACAGTGGACCTTCGTCATAGCTTACTATCCTGATTATGATCATTTTTAGAAGATGTGTTGTATCATAAAATTGATGAACAAATATAAGAAAGCTCTTGTATACCTACATACAGAGGATTTTTCATGTAAATTTACTAGGTATCATGATTATAAGCATCTTTGGTGGATTGTTCGATCCGGAATGGGAAAGATCTCCTATTTATGAAAATATTTTTGGTATCATCTAACCGTTGCAATCAGTACACAAAAACTGTGACATATGATTTATAGCGTAACCCGCTGCCCTATCAATACAAATTTAACATACAGGTCGCCTAGCCGTGAGGATGCAGTGGTCGGGATGAATATCACGGCAGCAACTGATGATTTGGGCATGTCTGGTAACAACGTATGAAGTAAAACTCGCTAACTTCAAAAATTTGAAGATTTTGTACAATTTATTTGATAATGATGAAAGATATGTCTGATTTGGCAGGGTAATGTCGCAGCCAAATGGCAGTCACTCTTTCTGACACAGTCCGGATCAAAAGATGACGATACTCGTGAAATGTATTGATTTTTTTTTTTTATATATCGAAACAGCCGCGCAGGCAGAAGCCTAAATGCCGGAACACCGCGGCTGCTATGATGATCCCAAAGAAATTTTGTTAATACGATTTTTGAACTGCCTAAGGTTAGTAGAACTGGGAAAAGCTTCCTCCCGTAGTTTGTTCCACAATCTAGACACCCTCGGGATAAAGGAGCGGTCGTATCGGCCAGTTCTGGATGTACGAAGTTTGACACGGTTAGGATGGGACGCCGAAGTCAGGCGGGTCTGTCTGGCAGGCACATCGCGCGGCGGCATCATGGAAGAGAGCTCTGAGGAGTAAAGCCCGTTGGTGTAGCGATAGAAAAGAGCTAGATCGCCGACGGCCCGCCGGTGCGAAAGAGTCCCGAGACTGTCTGTTAGAGAAGAGTCATCGATCAGTCGGACCGCCCTCCTCTGGACAGCATCGAGCATGGACAATGTAGTCGGGGCGGCAGCACCCCAAATGTGTGAGCAATACTCGAGGCTAGGCCTTATCTGGGCCTTGTATAGAGTGAGAAGGTCATGCGGAGAAAAGTACTTCTTAGCCCTAAACAAATAGCCTAGCTTTTTCCCAGCAGCTGCAGCTATTGAAGAGATGTGTTCGTGCCAGATCAGGTCCTCGGTGATCTGGACTCCGACCAGCCGAAATGAATGGCTCTTTGGTAGAACTTGACCGTCCATCGAAACTGTATGAGCGCTAGGACGCTTTTTGTTCGTCAAAGTATAGTACTGTGTTTTTTTTAAGCATTGAACTGTACAAGATTGTTGCGTCCCCAAGCAGTGATAGCCTCCAGGTCTCTTGTCAGAGAAGAAGTCGTCGCTAGTCTTCTTTTTTCCAGCTCAGCGGCAGAGATCGGCTTGTCACTCTGAATTCCTGCATGTAGAGTGCTGTCATCAGCGAAGCTGTGGATTGGGTTGATCGTGCAGGAAAGGAGGTCGTTGATATGTAAGAGAAACAGTGTTGGAGCCAAGACCGATCCCTGGGGAACACCCGCGTTCACGTTGTGGGATGAAGAGGAGAATCCGTCAATTACGACGGATATCTTGCGGCCAGAGATAAAGTCAGCCACCCATCTGCAAAGCTTTTCTGGGAGGCCGTAGGATGGAAGTTTGCTCAAGAGGGCAGCGTGCCACAGCTGATCGAACGCTTTCGTGATGTCAAGAGCAACGACATGAGCCTCACCATGAGACTGGATGAGTTTACTCCACAGTTGCGTGACGTAAGCTAGGAGGTCCCCTGTGGATCGTTGGTGCCGGAAACCGTACTGCCTGTGGCTAATCAAGCTGTGACGTTCGAGGTAGTCCAGAAGGTCGCGATTTATGCACCTCTCCATCACTTTACTTATAACAGAAAGCAGAGCTATAGGCCTGTAGTTGTAAGGGTCGGTTTTAGATCCTTTTTTTGGGATGGGCTGTACATGAGCAAATTTCCAGTTTTCTGGGAAGGTGCCGGATTCATGCCGGACTTCTAAATATAGGATCGTATTGAACATCTCTACTCTACCCAAGCTACCGACGGAGCTATTTTGCGCCGTCCTGGAAATAATTTTAAATTGATATTGTTGGTTGAACTGCAGAGCTCGTCATTGATAACGGACATTTTGCGGCCAGAGAGGAAGTCAGCTCCCAACTATAAGGTTTCTCTGGAAGGCATCCATATAGTATATAGTTTTTATATATACATATCGACCGTTTCTCGAATCATCTTCTACATGCCACTTTATCTTTCCAAATACCATCTTCTAGACCTCTTCTCTGTATATCTCTTCTGACTTGCTGTCCCCATTCCTCTGTCCGCCTGTCTCTTTTCCTTCTGAAAGGAGGTTTCCAAATTAAAATCTTTTTCAGCCACGGACTATCAGCCACCCTATTGACATTACCGTACCACATTAATCTTCACCAAAAAGGCGTTGAAGCTGCTCTCGCCGAAAGCCCTGACATACTTGGTGACAATAATCAATGCGACGCTCAAAATCCAGTACTTCCCTGCTGGGTGGAAGACTGCTGAGGTCATCATGATTCCAAAGAAGGTGGGTTCGATATTTCCTCAGGATTACCGTCCCATAAGTCTGCTGTCAGCTCCTTCTAAGCTCGCCGAAAAGGTGATTTATCGTCACATTGAGAATTTTTCGTCAAATCACCATGTGATTCCTGACGTCCAATTCGGTTTTCGGTCCGAGCATAGCACCGAGCTACAGGCAGTCAGACTGGTGGAGCATGTAACCAGAGGGTTCACCCTCAGCATGAGTACTGGCATCTTGCTTTTGGATGTCTCAAAAGCCTTTGACAAGGTGTGGCACGCGGGCCTCCTCTATAAACTAATCCAAAAGGGTTTTCCTTTTTGGCTTCTAAAATTACTGAAATCCTTTCTTGAAGGAAGGAAGTTTCGGATCAAAATTAACAATGTTTTGTCAACAACACGGCCAGTACGGGCCGGTGTTCCTCAGGGTTCGGTCCTAGGACCAATTCTTTATTCGCTTTTCATCCATGATGTCCCCTCCCCCAGCAACTGTGAAGTCTACCTCTATGCTGACGACACTGCACTTGTCGCCCAGTCGTGTACTGGTGATCTGGTTCACGATGGGTTGCAGAATGCGGTGGACGAAGTTCTAGAGTGAGCGGAACGGTGGCTGATAAAAATTAAGCATTCGAAAACGCAGGCTATTTATTGTACCAAAAAACGTCGCGGCCCCCCAGCGGAGGTTTCTATAGGCGGCAATCGTGTACCATGGATAAATTCTGCCAAGTATCTCGGAGTCACCCTTGATAAAGGCATGACCTGGCAGAAACATACAGCATCCATAAAAACAAAATTCCAAATTGCGTTTCGGCAACTATATCCTTTGTTATGTAGATCCTCCAAATTGAGTTTGATAAATAAAGTTCGACTATATAAAATGATTATTAGACCAGCCATTACTTATGCATGTGCGGCTTGGTGTTTTCTTGCCAAGACACACATGCAAAGTCTTCAAGTACTGCAAAGCAGAACTTTGCGGACAATTTGCAACGCTCCATGGTATGTCTCAAATGAGACACTACACAGAGACCTTGACATTCCTTACTTGAGGGATTATGTCAAGCTTCAGGCGCGGCGACGTTATAGTCAAGCGGAATCGCCCAGCAACCCTCTGTTGCGTGACTCAGTGGACTACACAGTGGAGCAAGTTCGTAAACATTCAAGGCCACGGCTCGCACTTTAATCAAAAGTTAGCGTGAATCTTTAGTAAACTCAAAATTACACTCTAACAAAACCGAATCAAAAAATTTGTTTAGTTCACCTCAAAATTAATCCGTATACCAAGTCAAAAAGCCTAGGGGTTTCCTCTTAACCTAAGCATATCTGTTTTTCTTTGTTCTTCTCCTTTTTTCTCTTTCCCTTTCTCTTTTTCCTTGACTTTGTCTGGTTTCTGGGCAACCAGGACTGACAGATTCGACTAACGTACATCAGACAGTGACTAATGGGCAGAGGTCCTACGGACCGCCCAGACAAATAAATAACGAATAGTATACCACATTAATCTGTCTCTCAATTTCTTCTGTCACCGATATTTGAACGTCCATTCTTCGCTTTATTTCATCGTTTCTGATTTTCTGTAGCCTTGAAACTTCTTCGGAAGAAATCCATTTTTGTCAACTCTACTCTTTGTCTGTCCCGTTTTATCATTTCCCATACCTCTGATCCATATAGCAGAATTTAAAAACATTTTTTTGCGTGTAAGATTCAAGAATGCCGGATCTCTTTCACTTGCAAGCAATAAAGAACAACTGAAGTGGCAGCCATTCTGCTGGAGCACTCTTATCGGTCCGAAAAATCTGTCCTACTGTTACCACTCATGAGGGTATGACTGTTTCTCCATGTGTGCAAAGTATAGTTCCAGTGTTCGAACGTAAAATGCTCTAGCGCGATACGCGACGGAGATATATTATACTAAGTGACATATCAATCTGAACACCCAGTTTAAATGGTTTTATTTTAATAAAAGTTGGTGAATGCATTTATCTTACTGTAAATAACAAGTGAAAAAATTGTCAGCCTTATCAGTTGGACATTCCGGTTTTTATACTGCTTTTTTTTAATTCACTAACGCTCTAAAAATGAATATTTCAGCCGCAGTAAAGAATCAACGTTGGCGGATTTTGGTTCTTGACATCCTTTACGATCGGTTACGATGCCTAGAGTACGGAGACCTGTACGATTTCGTCAACTTAGTGAGTTTGATAGGGGCCGTATAGTGGGACTTGGGGAAGCTGGACTTTCTTTTCGGGCAATCGCAGTTAGAGTGCAAAGAAGTGTAGACACTGTGGTTAGGTGTTGTCAGGCATGGCTTCGAGAAGGCCGTACGCAAAGAGCAAGGGGCACTGGACGCCGCCGTAGAACAACAGACCGTGAAGATCGCCGCCTAAGATTATTGGCCTTAAGGGACCGTTTCTCCACTACCAGGTCCATTGCAAATGAATGGTTTGCAGAACACGGAAGACCTATTGGCATGCGAAGTGTTTACCGACGAATGAGAAGTTTTGGCTTGTTTTCATATCGGCAACACTGGGTCCTCCCTTTAATTCGAGAATACCGACGTAATCGCCTTGAGTGGTGCAGACAACGGTCACTCTGGGATCAGGAATGGAACAGTATTGTCTTTAGTGACGAGTCTCGATTTTGTTTAGGCATGCAGGATGGTCGTGCCAGGGTTAGAAGGCGACGTGGTGGAATGAGGAATCCACAGTTTTTTGTTGAAAGACATGTTCATCACACTGTTGGAGTTATGGTTTGGGGTGCTATAGCTTATGGTTCCAGGTCACCTTTAATCTTCATCAGACGTAACATGAACGCGCAGCGTTATATCCACGAAGTTCTAGAACCCCATCTTTTACCCTATCTTGACACCCTGGCAGATCCAACTTTCCAACAAGATAATGCCCGACCACATGTTGCAAGAGTTACAATAGACTTCTTTCAACATAATGATGTCACATTGTTACCATGGCCACCAAGATCTCCCGGCTTATCCCCAATTGAGCACGTGTGGGATATGATGGGTAGGAGATTGCTCAATTTGCATCGTCCTCCTCAGACTCTAGAAGCACTTCGAGAGGAGTTGGTGGTTGCCTGGAATGAGATACCACAGGAGGACATTGACCACCTGATCAGAAGCATGCCTAGGCGCGTTGGAGAATGCGTAGCACATCAGGGTGCATCCACACATTATTAAAGGTCAAAGGGCTTAAAAGCAGTGCAATCATTTTGAAATTTTTATCATTTACTTAATGTGCTTCATTAAGTACTTATACAAAATTTTATTAAAATAAAACCATTTAAACTGGGCGTTCGGATTTATATGTCACTTAGTATAATTGTGGGATGATATTAGAATGTAGAATCCATACCATACTAAGAAAAATATAAAAGCACGACGTGGGTAGAAGAGGTGTAGATTATGCTGGCACACTTCGCACCGTGTTGCTACTGACACTCTTATAGTATAGGCGGTAATTCTTTACGTTCAGATACTGTGGCAGAATTGGTAACTCAGAAACTACACAAATTCCACAGAACTATTTCCTACATTCGAGAGTCTTGTATCCTGGATTCTCGACCCAATTGTATTTTTTGTACCTTGAACGTGATTATATTCAGCTACTAGGACCAGGACGTACTTCTACGTGTTGAAACATATAATAAGTAATAATAATCGTCTTTGTTAATTTAAATTACAAAAGGTGAGATTTAGGGTAAAGCTACTCTTAAACCTAGGCTTCAGCAGCTGTTGTGTAATTTCAAATTAACATATTTTTACATCACACATTTTATATTATTTATGTCTTTACATAACTAAATATTTTTAAATTGCTACCCTAAATTGCCATAATGGTAATGTTTTAACTTCGAAATGGAGTGCATTCAAATGATACGTAACGTCTCTATAGAAAATACTTGTTTAGCGGGAAGGCATAGCCAAAGATAAGTAATCTAGATTATGAAAATTGGATCTGAAAATTAATTTGCTTTTTAGATATGAACGAGATGTGTACTGGTTAATTGATTTATGTACAAAAATGAATGAACCACATTTAAAACTAACGGAGATTTTAAAACAATTTAAATTCCCAATTTTCTCAGAAACATGACTATATTTTCTTGGTCCATGAATGAATCGATAATATGTATTTTGAGCCATTTGAATTCTGTTTCTACTACTTGGAGTAGTCCAGTGATATTATTCTCGCATCTAATATTCCACCACGTGCTCTGATGACGCCATCTACTAGATTTAAAAGTGCTGTTGTAGTGGTATAATTTCTGATACTGATATTCAGGTGTAACTTAAGAATTCTTAAAATCAAGTCGAAGGTCATTTGGGTGTTGTGAGATTCTTTACAATGTTATTTTGACGTTTTACCAGTAAAATACCAGTTGGCTAATGCTGTATTCCCAGGTCCAAAAAATCAACCTAGATAAAATTAGATATCCATGAGAATTTGTCACAGCTGTTTCTCTATTTACTATATATACGAGACATATACGAGCCCCTTCCCACTTCAGTTGGCCCACTTCAAGATTTGTACCAAAATAAGCTTTATAAACTAAACATGACGAAACTATTTACTTCTAAAACAGTTTATTTTCTCAAAAACATTTTAGATACACTCTAGTCGTAAAAGATACATATTTAAAATCACTTAGACCTATAACTAATAGAACATCTGAACAAATAACGAATGTGCGAATAAATGCGCGAAGTTAACAAAGCAACAATTGAAAGATTACCATTTACCTTTATTTTTTATTACGGCTGAAATTCTTTGGGGCATAACGTTAACCAAGTTTTGGCAAACATTTGGTGTAAAACAATCCCATATTTCCTGAAGCTTTTGTCTCAGTTTGGTGATTGTACGAGCAGGATGTTGTCGTAGAACCTTTTTCATCTCGTGCCACAAAGTTTCAATAGGTGACAGATCTGGACTGCTAGAAACCCATTTCAAAAGTGGTACATTATTTTCTTCCATCCATGTTATAGCCTGTTTTGAGGTATGGCACGCTGCACCATCTTGCTGAAACACAAAATCTTGGCCGGATGTCAAACATTCTTCCATCACTGGTAAAAGTGATTCTTCTAAAATTGCCAAATATTTGTTTGTATCCACATTTCCATCGATAAAATGAAGTTTTCCTACTCCTTTTGATGACATACTGCCCCAGACCAGAATGGATGCTGGAAATTTCACCTTTCTCTTCAGACAGTCAACATGGAATGCTTCATTTTTTTTGTGAATAACTCAACTGCGACTGTCACCAACACAAACTTCGAATCGGGCCTCATCACTCCATTGTATTGCACACCATTGTTGAGGTCTCCATTGTCTATGTTCTTTAGCTCATCTAAACCGATTTTTCTTTTGCAGTGGAGTTAATAGTGGCTTTTCTTTGGCCTATAAACAAGTTGTGCAACTTTAGGGTTTTTACTTCACTTTTTTTTATAAGAAAACTTACCTTGCAAGTGCTAAATCCCAGTTTGTGGGCCTCTCTATGAGTTGTGAACCTCGAAATTCTCCTTTCAACAGAGCACTTAATTGTAAATTTTTCACGATTATTCTTCTTAATGCTCTTCGGTCGGCATTTGTGATATTACTTTTATTCACATATCGTGGCTTAATATTAACTGGTCCAGTTACGTTATATCTTCTAACAATATTTCTCACACTGTACCGCGATAAGTCTAACAAAGTTACAATTTCTGACTTTGATTTCCCAGAATTAAAAAAATTTAATTATCAGTAACCGAAATTTCTCACTAATAATCTTTCCTCTACCCATTTTGAAAACCTTAACTACCCAAAACTATTTTAACCCGACAGCGGTCGCACCCCCAAAGTATATTAATCAGGTCGCTGCGGGTCATGGTGACCCGCTAATGTTAGGCCCTAAAAATTTAGTATAAACAATAAAATTGCTTTATTATTTTTTTAAAGATTTTATTTGCGAAGGTAACTAAAGCATATAACCTAACATTGGTATAGAAAAACCTTGAAATCTAAAAGTTAGGTATCTTTCAAAAAAATAGCTAAAAAAAGTTTTTTTTGCATTGGTCGATTAATTTTTATTTCAAAAAAAATCCTACTTTAAATAATGAAAAACATAAATCTATTTTTTCTGCTAATACTAAATTAAAATTTATAACAAAAAAATATCTCTGAAACCATTTATAAACTGTATTTATTGCGTGCCCATTTCTAAGGAGTATTTTTCAGACAATTCAGGCATGTAAGTTTGCCATGATTTCCACAGATATATATTTTGCAAATCGCACAAGTATGATAAGATTTGTTACCAGTTCTCGCACATAATTTACATATGTTCCTTTTTCTTGAATCTTGTTCTGCTTGCTACTCTTCGGCAGCAGCAGGTTCACCTTCCTGGAGAATTTCTATAATGTTGGTCCTGATAAACTTGGGAAGATTTGCAATTTGCAGTCGAGATCGCATGTATGGAGAAACAAGTTCCTTGGTTAACTCTTTGAGCCAAGTTCTTCTCATCAAGCGCTGATCCCCTTTTTCATTGTACGATGATATGCCAAAACTATTGACCCCAACCACATCCAGAAGATGAAAAAAGGCTGAAAGGGGCCATCTGTTGGTTTTCCTGGCTGTTGAGTATGCGCCACACATCTCATCTACTACATCAACCCCACCCTTTGTGCAATTGTAAAATGTGATAATCTCTGGTTTTCGGGCGGCACCACTATCAAGATCAATTGTTTTACCATGGTGCATAGTGGACAACGGAACAACAAACTTGCCCTTTTTTGGTAGATATGATACCAGCGTTGTACTATTTTTTCCAAAACCAAAAACAAACGAGCTCACCTCACGTCTTTGCTTTTTATAAAGCAAGTAGGAAGCTGTGGTTTGGTTTTTCTGATGGTTCCTACTTACTTAGACACCAAAATACCGGTAATAAACAATAGAACCAAAAATAGTCGCAAAATAATATGACACCGAAAACAGTCGCTGCGTGTCACGGTGACCCGCAAGAGCTCCGTTCAAGTAGACAGCTCAATGTAAACAAAGCAACATGTACTGAGTTTTGTAGATAAGTAGTTCATAGGAAGGTACCTACAGTATATTCAGATAAGAGATAGACCGGACATAAACAAGACCACGTGATCATCGAACGCTGTAACATTCGGCAGGGACGTATAAAGAGTCACGCAGTACATATTTTAGATAGTAGATGCTGCTTTGCGTAACTTTGTAGTAAATTTGCACAATTCGATGTGTATACGATTGGTGATGGATATAGGATCATGTGGGGGTGGGGTAAGAAATATATAATGATGTAAATATACATAAGGGTTTCAAAATTTTCGCTTCGATTTCCAGCTTCGGATGCCGCCTGATGTTTGGTGAAATACAGTCGAATATAATCTCAAAATGGCGTTTAAATTAGCCTAAATTAAAAATAATCGTATATCTCTTAAAATTGCTTTTAGAATATTGATTAGTATATTTTTTGATTTCTAGGTAAATATGTAACCAAATTAAAACGTTCAAAACGTAAAAAAAATGTGCATGGTTGAACATTGTCAGAAAGTAGATTCTTGAATAGGTTTTGCCAAAATGAGTTCAAAAATGTCAATAATTAATTAAAAAATACAGTAGCTTTATAATTACTTATAACTTACCGAATTTGATGAACGACATCTTTTATTGGAAAGATGAGCTTGATGAGCTTTCATCATCGCTACTGCCTCTAGCACCAACGTCAATAATGAATGGCTCGACTTGTTCCTCTAACATATTGTCCAGTTCCCACATTCTCTTTTCAACTTTGTCTTTCACGTGCTTAATACAGTTTTCCCATTTTTGCGCTGTTATTAATTCTAGTGCTTCTTCGAAAAGTCCTTTGAGGTCACAAAATTTAAAAGTTGTATTGTGCTTAGCTATATAATTTTTAACCTCTGCCCATATGAGCTCAATGGGATTGAGCTCGCAATGGTATGGAGGTAAACGGAGCACAGTTTTATTTTGACTTGCTGCCATTTCGTCAATGACGTATTTTTGATATTCCGCCTTGTGATCCTTGACAATTCTTAATAATTGTACTTTCAGCATTGCTTCTTCAAAGTTGATATTTTTCGAGCGGAGCCAATTTTGAACATCAACTTTCCTTGAAGCCGTTGTTGGGACCTTCTCCATTCTTCGAGAATGATAAGGCGTATTATCCAACACAATTACTGCGTTTTCCTCTAAGTTCGGTAAAATTTTTGAAAACCACTGTTCAAACGATTCGCCATTCATTTCCTCGTGGTAATCTCCAGTTTTCTTAGACTCAAAGCACCACAGACCGTCAACAACAAATCCATCCTCACTGCCAATATGGCAGATAATGAGCCTTTTCCCTTTACCTGGAAATCGAAGTACTAACTGGTGTAGATTTATTTCAATAAGCGAACCTTTTTCAAATGTTTTCATCACATTCAGCGAAAAAACATTGAGACATGAGTATCAGATTGCTATAATTGGGATTATTTAGTCATATTGAAAGAAAGAATATTGAACGTCGTATGATTACTCAGCGCTTCACAATTTAATTTAAAGTTATAAACCTTTAAAAAATGAATGATCAGGAACCTGAAATACGCGCAAATATTAATATTAACAAATTATAACTTTATAAAGCTTAAAGTATGAATTAAAATGATTAGAAATATTAGGAACGGTACACAATATAAAACTTAGTAACTTTTTTAAGTTTATAATATTCGACATATTTTAAGATTATATTAAACAATTATTGAAATATCGAAAACACATAAAAACATGGCTTAAAAAAGTTCTAACAGATGAAAATGACAATAAAACATCCACGCATTTTATCGAAAGTTATAAAAGTTTTGTTACTTGTAATATGTTTTATCTGCCCCCTGGAATTAATGTTTAGAACCTTGTTCCCAAGGTTTGAAAAACATCCGATTGTTGTCTATTACTCGTATTTACCTGCTGGATTTTTTAATCCGGTGGACAGTCCTTCTAGAAAGGCCCTCCTGGATGAAGTTACAGAATCATCAATCCATACTTTACTTGTAGTGTGTCCTGCGTTTGCCCACGTTTCATCAAGGTAATAAATCTTCCTGTTTTGATTTCTATATTTCCCAATTTTTGTTAAATAATCCCTCCTCCATAGCACAATTTCTTCTCTATCCAGTAGTAAACTATTACGACCCCGTTTTTTCCATTTGAAATTTAAATGCTTCAGTAACGCATGGAAAGTTGATCGTTTGAAATTTGGCAACGTTGTATCTCCATTTACCTGCTGCAGTACTTCTATAGTAGGTATTTCATTCCTAAAGAAGAATTCATGCACTTTCCTCCTAATCGCATGCTTATCAGCTTCATCCAATGATTTAACAATACTTTTGCGATGTTTACTGGTCATTGGTTCAGAAAAGGTGTGATTTTTTTTGTATTGTCTTAACACATTAAACACTGATGCGCGACACACCCCAACTTTGTGAGAAACCTTCACACCTGATGGTTGATGCCTCGTTCTCCTCGTGCTCGATCTTATATATATTCAAAATGACCTCTTTCATTTCTGCACTCAGGTGTCTTTTTTTAGAGCATTTCCTAGGTGGACTACAGGAGTTTACAACTTCATCGGCAGTATCTGTACTACTGGGCATTTTGCGCAAGCAGTTGATAACAATAACAATCAATAATAAGGTATAACAATAACAACGACAAACTCAACAACTTAATAAGATAACAAACGAAAACGTCCAAAGAAATATCAAATTGCAATGATGCACACGACATACGTAACACGTCTGAACCTGAATGTGACTCTGCCTTGATACGACTGCTCTGCCGCTCGGCATAGGCATTCAATTGCGAATTGACCAATGAGGGCTCCTATTTTACGTCGAGACGGCGGCGTTAGCGTGAAAATCACCCGAACCTTTTGTTTACATCCGGTCTATCTCTTATCTGAATATACTGTAGGGAGTGATAAAGTTGGTGTTTTCTACTATATATTATCAAAATATTCATTGTTAATATTTTAAACCTATAACACCCTGCTACATTTTTATTATTTGTGTTTGATAAGAAAAAAAACTAAGATTTCAATAGTTGGGCCAACTGAAGTGGGAAGAGGCTCGTATACCTTAAAAAGTTCTGTTTCATAGCCAACTATATAAGCATATACGAGCATATGGCACACTAACCTTTTCAAAATACATATAGTAAATACAGAAACAGCTGCGACAGATTTTCATAGATACGCTACGGTATCACATTCTATCACGGGTGATCTTTTGGACGCAGGGATGTTCTAGAGGAAATGCTCAAATCAATATTTAGTAGCGATTTTTGAAATATCCGAGTATCAGATCAAATGTAGCTGCAATATCAATCATCCACTGTCTGATGAATTTTGTCAGCTACCGCGTGTACTAAGGCGATCACATTTCTAAAACTGGTTTACGAGCTGGAAGCAATTTTCACTTTTTAAATACTGCCGCGCAACACGTCCTTTGCCTAGAAGGATCTAAACTTTCGTTGATCCACAAATGCTACGCCCAGTGGTGTAATTTTCATATATGTAATTCATATTTTTTTCATCGTCGGCGCCTTCGTAATTGCTACGATTTTTTCGCTACCGTCAGTCAGACCACTCTCACTTTCATTATCAGGGTAATAAGTTTTGTTCTTATGCCTAATTTGAAGTTGAAATATTTTGGCGCATTGTAACATGATATAGGAATGCAAAACCGTAACGGTTATTCTTAAGCACATGTGAATTATAAATTAAATTTCATTGAAGCAAGCTTGTATAGAGGAATGTTTGTAGGTAAAAGTTTTGAGCTGATTTAGATTAGTAGGTCATATCGAGGAGGTCTAAATAAACGCCTAACTTTGACAGTCAGTCCGCCATTTTGAAGGATAATGATTTCATATTCTAGGGCAGTACTAAAAGAAAGCTTTAAAGCGAAGTAGAACATGGCTCCCCATTCCATTCAAAAATTTATTATTTTCATTAAGCATGCTGCTTCCTCTAACTGACCACAGACAACCAACCATGGACAGCTGTTTAGTGCTTTTTGGTGACTCATCAGCATGATCCAGGCTTGATCTTTGGAACAACGAACGAGAACAGCAACTACAGTGGACCTCCGGTAATCCGACAAACATTATGCAGGGCAGTGTCGGACTATCGAATTTGTCGGATTATAGAGCACTGCCTAAGACCCCCTATAGTCCGGAATTTTTTACAAAAGAGTACCTTGTACTCCGACAAATTACATATCCAATGGTAAGATTATATATGTTATGTATATGTATGTACTTTGAAGTACAAATCATACATAGTTTATGTATGTCGAATTTAGTAAATTAAATAACAATAGAGAGCTTACGTTTTATTATAAAATTAAGCATAAATGCACATACATATGTACCAAAATAATCAAGAATTATTAATCAAAATCATTAATGAATTTATCAAATAATAAAGCTTGGAAATATTCATCAATTTTTTTTTGTTTAAGGTTGTTATAACGCGAGATCAGAGCTTTTTCTCTCAGTCTTCTCAAAAGTAAAAGTTCGTTGTAGGATGTACCATTCTCTTCAGCCCATTGTAAACCTAGCTCCAAGGTGTTAATTGCGTCTTGTGCTGTGACTTGTGGAGCAGTTGCAATCACGTCGTCGTTATTTTCCTGATTGTTTGTTGTATAATTAGAAACCTCTTTTATAATCTCTTCGTCAGACATTTCATAAAAAACATTTTCCTCTTTATCCATTCCACGGCACCAGATTTACAAATCTTCCGGACTTATCTGTGTTTCAGTAGCGACTTGTTCTATAACTTCCGAAGTTACACTGATTTGTGGAACGTTGCTAGGAGTGGTGACTATATCTGGCCATAACTTTTTCCAAGACGATTTAATAGTTGATGACGGTAACGCATTCCACGACTGACAAAGAGCAAAAACCAAGTCTTTCATATTAAATTCTTTTAAAGCTTTTTCTATTGGTTGGTCTTTTGATACGGCTCTCAGAAGTAGGTTTTTTTTATAGTCTTGCTTGACAAACTGAATGATATTCTGGTCCATTGGTTGAATCAGTGCAGTGAAATTTGGCGGAAGAAACATCGCAGTGATGCATTTATCCTCAGTTGTTAGTTCTTCTTCAGACGGATGACCGGGAGCGTTATCAAGAAGCAACAACGATTTTTGCGGAAAATTATGATCTTTTAACCATTTTCTAACTTCAGGTACGAAGCATTCATCAAACCAGTTTTTGAAAAGGTCTTTTGTCATCCATGCACTTTTTGGTCCGTAATAGTGTACAGGTAAATCAATGTTTTTGAATGCCCGTGGTTTATTAGATTTCCCAATGACCATCATCTTAAGCGCGTGTGTGCCCGCAGCGTTAGCAAATGGTAGTATGGTTACACGCTCTTTACTTACTTTTCGTCCAGGTACGGATTTTTCGTTACAAGAAACGAAAGTTTTGTTAGGCATCACACGCCAAAAAAGCCCTGATCCGTCTGCATTGTACACCTGTGACGCGTCAAGATTTAAATCGTTCACCTTTTGCAAAAATCTTAATAGTCATTAAACGTATACCATGACGACTTTTAAAACGTTCTAGCCATCCTTTGCTGGCCACAAAATCATCTTTTTTTGTTATTTCCTTATAAAAAAACTTAGCTTTCATGGCCAACATGGGTACTGAAATTGGTGCACGCCTATTTCTTTCCTGAAGAAACCACATGTACAAAGCTTCTTCCACTTCTGGATGTTCAGCTTCCTTGAGTGTCTGCCTTTCGCTGGCCTGCAGTCAGTAGTTGACACGAACTTCTTGATCTTCTCGTGGTTTCTTTTAATGTCATAAATTGTAGATCGGCCTACGCCGTATTCACTTGCTAAACTACTGAAAGTTTCATTTCGATTTGAGCGGTCTAAAATATCACATTTTTCTTTAATTGTCAATGTTTTGTGCTTTCGCTTCTGAGTTTGTGATGACATTACTAGGTACTATACTTAATACACAATGAATAAATAGTAAACAATGAACGCACGCTAAGCCGTACCGCTATCACCAATAGTCAAATTCAAACTAAGTAAAACAATGCTTACGCGCGATAGCGGTGGCGCGTACAAGTTGTAACCTGTTCAAACCTGCGTGATCTACATCAGCAAAGATTGATATAGGATAAAGATATAAAATAAGACAACACACCTGACTGTTGTGGCCGACTTGTTTTACTTTTTAGTTTTTAGACGTGGCAACAATTTAAGTTGAGTATTCCGCATTCGCATATCTAACCGCCGACGTTTATGTACGTGTTCTGGGAAAAATACAAAGCTTGTAAACAAAATCGTGTATTAAACCCCAAAACCTCAAACAAAAACCAAACACCTGACTATTATCAGAATTGACCACTGTGAGCTATTGGTTGGTATTATAAAGTTCTTAGAGCCTACAATTGTAGGATTTTCATAGTATTTTCTCTCCTTCAAAAAGGCTGAGGTATTTCTAGGTGTCTACTGATCCGTGTCATCGTCAGCGCTCTCCTATTGTGAGGTTATGTTTTCATTTTGAATCTTAAGACATCTTCAGGCCAAATCCAAAAAGAAAATATAACCTCAAATCGAGCGCTGACACGAAACAGTGGAAATCTAGAAATACCCCTTCCTTTCTGAAAGATAGAAAAAACTATGAAAATCAAGGAGGCCATTTTTATGTTAGATTCGTGAACCAATTTTGTCAACCCGAAATACGGCTTGCTAGCTTGAACCTCGTAAAAAGTAAATGCGGGGGGGGGGAAGGGGTAGGTATAGGGGGTGGTGAGTTTCCAAAAAGTAGTTTATAGTGTTTTCTTTATAGTTCCTCCCCTCATCAATGTTTTGAAGAGATCAAGTTGAGCGTTGGGAAAATGCAATAAATATTTCAGTACAAAAGTGACAGGTGAAAAGTCAATGTGACGGATAGGCGTCATTTTAGAAAGATAATTAAAGGCATTGGGAATCATGTGATACATCATTTTGGAGACACGAACGGGAAGCACTTTATACTGCAGATCCGCAAGTTCCAATGATTGGTAAAAAAGCGCAAGAAAAAAACTTATTTGGAATTTGAACATTCCATGTCAAGCTATCAACGTCAGAGAACAAATATTTTAACGTCATGCTTGAACACAGGCTAGAAATTCCGAGCATATGTTTACCTTTTTACGCATTTTTACGTTTAGAGGAAGGTCAAGTTAAGCCACTTTTCGTTTATAGAAACTCAGAATACGCGTCTTGGAGAGAAGATATTGATATTCCGCCGAAACCAAAATTTCTGAAAATAACTGCGATAAACGATTTGGGCTTATGAACTAACGAAGTGTATCAGCCTTATTACAATTACTGATTTTGCGATAGATTATTGACTTATCCACTGATAAAACTGTAGCATTACTTAATGCCTTCTATTTCTTACAAATTGGTGCAGCGTGTATGAGATTCTTTTTCTCTTTTCTCACATGCCATCTGTATATGGTGTCCATTTAAGTGAAAACAAAGTAAAAGTGTATAAATTCGCCCGATGCAGTAAATAAATAATCTTGCTCAGGTTTGATTAGATTTGCATGCGTGTCTTTTTTTCTATGATTCTTGGACTTGAGCAACAGATTGCAGATGACGGTGCTTTGCCTGGAATTTTCCAGAATGAACCTTTAGTATACGATGTCGCATCGACTCAAACGCTGTAGGCTTACAGGTTATTAATGTGTAGATAAGCGGCACAGATGGATCCACATAAATCCTTTTTATGTCGGCGAAGATTTTATAGCTATGGACACTTTTACTATTCAGACGTGTGAAAGACTTGACGCTTGCCTTATCATCAGTCCCTAGTCAAATGCACAACACACTGTAAAACAGATCATGGGTAATAAAACTATAGATTTGGATAGCCGAGTATTTTTTAGGGAAAGACCTTCTTGCATTTCACATATATTGTTATGGTTCAGAGGCAACTTAGGGGATATACAGGGTGTTTCAGTTTATTGTTGCATAACTTTAAGATTCGATAGAACTTTTAAAATTCATGCATAAAGTCTATATAAACATGGGTCGAAAAATGCGTGGCTTCCGAAATACAGGGTGTTTAAATTTACTTTCTAAAATAGTTTTTTTTAAATATTTCGAACAATATTTGATGTATAATAGTGAAAATTGGTATACAAGGGTTTTTTGGTACGACAAAACGAACCATAGTTTTACTGTAGCCGCTAGAGGGCGCTCTCTACTGTACCTGTAGTGTATTAAAATGACCGAAAAAAATTTCTTAGTGAAACTTTTTGCTTTTTGAACAAAAAAACTGATTCTTCGCACTGTTCAACATAAAAAAGCTCTAATGTGAGTTTTCGTTGTAGTCAGCCGTTTTTGAGATATTTCGATTTTTAAGGTTCGATTCATTTTTAATTATTTGTGGGAAAATAATATTTTTTTTTACATTTTCGATTTGGGCATTACAAGTAATTAAGATGATCGTTTAGATTGTGTTTTTAAACACAGCAATAATTCCTAACTCCAAATAAACACAAAAAACAATATTAATTTGTTTAATTTTCCAATATTATTTTTAACAAATTAAATTAATTATTTACAACTAAAATGCTATTGGATAGTTAGGACAAACATACAAAATCTAAAGTAGTTTCTCGAAATGTAAACCCAATTGTTCAATACACAATTCACATCTACGAATGATCGAACATGGTATAGCATTATTCAAATAAGGCCTTATTTCATCACATGCGTTCCTGATTCTGTCTATTAGCATATCTCTTGTGGTTACGGGAGTCTGGTACACTTTTTCTTTTAGAAATCCCCACACAAAGAAATCTAATGGATTTAGGTCAGGGGATCCTGGAGGCCAGGCGAATGGTCCTCCACGGCCGATCGATCTTTCTGGATAATTTTCGTCCAGCCAGTTTCTAAATATTCTCGAATAATGAGCTGGACAACCATCAAGCTGGAACCAGGCCAATCTTCTTAAATCTAACATAACATCATCCCAAATATTTGTTCAGCCTTTAAAAATTCCAAGAAGGTCTCAGCATTTATTATTAAATTCATGCTGAAAATTTCTTTCCCGAACTGCATGCGGATTTTCATGCGACCAAATGTGTTGATTATGAACCACTCCACGTCTAGTGAAGCATGACTCATCGGTCCATAAAACGTTACTTAAAAACTCCCTATTATTATCAGTTCTATCAAGAATCCACTGACAAAATGTGATTCTTTGTTCTCCGTCCACTGGCTGTAGTCCTTGCACAGGTTGCAAATGGTAAGGATGTCTATGGTCATTTCTAAGAACACGGTGAACATGGCTTGCTGAAATTCCCAAGGCACCAGAAACTCTCCTAACACTTGTGGTCGGATCTCTACCAAACTCACGCAGAATCATACGGATAAATCTGCGCTGACGAACATTTATGATTTAATCCCTTTGGAGATTTCCAAAACCATTTTCAATTATTTGGCGATGCACTCTTACAAATACTGAGCGAGTTGGATGTCGTCTGTTTGGAAATCTTCGTGCGTATTCTCTGGCTGCTTCTGCTGCATTTCCATTTACAAAGCCATACACAAAATGAATATCCGCTAACTCTTGATTGGAGAATAAAAATGGCATTTTTATAAAACTTACAAAAAAACAGGTAAAAAAAAATAAATTTCGTGAATTCACAATTGCAAAAAAACGTTTCAGGTTTCAACAGACAACAAAACTAACTGTCAACTAATTGACGTTTAACCTTATTCTGCTTTCAATTTCAAAAATATTTGCAGGCACAGCCTACTTCTAAAAATTATCGAGATACTGACTTTTTAACGTTATTTTATCATAAATAATTAAAAATTCATCGAACCTTAGAAATCGAAATATCGCAAAAACGGCTAACTATAATGAAAATTCACAAGAGAGCATTTTTATGTTGAAAAGTGCGGAGAATCAGTTTTTTTATTCAAAAAGCAAAAAATTGCGCTAAGAAAATTTGTTCGGTCATTTTAATACACTACAGGACAGTAGAGAGCGTCCTCTAGCGGCTACAGTAAAACTATGCTCATGGTTCGTTTTGTCGTACCAAAAAACCCTTGTATACCAATTTTCACTGTTAGACATCAAATATTGTTCGAAATATTTAAAAAAAACTATTTTAGAAAGTAAATTTAAACACCCTGCATTTCGGAAGCCACGCATTTTTCGACCCATGTTTATATAGACTTTATGCATTGCTTTTAAAAGTTCTATCGAATCTTAAAGTTATGCAACAATAAACTGAAACACCCTGTATATATACTGTAGTTAGACTGAAAGACGATAGTACAGAAAAAGAAAACCTATCCTCGCCCCACTTAAGATGGATATTTGTAGAAACAGACGCATAGATTTACCTTTTGCTTGAGGCTTCGGACATGTGGGATAACGGACCTAAAAACAGTGAATAATAAGTTCAACTCTAAGTCAAGCGTTATGAAGTCTAGTTCGAAGGTCTCTTTAATGTATAAAAACTGTATTATTATACATTGACATTGCCCCAGTTATTAAAAAAAAGCAGAAATCCTGATTACGCCTTGAAATTATCAGATAGTCATCTTATAATATCACCATTCAAGCATTGCTTCAGATTTTATGAATTGCGTATCGAGAATAGTGCGATTTAAATGATGTGATGTTGTACAGGATGCGTCATCTATTACTTTTTTCTGTTTGAAAAATCAACACGCTTTTTACGAGGTGAAATCGATTTTTTTTTATTGATAAATGAAGGCTGGTTCATGCCATTTATGCATGAAAAATAACATCAGTCATGTGACCACCGCGGCTTCGTTTACAGGCCAACATCCGAACATTTTCAATTTTCAATGACTTTTCCCAGAATAATCGGGTCAATGGCCGCAATTTCAGTACGAATATTGCGCTTTAGGCCTTGAATTGTCCGGGACCATTCGCATACACTTTCCAAAATCCCGAAAGAAAATAGTCAAGAAGTATTAAATCGCCCGATCAAGGGGGCCAACTGACAACTGAATTTCGTGAAATTATGCGGTCTTGAAATTTCGTGTGCAATAAGGCGATTGTTTGGCGAGATGTGTGAGCCGTTGCTCCGTCTTGATGAAACCAAACATCGTCGGCACCAATACGATCCAGTTGTGGCCATAAAAAGTATGTTAACATGCCGCGATAACGTTCTCCGTTGACGGTAATGGCCTTTTCTTCGGCATGCATGCCACCAGCGTATAATCCGCACCAAACAGTCACTTTTTCAGGATGGAGAGGTTGTTCATGATATTGGTGTGGATTTTCAGCCCCCCAGAATCTGCAATTTTTCTTATTTACGTACCAATTGAGGTGAAAATGAGCCTCAACAGAAAAGAGCACTTTGGCCGAAAATCCGTCTTCTCTTTCCAGCATCCAATTAACAAAAACACGCCGCTGTTGATGGTCTGCTGGCTTCAATTCTTGCGTTAGTTGGATTTCGTATGGATGGAGGTGTAAATCAATGTGTAAAATCCAGCGTAAAGTGGTCTCACTAATTCCCAATTGTTGAGAACGGTTCCTAGTGGAGGTGGTTGGATCTTCTCGCACACTTTCACTCACTGCGGCTATGTTTTCACGAGTACGAGCTGGACGAGCATGTTGGTATGATCTACGACCTTAGGCTGAACCAGTTTCCTCAAAACGATTAATAATCCAACGAATTTCCATGTGGGCCAAAGCTAGTGCGAAATTTGCGAAAAGTATTTTTTATATTTCGACCGTTTTCGTAATAAGTTTGGATAACCGAAATGCGTTGTTGTGTTGTAAACGGATCCATGCCTATAAATGGCATACCTTTGACAGTTCATTTATGCAAATCACATGACTTTTGACTCACATGGTAACACATAAACTTATAGGTAAAAAAAAGTAATACATGGCGCATCCAGTATATATCACGTCATGGATACATATTATAATACTTCAACAAAAAAGTAAAAATCCTCCTGTATCTGATGTTAACTTAGCGAATAAAGAATAATATTTTCATATTATTAAAGGGTAGGATGAAGATAGTATTGTTGTATCTAACAGATAGAAATGCTGCAGAGTGAATGAAAGCCTTCACGATGTTGTAGCTTCTTGAATACATTTCATATCCGCCATAACTAAACCGATGCACTTGGGTTCAAGTAACCCTTATTATTGTCGAAACATGATTAATAGAATAAACTTATGATAACCTGTCATTATCAAGGTCAACTATGAAGATGCTCGTTTCATTGAAATAACTTAGGTTTGACGACACAATGTATGGCATATCATACATTTCTGGAATCAGAATTTAAAGCTATATTCTCCTATGCGAAGGTTCAATATGATAATAAAAAATAAAGTTGTTTATTGAAGACAAAAGACGTAACGTCAAATTGAAATTCCACTTAGCCCACCATGTAGAAGAGAAAAAATGTTTATGTACTTTTTATTTGTAAATTCCACCTCAAATACAATCAGAAAGAAATAAAAACAATTGTCGAAGAAGTCAGTTTTATTTGTCTATCTTTTTTGATTACCTAAATGCTCGACTTGCTCCCTTTAAATCGATTTCGTATCTCTTATTCTTTCAGAGATCCCAATAGTGAGATTTGAATTTGAAACACACGGATAGGTTGCAATATCTTTCCGAATTTTAGGTGGTCTAGATGAGAGATTTCGGTATGCTGCGATCAGGTTGATACATTTAAAATACGTCGTTTTACAAAGTCATAGTAGCACTTACAATAAATTGAATTCAGAAGAACTCATTCAGAATTAAAAAAATGAAAAAGCAGTTGACGAAATCTAATGAGTAACATTTGATACTAATATTACTGATTATCTTTTCCAAAAATAAAAACTATTTGGAAGAGCATGACTGTACCGACATCAGTGCTACGAAAAGCCTGTCATGGCAATGAAATTTTGACGATTAAATGGAGGTTGGGCTACTGATTGTTCAAGCTTAAGGTTTCTACAGACACAACTGCAAGCTTGTCCAGCATGCTTGTTCAATGTTTTTGTACAAGCTCGCTTGAATGTCTGTAGGGAAATGTGGTGCAAGCTTTGTAATTGTACAAGCAGCTTGTGGAATGAATTGATTTTAATTATGCATGCTTGAATTAGGCGCGCTTGCGCAAGCAAAAAAGTACGTGTGTACCCAAGATTTCCAAGCATGCACAAGTTGGGGTCCGTTGATGATCGTATCCTGCTTTTGAATCAAATGTGATACAAGAGACAAGGTTTTAATACATCTCTGCATCCATTCTAAGATAATTGTGCTAGTCACGTGGATATATTTTCAGCTCACTTAGTAAGTAAATGTGAGAATAGGTTTTCCCTTTCATGAACCATTCTTTACACCACACCGCACGGTTTTTTATTCGGGATTTTCTTTTCTTCACAAGAACAAAAGGGGCCAAAGCGAGCGAGTCGCCGTCGAAGTTCGACATATTTAAATTAAACTACCTCTATTTTTATCAAGCATGCTTGTACGTGTGGCGCCAAAGGCAAATTGTGCATACTTGTACAAAAAGATTGAATAAGCATGCTGGACAAGCTTGCAGTTGTGTTTGTAGCCGCCTTTAAGCTTGAGAATGAAAACAAAAATCTTCATTGGTATTATAGGCAACACAGAATATGCGCTACAAGAATAACCGGTAGGCTATGGTCGTTAGAAGTGCACTGAACTTGCTCGCAAGTGAAAGTTCACAAGATGCACTACAGAAACATTTCTCAGGACCGACAACCAGCACTACGATTTTCTGCACAGATGGTTGCATAACGGTGGAACTACAAACAAATTTGTGTAACCAGAAAAGACGTCTGTAAATCGAAACGGTAAAGGGAAGGATTCATAAAGAAGAAAATGCATATACAGGGTGGGCCAAAAGTTCCTCATAAGTTTTTCCCAAGTTAACATATTTGATTTTTTTTCAGATTTACAATGTAGAGTTCTGGATATTTTAGAATGGAGAGACTTAATCTAATCCAGAGAACCAAAGTCGTACAATAATTTTACTATGAACATAATCATTCGATTGTAAACACCAAGAGAGCTTGTCGAAGATTTTTTAATGTTCGAAACGCCCCATCCACTGGGGCTATCCGCAGCATTATTCGGCGTTTTCAAACCCAGGGTTCTGTATCGGACCTTCCCCGAACTGGACGACCACCTTTAGCTTTCACTGGAGAAAACCTAGAGATAGTAGAGGAAAGTGTCCAGGAGGACCCCCGAAACATCCCCCACGTTCCCCTGATTAAACCGCGCCAGGTTCTTATCTATGGGGATATTTGAAAGAAAGAGTTTACCGCAATAAACCTCGAACCTTGAGACAACTTATGGACAATATCATAATGGAAATTCGAGCCATAAATCGAGAAACATTGGAGGCAGTTATGGACAAGGTCTTGGAAAGGCATACTGTGTGTGAAAGAGAAAATGGCCGTCACTTACGCGACATTATTTTTCATACTTAATACGAAAAAAAACTCCAATAAATATATTTTATTTTTGTAAAAACTACATTAAAAAATATTAATAAATAAAAAAGTTATTAAAGTTTAAAATAGGTCAGCTTCATATCGCCCACCCTGTATTACAAGCTTACAGAGACACAATCAGTGTATTATACCCAGTATGAAGTACGTAACTTTGAAATGAGACCTTATACTTCAAATATTTTCAGTAGGAAATCATTTGACATGTCTCGTTGAATGTTTGAAGTTCTATACAGGGTGTCCCAGAAGTCTACGTCAAGCCGAAACCGGGTGATAGGCAAAATCATAACAGCAATCAGGAAAATATTTAAAAAAAAATTATGTATGTGTTTTGAAAATTATAGGTCTTTGAAAAAGATATAGAAATTTCACACCCTACGGCAGTCTGTCAACCCCTGTTACTACAAATATTAACTTTTTTTGGATTTTATTTTTACAATGTAATGATGAATAATGCATCTTCAAACTGGTGTCTCAACCTTACTGCCAACTTTTCTCGTTCAGGAAAAATTGACACTTATTTCCCAACCAAGTATCCCAAAGTAACACTTTGCTCAACTTTAACTGGCTGTACTGGAAAAAAATGTACTACGAGAGTTTGGCAAGTAACCTTAAAAGCTGGCGCATTTAATAAGGATTCCAAAATGGTATAACACTTAGAAGATTACTCGTTAACTTATGCACAATTTTTATTTGAAGAAAAACTGATGAAAATTTTTCAAAATTTCCTAATTAAACAGCGATTATGAAAACGCACAAGGACCCTTAAGGATAACTGTTTGCACAACAGTGGGCATCAAAATGCTGCTGATGATGATTTACCTTTACAGCAAATGCTCAAACTGTTTTCCTTCAGCCGCAATACACGCTCGACATCTTCTTAAAAAAGATCGGGTTATTAAACGAGCGAATCCACGGTTATTAACAAACTCAGCTGCTTCCAATAGTCTTTGCCGTAGCTCAGCTACATTTTGAATCGGCTTGAAATACACTTTTTCTTTTACAGTTCCCCAGTAAAAAAAATCTAACGGATTCAAATCTGGTGACCGGGCTGGCCACGGTATTGTACCAGACCGCCCTATTGATCTGCCTGGAAAGTTTTGATCGAGATACTCTCTCACTGAGAGTGCATAGTGCGCTGGGCAGCCATCATGCTGAAACCACATGTCCCTGTAAATACTCAGTGGCATGTCCTCCAATAAATTTTCTAAATGATTTTGCAAAAAACCTAAATAAACCTCAGCAGTCAAAGTCTCTGGGAACTCAAACGGACCGATTATTTTACCATTTAAAATTCCTGCCCAATGGTTTATCTTGAAGCGATATTGAGATTTACCTTCTTTCATCAAATGTGGGTTTGCTACGTGCCACTCGTGTAAGTTATGCAGGTTCGTGTACCCATCTTTCTTAAATGTGGCCTCATCCGACCATAAAATTTTTTCAAAGAACTGTGGATCCTTCCTGTGTCTTTCTAACATTTTGCGACAAAAAGCAACTCGGGGCTCATAATCCCGGGGCAGGAGAGGTTGAACACGCTGTATCTGGTATGGATGAAGCACATCACTTACTTGCTATTGCACACTTTGATACCGATCAGTACTCCTTCGTTTACTGTGCATCTTTACATGTTCGTGCTTATTGATTTCGTACTGTTACTAATTTTGAATTCGTGAACTGGACTGTTGATCGCTTGTGATTTGGATTTGGACTGTTTAATTGCTCTTCAAAACAACATTTGCTTTCCTTAGACTATCTTTGATAGAGTGATTGTGCAGTGCCGCTATGTCCGTCTACACCGTACAAGAATATGCTAACATGCACCTCATTTATGGGGAATGCAGATGCAACGCTAGTGCTGCAGCGAGACTTTACTGTGAGAGGTACCCGAATGCAGCTCGTCATCCAGATCATCGAGTGTTCACAAATGTGCACCGCTTACTGTTCTCAGAGGGCCAACTACCAAACCAATCACACGGTGAGGGAAGATCTTTCCTTCCTTACGAAGACGTGGTGCTAGGAGCTGTCGAAGAAGACCCGAGTACTTCAGTGCGAGCAATAGAACTAAAAACAGGTGCGCCCAAAAGTACAGCCCATAGAATCTTGCAAAAAAACGTGCTCCATCCATACCACGTACAGCGTGTTCAAGCTCTTCTGCCCCGGGATGATGAGCCCCGAGTTGCTTTTTGTCGCACAATGTTAGAAAGACACAGGGAAGATCCACGGTTCTTTGAAAAAATTTTATGGTCGGATGAGACCACATTTAAGAAAGATGGGTACATGAACCTGCTCGTTTAATAATCCGATCTTTTTCAAGAAGATGTCGAGCGTGTATTGCGGCTGAAGGAAAACAGTTTGAGCATTTGCCGTAAAGGTAAATCATCATCAGCAGCATTTTGACGCCAACTGTTGTGCAAACAGTTATCTTAAGGGTCCTTGTGCGTTTTCATAATCGCTGTTTAATTAGGAAATTTTGAAAAATTTTCATCAGTTTTTCTTCAAATAAAAATTGTGCATAAGTTAACGAGTAATCTTCTAAGTGTTATACCATTTTGGAATCCTTATTAAATGCGCCAACTTTTAAGGTTACTTGCCAAACTCTCGTAGTACATTTTTTCCAGTACAGCCAGTTAAAGTTGAGCAAAGTTTTACTTTTGAATACTTGGTTGGGAAATAAGTGGCAATATTTCCTGAACGAGGAAAGTTGGCAGTAAGGTTGAGACACCAGTTTAAAGATGCATTATTAATCATTACATTGTGAAAATAAAATCCAAAAAAAGTTAATATTTGTAGTAACAGGAGTTGACAGACTGCCGTAGGGTGTGAAATTTCTATATTTTTTTCAAAGACCTATAATTTTCAAAACACATACATAAAATTTTTTTAAATATTTTTCTGATAGCTGTTATGACTTTGCCTATCACCCGGTTTCGGCTTGACGTCAACTTCTGGGACACCCTGTATAACAATGGCACAAGGATAACGTTAACCGAATGCTTGATCCTGCAAGTTGGAAAAGACTTCCAATAAATTTCTGATACGTTGCAAATCTCGCCGTCCTGAACAAACGTCTCAATGGGCACACCCTCGCAAACCCTAAGGGTTATGAAATAAAAATGGTTGTAGTTGAATTATCTTAGATGAAAAAGATGGCCGGGAACTCGAAAAAAATACAAAAGCGAGGTTTAAATGTAACTTTACATCATTTTTATGACACAAAACGTCGAAAATAATATACTATAGTTGTAGTCACGCTTCTTGGCGGGTCAAAGTAAGACTACTAGTAGGTATCCCTTTATATACATATCTCCATCTCCCTCATACATACACATGCAACCTACCCCTGTGTGTGAACGTTTGTTAGGCAAGCTCAAAGACATACGTTTTTTAGTTGTGTGTCTCCGCCTCGAAAATCCTCCAATCATATTTGTCACAGTGACAACTTACTTGACATCTGCGTTCAATTCGTGTTGTACTGTTATCAATTTTCAATATGAAATTGTACAATGCCCCGAACCAGCTGTAACCTGATACCCACTTCATGCATGCTGGAGAGAGTAGCAGATGCGCTGAAGATTAGTCTGCGCGGTGTTCCGCCCATGGTACGGAGACTCGATCTGTTTACTTATTTCATATGGCGTTGATGACGTAACCCCCAAGAACGGTGACTGCATCGTCGTGGAGACTGCCTACTGTGCAATGGGTAACAAACTCCAGCTGGTCTGCGGTGGTGTCATAACTGACACACCGCTACAAGATAAATATTTATACAGGGTGACTTTGAAGTTGAGTCATTAATTTTCAGATAATGATTGTAGAAGGAAGATAAACCAAAATATGTGTGTAAAAATAAAAAAAATTAAAAAAAAGATTTTACCTTGTTTTATAAAGTATCCTCCCGACAAGTATTTCAGTGCGGACCTGTATTTGATCGTGAGGTCTTGGAGCACCGGCATGCCGTCCCCTGTGAGGTCTTAAGTCACCTGATTCACGAGCCCGTTGTACTACATTAACAAACGCACGAGGGGTTGGTTGCACTCGATTGGGAAACCGATCCGCATAAACATGTGCCATTTTTTATTTCGTTTGAGCCACGCAACAGACACCACTATTCACTCACGCGTTACCGACTGACACTGACTGTATACAACTGAATAAAATAATTGTAAAAACATCGTTCCAAATTCTTTCGCTTTTTTGTTTCCGATGCGATGAACCGATAAGGCGGATTATATCCGTTGTTGCCAAACAGGAGCACATAATATTATTATTGAGACAGGGCGGTACTCAAACTTCCAAGGGGCTATAACTTTGTTACTTTAATTTTACCAGAAAAATGGCAAAGGAAAAAAACATTTCTTTTGATCAGATCTACTCACTGTTAAAATAAATGACTAAACTTCGAAGTCACCCTGTATATTTTAGCGATATATGGTTATAGGAGTACGTACCACTTTAGTGTTCTATGATGATCTTGTAAATGATGACTTAACTGTTTTTATAATAATGATAATAAGAATAATGTTTATTGGTCCAATTACAAAGCTTTCGTATAAATAATAATAATACACATATGTTTTTTAGGAATTTTATGATCCTTGAAGGTGCCACCCATTTCGCCTAACCTTCAATTTGTGCTACTCCTACTATAGTGGTCCTCTAAATATTCCGTCAAGCAGACCGACTCAGTTCTTAGTACGCACTGATGTACAACAGACACCAGTGGCGCTCCCAGGATTTCAGTCTGGAAGGGGTAAAATGGAAAGTAAATTCTCAGTGTGACGTACTGAAGTGTTATAATGATTTAATATTAAAATAATAATAATAATATTTATTCACTCAATGTACAAAGATAACAAACAATATGAGTAAATAAATATAAAATCAAAACAGGCCCAATAGAAGGCATCACCTGTACATGGACCAATAATTTAAGTTGAAACTGTAGAATGCAAATGACAAAAAAGGACAAAAATTAGCTACAGTAGATTATGTATTTAGTTGATGTTCGTATTTATGAGTTTATGAATTTCAGTCCTAGATATAGAATGTAGCCACTTTTTTAAATTTCTTTTGAAACAATTTCCGAAACGTAAATCTTTTAAGTCTTTAGGTATAATTTCATAAAATTTAGGCGCTAAATAGAGATATGATCGCTGCATTATAGATTTATGCGGTTAAGGAACTACTGTGCCACGAATTTTGTACCTGGTATAATGATTATGTTTAATTTTTTGGTCGGTGTTTACATATTTATGGTAGTGAGTGATACTGTGTAAGAAATAAAGCTGTCTTATATCATACATTCGAACATCTGCGTATAATTTTTCAGTGGGATAAAGTTTCGGTTTTTTAAATATCATTTTTAGAATACTTTTTTGAAAAACATCTAAATTATAGATATGTGAGGAACATGCAGCTCCCCATGCTAATATACCATATGTGAGATGAGGCTCAATCAGTGCATGGTATAATGTTCGAAGATATTTTGTTACATCGTTTAGTCTTAGGTAGTCGAAGGGGCAGGAAGTCTAGAGTCAACCTACATAACGCCATTTTTCATCCAGGCGATACGCATTCGGTTCAGCAAAGCTCGTGCAATGCAAATGATACGCCGACGACTCCGACTTGTTCTCATATAAAATATTTCGTCATTGGTGTAGGCATACAGTACTGTGAAATGTGAATCTCGGTGCTCGAGGATGCGGCGTGTTTCCAAACACGTTAATTAGCATCTTGTAATTCCGCCGACGCCGAGATATACTTACTCGTGCTCGTGAAATTCATGCGAAAGTACTTTGATCTATATTCCTTAATAATCGGGTTAGTTAAACTGCAAGGTTTTTGTTGTTCTGTACCACACAGCGGCGGAGATTGAATGACGTATTTAGGGATGTAGCATTGACACGTTAGCTCTAACCATCGAAATGAAGTGACGAATGGTTGAGAGATTTCGATGAGAGTCCCGGATTGTGGAGCATCTCACACTTCGGGCAAGTAAAGCGATACTTTCTAGTTTCGCTGCCTGGAAGGGGCTATAAAGACCACTCCACCACATGTGATCGCGTAACTTAAAAAAAGAATTATGTAAAAAGATGTGAAAATAGATGAATTGTCACAGTACAGTGTAATACAAACTGACGCCTATTCACTTATGAAAAGAAAAAGAGATAACAATAGGTTATGACTCACCGGAAAAGTAATTGATCAAAAATATAAAGTATGAAAACGAAAGAGCTTCTTAAGCTAGCGGTTGTTCTGTAAAGTTTGCTTTCTCAATCGTCTTAAGATCTTCGCATCAGCTGTTGTATGATATAACTGCATTATCAGTAAAAGTTCTGGAGAGCGTTGTGCCATGTCGCATGGTGGAGGTGTAACGGTAACAGACCTGGAGATCATACACAGACGCCCTTGGATTCAGCTTACAACTGAGGTATTGATGGAATGATGTTAGCATAATCCTGTGAGTGAAGCTTAGAATAGAGCGTTTGAATAGATTTTGTATGCTTAGCCATGCAAGATTGTGACACATGATCAACCTTTCTTAGATCTCCGATAAATTCACACCCTTATTGAATCTAAGCAGCACAAATAGGTAGAAAACACGGTATTTTATGGACTGTTCATAGACAGGTCGTAAAATATGAGGTACAATCGAAGAAAGAATGATTTCCATACATCAGGAGAGAGCTATGTCTGCTACCGGGGCGTAAAAATAAATTTTAAGGAGAAATATCTTAAAATCGTGTCATATTGGTACATTTTACACAAATATTCAACATAAATTCTTCTTTCTTTCCAGCAGCATTAAAAATTGTAATTTGAGCCTATTTCTTAATATACAGGGTGTCCGCAAAGTTGGGGTTTTCCTTTACACGACGTGTAGATCTTGAAAACATAAGCAATTTTTCTTAGTACCATATACACCAATGTCTTAAGGGAACCGAGATAAAGGGCTCTGCAACATCAAAAATATCTGAATACCGTCCTGTAGCCGCGACATCCCCGAATGGTACTAGGACACTAGCTCAACCCGACGACAGAACTGGGTCGGGGTCAGTGTGTCAGGTCAGTATGCAACCTTCAACCGACGGTTACGGTCACGCGTGTAGAGGTAAACAAACCCATATAATCGATTGCGTTTCAAAAAACAACAAGCACTAGAGACGTGGCTAGAGAAGTGCAAGTATCAAAAACTAAAGTGTGGCAAACGCTGCGTGAAGAGGGGCTGTATCCGTTTCACGTCCAACGTGTACAAGCCCTTCAACCTGACGATTTTCCAGCAAGAGTGCGGTTTTGTGAGTGGTTGTTGCATCAACATGACAATAATCCGGACTTTTTGAAGTGCATATTGGTGACAGACGAAACTATGTTCACGCGTAATGGGGTGAATAACTTTCGCAACACTCATGTTTGGTCAGTAGAAAATCCGCACGCTGTCCTTCGGGCACATTTTCAACAAACATTTTCGGTGAATGTTTGGGCTGGCATGGTGAACGGTATGCTCATTGGACCATTTATTCTCCCAAATCGATTGGACGGGATGCAATACTTAGAACTTTTTACGCAACATTTTGCCTTCCTTGTTTGCCTGCGTCTGCTCGGTAGCGCATCAGTTGATTTCATTTTCTGTTGGAGCGGTATGATTTCGGGCAGAGACGTATTTAGCCCTTCTCGTCAACTGGAGAGTGAGTACTTTTTCCTTTATTTTTTTTTACTTGGTCGCCCTCGTTTCACTACACATTACCTTTGTTACTTCAAGGGTAGTTGTTTCTGAAAAGGAAAACCCCAACTTTGCGGACACCCTGTATATTAACTCAATAACAAATAAAGAGGTACACCATTGTATAGGATTCTTTATTCTCCTTCCGACCAATATAAAAAATATATAGTTGTGTTTAAAATAATCGAAAAAATAAAAAATGGCTGACACATCCACAAGACACCATCCGTTCCCCCATCCTCAGCTAACCAAAACAGAAGAAAATGACACTTTCGAAAATTGAGGAGTCAACAGAACAAGGCTGTTTAATGAGTTTGGATATGAATCTTTGCAAACTGATGGCGTTTATTTTTAAAAGTGGAAGCCGAAAATAATCTCCAACAATTTCTCATGACCACTTTTATCATTTAAACATTTTCGGATTTAAAAAGAAATTTTTCGATATTGTCATTTACGAAACTCTGGCCAATTAAAACCACATAGGTATTTTTCGATTCAAATTACAACTACATGGTTAATTATCATATATGCATCTGTCTCTTGACAATACAGGGTGTCAAGTTCACATTTCCCTAGACCACCACTGCACGGCGTAATGAAGAAAAAAATGTGGTTTCATCCTTATAAAATCCAATCAGTCTATGCTTTAAAGGAAAATGATTACGTATTACCGAAAATCTTATGCCGAACGGATGTTGAATCTTTTTCCTACGCAGCGCAGACTCGAGAACGTTGTGTTCAGTGACGAGGCCCATTTTCACTTAGACGCTTATGTGAACAAGCAAAATTGCAGATATTGGGTACCATCGAACCCAAAAGAGAAACATCAACAACAGCTACATAGTCCAAAGATGACTGTTTGGTGCGCCATATCCTCTAGCGGTATTATTGGGCCGAATTTATTTGAAGATGAAAACGGTCATGCGTTGACAGTCAATTCCGAGCGATACAAGGACATGATTGACACTTTTTTTGCTCCTATTGTAAGAACAGGACGTCGATTTAACAGAAGCGCATGGTTTCTAAAGGATGCCCATTCTTCCAGAGAATCGATGGACATGGTGAAAGCACTTGTTCCTAAAAGAGTTATATCGAAGTTTGGAGACAATCACTTGGCCTCCTAGATCACCAGACCTCACGCCATGCGATAATTTTGTATGGGGTTATCTAAAGTCAAAAGTGTATTCCAATAATCCACGGAGGAGCTTAATGATAGCATTCGACGAGAAATAAACAACATCACTCTAGAAGAAAGTGTTTCAAAATTTGCGCGCGCGATGGCAAACATTTGGACGGAATGATATTTAAGAAATAAAACTCACCGAATTACGAATATGTTGATAGTAATAAATATTTTCTTTCCATTAAGCTTGTATTTCTTTCTTAAATCAAAAAGTGAAGTTTCCCACTGGACACCACCCTGTATATATTTTATTATTTTTTCGGTGGCGAAATATTGGTATCCCGTAAAAATGAAGATCGTTACACTTTCCCCACGAAGAAATCAATGCACGCTGGCAATGGTCTATGGTCTGCAGATCGCTTAAAAAAATGAAGCATGTTGTTAAAATCGGCAGTGCAATGTTTCTCAATGCGTCTATGATGAAGATTAATAGAGACGTGAAGAAACATCGCAAATGTTGCACGTTCACTTGCTCAATTGGCTTTGTAGGGAAACAATGATGGATCTGGAGTACCATTGATAATTGATGTTAAGTAATGGGCTTAATTTAATGGCACGCGTCTATTGGGCCGCATCACACGTAACTACTCGGATCAGTGGCTATTCGTCATTGTCCGTCAGAGCGGTCCGTGGGACCTTCGCTCTTTGTTAAAGCATCGTAGGTTAGTACGTCTGTCAGGTCTGGCTGCCCAGATACCAGACGAAGTCAGGGAGAAAGAAAGGAAGGAAGGGGGAAGAGCAAAGAGGGTGAAGTGTGCCTTGCTATTGTTAACTGGTATTCGGTTATTTTAAATTAATCCAAAAATTAATTTAGGAATTTGTGTGTGCCAAAAATCGTAAGTTTGGTTGGATCCAGAATTGCACGATTTGATTTTGATCACAGTGCGAGCCGCGGTCTTGTGTGCTTGCGAACTTGCTCGACTGTGTAGTCTACTGACTCACGCAACAGAGGGTTGCTGTGCGATTCCGCTTCACTATAGCGTAAGTGCGCCTGATGTTTGATGTAGTCCCTTAGGTAAGGGATGTCGAGGTCTCTGTGAAGGGTCTCGTTGAAGACATACCACGTTAGTGATGGTTCGCAAGGTACTGTTCTGCAAAACCTGCAGATTACGCATATGCGTTTTGACGAGAAAACACCATGCTGCACATGCGTAAGTGATTGCTGGTCTGGCAAACATTTTGTATAGCCGAACTTTGTTAACCAAACTTAATTTTGAGGTTCTACATAGCAAACGGTTGCCGAAACGTAATTTTGAATTTAGTTTTTAACGCTTCAGTGTGATCCTGCCAGGTCATCCCCCTGTCAAACACCGAGATACTCAGCAGAATTTCCCCATGGTTTGCAGGCTCTATTCACTGAAACCTCAGGCGGGGCGCCGCTACGTTTTTTAGTACAATAGATAACCTGCGTTTTCGAGTAATTAATTTTGATTAGCCACCGATCTGCCCATTCCAATACCTCATCCACCGCACTTTGTAACCTGTCGTGAATCAGATTCCCGGTACGCGACTGGGCCACCAGTGCAGTGTCATCAGCATATAGATAGACTTCACAGTCACTAGGGCAAGTGACATCATGCGCGAAAAGTGAGTAAAGGATTGGCCGTAGAACCGAACCCTGAGGGACGCCGGCTCTGATGGGTCGTACTGTCGACAAGAAATTATTAATTTTGATTCGAAATTTTCTACCTTCAAGGAAGGATTTCAAATGTTTTAGGAGCCAAAATGGAAAGCCCTTTTGGATTAGTTTATAGAGAAGGCCCTTGTCAAATGCCTTCAAGACATCCAGAAGCAGGATGCCAGTACTTTCGTTAAGGGTGAAGCCCTTGATTACTCGCTCCATAAGTCTAACCGCCTGCAACTCCGTACTATGCTCAGACCGAAATCCAAATTGCACGTCAAGAATCACATAGTGATCTGACGAGAAATTCGCAAGGTGACGTAGAATCACCTTTTCAGCGAGCTTAGACGGAGCAAACAGTAGGCTGATGGGACGATAATCCTGGGGAAATATCGAACCCACCAACTTTGGAATCATTATAACTTCCACGCCGATGGAAAGTACTGGGAACCACTAATGACGGCGCCGGGATCACTGACGCCGTTGACCCTAAAATATCTCCTGACAGCTTACAATGTGTTGCTCCTCGTCGAGATCATTTTCAAGATCATAGTCAGAAGAGAACTGTCATTCCATAGCATCAGCGAAAACCTCGACATTCCTGAAGACTATGCCCCCAGGACCGTGGATGTGCGGGAGTTGTTCTCGCTTTCCGTTTCTGAGCGACTTCGCCACTTTCCAGAGGGGAGTACTTGAGTAAAGCATTCCCGCCAGAAAGTCGTTCCATTGCTCATTGCGGAATTCATGGAGAGCATTTCTTACTTCATGAACAAACTACTCGGATCAGTGTTGCAACTGGATTTTCGTCAGTGATCTAGACAGCCATTGCCACCTATACCTAACAAGCCACAAAGTACGAAACAACGTTGTAGTAGTCTTATCGGTTAAGCCGTATTACCTTAGGCTGAATCATTTTTATTGCATCTTACTTGTGAAGTATGTTCAGAGTTGTTTCAATGCTGGTAGGGTTGCAAGCGCAACATTTTATGACGTCATGAAAGTCTTTAAAAAGCTGGTTAAGTAGGGCTTTGATCACGTTACATCATATCTCAGTAACAGAAAGCAGTACGTCGGCTTAGAGCGGAATTGTTCTGGGGTCCTGGAAATGAGGCAGAGGGTCCCACAGGGTTCCGTCATTGGTCCCACGCTTTTTATAATATTCATAAATAACCTGGCCCTCTGTGACTTTGAAGTTGAGTTATTAATTTTCAGATAATGATTGTAGAAGGAAGATAAACCAAAATATGTGTGTAAAAATAAAAAAAAATTAAAAAAAAATGTTACCTTGTTTTATAAAGTATCCTCCCGACAAGTATTTCAGTGCGGACCTGTATTTGATCATGCGGTCTTGGAGCACCGGCATGCCCTCCCCTGTGAGGTCTTAAGTCACCTGATTCACGAGCCCTTTGTACTACATTCAGCATTTTCGTAAACATGTGCCATTTTTTATTTCGTTTGAGCCACGCAACAAACACCACTATTCACTCACGCGTTACCGACTGACACATCGACTGAATACAACTGAATAAAATTGTACATTGTAGTAAAAACATCGTTTCAAATTCTTTCGCTTTGTTTCCGATGCGATGAACGGATAAGGCAGATTATATCCGTTGTTGCCAAACACGAGCACATAATATTATTATTGAGACAGGGCGGTACTCAAACTTCTAAAGGGCTATAACTTTGTTACTTTAATTTTACGAGAAAAATGTTAAAGGAAAAAAACATTTCTTTTGATCAGATCTACTCACTGTTAAAATAAATGACTCACTTCGAAGTCACCCTGTAGAGTATTGGCCTGTATGCAGATGATACTGCTACACTAGACAGTGATAACACCGCTGATGATTTGAACAATGCAGATAGCTACGTACAAATAAAAATTTGGTTTGATACTAATTGTCTTTTCCTGAACGAAGCTAAAACTCGGACCATGGACTTCAATTTGATACATTTTAACAACGACAATGAGTTAGTAGTAAAGACATTAGGTTTGCACTGGCCATCTTTCATGGCGTAAACACTTATCAGTCGCTTTCTAAAGTCAACAGAAGCATGTTTGTTCTACGTAGCCTCCAATCAGAGGAAATGCATCAGGGCCATCACGAAGACGCCCTTTAGGAATAATTGTTCATTTCTCTGGGTATATTAACACTACCTTGGGTGTACATCCTAGAGAACCTGTTGCATGTCAAGAAAAACGTTGATAACTATGACATAAACCCCAGGTTTCATAACTGTGAGAATAGATAGACAGTAGAATCGACAGATCCAGAGATGGCTATTATTATTACGGCATCAAGTTCTTTATGCTATTTCTGAGTCAGTTAGACGTTTAAACATTGCATCATTCAAGACCACACTGTTATCATACCTAAAGCGGAAAGGTTTTTATAGTACTGATAACTTTCTAGTCAACGACTTCAGCGACATATGATGATTATATTTATCTTTTTATATATTTAAGTGTAATTACGTGTGATTTGAACTTGTCTGTATTATTTTGAATGTGTCTGGTTTGTTTTATTTAGTATTAATGTTGAGTGTGTATTACTATTATTATTACGTGTATATCACTTGTTTTCAAGCAGTATAACGTGTTGGTTGTGCTCTGTATCCATTATTTTTTGGAAAAATAGCTGTTATCACACATTGCGAACCTCGGGAAGTGGAGCATCTATTTGAATAACAATTGGCCAATGGCTAGACTCCACCATTTGCATCATACTTTTGAATGTTATGTTGTGATGCTAACGATGCAATAGACACATATTATTATTACACCTAATGGCCCGCCGGGTCGTTTCCATTATGTCAACCATGATACATTTGCAAGTGGCCACAACCTTGGGCATCCAGTTGTAGCGGATATACTGGACACGCTACCATAAATGAGTCCGTTTGGTGCGGATGTGTGGACGCGTACCCTTATGTAATGACATCAAATATGGCAAACATCAAAGCATGCGCTAATTGAAAATATAACTGCTGACAATTTACGTACCGTTCAGGCTTGCTGATAATAACAGATGTTAAGTAACCGGTTTTTATGAGTTTGATCTAAATCTTAGACATAATAGCATCATCTAATTGAGTGAGCAATTATTATTGTAATGGCTTACGATCTTGAATAAGTTCGAGTGGCATCTTTGATGGGATACCAAATTGACAATCAATCTATTTTATATAGCATTGATGCTGTCTAGAAGGCTATTATGATTTAGGTTGTTAGTCTTCAGCAACAAGTGAGGCAACCATGGAAATCTGTTTCGTACTGTTTTGCTACTCATCGGCGAGGTATAGGCTTGATATCTCATTCAGCTTATCCTATTGCCAGAAATATCCTTACTGGGCGGCAAGTGGCAAGAATAGCCGCTTTTTGGTTAGGAGCCAGTATCCCGTTGCTGGTTCAAGATGTTGTAGGAAGCGGTTTGTTACCACTCTTTCTACTTATACGTATACAGGGTGGCGCATCCAAAACGAATGATGTTGACTGAGTAGCATAGATTTTGCTTTTTAAATGACCCCACATAAAGAAAACCAAAGGTGATAAATCTGATGATCTTGGGGGCCATTCAATGGCACCTCTTCTACCAATCCATCGATCTGGAAACGTCTGATCTAAATATTGTCGAACACGTAAGGCGTAATGTGGTGGGGCACCATCCTCTTGGAATATCAACCTATTCGCAATGTACCGCCGCTCATTCTGATTTTCAATTATGGCTGTTAATACAGGATCTATGGCGTCTTCCAGTAATTCCAAATACATTTCACCGGTCAAACTTCCAGGTAAGAAAAAAGGACCAACTAAATGATACCAGCCCAAACATTTAATTTTTGTGGCTGCCGTGTATGAACCTCATGATAAATTCTGGGATTAGAATCGGACCAATATCGGCAGTTAAGACGATTTACTACGCCATTTAAGAAAAAGGAACATTCGTCGGAAAAGCAAGTGTTGAATAGAAAATGTTCATCGTTTATAATTCGTTCACTCATATCTTCACAAAATTGTAATCGCCGATCAAAATCGTCTTCATTAAGTTCTTGTACCAGGTGAATTTTATACGGATGAAAACCATGAGCCTTTAGAATCCGTTGGACACTACGTCGACTAACACCACACACAGTCTCCAATTTGCGGCTACTTAACGTAGGATCTACATAAACTTGCCCTAAAACCCCTTCTTCTATTGCTTCGTTCCTTATGGGATTTTCAGTGTTGCGTTTTTTACTGGCGACTGACCCAGTTTCCCGAAATTTAGCTATTAATTATTCCCGAAAAATATTTCGATAATTTCAACTCTTTCTGCTGTGGAATATACCATGGTTAATTTATGTAATAAAGCGTTACAAGTTATTTTAGCTACAAAGTTTGGTCAAGTGAATCGCAAACTATGTACTAAATTCCTATTTAAAATAAGTACGAGATATTTCCTTTTATATTTTTTCAAGAAACAACTTTTTTGCCACAAAAAAAAGCTGCAGTAGCTATTTTCAACAACAAAATGACAAACAAACCATGGGCGTAGTGAAGAAAAGCATTTACTTATTAAGTAAATTCTTTTAGTCAAATTTCTTCTGAAAGTAGTAGAAACTAATCTGATGTACCTATTAAAGTCTACTTTAAGCTTTAACTCAATAAATCTTCAAAACTACTGAACTGAAGCTCATGTATTTTACATCATTATAAAGGGAATTGAAAGACCTTTAAAATAAGGTATCACTCGACCCCCCTTTCCATCTAAGATTTTGGAGGTGGTGTCACCCCCGCTTAGGGAGCTGCACGTGCTAACGTGATTTTTTGCCAAACCTGTGTCCCCCTCGAAAACAAAATCGACGGGTCTGAGCGTTTTTCCCAAAAAACTGAGCTGCCAGTAAATGCGTCTGTTTCTTTTTCGACGCGCCACCCTGTATACCTTTTAAAGGTTGTACTGAAGTAGCACATAGCATAAATTTGGCAAAAATGCTATCTATGAGACAATAACCTTTTCAAAGCTGATTTCTCATTAGCGCGGAGAAGAGATAAGTTATCATAAATGACTCTACGGTGTCTCATTTGGTTCCGGATATTTTTTGGACGTGGGATTATTGCATTAGGTTTTCTATCTTCTCGCAGAATACGTCGATCGAGCCAGAATGCGCCAAATGACAAAGTCTCGCAAAGTCGATTCCACCGACAATTTCTTTGGAATTTCTTCAACGAAACACAATGATAGACACGCGCGATGAGACAGTCCATTTCTCACGATCATGATACTGATCTTGACATGATATAACGCCAACCAGCCTGGCAGTCAGACGTTCTACGAGGCATCATACCGTCGCTCGGTTTTTACATAACACGATTGTTCTGTCATGACTTACTTGTTACCAGAGACCGTGAATACTACGGCAAAATTTTGGAGATTTATTATCGGTTCGTTCTTGCAATATGAACGTGGTATGCACAGAATGCCAGAAAATAAACGTTCAAAATTATTAGGTAATATTTGAAGAAGTAGAAGTGAGTATCCAAATGCGGACTCCAAATTCGTTATTGATTTTAAGTAATAGGAAAAATGTCTATCTAATAGTTTTTTTTTTAGAACAATACAAAGTTCATCATTTACTTTAAACATTTTTACCACCCAAAAACCGTACCACCTCATGATTTGAAAAATAGTTGACAAAGCCGAACCCCTAGTGAAAATCAGTTTCGTATCTAGGATTTGAATATTACAGGGGTACTGCAATCCGGGAGGGAGGGGGGCTGGTAAAAGGGGAAACAATGGTACAAGAACTTAATGAACACGATTTTGATCGGCGGATTACAATTTTGTGAAGAGATGAGTGAACGAATTATAAACGATGAACATTTTCTATTCAACACTTGCTTTTCCGACGAATGTTCCTTTTTCTTAAATGGCGTAGTAAATCGTCATAACTGCCGATATTGGTCCGATTCTAATCCCAGAATTTATCATGAGGTTCAGACACAGCAGCCACAAAAATTAAATGTTTGGGCTGGTATCATTTAGTTGGTCCTTTTTTCTTACCTGGAAATTTGACCGGGGAAATGTATTTGGAATTACTGGAAGCCGCCATAGATCCTGCATTAACAGCCATAATTGAAAATCAGAGTGATCGGCGGTACATTGCGAATAGGTTGATGTTCCAACAGGATGGTGCCCCACCACATTACGCATTACGTGTTCGACAATATTTAGATCAGACGTTTCCAGATCGATGGAATGGTAGAAGAGGTGCCATTGAATGGCCCCAAATATCGCCAGATTTATCACCTTTGGATTATTGGGTCATTTAAAAAGCAAAATCTATGCTACTCAGCTAACATCATTAGAAGACCTGCGACAAGGAATTGTGAATAAGTGCCTTCAAATTACTCCTCAAGTATGGCAAAATGTGCGGCAACGTTTTGAGCAAAATCTTTATTATTGCATGGAGAGTCATGGTGGCCATTTTCAACATTTACTTGCCTAACGGGTCAGTTCATTTTTCATTTTTAAATTACTTTGCTGCCAAATGTATTGATTTCCACTAATGATGATGTATTCGTTTTATTTAAGCTTTAAATCAATAAATCTTCAAAACAACTGAACTGAAGTACATTAATTTTATATCATTATAAAAGCAATTGAAAGACCTTTAAAATAAGGTATCACTCGACCCCCCTTTCCATTTAAGATTTTGGGGGTGGTGTCACCCCCGCTTAGGGGGCTGCACGTGCTAACGTGATTTTTTGCCAAACTTGTGTTCTCCTCGAAAACAAAATCGACGGGTCAAGCAGCCTGGGACTTTTAAGCTGTCAAAACAATAGAATACACAAATACAACATTAATTTCAGTCATCGCTTATTATGTAGAATGTCTACTTACTTGCAGAAAACAATAACAATTAGCAATATTCAAGAATTTATTAACGGTTTGAGAGCAGTGACAGTTCTTATGTATCCAATTAGTCAAATAAGGTCTACATACATTCGCTATTTATCCTAGATCTTTATAGTATTATCATTTACGTAGAAAAATACATATGACTTATCTTTAGATCTGGTCTACCATTTCTGAGGTTAGTAATGAAAAACTATCTTTAACTTATCTTTAACCAGTCATGGTACTTCGGCATTTAGCTTCTGTCTTCGCGGCCACTCTTCATGAAAGTGCCTTTTATGAGTCTATAAAAAAATTGTCGACCAAGACGTAGTTGTTAAGCAAGTTTTTCTGAATTTGGTTGTGTAAAGGATGGTGATCCTCATATTCCATTGTTTTAAAAAACACATCCTTGAGTATTATTGACGCCACAATACAGCTGATTATTTTTTATGGAGCTCCTGTCAGCGTTCTAAAGAAGTCTTCATAAAAAATGATACACATTCATCTTCTATGCACTATTTCAGATGCCCTTGGTCAAGATAACAAAAGCTTCGTTAGAAAGAAATTGTTTTGTCTGTGGACGTTCTTTATTTGGAATATCATAGGTGTGTTTCTGAATGAATGTTAGCATCATTTTTGGTGTGATTCCTTATCCTTACCTTGGAACACTTCAAAATTGTAAATAGCTGCTTTGTACTTAGTATATATAAACAACATACGATTGCAACTGTTCCGTATCTATGGTGGACAGACCTTGATGCATTAAAACATGAAGCGTTTCATATATTAAAACAATAAAATGTAGGTAAAAAAGGAATGGTCAGAATTACCACCACACAACAAGGAATAATGTAAAAAAATGTATACTTCATATCCAGCGATATGTATGAATCAACATTGACCTGTAATAAATTCTGCTGCTGTCAAAAGATTCTGAGGCAAAGGTAGCGACTTCGACCGATAGTTGCTGCCGCTAGGCGGCGCTTGTGTGGTTGGAGGTCGAAGCTGTTAAACATAGGTAGGACAAGACAAATTTGATAGAAAAAGTCCATATTGGATAGACACGTGACAAGAACAGGACAGATTTGTCGAAAACAGCTAATCAGCAATTTTTATAACCTAAGATATGACGGATATGACCTTCAGGCTAACTAGCGCCACCTCCTTCTAGCATTCAAGATTATCCCCATTATTGAAATGAGATATTCTGAAAGGAAATGCTAGCCCTTTTTTGGATCAAGGTATTCCCTAGCGATGGGGGTTACTTGGAAAGCTAGAAGTAGGTGGTTTTAGATATGTTGGCGATCATATCTAAGGTCATAAGCTTCCTGAATAAGCTGACATTTTATCTTCTACGCTTGACAGCTTTTGATCGCCAATCACACCCAGCGGGAACAAAATTGTGAAGGGCCGGTTTGTCGCTTGATCTATCGTCGAGGTCACCAGTCAAGACTGGGTTGGAATGTTTACAGCCTGTTAAAAAGTAGCTAGTAGGCACAAAAGGAATACTAGATGATTAGAATGTGATGTTTTGAATTGAAGTGATATTTCCGACCGATATCTTGTAAACCCGAATATAAGGGTTTCTCGTCTAATCGGTCATTGACGAAGTCGGCAATAAGGTTTTGTCAGTTCTTAGAGAAAATAGTGGATGATGGCCTCGTGAACACTAAGAGCAAATTAAAGTGTCACTTGACACCCAGTGGGGTTTCAGGAGACTACGCAATATGTCAGCAGCGCTCATCAAAATTACCAGTGCATTGATGACGGCAAGATTACGCTACTAGTATCTAATGTTTGATCACAACAAAGCATTTGATATGATTAACCACAAGATTCTGTGTACCAAATTGAAAAACTATGTATTTTTCCGGGCAGTGCTTTACTATGGTTCGCGAACCAGTGCGTGGAGTGCATCATAAAAGGTCCGCTCAACAAAAGGAAGTGTTTTAGGGCATGTGGCACGTAAGCCAGAAGATGCAAATAACCTCATGTCTGATATTCAACAAACTATGAGACTTAACCCCACAAAAACTAAAAACTAAAGCTTGTTGTATTGGTTCGAGACTAGTTGTTCTAAGATTCAAAAAACAATGAATGCAAATATACTTTTAGATATTTCAAGTTGTAGAGGAAGCAAAAAGTTCGGGAATACTATTAGATACAAATTTAAGTTTTAAATGTCACGCTATGAATAAACTCATCATTATAAATATCGAAAGCTTTGAATATATAGGTATAAACAGATATTGACAAGTGATATTAAATTAATACTTGTTAGCTCATTGATCCTTACACATTTGGATTATGAGGTCACAGTTTAATGTAACAAAAATTCAAATTTTACAGACTCGTTGCATAAGATTTTGTTATAATGATGTTGTGTGAGAAAATATATCAAAAATATAAGTACCGTTCATTGCTTTTTATGGTGCTCTATTGTATAAAGTTTTATGATATAAATCTCCAAATTATCTGTATAATGTTCAAGAGAAAAGAGATCCTCTGTTCGCATTGTTTTTCTAAGAAATCATGATTGTTATAATACCTTCGGCCATGCAACATCTGATTTACACTGATTTCACTTACACAGCACCTTGTTTGTTGAATAAACATTCAGAACTTTTCCAAATTACTTTCCGACATAGCTTCAAAAACATTTTCAAACAGGTCCTTCGCTAGTTAGTAGCTTTTGAAGCTACATATTATCAACTTACTATTATATTTTATTCACATTGGTATCTCAATTGTATAACATTGCTATACTCTATGAAAAATTAGAAATAAGATGACATTCATGACTATAAAAAATAATTTTAACTTGCTGCTCTATTTGTAATTTTGAAGTATTGTTTTTTTCATTATTAATCAATACGAGCCCCTTCCCACTTCAGTTGGACCAACTATTGAAATCTTAGTTTTTTTCTTATCAAACACAAATAATAGCTTTAAAATATTAACAATTAATATTTTGATGATAATATATAGTAGAAAACACCAACTTTATCACTCCCTAATCAAATATGCAGCATAAAAATAACACATGTTGCAATTACAGCATATCAACGTATTTTCATTTCAATGCAAAATAAGTCTATAACGCATAGGTGGCTGTGAAAAATAAAAGCCATGACAATTGTTTTTATTGATCACAGCTGTCAGAATACTTTAAAATAGTTTTGGGTAGTTAAGGTTTTCAAAATGGGTAGAGGAAAGGTTATTAGTGAGAAAATTCGGTTACAGATAATTAATTTTTTTAATTCTGGGAAATCAAACTCAGAAAGTGCAACTTTGTTAGACTTATCGCGGTACAGTGTGAGAACTATTGTTAGAAGATATAACGTAATTGGTTCAGTTAATATTAAGCTGACCGAAGAGCATTAAGAAGAATAATCGTGAAAAACAGGCGTGCCAATTATTTACAATTATGTTCTCTGTGGAGTGATGCTGTTGGAGGGAGAATTTCGAGGTCCACAACTCATAGAGAGGCCCACAAACTGGGGTTTAACACTTGCAAGGTAAGTTTTCTTATAAAAAAAGTGAAGTAAGAACCCTAAGGTTGCACAACTTGTTTATAGGTCAAAGAAAAGCCACTGTTAGCTCCACTGCAAAAGAAAAATCTGCTTAGATGGGTCCATAGACAATGGACACCTCAACAATGGTGTGCAATACAATGGAGTGATTAGGTCCGATTCGAAGTTTGTGTTGGTGACAGTCGCAGTAGAATTATTCGCAAGAAAATGAAGCATTCCATGTTGACTGTCTGAAGAGAAAAGTGAAATTTCCAGCATCCATTATGGTCTGATGGAAATGTGGATACAAACAAATATTTGGCAATTTTAGAAGAATCGCTTTTACCAGTGATGGAAGAATGTTTGATATCCGGCCAAGATTTTCTGTTTCAGCAAGATGGTGCAGCGTGCCATACCTCAAAAAAGGCTATAAAATGGATGCAAGAAAATAATGTACCACTTTTGAAATGGGTTTCTAGCAGTCCAGATCTGTCACCCTTTGAAACTTTGTGGCACGAGATGAAAAAGGTTCTACGACAACATCCTGCTCGTACAATCACCGAACTGAGACAAAAGCTTCAAGAAATATGGGATTCTTTTACACCAAATTTTTGCCAAAACTTGGTTAACACTATGCCTCAAAGAATTTCAGCCGTAATAAAAAATAAAGGTGATGTTACCCAATGGTAATCTTTCAGTTGTTGCTTTGTTAACTTCGCGCATTTATTCGCACATTGTTTATTTGTTCAAATGTTCTATTAGTTATAGGTCTAAGTGATTTCAAATATGTATTTTTTACGACTAGAGTGTATCTAAAATGTTTTTGAGAAAATAAATTGTTTTAGAAGTATATAGTTTCGTCATGTTTAGTTTATAAAGGCATATTTTAGTCCAAATCTTGAAGTGGGCCAACTGAAGTGGGAACGGGCTCATATAAGATGACTCTGGCTCTTTGATGATTCGGTGTTAAATTAGAGGCCAACTGAAGTGGGAAGGGGCTCGTATTTTGTATAAATGTGAATCATAAAGGAACCTACGACATAAGCGTTGGAGACCAAATTTGGATTCGACGTATAACGCATGCATGCAGTTGTGAAGTAAGGGTTCTTCGCATTGTCTAAAAACTGAAAGAAGAAAGGAGTATTTAGAAGAAGTAACTGTTAATGGGAATGCGATATTTTGAAAGAAAGTGCTCAAAGGTTATATTTTTCAATTGTGAAAAGTCCTGACTGAAGCCGCCAGTCAGAACTGGATTGGAACGCTCACAGCCAATCTGATGACTGCAAAGTGATATTTCTCTGAAAGACGCCTTTGCAACTAGAAATTGTCAAGGGGAAGGGTTGGCTTCCGGCAATATCAGCTGCAAAACAGCTATAAAAAGCTGGAGGAGTGTGAGGTGGTTATCCGCAATGCCTTTACACGCTGAAAATTGAAAGCCCGTAAGAAAATGGACGGGGTAGCACCCAAACCAGAACAACTAAGCGCAAGGTACAAACTCCACAAACTGGTGTTCGTCACCTGATATTTCAGGATCTGGAGGTTAAACAAATGGCGCTCACACCACAATCTCAGGAGGAAAGTGACTAACAGGAAACATCTAACTTTATAAAGGAAGGTTCAATGAGCGGCCTTGAAGAAGATATGTTCGATAGGAAACCAAATAACGGAGAAAAACCACAGAGTTTTTTCCAACACGATACTGAATTACTGAGAAAGAAAGATACGTGTGGAATTACACAAACAATAAACTATTAAATTTACCAAAAGAAAATCATTAAAAAGGGTTTGGCCTAGGAAGGGACACTCTACCATTAATAAAGAGGAATTCAAATTACTAGTAAGTGATCAAAACAGTAAATAAAAGATTACGTGATTTTGGCACGTGGCAACAACAAAATATAGGGTTTGTCGTCTTATTGGTAATTCAAGTCGTCAGTTAAACTTAAATGAAGAAACCTACAATATAACCTCTGAAGACCAAATCTGGATTAAACGTGCCATTGCCAAATGCGATATTATCCCAGATGGGATCAGCATACGTCACTATGATCCTCCTGACAATATAAGTAGCTATGATAATGATGATGAGCCCACCTGTTCAAGTAATTTAACACATACTATCTAAACGCCCGCTGCTAATCTTATAATCTGCCAAAGTTGTGAAACTTCCTGATCATTTGCGTGCTGAATTGAATAAAAGTAAATTTTCTTTCAGCACCTCAAGGTCGAAGGTTTTAACCTACTTTTCCCGACACTTTGATTCCGGATCAACACGTCTGTGATTTGGTGGCTGAAATTACAGGCAGAAAGCGTTAGAATAATGACACCGCGCACGTAGAAGAGTGAACGGTGGGTCTGGCCTGGGCCGAAATCAAAGCCGTTTTTGTTGTTTGTTGGCAATGATCAAAATATTAAAAACCGTGCGCAACTTTTGATTGTCCATACGTGCTGGCATTGCAACACGAGATCACACGTATACTTGCGCTATACAGACAGGACCAATATTTGAGAGGCAAGGAAGTGAAACGTGCCCTGTCGAAGTGTCACGACATTGGGTTCTAGAGAAACGCTGAAGTGCATCTTTAAAATAACGCCATTTAAGAAAACAGCGGGGTGTTCCAATTTTGATTGATATTGAATTATTTTGAATATAGAATGAATTACTGCATGATATACAATTTTCCAACTTAGGTAGGTTAGTGGCACCAATAGTTGAATACTGAAGCTGATCTTTGACATTGAAGTCTTATTTGCAGGCCCCGGAGTCATACAGGGTGTTTCAGTTTATTGTTGCATAACTTTACGATTCGATAGAACTTTTAAAATTAATGCATAAAGTCTATCTAAACATGGGTCGAAAAATGCGTAGCTTCCGAAATACAGCGTGTTTAAATTTACTTTCTAAAATAGTTTTTTTTTAAATATTTCGAACAATATTTGATGTGTTACAGTGAAAATTGGTATACAAAGGTTTATTAGTACGACAAAACGAACCATGGGCATAGTTTTACTGTAGCCGCTAGAAGGCGTTCTCTACTGTACCTGTAGTGTATTAAAATGACCGAAAAAATTTTCTTTGTGCAACTTTTTGCTTTTTGAATAAAAAAACTGATTCTTCTCACTTTTCAACATAAAAAAGCTCTCATGTGAATTTTCGTTATAGTTAGCCGTTTTTGAGATATTTTGATTTTTAAGGATCGATGCATTTTTAATTATTTATGATAAAATAACGTTAAAAAGTCAGTATCTCGATAATTTTTAGAAGTAGGCTGTGCCTGCAAATATTTTTGAAATTGAAAGCAGAATAAGGTTAAACGTCAATTAGTTGACAGTTAGTTTTGTTGTCTGTTGAAACCTGAAACGTTTTTTTGCAATTGTGAATGCACGAAATTTAGTTTTTTTTGTAAGTTTTATAAAAATGCCATTTTTATTCTCCAATCAAGAGTTAGCGGATATTCATTTTGTGTATGGCTTTGTAAATGCAAACGCAGCAGAAGCAGCCAGAGAATACGCACGAAGATTTCCAAACAGACGACATCCAACTCGCTCAGAATTTGTAAGAGTGCATCGCCAAATAATTGAAAATGGTTTTAGAAATCTCCAAAGGGATCAAAACATAAATGTTCGTCAGCGCAGATTTAGCCGTATGATTCTGCGTGAGTTTGATAGAGATCCGACCACAAGTGTTAGGAGAGTTTCTGGTGCCTTGGGAATTTCAGCAACCGATGTTCACCGTGTTCTTAGAAATGACCATAGGCGTCCTTACCATTTGCAACCTGTGCAAGGACTACAACCAGGTGACGGAGAACGAAGGATCACATTTTGTCAGTTGATTCTTGATAGAACTGATAATAATAGGGAGTTTTTAAGTAACGTTTTATGGACCGATGAGTCATGCTTCACTAGACGTGGAGTGGTAAATTTTCATAATCAACATATTTGGTCGTATGAAAATCCGCATGCAATTCGGGAAAGAAATGTTCAGCATGAATTTAGTGTGAACGTGTGGATTGGTATCTACCGTAATCGACTATTTGGACCCTACCTTTTGCAAGGTTAAATGCTGCGACCTTCTTGGAATTTTTAAAGGCTGAACATGCAAATATGTGGGATGATGTTATGTTAGATTTAAGAAGATTGGCCTGGTTCCAGCTTGATGGTTGTCCACCTCATTATTCGTGAATAGTTAGAAACTGGCTGGACGAAAATTATCCAGAAAGATGGATCGGCCGTGGAGGACCAGTCGCATGGCCTCCACGATCCCCTGACCTAAATCCATTAGATTTCTTTGTGTGGGGATTTCTAAAAGAAGAAGTGTACCAGACTCCCGTAACCACAAGAGATATGCTAATATACAGAATCAGGAATGCATGTGATGAAATAAGGCCTTATTTGAATAATGCTATACCACGTTCGATCATTCGTAGATGTGAATTGTGTATTGAACAATTGGGTTTATATTCCGAGCAACTACTTTAGATTTTGTATGTTTGTTCTAACTATCCAATAGCATCTTAGTTGTAAATAATTAATTTCATTTGTTAAAAATAATATTGGAAAATTAAACAAATTAATATTCTGTTTTTTGTGTTTATTTGGAGTTAGGAATTATTGCTGTGTTTAAAAACACAATCTAAACGATCATCTTAATTACTTGTAATGCCCAAATCGAAAATGTAAAAAAATATTATTTTCCAATAAATAATTAAAAATGCATCGAACCCTAAAAATCCTAATATCTCAAAAACGGCTAACTATAACGAAAACTCACAGGAGAGCTTTTTTATTCAAAATTGCAGTAAGAAATTTTTTTCGGTCATTTTAATACACTACAGGTACAGTAGAGAGCGCCCTCTAGCGGCTACGGTAAAACTATGCCCATGGTTCGTTTTGTCGTACCAAAAAACCCTTGTATACCAATTTTCACTGTTATACATCAAATACTGTTCGAAATATTAAAAAAAACTATTTTAGAAAGTAAATTTAAACGGAAGCCACGCATTTTTCGACCCATGTTTATATAGACTTTATGCATTAATTTTAACAGTTCAATCGAATCTTAAAGTTATGCAACAATAAACTGAAACACCCTGTATAATTAATCAGTAATTTTTTCTTGATTGCCCAAGTTATTAGAGAAACGCTTAGAATAGAAAAACTGAGTCTTTATCAGTGCAAAGAAGCCATTTAACTGCAAAAATTGTAGTTCTTCAGTAGTTAAATAGTTTGGACCAAGTATTCGGAGATGAATATGGAACATTTTTTCTTTGATTCTCCATTGTCATTTTACTGATACATGTTATGTCAACGTATAAACCGAAAATATTTTGAGTATTACAAAATATTATTCAATCTCCCCCAGGATTACCGTCCCATTAGTCTGCTGTCAGCTTTTTCTAAGCTCGCTGAAAAGGTGATTCATCGTCATCTTGAGAATTCTAGACAGATCACCAGGTGATTCCCGACGTGCAATTCGGCTTTCGGTCTGAGCATAGTACGGAGCTATAGGCAGTTAGACTGGTAAAGCATGTAACCAGGGGTTCACCCTGAAGAAAAGTACTGGTATCTTGCATTTAGATGTATTAAAGGCATTTGACAAGATGTAGCCTCTTGTATAAGCTCATCCAAAAGGGGTTTCTATTTTGGCTTCCAAAACTGTTGAAATCTTTTCTAGAAGGAAGGAAGTTTCGGACCAAAATTAACAATCTGTTGTCAGCAACATGGCCCGTAAGAGCCGGTGTTCCTCAGGGTTCGGTCTTAGGACCAATCCTTTATTCATTTTATATACATGACGTGCCTTGCCCCAGCAATCGTGAAGTCGATCTCTATGCTGGCGACACTGCACTGTTAGCCCAGTCTTGTTCTGGTAGCCTGGTTCACGACAGGCTGCAGAGTGCGGTGGAGGAAGTATTGGAGTGGGCGGATCGGTGGTTGATCAAAATTAATACTTCGAAAAAGCAGGCAATCTATTGTACTAAAAAACGTCGCGGTGCCCCCTCAGAGATATCAGTGAGTGGAACTCGTGGTTGCAATCTGTCAAGTATCTTGGAGTCATCATCGACAAGGGGTAGAACTGGCAGAACATACTGTTATTTTAAAAACAAAATTCCAAATTACCTTTCGGCAACTTTATCCTTTGTTGTGCTGAAAATCAAAATTAAGTTTGATCAACCAGATTCGGTTGTATAAAATGGTCATAAGACCCGCAATGAGTTACGCATGCGCGGCTTGGTGTTTTCTTGCCAAGACGCAAATGCAGAGAGTGCAAGTCCTGCAAAACAGAACCCTACGCACAATCACTAACGCCCCTTGGTACGTGTCAAATGAGACCATTCAACATGCACAGCGGCGTTATAATCAAGCCGAATCGCACAGCAACCCACTGTTGCGTGATTCAGTAGACCAAACAGTCGAGCAAGTTCGCAAACATTCCAGGCCGCGTCTCGCACTGTGATCAAAATTAAATTGTAAATTCCGACCAGCCAACATTATTTCAGTATACAAAATCGATCAAAATTATTTTTGGAGCTACAAAATAATTCGAGTAGTCAAAGCAATAATGCTAAGCTATTTCAAATGATTTACTTCATTTCTTTGCTCTATTTCTTCCTTCTTTCTCTTTTCCCCTTAAAAATGTTCGGTATATGGGTAGCCAGACCTGACAGATTAACAGACCGACGAGACTTTTAACTAACAGCAAACATAATAGGGATATATGCACCAGAAGACTGCAAACCTGACATCGATAAAGAAGAATTCTATGATGAGCTGCAAACATTCGTAGAAAACAAAGTAAAGCAAAATTAATTACTTATATTATTGGGAGATTTCAATGCCAGAATAGGAGACGAAGTAATACCTGGGATAAGGCAAAGGTTTAACGATAGAGTCATCAGTGAGAACGGAAAGAGAATGGTGGACTTGTGCACATCAAACGAACTGAGAATAACCAACACAAAGCGGATGTGGGAGGGTTGACGTCACCCAACGTGGGAAGCGATCATTATTTGGTACTTAATGGAAAGAGAAGATTAAACAAACGAATTCAGAGGAAATAATAAAAATAGAAAATTTAATAGATAACCCCATAAAATCGTTATATCAAAAAAGGCTAGAACAGAAGATAAAAATAGAAAATATCAAAAATGAAAGCAATGTAGAAACTAGCTGGAGAAAACTTAAGAAAAATATTCTGGACGCTGCCCGAGAATTCCTTGGAATGAAAATAATAAACAAAAACAAAAAGTGGTCAACGAAAACACCATGGTTTACACTGTCAAACAAAAATGTCACCAAAAAAGAAAGCTTTCCTAAAATATAAGTCGGATAAAACCAATGAATCATATGAAGAATATAAAAGAGTAAGAACTGAAACTCATCAATTGGTAAGAAAGACAAAAACAGATTACTGGTACAGATTCACAAAAGAACTAGAGATGGATTTCTACGGACAACAGAAACAAGGATGGCGCTTCATAAGACAAAAAAGAAGCGAAATGAAGGAACAAGTTGAAATAGAACACATTAAAGAAGATACATGGGTGGCCTTCCTGACAAATATTCAAAAAAGAAAACTGAGAATCTTTACCAGAAACGCCAAATATAATAACTGATGAAAAGACCGAAATCTCCCAAGAAGATGTGAAACAAGGAATAAATAAATTAAAAAATAGAGAGTCACCAGAAGAAGATCAAATACCAATGAACTCTTAAAATATGGAGGTGATTATCTTGTACAAGAACTGCAACCCCTTATTCACAAAATAATCACCACGAACAGAATATCAGATGAATGGAGGAGAGCGATCATGCTGATGTTCTTCAAGAAAGGAGATAAGAAAGACCGAAATAATTATCGAGCAATAAATCTGTTAAATACAACACTCAAATTGACAACAAGGATAATAGCGACAAAAATAAACGAACGAATAGCTCTGCAAGAGGAACAGCAAGGATTCCGGACAGGAAGATCATGCACGGATGCAGCTTTTGTAATAAGACAAATAAAAGAAAAGTTGCTGGAATACAACAAACCAGCATATATGTGCCTGATAGATTTGAAGAAATAATTTGATAGAGGGGAATACCGCTGGATTTACTAAAAACTATTGAGAACATATATACAGATAACATAGCTATGGTAAGATGGCATTAGACAAGGAGATTCGCTGAGCCCACTAATATTTAATCTGATAATGGATGAAATCATAAAGAAAGTTAAAAAAAGAAGAGGATATAGAATGGGAGAAAGATGACCTGCAAAGATTAATTAAAGAATTCGAAGATACGGCGCTCATACACAACATGGTGATTTCAACAGAGAAAACTAAATCGATAGTGATATCAGCGGAACCGAGACGATTAAACTGGTCGTAAATAACAAAATAAAAGAACAAGTGATGGAAACGGAATACTTGGGAATCAAACTGTCAAGCTATGGAAAAGTGGAAGAATAAGTGCAAAAACAAGTGAACATGGCGAATAGAGCAGCAGGAAGTCACAACAATACAATCTGGAGAAACAAATACCTCACAACGGAAACGTAAACTAGGATATATAAATCAACAATTAGACCGATAATGACTTACACAGCGGAAACAAGAGCAGATATGGCGAAAGCACAAAGATTATTGGAAACAGCAGAAATGAAAGTCTCACGAAAAATAACAAGACAAACTTTAAAAGAGACAGAGTAAGAAGTGAGGAAATACGAGCGAGATGTGGTATAGAGGAAATAAACCTGTGGACCAAAAGAAGAAAAATAGAATGGAATCAACACATAGAAAGAATGACAGAAAATAGAACAGTACGAATAGCAAGAGACAAATCGCCAAATGGAAGAAGATCAATGGAACGACCGAGGAAAAGGTGGTCAGACAACATCAATTGAGGCTAAAAACTGAAGTAAAACAGGCATGAGCCTATTTAGAAAGTAGGAAGAAGTAGAAGAAGAAGAAGACTTTTTACGGGTTAAGTGACGTTTGATTATTATTATCATTATTATTATTAATTGAACCTGTGTTCTTGTATTGAAAACAGGATAATGGGCAGCCCAGTGTCCGAATACCAGATTTTCTTCCTGCTAAATTTGTATCAAAGAAGTTTTTAACAAAGTGATATTTAGAGAAAATTGCATAAACATATCAGTAAAAATGCCTATAAATAATGTTAGAAAGATATAGTCTTAACACTTGCTCTTGCTATGAATCATAATTCGTGAATAGTTTGGTTTGAGTTACTAACATTGAGTTGAGTCCCAACACCTGAAAGTATCTAGTAGACACTACTTCAACTAACACTTGCCTATATTAGAAGTCTTATTGAAGCCATTTTTTTCAACTACTGACGTCTCGTCTGTTCAACCATTGCTACTTATTACTTGTCTTTATCATCATGATCGTTACCAAGTAAACATCATAAATCCTTACCAGAACATCCGATGGATTTTGATTAGATTTTTAAGCTCCATTTCAGTACAGGTTTAATAGTCTCACCATCAAAGAAGATTATTTCATCTCTCATAACTATCATCAACTTTACGATATTTTGCAAATACTCCTTTTATTTTACATGGTCTGTGGAAATATCTCCATTGCTGAAAATACCCACCCATTCCGGAACAAATAAAATATATATCACTGCCTCGGGCCAGCGATGATGAAAGTTATCACATCATTATGTTATTATAAAAACTGTGTAACTTCTCACGTTTGGAAAAATGATGCTCCGCACAGTGTCAGCGCAATGTAATCCACCGGACTACTTAGCGTTGCTTACAGGAGAATTGCAAAACAAAAAACATCAAACGTTCTCGCATGTGAATATGCTTTTAATCCGCTAATTATGGACCTCTTTTGTTATTCATTCGCTAATTTAATCAATTTACGGGTTGCCTAATTACTTTAAATGAGGAAAATAGGAAGAGATGCGCTCCATGGTGTTTTGTAACGCATTTTCGCGTATGTTGCTATCTTGTTGCAGAATGGGATGCGTTAAATCTTCAGGTGCCAGTTCGGCTCCAATTATTGGCTATTTACGAGGCGGTGAGGAATTTATTTCCTTGTAATTCTGCAACTTGAATAATGAAAAAGTTGTAATTTCATTTATCGGTACAAGCCAATTTTGTCATCCTTGTCACCACTATGTTCGAAATTAGGCAAGCGATCTACAAGGTGACTCAGAAAACAATGACAACATTTCTACGGCATAAAATATACCAAAAAATGCACAGCGGTGTTGATATATTGTATGACCAATATGTTCAATGCGTTTGGAAATAGAACAAAGTAGTACTTCTGGAGTGCAAAAGCGCGCTTTTCTTCCCGTGCTCAAAACCTTGGGAAAATTCGCAGAATATACAGGGTGACTTCGAAGTTGAGTCATTTATTTTAACAGTGAGTAGATCTGATCAAAAGAAATGTTTTTTTCCTTTAACATTTTTGTGGTAAAATTAAAGTAACAAAGTTATAGCCCCTTAGAAGTTTGAGTACCGCCCTGTCTCAATAATAATATTATGTGCTCGTGTTTGGCAACAACGGATATAATCCGCCTTATCGGTACATCCCATCGGAAACAAAAAAGCGAAAGAATTTGAAACTCTGATCACGATGTTTTTATTCAGTCAATGTGTCAGTCGGTAACGCGTGAGTGAATAGTGGTGTTTGCTGCGTGGCTCAAACGAAATAAAAAATGGCACATGTTTATGCGGATCGTTTTCCCAATCGAGTGCAACCAACCCGTGGTGCCTTTGTTAATGTAGTACAACGGGCTCGTGAATCAGGTGACTTAAGACCTCATAGGAGAGGGCATGCCGGTGCTCCAAGACCTCACGATCAAATACAGGTCCGCACTGAAATACTTGTTGGGAGGATACTTTATAAAACAAGGTAATTTTTTTTTACACACATATTTTGGTTTATCTTCCTTCTACAATCATTATCTGAAAACTAATGACTCAACTTCAAAGTCACCCTGTATATTTTTCAGAATATATAGGCTACCTTGTATCCATAGCGTTTCTTATAATAAATAGTTGCAGAAAACGTGGACAATTTAGTCGTCTGTCCACACATAACTCTGCAATAATTTAGGCTCTCTAAAAACAGTATTTCAGAAAAAAATGTATCTGTCAATCTTACAAATGTACCCCAGGTGTTCAATTTATAATATCGAAAGTGAAAAAAATGTATATCTTTGGAGTAGATTAAGGTATTAAAATCGTTAAAACGTACTATAATTGGCATATATATACTAAGTGACATATAAATCCGAACACCCAGTTTAAATGGTTTTATTTTATTAAAAGTTGGTGAATGTATTTATCTTACTGTAAATAACAAGTGAAAAAATGTTCAGCCTTATCAGTTGGACATTCGGTTTTTATACTGATTTTTTTAATTCACTAACGCTCTAACAGTGAATATTTCAGCCGCAGTAAAGGATTTTGGTTCTTGACATCCTTTACCATAGGTCAGGGGATCGTGGAGGCCAGGCGACTGGTCCTCCACGGCCCATTCATCTTTCTGGATAATTTTCGTCCAGCCAGTTTCTAACTATTCTCGAATAATGAGCTGGACAACCATCAAGCTGGAACCAGGCCAATCTTCTTAAATCTAACATAACATCATCCCACATATTTGCATGTTCAGCCTTTAAAAATTCCAAGAAGATCGCAGCATTTAACCTTGCAGGCAAAAGGTAGGGTCCAAATTAGTCGATTACGGTAGATACCAATCCACACGTTCACACTAAATTCATGGTGAAGATTTCTTTCCCGAACTGCATGCGGATTTTCATGCGACCAAATATGTTGATTATAAAAATTTACCACTCCACGTCTAGTGAAGCATGACTCATCGGTCCATAAAACGTTACTTAAAAACTCCCTATTATTATCAGTTCTATCAAGGGTCCACTGGCAAAAAGTGATTCTTCGTTCTCCGTTCCCTGGCTGTAGTCCTTGCACAGGTGGCAAATGGTAAGGGCGCCTATGGTCATTTCTAAGAACACGGTGAACATGGCTTGCTGAAATTCCTAAGGCACCAGAAACACTTGTGGTCGGATCTCTATCAAACTCACGCAGAATCATACGGGTAAATCTGCGCTGACGAACATTTATGTTTTGACCCCTTCGGAGATTTATTTGGCGATGCACTCTTACAAATACTGAGCGAGTTGGATGTCGTCTGTTTGGAAATCTTCGTGCGTATTCTCTGGCTGCTTCTGCTGCGTTTCCATTTACAAAGCCATACACAAAATGAATATCCGCTAAACTCTTGATTGGAGAATTAAAATGGCATTTTTATAAAACTTACAAAAAAACAGGTAAAAGAAACTAAATTTCGTGCATTCACAATTGCAAAAAAACGTTTCAGGTTTCGACAGACAAGAAAACTAACTGTCAACTAATTGACGTTTAACCTTATTCTGCTTTCAATTTCAAAAATATTTGCAGGCACAGCTTACTTCTAAAAATTATCGAGATACTGACTTTTTAATGTTATTTTATCATGAATAATTAAAAATGCACCGAACCTTAAAAATCGAAATATCTCAAAAACGGCTAACTATAACGAAAATTCACAACAGAGCTTTTTTATGTTGAAAAGTGCGAAGACTCATTTTTTTATTCAAAAAGCAAAAAATTGCACTAAGAAACAATTTTCGGTCATTTTAATACACTACCTGTACAGTAGATAGCGCACTCTAGCGGCTACAGTAAAACTATGCCCATGGTTCGTTTTGTCGTACCAAAAAACCCTTGTATACCCATTTTCACTGTTATACATCAAATATTGTTCGAAATATTAAAAAAAAAACTATTTTAGAAAGTAAATTTAAACACCTTGTATTTCGGAAGCCACGCATTTTTCGACCCATGTTTATATAGACTTTATGCATTAATTTTAAAAGTTCTAACGAATCTTAAAGCTATGCAACAATAAACTGAAACACCCTGTATATTTGTAGGAACTTTTTGCTTACTTTTGTAACTACCTTTAATTCGACATATTACTTTCCAAAATATCACCTTCCAATCACCAACTATGCACCTACGAGTACAGTATTGTTTCTTCAACCGTCGTCCAATACCTGATACCTAAAGCCATGTTACATCAACTTCACTAATTACCTGAACCATTGTTAAAAAATAGCAATATACATTCACGAATGAAAGTGAACCGTCTCTTAATAGTTCCTCCTAAGTAATATATCACTCATCTAATCAAATCTAACGTTAATACCTGCAGGTGGTGATAAATCATATTCTCCAGTAACGCATAATTATAGACCAGGGTATCTAGAACATCGAAAAGGATGTATGTACGATAAACACCAGTTCTTTATGCCATTTAAATCCTATCACACATCATTATCAAACTACAGGAAACTTATAATTCAAGATCACTTTAACAACATAGCAATTGAACAAAGTTTATCAATCGGATTCCTTGGAACCTTCACAGATTCCCATCTAAAAAGGAATACTGACGTAAATATTGTCATAAAAAAATAAGATAACTACTATATAAACTCAAAATTCCTAGAAATGTACTGACATTACTTCAGAGAAATAAAATATACAGCTCACTTATTGATACATATCTCATATGCTAGTCGTATATCACCGATTTCAAAAAATGATTCTGAAGAAGATATATACTAAGTGACATATAAATCCGAACACCCAGTTTAAATGGTTTTATTTTAATAAAATTCTGTATAAGTACTTAATGAAGCATAATAAGTAAATGATAAAAATTTAAAAATGATTGCACCGCTTTAAAGCCCTTTGACCTTTAATAATGTGTGGATGCACCCTGATGTGCTACGCATTCTCCAACGCGCCTAGGCATGCTTCTGATCAGGTGGTCAATGTCCTCTCATTCCAGGCAACCACCAACTCCTCTCGAAGTGCTTCTAGAGTCTGAGGAGGACATTGCAAATTGAGCAATCTCCTACCCATCATATCCCACACGTGCTCAATTGGGGATAAGTCGGGGGATCTTGGTGGCCATGGTAACAATGTGACATCATTATGTTGAAAGAAGTCTATTGTGACTCTTGCAACATGTGGTCGGGCATTATCTTGTTGGAAAGTTGGATCTGCCAGGGTGTCAAGATAGGGTAAAAGATGGGGTTCTAGAACTTCGTGGATATAACGCTGCGCGTTCATGTTACCTCTGATGAAGATTAAAGGTGACCTGGAACCATAAGCTATAGCACCCCAAACCATAACCCCAACAGTGTGATGAACGTGTCTTTCAACAAAAAACTGTGGATTCCTCCTTTCACCACGTCGCCTTCTAACCCTGGTACGACCATCGTGCATGCCTAAACAAAATCGAGACTCGTCACTAAAGACAATACTGTTCCATTCCTGATCCCAGAGTGACCGTTGTCTGCACCACTCAAGGCGATTACGTCGGTGTTCTCGAGTTAAAGGGAGGACCCAGTGTGGCCGGTATGAAAACAAGCCAAAACTTCTCATTCGTCGGTAAACACTTCGCATGCCAATAGGTCTTCCGTGTTCTGCAAACCATTCATTTGCAATGGACCTGGTAGTGGAGAAACGGTCCCTTAAGGCCAATAATCTTAGGCGGCGATCTTCACGGTCTGTTGTTCTACGGCGGCGTCCAGTGCCCCTTGCTCTTTGCGTACGGCCTTCTCGAAGCCATGCCTGACAACACCTAACCACAGTGTCTACACTTCTTTGCACTCTAACTGCAATTGCCCGAAAAGAAAGTCCAGTTTCCCGAAGTCCCACTATACGGCCCCTATCAAACTCACTAAGTTGACGAAATCGTACAGGTCTCCGTACTCTAGGCACCGTAACCGATCGTAAAGGATGTCAAGAACCAAAATCCGCCAACGTTGATTCTTTACTGCGGCTGAAATATTCATTTTTAGAGCGTTAGTGAATTAAAAAAAAAGCAGTATAAAAACCGGAATGTCCAACTGATAAGGCTGAAAATTTTTTCACTTGTTATTTACAGTAAGATAAATACATTCACCAACTTTTATTAAAATGAAACCATTTAAACTGGGTGTTCGGATTTATATGTCACTTAGTATATACGAGTATAATAAGCCCATAACGTATCCGACAATTCAGCTGTTGAGTGTAACAGATCTTTCGGTTTTACATCATTTTTACTTCCAAAAAATTATACTTACGATTCGTGAAGGTAAAACCTATTATATACAGGTATTTAGAGCATAATTACCTAAGCGGAGTAAAAGTACATATATTTACCAGATGTCACAGCTAGGCCCAAAATGTTACGATAACACCTATAAACATAAGAATACTGCAAAGCTTCAGTTTATTTAAAAGAAAATTAACAGTGTGGGAGAGGTATAGAGGAAATATGAAGTTATTTACGCTTAGAAAAATCACATGTTTTAATAGTATTTTGACACAGACATTCTTTTGCCTTTTGTGTATTTTATTTTTTTGCCTTTTGTGGCGTATTTATTTCCACTCTGTGATATTTTTTATATAATGATGAATAAATATTTAAAAAAAATCTTAAAATGTGTTATTGAGAGTTAATAAATAAAAAACAAAAAACGATGAACTATTACAATAAACGGTCTACTGAATGATTGTAGAACATATAAAACGGCTCTTGTGTCTTATGCTCAATTTCCTGCTACGCTTAGATTGTTATTTCAAAAAACAAAAAACCGTTAAGGTTCAAATTTTGACCACCTAAAGTAACCAATGCTTGTAAAAAATTAATATAGAAAATCATCCAAAACTAGTCAACAGTTTCCTGATTGCTACTAAACTTTTGTAACACTGCACATGTACACCTTTTTCTCCAAGTCCACGTCCATTTTACGTTAGTTAGCCTGATCTATAAATAGGCACACATTGTTCTTCTTCCTCCATCCTCTAGTGATAAAAACATATTCCCTCCGGTGATCTCGTCAAATCAACTTCATAATATGTAATTTTTCCTTAACGATGTTTGTGTAAACATAGGCTAGACAGCTGCCGTCATAAAAATGGTACAAAGTTCCCAACAAATGAGCATCAGCGGGCGTGGAGATGCGTCTATGCCTGCTTGATTCACGGTATAACTTTTAGTAAAGGAGTCAGTGAGACATATTTGCAATTACACGACTGAGGTTTGTATAGGAAGTGTGACAATTGGAAGCGGAGGTACCAATGGTTAGCCAAGTTGATATTCATTCTCATCCTTCACGATGGAAGATGACATTGATATGTAAACAGAAACAGTGTTGGAGCCAAGACCAATTCGTGGAGATGGAAACGTTGAGATTGTGGAGTGAACAGGAGAATCTGTCAATTACGATAGATGTATTGTGTCTGGAGAGAAGCCCTCAAAGTCTCTTTGGTAGGCCATAGGATGGACGTTTCCATAAGAGCGCAGCCTGTCAAGTCCGATCGAAAGCTTTGGTGGCGTACTGATCTTCATCATGTAACTTAAAACGTCTTCACCATAATTGTGTAACGCAAACTAGATGCTTCTTCTTTTTTCTTTCACTTACACAGTAGGCCTAAATGCCAGGGCACCGCGGCTGCTATGAGGATCTTAAAGAAACTTTGCGAATCCGATTTTTGAACTGCCTAAGGTTAGCAGAACTGGGAAAAGCCCTCTTATAGACTGTTGCACAATCTCAATACCCAGGGACAAAGGAGCGGTCGTATCGACTGGTTCTGGTTGTACGAATTTCGACACGGTTGGGAGGAGACGTGAAAGAACTGGAGCAAGCTCCGCTACGTACCTGTTCAATACAACGGCAGGAATCAAGTATGGGTACCATGTAAAAACTTATAAAACGACAAAAAAAAAATTTAAGATGTCATCTTGCAAACTAGATAGTTTTTAGGGCGCAAATCGTCATTCCACGTTCTTTCACTAGGATCGTTGTGAACGTCCATCTAAGGAGGAATCACTCAACTAAACTACACGCATTATTGGTTGCATATGCTTTGTGAGGCCAAATGATCCTTGTCTGTAGTTTTTATCTCTGAGAAGAAAGTTGGTTGAATAGCAAGATCGCGTCTGGATGATTATGTGCATTGGTCTGCATGTATATAAAATCAGTGATATTTGCTGTGTGAGAAAATCATTACTGAATATATAAACTACGAAAAACTGAAAAGAATTACGGGAAATCATCACCGCGTCCGCGTTGTGTGTAATTACTGTTAGCATGTACGAGCCCTGTCCAGCTTCAGTTGGCTCACACACAAAATTTGTAGTTTTTTTGACTTTTATCGGCAAAAAACCCACTGGAATATAGGAGATATAAAAGATATAGTAAGACAAAATATGCTATACTATAACTATCTAAAACTGTAATGACTCATCGATGTTCACGTGAACATCACTTAACTACCAGTAGTCGGCTGTTCATAGGCGGGGTATGAATGTGTAACATGGGTGAACTAGATTTGTAACATGCTTAATAAAGAGTGGTTTGAAACATATTGTAAGTCAAAAATTTGGGAATTACCTTTATTCATCGTCGCTTCCACTTACATCTGACAGTAATAAACTGTCGCTATCGCTTTCCTCGTTGAAATTGACTATAACTGGCTCTATGATGGTGTCGATGTGGTGGTCAAGCTGCCACATTTTTGTTTCTTCCTTCACAACATGACGGATAGCATTCTGCCAAGCTTCGGGCGTTACTAGCTGTATGGAAGTCTCAAGTAAAACCTTAACGTCTGGTAATTTGAAGGTTGTGTTATGGCGCGCAATATAACCCTTCACTTGAGCCCAGATGAGCTCTATTGGGTTCAGTTCACAGTGGTAGGGCGGTAACCGCAGCACAGTGACACCACCTTGACGTGCCATCTCATCAGTCACGTAACTAATGTTCGCAGGTTTGTGCTGTTTGATTTTTTCATACAATTCCACTTTCACACATGAATCGTCAAACGGGATTCCTTTTTCGCGCAACCATTGCTGCATGTCACTTTTTCGAGATCCCTTAGTCGGTACACGTTCGGCACGACAACTATGGTAGGAAGCATTATCCATGACGATCACAGAGTTGTGCTCAACTCGGTGAAGCACCCCTTGAAACCAGCTCTCGAAGCAGCTGGCATTCATTTCGTCATGCTAATCACCTCCTTTCTTAGAGACGAAAATCAAGTCACACTCTTCTAAAAAGCCACTATCGCTACCAATATGAGTTACGATCAATCTTTGACCTTTCCCTGACGGTCCACGAAGACCTGTTGACAAACCTTCAATGCTTGCTTGTCGGTTACTCACTACGTTTTTGTCTATCCAGGTTTTTTTAACTGTGTGACCTGCATTTACCCATGTCTCGTCCAAATAATAGATTTTTCTGCTTTGTCGCCTATATTCAATCATTTCGCGTAGGTATTTTCGACGCCAGGCGTCTATTTCAGGTCTCTCTATCAATACTGACTTCCGATTACGCGTTTCGTAACGAAAATTAATTTCGTGCAGGGATTTCCTCATTACCTCGACGCTCATTTGGGGTATAATTTCATTTTCCTTGATCGCTGCATGTACAGCCTTGAGGGTTGGTATCTCATTCCTAAAGAAGAACGAATGTACGGTTCGCCTTAACGCCATTTTGCTATCGTCATCCAATTTAACGGCCTTTCGTCCCTTCAAATTAAACTTTGGATCAGTAGTAGCTCCAGTTTTCTTCTTTTCATGCACCACCCTGCGAATGGTCCACTCTGGATCGCCTGTCATACTTTCACAACGCGCGAGTGCATCTCCCTGCGACATAGTTCTGTTCAGATAATTGAACACGTTGAGCACGATTTCTTTCGCGTCCCTCTTCAGTGCTTTACGAAGCCGTCTACTTGTTCCCTGGCTTTCAGTACTTCCACTCGTGCCATTTGTACTCTCTATGGTTAAGTATAACCAAAACAGTAACCACAGAAACCACAACAATAACAATCACACAACAATTCTTACAAAAAGACACAATATGCGATCGCTCAACGAAACACGTTCCAATGCGTTGCCGACGCCTATGAGTCTGCCGGTCGAGGCGCGTCTTTGATTTCATTGGTTCTACCGGCGGAGAACAATCAGCCATTATTCCCATCTCTGTCTGTGCTGTTGACCACCGCAAAGCCACAGAAACGACATATGTCATACGCTATACGGCTGTACTGGAAGGAAGCCGGGATCGAGCTCTGATCACGTGTTGATCACGCGTATGAGTCATTACAGTTTGTAGTATATTTATAGCAATTATATGGATTAAAAAAATACCTACCCAAATATTGCTAACGATGATTTGTCAAGACGGACGTGGTAACAATGCTTGTTTGTTAGCGACGCTCGCTTGTTTTAGCGAACCTTAGCTTATCAGGAGGCCATACCTCGTAGATGCTGTCAAAAATGGGCAGCGGAAAGGCGATAGATGAAAATATTCGATCAATTATCGTTAATTTGCATGAATCGGGAAAATCAAACGGTAAAATTGGAATATTGCACGGGTTATCTAGATACAATGTTCGAAATATTGTAAGACTATACGAATCAAATGGTTCAACTGCCCAAATATCCAGATATATAAAAAAATCCAAATTAACAGACCCTGATAGACGAGCTTTGGGCAAGTTGAGTGTACTCTGGAGTGAAGCTGTTGGAAGACGTGTTTCCAGGTCTACGTGCCATTCAAAAGCAAGAAAACTAGGTTATGGTACTTACAAGGTAAGTTTCACGAGTCCAATCCTAAGCAACAAGAGATAATTATTGTTTCCTTTGGACCAGACTAAAGAAAAATCATTATTGACCCTAAAGCAGAAGCAAAACAGGTTAAAATGGGCTAAAAACCATCGAAATTGGGATATGGAGAGGTGAAATCGTGTGCACCGGAGTGACGAGTCACGATTCGAACTTTGCGTCGGTGATAGTCGGAGCAGAATTATTCGCCAAAAACATGAAACTTATCATCCTGATTGTCTCAAGCGCAAAGTTTAATTTCCATCTTCAGTATGTAATGGTCTGGGCTTCAATGTCGGCAAGAGAAGTTGGAAAATTACATTTTATTAATTAAAGAAAAACCATTATTGACCCTGAAGCAGAAGCAAAACAAGTTAAAATGGGCTAAAAACCATCGAAATTGGGATATGGAGAGGTGAAATCGTGTGCACCGGAGTGACGAGTCACGATTCGAACTTTGCGTCGGTGATAGTCGGAGCAGAATTATTCGCCAAAAACATGAAACTTATCATCCTGATTGTCTCAAGCGCAAAGTTAGATTTCCATCTTCAGTATGTAATGGTCTGGGCTTCAATGTCGGCAAGAGAAGTTGGCAAATTATATTTTATTAATGGCATTGTTAACTCAGATAAATATTTAGAGAAATTTTTGTTGCCCACTTTGGAGCAGAGCAGGATCAATGGAAATGACTTCATCTTCCAGCAAGACGGAGCTGCCTGTCATACATCCAAAAAACCATGAAATGGCTTTTAGACCAAGAAGTACCACTCCTAGAATGGGTTTCTAGTAGTCCGGACCTTTCGCCCATCGAGACTTTATGGCACATCATGAAAAAGGCCAATCCTGCCAGGACTGTGCAAGAACTCAAGGAAAAACTTTTCCTCGACGAGTTGAAGCTGTAATTAAAAATAAAGGTGATGTTACTCAGTTGTAAAATGAGTTACGAATTCTTGTTTCTTAGAGATAAAAATCGCAAATTTTGTTGTTTCCCTTTTTTTCGCTATAGTCAGCTCCAAGTGTTATAATTAGTTTAGTTTTTTGTGTAATAGAATTTTCAGATGTTGTTTGCAAAATAAAAATTAAGAATTTGGCCTCTATTAGCTTAAATGATCGTCAATATACAGGGTGTTTCAGTTTATTGTTGCATAACTTTAAGATTCGATAGAACCTTTAAAATTAATGCATAAAGTCTAGATAAACATGGGTCGAAAAATGAGTGGCTTCCGAAATACAGGGTGTTTAAATTTACTTTCTAAAATAGTTTTTTTTTAAATATTTCGAACAATATTTGATGTATAACAGTGAAAATTGATATACAAGGGTCTTTTGGTACGACAAAACGAACCATGGGCATAGTTTTACTGTAGCCGGTAGAGGGCGCTCTCTACTGTACCTGTAGTGTATTAAAATGACCGAGAAATTTTTCTCAGTGCAATTTTTTGCTTTTTGAATAAAAAAACTGATTCTTCGCACTTTTCAACATAAAAAAGCTCTCCTGTGAGTTTTCGTTATAGTTAGCCGTTTTTGAGATATTTCGATTTTTAGGGTTCGATGCATTTTTTATTATTTATGGGAAAATAATATTTTTTTAGATTTTCGATTTGGGCATTACAAGTAATTAAGATGATCGTTTAGATTGTGTTTTTAAACACAGCAATAATTCCTAACTCCAAATAAACACAAAAAAGCAGAATATTAATTTGTTTAATTCTCCAATATTATTTTTAACAAATTAAATTAATTATCTAAAACTAAAATGCTATTGGATAGTTAGGACAAACATACAAAATCTAAAGTAGTTGCTCGAAATGTAAACCCAATTGTTCAATACAAAATTCACATCTACGAATGATCGAACGTGGTATAGCATTATTCAAATAAGGCCTTCTTTCATCACATGCATTCCTGATTCTGTCTATTAACATATCTCTTGTGGTTACGGGAGTCTGGTACACTTTTTCTTTTAGAAATCCCCACACAAAGAAATCTAATGGATTTAGGTCAGGGGATCGTGGAGGCCAGGCGACTGGTCCTCCACGGCCGATCCATCTATCTGGATAATTTTCGTCCAGCCAGTTTCTAACTATTCTCGAATAATGAGCTGGACAACCATCAAGCTGGAACCAGGCCAATCTTCTTAAATCTAACATAACATCATCCCACATATTTGCATGTTCAGAATTTAAAAATTCCAAGAAGGTCGCAGCATTTAACCTTGCAGGCAAAAGGTAGGTCTAAATAGTCGATTACTGTAGATACCAATCCACACGTTCACACTAAGTTCATGGTGAAAATTTGTTTCCCGAACTGCATGCGGATTTTCATGCGACCAAATATGTTGATTATGAAAATTTACCACTCCACGTCTAGTGAAGCATGACCCATCGGTCCATAAAACGTTACTTAAAAACTCCCTATTATTATCAGTTCTATCAAGAATCCACTGACAAAATGTGATTCTTCGTTCTCCGTCCCCTGGCTGTAGTCCTTGCACAGGTTGCAAATGGTAAGGACATCTATGGTCATTTCTAAGAACACGGTGAACATGGCTTGCTGAAATTCCCAAGGCACCAGAAACTCTCCTAACACTTGTGGTCGGATCTCTATCAAACTCACGCAGAATTATACGGGTAAATCTGCGCTGACGAACATTTATGTTTTGATCCCTTTGGAGATTTCTAAAACCGTTTTCAATTATTTGGCGATGCACTCTTACAAATACTGTGCGAGTTGGATGTCGTCGGTTTGGAAATCTTCGTGTGTGTTCTCTAGCTGCTTCTGCTGCGTTTCGATTTACAAAGCCATACACAAAATGAATATCCGCTAACTCTTGATTGGAGAATAAAAATGGCATTTTTATAACACTTACAAAAAAAAACAGGTAAAAGAAACTAAATTTCGTGCATTCACAATTGCAAAAAACGTTTCAGGTTTCAACAGACAACAAAACTAACTGTCAACTAATTGACGTTTAACCTTATTCTGCTTTCGATTTCAAAAATATTTGCAGGCACAGCCTACTTCTAAAAATTATCGAGATACTGACTTTTTAACGTTATTTTATCATAAATAATTAAAAGTGCATCGAACCTTAAAAATCGAAATATCTCAAAAACGGCTAACTGTAACGAAAATTCACAAGAGAGCTTTTTTATGTTGAAAAGTGCGAAGAATCAGTTTTTTTATTCAAAAAGCAAAAAATTGTACTAAGAAAAAAATTTAAACACCCTATATTTCGGAAGCCACGCATTTTTCGACCCATGTTTATATAGACTTTATGCATTAATTTTAAAAGTTCTATCGAATCTTAAAGTTATGCAACAATAAACTGAAACACCCTGTAGAAAATCGCTCGAATTCTTCGATCATGAGACGGTAATCCAAATCCGCTCACTGTCCCTTGTACTATAATAACAGTCGAATCATAACTCCCCGTCCTGTGACATGCCCGCCACGGCACTCTTCGATGATGACGCTCCGGCGGCGCTAGGAAGGGATAGTGTGGTGCAGATTTGCGTGTATCGTGGGAGCAAATTGGAGTAAAAGTATTACCACACTCACAGATAAACACAATAGATTACCAAATGTACACCACGGTATATAAACCAAAATTATATTTTCTCGGCACAGTACGCGGGTTCGAATCGGCGCAGGCTGGGAGGAGTTTTTTGAAGTTTCTTTTGGTATCTGGGTCAAGGTCGTAGTGCATAGTTCTGTGGACGCTGAGGAATAAGGATAGGGCTAACATAATGAAGGGGGTGAGTCATTGGTGGTGTGGAGTGGTGTTACTGAAGCGTGGTGGCCTGCTGGTGCTTTATGGATTATAGTTCGAGAATTCGTGCCCATCTAAGGGCAGTACTACAATTGTAGGATGCCTTTACGATTTTCAAGTTTTTCCAGGCCTTCAGAAAGACGCTCTATTTTGAGGTTATGCTACGAATATCTATTTTCACGAAATTGTTCATGCTTTTGATTTTTATCATCTGTTTTGTCAGCCTGAAATTTCCTGCAATCCAAAAAGAAGTAGCCTCACAATAGGAGAGCGCTGACGCTGACATCGAACAGTAGAGATCTATAAATATCACAGCCTTTATGAAGGAGAGAAAATACTATGAAAATCAAGGAAGCCATAAAGCCGTCCTACAATTGTACGGACGACTGACAATGCGGCCCTAAGAACTTAAAATACAGTACTGGTTTTTGGTTGGTAGAAAAATTCTGATTGTCAGCCGGTTGGGATTTTCAAAAATAAAGTCGTCGATTGTACTTTTCAACAATTTTCTATTTAAAGACTTTTGGTTTCTTTTGTGGATGGAGATACGATTATTTTTAATAAATTACGTCAAATGAAATCCTGATTTGATGAAAGAGATATTATTTTAGTGAATACATGGTATCCAAAACAAGTACCCTATGCATGGGGATTATTGTTATTAATATAATAATAATATTTATTAACTCAATGTACAAAGATAACAAACAATATGAGTAAATAAATATAAAATCAAAACAGGCCCAATAGAAGGCATCGCCTGTACATGGACCAATAAATTTAAGTTGAAACTGTAGAATGCAAATGACAAAAAAGGACAAAAATTAGCTACAGTAGATTATGTATTTAGTTGATGTTCGTATTTATGAGTTTATGAATTTCAGTCCTAGATATAGAATGTAGCCACTTTTTTAAATTTCTTTTGAAACAATTTCCGAAACGTAAATCTTTTAAGTCTTTAGGTATAATTTCATAAAATTTAGGCGCTAAATAGAGATATGATCGCTGCATTATAGATTTATGCGGTTGAGGAACTACTGTGCCACGAATTTTGTACCTGGTATAATGATTATGTTTAATTTTTTGGTCGGTGTTTACAAATTTATGGTAGTGAGTGATACTGTGTAAGAAATAAAGCTGTCTTATATCATACATTCGAACATCTGCGTATAATTTTTCAGTGGGATAAAGTTTCGGTTTTTTAAATATCATTTTTAGAATACTTTTTTGAAAAACATCTAAATTATAGATATGTGAGGAACATGCAGCTCCCCATGCTAATATACCATATGTGAGATGAGGCTCAATCAGTGCATGGTATAATGTTCGAAGATATTTTTCTGTCAATATATTCCCAAGGTATTTAATTTTGTAGGATACAAATCTAACTTTCTTTAAAATATAATTGACATGGATGACCCATCGTAAGTGAGGATCCAAGACCACTCCAAGGTATTTTATGTTGGGCACCCTATTAATTTGCATTTTTTGATCATTAATATTGAAGGAGAAATTTGTGTAATTTGGCAGATGTCTAGCATAAGATCCAAATGGTAAAAAATGTGTTTTAGAGTAGTTAATGCTTAATTTTCTACTGTTAAACCACCGAATAATTTTGATACAATCATTTTCAATAACATTTTTCAGATCAGGCCAGTCAGTGCCTTCATATAATATTGCAGTATCATCTGCAAAACTAGTTATTTTGCCAACACAATTAATTTGGAAAATATCACTTAAATATATATTGAATAACAGCGGACCTAAGACAGTTCCTTGTGGGACACCACACTTAATATACATTTCTTTACTAAATGATCCTGATATCTGCACAGATTGTGGGCGATTTGACAAATAACTTTCGATGAGTGAGTACGCGTTTCCTCTGAAACCAATTCTCTCCTATGCTTCTAATAATAATTTGTGATTAACTGTGTCGAAGGCTTTCTTTAAATCAACAAAAATGCAGATTGAAGGGATTCTGTTATCAATATTTTGATGTATTTGATTTACAATTTTAGTTATTGCGTCCGATGTAGCCTTCCCTTCTGTAAATCCATATTGATTTTCACTTAAAATTTTGAATTTTGTGAGGTATCGAATCATTCTAGTAGATAAAACTTTTTCAAAAACCTTTGCTACACTGGATATTATTGATATTGGTCTATAGTTGTTAACATCTGTTTTTGTTCCTGATTTATGTATCGGTATTATATTACCTTTTTTTAAAATTGAGGGATATATGCCAAATTCAAAGCATTTGTTGATTAGGTAAGTGAGTGGTTCTGTTATGTCCTCGGCTATAATTTTCAAATGCTCGCTTCTAATACCATCGAACCCAGGACTTTTCTGATTTTTTAAGGACATAACAGTGGTGTATGCTTCACATTGCTCGACTTTATCCAAAATAAATGAATTCAAAGTTCTTTTCTGGCTGAGTATTTTGTATATTTGCTTGTATATTACTTGCTAAATTTTCGCCTATGTCAGTAAAGAATTGTACAAATTCATCGCATATCTGTTGAATATTTTTTAATACTGTTCCCGATGTTGTATTTATATGTAATCTCATCAATAGTTGTCCAAAGCCGCTTAGGATCATTTAAGTTATTATTCAATTTATTTAGGTAATGTTTTCGTTTGGTTTGCCTTACAAGCTCTATAAATTTATTTTTATATTGGTTGTAGCAGTCGGTATTCTCTGTAGTTGGCGTTTCATTACATTATATAGTCTTTCTTTTTCTATTACCGATGTTATTAATCCTTTGGTAATCCAGGCATTTCTGCTTTTCTCTTTGTGACTAATTATTACTTTATTGGTACTAATATCTATTAGTTTTTTTATTTTCTCTATGAACAGTCCCGTTGCTTTGTCTATATTATTTATAGAGTATAATTGTTCCCAGGATTCTTGTTTGACATTTGATATTAGTTTTGAATTATCGACAAAAAATTTGTAATTTTCCTGGTTGTTACTAACGGTAGGGATGTTAGAATGTTTTTCATTTGAGGATATCAGTAAAATAGTGGAGAAGTGGTCAGTAATATCGCTTTCTAGCATTATTGGTATACAAGTAATTTTGTTGGATAGGTCTTTCACAAAGCAGTGATCTATACATGTGCCACTGATGGACCTTGTAGGTAGGTTTATATAGGACAGAAATCCGTTACTTGATAGGATATTCAAGTATTCTTTTGTGATGGGATCATCGTCCAAAATATTTATATTGACATCTCCCAAGAAAATATGTTGCTTTAAATGAACTTTATTTTGATTTTGAAAAAAAAATTCGATATTCTTTAAAAACTCGTGGGGTTCTGAACATGGCGGACGATAAATTGCAGATACCTCAATTTTGTTATGGTTAATTTGGATCATTATGTTTAAAATTTTGATTCCATCGGTGAAAGTGAATGTATCATGATTATATTGCAGTTTATTTCTTACAAAAACTATCACCCCATCGTTTTGGTTGTGTTATACAGCGTGTCATATCCCTGCTGATTGAAGCAAGAAATATCAGCCACTTGCCACGTTTCAGTTAAAACTATTAGATCAAAATTGTACCATATTTGGTCGAGTAGTATTTTTAAGTAATCAATGTTGTGTTTTATACTCCTTATGTTAATATAAAAATAACGTTAAAAGTATAATGGTTATTCTGAATTTAAGAATGAGATTAAGCATCATTTTATAGAATTTTCCCGATATCTAATGTCATTATGTGATATACATCTGTCAGTAATCACATAATCTTTCCTACATCAAGGATTTGTATGCAACACAGCAAAATAGAATAAAATAACACATTTTTCTTTATAACGAAGAAAACAAATGTAACTTGTCAACCGGGGTGTACTTTTTTTTCGAACCATATAAAAAACGAGCACAAAATTTAAAAACACAATAATGTATTGCCTAATAAGCGCCCTGGAAAAGTTTCATTAGATTTTTTGATATTTCTTAAAATAAAGTAAAATATTCTATCAGTATACTGTTCCTTAATGATATGGGAATATTTAAGGGTGTGAATATACATCAAAAATTAATGTTAGTTTACTTTATAAACTATGGTCCAAAAATGTTTTCTTACAAAAACTCGGGGTGTTGAAGTTTTAGGAAAAAAATGGAAATTAATTAATATTTTCAGAACCGCTTCAGATATTTTACTGATATGTAGTAAGTAGTGAAAGTTAATAGAGATGCATATCTTTCAATGCAAAGATAATTTTTAGCTTTAACAGTGGAGTGCGTACGGGTATTGACTTCGATATTTTTCAAGAAAAAAATGGTACACCAATGGTCTTTTGCCAGATAAAAATTATTTTTGATTTCCTCGTTCAATTTGAATTGTTTTCTTTCGATGCGCTATTTTTGAGAAAAAAATAAAAACCGTTCTATTGTCCGAGAAAATTAATGTAATAATTGAAGAATGCAATTTAGCAATAAATATCTAGTTGCTCTGGAATATGGCTTTTGACATCTGACAAGTTTCTGTTATTCAAATCTGTTCGCTGTGACATCTTTTTACATTATTTAGTTTTTACAATCTTGTTAATAATGGTGAATTATTCAAATGCAGAAAATGACCTTGCCGACGGTAATGGTGAGCAAACCAAACGGATCTATCACCAGAGATATCCCGATCCTGCTTTGCCAGGTAGTCTAACCTTTTCTAATATTCATCGTCGTCTTGTTGAAACTGGTTCTGTCCGAAAAGGAACATCTGAAGGTAGACCTCTAAGTGTGCGGACACCTGAAATTGAGGAAGCAGTGCTGCACGAATTCGAAGAACATCGTGAAACGAGTACGAGGAAGATTTAAGTGGATTTTTTGTTTTTAAGAGTACATGCATTACTTCCCATTGATTTTCCAAGGCGTGTGACCTTTTGTCAGTGGTATCTTCAAAAAGTTACCCAAAATCCGCAATTTGAATTAATGTTTCTGTTCACGGACGAAGCTAATTTTTCTCAAAATGCCATTCAGCATTTCCACAATAATCATTTGTAGGCAGAAGAAAATACCTATGCCATAACCGAAATCCATCTCCAGCCCCAATTTTCGGTTAACGTATGGGCAGGAATTATCGGCAACCACTTTGTTGGCCCATTCTTCTTGCCGGGACGACTTGACGAACAGACTTACCTCAATTTTCTTCAACAACAGTTGCCTTTGCTGCTGGATGATGTTCCGTTAGTAATAAGAAACAATGTGTGGTACATGCATCATGGTACACCAGCGCATTTCAGTGTAGCGGTCCGTAATTATTTACAAACTGTTTATCCAAATGGTTGGATTGGCCGCGGTGGGCCCCAAGAATGGTCACCAAGGTCCCCAGACTTCAACAGCTTAGATTTCTTTTTGTGGGGCTATCTTAAGACACTAGTGTACACAAGTCCCATTAGCACTGTAGAGGAATTAAGAGAAAGAATAGTTGCAGCTTGTGATAGAATAAAAAACACTCCAGGGATATTTCAACGAGTGCGCAATTCCACGAGAAGGAGGGCGGAAGCATGCATACTAAGTGAAGGGGGCCATTTTCAACAATTTTTGTAATCATTTCGTTGGTTTCAATTTCATGTTTATGTTGTCAGTTGTTGTTGTTCACTACTCCTAATATGTTTAATTTTTACAATTAAATTAATAATAATTTTGCAAGTTAGACAATAGAACGATTTTTATTTTTTTACTCAAAAATGGCGCATCGAAGAAAAACAATTCAAGTGAGATCATTCGTTTTAAATTGAACGGGGAATACAATTATAATTTTGATTTGGTAAAAAACTATTGTCGTACCATTTTTTTCTTAAAAAATATCGAAGTCAATACTCGTACGCACGCCTCTGTTAAAGCTAAAAATTATTTCTGCATGAAAATATATGCAACTTTATTAACTTCCACTACGTACTAAATATCAGTGAAATATCTGAAGCGTTTCTGAAAATATTAATTAATTTCCATTTTTTTCCTGAAACTTCAACACCCCGAGTTTTTGTAAGGGAATATTTTTGGACCATAGTTTAACTAACATTAATTTTCCATGTAGATTCACACCCTTAAATATTCGCATATCATTAAGGAACAACCTGTATAAGTTTGATACATACACATATTTGTGATTTATGTACATTTTGTGTGAGATCTGATTATGCTTCGCCCATATGATATCCAATAATTGATCGTAATTAAGTCGTTACTGACCAAAAGCATATTCCGTGTCAATGTTCATAGTCTACGGATACTCAAATTGTACATAACTATACCCATCCCAATATTTTCGCCTGTTTTCGACCTTCTACACAAAGTGTCAAACTAATGTTTCCAAAGTTGCGAATTTCTTATAAAGTTGTAAAGTTGCTGCTGTAAAGTTGATACTCTCAGAGATAGGATCTTCTTAGGTGAGCACGTCAAACCGCTCTCAGGATTATGACGTGTGCATGGTCAAACTTCAAGCGGCTATATTCCTTGAATAAGAGAAGAGGATAGGTACAAACAGGGTGTCCAACGGTTGCTTCTAGACAAAATATTAATAGCCCTTGAGCACTTTTTGTTAAAATTTGATAAACTTTTCGCAGAAAATAGCGTTTAAGAAAAAACCGCAATTTGTCTTGGCCATATGGATCGCCGGATTTAAATCTGGTAAATTGTTTCTGTTGGAGTTTAACTACCGTTGACGCAATTTTCTTATTGAGCATCATCGACCATTTTATGGATACGTCTGTATCTAAATATCTAAGAAATTTTAATGTACTTCTACATGATCGAATAAAAGGCGTTTAAGATTTTGCGAAAAACCTATATAACTTCAGGGCGACGCTGTTCTGTATCTACCTTATTACGCAAAGCACCATCTGTCACGCCAGAATCGACCACTGCCAAAAGCGCATAGCCTGTTTTAGTTGGAACTGTTAGGGATCTCAAATAGCGTTTAATAGCCCAGTCACCACATGACCGCTAGATGGCTGACAGCTCTGGCTGTAAAGTAGATGTATACTGCTTGTCATTGCCATGTTTAGCACACTCATCCCTTATTTTTGGGCTAGGTACTTCATTGATACCATGTAATGTGATGCGAGATGGAATGAACTCGTTACGTCGATCACAGTACCTAGTTTTGAAAAATTCTTACATAAAAATTTCCCCTACTGCAATCCTCAGAGTATATGCTGCTACCCTTTCATATGGGGAGGCAAAGAGAATAGATCGCCTAAAATGTCTATTCAATTATTCAACAATGTTTTTCAGTCTAAAAATTAACATTCAAAAATATAAACAAACTGTTAAATAAATTATCACAGCACATAAAAATTGCAGTTTACAGAATACTTTGAACAACTGGTGAGCTTAGTTATTTTTTTATTTGTGACATCATCTAAATGACGCGTCAAATATGTATAGAGGATTTCATTAGTAATAATGATATTATTTTTTCAAAGAATAATTTCTGTAGAAGGCTTAGAACCATATTAATTCTTTAAAAATCATCATGTGAATGCTAAATTGAAAAATAACGTTTTTGCTTTTTTGGATTCTATTTGAGAAGTCAGTTTAAATTCACTTTTTCTTCTGCATAAAATGGGTCAATTAAAATTCCAATCCAACACGTATCTTACTCAATTTAAAAATATTTCCCATGTCGTTTTGGAAACATAATCCACGTATTCGATTGTTCTTAATAGCCAATACATGATTGTTTCCGATCAAATTAGTTTTTATAGATACTTTTACCATAAACAACTGAGAACTGTCGGTAAAAGTGATAAACTTCGCATTTTTCACTACACTTACCAAATCTCGCAGTAATTACTAATAATTTTAACATTGATTACATTCACTGAAACCTATCCTTATGTATGTTGCAATTGAATTGAATGCAACCAAAGAGTCTTCAATATATTGAAGCAGATACGTTTGCTAAAAGCATCATTATTCAAATAACTCTATAACGAGCTCGAGTTAAGTCTGTGCTTGAATGTACATGAGTGTAGAAATATATTTTGTAACCAATTCCTTTTAAAAAGAATAGGACAAAGATGCGTACATCGGATATATTTAGAGCAATATAATTACATTTACATTAGACTTTATTGAAAGTAGCAATAAATATTGAGTAATAAGAGTAAAATTCTCATCTATGTTATATGGATTATTTTCTTCATATAATAACCCAGTTAGCTTTTTTTAATAATATATTATGTGTAGTAGTCGTGAGCTTATGATTCCATGGATTATATGTATGCTAAATGTCAGTCTTAATTGCTATTGGTCTATATAATTTTTTGTTTATAGTAATCAACTAAATTATACAAATTAAAGGAGGTGTTAGGAATGCTGACTAGAGGTAGCGATTGGATTTCTTTCACTTTTGTTGGATGTACCCCTTAACATGGATCAAGAAATAGCCGGGACGCTAACCCGATGCATTCTTTAATCAATTTTTCTTCAAGAGAATACAAAAAAATGTATTCATTGCTCAAGTTTTTTTTTCAAATTGTTTGGATCAGTCTGGATGTGAAAGGTCCTCGGGGGTCTTCAAGTTATGCACGAAGTCTGTAAAAGCTTAGAGTTGACCACTTTTATTGCTTCAAATCTCGCTTAATTTATTAGTTTTGGTGTTGCTAATTGTCTAAGCGTTCAAAAGCCTTCCGCCAAAAGTCAAATACAGTTTCTGACATTTGTCATCAGAATATTAAAAGCTATGATCTATCTTACCTTACGCAGCAGCCAGACTTCGCTGAAGTACTGTACGTATTATTTACAATATGATTGAATTGAATTTTCTGAATTGAGGTTTAAATGCCTTCTGACATTGACCTTCCTCAAGATTATCTTTCAGAAGATATGATTTTTCATGTCATGATTTTATTCTACAGATAACCAGCACAGCCATCTGCTTAGCAATATTAGCGATAGCAAAGTGTGAGCCTCCCAGCACAAGCTACGGAACACCCATAGCTCCACCCATAAGCAGTTATGGAACTCCAAACTACCAAGCGAATGGGCAGGATCACGGAGATCATGGGGGCGGTGGAGGAGGAGGACATGGTGACCATGGAGATCATGGAGAGGTAAGTAGTACAATTTAGTTTATGTATACGGGGAATTTCAGATTACATCCTCAAGTTTGGGATCTCGGAAACGGTAAGAAATACGTCGCTTAAATAACGAACAAAATGCCGCTTAGAAAGTTTTGAAACTCAAAGTACTTCCCGCGTACAAGGCAGCCGTCTGCGGGTTTTCTACCATGTTTATTGTTCTAAAATACGTAATTTCTACGAGGGATGTCTTTTAAGTTTTGCATATGGAAATAAAACAATTTTTTTATATGGACGCTATATTGGAATTTTTTATATTTAAATACTACTAGATTACTTTATATATGTAAGCTTTATCGTGACATACATAAGTATATTATATTTATCATTAAGTGCAGAATAAAAAATTGAGTTCGATTGCCCAAAATATCAATAGGGAGCCCATAAGAAAAAAAAATTGAGGATAGAGAAGCAGAAACGCATAACTGAGAATTTGAGGATCATTACAGAAAAGAGAGTGTCAATGCAAATATGCAATTTATTTCAAAATCCCACTTCAAATAAAAACAGGAAATACGCAATAATTTTTGAATAAACCTAGTATACGAAACAAATGATAATTTCAAAGCCTATCTAGGAAATTCTTTTTTTTAAGTAAGGTTTGGCAATGTCCATGTCCATATTATATAATTTTGGAATCAGAATTGGAAATTCTACTCGTACTTATCTGTGCAAAAATCCAATATGATGTCCTGAAGAAAAAATGAAGTTGATGGTGGCGGACGAACCGTCATATTAAAATTCTAATTATGCCATCTTGGAGAGGAAAAGAATGTCAATGTTGATATGTAATTTGTTTTGAAATACCGCTATAAATAATATCAGAAAGAAATTAAAAGGCTTTTGGGAAAATTCGATGTTTTATTTGTCTCCCTCCGGAAGTACTTTGGATCTCAATACTTCTTAAGCGGGATCTTATTGATTACTTAGATACATAAGTTTGCCTCCATTTAAGCGACTTCGTATCTATTACCCATTATACTGAAATAAAAATCAAGTAGGACGGGGATAATGATTAATGACATATTTTGGACCAAACAGATAATAACAAGCAGTAAGAATTTACCGGGTATTTCAAATTACTCTCACCAATGGGATCTCGAAAAGAGTAAAAGTTACAAAGTCGGTCGAATAGGGACAACCTTGCGAATTTAGATTCCTGAGCAAATAACGCTTAGAATGTTTTGAGATGAACGAAAAAAAAAAAACGGTTTTTCTCAAAATTATTTTCATTTTTTCCTGACCTTATTTGAGAGATAATTTTCCTCCTCTACAAGATGGCATAATTTCAATTTCAATATGATCTTAAAAATGTTTTTACTAGCAGTTGTACAATTTTCAACGTTTTCATTACTTCCCCTATATAATACGAAAAGGTTCGTTTTACCTTGATCTTTATTCGATGAATCAAGACCTACCTGTAGGAGTATTACTTTTTTAGACATTGAGATATTTATAATATCATCCATCCATGTCATGATATCACATCACTAAAGTTGGAAATAGAGAATGTTTATCTATGCCCAATTCATACAAACTGAAAGAGTACTTGGCTGATGATAGTATGGAACAAATGACTGATAATTTCAATACCTGCCTTGAACAATTTTCATAATTATAGTTTCTCATAATTATAGTTTTACAAAAATCCTGTATAACGTGTTATACATTTTCAGAGTTAAGAACCGTACACCAGTGCTAAAATCATAGCGTCCATAAGAACAGATAATGTTGATGTTTGATGACAAGTTGCGAAACGCCATATTGAAATTTTAACTACGCTATCTTGTGGAGGAGGAAGGGACGGGCGTTCTTGTGCAATTTACTTTAAAGTCGCGCCTCAAATAAAGTCAGGGAGAAATAAGAAAGATCGTCTATCTCCGTAAATATGCAAATTTTGAAACTTTCAGTGTGCCCTGTTTGTAGATCCCTAAATGCGCGACTCCCACCCTAATTTAAAGGACTACCTATCCTCACCGCTTTCGTGATTCGAATGGTCATAGTCGAATTTGACTCATCTGGTGTAAGACAATAGTTGAAAGCATTGCTAACTATGATACTGATGCCTGGGAGATCACTAAGCAAATAAGGAAGAAATTATTGGCAGTAGTAGTAAATTGAAGATACAGTCATACTGTCCAGTTTTTCGATGTACATAGAGAATTAACCGAAATACCAGTCAACCCTATACGTAAGCCATACATACATAGCTCTACAGGCCTGAAAGGCACAAGGCTTTATTTGTAATTGATTTCCATTTCTTCTTATTTTGACACATGAATTTCCAGTTTCGTACACCTAAGCTTCTCAGATCAGCTTCTACTTCGCTCTTCCATCTTTCCTTCGGTCTCCCTCTCCTCTTCTTGCCTCCTATGCTTCATTTTTGGAATCCTATTTTCTGCAATCCTTTCTACATACCCTAACCATTTCAACATTTGTGCTCTTATATATCCTGTGATACTTGATTCTTTATACATATCTGCAAGGTCTTGGTTTGTTCTTCTTTCCCATACCCCATTGTTCTGTTTCCCTCCAAAATTTTCCTTAATACCCCTTTCTTTCCCACACTTCTAGGGTATTTATACCTACCTTCCTCAAGATCCATGTTTCACAAGCAAATGTAACTGATGGTCTTATTACTGTTTTATATAATTTAATTTTTAGTTTATTACTTATCAACTTACTTTTCAGGAGTTGGTTCAGTCTATATAAACATCTATTTCCCTTCCCGAGTCTTGCGTTGATTTCTTCCCTTATGCCTGGTTTTCTTGTGAAGGTTGATCCCAAATAGACAAATCGATCGACCTCTTCAAAATTATATATTTTGCCACTGCCTGCTTTTAACTTTAGGCTTTCTCCTGTCATAAAATCATCATCTGTCCATCTCATATATTTAGTTTTTTCCTGGTTTATTATTAGACCCTTTTCCTTTGCTTTCTCTTCAAGTGTTTTTAGTACTTGTATCAATTCTCGTTTGCTTCTAGCAACAATTGCAATGTTATCTGCGAACGCTAAACGTTGGTGATTTTTACTGTATAATAAACCATTCCTATTTAAATTTGCTGATCTGATTATATCTTTCAATACACAATTGGATAAAACTGTTGACAACGGATCCCCTTGCCGCAACCCCACTTTTACCTTGAACTTTTCAGAATATTTTCCTTCAACTTTCATTCTATTTTCCGTTTCCTGAAGTGTCAACTTTATTAGCCTTATAATCTTTTCACTATTTCCTAGTACTCTTAGCGATGGTATACTGCCGATCTTCGGACTGAATCATATGCTCTTTTGAAGTCTTTAAACACTACATATGTATCTTTCTGATGTTGATAACTCTCAGCCTGGATCTCTCTAAGCGTAAACATTTGGTCCAACACTCCCCTTCCTGCTCTAAACCCACATTGGTATTCTCCTATTATTCCTAACATTTTCGGAGAAAGTCTACTCTTAATACAGGTCGCTAGCACTTTAAATCCAACATTCAATAGGGCTATCCCTCTTTAGTTTTCTCGGATTTTTTTATCCTCTTTTTTAAACATTGGGCTTATTAACGCCTCACTCCATTCACGCGGCATTCTTTCTGTTTCCCAAATTTCCCCTATCAAACTGTGCATTACCTCAATATCTTTGTCCCCTCCGAATTTCAGCATTTCGCCTGTGACTTCATCTATACCAGCACTTTTGATTTTAAGCTTCCTAGAATCTTTTTTATATCATCTAGGTCTGGTTTATCCTCCAACACCCTTTCCTGTTCCTCAAAATCGTTAATTCCGTGCTCGTCGTCTTCCCGAAAGTTTTCATTCAGCAGTTCCTCGAAATAGTCTTTCCTTCTTGCTAACATTTCTTCTTCATCTACAATGCGTTGACCATCGTTACTCTTTAGAAATACTGGCTTTGCTTCAAAACCGTCTTTCTGTCTTTTTACACCTTGATATAGATTTCGAATCTCCCCATTTTTATAGAGTTTTTCTATTTCTCAAAGCTGTCTTTTTTTATCTTTCCTCTTCTTTTCCCTAAGCAGTTTCTTACATACCTTCCGTTGTTCGGTATACTGTAGTTTATTTGCTCCTGTCGTCTGAAGTATCGCTAACAACCGCAACTTATTCCTCTCTTTCAATTCCCTTTCGCACTCCTCGTCGAACCATTCATTTTTGCTTTACTCCTTTTTTGCTCACATTCTGACACACACTTTTCCATTTTCACCTTTATCAAATTCCATTTTTCATCCACACTGTACAAATCCTCTATTTTGCTGTCTCTAGCTCTTCATTTAATATTCCCTTATATATATCTATGTCGTCCTGTTTTTCTAATCGTTTTGTGTTTATAACGGTTCTTTTTTCATTTTTTCTGTTCCTTTGCACAGGTAATATCGCTCGAAATTTTACTCCCACCATGAAATGGTCACTGTTCGCATCTAATCCTCTATATGTCCTGATATATTTTATACTTCTTACCTCTTCCTTTTGTATCAAAACATGGTCTATTTGGTTTATAGCTTTCCCATCTGGATATTTCCAAGTTCCCTTATATATTGCTTTTCTTTTGTAGTCTGTGCTTTTGATAACCGTATTTTTTTCCTTTGCAAATGAGAAACCCTCCATTCTCTGATGAAGCCATGGTAAATGAAATAATGACCTCATAATGTTTAACTAATCATTCATATGAGTACACATGGTTTGATGTATAATACGATAGCAAAAATAGTTATGGCCTAATTATACGTATAGCCATATACACCTATCTTGAAATGCCATCAACTATGTATGTACATGTCTGCAAGTTACCCAACTGATACACTTTACCGAGAAAATGACTTCATATATCCATAAGCGCAAAACGAGAGGTCACCATGTCAAACAAAACAAAAATTTTATTATATCTTCCATTCAAACATCTTCTTGGAATGTCGTTTGACACAAAATGAAATAATGTGACCTTATCCCAAAAAAACTGTGTCTATGGTAATTTATCCGAATATTCATATAGATACACATACTCTATGATGATGACCTGATAGCAAAAAATAATGCTAAATGCCCATATACACATACACACAGTACATTGCTGCAAATTACGCAACCGATACAGTTTACCAAGAAAAATGATTTCATAGACCCATAAACGCAAAGATATAGAGAGAGAGAGGTCACCGGGTCAAATGCAATTTAATCCTAAAGTCGTGATCTACGATTTTATCCCTATTTCAAACAGACCAGTAGAAATACACAGTCGTTCTCTATAATTGCATTTGCAAAACGCAACCAAGAGTACTCTCATTACGTTCCAGCTACACGTTTAAATTAAAAGCCATTTAAAATTATGTATTCGCATAGTCACTGTTCTCTTGCGATTCATATTTTCAACAATCGCGACTTTTTCCTTCTGTTTCTTACTGGCGCGCTGGTTGATGACGGATGTTATGCAACTAGGTTGCGTACTGTTTCCAATGCAGATGACCAGATCAGCTCAACTTTTGTGTTTACAGGGTGACTACGTTGTTTTGCGCATGTTATATAGTGTTAGGTGTTCCAATTTGTACTTACGAAGTTGGCAAACATTAGCCACCAAATTGCCATGACGCGTCCTTTTCCAAGGACACAGGATCCAGTGGGCCAGGAATATAAGAAAACCAACTAAAGTTTTAATTGGGCCAAATAAAAAATTTAATTAGCCATGTTAGAGCTAGCAAGTTTAATTAGTTTAATTGAACTTCGAACTGTGAAACCAGTTCAATTACGCCACAACGTAATCGTTTAATCAAGGTTACTAAACCGTTTACTTAGATTGAGTACACTTATTTATTTAAAATTAATGAACTATTTGAAATATGGGGTTGTCCAAAACGGACGCAGGAAAGTAAACGCATATTAAAACAAGAAAGATTGATATTCAAATCAAGTTGGTACTTTATTTTGAAGGTTCACTTATACCATTTATGTATGAAAAATAATATCGCTCAAATGTTCACCACGACTGGATTTACAGACGTCCACGCGATGGTCGAAATTTTCAATGACATTTTGCAACGTGGTCGGTTCTATGGCTTTTATCTCGGCAATGATGTTGTTTTTGAGTTCTTGGAGGGTGGCTGGTTTGTTGACGTAGACTTTGCTTTTCAAATATCCCCATAAAAAGAAGTCCAAGGGAGTCAAATCGCACGATCTTGGTGGCCATGGCACATTTCCTCTGCGCGAAATCACGCGATCACCGAAGAAGGACTGCAATCGATGGATATTGACGTTGGTTGTGTGGCATGTTGCACGGTCTTGTTGGAAATAAACATCGTCCATATCCATTCCTTCAAGTTGCGGCAAAAAATAGTCCTCTATCATCACGTGATATCGCTCAGAATTGACGGTAACGAAAAAGTAAGGTCCGATGATGCCTTTTGACCACAATGCACACCACACAGTCACTTTTTGAGGATGCATCGGCTGCTCTTGATACTCACGGGGATTTTCGTTCGCCCAGATGCGGCAGTTTTGCTTGTTTATCGTCCCATTCAAAGTGAAATGCGCTTCGTCGCTGAACATGATTTTTGATGAAAAATTGGCATCAATTTGGCGGTGTTCAAGGAGCCAATCTGAGAACGTTCGGCGCGAAAAATGGTCGGCCCGACGCAGCTCTTGCATCAATTGGATCTTGTAGGCGTGTACATTCAAATCCTTATGGAGAATGCGGAGCAAACTGGTTCTTGAAATGCCCAATTCTTGGGATCGACGCGTTGTTGATTGTTTCGGATCGTCTCTCACACTCTCCTTCACAACAGCAATATTTTCCGGTGTGCGAACGCTCCTTGGCCGGCCAGAGCCTGGCAGATTTGCCACAGAACCTGTTGCCTCGAATTTACGCACCAGACGACCGATGGTTGTTTCGTTTGGGCGGTTGTTGCGACCGAAATGTTCACGCAGCGCGCGAAACGTGTTTTTTATTTTTGCACCATTTTTGTAGTGCTCTTGAATAACTTTAATGCGGTCTTCAATCGAATACGACTCCATAGCGATCAATGGTAAACATTCAACTAACAAAATGACATGTCGGTGACAAAAAACAAAGATGGCGTCTACGTTTACTTTCCTGCGTCCCTATTGGACAACCCTTTAGTTGACCTGCTCGAAGTGAAACAGTTCAGTTATATTTATTTAACTTATTTAATTCGCTTAGATAAGAGTATTTGCCTATTTTAAATGAATTTATTTATCAAGTGTGCTGACAAATCTCAGATATAAAAAAATTCGGAAAACTTGATATTCATGTTTTCGACTCAAATTAAAAGCTTGGGATCAAGACCTGCCAATTTTATTTGACTGATTGTTCAGAAACAGCTTATAACATATATATCACCTTTCACTAGAAACAGTTCTTTGCTTCAAATAAACTATTAAAAAGAGTAGACCTGCTCTAAGTGAAACAGTTCAATTATATTTATTAAACTTGTTTAATTAGTTTAGGTAAAAGTATTTGCCTATTTCAAATGAATTATTTTGTCAAACGTGCTCTGACAAATCTCAGATATAAAAAAATTCGGACAACTTGATATTCATGTTTTCGAATCAAATTAAAAGCTTGGGGTCAAGACTTGCCAATTATTTGACTGATTGTTCAGAAACAGGTTATAATATATCCTTTCACTACAAGCAGTTCTTTGCTTCAAATTGAGAAAGTAGGGAAGAGGATAGCTGAAACTGAACAAGGCCGCTTGATCATGTGTACCAAAATCGTACTTTTACTTCTAGTAACAGATCAGTATTGCACTCACCTGTATTCAATGCATTTACATATTTAAATGAACTCCACATCACTTTATACAAATTAGGATAATCTCAACTATTACAAGGTCTGGACCAACAGGAGGCTCCACTTCCTATACAGAGTGTTCCTTAATGATATGCGAATATTTAAGGGTGTGAATCTACATGAAAAATTAATGTTTATTTGCTTTATAAACTATGGTCCAAAAATGTTTCCTTACAAAAACTCGGGGTGTTGAAGTTTTAGGAAAAAAATTGAACTTAATTAATATTTTCAGAACCGCTTCATATATTTCACTGATATTTAGTACGTAGTGAAAGTTAATAAAATTGCATATTTTCATATGTTTCAATAAAAAAATAATTTTTAGCTTTAACAGTGCCGTACGTACGGGTTATTGACTTTAAGAAAAAATGGTACGCCAATGGTTTTTTGCCAAATAAAAATTATTTTTCAATTCCCCGTTCAATTTAAAACACATGATGTCCCTTGAATTGTTTTCTTCCGATGCGTCATTTTTGAGTAAAAAAATAAAAACCGTTCTATTGTCAGAGAAAATTAATGTAATAATTGAAGAATGCAATTTAGTAACAAATATCTAGTTGCTCTGGAATATGTCACTGGCTTTTGACATCTGACAAGTCTCTGTTATTCAAATCTGTTCGCTGTGACATCTTTTTCATTATTTATTTTTTACAATCTTGTCAGTAATGGTGAATTATTCAAACGCAGAAATGCATTACGTATATGGCCTTGCCGACGGTAATGGTGCAAACCAGACGGATTTATCACCAGAGATATACCGATCGTGCTTTGGCAGATAGTAGAACCTTTTCTAATATTCATGGTCGTCTTGTTGAAACTGGTTCTGTTCGAAAAGGAACATCTGAAGGTAGGCCTCTAAGTGTGAGAACACCTGAAATTGAGGAAGGAGTGCTGCACGAAGTCGAAGAACATCCTGAAACGAGTACGAGGAAGATCGATAGACACTTAAATATTTGCCATCAAATTGTTTGGAGAATTTTAGTGGATTTTTTGTTATATTCTTACCATATTTTAACAGTACAGGTATTACTTCCCATTGATTTTCCAAGGCGTGTGACCTTTTGTCAGTGGTATCTTCAAAAAAATTACAAAAAATCTGCAATTTGAAACAATGATTCTGTTCACAGAAGACGCTGATTTTTCTCGAAATGTTATTCAGAACTTCCACAATAATCATTTGTGGGTAGAAGAAAATTAGTATGCCGTAACCGAAACCCATTTCCAACTGCTTGATGATGTTCCGTTAGTAATAAGAAACAATATGTGGTACATGCATGATGGTGTACCAGCGCATTTCAGTGTAACTGTTCGTAATTATTTCCAAACTGTTTATCCAAATCGTTGGATTGGACGCGGTGGGCCCCAAGAATTGCCACCAAGGACCCCAGATCTCAACAGTTTAAATTTCCTTTTGTGGGGCTATCTTAAGACACTAGTGGACACAAGTCCCATTAACACTGTAGAGGAATTAAGAGAAAGAATAGTTGCAGCTTGTGACAGAATAAATATTACAACGAGTGCGCAATTCCATGAGAAGGAGGGCGGAAGGATGCATACTACAATTTTTGTAATCATTTAGTTGGTTTTAATGTTATGTTTATGTTGTCAGTTGTTGTTGTTCATTACCCCTAATGTGTTTAATTTTTCCAATTGATTTAATAAAACCCTAGATTAATCACGTTTAATATAAATGCCCATCATTTTCCTAAACGTGGGATCTCTATTACAGCCGCGGTACCCCGGCAGTTAGGCTTCTACCTGCGCGACTGCTTCGGTCTAAAAAAAGTTGCATAAACATTATCAAACTTGTTATTGGACATCATGAAAAGTAAAACATTGATCAAATAAAAAGATACATTTTTGAGAAGAAGCTTTTATTTAGCTGTTCATGTAATGACCTAAAAATTTAAAAATAATGACAATTATTAGAAATATTTAAATTATGATAAAGTTCCTTCATTTCACCACTTTTCAAGTAAAAAAGTGTTACGTTTTCACAGCAAGATCGAATAAGGGTTAGTTTTCGTGAAATAGCACGAGCAGCCATACACATAAGGGCTTTGATATTTCTGGTCTCTGCGACCATTGGAACATTTGATCAGCATGAACTATAACCACGGCCCCTCCTTGCCTCCGCTTCCTGTGGACACTCATGGACATGTTGCTTCGCTGAAATATCTTCTAAATCCTTTCTACAGAACAAGTCTACACATTAAGCCACAAGTTACCAGTTGAAGACTTCGTTTAATAAACAACTTACTTAACGTTACATAATGAGCCGCCTGTGTGTACGATAACAATAAAGCTGATTCATTTCAGTTCTGGATCGCATTACTTAACTAATTTACTTTCCGAGCTAGACAGTCGTTGGATAGAGCATCATTTGAATAAAGTCAGGTGATAAGACAGTAAATAAATTAGAATATGAATGAAACGACAGTTACGCATTATCACGTTTGAATTGTTAACTACTTGCTATTGTCGTTAATAGAAAGGCGAGAAGCAGGCAATCAGATAGGACTCAACATATTTAATTCAAATGAAAGAGGTAACTGTTGGATCCCCTTGGTCCTTTCTAATCGTGCAAATGTAAACAGATGTGATTTCGATCTAAAGGTCTGGAGGTTTATTATGAGCACAAGCCGAAGAGTCCGAAAATGCAATATACCGAGATCACAGCGTCAAAATTGTGAGAAACTCTATGTGCAATAATGCGAATAGGATTGTAAGTTTTTGTGATATCTTGTTGTGGATTTCAGGAATTAAGAAATGCTACGATAGTAATAATAATAATAATAAATAATCTTTATTTCAAAATAACACTGCACAATTACAACGTAATGTCCGCTGTCAGGTGAAATATACGTCACATAATGCCATAATAGCAAACAAATGCAAGAAACAAAATAGTGTCTAAATATTACAATATTACACAATGTTTTTTTCGTATATATCCTCACATCTTTGACTTTTCTACCCCTTTCTCTGGACGTTTTCATTTGTCCTATATTTATGTGTGAATATTACATGATACAGCTATACAGGGTTATCCAAATTAAGTGTCCACCATTGGTAACTTTGTTATTAGTAAAAATACAAAGTTGTTTAAATTAGCAAACTAGTAGCATTTTTAACGCTGGTAAAAATGAGAAATAAAAAAAAACAATTGAGAGTCGTTATTTTGATTTTTTTCAGTAAAATACCATTTTTTTAAATGGAAACCCCTGTATATTATATTTTTTTCTGTTAAAGCATCAAATTTTAAACAAAAAAGTTCATAATGACTTTTCCGCTAAAGTCAAAAATAAAGTCAAAATAACGATAAATATTTTTAATTATTTGCAGTATTATAATAATAAGACGGCTATGAAAACAACATGGCGTTCGCGATTTGACAGCATTAAGATAAGCGACAAATTGTTAAACTGAACATACTCGCAACTAGAAGGCTTTGGAAAACAATGATAAAATCAAATAATGTCAAACATTAGTGTAAATACTTGTTTATAAGCTTTATTGTGTCATTAATTTAAAGAAAAATGTTCTCTCATGAAGAAAAGTGTGATATGTTAGAATGCTATTTAGTGTGCAGAAAATCCTCCTTGAGAGCAAGAGCATACTACAGTGAATTATATCCCGCTCGCATTCAACCGTATGAACGATATTTTCTGAGACTTTATCGAAAATTTAGGGACAACGAAAATATTTTTGCTAAAACAAGGGCAAAAAAAGAATTCATAATAAGCGAGGCCACGGAAATTGCAGTTATTGGATATTTTGAAGCTTATCGTGAGAATTGAATAGCAGATATTCTCAAGGACTCTAATTTCAGTTATGGTACTGTTCAAAGGATTTTAAAAAAATACAAATTTATTCCGTATAAGTACCGACCAGTTCAAACGCTTTTGGCAGGGGATCCAGAGAGAAGACTTGTTTTTTGCCATTGGTATCTTAGCTTCTGTCGCCAAAATGTAAATAACTTTCGTTACCTTTTATGGACAGATGAATCAAATTTTTCAAATTCTGGAATGTTTAATAGAAAAAACCACCATTATTGGTCAAGAGAAAATCTTTTGTTAGTACATCCAAGAGGCCCACAAGTCCGTTTCAGTTTCAACGTTTGGTGCGGTATAATTGGTTCAAAAATTGTTGGCCCGTTCTTTTATGAGGGAACCCTAACTGGTGAAAGATATGTGGAATTTATGTCAGAAATTCTGACTAATTTCTTAGACGAATTGGATCTTATAAGTAGACATCATCTGCATTTTCAGCAAGATGGCGCACCTGCCCACAACTCCAGAGGTACTTATCATTTTCTAAGTACTACTTTTAATGATCAGTGGATAGGAACAAATGGCCCAATACAGTGGCCTCCCAGATCACCAGATCTAAACCCACTTGATTACTTCTTGTGGGGTTACTAACCAAATTTACAAGCGAAGGTACGATAACCTTGACGCGTTAAAGACTGCAGTTAGTGAAAAGATAACCCAGATAGATGGTAGGACCATACTTAAGACAGTTCGAGCAGTTGAAAAACGTGCCCAAAAATGTATTGAAGAACAAGGTGGTGTTTTCGAGCATCTTCTTTAAAAAAAATTGTTATTGTATTTTGTAAGATTATAAGTTGATGTTGAAAATAAAGTTTGTCGATACAATTTAATTGTTTCAGATTGGATGCCATAACTTCAACAATTTGTAACCTAGGAGAAAAGTTATTGTAAGCTTTTTTGTTTAAAATTTGATGCTTTAACAGAAAAAAATATAATATACAGGGGTTTCCATTTAAAAAAATGTTATTTTACTGAAAAAAATCAAAATAACGACTCTCAATTGTTTTTTTTTATTTCTCATTTTTACCAGCGTTAAAAATGCTACTAGTTTGCTAATTCAAACAACTTGGTATTTTCACTAATAACAAAGTTACTAATGGTGGACACTTAATTTGGATAACCCTGTATAGTCTTTTTGATATTAACTATCAATCATATTTATAGTATCTTTTCTCTCTACCTATAGCGTTTTTATCCCTTTTATGTTTTTTTTTTCACTTTATGGCAGACCGATTGTGCAAATCAAATCATTGTGATATGTATCTGTACTGTTAGGCAATAAATGCGTTATTATTTATTACTATTAACTATCAGACTTCAGCAGCAATTTCAAAGACCTGAGAGTTTTTGGCCCTCCAAAACCGTTTGATAAGGTCGGTTTCCAAGCACTTGTGTTTTAGGGAAAGCTCTTCAACGTGATGCCTGAGCTTTAAAATGGAATTATTTTTTTAATTGAAGTGCGGTTCATGTGATACATCATCTTGAAGCCGCATTAACCATTTAGCCTTTTATCATTTAATACAATGGAGTGGCGAACTGCCAAAGCTAGTAGTTTTATACTCGTACATAGTCTCGCTCTAGCTTCAAAATTATTCATCCTAACGCTATGATATTGGAAAGGTCTATCTGAATATGTGTAATAATGAGAACCAAGATTAAAAAAACAGATCGTGACAAATTCTTTAAGACGCAGTACTCAAAATTTTGTGGCATATTCTGAGATAAAAAGATTGATATATTTTAGCGATTTTATGAAGAACTGCTGTGTTTTAAGCGAGTTAGTATTCAATAACGTTCAGGGATATAAATTACTCCTGAGCTTTAAAATGGTGCATTACTATTAAAAATCGAAGTTGGCGTCCATCAGGAATATCGACAGTATTGAAGATTTATTGATTTAAAGCTTAAAGTAGACTTTAATAGATACATCGGATTAGTTTGTACCACTTTCAGAAGAAATTTGGCTAAAAGAATTTACTTAATAAGTAAATGCTTTTCTTCACTACGCCCAAGGTTTGTTATTTTAAATAGGAATTTAGAACATAGTTTGCGATTGATTTGACCAAGCTTTGTTGCTAAAATAACTTGTAACGCTTTATTACATAAATTAACCATGGTATAGTCAACGCCAAACAAAGTGGCGTGCACGTCATCAAGGTGGGTGTGTTGAAAAATTTACATTGTTGCCAAACTTTTTGTAAAATAATAAAATTTATTATTTACATATCTAGGTTTATAAGCAATATTAACCTCAAATGAGAACAAAAATAATAGTATAATAAAATTATAGATCTGTACTTGCATAATCATTAAGTATGACAATTATTGATCAGATGACACTATGAAACTACCATATTTAATTGATAGCTTAAAGGTACTGAATAAAAATCCAAATGGGGTCCTCCAAATTTTATGCATGGTATTTATTTTACAGAATTCATACAGAAAAATGCATTCTAAAATTAGGTAAGCTACTGGTGTAAGCTTTTTCTGTACAATAAAGTTAGTCGGAGTTTCTTTCTTCAGCGCTGTCTGAATCTGAATCTTCATCACTCTCAAAGTTGATTATTAAAGGTTCGATGTCTGGTCGATCAAAAATTCGTTCTCTTTCATACCATTTAAAAATTTCTTGCTCAGTATGTCGAACACTATTTTTCCACATGTCTGGGGTAACCGTTTGTAGAGCCTCGTTCCACATATCCAAACAGTCTTTTTCACTGTTACCATCTCTACCAATATGTCTGTTATAGTAACCTTTTGCTATGCCCCAAATTAACTCAATAGGGTTAAATATACAATGGTAAGGAGGCAGACGAAGAACTTTGTGCCCATGTTGTTCCGCCAATTCATCAATCACGTATATTTTAGGTGGTTTGTTTCTAAAAAAGCAGTTATTTTAAGAATAGGAATAAACAAAAGAAATATAAACTGTCGACCAAAATATATATAATTAAGAAGCATTATGTACCGAGCAACAATACTCAATAGCTCTGTTTTAAACATTGTGTTTAAAAATGGTATGTTTTGATTTGTCAACCAGTCTTGGATATTTTTTTTTGTCCATGCATTGTTGGGCACTTTGTTCAATATCATGCTGTGATAAGGGGCGTTATCCAGTATAATCATAGATGGACTCTCCAATTTTTCTAATAACTGAGGTTGAAACCATTTCAAAAAATTGTCCTGGTTCATCTCTCCATGGTAATCGCTCAATTTTGTTTTCGAAGAAAATATCGCTTCACTACCCTCAATAAACCCATTTTCATTTCCAGCATGTAATATAATGTATCTAAAATATATTAGTTTTAAATTTTATAGTGCAAATTGTGTAAAAGTACATACCTTTTACCATCTGTTTTAATAGCTTTCACGCTTTTTTGGTTTCCATTTTGCCAAGACCGACCTATGGTCCCATTTTGAAATATCCAAGTTTCATCGAGGAAGACAAACTGGTATAAGGCCTCAACCTTGGCTTGATTGTATTGCCTTAGAAATTCCACCCTTTTCAAAGCTATACTTGGTAGTTCCATGAGCCCTCGTCGCGGATTGTCCTTAAGCCACTTAAATCCAAGATCTCTAAGCAACCGCCTTAAAGACGTGGGACTACCATCAAATAATGCCCTATCTCTTAATCGAGACCATAAAGTTTGTATCGTAACTTGTTCTTCTGAAACCATGTGTAATATGACATTATAATTTAGTTAACAAATTAATGCAAATTTCTGATAAGTTATTATAATAAGATCTTACTTTTGTGATACATATTATAGATCACTTCTCGAATGGCACTTGTATCCAATGTCGCTGTGTTGGTTACACGTTTAATATAACTCCGCTTTTTCTTGGGCGATTCTAAATTTGCATCACTTTTCACACCCTCGGAAATACGACTAACTGTCCTTAAACTAATTTTTAAAGCAGCAGCAACACGCTACAAAAAATGAAATAAAATTTCACTATTATTAATATACATTACATATAATTATTAAGTAACCTACCTCTTGAACAGCATTTAAAGGCAACAAAGGCCCGTTGTTGTCCCTTTCTTGCTCAAAGTAGTGCATTAACGAGGCCACGAGTTCCTTACACCGACTATTTAACTGTTTGGGCATCTTTATATACCAAAATTGCCTTTATCTACTCGTAAAATGAATAATTTTGTTTTGAAACAAACAGTTGTTGATTTACAGTATGCGGGGCCAAAGGATTTATAAAGATTTGAAATGCCACAAATTGATTCAGTGTCAAAATTAATACAAATGTCAGTTCCCAGTTTAAATAAGTTTCAAGGTGACAATGTGTCAACGCTGCGAAATCGGTTTAGTGCGTTTACATGTCGATAAGTGATTGGAGCGTTTGCAAAACATTTTATTTCGCATAATGCGTCTAAATTTATCAGAAAGCAACTTATGTGATATTTTAATAACAATGTTTATATGACTATTAACCATAATAAGAGAGTAATGACCATTTTACAATTTATATATCACATTAATATGAAACTGCAATAGAGCAATTGTTTGTGATAGAAACCTAGGCATTAGGTCGGGGAATTTTTATCGTGATGACGTGCACGCCACTTTGTTTGGCGTTGACTATATATTCCACAGCAGAAAGAGTTTAAATTATCGAAATATTTTTCGGAAATAATCAGTGCGCTAATAGAACAGCAGAAATATTGAATGAGCAACATGAGAACAGTAACGTGCATCGAAAATATGTTCTAGAACTCGTATCTAAATTTCGGGAAACTGGGTCAGTCGCCAATAAAAAACGCAACATTGAAAATCCCATAAGGAACGAAGCAATAGAAGTGGGGGTTTTAGGACAAGTTTATGTAGATCCTACATTAAGTACCCGCAAATTGGAGACTGTGTGTGGTGTTAGTCGACGTGCTCTCCAACGGATTCTAAAAGCCCATAGTTTTCATCCATATAAAATTCACCTGGTACAAGAACTTAATGAAGACGATTTTGATCGGCGATTACAATTTTGTGAAGATATGAGTGAACGAATTATAAACGATGAACATTTTCTATTCATCGCTTGCTTTTCCGACGAATGTTCCTTTTTCTTAAATGGCGTAGTAGATCGTCATAACTGCCGATATTGGTCCGATTCTAATCCCAGAATTTATCATGAGGTTCATACACAGCAGCCACAAAAATTAAATATTTGGGCTGGTATTTTTGGCGATCATTTAATTGGTCCTTTTTTCTTACCTAGAAATTTGAACGGTGAAATGTATTTGGAATTACTAGAAGACGCCATAGATCCTGCATTAACAGCCATAATTGAAAATCAGAAGAATAGGTTGATGTTCCATCAGGATGGTGCCACACTACATTACGCATTACGTGTTCGACAAGATTTCCAAATCGATGGATTGGTAGAAGAGGTGCCATTGAATGGCCCCCAAGATCGCCAGATTTATCACCTTTGGATTTCTTCATGTGCTGTCATTTAAAAAGCAAAGAAGACCTGCGACAAAGAGTAGTGAATGAGTGCCTTCAAATTACCCCTCAAATATTGCAAAATGTGCGGCAACGTTTTGAGCAAAATCTTTATTATTGCATGGAGAGTCATGGTGGCCATTTTCAACATTTACTTGCCTAACGGGCCAGTTCATTCTTCATTTTTAAATTACTTTGCAGTCAAATGTATTGATCTCCACTAATGATGATGTAATAGTTTTATTTAAGCTTTAAATCAATAAATCTTCAAAACTACTAAACTGAAGTACATTAATTTTATATCACTATAAAAAGAATTGAAAGGCCTTTAAAATAAGGTATCACTCGACCCCCCTTTCCATTTAAGATTTTGGGGGTGGTGTCACCCCCGCTTAGGGCGCTGCACGTGCTAACGTGGTTTTTTGCCAAACTTGTGTCCCCCTCGAAAAAAAAATCGACGGGTCTGTTTCGTTTTAGATGCGCCACCCTATATATCTGTTTATTATATATGTATGTTAGTGTGGTATGTATGGGCGTGTTCTAGTTTTAGTGTCTACCAAAAGTTTACTGTTAATGAGATTGTGTACAATTGTAGCCACAAACTTAGTTTTTTTATTGTTTCAGCCTAAAGCGTACGAATTTGGATATCAAGTGAAAGATGAATACACCGGAACGGATTACAACAGGAGAGAATCTAGTGACGGCAACCAGGTAAGCTTATAATTACATAATTTGGATACACCATCTACGATCTAATTCTTGAAAGTTGCACTCTACATAATATATGATTTTATCTAAAAACAGTATCCTCATTTAAAAGTTACGTCATCGCTGATATCCGTATCTGTACTAGATCTTGGCTAACGATGCACGCCGTAAATTGAGAACTAAAAATTGTTATTAATCGACTAAGAGCACATGAAGGTATTACACATGTATTAGTAAGCTTTGCATCAGCTTTATATTCGATAGCGTATTATACATTCATTAAATAGATCAAGCTAATCATTTTGAAATACCAATCCGTTCGTTTACGTCAGACATGCCCAACATTTTTAGGAACGTGAAAAAATAGCGTTGAGTAGATTGAGGCTATGCTTCTCAGGAATCTTACAACTTTTAGTACAATTTTCCTTGAAGTACGATGACATCAAAAAACAGGTTTTGTCAGAACCATTAGTGCATTATTTGGGCTTTCACTGGAGCTCTTGATACGTACCTAGACACTATATATACTATCATATAATAGTATAACCTCACGAAATCAAGTCGCCTCATTAAATTATAGTCCAAACATAAAGCTCTTATATACAGGGTGGCCCATCCAGGTGTGGACGGAATATTACTCATAAACAAATACATTTTGGGAAAATCTATTTATGGCTTGTTATACATGACATTTGAGGGCATATTTCTAAAATAATGGCAATTATACAGGGTGTCCCAATTTTGACCTACACATCAATGTTGTGATTTTTTAAACGGAATGCCTCAAATTTTATTGCATATTTGGTTAAACCAATTCAAAAGAAGAAGATTGATATAACATACTATGGGCTTTTGGTAATTAGCTACTGAGATGTAAGGTGTTTTGTCCAGAAAAACCGTTCACTTCGGCAACCCCTCAATTCGCCATTTTGAAATTTGGAGTGCTGAATTTTGTATCAAAAAAAACTTACACACCTCAACTTTTATCTTACTTCTTACTTTCTCGAATTTTCTTTTTTGCTCATACAGAGTGGCCAAAAACGCGAATTGTACTTTTTCTCAGAAATTTCAAATGCATCGCCCTATATATTTGTGCAAGTTTGGATTCAATTTTTTATAAGCTTTTTTTTGTATAAGGTTTGATTCAGATAAAATCACTAGATTTTGAGTTATTAAGCGTAATAGAGAAAAGCAACTATACGGGGGATGTCTTTTAAGTTTTGCATATGGAAATAAAACAACACGGTAGGTAGTTTTAAATGACTTTATTGTTTTTCGAAGTATTCTCCAGGAAGATTAATACACACCTGCATGCGCTCGAACCAATTTTCGAAGCACTTATTCCACTCGTTTGCTGGCAGATCCAAAACGGCATTTTTGAATGCGTCTACTGCTTATTCTGGTGACTGGAACCTTTGACCACCAATTTTCGGGAAAGTAAAGAAATCGTTAGGACTTAGATCGGGAATATATGGAGGATGGTCCAATAATTCCACGTTTTCTTCCGTTAAATACTGCCTTGTTTTTGGGGCTGTGTGCGAGCTTGCATTGTCTTGGTGGAGGATGATTCTTCTTTCGGGGTTGATTTTTCGAAGCTCGGTGATGACTTTTGGCAAACAAATGGTGGTATACCAATCCGCAGTAACAGTTCTTTGCTCATTAAGAGGTATTGTTGCAGTATGACCCGCTTTTGACACAAATGTCGCGACCATCTTTTTCGAAACACTTCCAGAATGGATGACTTTTGTTGACTTTTTTTCACCTTGGAACACCCAAACAGCCGAATGTCGTTTATTTTCTGCCTCATAACAGTAAATCCACGATTCATCACCACTAACAATGCTGTACACATTTTTTGAGTTTCCGGAATTGAAAAGATCAAGCTTTTTTGACACCAGTTAACCCTGGCTGCTTTCTGCTCTTCAGTCAACAGGTGGGGTATCCAACGAGAAACTCATTTTCTTACTCCTAATTCTATATGTATAATTTTTTGAATTGAGGTCTTTGAGATCTTCAAGGACGCCTCAATCTCGCGATATGTCACATGTCTATCTTCAATGATGACTTTGCGCACAGCATCGTCGTTTTCCTGGGTGACTGCCGTTTCTGGTGCACCCAGCCTGGGATCATCGCTAAGACTTACCCGTCCACGTTTGAATTCTCCATACCATCGGGAAATTGTCGACTGATGTGGCGCTTCCTTGCCGAAAACAGACAATAACTCAGCAAGGCATTCTTGTTGCGATAATTGTCTCTGAAAGTTGTAATAAATTATGGCGCAAAAATGTTCTCGGTTGAGTTCCATTTTTCTAATGACTTGGTGACACTTAAAAATTCACTGTAGTCAGAACACTGCACATATTGTTGTGAAACTTTGAATTTAAGTTTACTAAAAAGTGAGGTTAAGATTCAGTACTGACGTTCGATCCGCGCGACCTACTATGTTTCTATATGCAAAACTTAAAAGACATCCCTCGTTGAATTAAAATATACAATAAAATTAATGGCATTCCATTTGTAAAAATCACAAATTTGATATGTAGGTCGATATTGGGCCACCCTGGGACACCAGTGTTTTAGAAATGTGCCCTTAAATGTCGTGTATAGCATCCCATAAATAGATGTTCCCAAAATGTATTTGTTTATGACTAATATTCCGTCCACGCATGGATGGGCCACCCTGTAAAGATAATATCGCGCTCACCTCGTATGTGCAAATCTCGTGACCGCGCCATCTGCTACCTGCTTTTTTCAGTTCCCTGGATTTACCATCAAAAAAGCTATATATACAACCCCGTGGCGCACTGCAAGTGCGATGGATAGGTAGACGATCCGTCTGCTGAAAATATTTAAGTTTTAAGGATAAACGTACGGGACAATCTACGATGAGGGAAATATAATGATAACAATAATAGAGTGACTGTATCGGTAATCTTCCACATCATGGCGGAGTTTAGCTTGATGGCTGCTCTTCCACTTAATCATAATAAGAACAATTACAGAACAGTTATGAAATTATACTATTTACCAACACTGCAAGCCAGAAAGAAAAGAGTAAAATTAAAAATACAATCGAATGAATAAGAATAAAATAATAACAACATAATGGCTCAAGCATTGAGAGATGAATCCATCTCTAACAACTGTTTTCTTACCAAGGCAGGTAAACTTTTTCGTTTGTTGAACTGATTGAATTGAATAACTGAACGGCATTGTACGTATAACATCTTTCATGCAATGAAGAACGGTGAAAAGGAATATCATGTATCATCTTGTAATTAAATTTCTACGAGGAAGTAAGTTACTTCCAAGTACATAGGTGTATAAGAACCAACATGAAAAGCTCTTAGATGTCACCCTGCTGTACCTTCGAAGACCGAAAACAAAACGACAGCAACAGTTTTGAATGTTCTGCAATCTGGTTTTTGTTATGGAGTCAGGGCAAGGATAAAATAGAATGAAACACTCAAGCAGTTCGGAGTTGCATAACCAAACTCTCAGGAGCCTCAAGCTTGCATATTTTACTGACGTGGTGATGAAATCCTAGATTTACGTCAAAGGGACATAAACCTCTTGCATGTTTGACCAGTAAAATATGGACGTTATATATCAGGTAACCAAATAAGTTCATGCGGTTGCTGTATATCGCGCATTTCCATGGATGTTGTTAATCGATAGCGATTGTTTGTTACCTGTTGTCACATTAGAGTGAATCTTTCTTTCCTTACACACATAAAAAGTTGCTGAAAATTGTTACATACCTAGTTTTAATAACTAAAAATGGCGACGAATAAAACAGTAATTCGAAGTTGTTCACTCTATGAGTACAAACTTGGTACAAAAGCTGCAGCGGCGGCGCGAAAAATATGTACCGCATTCGGAGATGATGCCGTTAGTGATCGTACAGCACAGAAGTGGTCCAAAAAATTTTCTTCGGGATATCTGACCTTGAGCGATGAACCGTGCTCAGGGAGACCAAAAATCATGAACAACGAGGATCTTCGACGGATTGTGGACGCAAATTCAATGACAACGTGCCAAGAACTTGCAGAAATGTTCAGAGTGAGTCCTGAAACTGTTCGTTTTCATCTTCATCAGCTAGGAAAGACGTGGAAGTTAAGCAAATGGGTCCCACATGAACTGAAAAACGCTAGTTGACCATCTCTTAGTCGGAGAAACCTGCGACGAAAAATGGATCTTGCATTCGAATTCTAAGTGTTCGTATCGTTGGTTGTCGCCTACTGATTCGGTACCACACACGCCCAAGGCTTCCTTGCACCCAAACAAGGTATTTGTTGTTGTTTGGTGGATAGCAACTGGAATTGTTCATTATGAGTTTTTGGAAAGGGGTCAAACCACCACTGCTAACTTGTATTGTAAGCAGCTCCAACGAGTACAAGCAGCACTCATCCAGAAACAGCCTTCTTTGATCAATCGGAAGAAAGTGGTATTCTGCCGTACTGCAAAAATGACCCGAGAAAAAATTTCTGAACTCGCCTGGGAAACGTTACCGCACCCGCCATGTTCTACCGACATTTCGCCCAGTGATTATCACCTTTTTTTGTCTCTTGACAACTGTATGAGGCACCGACAGTTCACAACGATGGTGTAATAAATGCAGTTCGCCAATTTTTTGACACCAAATCCAGGGAGGTCTGCAATACCAGCATACAAAAATTGGTTCCACGTTGGCAAAAGGTCATTGAATGTGATGGTAGTTACTTCGACGAATAAATAGTGTCTTATTCTTTCTCAATAAAAATTTATATTTTTCTACTAAAAACCGCACAAACTTATTTATTTACCTGATAGTATACACTCAAATCGTCTTTTCAAAACGTTCATAGTTCATTTTAGGGCAGAATAAGCTTCAAACACTTGACCTTGCAGCAGATACTTTTGTTCACCAGGTGTAAATTAATTTTATGCGATACTTGACACACACCTACAACCTTCCACCCCCAATTTGTCCTCTAAAAAATTTTCAAAAATGATCACGACCTTCTAGAACGTCAAAAAACTAAGTTTGAGCAATATTTACCTTCTATTATATTCTGCCAGTAGCTCCGCCGCCACTGGACAGATTTTAAAAAACTACAAAGTTTTTTTGCACACTAGTAACCTTGTGTAAAAATTTCATCAAAATCCGAAGTTGTGGCGTGGAAAGTAGAAAAAACGGAATTTGGCCGCGATTGGAGCGTTCATGGATTTCGGCATAGCCTTTAGGCCGTATCGTCAGTCATTCCTACAATTGTAGGACGCCTTCATGGCCTCCTTGATTTTCATAGTTTTTTCTCTCCTCCAGAAAGGCTGGGTATCTCTAGTTTTCTACTGTTCCACGTCAGTGTCAGCGCTCTGATATAGTTAGGTTATGTTTCCTTTTTGAGTCTTAAGAAAAGTCAAGTTTTATCAGACTGAAATTTCTTAGTATTCAAAAGTGAATATAAACTCAAAATAGAACGCTGAAACGAAGCAGTAGAGATCTCGAAATACCCCTGCCTTTCTGAAGGATAGGAAAAACGATACGGCCCTTAGAGCTTGAAACCTGATTGTATATCGTCTGATTCTTATAACCGCCAGGTCCGAGGCGAGTACCGTGTGGCGCTCCCCGACGGCAGACTCCAAATAGTAACCTACTGGGCGGACTGGCAGAGCGGCTTCCACGCTGATGTGCGGTACGAAGGCGAAGCGCAGTACCCTGATCAGTACAACAAGGGGGGTGCGGGCGGATACCAACAGGGAGGGTACCCGCAAGGAGGTGCTGGTGGATATCCGCAAGGAGGTGGAGGTGGGTACCAGCAAGGCGGATACCAGCAAGGAGGAAACAACGGGGGATACAGCGGTGGCGGAGGTAAGGTTATCTTTTTAGATATTTATAATGATAATGGACTTTATTTCGTACGAAAGTACAAAAAAGGCTAAGAGTAGCGTTTTTTAGCTCAACCTAAGTAAGGGAACACCTTAGTATTCTGCTATTGTTACAGGTTAAATAATCAAAGAAAATATCTTGAACGATTTTTCATCTATTTGTCTTCGAAGAAAAAACAATACTAACAACAAAAATCATTATACAGTCGACTCAATTATTCAGTTACTTTGGAGTTTTCTTGTTCTCTAGCAAAACACTTAGTCCACTCCCACTCAGGTGAGTGACTGAGTAAGTCTCTCATACAAACGCTGGATTCTTTGAAAAGCCGATCATGCAGATAGTATGAATTTGGAATTTATTATTATGCTCGAGGTGTGGATGGCTTAAAATCCAAAACAAGTTGGTGGCTTACCTTTTACCAGTTCTTTCCAAATTATTAGAAAAAACAATCTACAAACAAATCGTAGAGTTTACTTGTACTAACAATACGTTGCCTGAGGAGCAGTTCGGCTTTCGAAAAGGACGTAGCGCTGTTTCTGCACTATCTGTTATTGTTGATGATATAATCTCTAATTTTGATAACAAACTAGCAACAGTTCTTGCCTCTCTCGATTTTAGTAGGGTATTCGATCCCGTAAGCCATGATACTTCTAGCCAAGTGTTCTTATCTTGGATCTGATAAACCGGCCTACATTTCCTAGCGTTATATCTTAAAAACAGACAGCAATATGGTGGTTTTGGGAACAAGCTTTTCAAATTTACGGAAGGCTCTTTCAAGGGTACCACAAGGTTCAGTCGTAGGGCCCCGCTTGTTCTTAATATACTAAGTGACATATAAATCCGAACACCCAGTTTAAATGGTTTTATTTTAATAAAAGTTGGTGAATGTATTTATCTTACTGTAAATAACAAGTGAAAAAAATTTCAGCCTTATCAGTTGGACATTCCGGTTTTTATACTGCTTTTTTTTTAATTCACTAACGCTCTAAAAATGAATATTTCAGCCGCAGTAAAGAATCAACGTTGGCGGATTTTGGTTCTTGACATCCTTTACGATCGGTTACGATGCCTAGAGTACGGAGACCTGTACGATTTCGTCAACTTAGTGAGTTTGATAGGGGCCGTATAGTGGGACTTCGGGAAGCTGGACTTTCTTTTCGGGAAATTGCAGTTAGAGTGCAAAGAAGTGTAGACACTGGGGTTAGGTGTTGTCAGGCATGGCTTCGAGAAGGCCGTACGCAAAGAGCAAGGGGCACTGGACGCCCCCGTAGAACAACAGACCGTGAAGATCGCCGCCTAAGATTATTGGCCTTGAGGGACCGTTTCTCCACTACCAAGTCCATTGCAAATGAATGGTTTGCAGAACACGGAAGACCTATTGGCATGCGAAGTGTTTACCGACGAATGAGAAGTTTTGGCTTGTTTTCATACCGGCCACACTGGGTCCTCCCTTTAGCTCGAGAACACCGATGTAATCGCCTTGAGTGGTGCAGACAACGGTCACTCTGGAATCAGGAATGGAACAGTATTGTCTTTAATGACGAGTCTCGATTTTGTTTAGGCTTGCACGATGGTCGTGCCAGGGTTAGAAGGCGACGTGGTGAAAGGAGGAATCCACAGTTTTTTGTTGAAAGACATGTTCATCACACTGTTGGAGTTATGGTTTGGGGTGCTATAGCTTATGGTTCCAGGTCACCTTTAATCTTCATCACAGGTAACATGAACGCGCAGCGTTATATCCACGAAGTTCTAGAACCCCATCTTTTACCCTATCTTGACACCCTGGCAGATCCAACTTTCCAACAAGATAATGCCCGACCACATGTTTCAAGAGTCACAATAGACTTCTTTCAACATAATGATGTCACATTGTTACAATGGCCACCTAGATCTCTCGACTTATCCCCAATTGAGCACGTGTGGGATATGATGGGTAGGAGATTGCTCAATTTGCAACGTCCTCCTCAGACTCTAGAAGCACTTCGAGAGGAGTTGGTGGTTGCCTGGAATGAGATACCACAGGAGAACATTGCCAACCTGATCAGAAGCATGCCTAGGCGCGTTGGAGAATGCGTAGCACATCAGGGTACATCCACACACTATTAAAGGTCAAAGGGCTTTAAAGCAGTGCAATCATTTTGAAATTTTTATCATTTACTTATTATGCTTCATTAAGTACGTATAAAAAATTTTATTAAAATAAAACCATTTAAACTGGGTGTTCGGATTTATATGTCACATGTATATATACATTTGATTTGGTGGTCATCATTAAAAACTCGAGTGTAACTGGTTAGGCCAATGATACTCAATCATTGTTAAGCTTTCCACCTAATGATTTTAAAATAACTGAGGATTACATTAATATTGATCTCGAAAGTATTAATAACTCTTCTGCTATTAACAGCATGCAACGCAATCCTCAAAAATCAATTGTTGTAGTATTTTGTAAGAAAGATAGACGCCGACATCTAAAAGCAAGCCTGAACCTGATAATAGGCAGTATAGATTTAAAATTTAATGATGTAAGTAAGTAATACTTTTTCAAGATCGATACCCTGTGTGAAGAAAAGTCTGCACCCCATTGTCAATCTACTTTTTACAGAGCATGTCCTCTAAAAGCAGAAACCTTCTCAAGATCGTAGTGAATCACAAGTATCCAAAAACCCGTCGGTCTAAGAAAGCATAAAATTTCGATATTAGCAAAAAAAATAGTTTCTGTTTTCCACAGCTAATTGCGTGGACCTACTCGTATGATCTCAAATGAGCCGGTGTGATATTGTGAGAATAACTGGGTCATATATTTTATATTTATTCTAGGAATACTACAGAAAACTAGAAATACATATTAATGATAATGATAATGATAATGATAATGATAATTATAATTATAATGATAATGATAATGATAATGATAATGATAATGATAATGATAATGATAATGATAATGATAAGGATAATGATAACGATAACGATAACGATAACGATAACGATAACGATAACGATAACGATAACGATAACGATAATGATAACGATAACGATAATGATATTTATTCACTCAATGTACAGAGAGAACAAACAACATGAGTAAATAAATATGGAATCCAAAAAGGGCTAATAGAAGGCATAATGTTGAAATATAATAAAAATAGGTCAAAAATTGTAAAATACTATCTGGAGTAAATTACCTCACCATTCATTCTAGGGATACAAATTTGCAACGTTGCTCATCCTTTTCGAGATATAAGGCTAAGAAAAATGTTTTTACAAACAGTAGTAATTTTAAAACGACCATTATTTATCATTATGCGTCTCTTCCAAAGTCTTGAGAACTAAAGTTTGATTTTTCTGTTTGTTGTAGGTTACTCAGGAGGAAATGACGGTTACAACTACAACAGCAATAACAATAACTACAACTACAATGATGGTGGCTATAATCACAATACACCCAGCAATGTCTATGGACCTGTATAGTACAAAGTAGAGGAATAAGATAACAAATTTCATGTGGTGATGTATCTCATTCTTAGTTTAAGTATTTGATAAGGAGGGTGTGAAAATTGCCAATTATTTGTATTTTTTATAAATAAAGTTTGTCAATCTACTTACTAGCTCTTATAATCTCTAAAACATATCCTGTTTTCTGACTGGATATCAAGGTTCTTGTGTTGATGAAGGCTAACGTCAATGAAACCATCTTTTCTTCAACATACTGTTATACTAGAAAAAACGTCTGTTACTTTTCATTTGAGAAAATGTTTCCTTGTTTTGGTCCTTGAGTCCGTCGTGTCACATGAACCGGAAGCCAAATATTGTGAAGTAAGGAGAGGAGAGGAAAAGCAACTATTGCAAAAAGAGGGAAGGTATTGTTGATATGAGTAGATATGAAAGGGGGTCCAATTTTAGCGTAGATGTTGATCACAGAGTTAGGAAGTCCAGGAACCCAAGCTTGCCAGACATAACATTTTTGAAAGGCAAGTCATACAGCATTGGGTACTGTTTTTATGTACTTTGAACGTCTGCGTACGCGCAGGATACAACTTCGGCCAGTCGGCTTAAGCGGAGTGTCCCATTAGGAACTGACCTCCCTCTACTTTTAGGAAAGTATGTTTTATACAAAAGCTATAGAGTCTAATATAACGTTTCTGAGCAATGTGTTTTTTGTGTACAGGGTATTATGTAGTAGTATGTCCTGTTTAATAATATAATTGCATGCTATTTGGTTTTAAACAGTCATACGAGCGTCTCTTCCAGACATCTTACGATCCGGCACCTTCCCAGAAGACTGGAAATTTGCTCATGTTTAAGCCATCCCAAAACAAGGATCCTTACAACTACAGAGGAGGAGGAACTGTGCCACTTTTTCGCCTATAATAATCAAAGTGTGTATAACATATTTTTTGGAGGTTTCTCACACATTCATTAATTTTCGAATGCATCGTCAGATTGGTGCAACGCTAACGTGGTGCAACATCCTGTGTGCGTATTCTTCTTCTGTCGCGTGGGAAACCGACTGAAAGGCAAGAATAATATTGCGAATTATTTATTTATAGAAGATGAGACTGCGCGATAAACGATGAACATTGTTTTCGGTGGAACATATTGGCTCATCCGTTCCAGATGATATGGAGCAACGCTAATAATTATTATTTTGTTCTTGTTTCTGTGAGAGAATTAATTTGTGAAAAATTATCGGTGGGTTGAGAATGGCGTCAAGTAGGTTGTCTCTGCACTTCCCACGCAAAGCTTGATTCGTAAAGGATTTTGTTGGGCATGAGAAAAAAAGTAGCCAAGAACATGTATAACAAAAAAATTAAATGGATCGAGTTAGTCGGGGTGGGTCATACAATTAGTCCAGAATCTCCACCCATTCGACAACATTGCGATCTAGAAATTCTGTTTCTGCCCTGTCACAGTACCGAGAATCTGGCAACGTCGCTATGACTACCTTCGCCATTGGTCAGTCACCCATCGGTCCGTCACCGGACACACACCGACGCAGGTATAACCAGAGACGAGTGTGCTGAGAATTGTTATAATATTTCCTTAGCAGTACGTTATTTTATATATTACTCGATATAGTTGTTTATGCTAGAACTTATCGGCGAGACCTCGTATCCGTAACCTGTGTTTGTATGTGGAATGTTGGATGTCAATAGTACGGAGCGAGGGGTATTTGTTGAGTAAGTGAAGAATTAGACGTAGTATTAATTTAGACGTACAGTATATTCAGATAAGAGATAGACGGGACATAAACAAGACCACGTGATCATCGAACGCTGTAACATTCGGCAGGGACGTATTAAGAGTCGCGCAGTACATATTTTAGATAGTAGATGCTGCTTTGCGTAACTTTGTAGTAAATTAGCACAATTCGATGTGTATACGATTGGTGATGGATATAGGATCATGTGGGGGTGGGGTAAGAAATATATAATGATGTAAATATACATAAGGGTTTCAAAATTTTCGCTTCGATTTCCAGCTTCGGATGCCGCCTGATGTTTGGTGAAATACAGTCGAATATAATCTCAAAATGGCGTTTAAATTAGCCTAAATTAAAAATAATCGTATATCTCTTAAAATTGCTTTTAGAATATTGATTAGTATATTTTTTGGTTTCTAGGTAAATATGTAACCAAATTAAAACGTTCAAAACGTAAAAAATTTTGCATGGTTGAACATTGTCAGAAAGTAGATTCTTGAATAGGTTTTGCCAAAATGGGTTCAAAAATGTCAATAATTAATTAAAAAATACAGTAGCTTTATAATTACTTATAACTTACCGAATTTGATGAACGACATCTTTTATTGGAAAGATGAGCTTGATGAGCTTTCATCATCGCTACTGCCTGAAGCACGAACGTCAATAATGAATGGCTCGACTTGTTCCTCTAAAATATTGTCCAGTTCCCACATTCTCTTTTCAACTTTGTCTTTCACGTGCTTAATACAGTTTTCCCATTTTTGCCCTGTTATTAATTCTAGTGCTTCTTTGAAAAGTCCTTTGAGGTCACAAAATTTAAAAGTTGTATTGTGCTTAGCTATATAATTTTTAACCTCTGCCCATATGAGCTCAATGGGATTGAGCTCGCAATGGTATGGAGGTAAACGGAGCACAGTTTTATTTTGACTTGCTGCCATTTCGTCAATGGCGTATTTTTGATATTCCGCCTTGTGATCCTTGACAATCCTTAATAATTGTACTTTCAGCATTGCTTCTTCAAAGTTGATATTTTTCGAGCGGAGCCAATATTGAACATCAACTTTCCTTGAAGCCGTTGTTGGGACCTTCTTCATTCTTCAAGAATGATAAGGCGCATTATCCAACACACTTACTGCGTTTTCCTCTAAGTTCGGTAAAATTTTTGAAAACCATTGTTCAAACGATTCGCCATTCATTTCCTCGTGGTAATCTCCAGTTTTCTTAGACTCAAAGCACCACAGACCACCACAGACCGTCAACAACAAATCCATCCTCACTGCCAATATGGCAGATAATGAGCCTTTTCCCTTTACCTGGAAATCGAAGTTCTAACTGGTGTAGATTTATTTTAATAAGCGAACCTTTTTCAAATGTTTTCATCACATTCAGCGAAAAAAATTTAAAAGACGTGAGTATCAGATTGCTATAATTGGGATTATTTAGTCATATTGAAAGAAAGAATATTGAACGTCGTATGATTACTCAGCGCTTCACAATTTAATTTAAAGTTATAAACCTTTAAAAAATGAATGATCAGGAACCTGAAATACGCGCAAATATTAATATTAACAAATTATAACTTTATAAAGCTTAAAGTATGAATTAAAATGATTAGAAATAAATACGACATATTTTAAGATTATATTAAAAAATTATTGAAATATCGAAAACACATAAAAACATGGCTTAAAAAAGTTCTAACAAATGAAAATGACAATAAAACATCCACGCATTTTATCGAAAGTTATAAAAGTTTTGTTACTTGTAATATGTTTTATCTGCCCCCTGGAATTAATGTTTAGAACCTTGTTCCCAAGGTTTGAAAAACATCCGATTGTTGTCTATTACTCGTATTTACCTGCTGGATTTTTTAATCCGGTGGACAGTCCATCTAGAAAGGCCCTCCTGGATGAAGTTACAGAATCATCAACCCATACTTTACTTGTAGTGTGTCCTGCGTTTACCCTCGTTTCATCAAGGTAATAAATCTTCCTGTTTTGATTTCTATATTTCCCAATTTTTGTTAAATAATCCCTCCTCCATAGCACAATTTCTTCTCTATCCAGTAGTAAACTATTACGACCCCGTTTTTTCCATTTGAAATTTAAATGCTTCAGTAACGCATGGAAAGTTGATCGTTTGAAATTTGGCAACGTTGTATCTCCATTTACCTCCTGCAGTACTTTATCTATAGTAGGTATTTCATTCCTAAAGAAGAATTCATGCACTTCACTTCATGATTTAACAATACTTTTGCGATGTTTACTGGTCATTGGCTCAGAAAAGGTGTGATTTTTTTGTATTGTCTTAACACATTAAACACTGATGCGCGACACACCCCAACTTTGTGAGAAACCTTCACAACAATTTCTTTGATGGTTGATGCCTCGTTCTCCTCGCGCTCGATCTTATATATATTCAAAATGACCTCTTTCATTTCTGCACTCAGGTGTCTTTTTTTAGAGCGTTTCCTAGGTGGACTACAGGAGTTTACAACTTCATCGGCAGTATCTGTACTATTGGGCATTTTGCGCAAGCAGTTGATAACAATAACAATCAATAACAAGGTATAACAATAACAACGACAAACTCAACAACTTAATAAGATAACAAACGAAAACGTCCAAAGAAATATCAAATTGCAATGATGCACACGACATACGTAACACGTCTGAACCTGAATGTGACTCTGCCTTGATACGACTGCTCTGCCGCTCGGCATAGGCATTTAATTGCGAATTGACCAATGAGAGCTCCTGTTTTACGTCGAGACGGCGGCGTTAGCGTGAAAATCACCCGAACCTTTTGTTTACATCCGGTCTATCTCATATCTGAATAAACTGTAGTATTGAGCGAATGTAATTTCGGAATATATTGGAATAATTCGGAATACCCGTGTTTTCTTACAGAATATTTCTCTATATTCTGCCTTGAGAGCGAATGTAAGGAAGAACTTCAGTTGGAAATGTATAATATCGTCAGTCGTTTCTACAATTATATGACGCCTTTATGGCCTCTATGATTTTAATAGTTTCTCTCCTTCAGTAAGGTTGGGGTATTTCTAGATTTCAACTGTGCCGTGTCAGCGTCAGCGCTTTCCTATTTTGAGGCTGATAAAACAGATGATATAAATCAATAGCATGGGAAATTTGATGCAAATATATATTTGTCACAAAGCCTCAAAATAGAGCGCTGACACGGAACAGTAGAAAACTATGAAAATCAAGGAGGCCATAAAGGCGTCCTACAATTATAGGAGCGACTGACGATACGACCCTAAATATACCTCTCCAATAAAATCTAACCTACAATTCTTAACCACTAAAATTATTTTCTCAGAATTGTCTGAGCCTCTAAAACGTCAAACAATAAAGTTTGAGCGGTGTTATCTTTTTTTTCGTTTTTTGCATGTCAATCCGCCACTATGATTTTCAGAATTTACATAAATTTTTCCCCAATGGCGTGGAAAGTAACATAAAATGTTTTCTTATGTTGTGTGTATCAGAATTGCACATTATGTATTAACTAAAATGGGGCGAATTCTTTTCGCAAACAGTTCTGTTTCTGGTTGACATAGAAAGAACAGAATTTGTTGACAATGGTCATGATAACGACTTAGTCAATGACAGTATTGTGACTTGCAATCAAATCTGCTGGCTCTCAAATTGGTTTGGACTGTCACCAAAGGTTACCATACATTGTTTCTGTTGCAAATTTTGAATTCTTCAAGGTTTGCTTGAGGTTTTTAGACTTTCAAGACATGAAAGAAAAGCAGTAAATATCATACTATTCCATCATAATTCACTTCAAATCTATGACAGCCTCCTGGCTGGTTCTAAAAATTCAAAACCAGGTTAATGATGATATCGCTATGATTAGAATAAATTTAGTTACGTTTTACGACTCAATTTCTTTTTGGCTCAATGGGAGATAATCTGAAAAGCTAGAAGTAGATGGCTCTAGGTAGGTTGGATGTCATATCTAAGGCCCGTATCGTCAGTCGTCCCTACAATTGTAGGGCGCGTTTATGGCCTCCTTGATTGTCATACTCCTTTCTCTCCTTCAAAAATTTCTAGATTACACTTGTCCCGTGTCAGCGTCACCGCTCTCCTATTGTGAAGATATGTTTTCTTTTTAAATTGTAGGAAGTTTCAGGCTGATAAGACATGATATAACTCAAAAGCAAGCACAATTTGATGCAAATAGATGTTTGTGACATAACCTCAAAATAGAGCGCTGATACGGAGAAGTAGAAAACTATGACAATCAAGGAGGCCATAAAGGCGCCCTACAATTGTAGGGACGACTGACGATACGGGCCTAAGGTTATAAACAGACATATCGTCACGTCAATAAACGTGATGACGTCGCGAAGAAGGATATCTTTCGACCAAATCTGTCCTTTTCCAATATACATTTAACAGATTGACTGCCAACAACACAAGAGCCCTCTAGCGGGAGCAAAATTGGATATCGCTGCCATTGTCTAGGTAGACGCGCCAGCTCCACATACGGCAAGATACAAAATACCCAGAAGCTTTTAGGATAAGTACTCCAGATACTCGATACAATTTTTTTTCTGGAATGGTATCGGAATACTAGATACAAAGCATGTTTGCTATGAATGCTTTTTAGAGATAAAATACTTCTGTAAGAAAGATTAGATCTATTTTATTATAAGAATTCTGTACGAATAGGTCGCACTCGTCGCGCAAACGTGACAAAATATACTTTTGAGGGTTAAATTGAGACTTGAGTTAAACAGTGCTTTAAACATTTTATAACTATTTTTTTTCGATGAGACCTTATTATTGTACGCCCAAAACAGATGAGTTGAACTTTAGGGACAGAACTTGGCAAACAGGTGTTATATACAGGGTTTGTCCAGAAAGTAATAGGACTCATTTTCTTCCGCCATGACTGTGCTTTGGAGCGTGCGCTCACCAACTGGATTCGGTAGAGAGCGTTCCTAGCTAACGAATGAGCGGCTGGACAGTTGTCTCCGAGCACTGGGAGAGTCAGGACAGGCATTTTCGCGCGATGTGTTTCTGTGAGTGGTGCAAGCCGAAAATGATGATGATATGATCAAGCAGGCTTACCCAGGTGTTGCTTTATCAAGAAGTGGTGAGTTTCGGTGGCACCAGGCCTTTTTGGAGGGCCGGGAAGAGGTCGCTGATGAAGAACGTGCATGAAGACCTTCGACTGCGACAAACACCGATAATGTGACTCGTGTGCGCAAAGTTTTGAACTCAGACCGTTGACTAAGTATTCGTTTAATTGCCCAGATGTTAAATTTACCAAAATCTGTGGTTCATGACATTGTGACACAGCATTTGAACATGCACAAGGTGTTCGCGAAGTTGGTCCCAAAAGTGCTCACTGACGACCAGAAATTGCGGCGAGTGGAAATGTGCCAAGAAAATTTGAACATGTGTGAAAGTTACCCCCAATTTTTGAATAACGTAATCACAGGTGACGAGTCGTGGATCTTTGAGTATGATCCCGAGACAAAGAGGCAATCTTCCGAGTGGCACACGACGGCGTGTCCTCGCCCAAAAAAGGGAAGAATAAGCAAATCCAAAGTGAAAACGATGCTCATTGTCTTTTTTGACATCAAAGGCATCATCCACCATGAATTTGTTCTTCCTCGACAAACCTTCAACGCCAAGTTTTTACGTGGAAGTGCTCAGGAGACTCAAACGAAGGGTCAGTCGGGTCCGACAAGACCTCGCAGCCCACTGGAAGTTGCACCACGACAACGCCCCGGCTCACACCGCCTTCCTTGTGAACAGCTACCTGACCAAGGCCGGCATTCCAACGCTTCCGCAGCCGCCCTACAGCCCAGATGTGGCCCCCCGGACTTTTTTTTGTTTCCTCGCCTGAAAAGGCCGATGAAAGGCAAGCTTTTTGAGACGACAGAGGGGATCCAAGCAGCATCCACCGCGGCTATCATGGCTATTCCGGAGAATGCCTTCCGTGACGCCTTCAATGCTTGGAAATCGCGCTGGCGGCGCTGCATCGGCTCAGAAGGAGCCTATTTTGAAAGTTTTTAAACAATTGTAACGAATAATTTTTTTTAAATCGACTCAGTCCTATTACTTTCCGGACAAACCCCTGTATATTTGACGAAAAATTGTAGGAGGATTTATGCTCTTCAAGCTGGTACCTGTATTACTTTGGAAATAAAAGAACTAATAGGATTCATCTTTTAACCTTTTTTTATATCCTCCCCAATATTTTCTAGAACCTATAATCTCTTGTGTTTCAGTCAGAATAAATTATTTTACATACTATTTCCTTTATTTTGAAGAATGAACGTGACACTGAAGCTAATATTGCATCATTTGTTCTAAAAAAAGTTAAAATCTACTTATGCGTTTTTCTTCAGTGGTATCTAGCAGACTACTGTCAGCTGAAGTAATTTAAATTCTCCATACCAATACACGTTTGTTGTTTTTTTCACTAATTCACTATTGTCATTACCCCATACAGGCTTTGAATAGCTTCAAGCCTCAATTGACTTTGAGCAGTCCACATATTCCCTTAAAAAGTATATTTCATTTTTCTACAACGGATGTGATTTTAACATTTTCATGGCGTCACTAAGAACTTTCTATACTTCAAAAGTATCTTGTCACCTCCAAGTATGAACCACAAAACTATACCAGCAAGCACAGTATTTGCGAGATACTGAGGTACCAAACGATGGGTGCTATCTAAATACAAGCATCTAATGAATTTTAAAAAAGGATTTTAGTTAAAAGATGAAAATACGTATTTTGTATCTTTTATCTGTTTTTCAGATACATTTATCTTAAACGAGCCACATCGCTGCATATACAGGGTGTCCCAGAAGTCGACGTCAAGCCGAAACCGGGTGATAGGCAAAGTCATAACTGCTTTCAGAAAAATATTTGAAAAAATTTTATGTACGTGTTTTGAAAATTATAGGTCTTTGAAAAAAATATAGAAATTTCACACCCCATGGCAGTCTGTCAACTCCTGTTACTACAAATATTAACTTTTTTTTGGATTTTGTTTTTACTGCCAACTTTTCTCGTTCAGGAAAAATTGCCACTTATTTCCCAACCAAGTATTCCAAAGTAAAACTTTGCTCAACTTTAACTGGCTGTACTGGAAAAAAATGTACTACGAGAGTTTGGCAAGTAATCTTAAAAGTTGGCGCATTTAATAAGGATTCCAAAATGGTATAACACTCAGAAGATTACTCGTTAACTTATGCACAATTTTTATTTGAAGAAAAACTGATGAAAATGTTTCAAAATTTCCTAATTAAACAGCGATTATGAAAACGCACAAGGACCCTTAAGGATAACTGTTTGCACAACAGTGGGCGTCAAAATGCTGCTGATGATGATTTACCTTTACAGCAAATGCTCAACCTGTTTTCCTTCAGCCGCAATACACGCTCGACATCTTCTTAAAAAAGATCGGGTTATTAAACGAGCGAATCCACGGTTATTAACAAACTCAGCTGTTTCCAATAGTCTTTGCCGTAGCTCAGCTACGTTTTGAATCGGCTTGAAATACACATTTTCTTTTACAGCTCCCCAGTAAAAAAAATCTAACGGATTCAAATCTGGTGACCGGGCTGGCCACGGTATTGTACCAGACCGCCCTATCCATCTGCCTGGAAAGTTTTGATCGAGATACTCTCTCACTGAGAGTGCATAGTGCGCTGGGCAGCCATCATGCTGAAACCACATGTCCCTATAAATACTCAGTGGTACGTCCTCCAATAAATTTTCTAAATGATTTTGCAAAAAACCTAAATAAACCTCAGCAGTCAAAGTATCTGGGAACTCAAGCGGACCGATTATTTTACCATTTAAAATTCCTGTCCAATGGTTTATCTCAAAGCGATATTGAGATTTATCTTCTCTCATCAAATGTGGGTTTGCTACGTGCCACTCGTGTAAGTTATGCAGGTTCATGTACCCATCTTTCTTAAATGTGGTCTCATCTGACCATAAATTTTTTTCAAAGAACCGTGGATCTTCCTTGTGTCTTTCTAACATTATGCGACATTATACCACATACAGCGTGTTCAGCCTCTCCTGCCCCGGGATTATGAGCCCCGAGTTGCTTTTTGTCGCACAATGTTCGAAAGACACAGGAAAGATCCACAGTTCTTTGAAAAAATTTTATGGTCGGATGAGATCACATTTAAGAAATATGAGTACATGAACCTGCATAACTTACACGAGTGGCACGTAGCATACCGACATTTGATGAGAGAAGATAAATCTCAATATCGCTTCAAGATAAACCATTGGACAGGAATTTTAAATGGTAAAATAATCGGTCCGTTTGAGTTCCCAGAGACTTTGACTGCTGAAGTTTATTTGGATTTCTTGAAAAATCATGTACAAAATTTATTGGTGGACGTGCCGCTGAGTATTTACAGGGACATGTGGCTTCAGCATGATGGCTGCCCTGCACACTACGCACTCTCAGTGAGAGAGTATCTCGATCAAAACTTTCCAGGCAGATGGATAAGGCGGTCTGGTACTATACCGTGGCCAGCCCGATCACCTGATTTGAATCCTTTAGATTTTTTTACTGGGGAACTGTAAAAGAAAAAGTGTATTTCAAGCTGATTCAAAATGTAGCTGAGCTACGGCAAAGACTATTGGAAGCAGCTGAGTTTATTAATAACCGTGGATTCGCTCGTTTAATAACCCGATCTTTTTTAAGAAGATGTCGAGCGTGTATTGCGGCTGAAGGAAAACAGTTTGAGCATTTGCTGTAAAGGTAAATCATCAGCAGCAGCATTTTGACGCCCACTGTTGTGCAAACAGTTATCCTTAAGGGTCCAGTATAGCCAGTTAAACTTGAGCAAAGTTTTACTTTGGAATACTTGGTTGGGAAATAAGTGGCAATTTTTCCTGAACGAGAAAAGTTGAAAATAAGGTTGAGACACCAGTTTGAAGATGCATTATTCATCATTACATTGTAAAAATAAAATCCAAAAAAGTTAATATTTGTAGTAACAGGAGTTGACAGAATTTTCAAAACACATACATAAAATTTTTTTAAATATTTTTCTGATAGCTGTTATGACTTTGCCTATCACCCGGTTTCGGCTTGACATCGACTTCTGGGACACCCTGTATATAGGTCGATAGAAAGTCTCTAAACCTCTCAATACAGCAATCAATTTTATGGGCCATGGACATTTTCTGTGGAATAAACTACAAAAAAGTCGTTTTGGTTACTCCATTAAGAAATTGATTCGTGTTTTCTGTTAAATTCCAAGATATAGCTAAGCGCCATACTTTTCAGATCTACAAAAAATTGAAATTCTAATCCCTTCGAGGAAATGTGAAAGTTTCGTAAATCTTATTGAACGTCAAATAAAATCTTTATCATATCTGAGTTCTCAAACCTTGGCTTTCTGAATACCCCCTTTTTTAGCACCTCTTACCAAAACCAGTAATTTGACATTTTGGGTTAATAATAATTTGCGCTTTTTACATTTATACGTAAATTCAACTCTCTCAATTATACGTATGAGTAGTAGGTATATACCCTATTTCACGAGTGTCCATCACGCTTTGATGTCTACTATTTTTGTGTTACTCTGCAACGTTGGCAATAATGAATCGGGCGTAAACCTAGCAAAACTGGTTTGTTGCGTTTTGTTTTTGTAAGGAAATGAACTTTTTTAAATGAAAGAGCTGTTAGCTCTGTCTACCTAGCGTTGCCGATATCGGGAATTTTGAGATATTACTAGATGATCAGCTGTCATTCTACCATGATGGATTCTCGTTGAATAGGGTATACAACGAAAGCAATCATAGAAAATTTTGAGGTTATGGAAGCTCTAGGATGCTTAAGAAATACACTGACGTTTTTAAAAATAAATTTATTTGTTCCTTCAAATGAATTTTACATTTAAATGTTCGATACAAACTTTATAAATACGTATACAAAAGACTAACAGTATTAATACTATTATACAGAACAAAAATGTTAAAGTGGCAGCTTTACGAAGAATAAATAATACCTTCTTAAACTAACCTTGTAAATAATTGATTTGTTACTCAAATTGTTAAGTTCAAGCCCAGCCCAATATGACAATCCAGAAAGAAGGTATTATTTAGAAAAGTGAACATTTTCCTGGCAGTGTTTGAATTTTCTATTTCGGCAACGGATCCGCCAAAAAAGCTGCAATCAACACTACGTTTATATCGACGATTTATGCAATAGGATCTTGATCTGCACCCCTAGGATGACCCAATCCTTCCAATAACTGAGATTGTACTAAGTTTTGGGTTTGTCTTCATTTAATCCCATTGTAGAAATTTTGCGGACATCTTCAAAGCGATCTCACTTGTCATCCTGTCGAAGATTGAAAGTACATGTCCCTATAAACGCCTCAGATTATACAGGGTTTTTCAAATTCGACTCTCGCCTTTGGGACCTCGGAAACACTAACAGATACGAAGTCTCGTAAATGGGGCAAAGTTTTTTATCTAGATAACTACCAAAATGCCACATACGAAAGTTTCAAAATTCAAAGTATTTCCGGACAGAGACCGAATTTTCCTAAAATCGTTCATATTTTTTCTGACTTTATTTGTAGCGCGATTGAATGATTGAATTTAAGGCCTACCTAAGAAATTCCGTTTTTTTTAAGGTAACTACGGTATGGAAATTCCAATGTATGATCCGCTATACATTTTTAGAATCAGAATTGGAATTTCATCTATTAAAAAAATAAAGTTGATGTTGGAGGACAAGAGACAAAACGTCGAATTAAAATCCTAATTACACCACTTTATGATGGAAAAAAAGTGGCAATGTTAATGTGCAATTTACTTTGTCAGTCAGTCAGGACGGAATTGAAACGGTTTTGGGAAAATTTGGTTTTCTAAATACGCAACTTTACCCCCATTTAAGATACTTTGTATCTCTTACCGCTTGCGATATCCTAATGGTGAGGACCGAATTTCAAACACCCGGAATAGATCCTGCATAAATATTATTCGTAACCGATATAAACGTAGTGGTAATGAGTCAGCTCCTTTCCTAAGGCCTAGCATGTATGTAAATCTCGAAATGGCAGCTTTTTCACATCAAATACATACATTAATATAATAATAGAGTGGCTAGAAAGTAAAGATCATTATATTCAATAACTTTCAGATTACATTTGGTGTATTTTAGAAAAATAATCTAGACAAGGCGTTATAGTTTGTGTCATTTTTTCATCGCTTATTAGAGCAATACACGATATTGAATACTTCTTTATTGGACTGTTTTTACCTTACGCCTTCCTTGTGTCTTTCCAGCTTTAGGAGGTGCAATATACAATATACATACCGATATTCAAGGAGGGAATTTTTCAGCTTTTTTAATCGACAAATCCACCCCCTACAATGTCCTACACTAGTGCATGTATGGAAATTGTAATAACTGAATACATCAGTTTCACAGAACGATAAATTTGGTGACATTTGAACGATAACATGCTGTTCTAGCGATTATTGAAAAACTTGTATTGATACTAACCGTTAAACATACTTAAAAACAGACGAAAACAGAAAAAAAATATGCAAGAAAACTGATTATTTTGTGCATTGTTGCACACCATTCAAAAACCAGTCTGTGCAGTTGTACTTTTTTGTGCTAATTCCACAGCTAACCATGTTATCTACAAAATGGCACCAGATTTTGTTACCCTATGCTAGTTATTTTAAGTAAAACATTCTTGGCAAAGAGATGAATGTATTGAATGTTGTGATCACATGTTCATTTTGTTACCATTGCTAACTAGCTTCAATATCAATTTTCTGAAAGTATTTGAGTTGGAAGTGATTTGACACTGAACATTTTAGTAGTCGTACCTCAGTTTCTATCATGCCAAATCGTCCACGTAACAAATTTTCAAATCACCATGCTGCTGATACGGTGTTTGTTTACGACTTTTGCAATGGAAATGCCGCAGTTACTGTGAGAGAATATCGAAGACGATTTCCTGACCGAATTACGCAAAATGTTAGGACTTTCGTCTTTACAAGAGAGACTAGCGGAAAATGGGATTCAAAGGCCAGTAAAGAAACGTTATCGGCTACTGTCTCCATATGATGAAGAAGAGATTCTCAACATGATTACCCGAGCTCCGAGAGTTACTGTGAGAAGGATCGCTGCAAGGCTACAATTGTCACATCGGTCGACTTGGAGAGTCCTTAAGAGAGAAGGTTTATATCCCTATCATTTTAGAAGAGATCAGGATCTTCATGAGCCAGATTATGCAGCAACATGAGAAGCATTGAATTGTAATTTTTATGTATAGAAAGTCTGAAAGCAGTTTGCATTTTATTACACAAATTTTGACCAATGTTAGGGAGCATGTATTATTTAACGTAGAAGACTTAGGATAACAAATTTGGTGTCATTCTGTAGATAACATAGTTAGCTGTAGAATTAGCACAAAAATGTACAGACTAGTTTTTGAATGGTGTGCAAAAATGCACAAAACAATCAATTTTCTTGCATATTTTTTTCTGTTTTTGACTGTTTTAAGTATGTTTAACGGTTAGTAAACATCGGTATGTCGTGACCAAACACATTGTATAACATATACTTCCTCGGGTTAGTGAAAATTTCAAAGTACGTTGAATTGTTATAAAAAAAACGAAATAAAATAGAATCTATGTGAGTAAAAATCGCGTCACCAACAGAGTTAACAAATTAAAATGTTCTCTTAAAATTATCTTCTCTTACAAACTATAGGAGTATCTGCAATTTCCAAGGTAACTGATGATCGTAGTATATTTGTATGACTAATATATTCCACTATCTGCTGATCTGACTCCACCACCTCCACGAGCTAGTTTAAATGTGCGTCGAAGAAAAATTTTACCTTCACTGATTCGGATTTCTCGTTTATCATTGGGTAAAAAAAATATTACTTATCTACTAAGTGAATTGTAGATCAGACCTCCAATGGTGTGATTACGACATACATAGGAACGAAAGTTGCTGAGTTCATAATGCTGAAGAAGATTTTAAATTATTTACAAAGATACAAAATATTACATGTAAGAGCGGTTGACTCATGTCAACTGAAAATAATAGGATGCTAGAAAATAAGACAAATTTTTTTCTGAATGAACTACATGAGGAGGCATCAAAAAATAGTGAAGCAGACAGAAATACAAGGTGGTCAACTGAAAATAATAGGATGCTAGAAGACAATACAAATTTTTTTCTGAATGAACTACATGAGGAGGCATCAAAAAATAGTGAAACAGACAGAAATACAAGATGGTCAACTGAAAATAATAGGATGATAGACGACAAGACATAGTTTTTTCTGAATGAAGTATATGTGGAGGCATCAAAAAATAGTGAAGCAGACAGAAATACAAGGTGGTGCCCGAGAGCGGGAAGTCTTCATAATGTTGTTATTCCGTAACTACGCATAGTTGGCTATGTTTTTTTCTTGAAATTATCTGTCACTGTATGCCATTTAGTAACCATGGAGCTGTGGCCTGGCGGTCTACGTGCATTTATGATGACGTCGTACTATAAAAACAATAACTGTGTGGTTGCCGCTGAGCGACATATCCGATTTTATTTCCAAATTGTTCATGGCAGAGTTCCTTAGGCTCATGCTATAAAGGAATATGTTCGTAAATTTGAACAAACAGGTTCAGCTGTCAATGTCAAACATAAAGGACCAAGGAACACAAAACATCGATCGTGTAAGAATATCTGTGGAACACAGTCCAAAACGTTCAACCCGAAAACGAGCCCAATCGTTAAGAATTTGTAAGACATCTTTACTTCGAATTTTGCATACAGATCTCAATCTTCAACCACACGAAATTCACAATACACAATTTGTGGATATCTGACGAGCTCACTTCCATTTATCCGGCCATTCAGTGGCGTAGCAGCGGGGGCGGTCCGCACCGGATGTTGCCTTCTTTGGGGTGACACCCAACTGGTGACTCAACTTTAAGAACAATGTACAAACATAAAAAAATTGCACAGATTGCATTGCAAACTAAAGACTTAACTGTTGGCGAAACTGGTTCAAAAATAGAGGCAGTTCGTCTTTGTATCGAAGAAAAACGGGGTCACATTGTGGAAGAGGCAATAGATATTGCTACAAAAGAATCAGAAGACTACGAAATTCCAATAGAAAGACGACTTCGTCGTAAAAAAACGTTTGGTTGGTGAGATGGCAAGTGATGCAGGACTCACACTGAAAGAAGAACTTCAAAAATATATGTTGGAATGTCTTAACCGATTCAGAGTTGAACTCGAGACAAGATCGAAGTCTCTTCAATACCTAGCTGAAATTAGCTACATCCAAATTTAATGATTTTTATGATGAGGTCTCAGAAATAGAGTTACTTGTGGAGATACCAAGACTGCGAAGACACTTAAAAACCGTTACAGTTTCTGATTGGACGTCTCTAGATTTCTTAAAGTTTATTGTAGAATGGGATTTTACAGAAAGTCGCCAAATCTTATGTGAATGGAGCTTCAGTAAGCTAAAATCACTAAAAAAACTATTTGCGGGCAACAATGACCCAATCTGCGGCTTAGCGATCTTGGCATATTAGCCATCGAACACGAGGCAATACAAAATTTTGATGGAATTATTTCTGAGTTTGCAGCTATCAAAGCTGGATAGAAGAGATTTTAGTTGTAAGATAAAAATATTTCTTCTGTCTTAGTTTTTATCGAGGTTTGTTATTTGTTCAATATATTAAATATAAATATTAAATGATCCATGTACGTTTCGCCACTGCGGCTATACCGACAAACAAAATTGTCGTTATTGGAGTTCAGAAAATCCACAGGAACAACCATTACGTAGCCCAACAGTGACGGTATGGTGTGCGATGTCTTCTGTGGGAATAATGAGGGCCTACTTTTTGAAGATGAGAATGAGAATAATGTTTCCCTTGACTCTGTGCGTTATACTGATATGATAAACCGGTTTTTGGGTCACCGCTTAAGCAGATTTCTACATGATAATAAAACATGGTTCCAGCAGGATGGGACTACTCCACCCACCATTAAGTTCCTTGCAAAAATTGTTTCCGTAACATGTTATTTCCAGTTTCCAGACGAGGAGGCATTGACCGGTCGCCAAGGTCGCCAGATCTAACGGCTTGCGATTACTTAAAGCAAAAGGTGTTCGTTAATAAACCAGGAACCATTCAGGAGCTTGAAGGAAACATTATTAAAGAAATTGCTTAGATTCCTGTGGGTATGTTGCATCGTGTTATGGCGAATTTCCATTTAAGAATTCAAGAGTGCTTATATAGAAGGGGAGGACATTTACGCGGTACTACTTTTAAGAAATAAAAATGGCATATTACTAGTTTGTTATACTGTATGTTATTGAAATTAATCTGCCTTTAGAATCATAAAGTATTTAAAACTTCCGCTCCCGGGGACAACGTTTTGTTTAAACCATTACAGCTTCAAACTCCATAGATAGAACAACAATTCTCAGTATATGATACATGGAGTTAACTTTTTTTCAAAAACCCAAGTTGTTTATCGCTATGAAAAACCTTTTGGAGGTCTAACCTAAATCGTATACACTATAATACAAATACATTGCACTACAACAGGAACATCCCGTTTACTGTACAACCAGCTTCATAACACTTATTGTCCGACATTATGTACACCTTCACTGACTTTTGTAACCATTTGGTTTTATGCTGGTAACTTACGATGTTTCAATTTTGTTTCTGTGAAATGACACAATACTAAAAGGAGAACATTAAAATGGCTAAGTACTAGGATTCTAGTATGCGTATCCGCCACCAGGAGAGTACTTCTGTCCAGGTTTGCTGGGCAGATATTCTTTGCTAGGTGCGGGGTAGCTCGGAGATGGCCTACTGGGACCCGGAGCTGCAAAAAGATTCTTAGGATTAATAAGACTCTGATTCCAGCGATATAGAATCATAATGAAATAGTATTTATTGCGCAACAGTTAAGGAAACGATTAACAGGGCAATCCTAAGAAAAGATAAGTCAAACTAATGAATGAACTAATTCCCAGCTAATCCCAAAATGCGGTTGAAACTCACAGCATGTATATCACAATAACACTGGTGAACAAAATTAAAATAATTTTTTGTGACATGGACAAAACAAGACGGTTATTATATTATAAAACGTACCCAAAACGCCGGAAATAGCATTCGATTTTTTCTATCACCCACGGTTTATTTGATGCTTATACTCTTAAAATATAGGGATATGTGTGTAAGAGTACTAATAAACACTCGAATAAACATTAATCTCAGAATGTTGTTGTCGATGTTTTACGGCGATATGTTGCTCCTGAAGTATCTCTTAACAATGTCCAGCAATAATCAGCAAGCAAATTGACACTCCATTTGCCTTGATACATTTTTTCCAATTTTCCATAGCAGAAATCTCTTGGTGGAACCGTTCACCAGTTCATCACTTACCGCACCCAAATTTTCCGGAAAAAAACGAGATGAATCCAAAAAGTGAATTTTTAGAGCCATGTTACATCCAATTCCTTTATAAGCATTAATTAGTTCACTCACAATATCTTTATGGTTGTTCACATTACCTAAAAAATTTGCAGTAACTGATTTAGCAGATATAGTAAATATTCCTGAGTACACTTTTTTCCATACTGATCGAGTAGGACGTGGAGGAGGAGTTGGTGTTTATTTAAGGGATTCACTGAGAGGTAAGCAAGATTTTTTATGTCCAGATGGTATGGAGCAGGTTTGTGCTGAAATAGTGTTGAATAATCTAAAAATTTTGGTTTGTGTTATCTACAGAGCTCCTTCGAGCAGATTATCAAGTTTTATTGATCATATAGACAACTTTCTCTCATTTTTATCTCCTCAGTATGATAATATATGCTTGCTGGGTTATATAAACGTTGATCAACTTACTGACCATTCTTTTCTAGATTGCATTACGTGCTACGATATGGAATCTCACATCACCCTACCAACTAGGATAACTTTAACCACGGCAACCTCCATAGATGTCATTTGTACAACAAATAACTTAGCTGAATCATTAATTTCAACTAGCTCTGCACCTGTTCCGAATTTGTCAGATCATAATGTAGTCAGATGTGTCTTCAACATCACACAACCTGAGAATTTTCAAAAGACTGTCAAATATAGAGACTTTAAACATTTTTGTAAAGATCAGTTTTTGGTGGATTTGTATAAAATTCCATGGGATGATATATATTACATCAGTAACTTAGAGGATAAAGCTACGTTTTTTTCTAATCATATTTTGGATTTGTTTGATGTCCATGCTCCTGTTGTTTCAGCACGTATTACTAAACATTATGCTCCATGGCTCACAGGTGGCATACAATTTTTGATCTCTGAGAGTAATAAAGCCTTTAGAAAATATAATAACGTATAAGGTCCAGCTTCTCGAATATTACCAGAAATTAAGAAATGATGTCATTTCCGCTATTAGGCGGGAGAAAGCAGCATATCTAAGCTTCAATGAACAAGTAAATAGTAACAAGCATCTCTGGAAAGCTGTACATTCATTGAAACTCAAAACTAATGTAGATAGATCTTTACCTACGCAGTTGAAAACTGCCGATGAAGTAAACAATTATTTTTCTTCCGTTTTCACGTCTTCGGGCAATTGCAAGGATCTAGTTGATAAATTTAATAGTACCAAAATTAATGAAAGTGCTAGATTTGAATTTAGTTTTGCTACCCCACAAAATGTGCTAGACATTATTCTGTCCCTAAAATCTAATGCAGCAGGTTCGGCCGGTATAACAGTCTCAATGCTGAAGCTTTGCTTGCCTCGAGTATTACTACCCCTGACGCATTTATTGAACTGTTGCCTGGAGGCTGGATATTTCCCTGATGCTTGGAAACTATCTCTTGTCAAGCCCTTGCTTGCCTAAATGTAAAAATCCAAAATGTCTCTCAGACTTAAGACCTATAACTTTGATTCCTGTTATATCGAAGATATTGGAGAAATTGATTAAACATCAGGTTTATCATTATTTCTCTAATAATGATTTCTTTCCCAAGTGTCAATCTGGTTTCCGCAGTGGTTTTAGTACAACTACAGCTTTAGCAAGGGTTTTAGATGACATCATTGCTTCGCTTGATAAGGGAGATGCTTCAGCACTTGTATCATTAGATTATTCTAAGGCGTTCGATAAAATAGATCATGAGCTTTTATGTGCTAAATTGAAGTTTTTTGGTTTTTCAGACATACCTCTAATGTTTTTTTATAACATATCTTTCAAATCGTAAACAAGTAGTAGAGATAGACAACACTATATCTAGTCCGATTGATATAACATCAGGTGTCCCTCAGGGTTCAGTTTTAGGGCCCTTGTTGTACTTAATTTATACTATAGACTTGGGTAGCTCTGTGAAAAACTCTTCTGTGATGTGCTATGCCGATGATACACAGATATATAAGAGCTTTAATAGTAACACTTTGCATACTTCAATCAATGAGCTTAATGATGATTTGGAGGCAATAGTAGGATACTCAAATGGTAACAAGCTTAAGCTCAATAAGGATAAGTGCTCAGTGATGCTTTTTTGTCCTGCTGTCAAACGTAACACTATATTGTATTCTCTTGATGTAAAAATCGACAAGGACCGTCTAGCTGTCGTAAGTACTACAAAAAATTTAGGGTTGATTATTGATTATACTTTACGGTTTAAGGAGCATGTTTCGTCTATCTTAAAAAAATGTTATGCAACTTTGAAGTGTTTTTATGTCAATCGCTCTATTTTGAATTTTAAAGTTAGAAAAAAGTTATGTGAGGCTATTATATTTCCAAGCTTATTTTACTGTAGCACTGTGTTCTATCATTGTCTTGATTCTATCACAAAAGCAAGACTCCAAAAACTCCAAAATACTTGTTGTCGATTTGTATTTAATCTCAAGAAGTATGATCATGTTTCCTTAAAGAGATTTCAGCTTGGTTGGATGTGTATAGAAAATGCTTGCAAGTACCATATAGCAGTGTTTACACATAAGATCATATCTTCTAGATCCCCCTTGTATCTTTATGAGAAATTTGTTTTCAGACGAAATAATTCAGACATTGATTTCAGACACAAAAAAAGACTAGAGATCTCTATGTATAAAACAACTTTATTCCGTAGTTCATACAGTTACAATGCTATCCTTATTTATAACGAATTAGATGACAATATAAAGGATTGGCCAGTAAACAGATTTCGTAAGCATGTGAAACAGATTTATTTGTCATTGTAGTAATTGTGGAAAAGTTAGTTTTTAATTCTTACATTTTATTTTATTTTTACGTAATATATGTGTGTATATATGCATGTTAGGACGCTATCAAGCTGGTTGTTTTGCAGCGTCTTTTGCTGCTTGTCAAAGTTTCCTTTGATTAAGTGTTTCAATTTATTATTTGGGTAGGTTCAGTAGAGTAGCCATGAGCTGGACTTCGCCTACGTAGAGGTCACATTATGTTGTAGTTTATATAATGTGCCTAATAAAGACATTTTATTATTTATTATTATTATTATTATTTAAAAGCATTCCAAGATCGTAATTCAGTTTCATCTTGAGCACTGTCAAATACATCATCCTTCATGATTTTCCGAATTTTTGGACCCACAAATATGCCCTCTTTAATTTTTGCCTCACTAAGTCTCGGAAATGTTTGTTTTAAATGCAGATACCCTCTTCCATTTCGATCCATAGCTTTCACAAAATTCTTCATCAGTCCCAACTTAATATTCAAAGGAGGAAGCAGTACGTTTTTGGGATCAATTAGTGGTTCATGAGCAATGTTTTTGAGGCCAGGTGTTAATACCTGACGTAGTAACCACTCCTTCTGTTCATAATGACGATCTCGCGCACGACTGTCCCATTTACAAAGAAAACAACAATATTTGGTATATCCCAGTTGCATTCCAAGAAGGAGGGCTATTACCTTTAAATCTGCACATATAGCCCATCCATATTCATTATAACGGATATGATCTAACATAACTCGCATATTTTCATATGATTTCTTCATATGAACTGCGTGCGCTATAGGTACAGATGGATATTTATTACCATTGTGTACCAATACCGCTTTTAAACTAAGCTTAGAGGAATCAATGAACAGGCGTCAATCATTTGAGAAAAGATTCCATCCTTTTAATCTTGACGCTAAAAGTTCTGACTGGGAGTTTGACAGATTTAATTCTCGAACTAAGTCATTAAGTTTGCCCTGCGTGATCAAATGCGGCGCTGTCGAGCATCCTAGCAGGTCAAACGAAGGATCGGAAATTTTTACGCTTTCTATACCTACACTTTCAGAATCGGTGGATTCGACTTTTTTATAAAAATACCAAGATTCTGGTGGAACTGGGTCAGAAAGTTCATCGCTATGCTTAACGGGCCGCAAAGCTGATGGTAAATTAAAATACTTAACAGTATGTTTCGATTTTGGTCCAATACCTTTAATATTTGTGAGGCAAAAATAGCGATCAGTAGTATGGTCTATCGGTTCTCTCCAAACCATTGGTACCGCAAAGGGAATTTTACGATTGTCGCCTCTTAACCAACCTGTTAACAACGTTACACAAGTCTTACAACATATATGAGAGGCCCACAGTTTATCTTGGTCGCCAACACAAGAGGAGTAAAAGTACGTTTTTGGGATTTAAAAGTTAGCTCTAAGCACTATTTACACAATTTCTAGGCATTGTCCATAAAGCTAGTCTCGATCACAATAAAGTAAAAACAACACACCGTTTTAACAAAAATTAACAGTACTCAGAACATCTCAGTACTCTTCAACACAGAAAACGTAACTGACTCGGTTGCTATTAGTCTACTGATAAACGCAATATGCTCTCTAAACATAGAGCTCGCATCTAATAGACAGGTATAGACAGGTCTTAACATTATATATGTGCGTCATCGCATAAACGCCGAGAAATGCAGCAATATGAGATGTTACGTATTGTAATTCATAAAAGTAGATGTTACCGAATATCTGTGGGTGATAGAAAAAATCTGTTTTCAGATTTGATTTGTGGGTCTCAAAATACATAGGATACACCCAAAAATTGTCATGCCACAAATCCTGTGTGCATCAGTGTAATTAGATATGGTATTAAAAGTTTCACACATAATGGTAATTTAATTTAAAAAACTTGATAGCACCATATACTACTCGTATCATATATGAACTGACGATGTCCCTTGATCGATATAACCAATTTGCGATCTCTATAAAAACTGGTTCCTCCTTTTCTTAAATGTCATGTAACAACGTCATATAATAATGAAAATACGCCACTGTAATTTTGATTAAGTAACTATTTTTTACTACTATACTGCTTTTTATACCCACCTGGATAGCTGGGTCCAGGAGCCGGTCGTGATGGTCCAGGACTGGGCAAAGGGAAGCTAGGCGATGGCCTAGAAGGTGCTGGATATCCAGGTGCTGGAGAAGGTGCTGGACGACTGGGAGCCGGGTAACTTGGTCCAGGAGCTGGATAACTCGGCCGACTTGGTCCTAAACAGTCAAATGATATTTTATAATGTCATCTCTGACTTATAGCGTTCAATCTCTAGCCTATCTGACCTTCAGGCTTGAACCTACATGCGAGTAGATGATCAAGAATCTTCCTATTCGACTTAAGCCGCGGTTACACTTCGAGGTAGCAGGTGTCAGCAGACGATGAGAAGCGCTGCTTGTATCTGTTCTACAGGGTGGTCCATAAGTCCTTTGAAATTTCAAATTTGAATAAAATTTAACGGGTGAGCGTGAGCGGCGCGGGCGAGGTGGGGGCAGTATCTTCAGTGTCTGGGAATTCAGTCGCCATGGAGTGTTTCACTGGAGCGGATCGCGCTTTTTGTGTGTGCGCGTTTTATCAAAATAATGATTCGGCAACATTTGCGCGGCGTAAATATCGAGAATACCACAATTTACACAATTTTACAAAGTGTCCAACAGCTCAAACGATTAAGAACTGGGTTGTTAAGTTCGAAGAGACTGGTTCGACGTTAGATAAACAGCGGTGGGGTCGACCAAGGACAACTCGTATTGAAGAAAACATCAACATTGTGGCACAGTCTGTTCGTCAAAATCCTACCCAGTCTACTCGTAAGCGTTCCAGTGCACTAAACGTACCCAGAACATCTTTACAGCGGATTTTAAGGAAAGATTTACGTCTGCACGCTTACAAAATTCAGTTAGTGTAGGAATTAAAAGATAATGACGCTATTCAGAGACTAAACTTTGCGAATGAAATGTTGAATCGATTTTCTTCGCTCAATAATGTGTTGTTCTCGGACGAGGCTCACTTCCATTTAAACGGGCATGTAAATAAACAAAATTGCTGTTATTGGAGCCCCGAAAATCCAAGGCGTAAGCATCAGAAGCCCTTACACATCCCTAAAGTTACAGTTTGGGCTGCTATGTCAGCGCATGGCATCGTAGGCCCTTATTTTTTTGAGGACAACAGAGGTCGCGCATTAACTGTTACTTCGGAGCGGTATGTAGCAATGATAGAAGAGTTTTTGACACCAGCGTTGCAGAATTTTCCAGGCTATAATACGCAGACCTGGTTTCAACAGGACGGAGCAACTGCTTACACCTCCAACACATCTATGCCCGTCGTCTGTCAACTTTTTCCCAGCAAAGTAATTTCTCGAAGAGGAGACATTTCCTGGCCACCACGTAGTCCAGATTTGACCCCAATGGACTTCTTTTTATGGGGCTACCTCAAGAGTAAAGTGTACGACACCACTCCGCGATCAGTTGATGTCCTGAAAGAAAATATCCGAAGAGAAATGGCAAGCATTACAGTGTTGACTTGCCGCGCAGTCATCGACAATTTTAGACGTCGTTTATATGAGTGCCGTGATCTTAATGGATTGCATTTAGACGATGTGATTTTTAAAACATAATTCCCATTCAATAAAGATGATAACAAAATATAATAATTCTTCATAATGTAACTAGTTTGGTTTTATTCCTTTTTTCCAGCTCAAAGGACTTTTGGGCCACCCTGTATATTAATTTTAATGTATACATTTCTGCTAGATGATGGTGATGCCGCATTGATGATATAATTTGGGGAAATTCTTTCGGGGTATTTTTGGAAGCATATTTTTCTGGGGATTTTTTTTGCGGGCTAGTAAAATCCTTGAGTATTTTTGGAGGTATTTTATTTCATATTTAACCGTGTGAAGCTAGCAATTGCCAAACAGGAATTTTAACAGCTTACGTACCATATTCATGTGGCATTTACGCCACACCAAAACAAAAAACACCGTAAGAGCGTGAGCATTATGTAAATAATAGTTGGATAGGGTGTAATATGCTTTATTCACTATATGCAATATTTCGTGTAGGTATATTCCGATTTGCTCTCTTTTCGGTTTGCAACATGCAGCAGTCAACAGATTTGTGAAAAATAACCCTTCACCAGTATCCTGTCGCCTTAGATAGCACTTAACACATCCATATGTTCTAAATTCTGAACTAGCTATCACATTTTCTTCACTATACACATGTACAGGTATGATGATATAATGGAACTATCTCACAACTTAACTATGTCTCCAATACTTAGGTGAACGTTACAGAATGTTTTAAGGAAAGTTAGTGCGGATTCCCACATCAGCAGCAGAAAGAGGTCCATATTAAAGTTGAACCGAAGATGTATCATTTCCGTAACGCATGTCCGTATTTGATAAGGAATATATTGAAATATAGTGATAGAGACAGTTGCAGATAGAAAACTATGTACTAAAGCACTTACATCAGTGGCGTTCGTACCACAAAGTCTTTGTTCAGCATCCAAATAGAATGCCACTGTTTTTTTCCAAAAATAACAGAAACCTTATGAGAAAATCGCTTTCAGCTATTTTTTTAAAGGACCAGGCATAAAACATATGGAAAGTAAGTCCCAGCCAATTTGTTTAAAAATTCAGTACGATATATTACTTGCATTCCCAAACAAAAGTGTCCAAGGGATTAAAGCAATCCTATGGTTAGTTTCTGAGAAATAGACGGATAAAGATAAAATATTTTATTAAAGCACCTTGTAGGAGGTGTCATGTTGATCGTCAATATGATCCTAGCAAGGTCAGTTTCAGGGCAAGTTGATTTTTATATGTCTATGCTGGAATAGATCTTGCACGGGTTGCTCGAGAATTCAGAAAGCTCAATAGGTCAGGTAGCTTTTTAAGAGCACAGTCTTATTCTTAGTCTTGATAAATTTAGAAATCTACAAAGATTATCGATTGAGTGCAATTCTTACATTTTCCTTCAACAAAATACTTAAATTGCAAAAAGTATTACAGATTACAAAGAATCCGTTTTGTACGGTTTACCAATAGTACATACGCCACTCAAAGACCTTTGGTGTAAAAATTTTTGGAAGCAGATAAAGCAAAAAGACTAAAATCAATAGCCAATCAAACATAATACCCACATTAGTGCACCTTTTCCACCCTCAAAATCGACATGACCTCAATTTGACCTTCAAAAGCAACTCTATTCCAGAATAAACATATGAAAATCAGATTGCCTTGAAAATGACTTTGTAATTGAGACCTCCCACCACGTTCCTACAAGATATTTCGTTTAGTATACTGATTCCCGGAGTTTTTAGTCTGAGAAATAACTAACTATCCGCCTATTTTTCATAAACTAATCATGACTTTTGGTCCCACGGACACTTTTGTTTTGGGAATGCAAGAAATATAAATATAGGTATCGTATGTATTAAATGCTTAGACAAATTGACTGGAACCCATTTTCTAGATGTTTTGTGTCTATACTACAACTATTTAAAACTGTAATGACTCATACGCGTGATCAACACGTGATCAGAGCTCGATCCCGGCTTCCTTCCAGTACAGCCGTATAGCGTACGACATATGTCGTTTCTGTGGCTTTGCGGTGGTTAACAGCACAGACAGAGATGGAAATAATGGCTGATTGTTCTCCGCCGGTAGAACCAATGAAATCAAAGACGCGCCTCGACCGGCAGACTCATAGGCGTCGGCAACGCATTGGAACGTGTTTCGTTGAGCGATCGCATATTGTGTGTTTTTATAAGAATTGTTGTGTGATTGTTATTGTTGTGGTTTCTGTGGTTATTGTTTTGGTTATACTTAACCATGGAGAGTACAAATGGCACGAGTGGAAGTACTGAAAGCCAGGGAACAAGTAGACGGCTTCGTAAAGCACTGAAGAGGGACGCGAAAGAAATCGTGCTCAACGTGTTCAATTATCTGAACAGAACTATGTCGCAGGGAGATGCACTCGCGCGTTGTGAAAGTATGACAGGCGTTCCAGAGTGGACCATTCGCAGGGTGGTGCATGAAAAGAAGAAAACTGGAGCTACTACTGATCCAAAGTTTAATTTGAAGGGACAAAAGGCCGTTAAATTGGATGACGATAGCAAAATGGCGTCAAGGCGAACCGTACATTCATTCTTCTTTAGGAATGAGATACCAACCCTCAAGGCTGTACATGCAGTGATCAAGGAAAATGAAATTATACCCCAAATGAGCGTCGAGGTAATGAGGAAATCCCTGCACGAAATTAATTTTCGTTACGAAACGCGTAATCGGAAGTCAGTATTGATAGAGACCTAAAATAGTCGCCTGGCGTCGAAAATACCTACGCGAAATGATTGAATATAGGCGACAAAGCAGAAAAATCTATTATTTGGACGAGACATGGGTAAATGCAGGTCACACAGTAAAAACAACCTGGATAGACAAGAACGTAGTGAGTAACCGACAAGCAAGCATTGAAGGTTTGTCAACAGGTCTTCGTGGACCGTCAGGGAAAGGTCAAAGATTGATCGTAACTCATATTGGTAGCGATAGTGGCTTTTTAGAAGAGTGTGACGCGATTTTCGTCTCTAAGAAAGGAGGTGATTACCATGACGAAATGAATGCCAGCTGCTTCGAGAGCTGGTTTCAAGGGGTGCTTCAGCGAGTTGAGCCCAACTCTGTGATCGTCATGGATAATGCTTCCTACCATTGTCGTCGAGCTGAACGTGTACCGACTTGCGCGAAAAAGGAATCCCGTTTGACGATTCATGTGTGCAAGCGGAATTGTATGAAAAAATTAAACAGCACAAACCTGCGAACATTAGTTACGTGACTGATTAGATGACCTGTCAATGTGGTGTCACTGTGCTGCGGTTACCGCCCTACCACTAGAGCTCATCTGGGCTCAAGTGAAGGGTTATATTGCGCGCCATGACACAACCTTCAAATTACCAGACGTTAAGGTTTTACTTGAGACTTCCATACAGCTAGTAACGCCCGAAGCTTGGCAGAATGCTATCCGTCATGTTGTGAAGGAAGAAACAAAAATGTGGCAGCTTGACCACCACATCGACACCGTCATAGAGCCAGTTATAGTCAATTTCAATGAGGAAAGCGATAGCGACAGTTTATTACTGTCAGATGTAAATGGAAGCGACGATGAATAAAGGTAATTCCCAAATTTTTGACTTACAATATGTTTCAAACCACTCTTTATTAAGCATGTGACAAATCTAGTTCACCCATGTTAAACATTCATACCCCGCCTATGAACAGCCGACTACTGGTAGTTAAGTGATGTTCGCGTGAACATCGATGAGTCATTACAGTTTTAGATAGTTAGAGTATAGTCCTTGTATGTATGATGTATATGTGCAACAATAGTGTCCATGACAAATTTTATTCACGGGCAGTTTGCGAGATCTGAGATACGTGGCTACAGGTTAGAACTACCCGTACCCTATCTTAGCTTATTGCGACTGAGACATTTATCTAAGGTCTTTATTTATATTTTAATAAGATCCCTGACCAATTAACACCATATCCGTTGTACAGGCTGGTCCAACTTACATGAATGGAGTCGAGCTCCTAGAGACGAGCTTTTTCTCCTGTCAAAGGACCAATGGATTATTTTAACAAATATCAACAAATGGTGACCAAGAATTCAACAATTCAACCAACAAGCCTTAGTTATTTTTAAACAGTATCATCACTCAAGCATACCTGGAGCAGGGTATGACGGGGAGGGAGCAGGTCTACTTGGTCCCGTGGGTCCTGGAGCTGGGAACGATGGACCTGGAGGTTTTCCTCCAGGATATCCTACTACTTTAGTCTCTTGGCCTTGGCCTGGATAACTGGGTTGTCTAGCTGGTTGACTGGGGTATGATGGTGTTCCTTCATATCTTATCTGAAATAGTAGATTTTGTGACCTGGTCAGTAGTGTATTATAAAGGTACAGGGTTATAGATTACACTGGACAACAAATTTTTGTTTTTTAATTGTATCTTGTGGGAAAAGTGCACTTCTTTGTTAATTTTGGGGCGCTGAATCCAAAAATGACAATGAAATAAAAAAATTAGTTGCGGTTTAGAAAAAAAACTTTTTATTTTTAAGGATATATTAAAAAAGTAACAAGATTCATATACTTATAAGAATCACTATATGCGCTGTCTTTTTGCTGTTCTTTTATGGATCGTTTCTGGAGCATCTCTACCAAGAGTCCAACAGTAGTCTGCAAGCATGGAAGGATTCCACTTTCCCTGGTACCTTTTTTCCATTGTTGAAAAATCCTGATGAAAACCTTCGCCGTGCTCATCACTTACGACTCCGCAATTGTCAGGAAAAAAGTCCAGGTGTGAGTGTAGGAAATGTATCTTAAAAGACATATTACAGCCCATCTTTATAGTTTTATATAGTTGTCAGCTTTTCTATTTCCCAAGAAATTAGTGACCACCAGACGGAAATCATTCCAAGCAGTTTTTTCAATACCTGTTAAAGTGTTTTCAAACTGTGTATCTTTCAAAATATTTCGAATCTGTGGCCCAACAAAAATACCTTCTTTAACCTTTGCCTCACTTAGTCTTGGAAATTTCTGACGCAGGTATTGAAAAGCTGACCCATCTCTATCTAATGCCTTGACAAAGTTTTTCATTAGGCCCAACTTGATATGCAGTGGTGCTCATCGTATTTTATGCATGTCAATAGGTACTTCATATTGTCATATGATTCTTTCATGTGAACTGCATACCCTACAGGAAGAGATGGTAAAATATTTCCAATATGCAATAACACTGCCTTTAAACTCAATGTTGAACTGTCTATAAACAATCTCCATTCTTCTGGGTTATACTTTATATTTAAAGCCGCCAGTAAGCCGTTAATGTTACTGCAGAAAACCAAGTTATTCTCCATATTGAAAAATGGTTCTAAGTCTTTGTGGCGTTTACGAAAAACACATACCGAAACATCGTCTTCTAACAAGTTCCACTGCTGCAGTCTTCATCCAAGTAACTCTGCCTTACATTTTGGAAGTTCTAAATCATTTAATTCTTACTGTGATATCTTCTTCCTGACGAATCACTCGATCGCCATGATCTGATTCGTTTTCTGATTCGCAAGTGTAGGATTCTGGGGGTTTTGGAATACGATTTTCGTCACTGTGAGGCACAGGTCTCATCGCAGATGGTATGTTTGGGTAGTTAATAACCGATTTTTTTTTCTTGAACATACCTGTGGCTTGTCCAACACAAGGTACCATGCAAAAGTAACAATCATTAATATGATTTGTAGGCTCTCTCCAAACCATTGGGACAGCAAAGCGCATAGACCGTTTTTTGCCATTTAACCAGCTCCTCAGACTTGAAGCACATGTATTACAGCAGATGTGGGGTGACCACTGTTTGTCTTGATCACCTAGTTTACAACCGAAATAAAGCTGATATGCCTTTGTTATTAGTGGTGTAATAGATCGTCTCTAAGACGCAAAAGTCACATCACCACACACGTAACAAAACTGATCTGGATTGTTTACACACTTTCGAGACATCTTGCATGAACGATGTCAGCCAACTGAGGAAAAAATGGCTAATATAAAACAATATAATGTACACGTATGTATAACGTAACACAATCATGCCGATTACATCATCTTTCCTTGCCGAATATAAAAATGTAGCACGTGCATTCTTGTGAATTACAGTATATTAACACTCTCACAGCAGGAACACATATAATTACCGTATCTCTAAAACTTGAACTAATATTGAAAAAATAAGTTTCATTCCGGTTTTAGCACATTAAATATAGTAATATTTTGTTGATTTTATTTAGGATATTTTTTGGCTGTTGATCAGTTTTATAGATAACTATTATTCCAGTATACAGAGTATTGTTTGCTTGTATCAACATGAGGCAAAAATAAGAATTTTGCCTGGACAATTCCAGATTTCGGGGCTGCTATAAGGAGCTTGAAGATACCTCCTTATTCCGATTTGTGAACGTCTAAAGCTAGCAGATCTGGCAAAAGTTTCTTCAGACAGATCGATCCACACCCTCGGAACAAAGAAGCGGTCGTACCGAGCAGTTCAAGATGTACGAAGTTCAACAGAGCGCGACGGCACCACGGAGGCAAGCTTTGAGGAGCAAAGTCTGTTGGCATATCGGCAAACGTTTGAACAGTGCTGTAGGCTGAGTGCAGAGTGAGGAAGCCATGTGGAGAAAACTACTTCTTAATCCTGAACAAATATCCCAATTCTTAAAGAACGATTGTGAGTGTGTTTGTTATAAGTCAACAGTCGTTGATAATGTGGATTCCGACCAGCTAATACGAATGGCGTCTTGACATCCATCGAATCCTGATGAACGCAAGGTCGGATCTTGTAGCGGAAACGCTTAAGGATTGAAGAGAGTTTTCAAAAATTCCTGAGTATCTGCAATATCAATCAAATGCCGTTCCTAGTGTAAGTCGTTTCCCATATACTGGCGATTAATTTCAAAGGGTGTTAATGTTTTTGCGTGCAAAAAGCGGATGACCGCACGAATTTCTGGTCGGTACTGAGCGTCGCGAACAGGCGCTTCTTGTTGGGATCGGTGGTGGGAAGCCGACAAACACAGTGTTGCCAGATTCCGCCTAGCATCCCGTGAGGCAAAGTTAGAGCGTTGGGAATCTTATTTTTCGAACAACCATCGTACAAATCCAAATCCACGACAGCTCAGCATTTTTATATGATAATGATGATTCGAAATCAGCATCCCAAGTACCGAGTATTGCTCGTTTATAACACCTCGTTTTCAGTAATAGGGAATGTCGAATTGAAAGAAGTGATACACCACTTGTATATGAAGACAGACATCAAAGAAAGACCTATCCAACAAAATTACTTGTATACCAATAATCCTAGAAAGCGATATTACTGACCACTTCTCCACTATTTTACTGATATCTTCAAATGAAAAACATTCTAACATCCCTACCGTTAGTAACAACCAGGAAAATTACAAATTTTTTTTCGACAATTCAAAACTAATATCAAATGTCAAACAAGAATCCTGGGAAGAATTATACTCTATAAATAATATAGACAAAGCAACGGGACTGTTCATAGAGAAAATAAAAAAACTAATAGATATTAGTACCAATAAAGTAATAATTAGTCACAAAGAGAAAAGCAGAAATGCCTGGATTACCAAAGGATTAATAACTTCGGCAATAGAAAAAGAAAGACTATATAATGTAATGAAACTAACGCCAACTACAGAGAATACCGACTGCTACAACCAATATAAAAATAAATTTATAGAGCTTGTAAGGCAAACCAAACGAAAACATTACCTAAATAAATTGAATAATAACTTAAATGATCCTAAGCGACTTTGGACAACTATTGATGAGATTACTGGGAAAACAAAAGTTAAAGAGTGTGTCACTGAGTTAAATACAACATCGGGAACAGTATTAAAGAATACTCAACAGATATGCGATGAATTTGTACAATTCTTTACTGACATAGGCGAAAATTTAGCAAGTAATATACAAGCAAATGTACAAAATACTCAGCCTCCAAAAAGAACTTTGAACTCATTTATTTTGGATAAAGTCGAGCAATGTGAAGTATACACCACTGTTATGTCCTTAAAAAATCGGAAAAGTCCTGAGTTCGATGGTATTAAAAGCGAGCATTTGAATATTATAACCGAGGACATAACAGAACCACTCACTTACCTAATCAACAAATGCTTTGAATCTGGCATATATCCCTCAATTTTAAAAAAAGGTAATATAATACCGATACATAAATCAGGAACAAAAACAGATGTTAACAACTATAGACCAATATCAATAATATCCAGTGTAGCAAAGGTTTTTGAAAAAGTTTTATCTACCAGAATGATTCGATACCTCACAAAATTCAAAATTTTAAGTGAAAATCAATATGGATTTACAGAAGGGAAGGCTACATCGGACGCAATAACTAAAATTGTAAATCAAATACATCAAAATATTGATAACAGAATCCCTTCAATCTGCATTTTTGTTGATTTAAAGAAAGCTTTCGACACAGTTAATCACAAATTATTATTAGAAGCATTGGAGAGAATTGGTTTCAGAGGAAACGCGTACTCACTGATCGAAAGTTATTTGTCAAATCGCCCACAATCTGTGCAGATATCAGGATCATTTAGTAAAGCAATGTATATTAAGTGTGGTGTCCCACAAGGAACTGTCTTAGATCCGCTGTTATTCAATATATATTTAAATGATATTTTCCAAATTAATTGTGTTGGCAAAATAACTAGTTTTGCAGATGATACTGCAATATTATATGAAGGCACTGACTGGTCTGATCTGAAAAATGTAATTGAAAATGATTTTATCAAAATTATTCGGTGGTTTAACAGTTGAAAATTATAGCATTAACTACTCTAAAACACATTTTTTACCATTTGGATCTTATGCTAGACATCTGCCAAATTACACAAATTTCTCCTTCAATATTAATGATCAAAAAATGCAAATTAATAGAGTGCCCAACATAAAATACCTTGGAGTGGTCTTGGATCCTCACTTACGGTAGGACATCCATGTCAATTATATTTTAAAGAAAGTTAGATTTGTATCCTACAACATTAAATACCTTGGGAATATATTGACAGCAAAATATCTTCGAACATTATACCATGCACTGATTGAGCCTCATCTCACATATGGTATATTAGCATGGGGAGCTGCATGTTCCTCACATATCTATAATTTAGATGTTTTTCAAAAAAGTATTCTAAAAATGATATTTAAAAAACCGAAACTTTATCCCACTGAAAAATGATACGCAGATGTTCGAATGTATGATATAAGACAGCTTTATTTCTTACACAGTATCACTCACTACCATAAATTTGTAAACACCGACCAAAAAATTAAACATAATCATTATACCAGGTACAAAATTCGTGGCACAGTAGTTCCTCAACCGCATAAATCTATAATGCATCATGTCTCTATTTAGCGCCTAAATTTTATGAAATTATACCTAAAGACTTAAAAGATTTACGTTTCGGAAATTGTTTCAAAAGAAATTTAAAAAAGTTGCTACATTCTATATCTAGGACTGAAATTCATAAACTCATAAATACGAACATCAACTAAATACATAATCTACTGTAGCTAATTTTTGTCCTTTTTTGTCATTTGCATTCTACAGTTTCAACTTAAATTTATTGGTCCATGTACAGGCGATGCCTTCTATTGGGCCTGTTTTGATTTTATATTTATTTACTCATATTGTTTGTTATCTTTGTACATTGAGTGAATAAATATTATTATTATTATTATTATTATTATTATTATCTAAATGGAAAACGAAGATCGATATTTTGCTTCGCCCAGAAGCTACATTCCTTGCCAAACGGTGCATCAACATGAATTTCTGTAATATAATGCAAAGTTGAAAGTACCCATTTATTCAGTGAGACAACCGGCTGCTCTACCTTCATCCTTACCGCCTAACCCCCCCCCCCCCCCCCCGCAAAAAAAAGAAAAAATACATCGTTAGATGTACCTCTATCAGGTTGTATACTATAGTAAGCGAGGATTCAACAATGTTTAATTCATCTTTAATTCCAAAACTGCACATCTCTACGTTCTGCGTAAAAGCTGACCTCACTCAGTAACATAAAGTTATCAACAGTCACTTTTACTGCCGATCTATATACATGGATCGCTTAGATCTCGATAACTAATCTCCTAGAATTGCTCAGAAGCTGAATTTCAAGCTTTTCCATATTCATTAGATTACATTTATACTGATCGTACTGCACACTATGTTCATAATTTCACGTGGATAATGTTTTTAATGTACAGTAATCACCTACGACTATTTTAATACATAATCACCGATTGCAATTGCTATGGGAATATTCAACACTTATTTGAAAGGCGCAATGGGTACTATAGTAACTAATCAATTCTTAATACAACGTGGCCGATATGTAACTTGAACTTTGTATGGTCATAAATGGAATTCTTTTTTTAAAGTAGTACATAATGACGTGCGACGAATACCCAGTTCTCGAGACCGATGTCTGGTAGACGTCTCAGGGCGCTCCATTACACTTTCACGAACTCTCTAGATATTTTCCGGAGTACGAACACGGCCCTACCTTGACAAGTCTTTAACTTCACCTGTTTGTTCCAATTTCCTCACCAGCTGACGAATGGCGTTGACTCTCGGCATATTATTTCGACCAAAGTCTTGACGTAGCTCCCGAATAGTTGCAATAATCGACTCATCATTTAAGTAAAACGTTTTAACGATACGGACGCTTTGTGCTACGGCGCCACCTATTGAAATGCGTGTATCAAGAATGGCACACAAAATGAGTGTAAAACAACTTATTTTTATAAATGGATCGGTCCGTGCGAAAACTTCGTCCCATAACTTGAATTTTTTCAGCAGACAATAAAGCTTTTTGCCATATCAGTATAATTACTACTTCTCTATCTGCCAGCGATTCCTTATACGAGCCCCTTCCCATTTCAGTTGGCCCAACTATTGAAATCTTAGTTTTTTTCTTAAAAGAACATAAATATTAAAAATGTAGCAGGGTGTTATAGGTTTAAAATATTAACAATGAATATTTTGATAATATATAGTAGAAAACACCAACTCTACCTAATCAAATTTGCAGCATAAAAATAACACATGTTGCAAATACAGCATATTTTCATTTCAATGCAAAATAAGTCTATAACGCATAGGTGGCTGTGAGAAATAAAAGCCATGACAATTGTTTTTATTAATCACAGCTGTTAGAATACGTTTAAAATAGTTTTGGGTAGTTAAGGTTTTCAAAATGGGTAGAGGAAAGGTTATTAGTGAGAAAATTCGGTTACTGATAATTAAATTTTTTTATTCTGGGAAATCAAACTCAGAAATTGCAACTTTGTTAGACTTATCGCGGTTCAGTGTGATAAATTGTTAGAGGATATAACGTAACTGGTTCAGTTAATATTAAGCCACGATATGTGAAAAAAAGTAATATCACAAATGCCGACCGAAGAGCATTAAGAAGAATAACAGGCGTGCCAATTATTTTCAATTAAGTGCTCTATGGAGTGGAATTTCGAGGTCCGCAACTCATAGAGAGGCCCACAAACTGGGATTTAGCACTTGTAAGATAAGTTTTCTTATAAAAAAAAGTGAAGTAAAACCCTAAAGTTTCACAACTTGTTTATAGACCAAAGAAATTCCACTATTAACTCCACTGCAAAAGAAAAATCGGCTTAGATGGGCTAAAGAACATAGACAATGGACACCTCAACAAGGGTGTGCAATACAATGGAGTGATGAGGCCCGATTAGAAGTTAGTGTTGGTGACAGTAGCAGTAGAGTTATTCGCAAAAAAAATAAGCATCCCATGTTGACTGTCTGAAGAGAAAAGTGAAATTTCCAACATCCATTATGGTCTGGGGCTGTATGTCATCAAAAGGAGTAGGAAAACTTCATTTTATTGATGGACATGTGGATACAAACAAATATTTGGCAATTTTAGAAGAATCGCTTTTACCAGTGATGGAAGAATGTTTGACATCCGGCCAAGATTTTGTGTTTCAGCAAGATGGTGAAGCGTGGCTATAAAATGGATGGAAGAAAATAATGTACCACTTTTGAAATGGGTTTCTAGCAGTCCAGATCTGTCACCTATTGAAACTTTTTGGCACGAGATGAAAAAGGTTCTACGACAACATCCTGCTCGTACAATCACCGAACTGAGACAAAAGCTTCAAGAAACATAGGATTGTTTTACACCAAATGTTTGCCAAAACTTGATTAACACTATGCCCCAAATAATTTGAGCCGTAATAAAAAATAAATGTGATGTTACCCAATGGTAATCCTTCAATTGTTGCTTTGTTAACTTTGCGCATTTATTTGCACATTGTTTATTTGTTCAGATGTTCTATTAGTTATAGGTCTAAGTGATTTCAAATATGTACTGGGTGGTCCATTTAATTTTTTTTTTAAAAATGCTATAAAAAAACTACTAAATATTTTTCCAAATTTTTTTTTTATTTGAAAGTACAATCCTTCCGATTAAGTATGGAATACAACTTCATTTAAATGACTGCCGCGGCTGGCTTTACAGTAGCCCATACGGTCAGTCCAATTTTTGACCACATTTTCAGCAATGGCAGCGCGTATGTTCTCTTTTATTTCGCCAATTGTTGCTAGTTTGTTGGCATAACACTGGTCTTTAATGGTACCCCATAAATAATAATCTAATGGGGTCAAATCACAGCTCCGAGGCGGCCAAACAACATCAGAATTTCGGCTGATAATGCGATCACCGAAAACACTTCGCAGAAGAGCAATCGTAGCGTTTGCTGTGTGACACGGAGCACCGTCTTGTTGAAAGCAGATGTTACCGACATCAATATCTTGAATTTGTGTAAAGAAAAATTCATTCATCATGGCACGGTAACGCTCACCATTCACAGTAACTGCTGCTCCGGCTTCATTTTCAAAGAAAAATGGGCCAATGATGCCACCAGCCCAAAATCCGCACCAAACAGTCACTCGTTCTGGATGCATTGGCTTTTCTTCGATTGCGTGTGGGTTCTCTGAACCCCAAATGCGGCAGTTTTGCTTATTAACATAGCCGCCAAGATGAAAATGCACTTCATCTGAAAAGATGATTTTTCGACCAAAATCAACATCTTCATCAAGTTGATTGCAGGCCCATGAAGCGAAGCGAAAACGCATTGGATGGTCAGTTGGCTTCAATTGCTGAACCAATTGAACTTTGTACACCTTCATACCAAGGTCTTTATGCAAAATTCGACCTAATGATGTGCGTGAAATGTTCAATTGTTGAGAACGTTGGCGCGTTGATGTGCTTGGAGACTCTGCCACACTCTCAGCTACAGCATCGATATTCTCGGGTGTACGCACCGTTTTCGGTCTTTCACGTGTTGGTTTGTCATTTTTGCACGTAATTTTCGGACACAATCTGCAACATTACCACCACTTTCGAAATATTGTTTTAATATTTCCCAGCGTTCTTCAAGCGAATACACAACCATTTTCGTTAATCGGAATGATATGACTGATGTTCTGTCAAATCAGATGCGAAATAAGTCTTGACATATCCCGAAAAACCAGTAACTCAAAAAAAAAACGATAGATGGACCACCCGGTATTTTTTACGACTAGAGTGTATATCTAAAAGGTTTTTGAGAAAATAAATTGTGTTAGAAGTAAATAGTTTCGTCATGTTTAGTTTATAAAGGCATATTTTGGTACAAATCTTGAAGAGGGCCAACTGAAGTGGGAAGGAGCTCGTAGTCGGTAGCTTATTCTGAAAGGTGAACATCGTATCCATTTAGGCATTCAACAGAAATTAAACAACGTTATTTACGATGGCAATTCAAAGAACTCATTAATAGATGACAGCTTAGCTTACGACTTATAATCGAGACGTCACTATTACAAATTGTAATACAAGGAACCCACCGCTTCTTCTAATCATTCTAACGGCGTCTGGTGTCTACAAAAACATACTTTGCAGATTTTTTGCCAGAAAATTATGCGAAATGTGAAGGCCGTCGCTATTCGTTCAGTTTTTTTTTTGTGTACACGCTTAAAGTTCTACGTGCGAAAAAAGTAAGCTCAATGAAGATATTCGCGATAACCGATAATCGCTTTTTTTGCATACATTTTCAATTAAGTGACTGGTAATTTGCTACTTCGCTAATAGCCCATTATAAATGTGACAGGTCGTGGAATTTATGTGAATTTGAATTCTACAATGTAATTTTTGTAAACATGTGTATGTACTTGGTTATTATAACAGTCGGTGGTCACGGATATGTACGAGAAAAATACCCATCAATATAAGCATAACATTACAGTTTATTTTGGAAAAAGCTTGTTTTTCATAAACAGAAAGATAAAAAAGAAATATAGTGTTTGTATAGTGTACGTAATGGGTGATTTTTTTTGCTAGTATCTTTTTGACAATACTGTGTTTGACAGACGACGCGTGAATCGTGTCTTGTGTCATTGTCAAACTTGTTCAGCACTGCTTCCAATTTATGGGCAATTTGGTCGGCCTACTGAGGGAGCTATTCGGAAGCTTGTGACTAAATTTCGAACCCAGTTTACATTATTGGACATCAAACCACCAACACGCAGACGTAGAGTGAGGACTGAAGAAAATATTGCGGCTGTATCCGTCAGTGTTAGTGATGACCGTGAAATGTCGATTCGCCGCCGTTCGCAGCAATTGGGCCACTACGTGAAAAATTTTGCGACAGGATTTGGGTGTAAAACCTTATAAGATACAGCTGGTGCAAGAATTGAACCCACACGACCTACCACAACGTTTCCCATTTGGTGAATGGGCGCTAGCAAAGTTGGAGGAAGATCCACATTTTTATCGAAAAATTGTGTTCAGCGACGAAGCTCATTTCTGGTTGAATGGGTACGTTAACAAGCAAAATTGCCGCATCTGGAGTGAAAACCAGCCAGAAGCATTGCAAGAGCTACCAATGCATCCCGAAAAAATCACTGTTTGGTGTGGATTATGGGCCGGTGGCATCGTCGGGCCGTACTTCTTCAAATACGACAATGGCCGGAACGTAACTGTGAATGGCGAGCGCTACCGTGCGATGATAACAAACTTTTTTTTTGCCCAAAATGGAAGAGCTGGACTAGGCTGACATGTGGTTTCAACAAGACGGTGCCACATGCCACACCGCACACGAAACAATGGCCCTATTGAGAGGCGAGTTCGGTGAACAGTTTATCTCACGTTTGGGGCCCGTCAATTGGCCGCCTAGATCGTGTGATTTAACCCCGTTGGACTATTTCTTGTGGGGCCATGTTAAGGCTAATGTCTACAGAGATAAACCAGCACCGATTGACGCACTGGAAGCCAATATTGAAGCATTTACTCGTGAGATACCGGCCGATATGTTGGAGACAGTGTGCCAAAATTGGACCTTGCGCATGGGCCATCTAAAGCGGAGCCGCGGCCAACATTTACATAAAATAATCTTTAAACATTAAATTATATCGACCGCTCTATCGAATCACATAAAGATTTAATCGTTTTTTCCAAATTTTTTGGGTTTTTTTTTTGACAATCAAATCCTATACCTCTTAAAAAATCACCCGATACAAAACCAAAATATTATTTACAATACCAGTTCTACGCCATCTACAATTTATTGACCTTTTCAATTTTTCTTTACATCAAAGTGCCAGGGCACCGCGGCTGCTATGATGATCCCAAAGAAGCCTTGTTAATCCGAGTTTTGAGCTGCGTAAGGTTAGTCAAACTGGGAAAAACCTCTTCTTGTAGATTGTTACACAATCTCGACACCGTAGGGACAAAGGAGCGGTCGTAACGGCCAGTTCTGGATTTACGATGTTTGACACGGTTAGAATTAGCAAAGCCCATTGGTGTAGCGGTAGAAGAGAGCTAGATCGCAGACGGCCTGCCCGTGCGAGACTGTCCATTAGAAAAGAGAGATGTACTCGTGCCAGATCAAATACTCGATGATCTGGACTACGACTCAGCCGTCCATCGAAACCAGTTGAGCGTCGCGTTTTGGAGGCATAAAGGATCCCCCAAACCAACGCGATTAATCCGCTGCGATATTCGTGGCGAAGAAATTCGCTGCGAACATCCGAGGGACTTTCATATCGAAGCGAAAGGATCGCAGTGGATTGGAAGTAAACGGTGTGAGAGTGTAGCTCGAAAATCAAATTAAAACATGTACTCTTCAGATGAAGAAGAAGCAATTCTATATCTTGCTTTGGCGGAGGAAGAACGGAGTAGGCTTCTACCATGGGACAACGATTTGAAGCTGGGTTGATGCACATTCCAGAAGATAAGCCTCTACCTGGACAGAGGGAACCATGCCCTCATGTTTTGATTGGAGATGAAGGATTTGCCCTTAAACCCTATCTAATGAGACAGTCGAAAGCAGACGCTAGGAAAGAAAAATACAATACTGGGCTGTGCAGGGCGCGGGTTAAAAACTTAAAGTAAAAACACATGTTAATTTATACATTTATTAATTGAATTTAAATTAAAACTACTCAAAATAAAATTATGTAACTGTTATGTAAAATATACGTAACATTAAATAAACAGGTGCCTGACCAATAAGTGCCCGCATTGGAAATAAGTGCCTGCATTGAAAAACAAAATAAGAGGGATGAAATAAAAAAAAAAGTGAAAAATAAATAAAAAAAAGTTTTTTACTTAAAATAGTACAATAAGCGAGTTCGTTTATTTATTATAACATAAACGTATGGTCTACAATAATTTCACTGTTAGTTTGATTAAATGCCGCTTCTGATACGTTTAAGTTATCTAAAAATAGGAAAAAAAATTAACGAATTTTATTGTGTACCTATCCTTGAATTTTCAGAATAATTAAAAAAAAATATTTTCTATAAAGGGAGGTTCTTTAAAAAAATCAATGCGGGCACTTATTCCCAATGCGGGCATTTATTGGTCAGACACCAATAAACATAAAATAAACTATAAATAAAATAACATAAGCAATAAGTCAATATTTTTTGTGAGAAGGATGAACCTGATGCTTTAATAATAAATTATCAACATTTGGCGTCAATTTTGTAAGGGTTAATCTTAAATCTCCTCGTCTAATGATGTCCAGTCTGTTTCTTTTTTTTCGTTAGGAGATTGGTAACAGCGCTGAACCCCCTTTCCACTAGGTATGACGATGGAAAGGAAATTAAAAATTTCCTCGCTATATTCCATAATACGGGATAAGGAACGGGTATGTTGTTTTGCAGCCAGAATTGCTGATATCCGTTATTAAACTGAACCTTAAGTTCTTCGTTTGTACTTAGTTCAGACAGTTCCTCTTGTATTATGACATTCGTTTCTTTTATGTCACCATATGGATTAATTATCCACGGTGGTATTACCATAGTCAAAATATCCTCAAACCTAGATTCAAAATCTGAATAGAGGGCACTTAAATGTTGAACGTAAGTTGAAACGTCGTCTTCCTGGCAGCCTGTCTGTGACAAATTGGGGAACTGAGAAAATTCGCCCCATCCAATATTTTGCTTCATTAGTTTAACTCTGGCAAGAAACGCTGATAAGATGGACATTGTTTTAATCAAATTTAAACTGTCGCCTTGTAATTGCAAATTAACCATATTAAATTTTGTAAACAAATCTGTTAAATAGGCGATGTCTGTTTTCCTCTTCATTAAATTTTATCTTTAGTATCCAGAAATTCTAAAATAGTCTCAAAAAGTGCAAAAAAACTTGTCAAACATAAGCCTTTCGACAGCCAGCGTACTTCAGTGTGAAGGAGTAATTGATGAAAGTATCCGTCATTTTCTTCACACAACTGCGCAAATAACCGCGTATTCAACGCGTTGCTTCGGATTCCGTTTACTGCATCAACGACTAAATGAAGTGATTCATGCAGTCTCACATTCAAATTTTGAGCAACTAAATGTTGTCGATGGATGACGCAATGTATTGCTAACACCCCTGACACATTTTGTTTTAAATAGCTTATAAATCCACGATAACGTCCAACCATGGCAGGTGCTCCATCTGTAGCTACTGATATTATATTTGATAAAGGAATTGCTTTTTCAATGAAGTAATCCTTCAAAACATGAAATATTGATTCACCTTTAGTGTCGGTTATAAAAGTTCTTGCGAAGACCAGTTCTTCGTAGATTTCTTGATTCATAATAAAACGAACATATGCCAATAATAATGCTGCATTATCAGGTAAAGTTGACTCGTCCAGTTGTATAGAGAAATGGGTCGTTTGAAAATAGTTACATAAGAAGCTTTCAATATCAGAACTCATTTCATCAATACGTCTTTCAACAGTATTGTTGCTTAAGGGGATTCTTTTAATGATATCAGATGCAGGTTTGTGTAAAACAGTTTTTAAAACCTCTTCAACGGCTGGCAAAATTAACTCCGATAGTATGCGGTTTTTCGGATTTTGCTATAAGTAACGAGATATTGTAAGACGCCCGCAAACCATCATTATTTCTTTGTGACGTCGAAGCGAACATTCTGTCCAGTGTAGGTCTCTTCTGAAATTTATCTTTGAGTGTTTGAAAGTATTTCAAATCTTTCTCTGTTTTATCAGGGTGGGATCTTCTCAGATGAGCTTGCAGTTTAGATGGTTTCATAGCGTCATTGCCTTTACCAACATCGAAAATGATCCAAGATGTGCAACGAATCTGGCATTTTCTACACGAGAAAAAATTGTTGACTACTTCAACTCCGAATATTGTTGGTCAAAATCAGCTTAGCTGAGCCATTCATAAATAATAAACGTATTATAATAATTTCTCAGTAAAGAGTAACTTACCTATCTCATCCCAGATTTTGTCTTGTTTTCGAACATTTTTGTAGTCCTCGTTGTTCAAGTCATAGAGAATTGGAAATTGTTTAATTATTTCCAGAAGTTTTTCAGTGTTTGCCATTGCGACAGCGACAAAAATCGTGCAAGCAGCGAATTAAAATTTAGACGCTGCACTGTCGCACCGCTGTGAGCGCACAGGTCTGTTCTTATTCATTTACTTCTACGAGACAATGTCGTGCGAAATATTCGCGTCGGTTTGGGGGATCCTTTAAAACTATGCGAGATTGTTGCGTCTCCAAGCAATGACAACCTTTAGCTCTCTCGTCAAAGAGGAAGGCGTTTCTTTTTTTCCAGCTCACCGACAGAGAGCGTCTTATGACTCTGAATGCTTGCACGTAGAGTTCTGTTATCAGCAAAGCTGTGGATCGTTGATCGTACAGCAAAAGGATGTCGTTGACATGACGCGGTAATTATTTATTCCGGTATCCTATTACTTTTTCAAATAAGATGGATGGTTTTCGAGTTTTTCGATCAAACGCGTTTATAAAAATGGCGGCAAATCATCTAACCCTAGCATGACGAAAATTTGAACTTATCATTAAACATCAGTAATCTAAAAAAGTTAGTAGTGTAGTTAAAAATTACTTATTTCCTATCCTAACAATATTCTGCAAAGATGATTTGCTACACATTGTCTGTGATATCTACGTAGCTAATAAATTATATTGTTACGTTGATCAGTTGCAGTCTGGATAATGTCTAAGATGTGCATAAAGTTGGATTATTCTTTGACCACCACAGTTTCGAAGTAGTTTCCTTTTTTTCTGACAATCGAATACGGAAACAACTTTTATTCGTTTTTTTTTTAAATATTTATCTAAGCATTTGTTCTTTGTTTTATTTATTTTTGTGTGTGTATACAGGGTGACTTGTAATGTCACGTATTCCTGTTAAGGGGTGATAGATTAGGTCAAAAGCAACCGATTTTGTCCTATCATGTCTTCAAAAGTTAACCATCTTTGAGTTATTTGTATTTTAAGTTTTTTGTTTTTTATTCCGATTTCAGGCGGTTAAAATTGAAATACAAAAAAACTACATGCTTGATTTTGAGTTTTTTGTTATTGTCGCATAGCAGATAATCCAATAGTTCATAATAAGTGATAAAATGTTGAAAAGCTACAAACGTTTTAAAATTACGCTTTTTAAATGTTTAATTTTCTTTTTTTTATTCGATAAAAAATGCAATTTTCTGTAAAAAATCTCCTAGTAATGAAATGTGCAAATTATGTAAATAATATCTCTATCTAGCAAGCTTTCATTTGAGGTATTAAGCGTTCAATTATCTGAACTACATGCAGAGAAACAACAATGACACCCACAGAGGCTGGATTTTTAAGGAATTTGTATTACCTGTTTGAACAAGTCGTTACTGTCTTCATAGGACTCGCATGCCATGATTGTTTTATGGCATCGGCTCGACGAGGAAGCGAGCGAGAAGAGCTGACTTAGTGGAGGAGTGAGAGAGAGAGAGAGCTGTCATTATTCATCATTGTAGTTACGCCATCGCCGCACGCCGAGTGAGAATTAGGTTTAGTTGGTATCAACTACTGCGTACGCGCACACGTTTTACGCACGATTATTATTTTCGAGTTTCCCAGCTCATTTCGAGTAGTTTCTTCATCATCATGGCAGACGCAGAAGATCCGCCAGGACCTCGCCATAGCGAGCACGGGCAAACTTTTACAAATGAAGAATACGCAGACATAATGTTCTGTTATGGACTTTGTAACGGCGATTCTGCAGCTGCCCGCCGTGAATATCGGCAACGTTTCCCGAATCGCCGAACACCTCATGTTACTGTGTTTGACTCTGTGTATCGGCGCATCCGTCAAACCGGACGTGTTCAAAGGCAACATAGTGATGCTGGTCGACCCCGAATCTATCCTCCTGAAGATGAAGAGGAAATCCTTCGTGTGTTTCAGGAAGACCCTACTACGACTACACGCATTGTGGCTGCTCAGTTGGGTATATCACAATACAAAGAATGATTTACTGTGCATACTGCAAGATTATACCCTTATCACCACACGCCTGTGCATATGATTGAAGAGGGCGATCCTGCAAGACGATTAGATTTCTGCAGGTACATGTTACATGCAGATACAGAAGATCCAGACTATTTTAAGAACATTCTGAGGACCGATGAATCGAAGTTTGATAAGGACGGGATCACTAACTACCATAATGCTCATTACTGGGCTGATAAAGAAGCTTTAAACCCCCGAAAAATCAGACCGACGGGATCTCAGAGCCGGTTTTCAGTCAATGTGTGGATGGGCATCATTGATGGATATTTAATTGGACCTCATTTTCTGCCCGCCATTTTAAATGGAAGAAGTGTATGAATAGTTCTTGAAAAACCACTTGTTTCCATTAATGGAAGACGTCCCATTGACGACGAGTCAAAATATACGGTTCCAGAACGACGGCTGTCCCGCACACTACAGTAGATTAGTACGGGCGTATTTAGACTCTAAATTTCCAAATCAATGGATTGGCAGTGGCGGGCCCATTGCCTGGCCAGCAAGAAGGCCAGATCTCACACCGATGGATTACTATGTGTGGGGACATATGAAATGCCTGGTGTACGATGTTTCGCCCGTACCAACGCGCGATGAATTAATTACAAGGATAATCAGTGCAGCTGACCAAATAAAAAGCCGCTTAACAACTGGAGTTACCAAATGTGAATTTCGTAAGAGAATGCGGGCGTGTATTCGTAACAGGGGATTACAATTTGAGTAGAATCTGTAAAGTACTAAAGGAAATCTAATTAAATAAAACTGCAATTAAAATAAAAGCCTTTTATTTATCCTACGTAATTATCGTTCGTACAACTTTATTAATCTTTTTTTAATTTTATGTCTTTGTACTTGAGTTAGTTGTAACTTTTATACCTCGAATGAAAGCTTGTTAGATAGATATATTATTTACATAATTTGCACATTTTATTACTAGGAGATTTTTTACAGAAATTTGTATTTTTATCGAATAAGTTAGTAAACAAATAAGAAAATCATACATTTCAAAATCCTAATTTTAAAACTATTGTAAGTTTTCAATATTTTATTACTTATTATGAACTATTGGAATGTCCGCTATGCGACGATAATAAAAAACTCAAAATCAAACATGTACTTTTTTTTGTATTTCAAATTTAACCGTCTGAAATCGGAATAAAAAATAAAATTCAAATCACTCAAAAACGGTCAAGTTCTGGATAGAACATTATAGGACAAAATCGGTTGCTTTTGACCTAATCTATCACCCCTTAACAGGAATACGTGACATTACAAGTCACCCTGTATATTGGGAATTGCTACCTTCTTAATGAAATTCGGGGGTTAGTTTATATAGCTCGTTCTATATAATTTTTTAACAAAAATTAGTATCTGTCACTTCCATTTTATTATTCAAATAGTAAATTAATGTATAGGTAAAGTTGGTATTTCAAGCATTTTTTATAGTGCCCCAAGGAAAGAAATACATTTTTCCGAAACGTCGACAACTTTACAACAGGAAACTGTGTCCAATTAATTCCACGAAATTTTTTATAAGTTATACTTTGAAGTTGAGTCATTAATTTTCAGATAATGATTGTAGAAGGAAGATAAACCAAAATATGTGTGTAAAAATAAAAATAAAAATTTACCTTGTTTTATAAAGTATCCTCCCGACAAGTATTTCAGTGCAGACCTGTATTTGATCGTGAGGTTTTGGAGCACCGGCATGCCGTCCCCTGTGAGGTCTTAAGTCACCTGATTCACGAGCCCGTTGTACTACATTAACAAAGGCACGAGGGGTTGGTTGCACTCAATTGGGAAACCGATCCGCATAAACATGTGCCATTTTTTATTTCGTTTGACCCACGCAACAGACACCACTATTCACTTACGCGTTACCGACTGACACTGACTGTATACAACTGACTAAAATAATTGTAAAAACATCGTTCCAAATTCTTTCGCTTTTTTGTTTCCGATGCGATGAACCGATAAGGCGGATTATATCCGTTGTTGCCAAACACGAGCACATAATATTATTATTGAGACAGGGCGGTACTCAAACTTCCAAAGGGCTATAACTTTGTTACTTTAATTTTACCAGAAAAATGGTAAAGGAAAAAACATTTCTTTTGATCAGATCTACTCACTGTTAAAATAAATGACTCAACTTCGAAGTCACCCTGTATATCTATTTATCTATAGCCTCTCTCAGGCTATCCCGACTGACTTGTCTTGCCCGAAGTGTAAGACTCACCTTGGCGTGGAATCCGGTGGCCCAGTTCGCGACGTACTTGACAATCTGTGTCCTTCCGTCCGGAAGTTGCACCCTGTACTCTCCGTCGGTTTGGTCGCCGTCGTTGATTGCATTGTGCGAATAGTCGTTGCCAAAAGACGGCTCTTTCACTGCATAGTTGAATTGGAACGGTTCGGCGGGTTTGTGAGGTAGCAGCAAGTGGTCGTTCTGAACATAAAGAAAATAAATACGATAGAGGTTTTAAGATTTGAACAAAGAAATATACAGGGTTTTTTAAATTCGACTATCAACATTGAGATATCGGAAAGAAGAAGAGATACAAAGTTGCGCATAAAAAATAGAAACGAGTTTTCCCAAAATCGTTTTTTCAAAACTGTACACTGTATCCAATGTCATACTTTGCCATTGACAAACCTTGGCTATTAAAAAAACTATTATTTTCATGGTGGCCCTTGAAATTGACGGCTTATCACATGTGTATTCCAGCACATTGAAAAAGCAGTATGCCCATGTTAATGATGCAAGAAGCAGCTATTACCCAATGATCGATCCTGAGGCCTTTTCTTTTGTTTACTATATGAGAATGATCTCGATGAATATCAATCGAATTCAGCTTCAAGTTGTAAAATTATAACATATGCGGATGATATGAACATCTTATTGACCAGTTACAATAACATTGAAATCATTCATAATAGGAGCAGTAAACATAGACGCTCAAACATGGTCCTATATTAAATGCAAGTAAAACCCAGTTCATGAAATCTTCACTAAGAGATAACCGGGATTTCAGTATTTTTAATAACGTTTCAATGATTGAAACATCTCTTTCTGTTAAGTTTTAACCTGTATTGTTCCATTGTTTCAAGTGTATGTGTTTTCGTACTACCATTTTCTTATGGCCTTTAATTCGTTACAGTCTGTGACTATTTATCAATGAAATAAATAAATATATTATTATCATTAATTAAAAATTGTTTCAGCGGCTTTAAAGGAAATTCAGATAATGTGCCCATTAATCGAATATGCGTTATGGCTCAGCAGTAGATTATAATACAATATGTGTGCATCGGTTTAGATATGACAGATATAAAATGTATTTAGTAACTTGCAACATTGTCGAAGTTTTCACTTACTTTAAAAAGTTCCTATCAGTCTTGTAAAGTATTGGTTTCATTACTACCCTTGAAAAATATGAAAACATTCGCACTACCTTGTTCATTATTCGATGAGTTCTACAGGAGAATTTTTTTCTTAGACATCAATCTGGCCTATGGCACCACATCAATATAATCGGAAATAGGAACTGCTTCTTGATGTGCAGTTCCTGTAAAGCTGAAGGGATGATGCATATTATGGAACAAATGACAATCTGTTAGCTTCGATGCCTACATAGAAAATTTTTATGTTTCCAATAATCATTATATTCTACAATATAAAACCTCCAATTCTCGTGAGTACCCTCCATGGTTTTCTAGAGGAACAATAAAAGAGGTTCAACAAAGAGAGGCAGCACATAAGTTGTACAAAAAACAGGTTTTTATTATGACCGATTTGCTAATCCGAGATCTTCTGTAAAGATAAAAATAAATAGAGACTATCGTAATTTTATCCAAAGTGCTGAAAATAATATAAATAACGATCGGTCTCAATTTTGGAGTTTCATTAGAAATAAAAAAGGGAATAGCAGGATTCCTGGCGCTATGAAAATGGGTGACAGTGTTTTTATAAATACCCAAGATATTGTTGATGCCTTTAGTCAACAATTCTCTGATGTATGCAGGGTGTTTCAGTTTATTGTTGCATAACTTTAAGATTCGAAAGAACTTTCAAAATTAATGCATAAAGTCTATATAAACATGGGTCGAAAAATGCGTGGCTTCCGAAATACAGGGTGTTTAAATTTACTTTCTAAAATAGTTTTTTTTAAATATTTCGAACAATATTTGATATATAATAGTGAAAATTGGTATACAAGGGTTTTTTGGTACGACAAAACGAACTATGGGCATAGTTTTACTGTAGCCGCTTGAGGGCGCTCTCTACTGTACCTGTAGTGTATTAAAATGACCGAAAAATTTTTCTTAGTGCAATTTTTTTGCTTTTTGAATAAGAAAACTGATTCTTCGCGCTTTTCAACACCAAAAAGCTCTCTTGTGAATTTTCGTTACAGTTAGCCGTTTTTGAGATATTTTGATTTTTAAGGTTCGATGCATTTTTAATTATTTATGATAAAATACCGTTAAAAAGTCAGTATCTCGATAATTTTTAGAAGTAGGCAGGGCCTGCAAGTATTTTTGAAATTGAAAGCAGAATAAGGGTAAACGTCAATTAGTTGACAGTTAGTTTTGTTGTCTGTTGAAACCTGAAACGTTTTTTTGCAATTGTGAATGCACGAAATTTAGCTTCTTTTACCTGATTTTTTTGTAAGTTTTATAAAAATGCCATTTTTATTCTCCAGTCAAGAGTTACATTACATTTTGTGTATGGCTTTGTAAATGGAAACGCAGCAGAAGCAGCCAGAGAATACGCACAAAGATTTCCAAACAGACGACATCCAACTCGCTCAGTATTTGTAAGAGTGCATCGCCAAATAATTCAAAATGGTTTTGGAAATCTCCAAAGGGATCAAAACATAAATGTTCGTCAGCGCAGATTTACCGTATGATTCTGCGTGAGATTGATAGAGATCCGACCACAAGTGTTAGGAGAGTTTCTGGTGCCTTGGGAATTTCAGCAAGCCATAGACGTCCTTACCATTTGCAACCTGTGCAAGGACTACAGCCAGGGGACGGAGAACGAAGAATCACATTTTGTCAGTGGATTCTTGATAGAACTGATAATAATAGGGAGTTTTTAAGTAACGTTTTATGGACCGATGAGTCATGCTTCACTAGACGTGGAGTGGTAAATTTTCATAATCAACATATTTGATCGCATGAAAATCCGCATGAAGTTCGGGAAAGAAATTTTCAGCATGAATTTAGTGTGAACGTGTGGATTGGTATCTACCGTAATCGACTATTTGGACCCTATCTTTTGCCTGCAAGGTTAAATGCTGCGACTTTCTTGGAATTTTTAAAGGCTGAACATGCAAATATGTGGGCTGATGTTATGTTAGATTTAAGAAGATTGGCCTGGTTCCAGCTTGATGGTTGTCCAGCTCATTATTCGAGAATAGTTAGAAACTGGCTGGACGAAAATTATCCAGAAAGATGGATCGGCCGTGGAGGACCAGTCGCCTGGCCTCCACGATCCCCTGACCTAGATCCATTAGATTTCTTTGTGTGGGGATTTCTAAAAGAAAAAGTGTACCAGACTCCTGTAACCACAAGAGATATGCTAATAGACAGAATCAGGAATGCATGTGATGAAATAAGGCCTTATTTGAATAATGCTATACTACGTTCGATCATTCGTAGATGTGAATTGTGAATTGAACAATTCGGTTTACATTTCGAGCAACTCCTTTAGATTTTGTATGTTTGTCCTAACTATCCAATAGCATTTTAGTTGTAAATAATTAATTTAATTTGTTAAAAATAATACTGGAAAATTAAACAAATTAATATTCTGTTTTTTGTGTTTATTTGGAGTTAGGAATTATTGCTGTGTTTAAAAACACAATCTAAACGATCATCTTAATTGCTTGTAATGCCCAAATCTAAAATGTAAAAAAAATATTATTTTCCCATAAATAATTAAAAATGCATCGAACCCTAAAAATCGAAATATCTCAAAAACGGCTAACTATAACGAAAACTCACAGGAAAGCTTTTTTATGCAGAAAAGTGCGAAGAATCAGTTTTTTTATTCAAAAAGCAAAAAATTGCACTAGGGAAAAATTTTCGGTCATTTTAATACACTACAGGTACAGTAGAGAGCGCCCTCTAGCGGCTACAGTAAAACTATGCCCATGGTTCGTTTTGTATACCTTGTATACCAATTTTCACTGTTATACATCAAATATTGTACGAAATATTTAAAAAAAAAACTATTTTAAAAAGTAAATTTAAACACCCTGTATTTCGGAAGCCACGCATTTTTCGACCCATGTTTATATAGGCTTTATGCATTAATTTTAAAAGTTCTATCGAATCTTAAAGTTTTGCAACAAGAAACTGCAACACCCTGTATAATATGCCTGATGCTAACCTAGCTGATAATTTGCCTCATAAATATTTGAACTTACCTGTTATCGCTATTAGATCAGTTTCAGAGGCTGATGTTGTCGCATCGTCTAAGAAATCGAAGAATAAACTGATCATAGGGCCTGATCACATACCTAGTTTTCTAGTTAAGGATTGCATTATGCCGTTGTTACAACCCTTAGTTTACATTTATAACCTAATTCTGAAGTCCAACTCGTTTCCACAGGCTTGGAAACTAGCTAGAGTTACTCCGATATTAAAAAAGGTGACCCAGCGCAAATTGATAACTATACGCCTATTTCAGAATCTTGCAATTTTGCAAAATTATTTGCAATAATACATTACACGTTTATTTTTGCCGCAACGAAAAAGTCATTGCCTATCGATTAGCATGGCTTTGTCGATAAGAAATCATGTATCACTAATCTGGCTTGTCACAAACCATCTGCGAAACCTGGGATGACAGAAGCCAGGTTTATGTCATTTATACGGACATGGAAAAGTCATTTGATAGAGTAGAGTTAGGTATCCTATTGAAAAAATTGAGTTTTTTTGGGTTCTCTGAAGATCTTTTGTCGTTGTTTAACTTGTATATTTTTAACAGGAGTCAATATGTTGATTATAAATGATATCGTTCACCACTTATAAAGCCTACTTCAGGAATTCCTCAAGGCTCGAATCTAGGACCCTTACTATTTATCTTATATATAAACGATTTAACTCTTGACTTGAATTGTTCAAAGTTATTATATGCAGATGGCCTTAAAATATACAACTATGTCAATACTATCGATGACTGCCTTGTCTTGTAGCAAGATATTATCACAGTGTCTTCATGGTTCCATGCCAATCATCTAAACTTAAATGCGGACAAGTGCTTTGTTGTGTCTTTCATAAGGAAATTAAACATCTTAAATTTTAACTATTACCTTGGACACATTAGCCTTAAGCGTCAAGACTTAGGAATCATATTTGATCAAAAAATGTCTTTTTCAACTCATATCGACACGACTGTTTCGTATGGTATCTTGATTTTATACCCACATTGCGCAACACACAATAGTAAGATAGAACGTGTTCAGAAAAAAAATTTTTGATATGCATTTTAAGAAAACTGGTTTATTCCTGGAAAGAGGATTTGATTACTCTTTGCTGCTTAATGAAGCAAACTTTATTTCTGTTAACACACGACGTATCTTTCTAACAACGAGTTTCTTGTACAGACTCATTCATAGGGACATATTTGAATTTTTGATAGGTAAAATTCCATTTACCGTGTAATTAATAATAACAATTTTAATTTAATATGTAACAGCTGTGACATCAATTTTTCTCCTATCCTGCTAGTTTATAGTTCTATTTTGCGGATCACATTTAATATGTAACTTTTTAGAAATATCTTTTCTATATTATTCAATTGTTTATTGTTATATAACTTTAGTTATATTTTTTCTTTTACATAAAACGAAATGTTCATTTGATTTTACGCATTTCCTGTTATTGGGTACACATGTACCTGTTGGAAATAAATGTCCATCTATCTATAAATATTAAAAACTGAATTAATCTATGTAAAAATCCAATATGGCATCCATAAGAAAAGTTGATGATTGAAGCCACACGAGACAGATGACAAATCATTAATCAAAACCCGTATCACCAGGGGTGAGCACACTCGTTTGATTCGGTCAGGGATACATAGAGGATTTTGGCAGATGTGGGGTGAAAGAACTAAAAATATCTCACCTCTCCATACGATGGTATAGGCGCTCCTTCTGCAGGCACTCTATCAGGCTGGAACGGTGGAGGAGTGCCAGGTCTTGGTGGCTTACTAGGAATCTGTGGCACTCCTGGAGGAGGATACGGCTTGCCTGGAGGAGGAGGTCCATAACTAGGCCTTGGAGTGGTCAACGGAGGAGAAGGGCTAGGCCTAAACGGAGGAGGCGTAGGTTGACGTGGAGGTATGTACGGTTGAGGAGGGGTGGGTCTAGGACCTGGAGAAGGTCGGAAAGGAGGAGGTGTTGGAGGGCCGTACGATGGCCTTGGAGGCGTGGGAGCTGGAGGTCTATATGGAGGGCTTGTAGGTCTTGGAGGACTTGGGGCAGGAGGTCTATATGGAGTGCTTGGAGGTCCGTACGTTGGTCTTGGAGGACTAGGGGCAGGAGGTCTGTAAGGAGTGCTAGGAGGTCCGTACGTTGGTCTTGGAGGACTTGGGGCAGGCGGTCTGTATGGAGTGCTTGGAGGTCCGTACGTTGGTCTTGGAGGGGTGGGGGCAGGGGGAGAAGGAGGTCTAGGAGGGGGTACTCCTGGAGTGGGTGGGAATGGTGCTGGTGGTTTTGGGTATTTGTAGCCGGTGTCTGGAGGCAGGTAGGCGTTCTGACCGGGTGCGATGGCTGCCGAGGCTATGGATACGAGGCAGCTGAGTGCTGCCAGTGCCTGAAACAATTAAATCAACGTGAAACAAAATATGTAAGTGCTAGCTTGTTTTGCAGGTGAACATTGTTTGGTGATAGTTCCTGTTTTAAACAAAAAATCTTAATTGAACTCCCTCTTTAGAGCCATTGGGTATTACAAGAATAACAACAGTCAGTATGAAAGAATACATTACTCATGCAGGCCTTTCTCTTGGTTTAGGGTTGTTATATCGCATCCTCAAATTAATACTGCCAATATAATTATAATGCACGAGTCTTGGCAGACCGAACGGTAGTTGAAATTATGGTGAATGCGCCACCTAATTATGATCTATAAGCTGACGCATGCATTATTTCTCACAGTGTTCTTAAACCAAAATTACCGTTGAATGCGTCATCAAGAGCGAAAATGCGGCACGGCAAAATAGAAAGAAAGGAATTACGAGGTCTCAAAAGTGTCCAAAGCTCAATTTGGAAAAGAAATATGGATATTTTGTTGATTCCAGCTAAATACTGATATCAAATTCGTAATCTATAGTGTATCTAACGAAGCTACAAAGTAATCGTAAACAGTGGTTGATTCGTGATCAACACGTGATCGGTAGCCATGGCGCTCTGTCGGCCTCTTCCTGATTGGCTTGTAGCGACGAGCCTCCAGACAAAGTCGCACGGTTGCCACGCTCGGCGAGTTTTCGCCAGAGTGGTTGATCACATTCGCATGGATCACAAATCAATCTGTTGGTGCAATACGTGCAATAACTGTTGTAAAGGACATTATATAACAATAAATGGCATCACAAAGGTATATTCCAATTTGATCTGCAGCAAATTATGAACGGCATATACGGAGATGCGAAAACAAGCTCAAAAAGGTGAAGAAAATTTTTGTGCAATCTTTATAGCTAAATTTTTCCTAAGAGATAGCATCAGTGAGGGAATTTTTTTCTATTGTCTTATTTTTCACATTAATGCGATGTCGAGGTATGTGGCCCTATCGCAATTGAAAATAAGGTTTCGATAATCCTTCCATAAAGTTTCGATGAGTACATCTGAAATAACCTTGAGATATTCTTCAGGGAAATACAAAAATCTCCTTTTGTGTTTTTTTGTGCAGATTTATCTATTAAAATCCTATCCGCAATCTATTTTCCGTGCACACACCTTCAACCGAATGTGTGCCATATATGATATTACCGTTTCCAACTTTCACCAAGGTTAATAGGAACCATAACAGCTCCTTACCCTTCCCCCCTATAAGAATATCGATTTGTAGCCTCACATTTCAAGGTTAGACTTCTTGTAATGTTTCTGTTCAACATTCGGCGATTTCTGACAATTTTCCCAATAAAACATGATCATTGTGACATTAAGCCTGGCAACGCTGCATAGTAGAGGGAACTCTCAGCGTCACGTTGATGGTTCGTCACCACGCACAGGATTGTAATCAGTTACGGATACCCGTTTATGAGCGCGAACGTTTTATGCACGTCTTGACTTGATTTTTCTTGCGGAAATTTAATATTAGCCTAAAATGTCTGACACAGATACAGCTGATGAAGTGGTTGAAATCAGCTTAACGCTACCCAGAAAAAGGGCTAAAAAGCTTCATCTTAGCGCAGGTGAAAAACAAATTATTCTAAATATCTACAAGAACCAGATGCAAGAGAATAGTGGATTGGCTATAGAAAATATCGTATGTAAGGTTGCTGAAATTTCTGGAGTAGGTCGATCAAGTGTTTACAAAATCTTGAAGGAATATAGACAAAATCACTCACTATCTGAGCCAAAAACATATCCAGCGAGAAAAAAAATCATCGAAAAAATAGATGACTTTGACAAAAGTGCCATTAGAAGAAAAGTACATCACTTTTTCTTCAGGAATGAAATACCTACAATAGATAAAATATTGAAGCAAGTGAATGATGATGAGGACCTGCCAAATTTTAAAAGATCTACGTTCCATAAGCTGTTGAAAGAACTAGACTTTCGATTTTTGAAAAGAGGAAGGAATAGTTTATTGATAGAAAAGGAGGAAATTGTTATCTGGAGGAGAGAATACCTTAAAAAAATTAGGCAATTCCGCGCTGAAGGAAGAAAAATTTATTATTTAGACGAAACATGGGTGAACGCGGGGCATACGCAGGGAAAGGTTTGGGTAGACAGATCTGTGAGGTCCTCAAGGCAGGCTTTTTTAGATGGCCTTTCGACGGGATTGAAAAATCCTGCAGGTAAGTTTCGAAGTATATGAACTTTTTTGGATGCAGATAATTCATTTTCTGATCGAATCAATGATTTGGAAGCTCCGAACTCAGTTTTGCTATCTCATCCAAGTTTCTGAGTATTTCCTTCACCCAAAAACTAATCTAAGACCCTATCCTACACTAACCTTAAAAGAGTAAGTTGCTTAATGTCGTCATTTAGTGCGCTCGCTGAGAAGTAAAATAACTGATTACTTTCAGGCAAGGGAAAACGCCTGATCATTTGCCACATAGGTAGCGTAGATGGATTTGTTCCTGAAGCATTGTGGGCATTTGAATCCAAAAAAACTGGAGACTATCACGAAGAAATGGATGGTAACTCATTTGAAAATTGGTTCAAAAAAATTTTGCCGACACTTGATGATAACGCAATTATTGTGATGGATAATGCCCCGTACCACTCCAGAAAATTGGAAAAAATTCCAACAATGGCCACCAAAAAGGCAGACATTCAACAGTGGCTTGTCTCAAAGAAGATCGACTTCGACCAAACAATGGTCAAAGCTGAGCTGATAAATATAGTCAAGCGACATAAGTATAAATATGATTTAAAAATTGTTGACGAAATGGCCAAAAAACAAAATAAAACGATTCTCAGGCTGCCTCCCTATCACTGCGAACTGAATCCTATCGAGTTGAATTGGGCCGACATCAAGCAATACGTGGCGTCAAATAACAGCACTTTTAAGTTTTCTGACCTTAAAAAACTGTTTGATGTTGCTGTCGATAGAATTACGCCAGCAAAATGGAGAACATGTATTGACCATGTCCAAGAGAAGGTTGAAACCAAAATGTGGGATATGGACAATATCATTGACACCCAAGTTGAACCCCTTATAATTGACATCAACAATTCTGATGATTCAAGCTCCTCGGAATACAGCATATAAATCGATTGATACCATTAAGACTGGCATTTTAACGGGCTTTTTGGCAAGACAGGTAAGTTCATTATAGACTGCAATCAAAGTGTAAGTTTCTAGTTATTAATGTGGAAATTCCAAATTTATAATTACACAAAATTAGGGTTAATTTAGGAGTTCCAAAGCATAATAGTGCCATTTTGACCTTCTTCCTATTTCTCATGTAAATTTTAATAGCAATCAAACTAACAAACTTTATGGAGTCTGTAATAAACTTTTGTACTACTACTACTACTACGTCTGTAGTTTCTATTTGCTCAAAAAAATTTGCTCTGCATTGTGAATAGAAGGTTGATTTGTAAATATTATTGGGTATATATGTAAGTTAATAATAAAATATGAACAATTTCAATTGAGATGGTCCACAAGTTTTTTTCGTGTGCGTTTTAGTAACATTTTGCTGAAATGGTGAATACAGAATTTTTTGCACTGATTCCTAATGTCGAAATATGATTAGAAAGGCGTGGTATATTCCTGATAATTTACTATGCTTTTGATAGAATTTACAGCAACACATATCTTGTACGACATTTTTTGATAGATCAGTCACAATAGCTTGATACGGCCCTGTAGCGCCTCCTACGGTTAAGTTCTTGATTATGTGCAATACGAGTGTATATGTTTGATTTTACTTTGTTTCTTCGATGGATACAGTTTAGTTACTAAATTTAAACAGAAAACAGGTACGCAATTTTCTTTCAAATCTTCTCAAACTTAATGGTTTCTCAATGTAAGAATAAATATTAACGTGTTGCCAAGCTCCATTTATTGATCCTCAGCTGGGGTAAGCATTATCATATTGTATTTATGGTCGCAATATTGCTGTTAAATACCATTTCAATGAATTGGACCTAAGGCGCTGTCATTACTTAACTCTTCGAGGACAGGTTTAGTTTTTCATTAGAAAATCATTCATCTTATACATACAATTAATACTAGTGTATATAGAATGACCTTTTAAATATCATATAGTATACTATTACCAGTATTACACAGCGGGCCATCATAGGTAGTATAAATGGCAATACTGCTTTGATGATGCCTGCCTAATAAAGAGATTCAATCTGCAACCTGATCCCCTATTACAGATTCTGTCAAATTACATAAATTAGACAACATTTCTGGTCTGCAACAACGCTGATTAATGTATCATCATTAGCCATATATGCCATTTACACTTCTTGTGATCCATCATATTGTTGTTGTTGTTAGCCTGGAAGTAATGTTCTTTCCCTGATACCTGGCTGTGCTCCTACGGACCGCTCTGACAGACAATGACGAAAAGAACCTGACCGTGGTGTCATCGCATATTCTGCCAACCCAACGGGTCCAAAAAATTATCCGAGATAAAAAAATATACTGTAGTGTCATCTATGAGAATTTGTCACAGCCACTATATACGTTATACGTGTTCTTTGAGAATGGCTCTGTTGTCAATTATACCAGCATTATTCCATCAGTTTTTCGAACGCAGGAGTATAGCACTAGGTTAGCTATACTCTAGTAAAGCATGTTAATAATTGGTAAGACATAATTAATACACTCATTCAAGAGGAAGGTTCTATTAAATAAAATCAAATCACGTCGCCGCAAATGTTGTTACACTCTCGGCATTCTCTAGGAAAGCTTTTTAATTTTTACAAATTATTCGTCTTTGTGACAGTGATATACGGTATATACGGTAATCATTACGGAAGTTTATATAGGTATATAAGCTTCATTCGGATATTTACAGCTACGATCCCAGTACCCTTCTGAAATGCGAGTAGCTAATGCAAATCGGCTTGAATAAGTCAAGAGAACTAATTGCTCAGAATCAGAGCAACTCTGAAACAGTAAAATGAGGCTTTTGTCGTCAACGCTACGACTCAACCAATTCTAAACCTCAAAATCGGCTCCGCGCGCTTGTATAGCTCAGAAACCACGACCACGACTGCAATAAGGATACCAGAAGCCTTGCGATTCCATCTGGTAGATTCAACACGTCACGGCATCATAAAAGGGAGCTCTGAGGAGCAAAATCCGTTGGCGTAGCGGTAGAAGAGCGCCAGATCGCCGACCGCCGGATAGTGCGAAAGAGTCATGAGATCATTCTGTTAGAGAAATGTCAGAGCCACAATAGATAGTCGCAGCGGTGGATCGTTATTGATGCACTCACAAAAAACCTAACCTAACCTAGAGAAATGTCATCTGTCAGTTGAAGAGCATTGGAGCTTCCGAAATATGTGAGCAGTACTCGAGACTAAGTTTTATTTGGGATTTGCACAGATTGAGAAGGTTATGTAGAGAAAAGTACTTTTTAATAATAAACAAATGAAGCAACCTTTTCCCAGTAGCTGCCGCGATTGACTTAAGACGAAAATGAAGATTTGGTCCTACAATATCAGATAATGTCCCGAGAAAAAGTTCCAAGGACGCATTTTTACTTTAGAAGAAGGATCGTTTCCTGGGTAAACCAGACTCGTGAATTCCAAATCTTATACCAATTTGATGCTAGCATCCACGATTCTTGACGATTATGTATATGTATTCAGCGGCCCAAAATTTCACTGGCTAACAACGGGAGATTCAAGACCAATAACACTGATCAACAGCCAAAAAATATCCTAAATAAAATCAACAAGACATTACTATTTTTAATGTACTAAAACCGGAATGAAACTTATTTTTTCAATATTAGTTCAAGTTTTAGAGATACGGTAATTATATGTGTTCCTGCTGTGACAGTGTTAATATACTGTAATTCACAAGAATGCACGTGCTACATTTTTATATTCGCCAAGGAAAGATGATGTAATCGGCATGATTGTGTTACGTTATACATACGTGTACATTATATTGTTTTATATTAGCCATTTTTTTTCCTGGCTGACGGCGTTCATGCAAGATGTCTCGAAAGTGTGTAAACAATCCAGATCAGCTTTGTTACGTGTGTGGTGATGTGACTTTTGCGTCTCAGAGACGGTCCATTACTCCACTAATAACAAAGGCATATCAGCTTTATTTCGGTTGTAAACTAGGTGATCAAGACAAACAGTGGGAGCTGGTTAAATGGCAAAAAACGGTCTATGCGCTTTGCTGTCCCAATGGTTTGGAGAGAGCCTACAAATCATATTAATGATTGTTACTTTTGCATGGTACCTTGTGTTGGACAAGCCACAGGTATGTCCAAGAAAAAAAAATCGGTTATTAACTACCCAAACATACCATCTGCGATGAGACCTGTGTCTCACAGTGACGAAAATCCTATTCCAAAACCCCCAGAATCCTACACTTGCGAATCAGAAAACGAATCAGATCATGGCGATCGAGTGATTCGTCAGGAAGAAGATATGCCATCAACGTCAAGAGATCCTGATTTTATACCGAGTACGTCATGCCACCAACCGCACAAAATAACACAGTCAGAATTAAATGATCTTGTAAGAGATTTAGAACTTCCAAAATGTAAGGCAGAGTTACTTGGATCAAGACTGCAGCAGTGGAACCTGTTAGAAGACGATGTTTCGGTATGTGTTTTTCGTAAACGCCACAAAGACTTAGACCCATTTTTCAATATGGAGAATAACTTGGTTTTCTGCAGTAACATTAACGGCTTACTGGCGGCTTTAAATATAAACTATAACCCAGAAGAATGGGGATTGTTTATAGACAGTTCAACATTGAGTTTAAAGGCAGTGTTATTGCATATTGGAAATATTTTACCATCTCTTCGTGTAGGGTATGCAGTTCACATGAAAGAATCATATGACAATATGAAGTACCTATTGACATGCATAAAATACGATGAGCACCAATGGCATATTTGTGGCGATTTGAAAGTTGTTGCACTTTTACTTGGGCTGCAGCTAGGCTACACAAAGTTTTGCTGTTTTTTGTGTGAATGGGACAGTCGGGCAAAGGCACTTCATTACACCAGACAAAACTGGCCTGTTCGTCAATTCCTAGAGCCAGGTCAAAAAAATGTACAGCATATGCCATTAGTAGATTCGAAAAAAATTTTATTACCACCACTGCATATCAAGTTGGGCCTAATGAAAAACTTTGTCAAGGCATTAGATAGAGATGGGTCAGCTTTTCAATACCTGCGTCAGAAATTTCCAAGACTAAGTGAGGCAAAGGTTAAAGAAGGTATTTTTGTTGGGCCACAGATTCGAAATATTTTGAAAGATACACAGTTTGAAAACACTTTAACAGGTATTGAAAAAACTGCTTGGAATGACTTCCGTCTGGTGGTCCCTAATTTCTTGGGAAATAGAAAAGCTGACAACTATAAAACCCTTGTCAAAAATATGCTGTCATCGTATTAAAAGATGGGCTGTAATATGTCTCTTAAGATACATTTCCTACACTCACACCTGGACTTTTTTACTGACAATTGCGGAGACGTAAGTGATGAGCACGGCGAACGTTTTCATCAGGATATTTCAACAATGGAAAAAAGGTACCAGGGAAAGTGGAATCCTTCCATGCTTGCAGACTACTGTTGGACTCTTGGTAGAGATGCTCCAGAAACGATCCATAAAAGAACAGCAGAAAGACAGCGCATATAGTGATTCTTATAAGTATATGAATCTTGTTACTTTTTTTAATATATCCTTAAAAATAAAAAGTTTTTTTCTAAACCGCAACTAATTTTTTTATTTCATTGTCATTTTTGGATTCAGCGCCCCAAAATTAACAAAGAAGTGCACTTTTCCCACAAGATACAATTAAAAAACTAAAATTTGTTGTCCAGTGATAATTTGCTTATAAAAACCTGTGAAATAATTTTGTGCATTTTGTGATTTGGACAATGCCCTACATAAATCGGGTAGGCAGATTTCGAAACCGATATCGTTTTGACGCTAAGGCATCATGCGACCCATCTTGAAACTCAACTTCAGCCTCTCCACACATTGAGTGCATTCAGGTAGGATAAATGCTATAAGGGTTCTCATTATTTAATCAGCAAACTATCAAACCTTGCTGCCAAGTGGGAACTCACCCAACCGGCAAGCTATTCCACGGCTAGCATGAAACCGCTTATTTTCTAATTTATTACTTCATCTTAGAATTAATACCACATGAAATAAATACCACAAAAGTGTGGTAATTCTCCAAGACTGAGTAGAGCAGGTAGGTATGGTCTGCCCATAAACGGCACGAGAATAACACGGCGGATTCCTTGATTATCTCGATCTCGATCATCTACAAATATACCATTCCATTTTGCGGCAATATAAATATAACACAAGCATTAAATGTCAGCAAATTGATAGCTGAGAACGTTCGCTAATATCGCAGTTCACTGTAAGCTTGTAATTTAGTCTGACTCAACTTTTTGCTCGTCGTTATGTGTGAAGAATCTTGAATGATAAAACATTGTGACCTCAATGAATTTACATACTATTTCCTGGATATTTCACTAGAATACTTACAAAGATCCACTTATGGGAAACAGCGGAGGAACGTTCAGGATAGTTTGATTTGGAAACTCATTCGAGTCTCAGTCACTTTGAATGCAACAGTGAAACACTCTCTATTATTAAAAATTTTCTGATCCTAGCATTTTTGGATCTAGTAGTCATACATATGCAAATGCTGGTACTGAACACCATGTTCACCGCTCCCGACCACCCGATGATACCAGTAAAAGGACTTACGGAACAGACACGTTCTTGGTATACACTAGCATAGTACAATGTAGTATGGTACGAACACAATGTATAAATATTAGAAACTCTTAGCAAATGCTAGGTATTGCATGACTGTAACTACTTTACAGTACCTAGCAACAAAGATTGAACAGAATAAAGTTATAAATGAATTAAGGTCTTTTACTGTAGGAGTAAAAGCCCAAGGTTACAAAATTTATTACAACAGGTTGACTGCTGTTTTTTCAGGGATGGCGCAGCTTATCCTGTTTTTTTACACGTTCATAGAAAAAAGTAAAAATACCCATAGACCTTTTTGTTTGAACACAACGTCTGTGCCTTTCATTTAGACCTACAATAATCTTAGTAGATAGATGGTACAAGTAATATGAGTAGGTGACTACTCCACATTCATAATTTTCTTCTTCCCTTTTCTAATTACGGACGTACGAACGAATAAACAATTGCACGTATGAAGCAGGAGGCGTGTTGATACAATTTTCGAAACAAATTGCTGTCGGCCTTCCAAGCCTATCTTCATGTAGAACAGGTGCATCTTTGCTTTCATGGAATGCTCCCACTAACATAGAAAGGCAATGTTTAAGACTATTCCTAGAATTCATTACAATATTTTAATGCAAGTAAGCATTAATTGCATCGTTACTGTAAAGAATGCACCTACGTACAGTGCTCTTCAAAAAGGTCCTACTTATATTTTGTACGAGAGAAGCAATCTGAAATTCGGAGTGATGAAATTGATGTATTTTAGGGTTAGTTTTTATTTAAACATGGTGGATCGATCCTATTAATACTTCGTTTTAAAGATTCCATTATTATCATCTTTAAATGACGGACTGATAGGCTCTCAAGTCTGAGAATTTTGTATACTAGTATTCTCCTCTCCCTAGGATCTATCGAAAGTCTATTATTTTTTTTTAAATGTATCATATTTTAAAAGGGAATGTCCCATATTTCATTGCACAATATGCAATGTGCACAATGAGCCCCTTCCCACTTCAGTTGGCCGAACTTTTGAAATCTTCATTTTTTTCTGTAGCAGGGTGTTATAGGTTTAAAATATTAACCATGAATATTTTGATAATATATAGTAGGAAACATCAACTTTATCACTCAGTAATCAAATTTGCAGCATAAAAATAACACATGTTGCAATTACAGCATATCAACCTATTTTCATTTCAATGCAAAATAAGTCTATAACGCATAGGTGGCTGTGAAAAATAAAAGTCATGTCAATTGTTTTTATTAATCACAGCTGTCAGAATACGTTTAAAATAGTTTTGGGTAATTAATATTTTCAAAATGGGTAGAGGAAAGGTTATTAGTGAGAAAATTCGGTTACTGATAATGAAATTTTTTAAATCTGGGAAATCAAACTCAGAAATTGCAACTTTGTTAAACTTATCGCGGTACAGTGTGAGAAATATTGTTAGAAGATATAACGTAACTGGTCCAGTTAATATTAAGCCACGATATGTGAAAAAAAGTAATACCACAAATGCCGACCGAAGAGCATTATGAAGAATAATCGTGAAAATCAGGCGTGCCAATTAAGCTAAGGGGCATAGCATATAAATCCGAACACCCAGTTTAAATGGTTTTATTTTAATAAAAGTTGGTGAATGTATTTATCTTACTGTAAATAACAAGTGAAAAAATTTTCAGCCTTATCAGTTGGACATTCTGGTTTTTATACTGCTTTTTTTTAATTCACTAACGCTCTAAAAATGAATATTTCAGCCGCAGTAAAGAATCAACGTTGGCGGATTTTTTTTCTTGACATCCTTTACGATCGGTTACGATGCCTAGAGTACGGAGACCTGTACGATTTCGTCAACTTAGTGAGTTTGATAGGGGCCGTATAGTGGGACTTCGGGAAGCTGGACTTTCTTTTCGGGCAATTGCAGTTAGAGTGCAAAGAAGTGCAGACACTGTGGTTAGGTGTTGTCAGGCATGGCTTCGAGAAAGCCGTACGCAAAGAGCAAGGGGCACTGGACGCCGCCGTAGAACAACAGACCGTGAAGATCGCCGCCTAAGATTATTGGCCTTAAGGGACCGTTCCTCCACTACCAGGTCCATTGCAAATGAATGGTTTGCAGAACACGGAAGGCCTATTGACATGCGAAGTGGTTACCGACGAATGAGAAGTTTTGGCTTGTTTTCATACCGGCCACACTGGGTCCTCCCTTTAACTCGAGAACACCGACGTAATCGCCTTGAGTGGTGCAGACAACGGTCACTCTGGGATCAGGAATGGAACAGTATTGTCTTTAGTGACGAGTCTCGATTTTGTTTAGGCATGCACGATGGTCGTGCCAGGGTTAGAAGGCGACGTGGTGAAAGGAGGAATCCACAGTTTTTTGTTGAAAGGCATGTTTATCACACTGTTGGAGTTATGGTTTGGGGTGCTATAGCTTATGGTTCCAGGTCACCTTTAATCTTCATCAGAGGTAACATGAACGCGCAGCGTTATATCCACGAAGTTCTAGAACCCCATCTTTTATCCTATCTTGACACCCTGGCAGATCCAACTTTCCAACAAGATAATGCCCGACCACATGTTGCAAGAGTCACCATAGACTTCTTTCAACATAATGATGTCACATTGTTACCATGGCCACCAAGATCTCCCGACTTATCCCCAATTGAGCACGTGTAGGATATGATGGGTAGGAGATTGCTCAATTTGCAACGTTCTCCTCAGACTCTAGAAGCACTTCGAGAGGAGTTGGTGGTTGCCTGGAATGAGATACCACAGGAGGACATTGACCACCTGATCAGAAGCATGCCTAGGCGCGTTGGAGAATGCGTAGCACATCAGGATGCATCCACACATTATTAAAGGTCAAAGGGCTTTAAAGCAGTGCAATCATTTTGAAATTTTTTTCATTTACTTATTATACTTCATTAACTTATACAAAATTTTATTAAAATAAAACCATTTAAACTGGGTGTTCGGATTTATATGTCACTTAGTATATTTACAATTAAGTGATCTGTGGAGCGACGCTGTTGGAAGGAGAATTTCGCGGTCCACAACTCATAGAGAGGCCCACAAACTGAGATTTAGCACTTGCAAGGTAAGTTTTCTTATAAAAAAAAAAAGTGAAGGAAAAACCCTAAAGTTGCACAACTTGTTTATAGGCCAAAGAAAAGCCACTATTAACCCCACTGCAAAAGAAAAATCGGCTTAGATGGGCTAAAGAACATAGAAAATGGACACCTCAACAATGGTGTGCAATACAATGGAGTGATGAGGCCCGATTTGAAGTTTGTGTTGGTGACAGTCGCAGTAGAGTTATTCGCAAAAAAATTAAGCATTCCATGTTGACTGTCTGAAGAGAAAAGTGAAATTTCCAGCATCCATTATGGTCTGGGGCAGTATGTCATCAAAAGGAGTAGGAAAACTTCATTTTATTGATGGAAATGTGGATACAAACAAATATTTGACAATTTTAGAAGAATCGCTTTTACCAGTGATGGAAGAATGTTTGACATCTGGCCATGATTTTGTGTTTCAGCAAAATTGTGCAGCGTGCCATACCTCAAAAAAGGCTATAAAATGGATGGAAGAAAATAATGTACCACTTTTGAAATGGGTTTCTAGCAGTCCAGATCTGTCACCTATTGAAACTTTGTGGCACGAGATGAAAAAGGTTCTACGACAACATCCTGCTCGTACAATCACCGAACTGAAAGCTGAAAGCTTCCAACTTTAACAGCCTGTCAGTTCGCAACTTCGATAGATAGTTTTATACTTTAGGATTATAAGGTACTGATAAGAAACTGAACTGAACTCTATTCCATAATGTTCCAGGATGGTGCCCAGTCGAAATCTTACAATTTTCAACTGTTACTATACGTTAAAACGCATCAATTTACATTTTAACTTGCTAACTTGAGCTGTTAGAAAGATAAGTGGGGAGGGATAACTCTTGAAAAGCACTGTATAATAAAAACAGATTGTTCACTATAACACGGAGTCAAATTGTTAATTGTGTTTATTTGCAATACGATTTATGACAGTCATTCTATAGCTTGGTCATCATTTTTAATAAACTGTTTCCAAAGAAAAACGTATACTGTTTCCTTTTCTGGTGACGTGTATTCTATTCATACAAAAATATATTACAATATTTGATAAGTAGTCGCATTTTTCATGGTAGAAAAATTTCGTAAACTGTTAGCCGCAATTACAAATATATGCATTCCTTTGGAAAGCACGCCATTTTCAGAATAGTCGTACATCTTCTTACATAAGTGGATCTGAAGAAACGGTGAGATGCTTCTTCTCGTTTTTCCTTTTTCAAGCGAAGATTGCCGCGGCAGATTTTTTTACCTTCTTTGACATGGGCGCTACCAGAAAGACGATCCTTTTTGCGAAAGATAAATATTTGATTGTTGCAACGATGATAATGTCGTATTTACTACGAATTGTTAGTAGCTGTTAACAATATTTAAAATAGCAAGGTAACTTTTAAAATTTATATCGACGCATTGCATATTGACGATGAAATATCTTCCTTTTTAAGTCTGGTTTTATTACTGAAAGTTGTTCAAGGGAGTATTCAAAACATGGAGGCATAAAATGGGTACACCAATTTTTGTGGGCAAACATTTTATTCGACAACAAAGAATGAGAAAACGTATTTTTTGGGATTCAATCCAAAGTCTGGCAGAAACGAAAAAGCTTGTCTTATAAGATTTTTAGGTATTCATGGGGTCTATAAAATGAGACCACACGTAAATGCGGCGATGGTTTCTCGCAGATATTTGAAATTCTTCAAATTTGTAGGATTTATACTTCTAAATAACAACAACAAAATTGGAATAGATTGGTCAAGGGGTTATTGAGAATTTCTAATGGCTTACTACTATCTATTGAGCAATATACAGGGTTAGTCCAAAGAGCATTTTATAGCAGAATATACAGTTTGCCTTGCCGATATGAATCGCAAACCATTCCGGAAGATAAATGTTATTTTTATGCAAAAAAGGATGGGTTACGTTTTTTCTTCTAAACAAATTCAAACATTTCGTATTTGAGAAATTTAGAGGCAGAAAGCGGTACGCTGCGCGACTGAAACCAAAAAACCTGTTTATCCAATCAAATTTCAATCAAACATTTAAGTAAACCAACATCATGAGAAACATTAACATAGAATCTTACCATTTAAAAGTACGAGATCTGTAAATTAAGTGATAAGAGTGGCAACGTAGAGTTCGATCTGGCAACACTGGAGGCGCTGGGCTTGGACAGGAGGGAGGGGAACATGTGACCCGCCTTCAGTACAACTTTGAACTCGCTCGAGTCACTTGGTTATCTGTGATTTTTTTGTGAAATATTTTCTCCTAGTGTGTTCTAAAAATGAGTGACATCAGTTTCGAGCAACAGCTTTTGCTTCGTACTTGGACACAGTGGAACATAAACTCTTGCTGAGCTTCAGCAGGCCTACGACCTACCTAATTTACAGACCGGGTATACAAGGTGACTTCGAAGTTGAGTCATTTATTTTAACAGTGAGTAGATCTGATCACAAGAAATGTTTTTTTCCTTTACCATTTTTCTGGTAAAATTAAAGTAACAAAGTTATAGCCCTTTGGAAGTTTGAGTACCGCCCTGTCTCAATAATAATATTATGTGCTCGTGTTTGGCAACAACGGATATAATCCGCCTTATCGGTTCATCGCATCGGAAACAAAAAAGCGAAAGAATTTGGAACGATTTTTTTACAATTATTTTATTCAGTTGTATACAGTCAGTGTCAGTCGGTAACGCGTGAGTGAATAGTGGTGTATGTTGCGTGGCTCAAACGAAATAAAAAATGGCACATGTTTATGCGGATCGGTTTCCCAATCGAGTGCAACCAACCCCTCGTGCCTTTGTTAATGTAGTACAACGGGCTCGTGAATCAGGTGACTTAAGACCTCACAGGGGACGGCATGCCGGTGCTCCAAGACCTCACGATCAAATACAGGTCCGCACTGAAATACTTGTCGGGAGGATACTTTATAAAACAAGGTAAACATTTTTTTTTATTTTTTTTTTATTTTTACACACATATTTTGGTTTATCTTCCTTCTACAATCATTATCTGAAAATTAATGACTCAACTTCAAAGTCACCCTATATATATGTAGATGTGCGATACTAGCGCTCAAGCTACCGCGAATAGTCCACTCCACGTCTATGGTAACAACAATCTGAAGGATCTAGGTTACTGTCGGCGAAGAGTAAATACGATGAATGGACGTCTTGGGTTTCATTAGATGGCTGATTGTTTCTGTATGCGATTGCCCGCTTGGTGCTGTAAGAGTCCGCAAGAGTGAGGCATATCTCATCAGGGTTAGATCGTATCTGGTCATGTCTGTTTACTTACCTGGAATGCCGTAACTTTATTTCTTAATTACGTAGGTTAAACAAAAATATAGGAAAAGCTTAGAAGCTTAGCGTGTATTTTGTCAGATGAGATGATAATAAAAAATAGAAAACATACAAAAAGCAGGTGATTCCATCTAAACGAAAAAAACAAACAAAAAAAATCATTTTTCACTCAAGTGAGAAGCATATCGTAAATTGTTTAAGTAATTCCCGGAAGGTTGTTCAATCTGTCAGCATGTATGTCACAATAAGCAGATATAGCATTAAAAGTTTCACACATTACATATATGGGTGCTTTCACAAATAAATTTGTGCAAGACCTGCCACAATAAAAGGTTTTAACGGTACGAGTTCGACTAGATGGGACAAAAAGTTTACTTGAGTCACAATCTCATTAGCATCAATTTGATTCTGCAGCAGTTTAACAAAGACATGAAACAATCTTTGACATTGGGGTTGACCATGACTTTATTCTTGAGTTTTTGGATGCAGCAATAATACCGTTTTCATGTCATTAAAAAATATGTCAACTTGACTAATAGGAAGAACAAGAACAACATTAAAAAGACCTGCAAATGTAATGACATAACTGTCATGAGACGTCATTCAACTTCATTTTAACAGGAAAATAGATGGATTACTCAAGGCCCATATACATTGTTGTCAAGTATAGTCGATCTGTTTTGGGTAGACTTGTGCGGAATTGTTCGGTAGTCTTCGGTAGACATTAAACCAAAAAGCAGCCTTGCTTGAGCTCTGTTCCGTTTTGAAAGCTGAATATGACTGGAATCGGTAGATCTACTGAAAAATAGGCAGACCTGGAAGCAGTGCCTACAGCATGCAATAGCAATCACGCTGTGTTGCGCCACCTATCAGGAATGCGTTGTAAATACACGGAAAGGCACAATATCTGATCTGTGACTAGCGCAATAAGGTAGTTTTAGTCTAGGTGGCCATCCAATATAGAGACGGCATGTGGTACTCACACGCTATAGAACAGAAACAGTATTATATAGAAAAAACGATTAGTAGCAGTCATTTAAACCGGAACATAGCAATAATACCCATGTTTACACATAAGTTTAATACATAATCTTATTAATAAGTTTGTTTGTACATAGTTCCACAAATATTGTCCCACTATTCGTTCAAAAATTTTCAAAAGTTCCCGGGACTTTCGAGACCGGAATTTCCTAGCGCTTTATCATAGTCTAGCTAAGCGCTTAGATAGCCACAGAACACTAATAATTCCTGTTTTTCTGTATGCAAGTGTCGTACTTTACGCTATATTAGCACTTAGTTGGCCACTGTATAAACGTGGTCATTATTACTCAACATATTACCGAAGTCTCATTAAAAATAGCAAGTACTTGAGATTGTCTGCCTTAGCAACAGCCAGCGATTCTTTCCATAATTAAAATTACTTATGTGTCCGTTGATCTTAACACAAATGACTCTATCATACCTTTACGACCAATAAACTTGCAGAAAAACGTCGCTTAGTTTATCCGTTATGACCTATAAATCTGATATTTACAGCCAAGGTTTAGCTTCGGTAACTGGACGAGCTGCAGATTGCAGCCGATTTTTGTAGTCTCATGGACAAGCCAGGTGCATTCCATCACCCAAGACCACACCCATGTCTCTTCATAGGTCAATGTAGAGCGCTACAGACTACCTAGATATACTAAGTGACATATAAACCCGAATACCCAGTTTAAATGGTTTTATTTTAATAAAATTTTGTATAAGTACTTAATGAAGCATAATAAGTAAATGATAAAAATTTCAAAATGATTGCACTGCTTTAAAGCCCTTTGACCTTTAATAATGTGTGGATGCACCCTGATGTGCTACGCATTGTCCAACGCGCCTAGGCATGCTTCTGATCAGGTGGTCAATGTCCTCCTGTGGTATCTCATTCCAGGCAACCACCAACTCCTCTCGAAGTGCTTCTAGAGTCTGAGGAGGACGTTGCAAATTGAGCAATCTCCTACTCATCATATCCCACACGTGCTCAATTGGGGATAAGTCGGGAGATCTTGGTGGCCATGGTAACAATGTGACATCATTATGTTGAAAGAAGTCTATTGTGTCTCTTGCAACATGTGGTCGGGCATTATCTTGTTGGAAAGTTGGATCTGCCAGGGTGTCAAGATAGGGTAAAAGATGGGGTTCTAGAACTTCGTGGATATAACGCTGCGCGTTCATGTTACCTCTGATGAAGATTAAAGGTGACCTGGAACCATAAGCTATAGCACCCCAAACCATAACTCCAACAGTGTGATGAACATGTCTTTCAACAAAAAACTGTGGATTCCTCCTTTCACCACGTCGCCTTCTAACCCTGGCACGACCATCGTGCATGCCTAAACAAAATCGAGACTCGTCACTAAAGACAATACTGTTCCATTCCTGATCCCAGAGTGACCGTTGTCTGCACCACTCAAGGCGATTACGTCGGTGTTCTCGAGTTAAAGGGAGGACCCAGTGTGGCCGGTATGAAAACAAGCCAAAACTTCTCATTCGTCGGTAAACACTTCGCATGCCAATAGGTCTTCCGTGTTCTGCAAACCATCCATTTGCAATGGACCTGGTAGTGGAGAAACGGTCCCTTAAGGCCAATAATCTTAGGCGGCGATCTTCACGGTCTGTTGTTCTACGGCGGCGTCTTGCTCTTTGCGTACGGCCTTCTCGAAGCCATGCCTGACAACACCTAACCACAGTGTCTACACTTCTTTGCACTCTAACTGCAATTACCCGAAAAGAAAGTCCAGCTTCCCGAAGTCCCACTATACGGCCCCTATCAAACTCACTGAGTTGACGAAATCGTACAGGTCTCCGTACTCTAGGCATCGTAACCGATCGTAAGGGATGTCAAGAACCAAAATCCGCCAACGTTGATTCTTTACTGCGGCTGAAATATTCATCTTTAGAGCGTTAGTGAATTAAAAAAAGCAGTATAAAAACCGGAATGTCCAACTGATAAGGTTGAAAATTTGTTCACTTGTTATTTACAGTAAGATAAATACATTCACCAACTTTTATTAAAATAAAACCATTTAAACTGGGTGTTCGGATTTATATGTCACTTAGTACATATACAGTACTTCTAGGTTCAACACATTCGCCTACGGCGAGGAAATATTGTAATATCTATTTCGAAAATGAGATACCTACTATGACAACAACTTAGAAAGTACTGTTCAAATTCGGATGATATTTTAATAATAGAAAAATATTAAAAAATGTACTTTTCAAACTTGGTCCTCAGAGTGTGGCCCTACTTCTGCCATCGAGGTCAGACTTCTAGCAGATGTGGTGAAAATAACCTTTATTTTCTGACCTCGACAGTTTACTCGCGGTGTATCGGTATCCATAATCAAATCAAATCCTATGTCTGATTTGTTCCGAGGAAGATTCTAATGTACGAATGTTAAGTGCCGTTTTTCAATACTACCACAGAAAAACAAGGATGAACCGTAGCTGTTAAATGCAAAGCAACGACTTTCACCAGTTGTTCTCTCAAACTTCAATATTTATTCTGCATAAATAATAACAGTTATTACAAATTGTTCCTTTATTAATTCAACACCATAAATAATAATAGAGAGAGTGAGATGAACCTGCCAACCTATAAATCTGATATTTAAGAGAGTATGAAGATCGGATCTGTCGATTAACCTTGATTTTTGCACTTTCAATTTCATCAGCATCTTCAGCCTGCGGCAGCAAATCGCAACCACACCCACACCAAACGCGTTCATAGTCCAGTCAATTTTGCACTTATTCGACGGAATATCGATGACGCTTCTTTAAGGTCGCATACGCCTTTTTTCAACAGCCTACCTGGAGGAATATTCTTATTATACTTTTCATCTGATTGTTTTATGATTTGTATATAGATGACTGAAAAACAATTTTTTTCTTAAATGTTAGCATTTCAACATATGATAGGACAGCTCTAAAATTATACGTGTATATTGGGCTTTTGGAAAAGTAATAAAAATGATAAAGTTGCACAATAAATGCATTTTTACCTCAATAGACTCTTCCATAATCGTTTCTTACATTCTAACATCCACAAGCATCGCAACAGATATGCCAATGGACTTTGAACCTGCTACAAGAAAGGATTTCCAGGTCAGGAACACAGATTTCGTCAAAAATATTATGTGAAGAGAAATTGCTCAACGAAGAGGGTCATAGCAATCTAATTGCATTAAAAAATACTTGTTTTTCGAACTCATGACCTACCGTTCTATTTCAAAACAGTTCTCTCCGAACTCCGTGTTATTGTTCATATGGCTTTTGTTATTTAAGTTTTGTTAAATCACATATCTTCTTTTAACTGTTATGCAAATAAGCACACCTAGTATCAGTTTGCGAGCAATTTTTCAGTGACGTATGACCTATTTATCCAGCTTGGACAGAAATCGTGACAAAAATATGACAAACAGGTACCGCTGGTGCATCTGGCAACGTCGTCTCTCCCTGATACTTAACGCGGTCAGACGTAGCAGCGCGGTCAGAGCATAGGAAGCACTATGCTATGGTGCGGCAGTAATACATGTTATACCATACCAAAACAACACTCACCAAGGCCGGCGGCACGCCCCCCTGAGCAGCAGTTCTGAGGGCTAATGTTCATCTATGATGTTTGAAATATGTCTAATAGGTTCATAAAATTAGCAAGGTTGAGAGCATATAAATGTAATAAAATCGAAAAGTTAAGAAGAACTTATCTTCCGAAGGAATCAATCCACCTGAAGTTCGTGCTGAGTTGATGATGATGTTCATAAGTACACTATACAGGGTGTCCGCAAAGTTGAGGTTTTCCTTTTCAGAAAGAACTACCCTTGAAATAACAAAGGTAATGTGTAGTGAAACGAGGGCGACCAAGTAAAAAAATAATAAAGGAAAAAGTACTCACTCTCCAGTTGACGAGAAGGGCTAAGTACGTCTCTGCCCGAAATCATACCGCTTCAACAGAAAATGAAATCAGCTGATGCGCTACCGAGCAGACGCAGGCAAACAAGGAAGGCAAAATGTTTCGTAAAAAGGCTAGGTATTGCATCCCGTCCAGTCGATTTGCGAGAATAAATGGTCCAATGAGCAGCAGTTTGCGAGCAATTTTTTAGTGTCGTATGACCTATTTATCCAGCTTGGACAGTAATCGTGACAAAAATATGACAAACAGGTACCGCTGGTGCATCTGGCAACGTCGTCTCTCCCTGATACTTAACGCGGTCAGACGTAGCAGCTCGGTCAGAGCATAGGAAACACTATGCTATGATGCGACAGGAATACATGTTATACCATACCAAAACAACACTCACCAAGGCCGGCGGCACGCCGCCCTGAGCAGCAGTTCTGAGGGCTAATGTTCATCTATGATGTTTGAAATATGACTAACAGGTTCATAAAATTACCAAGGTTGAGAGCATATAAATGTAATAAAATCGAAAAGTTAAGAAGAACTTATCTTCCGAAGGAATCAATCAACCTGAAGTTCGTGCTGAGTTGATGATGATGTTCATAAGTACACTATACAGGGTGTCCGCAAAGTTGAGGTTTTCCTTTTCAGAAAGAACTACCCTTGAAATAACAAAGGTAATGTGTAGTGAAACGAGGGCGACCAAGTAAAAAAATAATAAAGGAAAAAGTACTCACTCTCCAGTTGACGAGAAGGGCTAAGTACGTCTCTGCCCGAAATCATACCGCTTCAACAGAAAATGAAATCAGCTGATGCGCTACCGAGCAGACGCAGGCAAACAAGGAAGGCAAAATGTTTCGTAAAAAGGCTAGGTATTGCATCCCGTCCAGTCGATTTGCGAGAATAAATGGTCCAATGAGCAGCAGTTTGCGAGCAATTTTTTAGTGTCGTATGACCTATTTATCCAGCTTGGACAGTAATCGTGACAAAAATATGACAAACAGGTACCGCTGGTGCATCTGGCAACGTCGTCTCTCCCTGATACTTAACGCGGTCAGACGTAGCAGCTCGGTCAGAGCATAGGAAACACTATGCTATGATGCGACAGGAATACATGTTATACCATACCAAAACAACACTCACCAAGGCCGGCGGCACGCCGCCCTGAGCAGCAGTTCTGAGGGCTAATGTTCATCTATGATGTTTGAAATATGACTAACAGGTTCATAAAATTACCAAGGTTGAGAGCATATAAATGTAATAAAATCGAAAAGTTAAGAAGAACTTATCTTCCGAAGGAATCAATCAACCTGAAGTTCGTGCTGAGTTGATGATGATGTTCATAAGTACACTATACAGGGTGTCCGCAAAGTTGAGGTTTTCCTTTTCAGAAAGAACTACCCTTGAAATAACAAAGGTAATGTGTAGTGAAACGAGGGCGACCAAGTAAAAAAATAATAAAGGAAAAAGTACCCACTCTCCAGTTGACGAGAAGGGCTAAGTACGTCTCTGCCCGAAATCATACCGCTTCAACAGAAAATGAAATCAGCTGATGCGCTACCGAGCAGACGCAGGCAAACAAGGAAGGCAAAATGTTTCGTAAAAAGGCTAGGTATTGCATCCCGTCCAATCGATTTGCGAGAATAAATGGTCCAATGAGCATACCGTTCACCATGCCAGCCCAAACATTCAAGGAAAATGTTTGTTGAAAATGTGCCCGACGGACAGCGTGCCGATTTTCTACTGACCAAACATGAGTGTTGCGAAAGTTATTCACCCCATTACGCGTAAACGCAGATTCGTCTGTCACCAATATGCACTTCAAAAAGTCCGGATTATTGTCATGTTGATGCAACAACCACTCATAAAACCGCACTCTTGCTGGAAAATCGTCAGGTTGAAGGGCTTGTACACGTTGGACGTGAAATGGATACAGCCCCTCTTCACGCAGCGTTTGCCACACTTTAGTTTTTGATACTTGCACTTCTCTAGCCACGTCTCTAGTGCTTGTTGAGGGATTCACGTCTACGCGATTGTCTCTACACGCGTGACCGTAACCGTCGGTTGCATACTGACCTGACACACTGACCCCGACCCATTTCTGTCGTCGGGTTGAGCTAGTGTCCTAGTACCACTGGGGGAAGTCGCGGCTAGAGCACGGTATTCAGATATTTTTGATGTTGCAGAGCCCTTTATCTCGGTTCCCTTAAGACATTGGTGTATATGGTACTAAGAAAAATTGCTTATGATCTACATGTCGTGTAAAGGAAAACCCCAACTTTGCGAACACCCTGTATCGTGTATGAGCACAAAATACAAAACACGATCTTCTAAAATAGCGAACTGACAGGCTGACGAATTTAACAATGAGCAGCTTGTAACTCAACATCTAATCATCAAACCTGAATTTTTTCTCTTGGAAGGGCCTATCCAAACATGCATCAAAAACGCCTATCAAAGCAATGTGTTGCTAATCTGACTGCACTATTATGATTGAGGACGAGTTAGCTCAGCTAGCTGTTAGATATTACGCCAGAAAACACCGTTCCGCATACATTAGTGCCGATTCATGACTGCATCCTGATGTTCCGGCCTTGACAATCAGAAAAATTCCGCGGGCGATACGTTCTTAATCATAAATCAATCACCAAACGTGCGAATGCAGGACCGTACTTGCGATTATTTCATGCGCAACGAATACAAATCAAACTCGTAATACCGATATGTCAAAATGTTACTTTTTGGTTTATTAATTTGCGCTGGCTCTGAAACCTGAGATACCTGCAGAAGAATAGCGTGACGAGAAATTATCCTTATAAAACTGACAATATGTACACGAGATGTAACTCTGGTTTGTATCTTGAATATTTGTGAAATGAAATAAAATATGTTCATATCGAAGTAGGCTTCATCGCTCATTACACTGATCAACAGCCAAAAAATATCCTAAATAAAATTAACAAATATATTACTATTTTTAATGTGCTAAAACCGGAATTAAACTTATTTTTTCAATATTATAGTAGTTCAAGTTTTAGAGATACGGTAATCATATGTGTTCCTGCTGTCACAGTGTTAATATACTGTAATTCACAAGAATGCACGTGCTACATTTTTATATTCGGCAAGGAAAGATGATGTAATCGGCATGATTGTGTTACGTTATACATACGTGTACATTATATTGTTTTATATTAGCCATTTTTCCTCAGTTGGCTGACAGCGTTCATGCAAGATGTCTCGAAAGTGTGTAAACAATCCAGATCAGCTTTGTTACGGGTGTGGTGATGTGACTTTTGCGTCTCAGAGACGGTCTATTACTCCATTAATAACAAAGGCATATCAGCTTTATTTCGGTTGTAAACTAGGTGATCAAGACAAACAGTGGGCACCCCACATCTGCTGTAATACATGTGCTTCAAGTCTGAGGAGCTGGTTAAATGGCAAAAAACGGTCTATGCGCTTTGCTGTCCCAATGGTTTGGAGAGAGCCTACAAATCATATTAATGATTGTTACTTTTGCATGGTACCTTGTGTTGGACAAGCCACAGGTATGTCCAAGAAAAAAAATCGGTTATTAACTACCCAAACATACCATCTGCGATGAGACCTGTGCCTCACAGTGACGAAAATCCTATTCCAAAACCCCCAGAATCCTACACTTGCGAATCAGAAAACGAATCAGATCATGGCGATCGAGTGATTCGTCAGGAAGAAGATATGCCATCAACGTCAAGAGATCCTGATTTTATACCGAGCACGTCATGCCACCAACCGCACAAAATAACACAGTCAGAATTAAATGATCTTGTAAGATATTTAGAACTTCCAAAATGTAAGGCAGAGTTACTTGGATCAAGACTGCAGCAGTGGAACTTGTTAGAAGACGATATTTCGGTATGTGTTTTTCGTAAACGCCACAAACACTTAGAACCATTTTTCAATATGGAGAATAACTTGGTTTTCTGCAGTAACATTAACGGCTTACTGGCGGCTTTAAATATAAACTATAACCCAGAAGAATGGAGATTGTTTATAGACAGTTCAACATTGAGTTTAAAGGCAGTGTTATTGCATATTGGAAATATTTTACCATCTCTTCCTGTAGGGTATGCAGTTCACATGAAATAATCATATGACAATATGAAGTACCTATTGACATGCATAAAATACGATGAGCACCAATGGCATATCTGTGGCGATTTGAAAGTTGTTGCACTTTTACTTGGGCTGCAGCTAGGCTACACAAAGTTTTGCTGTTTTTTGTGTGAATGGGGCAGTCGGGCAAAGGCACTTCATTACACCAGACAAAACTGGCCTGTTCGTCAATTCCTAGAGCCAGGTCAAAAAAATGTACAGCATATGCCATTAGTAGATTCGAAAAAAAATTATTACCACCACTGCATATCAAGTTGGGCCTAATGAAAAACTTTGTCAAGGCATTAGATAGAGATGGGTCAGCTTTTCAATACCTGCGTCAGAAATTTCCAAGACTAAGCGAGGCAAAGGTTAAAGAAGGTATTTTTGTTGGGCCACAGATGAAAGATACACCGTTTTGAAAATACTTTAACAGGTATTGAAAAAACTGCTTGGAATGATTTCCGTCTGGTGGTCACTAATTTATATGCTGTCATCGTATCAAAAGAAGGGCTGTAATATGTCTCTTAAGATACATTTCCTACACTCACACCTGGACTTTTTTGCGGAGCCGTAAGTGATGAGCACGGCGAACGTTTTCATCAGGATATTTCAACAATGGAAAAAAGGTACCAGGGAAAGTGGAATCCTTCCATGCTTGCAGACTACTGTTGGACTCTTGGTAGAGATGCTCCAGAAACGATCCATAAAAGAACAGCAAAAATACAGCTCATATAGTGATTCTTATAAGTATATGAATCTTGTTACTTTTTTTAATATATCCTTAAAAATAAAAAGTTTTTTTTCTAAACCGCAACTAATTTTTTTATTTCATTGTCATTTTTGGATTCAGCACCCCAAAATTAACAAAGAAGTGCACTTTTCCCACAAGATACAATTAAAAAACTAAAATTTGTTGTCCAGTGCAGTTGTCGGTAAACATCGTTATTTTTTTGTATTAAGCTGCAGTATTTCTTGACTAATTGTCGGCGACTTTCGTGGTCACTAGACTGTAGTTCTTGGGTTGACTGAATTTTGTTTGGCCGCAAATGCAAGTCTTTTTTCAAAATAGTGCATAATGACGTATCATCAGATACCCAGTTCTTGAGAACGATGTCTGGTAGACGTCTCAGGGCGCTCCACTACACCTCAGAAACTCTCTCGATATTTTCCGGAAACGAACCTTGGCACATCGGTAACTTCGCAATTCAAATCAGTCAGTTATATATTGACCACCCTGTATATTGTCACAACCCATTTTCGTTTTTCGTTGCACAAAAATAACTGTAATTGTAATTGCTGAAACACATTTTAATCGGGCAGTAATTTTCATAAGTAGCTTAAAACCATTTGGGAAGAATGCAAGAGTGCCTACTTTGTGAAATATTGTGTAATTCTTTTGAGCAACTGACCAGCTTCTGTGCGAACAAAGATCTAAGCAAGAAGCAACATGTGTATGGGCTCTCAAGGCACGAAATTGGTTACCTTTATGTGAAGACAATTGAAGATTCGCAATTAAACGAAACATCTGCAAGTATTTCCCGCGATTTAACAGCATTTTCAAGATTTACATGTAATTTCATCCTTAACAATATGCCCGTCTCATGTCATTAATAACAACTAGCGAGAACCTATAAAAACAGCTATATCGTAAAATGATATATACTAAGTGACATATAAATCCGAACACCCAGTTTAAATGGTTTTATTTTAATAAAATTTTGTATAAGTACTTAATGAAGCATAATAAGTAAAAATTCAAAATGATTGCACTGCTTTAAAGCCCTTTGACCTTTAATAATGTGTGGATGCACCCTGATGTGCTACGCATTCTCCAACGCGCCTAGGCATGCTTCTGATCAGGTGGTCAATGTCCTTCTGTGGTATCTCATTCCAGGCAACCACCGACTCCTCTTGAAGTGCTTCTAGAGTCTGAGGAGGACGTTGCAAATTGAGCAATCTCCTACCCATCATATCCCACACGTGCTCAATTGGGGATAAGTCGGGAGATCTTGGTGGCCATGGTAACAATGTGACATCATTATGTTGAAAGAAGTCTAGCGACTCTTGCAACATGTGGTCGGGCATTATCTTGTTGGAAAGTTGGATCTGCCAGGGTGTCAAGATAGGGTAAAAGATGGGGTTCTAGAACTTCGTGGATATAACGCTGCGCGTTCATGTTACCTCTGATGAAGATTAAAGGTGACCTGGAACCATAAGCTATAGCACCCCAAACCATAACTCCAACAGTGTGATGAACATGTCTTTCAACAAAAAACTGTGGATTCCTCCTTTCACCACGTCGCCTTCTAACCCTGACACGACCATCGTGCACGCCTAAACAAAATCGAGACTTGTCACTAAAGACAATACTGTTCCATTCCTGATCCCAGAGTGACCGTTGTCTGCACCACTGAAGGCGATTACGTCGGTGTTCTCGAGTTAAAGGGAGGACCCAGTGTGGCCGGTATGAAAACAAGCCAAAACTTCTCATTCGTCGGTGAACACTTCGCATGCCAATAGGTCTTCCGTGTTCTGCAAACCATTCATTTGCAATGGACCTGGTAGTGGAGAAACGGTCCCTTAAGGCCAATAATCTTAGGCGGCGATCTTCACGGTCTGTTGTTCTACGGCGGCGTCCAGTGCCCCTTGCTCTTTGCGTACGGCCTTCTCGAAGCCATGCCTGACAACACCTAACCACAGTGTCTACACTTCTTTGCACTCTAACTGCAATTGCCCGAAAATAAAGTCCAGCTTCCCGAAGTCCCACTATACGGCTCCTATCAAACTCACTAAGTTGACGAAATCGTACAGGTCTCCGTACTCTAGGCATCGTAACCGATCGTAAAGGATGTCAAGAACCAAAATCCGCCAACGTTGATTCTTTATTGCGGCTGAAATATTCATTTTTAGAGCGTTAGTGAATTAAAAAAAAAGCAGTATAAAAACCGGAATGTCCAACTGATAAGGCTGAAAATTTTTTCACTTGTTATTTACAGTAAGATAAATACATTTATTAAAATAAAACCATTTAAACTGGGTGTTCGGATTTATATGTCACTTAGTATAAAAAATGACAAACGATCGATTTCGAAGAGATAAAATTAATTGTCTATGTGTAAAGACAGCATATTAACTAGATTGGCTTATTGCTTTTTACAATAGAGGTATATTCGTTACAAAATACGTCTACGTTAAAACTGATAGGTATTTTCAAAGAAAGTTGCGAGATTTATTTCTGGTGAAGTATGTAAGTGAAATGGACATTTTAGTGAAATGTGTTTAAAATACTATGTTCAGGTGCTTATATATTGTACTATTATTCATGCTTTGTGGAATGCGTTTTCATTTTTCTGTTTTCTGATCCAGTCTATATGTATATGGTTATTTAGGTTTCTGAATCAGAAGGTATATTTTTAATTTACTCTAAATCACGGCAGCACCAACCACGAGAAGTCCAAACAAAATTAGTACATTGCTAACAAAATGGCGTCGAGTGGATTGACTCCGTACTTCTAAACGGCATTTAGTATAATTTTCCATTCAGTGGAACTTCATTTGTCCACAGTGGTATCAAAGATATCTAGGTTTTACGAGCAACATTGATGCAATTAATTTAATTAGCGAGTTCTTCAAATTGCAACAATAAGCGTGTCCAAACTTCTTTGGAATTCTTGTGTAAAACTGTCTGTCAACACTGTTTTATAGCTAATATAATAGCCCTTGAAACTTATATACTACATTTACAATATTATGCAGGGTGATCCGTAATTGAATGGAAAGAGTAAAATAGTAGGTAGTATGTTCGAGACCTTTCATCGTCTGAAAATAAAAAAAGTTCTGAATTGAGTTTTTATAGATTATGGATTAGATACCTGATCATGCCAAATCTTTAATATCGCATATGTATTAAACCGAATTTATAGAAATTTTGTACAATTACCTAGTTGCCTATACGTAACGTAAAACTAGACAGGGCCGGACTGGATTGTTTCACTTTTTCACTTTCAAAACCAATGCCCTTTCAGCTGAATATTAGAATGTTTGTTGCTAGCCAATATATGGTGCTAATTAATCAGCAAAATAGATTTATTACTCCTCCTTTATTTTTTTTAGTCAAATATTTTTATTTATTCAAATATCTTGTTTTTTAGCAGTTGAGATTTTTATTTATTCATTTTCTTGCTTTTTACCTCTAGCTCCTCCAACACTGCACCAATAGTCAGAGACCACAAAGGTCTTTCGTCCTGTAAAGGTTTCTTCAAAATCCGTGCGGTACTATCCAAGGGCCAAGGATTAGCGTCTCACAAATCGACAGAAATTGTAACGTAGTTTTTTGAAATTTACATATATGTTATCTAACATTAAAGAATATAATATCTAATTTTCGAGTTTTTTCGCAAACACAATACTTCCTCACCAATGGCTTGAGAAGTACGATGTATAAAACTGGCGACCATTGTATAATATGTATAATGACGTAATCAGGCTAGACAGTTTTACTGCTTCCGTGCACAGAATCAATTTCACCACGAATTTGATCAACATTCTAATTGAGTTTTGATTTTTTATTTATTGTTGTTTGGCAGCCTTAAGCATTTAATTATGTCGATCACATTTAACAAATTTATCCCAGTCGTGGCGCTAGCATTTTTTATCTCGGTATTCCTAAGCTTGCTACAGGCATTTTTGGAGTAAAAAAATGATTCTGCTTGCTCATAAAAAAATAATTATACAGTTTATAGCTAAGTAATTTGCCAAATGTCTTGCACTCGTTCAGGAGCCTTATATGGAGTCTGGTAGAAAAATAACATTTCCTAGTCGCATCTTTTAAAGGAACTTATGACCTCAAGACCTTGAGAGTCTTGTAAAAACTTCCTGCATTATAATGACTAATAATCACCGCAGTAAAGTCCTTACAAAAAATCCCTTTATGTCAAACTCTGCTTATATAATCTCGCCGCTACTAGTACTTACAAGTGTATGCATATGTATACACCGACTATAAATATTTTAGTGGATACAGGGTCTCAGAAAAGTGCTACCAGATAGAGTTGGATTTTTCAAATTGAGCACTCTGTATATTCGAGCTGCCGATTAAATATGGCATAGAGCCAGATGCATACGATTAAATGACACGTATAAGTTAGGTTTTTGACAAAAGTATATGTCAAAAGTAATATTAGTACCTTCCCGACTCGTCGTGATAGCCATAGCACAAAAAACTGTTTTAAAAGCCATTTTCCATAAGCCAAGATTATGTCCTCTAAGCATCTTATATCAGGAAACAGAGATTCTTAATACTAGACAACTTTATTTTTCATAAGCATTGTAATGAACAAAATTCCCATAAACACGATTTAATAGGCTCATCTGATATCCAAAGACCAAACAAAACATTCAAAAAATCATTTAAATTCTTAGCTGCTAAATTAAATTATGTTACACAAAACGAAATAAAGGCGCCTAATTTTGGAAAAAAAATAGACGAAAATTAAAAGACTGGGTTTGTACTATACATAATATACAGGGTGACTTTGAAGTTGAGTCATTAATTTTCAGATAATGATTGTAGAAGGAAGATACACCAAAATATGTATGTAAAAATAAAAAAAAATAAAAAGAAGTTTTACCTTGTTTTATAAAGTATCCTCCCGACAAGTACTTCAGTGCGGACCTGTATTTGATCGTGAGGTCTTGGAGCACCGGCATGCCGTCCATATGTGAGGTCTTAAGTCAAATGATTCACGAACCCGTTGTACTACATTAACAAAGGCACGAGGGGTTGGTTGCACTCGATTGGGAAACCGATCCGCATAAACATGTGCCATTTTTTATTTCGTTTGAGCCATGCAACAGACACCACTATCCACTACCGACTGACACTGACTGTATACAACTGAATGAAATAATTGTAAAAACATCGTTCCAAATTCTTTCGCTTTTTTGTTTCCGATGCGATGAACCGATAAGGCGAATTATATCCGTTGCCGCCAAACACGAGCACATAATATGATTATTGAGACAGGGCGGTACTCAAACTTCCAAAGAGCTATAACTTTGTTACTTTAATTTTACCAGAAAAATGGTAAAGGAAAAAACATTTCTTTTGATCAGATCTACTCACTGTTAAAATAAATGACTCAACTTCGAAGTCACCCAGTATAGAAAACTGAAACAGCAAAATTTATATTTTATAAATATTTTTTGGAATTAACTATATCTATTATACACATATGAATTTTGTATTCGTAAGATATAATCCACATACAGGCGATGCCTGCTGTTGATTTTTCATACTTCTTTGCCCGTATTTAAGCAATTTTGTATTTTGGCGAATAAATATTATTATTACGAGTATTATTATTACGCTACACGAATTAGAAACATTTGTCTCAATAGAAAAATCGAGAGTTAGCACAAACTTCTATGGAACTATTTTTTTTAATCTGCTGATATACGAGGTCTGTAATTTAAGTGATGAGACTAGCAACGTAGCGTTCAATCCGGCAACACTGAAGTCGCATGGCTCGGAAGGGAGACAGAGGAAAATGTGATCTCCTTCAGTTGGTTTTTCCTATTGTGTTCTAAAAATCGGAGTGCTATCAGATTTGAGCAGAGTGCAACAGAAGCTCTTGCTAAACTTCATCAAATGAGGACATTTTTTTTCTTTTTTAATTTGTTTTGTAGTAATTATGCATCATTCAAGCCTCATGTGTTGTTTTCTAAACATTCTCCTAGTACATATTGACCTGTCACATCGTCTGTGAATTAATATCAGAAAATTATTATTATCATTGAGATAAGCAGATTAAAACAGATATACATATTTAGAATAAACAAAGACGACTACCATCTTCACTAAAAATATACTGGGTGTTTAATTCGTACATACATACAACCTTGTTCGACAACACTGAAAAACGGCATTGTCTGGAAAATGTAATATTACATACAACCTTTTTAATTTTTTTTAAATGGTCATTTGAAAAATTCTGAAATCAACTTATAGCGGGTACACCCCGTACCTATTTCATTTCGCTTAGCAAACTCATTCAGTATTCTTATCTATAGTGCCACTATAAAACTTAGAGGCAGGAAGATATGTCGGATCATAATCGACAGTTACGTTTCAGCATATTTTCTCTTTGATTGAGCCCTGGGTAATCATCGATGTTATGTCAAAATATACAGATTCACGAGTAGTAAGATAACTCTGCGGTTAAATCAAATCAAACCTATTTAAGCATGTTGGATAGCCCTTAATATGAATCAAGAGGACCGGAGCAGTGACCCAGTGCACCTTTTGCTAATCGTTCTTCAATCAAATCTTGAGAACTTGTTTTTTTGCTCAGAACAAAATTCTGTTAAAAGATACTATTTGTGAGATCGCCAAGTATCAAATTTAAAACTCAAACTTTTCTCTACAAGACTTCGAGTATTTTAGGCTTAGTTTATTTGCAAGCATTATTACTTAATTAATTACTTACTCAATTAGGGAAAATGCAATAAGGGTCACGCGCGGAATTTTTTTATAGCGCATTAAAGCCAGTAATTTTTTTTTAGAATGAACTAAACCTAAAAAACATTCCAAATTTTGGCAGGGGAAGATCTGAATTTTAATTAAGACACTTGGAAATATCAAAATTAACAAATTTTAACCACGCCCCCAAGCACTGAAAATGCACATTTTTATGGTTTTTCATCGGGCTTAAAACTGCATATTACTCGAACTCGGTCAAATTTAGAGAAAATATAGGACCATTTTTGTTGTTCTGAATCACCCAAAAAGTCAAAAAAACTGGTCGGGATCAGAAAGTATAATTTATTTCAAAAAGTTGTTTAAACATATTGATAGGCACTAATAATTACGGGTGGTCTTTGGCAGAAGTGACCGCTTTGCTGAGGCTTTACGTCGTCAAAAAGAACTGGTTTCAGATATGGTTGGCGGTAGAATTCCGAACAACGATGCTTTTTCGGCAAGTGAATCTACTTCTCTTGAACCTGTATACTTTCTGTTATGTCAGTATCACATCATTTGTAATGATCATCCATTATAAACTCATGCGTTCACGTCGTGCATTTTAGATGATTTCTAACCAAATGACAATTTGAGCAATCCGAAACCTTAGCAAAGTGTATTATTATGCTGAATAAATCACGAGCATCATAACATTTCTTCCAAAACAGCAAAATGATTATTTTAGCAGCATTCAACGCCTTGTGGGCTAAATCAAAAGGTCCTGAGAGTTGCCGATTTTTTTATTCAGTATTAACGATAGCTTATTTAGCAATACTTTCATTTTACTGCAGACACGCAGAAGTGATAGCAAATATTTTATAAATTGAAATAAGTTATCGTATGACGATCCTTGTTTCACTAGTCAGATGTAGAGTTGTAGATTTACTAATGTTTCGGTCACCTTGATGGCCTTTTATAAGTAAGAATCTCGGAATCACAGTATATGTTATTTTTATCTTCCTTCCAGGTGACAGTTAATTTGTCTTTGTTGCTACTGTACAGTGTGTTACAATATATTTGTTATTCATCAAACAAACAGCATTCGTATAGCATTCGCCATTTGTACATACAGGGATCTGTAAAAATAACATACAGCGTGGCTCATCGAAAACGAAACAGACTCATTTACTGGCAGCTCAGTTTTTTTTTTTTTTTGGAAAAACGCTCAGACCCGTCGATTTTGTTTTCGAAGGGGACACAAGTTTGACAAAAAATCACGTTAGCACGTGCAACCTAAGCGGGGGTGACACCAACCCCAAAATCTTAAATGGAAAGGGGGGTCGAGTGATATCTTATTTTAAAGGTCTTTCATAGGTACATCAGATAAAGACCTTTAAAATGAGGTATCACTCGACCCCCCTTTAAATTTTAGATTTTGGGAGTGGTGTCACCCCCGCTTAGGGGGCTGCACGTGCTAACGTGATTTTTTTCCAAACTTGTGTCCCCATCGAAAACAAAATCGATAGGTCTGAGCGTTTTTCAAAAAAACACTGAGCCGCCAGTAAGTGCGTCTGTTTCGTTTCCGATGCGCCACCCTGTATATCAACACATTAAAAGCAAGAAAAATGCATACACAAATCAGAGAGATGCAATAAATGACATATAGATACATATTAAAAACAAAGCTAAAGTACACTCACAAAACTAGTATAAATAAAATATAAATAATTGACTAGATGGAGATAAAGTCATTCACATAGTATAAACATTTGTTAACTAAAGACTCCTTAAAATTACCCTTAGAGCTTTTCGTTATATATGCATCGGATTTTCATCATTCAATTTACTCGTTGCTACCGGGATCAGAAGCTTCTCAATGATAGAACATCTTTCACTCATCCTATAAACATAACTTTTACAACACTTCAATGACCCCAATCCCCAATTTTCAAACCTTACCTTTTTTTATAAAATGATCAGGAGCCTTTAAAACATCAAATTTTTCCCTTTTTGGCTTTTTTTCGACGCTATTCCATTCTGAATTTAAAACAAATCATTGTTTCTAGTGAATGGTGATATTTATTATAACCTATAACCTGTTTCAGGACAAAAGTTGGAAAAACTTGATCCCATATATAATAAGTTGGCATTCAACCAGCGAATTATGTTCAGGTTATAAAATATGGAAGAATTAATTTTGAATTGAAAACATCAGTTATCGATATCAAATTCTCCAATTTTTTTCAGAGCACAGTAATAATTACATCATTCAGTAAAATGCAATTTGTTTTTAAAACTCCAAATATCGCCCAAATATCCTTTTAAATCCAAATAAAATAATTCATTAAAGATATAATTTTACCTAAACTAATTACACAAGTGTAATAAATACAATTAAAATCTTTGACTTGAAGCAAGTAAACACATTTGAATAGCTCATTAATTCTAAATAAACTGGTGTAATCAATCTATGCAAACGGCTTAACAAATTTAATTAAACAATTGCGTTTTAGCTTAGCTAAACTAGTTTCCTAGATTCAAGTAAACTGTTTTAGGAATCAACTAAAGTAATTGAAATTGTTAGCAGTCACATGGTTCTTAATAATTTTTTTTGGTTCGCTTTGTATTGTCTGAACGCGCTAATTCATTTTAATCTACCAGTCTCTACAAAAGCACCTTCTGCGATAACTTCGCCCGCAGCATTAACGTTTCCTAGTCTTTTTCATTGACATTGAAATAATTGATCATACATCCGATACAAAGGTCACTTATAATAATTTACAAACAAACCGAGTCAATCTTTCATGTCTCGTCACAAGAGATTCTCGTACTGTTTACGTTCAATTTCGTTCTGCGAAAACACGGAGCCGTAAAGAATCGATCATAAATCCGTGCTTAACGATCAATATTAATTTATTATAATTGCTTTTTGATTGCCTCGCCACTAATATACCGTTAAGTTATGCCGATTAGTAATCAGAATCCTCACATTTGCAGAATTATGTACCGGACAAATGGTTTGATTAAGTATACTATAATAGCGTTTCAATCTTTTGGCATTTCGTTATTTTGAGGATTTAGTAATCTGAAAACCTGTCTAGCAGAGAATATTATATACAGGGAAAACCAGTTTTGTCTAACGGCTTGAGTTCAATGTGTACGATTGCCCCGTCAGCATTGCTAGGCAACGCGGTGATGAGCTTCGCTATCCAGCCGCCTTCTATCCCTTCCTAACACAACATCTCTCTGTTATTAATGTCCATGTCGAACACTTTTTTCTATATGAGTATCAATCTGAGCATTCTGTATCAATAGAATGCTGCAACTGTAGATATGGAAATGAAAGATATATAAAATTATAATATTAACCACTCACCTACCGACAAAAACTGTCCATCGTACAAATATTATCAGGAACAACAAAACTTAAGGATACTTTTTTTAAATTCAAGTTCATCTTTTACTACTCCTATCTCTAAAGAGGACCTAAAAATGTCAGTAAATAAATACATTAATGATTTCCAAATTCCAAGTATTGCAACAAATATAGCACAAAACGTCGATGAACTTAATTTATGTACACAAAATTCTGATGCAAAATTTCGAATTTTTAATATGAACATAAGGAGTATAAAACACAACATTGATTACTTAAAAATACTACTCGACCAAATATGGTACAATTTTGATCTAATAGTTTTAACTGAAACGTGGCAAGTGGCTGATATTTCTTGTTTCAATCAGCAGGGATATGACACGCTGTATAACTTTGGCACTTATAACAAAAACGATGGAGTGATAGTTTTTGTAAGAAATAAACTGCAATATAATCATGATACATTCACACTTTCACCGATGGAATCAAAATTTTAAACATAATGATCCAAATTAACCATAACAAAATTGAGGTATCTGCAATTTATCGTCCGCCATCTTCAGAACCCTACGAGTTTTTAAAGAATATCGAATTTTTTTTTTCAAAATCAAAATAAAGTTCATTTAAAGCAACATATTTTCTTGGGAGATGTCAATATAAATATTTTGGACGATGATCCCATCACAAATGAATACTTAAATATCCTATCAAGTAACGGATTTCTGTCCTATATAAACCTACCTACAAGGTCCATCAGTGGCACATGTATAGATCACTGCTTTGTGAAAGACCTATCCAACAAAATTACTGTATACCAAAAATCCTAGAAAGCGATATTACTGACCACTTCTCCACTATTTTACTGATATCTTCAAATGAAAAACATTCTAACATCCCTACCGTTAGTAACAACCAGGAAAATTACAAATTTTTCATCGACAATTCAAAACTAATATCAAATGTCAAACAAGAATCCTGGGAACAATTATACTCTATAAATAATATAGACAAAGCAACGGGACTGTTCATAGAGAAAATAAAAAAACTAATAGATATTAGTACCAATAAAGTAATAATTAGTCACAAAGAGAAAAGCAAAAATGCCTGGATTACCAAAGGATTAATAACATCGGCAATAGAAAAAGAAAGACTATATAATGTAATGAAACTAACGCCAACTACAGAGAATACCGACTGCTACAACCAATATAAAAATAAATTTATAGAGCTTGTAAGGCAAACCAAACGAAAACATTACCTAAATAAATTGAATAATAACTTAAATGATCCTAAGCGGCTTTGGACAACTATTGATGAGATTACTGGGAAAACAAAAGTTAAAGAGTGTGTCACTGAGTTAAATACAATATCGGGAACAGTATTAAAAAATACTCAACAGATATGCGATGAATTTGTACAATTCTTTACTGACATAGGCGAAAATTTAGCAAATAATATACAAGCAAATGTACAAAATACTCAGCCTCCAAAAAGAACTGTGAACTCATTTATTTTGGATAAAGTCGAGCAATGTGAAGTATACACCACTGTTATGTACTTAAAAAATCGGAAAAGTCCTGGGTTCGATGGTATTAAAAGCGAGCATTTGAGAATTATAGCCGAGGACATAACAGAACCACTCACTAACCTAATCAAGAAATGCTTTGAATCTGGCATATATCCCTCAATTTTAAAGAAAGGTAATATAATACCGATACATAAATCAGGAACAAAAACAGATGTTAACAACTACAGACCAATATCAATAATATCCAGTGTAGCAAAGGTTTTTGAAAAGGTTTTATCTACTAGAATGATTCGATACCTCACAAAATTCAAAATTTTAAGTGAAAATCAATATGGATGTACAGAAGGGAAGGCTACATCGGACGCAATAACTAAAATTGTAAATCAAATACATCAAAATATTGATAACAGAATCCCTTCAATCTGCATTTTTGTTGATTTAAAGAAAGCTTTCGACACAGTTAATCATAAATTATTATTAGAAGCATTGGAGAGAATTGGTTTCAGAGGAAACGCGTACTCACTGATCGAAAGTTATCGTATTTGTCAAATCGCCCACAATCTGTGCAGATATCAGGATCATTTAGTAAAGAAATGTATATTAAGTGTGGTGTCCCACAAGGAACTGTCTTAGGTCCGCTGTTATTCAATATATATTTAAATGATATTTTCCAAATTAATTGTGTTGGCAAAATAACTAGTTTTGCAGATGATACTGCAATATTATATGAAGGCACTGACTGGTCTGATCTGAAAAATGTAATTGAAAATGATTTTATCAAAATTATTCGGTGGTTTAACAGTAGAAAATTAAGCATTAACTACTCTAAAACACATTTTTTACCATTTGGATCTTATGCTAGACATCTGCCAAATTACACAAATTTCTCCTTCAATATTATTGATCAAAAAAGGCAAATTAATAGAGTGCCCAACATAAAATACCTTGGATCCTCACTTACGATGGGACATCCATGTCAATTATATTTTAAAGAAAGTTAGATTTGTATCCTACAAAATTAAATACCTTGGGAATATAATGACAGAAAAATATCTTCGAACATTATACCATGCACTGATTGAGCCTCATCTCACATATGGTATATTAGCATGGGGAGCTGCATGCTCCGCACATATCTACATTCTATATCTAGGACTGAAATTCATAAACTCATAAATACGAACATCAACTAAATACATAATCTACTGTAGCTAATTTTTGTCCTTTTTTGTCATTTGCATTCTACAGTTTCAACTTAAATTTATTGGTCCATGTACAGGCGATGCCTTCTATTGGGCCTGTTTTGATTTTATATTTATTTACTCATATTGTTTGTTATATTTGTATATTGAGTGAATAAATATTATTATTATTATTATTATTATTATTCTGCAGAAGCTGCACCTAATATATGCTAAGGGGTAGCTCAAGATGCAGTCTCCAATGCAACAACAAAGCGTGGTTCCAACGATTCCGCAGTGGTGGCCTTTCCTTGACAGACCAACCCAGGTCCGTGCATCTAGTGGAAACATATATAAATATACAGGGTTTGTCCGGAAAGTAATAGGACTCATTTTCTTCCACCATGACTGTACTTCGGAGCATGCGCACACCGACTGGATTCGGTAGAGGGCGTTCCTAGCTAACGAATAACTGGCTGGTCAGTTGTCTCCGAGCACTTGGAGAGTCAGGACAGGCTTGTTTCTGTGAGTGGTGCAAGCCGAAAATGCAGCGTTCGTTAGAGCAGAGGTACGCGATTAAATTCTGTGTGAAACTCGGTAAATCTGCGACAGAGACGTTTGATATGATCAAGCAGGCTTACCCAGGTGTTGCTTTAGCAAGAAGTGGTGTGTTTCGGTGGCACCAGGCCTTTTTGGATGGCCGGGAAGAGGTCGCTGATGAAGACCGTACTGGAAGACCTTAGACTTCGACAAACACCGATAATGTGACTCGTGTGCGCAAAGTTTTGAACTCAGACCGTCGACTAAGTATTCGTTTAATTGCCCAGATTTTAAATTTACCAAAATCTGTGGTTCATGACATTGTGACACGGCATTTGAACATGCGCAAGGTGTGCGCGAAGATGGTCCCAAAAGTGCTCACTGACGACCAGAAATTGCGGCGAGTGGAAGTGTGCCAAGAAAATTTGAACATGTGTGAAAGTGACCCCCAATTTTTGAATAACGTAATCACAGGTGACGAGTCGTGGATCTTTGAGTATGATCCCGAGACAAAGAGGCAATCTTCCGAGTGGCACACGACGGCGTCTCCTCGCCCAAAAAAGGGAAGAATGAGCAAATCCAAAGTGAAGACGATGCTCATTGTCTTTTTTGACATCAAAGGCATCGTCTACCATGAATTTGTTCCTCCTGAACAAACCGTCAACGCCAAGTTTTACGTGGAAGTGCTTAGAAGACTCAAACAAAGGGTCAGTCGGGTCCGACAAGACATCGCAGCCGACTGGAAGTTGCACCACGACAACGCCCCGGCTCACACCGCCTTTCTTGTGAAAAGCTACCTGACCAAGGCCGGCATCCCAACGCCTCCGGAGCCGCCCTACAGCCCAGATGTGGCCCCCCGGACTTTTTTTTGTTTCCTCGTCTGAAAAGGCCGATGAAAGCCAAGCATTTTGAGACGACAGAGGGGATCCAAGCAGCATGCACCGCGGCTCTCAAGGCTATTCCAGAGAATGTCTTCCCTGACGCCTTCAATGCTTGGAAATCGCGCTGGCAGCGCTGCATCGACGCAGAATGAGCCTATTTTGAAAGTTTTTAAAGAATTGTAACGATTGGCTCAACATTTTTTTTTAAATCGACTCAGTCCTATTACTTTCCGGACAAACCCTGTACTAAAACATTAATTGAAGAAGATCCTCGATACAGTATGCGTATATAAACAAACAATACAAATTTTTCTACTCTTTGTAATCTTATTCTAAAGTAATGGCTTACCTATGTTTATAACAATGTAACGTAAACACCGTAAATTCGTTAGGGTAGACATTTAATTACAGCAGCTTTAATGTCTTATTGCAGGATTTCATCAAGAATTCCTCAAAGATATAATAAAACGGTGACTGCCAAAGGTCAAAGAGCCAGCAGTAAATTATTTGTAATACGAGAAGCCAGTTTGAATAACACAAAAATACACGTCATTTTTCCAACGTCCAAGGTTCGAGCAGATGATTGATGTGCTCAGTTTGACAAATTAAGACTTAAAGACGTAATTACTTGTATTACATTTTGTGTTTGAAGAACAATAACCTCGCAACACCTTATATACCGAGCAGAACAGATCTTAGCCGTCTTGATGTAGTTTCCCATCACTTTTGGAAAAGTTTTAAATAGCATCTCGAATATTGCTCTTCGGCTTGTCTTTTTAACATACACCTTATTTTTCAAAATAAGGTTCGGGACCAGCAAATCTGGTGATCTAATGTCTCTAGATGATATTACCCAAAGAAGCTTTGTGGTTCCCAAAATTTCACAACTCAAGCTGCTAAACATGTGGTGCTAGTAGAACAGACCAAGTTGTCTTAAAGCTAAGGAAACGATAAACATCTTGCTAAAAATCTATCAGTACGTTTACAAAATATCTGTTTATTTACTATGGTGGCCTTCCATGGTCCGCCCTGTATTTTGCAAATATATGGTTGACATAGCGATCAGAAGTACGGAATCGTATTCATGTCGTGGGAATATGGTACAAGCAGTATATCAGGTAAGTAAAAGATCATTCCTATGTTTATATCAGATTTATGGGATACTTAAACAATGATTATTTGTTATTATATCATCAATTATGTAGTATATAGATGCAACAATGCACCATTACTGACTTTTCACGTAAAATTAATTTGAAAATTCTCAGAATATTATGAGTACTGAAACATACCTCTCTTGCGTCATATGGGATGTAAACGTGGTACCTGTCATCGTTGCTGTCGTGGTGTAATTAAAAATAAAGAAACAGTGACTCCACTTGTTCATATAAATATTATCTAATTAAATTTTATTTTTTAACTCTACGACTAGTTGGTCTGTTTGTTTGTCCTTCCATGCAATGCAAAACAAAAAGTGCTGCCCTTTTCGCTGCTTTTCACGAATGGCCAAACGGTTTAAGATTTTGGGGGTGGTGTCCCCCTCGAAAAAAAACTGAACTGCCAGTAAATGCGTCTGTTTCGTTTTCGATGTTACTCTAAAAATTCATTGAACGATCAAGAATTCATATTTGAATGCTTTAAACAAACTTTTCGGAATAGGTACTGGTCTATATTTCTTCATCAACATTCGCTCTTTTATTATACAGTGGAATCACTTTACCTGTTTTCATTCAGCTAGGGAATTTCCCAGAAAGAAAAGACTTATTTATCAGGAATATAAGCGGTATATATATATATATAGGTGAAAAATTAAAGCTTCCGCCTTTTGTTGGGTACTTCGACAAAATTTAAGCAAAGAGGACTCTTTATACTTTTTTTAATTCTCTCTAGCTTTCAATGGACTTTGCCATCATCATCAGGAGCTGCAATTACAATGATAACAGTAGCAACAAAAGTGTAAAATGAATTTAAATTGAATTAACTTACAGTAGTATGTGAGGATGTTGCTAATTGTTGTTTTCGTATAGGATGAGGGAAACCTCCAGTAACATGGTGAGAGCTGGATACATGGTACAATGGTTAAAATTATATAAAATATGACAAGACAAGTTAAAGTCAGATTAAAAATTATTTAGAAAACATTAGAGCATTACGTCGTGAAGCCACTTGATGATTGCATAAAATGGTGGTCATGGAATAATGAGTGAGATGAACCTTTGACAGAAGGCCGAAGGTTGTCAATGTCTGTATTGAAAGATGGAACGAATTGTGGGCGTGTGCCAAAACGTTGCCAAATGTTTCACCTAACTGGTCTAGACGACAATTCTCAAGTTATATATATATATATATATATATATATATATATATATATATATATATATATATATATATATCATCAGCACCAGCTGCTTTTTTATGTTTGAGTCTGTTGAATAATAACTGTAGCTCACACTCGATGAAAGGTCTCAAAAGAATGGCGTCAAGTAGGTTGACTCTGCCCTTCCCACGCCCTTGTCAGTAGGTAAAGGAATATCTTCAACACAAACTAGTCAGTCAAACAGGCCCTTACGTTTAGTCCAAAAACATATTTTCCCTTCCCTACTGGTAGTGCATCTGGAAATGTCGCCTCTCCCCGATGCCTAACTCGTGCAGATGTGGCATCGCGGTAGCGCTGTCAGAGCATAGAAAACACTATGCTGTTGCAGAAACACGTGTGATTCCATACCAGAACACTCATTAGAGAAATCTATGATGTGTGAAATATTCTAATAGGCGCGTAGAATTATCAATGTTGGGAGTGTATAAATGTACCAGCATCAAAAAATTGACATAAACTCTCCAAACGCCCTCACAACCCCAACCCCCCCCCAAGTTTTTTTAATTCTAAGATTTTTTTCGAAAATGATCAAGATCCTTTGAAAAGTCAAAAACAAAGTTTGAGCGATGTTTACTGTTTTCATTTTAGGTCTTTTTCTCTGCAGTCACTAAACTGATTTTCTAAAACTACAAAGCCTTTGCGTCCTTGATATAGTAGTAACATTGTGTAAAAAATTCATCAAAATACGATGGGTATTTTTCAAGTTATACGCGGTTGCAACGACAGACAGACGGACATGAGTTACATGTTTTTTGATGTCATATAACATCCAAAAAACAAATTGCTTCATTGTCGATTTTTTTACAATACTTGCCCGCCAGTAGGGAAGTTAAAAAAAAGGAAAAATGAAGTGGGACCCCGGATTACACCACTTTTTTATAAACTTCTTTTGGCCAACGCCAATTCAATATTTCTCGGAGGTTGTGGCAGTATGGCATCAATATTAATTGAAATATTACGTATTCCTTTCCGGAAATTTGAACAACATCCACTAAAAGTGTCAGGGGCGGACCATAGAAATGTCTTTATGGAAAATAACGAATTGGCAATCCATCAATATGAATCGAAACATTGGTATGTCAGCGTTTCAACATCAATCGCATCATCGCTTTGGAACTGGCGTACAAGGCAAAGCGACGTCGGTAACAAATATTTAAGGGCGTTCATAACATTCTAATAGTTTTGTAATCTGTATCAATCATTATTCAGTTATGCAAACCGAAGGCAGAGCACTTTTACCAGAACATGTCTTCTTAAAATGTTGAGGATACGATGTGGTGCAATCTCGATATTGTACCATGTAAAAATAAATGACATTAAATGTAACACATTAATCATCTTTTGATTTGAATGGAAGCTCTGCTTTATGCGGGTACTTAGAAGCTGCTTAGGCAATTAGTTTTGTCTATTTATAGGTTATACACATCACGAGACACAAATAATGCATTTTTTCTTTTCTTTAGTGTCGCACTAATTTTTGGAACAGGTCAAGTTCGCAAGCTGAAGTTCAGAATTTTGAAATCGATTAGTAAAACTGAGATTTTAAAAGTTCAAAATGGTCATACTCGTATGATATCTGCGGCATTTTCAAGCTCATACGTTATAATATATGAACTATATAATGTTCTTATTATCTAGCTTCCAAAATATACTAAGTGACATATAAATCCGAACATCCAGTTTAAATGGTTTTATTTTAATAAAAGTTGGTGAATGTATTTATCTTACTGTACATAACAAGTGAACAAATTTTCAGCCTTATCAGTTGGACATTCCGGTTTTTATACTGCTTTTTTTTAATTCACTAACGCTCTAAAAATGAATATTTCAGCCGCAGTAAAGAATCAACGTTGGCGGTTTTTGGTTCTTGACATCCTTTACGATCGGTTACGATGCCTAGAGTACGGAGACCTGTACGATTTCGTCAACTTAGTGAGTTTGATAGGGGCCGTATAGTGGGACTTCGGGAAGCTGGATTTTCTTTTCGGGCAATTGCAGTTAGAGTGCAAAGAAGTGTAGACACTGTGGTTAGATGTTGTCAGGCATGGCTTCGAGAAGGCCGTACGCAAAGAGCAAGGGGCACTGGACGCCGCCCTAGAACAACAGACCGTGAAGATCGTCGCCCAAGATTATTGGCCTTAAGGGACCGTTTCTCCACTACCAGGTCCATTGCAAATGAATGGTTTGCAGAACACGGAAGACCTATTGGCATGCGAAGTGTTTACCGACGAATGAGAAGTTTTGGCTTGTTTTCATACCGGCCACACTGGGTCCTCCCTTTAACTCGAGAACACCGACGTAATCGCCTTGAGTGGTGCAGACAACGGTCACTTTGGGATCAGGAATGGAACAGTATTGTCTTTAGTGACGAGTCTCGATTTTATTTAGGCATGCACGATGGTCGTGCCAGGGTTAGAAGGCGACGTGGTAAAAGGAGGAATCCACAGTTTTTTGTTGAAAGACATGTTCATCACACTGTTGGAGTTATGGTTTGGGGTGCTATAGCTTATGGTTCCAGGTCACCTTTAATCTTCATCAGAGGTAACATGAACGCGCAGCGTTATATCCACGAAGTTCTAGAACCCCATCTTTTATCCTATCTTGACACCCTGGCAGATCCAACTTTCCAACAAGATAATGCCCGACCACATGTTGCAAGAGTCACAATAGACTTCTTTCAACATAATGATGTCACATTGTTACCATGGCCACCAAGATCTCCCGACTTATCCCCAATTGAGCACGTGTGGGATATGATGGGTAGGAGGTTGCTTAATTTGCAACGTCCTCCTCAGACTCTAGAAGCTCTTCGAGAGGAGTTGGTGGTTGCCTGGAATGAGATACCACAGGAGGACATTGACCACCTGATCAGAAGCATGCCTAGGCGCGTTGGAGAATGCGTAGCACATCAGGGTGCATCCACACATTATTAAAGGTCAAAGGGCTTTAAAGCAGTGCAATCATTTTGAAATTTTTATCATTTATCTATTATGCTTCATTAAGTACTTATACAAAATTTTATTAAAATAAAACCATTTAAACTGGGTGTTCGGACTTATATGTCACTTAGTATAGTTAACCGGCGGCTTTTCAATGTTGAGAATTTTTGTATATTGATCGTAATAAGCAACAATCAGAACATTAATCAATTGCGGCAGCTAATTGAAAAAAGCTAGACAATGTGTCTTATGAGCCCAAAATCAAATTAACAAAGTATAATAAATACATCGATCTGGCTTTCAACTGTGTGAGCTAATAATAAATGGAAAAAAATACAATCAATTGATAAATCGGCGCTATATTGGTTTACCAAAAAGGAAACAGTCAAGAACCAATACTGAACGGATGACAACACGACAAAAAAAAAACATAAAGATAATAACAACTAATTATGATACATCTAACAGCTTATTTTCAACCAGTATCTTTGAGCTCCTAGCAGCCACGGTGCCCCAGTATTTAGGTTTCTTCCTACGCGGCTGATTCTGAATATAAAAAACGGGTCTCCCGGACTTCCTCAATTCACAAATTGTCATCGAACTGTAGCTGTTCAATCCTGCATTCCTAGATATTTTTAGAATTTACCCGTGTCTAATGGGTGGGCGTGGCTCATCAGGTATTCAATCATTGCAGAACCACTGCCTACTTTGTTTTTTCATCTTCAGTGTCTTCACAAGGAAATGCCGACTCATGGTCACTTTTGGTGAATGATGGACAAATGTCCGCCAGTCGAAAACTTAATTTGTTGCTAATGACTTTTGGTTGGTAATGGTCGTTATTAGCACAAGATCAAAAACAAAAGAATTAACGTAAAGGCGAGAATGTCCTTAAGTCACTTCATTAATTTTATGTTTCAATTACTTAGCCATATGGATAGGTTAGCTAGATATGAATCATAGATCGTTTGAAAGAGGACATTTGTGGTAAATATAGATTTAAATTGCATTATTATCCTTGTACAGAGGTTCGTATCGTCTGTCGTTCCTTCAATTGTAGGACGCCTTTATGGCCTTCTTGATCTTCAAAGTTTTCTAATGTTCTGCGTGAGCGCTCTATTTTGAGGTTACATTACAAACATCTATTTGCATCAAATTGTTCTTGCTTTTGATATATATCATTTGTTACGTCAGCCTGAAATTTCCTACAATTCAAAAAAAAACATGGAATCACAATAAGAGAGCGCTGACGCTGAGCGCAGTAAACATCTGCTCGTAGAAATACCCCAGCATTTCTGAAGGGGAGAAGATGCTATGGAAATCAAGGAGGTCATAAGGGTGTCCTACAATTGATACGGTCCTAAGTATCGCGCTCAACAGACATACAGCACTCAAAAATGACCCTGACCCGCCTGACTTTGGCGTCCCATCCTAACTGTGGCGAACTTCGTACATCCAGAACTGGCCGATACGACCGCTCCTTTGTCCCGAGGGTGTCGAGATTGTGGAACAATCTACAAGAGGAAGCTTTTCCCAGTTCTACTAGCCTTAGACAGTTCAAAAATCGTAGTAACAGAATTTCTTTGGGATCATCATAGCAAAAAAATGAGCTTGGGTTTCTTAAACCTAAAAGTACAATGAATGACTGAACAATATATTTAGTGAGTTGATTGAATATGGGGATACCAAGGAAAATATCCTGACAATATAGGTACAGTCAAACTATTATTTGACGATTATTCATGATAAATATTACTACTATTGTTCAATTATATTGTTTTTAGTATTGGTAATTCATATTTATAGTTTCGTGGGTAATGCCTCTTGGTTACTTGTTAAATCCATTTTTAAGTTGTTTTGATTCTATTTTTTCTTTGACCCTGGTATGAAACTTTAGAATTGAACTCTTATTTGTTACTTGGACATAATTTATTCTTAAATTGATGAATGGATTATGCACAGAGTATCAGTACAACACGCCAATCAAATGTACAAAGAAGACGCCGTTATGCAAGTCGATAGTATTTTGATAGGAAATTGAAGTCACAATGGTCGTTGGAAGACTTTTAGATATTGACGCATAGTGTATGTAATTTGATAAACTTTTTTCGTCTTGCAAGTGAACAGGTCAAGCTTTTACTGAGACTACAAGATTAATGATGCTAAACTGACAAATTGTTGGAGTCCGGGCACTACGTGAATAACGCAGTAATTCTTGGTTAATATCAAAGCAACTAAAAAAAAATTGAGGAGTACATATCTCGGCATCTACAGAACGGAGACAGATGCGTCAGAATTCATAAAGTTTATAGTATTGTTCGAAATATACTAAGTGACATATAAATCGGAACACCCAGTTTAAATGGTTTTATTTTAATAAAATTTTGTATAAGTACTTACTGAAGCATAATAAGTAAATGATAAAAATTTCAAAATGATTGCACTGCTTTAAAGCCCTTTGACCTTTAATAATGTGTGGATGCACCCTGATGTGCTACGCATTCTCCAACGCGCCTAGGCATGCTTCTGATCAGGTGGTCAATGTCCTCCTGTGGTATCTCATTCCAGGCAACCACCAACTCCTCTCGAAGTGCTTCTAGAGTTTGAGGAGGAGTTGCAAATTGAGCAATCTCCTACCCATCATATCCCACACGTGCTCAATTGGGGATAAGTCGGGAGATCTTGGTGGCCATGGTAACAATGTGACATCATTATGTTGAAAGAAGTCCATTGTGACTCTTGCAACATGTGGTCGGGCATTATCTTGTTGGAAAGTTGGATCTGCCAGGGTGTCAAGATAGGCTAAAAGATGGGGTTCTAGAACTTCGTGGATATAACGCTGCGCGTTCATGTTACCTCTGATGAAGATTAAAGGTGACCTGGAACCATAAGCTATAGCACCCCAAACCATAACTCCAACAGTGTGATGAACATGTCTTTCAACAAAAAACTGTGGATTCCTCCTTTCACCACGTCGCCTTCTAACCCTCGCACGACCATCGTGCATGCCTAAACAAAATCGAGACTCGTCACTAAAGACAATACTGTTCCATTCCTGATCCCAGTGTGACCGTTGTCTGCACCACTCAAGGCGATTACGTCGGTGTTCTCGAGTTAAAGGGAGGACCCAGTGTGGCCGGTATGAAAACAAGCCAAAACTTCTCATTCGTCGGTAAACAATTCGCATGCCAATAGGTCTTCCGTGTTCTGCAAACCATGCATTTGCAATGGACCTGGTAGCGGAGAAACGGTCCCTTAAGGCCAATAATCTTAGGCGGCGATCTTCACGGTCTGTTGTTCTACGGCGGCGTCCAGTGCCCCTTGCTCTTTGCGTACGGCCTTCTCGAAGCCATGTCTGACAACACCTAACCACAGTGTCTACACTTCTTTGCACTCTAACTGCAATTGCCCGAAAAGAAAGTCCAGCTTCCCGAAGTCCCACTATACGGCCCCTATCAAACTCTCTAAGTTGACGAAATCGTACAGGTCTCCGTACTCTAGGCAGCGTAACCGATCGTAAAGGATGTCAAGAACCAAAATCCGCCAACGTTGATTCTTTACTGCGGCTGAAATATTCATTTTTAGAGAGTTAGTGAATTAAAAAAAAGCAGTATAAAAACTGGAATGTCCAACTGATAAGGCTGAAAATTTTTTCACTTGTTATTTACAGTATCGCCGGCTCCACACGTTGGCCCCAAATACATTCACCAACTTTTATTAAAATAAAACCATTTAAACTGTGTGTTCGGATTTATATGTCACTTAGTATATAACATGTGGTGTTCCCCTTATGACCATTGTTATCCAATGATGAATGATTTGTACGATATCCAAACACCTGGGAAAACTGTAATTTTTGTCGACCGTACCATCATTCTCTGCAATGTAGAAAATTGGAGTTAACTGTAACCAGTTTGTGAAAATGAAGTTAATACTATAATAAATTGGTTTAAATCTCTTCTTCTAACGGTAAATTACAATAATGCTTGTCTGACTACCGGACATTCATTTGTATTGATGAAAATGCTAACGAAGTAATTCAGGAAAAAACACTGTAAAATATCTAGGTGTCTATATAGACCCACATCTCAATTGGGATGCACATTGTCAAAAAATTGAGATTTCTTCTTTCAAGATCAAGTAGTTTCTGACAGAAAAGCAATAAAGAATCCTGTATTATGCGTTAGCAGAAATTCATATAAATTATCGTATCATAATAATAATATTAAAAACAATCAACCAATTACATATCCAACAGAAACTTTATATGCTGAAACTCAACTGCCTGATATTAGACAACTATGTTTTTACTCCATGGCCACATACCAACAAATATATTTTTTAAAATCGTTTTGAATGCAAGTACCGTAAAGAGATAGATAAAACAAAAAAATCTGAAAATTCCATCCAAAAAGAGACAAACAAGCATTAACAAGTTTAAAAAGGAGTTTGAAGTTCGTCTCCGTGTTATTTTCAAATAATTTCCAAGTGTTCCTCTGTAAGACATATATTGATTTCTGATCAATCAGGTTGAAATCGGGGAGCTGAGGTGGACACTTCATGGTATGTAATGTTTCTGCGGTGTTTTTTTTTTGAGAATATAATTCTTTTTCAGTTAGTGTTTCTGGAGGTTTTCATAATTGCGTAATAGATCCTGGCCCAATAATCCTTCTTGTCGAGACAACCACTAAGAGAACATAAACCTAACAACTCTAACCGTTTTTGAGAAATATCAAATTTTGTGAAAAAATCACAAATGCAGGTGCATAAACGCCTATGAATCTTTCATATATTTTGATTTGTGTCGACTGGTTTGTAACTGATTGCTTTTAGAAATGTGACTACTTTAGTAGACTTCATCCTTCAGCATCACTGACAGTTGTACTCCAGAGCTTATACAGACCGTTCCGTATTTTCACTGGATACAGTTTTTTATCAAATTAATAAGCATGTCATCCTCAAGTGATGAGGAAACTATAGAAAATAATGGCAACGACCTGCAGTTCATCGCAGACGAAATTGCCATTGCTCCCATTATTTTGTAAAAGTCACAAGTTCCAAAAATACAACTGAGAAAGGACGATGCTTTGAAGAAGATGTTGAAAAAATATGAATCAAAGCATTAGATACTAAAGGCTTATTAAAACAATCAACAACATGAAAGTGGGAAAATTAGAGGTGCTATTCAGGTTGGTAGTGTTCAAGAAGAAGGAAGTGAACTATATTCCGAGCGCAGTGAGCAAACAGTAGTATTACAGTGCCAGCAATTCAGAAGTCATTGCCACCAAAAAGAAAATGAGCAACAGAGAAATACGAAACTGAGGAAACCAAAGGGTTAACTACAAAAGAACTGCAACGTCTAGTGCTATTACAGCAGTACCAAACAAGTATTTTACAACAATAGTATTATAAAACGAAATTAGAAATGATGCAGCATCAGAAGCCACCTGTAACGTATGATGTTCACGAAAATAAAACTTATTATAACTTATAAATACACTTTGATCAGTAAAACTATTTAGTATAATACTCAAGTTTCTTCTTATTTGTTGACCTGGTTGGCGGAGAGGAAGTTCGTCATTCTCATGATTTTCTTCATCTTCATCAGGGTCTTTTTCAACTAACTCAAAGTCAGGATCGTCCAAGCTCTTCGCAACATGATGTAGTACAATTCAAGCAATAATTATTTTCGGCACATTTTTCAAATTTACGCGGCAAACATACTGTAGGATAGAAGACCGTTTCAGTTGGCCGAAACAGCGTTCAATTATAACTCTTTCTTGTTCTAAAAGCTTATTATAATTTATTTCTGCACCTGAAGTAGGATTTCTGAAGGAAGTCATAAGGCATGGCTCAATACCATAACCGTCATCGCCAAGTAGTACAACATTTGTTTTATTTATTAGTTGTGATCTAGTCTGAGAGTGTCTCCATATTCTGGAATCATGCACTGATCCAAGCCAACTGACATCAACACTTGGAAACATCTTTCTGGCATCACACGTGGCTTGCACATTTAATGTAGGTTTCCCTTTTCGGTTGATATACTCATCTCCATGGCGATTTGGCTTCAGGATTCCTATATGTGTACAATCAATTACACCAATTGCTGTCGGAAATTTATACATGCTTTGCCACATCCGCTTGGCCTCCATCAGTTCATGGTTGGTAGTTGGAAACTTGATCCATTCGTTCGACTGTGCAACTATGCTGTTCACAACTCTGTCCACAGTCCGAGATACCGTTGCATGACTAACACCAAGTTCCTGACCAGTACCTTGTTGATATCTAGGGTCACCGAGATAGCGTAGACATATCTTCATTTTATGAATACATGAAAGTACTCCTCCTCGAGTTTCCTCATTCTAAACTAAAAATCTGTCCACAAGCCATTGTTCATTTGCTTCGTCGAACCGATATAATGTTTTGTCCAACCATCATCGTTTGGCCACCTTTTGTTACGAAGTTCAGTCTGCTACTGACCACACTCAGAATTTTTGAAGGATATTCTTCCTATGCAAGTATGAGGTGAAGATGATGAATATCCTTTTACTTATGTCACTGCTTTGAAGGATATGCTTATACTCAAAAAGCAAAAGCATTTGCTTCAAATTATTATAAATACCATCTGGAGGATTTCCTTCAAAATTTGCAATCACAAGGATATCCTTTATTTTATGAATACGGCTAAATGACCCTCCGACAATAAACCGCTTAACTCATGATTTCTTAAGCAACGTACTCCTAATGTACTTACAACTTAATTTGATTTTTATGATGAATGTTCGGACACCTGCAGCGTTAACTTATCGCTTGCACTTCTCTCAATTCTCGTTAAAATGTTCGCACGTTAGATGAATATTGTGCAAACGTGCTTTTTCACATCCTAAATTACCGTAATTTGTAATCAGGTCCATGGTCAGTAAACCGTCTTCCACAGGTTAGACTATTATTATGTTGCAGACGACGAAAAAATTGTTTTGAATGCTGAAATTACATCAGTTAAGATGAAACCAATGGTGTAGCTAGATTATCAATTAGGGGGCATTTTTCCTTTTCTTAATTTAGATCTTTTTGTTTTCATGTTTGCTCAGCTAATTAAAAAAGATTGCCATTAATATGCCAACATGGTTAGGGTGTTTAGAGTCAGATTTATATACCTTTTTTTTAAGCTTCCTTGGAACCAATTGATCACTCATTGGAAACAATGAAACAATGACTCTTTCTTGAGGAACGTTCAAGGGAGGATTTAAATTCTTATTTCACGGTAGGCTATAATAGTTGTCATCACAAGATACTATCGATGTCAGAAATATGTTTCTTTGCTGGGATATTTAGCATTTGGATGATAAATTAGGAAGATTTGTGCTAAATATCAGTAAAAAATGCAAAATAATAATTTGCTTGATAGATCGAATTACAGCGCAATCACAGAGAAGTAAAAAGCTGAATATAGGCAACCAGTTGCACCGAACTGCTCTGCTTGTTGCAGACTATAAATTACGTTTGTCAGATTCAACTACTACAGTATTTCATAAAAAAAACATATTTTATACACGATAAATTGTGTGTGACTATGAAAAACAAGGAAATTTGAAGGGGTAGAAAACACGCATAGTAGGCATAGCAGTTTGGTGTAACTTTCTTGAAAGATTTCTGATTAATTTTCTAATGATACAACTTTTTCGTTTCTTGGTATATCTTTGTATGTTACTTTGTTTCCGAGGGAATAATAAAAACAGCTTCATTATCCAAAAATAATCACTGATCAACAGCCAAAAAATATCCTAAATAAAATCAACAAAATATTACTATTTTTAATGTGCTAAAACCGGAATGAAACTTATTTTTTCAATATTAGTTCAAGTTTTAGAGATACGGTAATTATATGTGTTTCTGCTGTGACAGTGTTAATATACTGTAATTCACAAGAATGCACTGCTACATTTTTATATTCGGCAAGGAAAGATGATGTAATCGGCATGATTGTGTTACGTTACACATACGTGTACATTATATTGTTTTATATTAGCCATTTTTTCCTCAGTTGGCTGACAGCGTTCATGCAAGATGTCTCGTGTAAGTGTGTAAACAATCCAGATCAGTTTTGTTACGTGTGTGGTGATGTGACTTTTGCGTCTCAGAGACGGTCTATTACTCAACTAATAACAAAGGCATATCAGCTTTATTTCGGTTGTAAACTAGGTGATCAAGACAAACAGTGGGCACCCCACATCTGCTGTAATGCATGTGCTTCAAGTCTGAAGAGCTGGTTAAATGGTAAAATGCGGTCTAAGCTCTTTGCTGTCCCAATGGTTTGGAAAGAGCCTACAAATCATATTAATGATTGTTACTTTTGCATGGTACCTTGTGTTGGACAAGCCACAGGTATGTCCAAGAAAAAAAAATCGGTTATTAACTACCCAAACATACCATCTGCGATGAGACCTGTGCCTCACAGTGACGAAAATCCTATTCCAAAACCGCCAGAATCCTACACTTGCGAATCAGAAAACGAATCAGATCATGGCGATCGAATGATTCGTCAGGAAGAAGATATGCCATCAACGTCAAGAGATCCTGATTTTATACCGAGCACGTCAGGCCACCAACCGCACAAAATAACACAGTCAGAATTAAATGATCTTGTAAGAGATTTAGAACTTAGAAAATGTAAGGCAGAGTTACTTGGATCAAGACTGCAGCAGTGGAACTTGTTAGAAGACGATGTTTCGGTATGTGTTTTTCGTAAACACCACAAAGACTTAGAACCATTTTTCAATATGGAGAAAAACTTGGTTTTCTGCAGTAACATTAACGGCTTACTGGCGGCTTTAAATATAAACTATAAACCAGAAGAATGGAGATTGTTTATAGACAGTTCAACATTGAGTTTAAAGGCATGGTTATTCCATATTGGAAATATATTACGATCTCTTCCTGTAGGGTATGCAGTTCACATGAAAGAATCATATGACAATATGAAGTACCTATTGACATGCATAAAATACGATGAGCACGAATGGCATATTTGTGGCGATTTGAAAGTTGTTGCACTTTTAAAGTTTTGCTGTTTTTTGTGTGAATGGGACAGTCAGGCAAAGGCACTTCATTACGCCAGACAAAACTGTCCTGTTCGTCAATTCCTAGAGCCAGGTCAAAAAAATGTACAGCATATGCCATTAGTAGATTCGAAAAAAATTTTATTACCACCACTGCATATCAAGTTGGGCCTAATGAAAAACTTTGTCAAGGCATTAGATAGAGATGGGTCAGCTTTTCAATACCTGCGTCAGAAATTTCCAAGACTAAGTGAGGCAAAGGTTAAAGAAGGTATTTTTGTTGGGCCACAGATTCGAAATATTTTGAAAGATACACAGTTTGAAAACACTTTAACAGGTATTGAAAAAACTGCTTGGAATGATTTCCGCCTGGTACTCACTAATTTCTTGGGAAATAGAAAAGCTGACAACTATAAAACCCTTGTCAAAAATATGCTGTCATCGTATCAAAAGATGGGCTGTAATATGTCTCTTAAGATACATTTCCTACACACACACACCTGGACTTTTTTCCTGACAATTGCGGAGCCGTAAGTGATGAGCACGGCGAACGTTTTCATCAGGATATTTCAACAATGGAAAACAGCTACCAGGGAAAGTGGAATCCTTCCATGCTTGCAGACTACTGTTGGACTCTTGGTAGAGATGCTCCAGAAATGATCCATAAAAGAACAGCAAAAAGACAACGCATATAGTGATTCTTATAAGTATATGAATCTTGTTACTTTTTTTAATATATCCTTAAAAATAAAAAGTTTTTTTTCTAAGCCGCAACTAATTTTTTTATTTCATTTTCATTTTTGGATTCAGCGCCCCAAAATTAACAAAGAAGTGCACTTTTCCCACAAGATACAATTAAAAAACTAAAATTTGTTGTCCAGTGAATTAAAATAAAATTGAATCAAGGTTTATCGTTGCTAGAGAATGTTGTTCTGTTGCTATCAACATATTCTTGACTTTGTGTTATAGGTAGCTATTATTTTTTCTTCCTCTGTCAAAGATAATTTTTCTTAATCTTCAACACAAATTCAGCTCTTCCCCGATCATTCTGGCTGCCTTCTTGAAGATGAAGGCATTCCACCGAAAAACCTGCATTCTTGACAAAACACTATATCCGTAGACCTGCTGAAGTTTAGCAAGAGTTTTCGTTGCACTGTGCCCAAGTCTGAAGTAAAACCTGTCTACACACCGTTGTCAGTCATTTTCGGAACACAATAGAAAAAACTGTTAAACTGTTCCACAAAAAAAACCGCTACGGACAACCAAATGACTCGAAGGAGTTCACACTTGTACTGAAGACGGATCACATGTTCCCCTGTCTCCCCTCAGAACCAGGCGCCTCCAGTGTTGCCAGATCGAGCGCTACGTTGCCAGTCTCATCAGTATATCCTAACGAATGTTATCTGATCCCGAGTCCAAATATTTGTTGTAACTCTCCGTAAATCCTACAATATTCCTACGCCGCTGTGAGGAATGTTGTTACAGCATACCAACATATATATTCAAATGTGTTAATTAATTAATTAGCAGCACTGAAATAAGCATATACGTTGAGTCGGCACAGAATTCATTATCTGATCCTGGATCAGCCCTCTCTAATTGGTGTTTTGAATAGCCTGAACAAGGCTATTACATGCATGATGTTGCAGATGAATTTTGATTGTATTTTTCTTGCTCTATTGCACAAAGTGCTATTTCACGTTGCTATTGTAATCCGCCGTTGGAAAAGTATCAATCAGAATGCGACCTTCTGCTTTGCGACGGTTGACCTCAACAGGAGACAACTCAATTAGTGAACGGTAGGCGCTTGAACCCTATTGTTGACATTTCTTTGTAAATTAATTGCGATGAGTTTGCTACTAGATTGCATTGAACTGGTACACCTATAGATAGATGACTCTGCATTTCGCGTGCAACGCTATTATCGGTTCATGAAAGATGATATTTACTTTAAGTTAATCTCCCAGCTGGGCCTTTATGAATCCTGTCAAGGGTCACACTGCCACCTTAGATGAATTGCAAAGGGACCTGATCACCCCTCAATATCACTTTAGCGGCAAATTTATTGTGTAATGTGCGGCAAGGGCGGAGTGGGATTCCCTGGGCCCACAGGACGCTTGGGAGGTCTAGGGGCCAAGTCACTGCCCTGGATCTGGGGTTCATAGGCTCATGCTAATATGGTTAAGATGAAGTAGCACGTCCGTGTGATGGGGGGCTGACAATACCATGTTTTTGGGCGTGAAGTAGAGGCATAATCTTCAGCGCACGCTCCGAACCACCGCGAGACTCTGGGATACTACAGACCAACTTTTTTTTTTTTTTTTTTTTTTTTTTTTTTTTTTTTTTTTTTTTTTTAACGAGGGGGGAATGCATTTACGCACCATACCATAGCACGAGCTACGACGTGTGTGAGGCTCCAGGGTCTTGAAGAGATCACCTAATACCCACTAAACCCTAAACCTCCGCGTGGCCCGACTCATCAGCGTCTCGGTAGGCCATGTGTTGTGCGTGACCTGCGGTCTGCTACAACGTCTCCTCATGTGTTTCAGTCTCTGGGAACGCCGGGTTGGTTCCCTTTACCTCGCACATTCTATCGATGTCGTTAAGCGATCATCGATAGAGGGTCTGCTAGTTTCTCTTGAAACTCTTGTTTTCGAAAAATCAAGAGTTTCAAGTCATCTTACCAATATGTTGTTCCTGGTCCTGGTCCTGAAGGGTCCTGGTCCTGGTGGGTCCTGGTCGTGGCGGGTCCTGGTCGTGGCGGGTCCTGGTTGGTCCTGGTCCCGGTGGGTCCTGGTCCCGGTGGTTCCTGGTCCTCTGCATCCACGCCGTGGGGGGGGGGGAGCAGCCGCAAATTCTCCTAGTCTCCTAGTCAAGGTTCCAGTTAGCGGGTGCCAACTGGGACCTTGGTCTGGGGTACCTGGTTCTGCGGTTGCGAGGCCTCTCGTCCGGATCGTAGTCCATGAGGAATCGTAGCTGCTCGTTCGGGTGGTCCTGAGCTTTCTCGAAGGTCTTCTCCGCTTTTTTCCTCATGTACTCGTGGATGGTATCCCAATGCAGGTCTCTACGCAAGGTTGAGTTCCTTACGTAGGAAGGTGCATTGGTGGCGATCCGGAGTAGCTTCATCTCTAGAGCAGCAAGTCGCTTGCGGTAGCTGGGGGCAGCGTACCCCCAGACCGCGGAGGCGTAAGCGAGCTGAGGTCTGGCGATGGCCTTGATCAGCCGTAGCTTGGTCGCTAGCGGCATCTGGCTGTGTCTACCCAGTAATGGATAGAGTTGAGCCATGGCTGCTCTGGTTTTTGCGATGACAGCTTCTATGTGCGCTTTCCAGGTGAGGGACTTGTCAAAAACGATCCCCAGATATTTGACATTGTCGCTCCACTGGATATCTTCATCGAAGATGGATGCTTCGAGAGGTTTTGCAATCCTTCTTCGTTGAATGAAGATTGCCTGCGTCTTCTGGACGTTGATGCGGATTTTCCATTTCACGCACCAGTCCTGAATTTGGTCCAGTTCACCCTGTAGTCTCCTACGGATGATCTCGGGTCGTCTATGCTTGGCGGCTATAGCAGTGTCGTCTGCATATAGGGCCAGCATTGTGTCAGCTGTCTTCGGCACATCGTAAGTATAGATGTTGTAGAGCAGGGGGGCTAAGGCTGACCCCTGGGGCACGCCTGCTTCCAGCTGACGTCTTGTTGAATGGCATGTACCAATCTTCACCGTGAACCATCTTTGTGTTAGATAGCTCTGGATCAATTGGCACATGTTCGCATCGATTCCGGCGGCTTCCATTTTGGCGATGAGTCCATCGTGCCAAACTCGGTCGAAGGCTCGTTCCACGTCCAGCAGGACGAGACCGGTTGCCTCCTGGAGATTGAAGCCGCTGGTGATGTTTTCCGTCAGTCGTAGCGCTTGGAGTTCCGTGTTGTGGGAGGATCTGAAGCCGAATTGCTCTGGGGGGAGAAGTTGCAGTTCTTCTGCCTGCTTCTCTAGTCGAACGGCGATAGCCTTTTCGACTACTTTGCCCACCGAGGAAACCAGGCTGATGGGCCGGTAGTTCTGGGGCAACTTCCGGTCCTTGCCTGGCTTGGTGAGCATTATAACCTGGGCTTCCTGCCACCGCCGCGGGAAGTGGTTAAGTCTCAGAGTGGCATTGGCGATGTTGGTGAGCGCAGCAATGCCTTTGGTGGGAAGGTTCTTCAGCATCCTATTGTTGATGCCGTCCCTTCCCGGCGCCTTTCTGACCTTCAACCTGCGGATGATCAGACGGATTTCCTCTGGACTGGAGGGGTGATCCGTCTCCTGGCCAGGTGGTCGACTCCTCATGTTTTCGGCTGCGACTTCCACGGCCTTCTCGTGGTTGTCGTCCTCGTCTTCATGGTAATTGAGTCTGCATTCGGATTCTAGCGAATCGGCGAATGCTTCGGCTTTTTCTTCACTGGAGTAGGCCAAGCCGCGTTGGCCGTGAAGAGTGGGGATCGTGGTGCGCTGACGACGAAATTTTCGCTGCATAGACCAGGCCGTACCATCCTGGGTCTCTAGTTCTGCACAGGCTGCATTCCATCTGTTGTTTTGGAGTTCCGCGAGTGCGTTCTTCAGAGCTAACGATGCTCTGTTTCGCGCAACTCTCGACTTCTCTGTCAACAGCTGGAGATGTTCTCGCTTGAGTCTTCTGTTCTCCCTGATCAGGTGCCTAATATGGTGCGGTGCTGGACCATTTAGGTATCTAGGAACTGCCGTAGTCTCGGAGCGGGTGCTGTCCTCGTGCGCTCGCAGGACAGCATTCTCCAGCTCCTCTACTGCGTTGTCCAGTTCCTCCGCTGATCGGATGGTTGGAATTTGAGTGATGTTCCTCTGGACGTTGGATTTGTAAAGGTTCCAGTTCGTCCGTTTGGTGCTCAAGCTATCTCGAGTTCTAGACCCTGTACCAAGTGTTAGTAGAATCGGATTGTGGTCCGACGATCCTTCCACCAGGGTCTCTATCTCGAACTCCTCTCTGATGTTGCGGAGGATGGCTATGTCCAGTACCGCAGGTCGCCCAAGGCCGAATGGAATGTAGGTTGGTTGCTCCGGACCGACGATGACCCCCGCCAGGGCATCGACGTGTTCCTGGAGCTGCCTTGCATTCCTGTCTTCGACGTTGTTGTTCCAAGCCGGAGACTTGCAGTTTAGATCTCCGATGACTATGCGTGCTCCTGGGCCTCTCAGGAGGTCAGCGATGTCATCTTCGTCTAGGGCCTCCCCTGGTGGCACATATAGGGAGGTGATTCTGTAGGGACGGTGGTTGTGATGGACCTGGACCGTGATTCCGTCCCCATTTATGTCTGCGGCATCGTCGAGGACATGACTCGTCAAGGTACGTTTGACGAGTAATGCGACTCCTCCACCTCTGCCCCTTCTGTCGTAGCGGTACGTCTCGTACCGCGGGAACGTCAGACTATGGGCAGCATCCAACTTCGTTTCTTGGATGGCCATCACCTCTGGTTGGTACTGGTCTAGTATCTCCTGGATTTCTGGTTTCCGTGCCCTGAAACCGTTGATATTCCAGGAGATAATGCGTAGAGATTCTACGTTTTGACCTGTAGACATTTCGGGTCTAGTGCTTGTCTTGCATCTTGGCCTCGAGTGCATCCAGGCGGGTTATGATGGCTTGCATCATTGCTAGCAGTCTGTCATCGCCGTGTTGCTTCTGCGCAGTAGTTCCAGTAGCAGTGGCGGCTGCTGGGGCAGAAGTGGACATAGGCTTCTTCACTTTTTGGGCGTAAGAAGTCCTATTTGTGGTGGGGACTGCTTTGGGGGCAGAAGCAGCTTTCTTCGGCGCCTTACTACATCCCTTGTAGTTGGCGGGGTGGCCTTCTCCACAGAGGCAACACTTGGCGTTTCGTTGCCCTGTTGGCGGCGCTGGCAGACTGCAGCTGGTGCTGTTGTGGTCCTCTCCACACTTAACGCACCGTTCAGCGAGACGGCAGTTCCGCTGTGTGTGCCCGTACCGCTGGCAGCGGTAGCACTGGCTGGGCTCGGAAGACTTTTTCTTCCTCTCGAAGCTGACCGTGAGCATGGCCAGCCTCTGGATCTCTGCAAGCTTTTCCGGCATCTTCGTCTTGACGAGGAAGAGCGGAAGTGGCTTCTTTGTGGTCCTTGAGGTCAGCTGCTGAACCACGGCGTCTGCGATGCCTTGGCTCACCAGATCCTCTTTGATGTCATTGACTGACATCTCTCTCGGAAGCCCACGAATGACCCTCTGGTCCATCCTGTCCTCCTTCAGTTGATATGTGAAGAAGGGCCGCTTGATGGATTCAAGCAGTGCGACTAGCTGACGGTAGTCAGCTGGTGTATTTGTGAATACCTTCACACTGGTACCCGCCGTCCTCGCTTTGGAGAATTGAATCCCCTTGCTGTTCATCATCCTACTCAAGGATGACCAATCAGCGGTGCCCTCGATATTGATTGGCGGAACTCCTGTTCCTGCCATGGGGGCCTCGGTGGTCCTGGTTGCTCTAGGACCTCTCTTCTTGGTGGCAGCCGGCATCTTTGGCTGCCTGGGTTCTTCTTCTTCGGAGGAGGAGGAAACTCGCACCCGCTTCCTCCGTCTGGTGGCGACACTGAAATCGGTGTCGTCCGTCCTCTTCTCCGCTTCTTCTACGTCGATATCTTGGGCATCCATGTCCAAGTTCTCCGTAGGCTGCTGGTCCTCCTCTCCCTAGTCCTCTCCTTCTACATCTTCCTCCGTCTTCTTAGCTTTCCTCTTTGTCAGACCAACTATACTGGGGTCCAAGATTTTATACTTCACCAGGAGGGCGGGGCTGGAGACTTGAGAAGATGAATGTGCTAAGAGCCCGGCACGTGGCTCCTTTTGATTATCGGAGTAACTCCAGTCTGAGTCTTCATAAAGTGCACATAGCAAAATCAAGGAATCTACACCTTATTTTATTGACGGAAAAATTATCAAAAAAAAATTAAAAACAGTAATCGATTTTTTATGAATATTTAAAAATTTTTAGAGTCAGCTGCTAACCCTAGTTAAATAAATCGTTACAACTTTTAAACTGAATATCCTATCATATTGGAATAAATTTTGTAGTGATTGCAAATAATAGGCCGTACCAGTAAAGTGAAAATTTCCACGAAATTAAATGCTATAAATTTAAAATAAAGAGGAATATGCTGAAACTCACTGTTTTTTCAATGATTTTTAAAACAATTGCTAAATTTCAATAAAAATTGTCCCATTTACCCTACCTTTTTTAAATGTTAAGTTATTCTACATGTTATTAGCTTCCTAGTGGTAAAAAATTGCAAGCTTATTACTTAGATACAAGTTTTTAAATCAGCGTTTCAAAAAGCAGTGAACTCAGTTCAACGCCAGAGTAGGAATAAAACAACAGTATTAACCTACATGAATCATTCATTATCTTTAACGAATAAAATCAAAGAGACTTGTCTATAGGATAATCATTTTGGCTTAATGCATCAAATGTTCAAAATGGCCACCCCGTTGCTGCAAACACATTGTAGCGCGAAGTGAAATTTGATGAGTTGCCCTACGAATCATCTCGGGATCATTTTTGATTTCGTTTGCAACACGCAAAACTCTTTCTTCAAGTTCCGCTTCGCTGTTTATGGAACTGCTGTACACCCTTTGTTTCATTGTCCCCCATAAAAAATAGTCGAGAGGTGTGAGATCTGGGGAACGCGCCGGCCATCCAACAGGTCCTTGTCGACCGATCCAGCGGCCTGGATAATTTTCATTAAGAAAAGACCTGACAATCAGCGAGTAATGGGCAGGACATCCATCCATTTGAAGCATCATTCTTCGACGGGTTTGCAGCGGCACTTCTTCCAACAGCAAGGGCAGTTCAGTCCGCAAAAGCTCCAGAAATCTCTCTCCGTTTAATGTCCTCGGGAGTATTATTGGACCAATCAAAAAGTTGTCAATCAGTGCGGCCCACACATTTACAGAAAATTTCACTTGAAATGTTGACGCCCTTTTCAGCCTAGGGTTTTCATCTCTTGGGCACCACTTATGTAAATTACGACAGTTCACGATGCCGTCTCTCGTGAATTGAGATTCATCTGTCCACAAAATTGTTTTCGGGAATTCAGGATTGTCTCTTGTTTTTATTAAAATCCATGTAGACACAACGCACCTTGGACGCCAATCCACATCTTCATGCAAGTGCTGCACCCTTTGATAATGGTATGGATGCAACCCTGCTTTCCTCAAGATGCGCCAAACCGATTTCTGGGATACGTCATGACGTAACGCCAAACGTCTCGTACTAGTAGTCGGGTCAGCAAACAAATCATCCAAAATGGCTTCTTCGATAGCAACATGAATAATAACACCTGGTTCGCGTCGATCTCGAGGCAAACCAAGTCCAGTGTTAGCCAGTCTTCTATGTACTTCTTGGAAGTTACGGGCTGATGGAACAGGGCGTCGATTTGGAAATGCAGCTAGATAAGCTGTGCAAGCAGCTCTAGCACTCCCTCGGTACATTCCATAATAATAATGGATATCGGCAATGTGTGCCGGAGGGAAATCACTTATACGTGGCATCGCGAGCAAAAAGCGAAAGCGTGATATGTAGCAAACGAAACTGATAAAGTTGGCAGGAGAAACACAAATAGCTGCCTAACTGCCCAACAACATTCAATTGTTTTTCAACTGGGCCCGCCTCCCCACTCGTACTTCAGCCCGCGCGACTCTACATTGAATCACCAAAAAAAGGTATCTACATGATAAACAATGGTGCCTAGCAAGACGATGCGCATGGGCTTTTTTATAAACACTCATAGAAACTGTTACATTTGAGTAATAAACGTGCAATTTTTACTTTTATAAAGGTGATAACATGTAGAATAACTTACAAATAAAAAAAGGTAGGGTACAAGGGACGATATTTATAGAAAATTTGAAATTATTGTAAAAATGATGAAAAAAAACAGATTTTCATCAAAATTTTCTTTATTCTGAATGGATGTCATTACTTTTCCTGGAATTCTTCACTTTTCATGCACGTCCTTTTATCAGCAATCACTACAAAATGTATTCCAATATGATAGGACATTTAGTGTAAAAGTTGTAACGAGTTATTTCAATATGGTTAGAAGCTGCTTCTAAAAATTTTAAAATATCCATATATTCATAAAAAATCAAATTCATGTTTTTTTTGATGATTTATCCGTCGATGAAATAGAGTGTAGTTTCCCTGATTTTGATATGTGCACTTTATGAAGACTCACACTGTATAGAAATAATCATGGTTTCCTGTGCTGAGTTGGACCTCAAAATTTGCATACTTAGCATGATTTTTTTTGTGTACAAATATAAGGATTTTCAGGACTCCCCCTCTACCCCTGCCCCCCCCCCCCTCTGGAAGACTAATTTAAGTCTTGAGTCTTAAGGGCAGTACACTCTCACAAAAGTTATCAAAGAAAAATTCCTGCGAGCGCCCGTGCAATGCGTATAAAAAGCTACCGAATGCAGTTTTAAGGTATAACGAAACAGCAGGAAATAGAAGAAATCGAGCGAAACATGTAACAGAAGTTAACCTTTTCATCGCTAACGACTCGACAATGCCTGCAATTACGGAGAACTTCAGATGAACTTTGATAATTTGGTGGAATATTCTCAGCAAAGTGGGGCATTCGCTGATCGATCGCCGTACCAATTTTGGTTGATTTATGTAACGTAATTTCAATTATCTCACTCATTGAGCACTATCTGGGATATCTTATGGTTACGTATGCCTGGTATGTACGCTTTTGGTAGCCAATAAGGCAAGCAATGAACCCACGGGGATATGAACTAATGAAAGAGAAACTATGTTTTCGAAATTTAACATAAAGACATCTAGTCAACGAGTTTTGAACGTACTAAGGACAGAAGCAGGAGCAAGTGGCTATAGTTGGGCACCGAAATGGAAGAGAGTAGCAAAACAAATCGTAAGGCCGGTACTGCGGACACCGATCGAGGCTTTAGTTAGTAGCGCATGATGTCGTATGTCATTTTTGCGATTTTCAATTATATATTAATATGTATGACAAGTTGTTTTGATTTTTCTCGAAATCGTAGAGAAGTATTCATGAATGTTTAATTTTTTAGCACGTCAAGCTGAAAATCTGAAGTTCGGAGTAACGAAATCGATACATGAATACAATGTTTTAGCGTGATAGTGGCCGTTGATTTCAAGATGGCGGCTGACTGCCAATTTGGAATATTTTTCCATTTTAAAGCTCTTTATGAGTTCTTCACAGCCTATATTCAAAATGCCATCTGATGGGCTGTCAAACTTGGGTATATTTCTTATTTTATTATCATCAAAATACTATAGTATGTTATTTCAGTATTCTTCTCTTGGATGGGTCTATAAGAATATGTATAAAAATGGAACATCAATAAAAATTGTCAAAATTAGTCAATTTCTTAATATACTAAGTGACATATAAATCCGAACACCCAGTTTAAATGGTTTTATTTTAATAAAAGTTGGTGAATGTATTTATCTTACTGTAAATAACAAGTGAAAAATTTTCAGCCTTATCAGTTGGACATTCCGGTTTTTATACCGATTTTTTTTAATTCACTAACGATAACGCTCTAAAAATGAATATTTCAGCCGCAGTAAAGAATCAACGTTGGGGGATTTTGGTTCTTGACATCCTTTACGATCGGTTACGATGCCTAGAGTACGGAGACCTGTACGATTTCGTCAACTTAGTGAGTATGATAGGGGCCGTATAGTGGGACTTCGGGAAGCTGGACTTTCTTTTCGGGCAATTGCAGTTAAGAGTGCAAAGAAGTGTTGACACTGTGGTTAGGTGTTGTCAGGCATGGCTTCGAGAAGGCCGTACGTAAAGAGCAAGGGGCACTGGACGTCGCCGTAGAACAACAGACCGTGAAGATCGCCGCCTAAGATTATTGGCCTTAAGGGACCGTTTCTCCACTACCAGGTCCATTGCAAATGAATGGTTTGCAGAACACGGAAGACCTATTGGCATGCGAAGTGTTTACCGACGAATGAGAAGTTTTGGCTTGTTTTCATACCGGCCACACTGGGTCCTCCCTTTAACTCGAGAACACCGACGTAATCGCCTTGAGTAGTGCAGACAACGGTCACTCTGGGATCAGGAATGGAACAGTATTGTCTTTAGTGACGAGTCTCGATTTTGTTTAGGCATGCACGATGGTCGTGCCAGGGTTAGAAGGTGACGTGGTGAAAGGAGGAATCCACAGTTTTTTGTTGAAAGACATGTTCATCACACTGTTGGAGTTATGGTTTGGGGTGCTATAGCTTATGGTTCCAGGTCACCTTTAATCTTCATCAGAGGTAACATGAACGCGCAGCGTTATATCCACGAAGTTCTAGAACCCCATCTTTTACCCTATCTTGACACCCTGGCAGATCCAACTTTCCAACAACATAATGCCCGACCACATGTTGCAAGAGTCACAATAGACTTCTATCAACATAATGATGTCACATTGTTACCATGGCCACCAAGATCTCCCGACTTATCCCCAATTGAGCACGTGTGGGATATGATGGGTAGGAGATTGCTCAATTTGCAACGTCCTCCTCAGACTCTAGAAGCACTTCGAGAGGAGTTGGTGGATGCCTGGAATGAGATACCACAGGAGGACATTGACCACTTGATCAGAAGCATGCCTAGGCGCGTTAGAGAATGCGTAGCACATCAGGGTGCATCCACACATTATTAAAGGTCAAAGGGCTTTAAAGCAGTGCAATCATTTTGAAATCATTTACTTATTATGCTTCATTAAGTACTTCTACTACTACTAAAGTGTTCGGATTTATATGTCACTTAGTATATACAGTCTACTTTAAGCTTTAAATCAGTAAATCTTCAAAACTACTGAACTGAAGATCATGTATTTTACATCATTATAAAGGGAATTGACAGACCTTTAAAATAAGGTATCACTCGACCCCTCTTTCCATTTAAGATTTTAGGGTTGGTGTCACCCCCGCCCAGGGGGCTGCACGTGTTAACGTGATTTTTTGCCAAACTTGTGTCCCCCTCGAAAACAAAATCGACAGGTTCTGAAAAAAAACTCGTAAAAATACAACTAAATGTTATGTTTATTCCCCGAAATGAAGGAAGGACTTAGGAATATGTCTCTGGAGGGGCGAGCGGTTATCGGCGATTAGAAATTGAAGAGCAGACGGGGGGGTGGTGGTAGCGATTCAGGACTTCAGTAGCGCTTCTGAGAGGAAATGTACTTGTGATAATTGAACAGCGCGGGGTGGAATATGTCTAGAGAGAAAAACGCACGTATCAGGCTCTTCAAGGTAATTTTTACACCAAGACACGACGACACATAGTATTTTCTTAAAAAGATGTCAGACTTGGGTGCCTAGAGCATCCTCTAGATCCGCGCTTGGGTGGGATATATAGCGTATTGGAGAATCTCACACTTCGGGTAGGAAATGCCGACTGGGCGAGCTTTGCTGCCTGAAAGGGGCTATAAAAAAAATACCTAGCTCTTTCCGGGTGACGCTATCGAAATTGTGCTGCAAGTATGACATCACGACAAGGTCAGAAACCTCATCTCTTTATTTTTCAGTTACTCATTGTTTAAAATCTAATTAGTCGCATATTTAGAAAGAGGAAGACGAGAAGAATTATATATGTTCGAGATAAGGATTTTAATGACTCTACTGTTGATAAATCCACACATACGCACGTATTTCACATTTATCGTACGAGCCATCATCATATTTCTTTGGCACTGTCAAAATTCAATTAGTTCTTCAGACGTCGTTATCGATAAATAATGCCGTGTATCTACTAGTAAGCTTATCTGTTACTTGTTTTATTTATACATATTATTCGTTTAATGCTATTTAACATGAAGATAGACATGTTTTTAGAACAATATATCAAGATTCAATGCCGATCCATAGATAAAAAAGAGCCTACACACCATTCACTTAGCATCATTCAGATATTCTGAGTTTTCTTCTGTCTATCAGCAAAGAAAAGAGTTGCCATACATAACGATTTATATTTCATAATCAGGCCAAAAGCTTAACTAATTTAAAATAGAAAAATGAGATTTTCTGGGCAATCGATTTTAGCGAGAAACTGAAGTCAGATTGGCAAATAGACGATTTCTTCCTTTCCCTCATCTTCCATTCTTTCTCCCTAACTTTATCTCGTATCTAGGCAACCAGATCTGACAGACCTACTGACTTTAACCAAGAGCAAAGGTCTTAGGGACTGCTCTGATAGACAATGATGAATAGAAGAAGAAGAAGAAGACGAAGAATACACCCACGAATTAACCCCTCAAAGTCGCAATGCCCTATTTTGATTTTTGGGATCTGTGGATCTCCACGAAAAGCTGAAAACAGATCCGTCCACAACGCTCCAGACTTCCTCAGAAGTGGGATTTGGTCGAAATTGGGCTTATGAAAAATTTAAGTTTCCATTTATAGTTCGTCCATAAAGTTTTGGAGTAGCCTAGTGTAAAACTAGCATTGTTATCCCCATAGCTGCCATATAATCTAATAGAACTCGCTATTCTAGATTTTTTATGATGTTTTCGAATGTGACCTTTTGGAGCTACAAGCAGATCTGACTCATCTCAGCAAAAAACTGACATAATTTTCGTGATCTATGTATCTGTTTTGCCAAAAAGGTGGATTTTGTTTTTGTTTGATCTTCAATACGAGGCGGCCTTGACGCCCAAGTCTGCAATTTTTATCAAGTAAATGGTATATTTTGCAGAATCTTGGTATTAAAAATAATCTTCCTAGACCTGAGTCGCCGATCAACTGACGCAGAAAACTAGCAGAGGCGAACCTGTCAGAAATCGAGCACCTTGGGGTTGGTAGGATTCCCGTCACTTTCTTGAACAGTCACAGAATATAGCTAGTTTTTTAAAATTATCTTTTTCTCCATTCAATCAGCATCTGCTTCTAGTCTCAATTACTGAATGCTATAAGTGTCCCATTTCCAAAAATCTTACATAAATCAACCACATGACTCCTAAATGAACATATCATATAAACGGAAGACCACGTAAACGCACAAATTAACTCTATAATGTGTTCGATTCATCATTTTGTCGGCAGCAACAAAAGCCGATGATTCGGATTAACAATGACCGTGAGGTCGTATCTAAAAGAAAAATTGCCTTCATAATTCGGATTATATGCTTTTAATATGCTCTGTAGGTGTTTCTATAGCTGGCAGCTATATTCTGGAGAAGGAAAGTATCAATGGTGTGGTCATTTATCAAGGAAATTGAGCAATAAGGTAATATCTGATAACAGTTGAGAAGCATTATGTTTTCACTACATCAAATCTATCATCGGTATGCCTCTACACCGCATTGATGAGTTGCTAGTGAGCACGATACAACCCTGTCTGCGGTTGGTCATGGTAACGGAAACGGGAAGCAAATGCGCATTTGGAAAATAGGATCAGGTCCAAATTCAGATTCAACTTTATTTTCCATTTGACTGTATAACAGTGTAGGAATCTGTCAGAAATCGAGCACCTTGGGGTTGGTAGGATTCCCGTCACCTTCTTGAACATAGTCACGGAACATAGCTAGTTTTTTAAAATTATCTTTTTCTCCATTCAATCAGCATCTGCTTCTAGTCTCAATTACTGAATGCTACAAGTGTCACATTTCCAAAAATCTTACATTAATCAACCACATGACTCCTAAATAAACATATCATATAAACGGAAGACCACGTAAACGCACAAATTAACTCTATAATGTGTTCGATTCATCATTTTGTCGGCAGCAACAAAAGCCGATGATTCGGATTAACAATGACCGTGAGGTCGTATCTAAAAGAAAAATTGCCATCATAATTCGGATTATATGCTTTTAATATACTCTGTAGGTGTTCCTATAGCTGGTAGCTATATTCCGGAGAAGGAAACTATCAATGGTGTGGTCATTTATCAAGGAAATTGAGCAATAAGGTAATATCTGATAACAGTTGAGAAGCATTATGTTTTCACTACATCAAATCTATCATCGGTATGCCTCTACACCGCATTGATGAGTTGCTAGTGAGCACGATACAACCCTGTCTGCGGTTGGTCATGGTAACGGAAACGGGAAGCAAATGCGCATTTGGAAAATAGGATCAGGTCCAAATTCAGATTCAACTTTATTTTCCATTTGACTGTATAACAGTGTAGGAATCTGTCAGAAATCGAGCACCTTGGGGTTGGTAGGATTCCCGTCACCTTCTTGAACATAGTCACGGAACATAGCTAGTTTTTTAAAATTATCTTTTTCTCCATTCAATCAGCATCTGCTTCTAGTCTCAATTACTGAATGCTACAAGTGTCACATTTCCAAAAATCTTACATTAATCAACCACATGACTCCTAAATAAACATATCATATAAACGGAAGACCACGTAAACGCACAAATTAACTCTATAATGTGTTCGATTCATCATTTTGTCGGCAGCAACAAAAGCCGATGATTCGGATTAACAATGACCGTGAGGTCGTATCTAAAAGAAAAATTGCCATCATAATTCGGATTATATGCTTTTAATATACTCTGTAGGTGTTCCTATAGCTGGCAGCTATATTCCGGAGAAGGAAACTATCAATGGTGTGGTCATTTATCAAGGAAATTGAGCAATAAGGTAATATCTGATAACAGTTGAGAAGCATTATGTTTTCACTACATCAAATCTATCATCGGTATGCCTCTACACCGCATTGATGAGTTGCTAGTGAGCACGATACAACCCTGTCTGCGGTTGGTCATGGTAACGGAAACGGGAAGCAAATGCGCATTTGGAAAATAGGATTAGGTTCAAATTCAGATTCAACTTTATTTTCCATTTGACTGTATAACAGTGTAGGAATCTGTCAGAAATCGAGCACCTTGGGGTTGGTAGGATTCCCGTCACCTTCTTGAACATAGTCACGGAACATAGCTAGTTTTTTAAAATTATCTTTTTCTCCATTCAATCAGCATCTGCTTCTAGTCTCAATTACTGAATGCTACAAGTGTCAAATTTCCAAAAATCTTACATTAATCAACCACATGACTCCTAAATGAACATCTCATATAAACGGAAGACCACGTAAACGCACAAATTAACTCTATAATGTGTTCGATTCATCATTTTGTCGGCAGCAACAAAAGCCGATGATTCGGATTAACAATGACCGTGAGGTCGTATCTAAAAGAAAAATTGCCATGATAATTCGGATTATATGCTTTTAATATACTCTGTAGGTGTTCCTATAGCTGGCAGCTATATTCCGGAGAAGGAAACTATCAATGGTGTGGTCATTTATCAAGGAAATTGAGCAATAAGGTAATATCTGATAACAGTTGAGAAGCATTATGTTTTCACTACATCAAATCTATCATCGGTATGCCTCTACACCGCATTGATGAGTTGCTAGTGAGCACGATACAACCCTGTCTGCGGTTGGTCATGGTAACGGAAACGGGAAGCAAATGCGCATTTGGAAAATAGGATTAGGTTCAAATTCAGATTCAACTTTATTTTCCATTTGACTGTATAACAGTGTAGGAATCTGTCAGAAATCGAGCACCTTGGGGTTGGTAGGATTCCCGTCACCTTCTTGAACATAGTCACGGAACATAGCTAGTTTTTTAAAATTATCTTTTTCTCCATCCAATCAGCATCTGCTTCTAGTCTCAATTACTGAATGCTACAAGTGTCAAATTTCCAAAAATCTTACATTAATCAACCACATGACTCCTAAATGAACATCTCATATAAACGGAAGACCACGTAAACGCACAAATTAACTCTATAATGTGTTCGATTCATCATTTTGTCGGCAGCAACAAAAGCCGATGATTCGGATTAACAATGACCGTGAGGTCGTATCTAAAAGAAAAATTGCCATGATAATTCGGATTATATGCTTTTAATATACTCTGTAGGTGTTCCTATAGCTGGCAGCTATATTCCGGAGAAGGAAACTATCAATGGTGTGGTCATTTATCAAGGAAATTGAGCAATAAGGTAATATCTGATAACAGTTGAGAAGCATTATGTTTTCACTACATCAAATCTATCATCGGTATGCCTCTACACCGCATTGATGAGTTGCTAGTGAGCACGATACAACCCTGTCTGCGGTTGGTCATGGTAACGGAAACGGGAAGCAAATGCGCATTTGGAAAATAGGATCAGGTTCAAATTCAGATTCAACTTTATTTTCCATTTGACTGTATAACAGTGTAGGAATCTGTCAGAAATCGAGCACCTTGGGGTTGGTAGGATTCCCGTCACCTTCTTGAACATTGTCACGGAACATAGCTAGTTTTTTAAAATTATCTTTTTCTCCATCCAATCAGCATCTGCTTCTAGTCTCAATTACTGAATGCTACAAGTGTCAAATTTCCAAAAATCTTACATTAATCAACCACATGACTCCTAAATGAACACATCATATAAACGGAAACCACGTAAACGCACAAATTAACTCTATAATGTGTTCGATTCATCATTTTGTCGGCAGCAACAAAAGCCGATGATTCGGATTAATAATGACCGTGAGGTCGTATCTAAAAGAACAATTGCCTTCATAATTCGGATTATATGCTTTTAATATACTCTGTAGGTGTTCCTATAGCTGGCAGCTATATTCCGGAGAAGGAAACTATCAATGGTGTGGTCATTTATCAAGGAAATTGAGCAATAAGGTAATATCTGATAACAGTTGAGAAGCATTATGTTTTCACTACATCAAATCTATCATCGGTATGCCTCTACACCGCATTGATGAGTTGCTAGTGAGCACGATACAACCCTGTCTGCGGTTGGTCATGGTAACGGAAACGGGAAGCAAATGCGCATTTGGAAAATAGGATTAGGTTCAAATTCAGATTCAACTTTATTTTCCATTTGACTGTATAACAGTGTAGGAATCTGTCAGAAATCGAGCACCTTGGGGTTGGTAGGATTCCCGTCACCTTCTTGAACATAGTCACGGAACATAGCTAGTTTTTTAAAATTATCTTTTTCTCCATCCAATCAGCATCTGCTTCTAGTCTCAATTACTGAATGCTACAAGTGTCAAATTTCCAAAAATCTTACATTAATCAACCACATGACTCCTAAATGAACATCTCATATAAACGGAAGACCACGTAAACGCACAAATTAACTCTATAATGTGTTCGATTCATCATTTTGTCGGCAGCAACAAAAGCCGATGATTCGGATTAACAATGACCGTGAGGTCGTATCTAAAAGAAAAATTGCCATGATAATTCGGATTATATGCTTTTAATATACTCTGTAGGTGTTCCTATAGCTGGCAGCTATATTCCGGAGAAGGAAACTATCAATGGTGTGGTCATTTATCAAGGAAATTGAGCAATAAGGTAATATCTGATAACAGTTGAGAAGCATTATGTTTTCACTACATCAAATCTATCATCGGTATGCCTCTACACCGCATTGATGAGTTGCTAGTGAGCACGATACAACCCTGTCTGCGGTTGGTCATGGTAACGGAAACGGGAAGCAAATGCGCATTTGGAAAATAGGATTAGGTTCAAATTCAGATTCAACTTTATTTTCCATTTGACTGTATAACAGTGTAGGAATCTGTCAGAAATCGAGCACCTTGGGGTTGGTAGGATTCCCGTCACCTTCTTGAACATAGTCACGGAACATAGCTAGTTTTTTAAAATTATCTTTTTCTCCATCCAATCAGCATCTGCTTCTAGTCTCAATTACTGAATGCTACAAGTGTCAAATTTCCAAAAATCTTACATTAATCAACCACATGACTCCTAAATGAACATCTCATATAAACGGAAGACCACGTAAACGCACAAATTAACTCTATAATGTGTTCGATTCATCATTTTGTCGGCAGCAACAAAAGCCGATGATTCGGATTAACAATGACCGTGAGGTCGTATCTAAAAGAAAAATTGCCATGATAATTCGGATTATATGCTTTTAATATACTCTGTAGGTGTTCCTATAGCTGGCAGCTATATTCCGGAGAAGGAAACTATCAATGGTGTGGTCATTTATCAAGGAAATTGAGCAATAAGGTAATATCTGATAACAGTTGAGAAGCATTATGTTTTCACTACATCAAATCTATCATCGGTATGCCTCTACACCGCATTGATGAGTTGCTAGTGAGCACGATACAACCCTGTCTGCGGTTGGTCATGGTAACGGAAACGGGAAGCAAATGCGCATTTGGAAAATAGGTTCAGGTTCAAATTCAGATTCAACTTTATTTTCCATCTGACTGTATAACAGTGTAGGAAATTGTCACATACAAAAAGAAGAATACAATACGGATTATGGGCCGGCGGAATCATCGGGCCGTACTTCTTGAAAGACGTCAATGGCCGGCACGTAACTGTGAATGGCGAGCGCTACCGTGCGATGATAACAAACTTTTTTTACCCAAAATGGAAGAGCTGGACTTGGCTGACATGTGGTTTCAACAAGACGGTGCCACATGCCACACCCCACACGACACAATGGCCCCATTGAGAGGCGAGTTCGGTGAACAGTTTATCTCACGTTTGGGGCCCGTCAATTGGCCGCCTAGATCGTGTGATTTAACGCCGTTGGACTATTTCTTGTGGGGCCATCTCAAGGCTAATGTCTACAGGGATAGACCAGCAAAGATTAACGCACTGGAAGCCAATATTGAAGCATTTATTCGTGAGATACCGGCCGATATGTTGGAGAGAGTGTGCCAAAATTGGACCTTGCGCATGGGCCATCTAAAGCGGAGCCGCGGCCAACATTTACATGAAATAATCTCAAATAAAGATTTAATCGTTTTTTCAAATTTTTTGTGTTTTTTTTTTTGTAAATCAAATCATATACCTCTTAAAAAATCACCCGTTATTAAGAAAGGGTGTACAAAGTCATATTATGTAGATGTCATCTACCATTCATAAGCTTATTTCGTTAGGCAATAGTTCGTACATGACAACCGCAATGCACTGCAATTACTCACAGTACACAGTCTCAATTGAATTCCGGGTTTTGAAAAATTACCAACTGTCACCCGCCTACGCGGAGCATCGACGGCTCGTCATAAAAACAAACATAATATTTATGAGAACATCAAACTGTCAAGGTGCTCGTATAGTTTTACAGCATTGACGCATTCGGAACAGCCGGACGAATGCCTTAATTAGTACCTTTAAAGGTGGTTTACCACAGTTGAGTCTACGTTGTGTTTGTATTTTCTACAACCTGAGAAGCAAGAACAAAACTGAGACAAATCCAAAACCCTTGTTCCCATTAAGCGGGCTACATTTTGTTTTAATTTTGTTTTTGTTTTTGGTCATTTTCTACTAGTTGTCGCGAGGAAGCCAAATCTTAATATCCAATCAACATTTTTAGAGAAGAAGTTTTTTATTCTTAGTTAAGTCCGAGGAAAAAACTACGTACTAAATATCAGTGACATATCTGAATCGGTTCTGAAAATATTAATTAATTTCCATTTTTTTTCTAAAACGTCAACACCCCGAGCTTTTGTAAGGAAACATCTTTGGACCATAGTGTGTAAAGCAAACTAACATTAATTTTTCTGGTAAATCCACACCCTTAAATATTCGCATATCATTAAGGAATACCCTGTATATGTACAGTGCCTATGATAAAATAGGTGTGTCTGTAGCTATGAGTCTATAAACTAGCCAACGAAATATACTAAGTGACATATAAATCCGAACACCCAGTTTAAATAGTTTTATTTTAATAAAATTTTGTATAAGTACTTAATGAAGCATAATAAGTAAATGATAAAAATGTCAAAATGATTGCACTGCTTTAAAGCCCTTTGACCTTTAATAATGTGTGGATGCACCCTGATGTGCTACGCATTCTCCAACGCGCCTAGGCATGCTTCTGATCAGGTGGTCAATGTCCTCCTGTGGTATCTCATTCCAGGCAACCACCAACTCCTCTCGAAGTGCTTCTAGAGTCTGAGGAGGACGTTGCAAATTGAGCAATCTCCTACCCATCATATCCCACACGTGCTCAATTGGGGATAAGTCGGGAGATCTTGGTGGCCATGGTAACAATGTGACATCATTATGTTGAAAGAAGTCTATTGTGACTCTTGCAACATGTGGTCGGGCATTATCTTGTTGGAAAGTTGGATCTGCCAGGGTGTCAAGATAGGGTAAATGGGGTTCTAGAACTTAGTGGATATAAGGCTGCGCGTTCATGTTACCTCTGATGAAGATTAAAGGTGACCTGGAACCATAAGCTATAGCACCCCAAACCATAACTCCAACAGTGTGATGAACATGTCTTTCAACAAAAAACTGTGGATTCCTCCTTTCACCACGTCGCCGTCTAACCCTGGCACGACCATCGTGCATGCCTAAACAAAATCGAGACTCGTTACTAAAGACAATACTGTTCCATTCCTGATCCCAGAGTGACCGTTGTCTGCACCACTCAAGGCGATTACGTCGGTGTTCTCGAGTTAAAGGGAGGACCCAGTGTGGCCGGTATGAAAACAAGCCAAAACTTCTCATTCGTCGGTAAACACTTCGCATGCCAAAATAGGTCTTCCGTGTTCTGCAAACCATTCATTTGCAATGGACCTGGTAGTGGAGAAACAGTCCCTTAAGGCCAATAATCTTAGGCGGCGATCGTCACGGTCTGTTGTTCTACGGCGGCGTCCAGTGCCCCTTGCGTACGGCCTTCTCGAAGCCATGCCTGACAACACCTAACCACAGTGTCTACATTTCTTTGCACTCTAACTGCAATTGCCCGAAAAGAAAGTCCAGCTTCCCGAAGTCCCACTATACGGCCCCTATCAAACTCACTAAGTTGACGAAATCGTAAAGGTCTCCGTACTCTAGGCATCGTAACCGATCGTAAAGGATGTCAAGAACCAAAATCCGCCAACGTTGATTCTTTACTGCGGCTGAATATTCATTTTTAGAGCGTTAGTGAATTGAAAAAAAGGAGTATAAAAACCGGAATGTCCAACTGATAAGGCTGAAAATTTTTTCACTTGTTATTTACAGTAAGATAAATACATTCACCAACTTTTATTAAAATAAAACCATTTAAACTGGGTGTTCGGATTTATATGTCACTTAGTATACCTTAACCCCACATGTATATGTATTAATAATTAAAATATTACTTAAAAGAAGAAAAAACGCCAATACAGATATTGAGTTCGATATCATTTATCTAGAAGAGGAATGTCATCCAAAATCATGATACTGGATTGCATGAAACATCGCACATCATTTCACAATTTTCTGAGTGACTCAATTATTACACTAATTGGGAGAAAAGTTAGATATCAATTTGTCTGAAAAATCGATTACTAGTGACACTAAGGTTCCTTGCTACTGGGGACAGCTATCAAAGCTTGATGTACCTATAAATTTATCCAGCGTCTCAAAAAAAATGTCTTATCAATAAAAAAATACGTTAATTACTTATCTACTGATTTGCTGCAAAATTCGTGTTTATACTAGCAAGGCGAAAATAGGAAATAAAACACGTTCATCTCGTCCGTAAGTAAAAAGGGATTGAAAACCAAAGCCCCATCTACAAGACAGTAGCAGAACCAAACACTAACTCTTTTCAAAGTTGAGTCCCAAATTTATTTTTGAGCGATACAGTATATGGTTGCCTATTTACAGGTAGAATACGCTAATTAATGGTAAAAGATACGCACTTACCATTACCAATGCGCTTACGTTGTATCCCAATGTTTTGCAAAATAAATTACCTGAAACAGAAAAAAAAATGTTAGTACAATATAATATCTAAAATCACGTTATTATTTCAAGCAACAAAATCTAAGCAGTCTTGTTCAAAGCAAGTTCATACGGAAGTTACCTTACGTCTATAAACAGTAACACCAACAGAAGAGGAATAAAATAAAGATAATAATTAGCTGTACTTTTATATAATAAGCATGTGTTTTTGAGTAAGCAGCTCAAATTTTATTAGCTACCATCTTCAAATTTCAAATGTAATTCGGTTATTAGAAGTTAATGTAATTCCAGTTCACCCATCACTACACCTTACAGGAATTTTGAGGTTATACTAATATCGAGCGTTCAGTTCGATGCTTTAAGTTGTGAATAGTTATAGGTCTAACAGAGTAACTAAACAAATAATGTATAACAATGGAAACTAAATTAGACGAGCTTCAACAAACATTCTTAAAAATATCCAAAACCAAGTTAAGTTTGACGAAAATCTCCGGAGACCGTTTGGATTTAGATTACGGGATTGTTTTACCCAAAACAGTAGCTAATCAAGTGTTTAAGTATCTAGAAGATACGATTGAGTATTACGAAGGCGAATTAACCCAGGTAAGACATTATAATTTTATTAGATAAATACTCGTACCGCTATGAATAAAATGCAAAAGTCTGGTGAACCGACGACTCGTCCATTACGTTAATAGAGATGGGCCGTTATTTTATAACTAGATATTTACGAACGGTTATTTCGCGTTAGCGTTCTTCAATTGTTTATCTCTCAACACCGTTAATAGGTTCACTAACAACAACAGTTAAATTAACAACCTACTAAATACACAACTTTAGTGGCAAGATAACATAACGTTGATGTTATAGGTGAGGATTTTTGGTAAATTCCATAAAATACCCAGACAACAAGTTGCTTTCGGAGACGACGGACTCAAGTACACATTCTCTGGTGTCACCGTACCTGCCAAACCTTGGACGAATGTTTTGGACAGTGGTTGCTTGACCGGACACCATTACAACTTTGTTTTGATAAATAGGTAGAGGAAAACGAATAAAGGCGTCACATTTTGTATGAAATCTACTTCTTGCTTTTTGTAGATATCGAAATGGCAAAGACCATATAGGAGAACATAGAGATGCTGAAAAAGATTTGGACAGAAACAGCCCGATTGTTTCTATTTCTTTAGGCCAACAGAGGAACTTTATCCTCAAGCACGGCGAATCGAGGGGAAAGAACAAATCCAAAAGCATTCGACCTGGTAAGGAATAAGATCAGTTGCAATATTTGCGTCAGAGGGGTCACAAGAGGGTGTTCATTTCAGGGGAGGGGGTTGCTACGACTGAAAATTATAGAGCTCATGCCTCTATAATCATCGGTGAGCGCGGGGGGGGGGGGGGGGGGGGGCATCGACAATTCATTCGACATTGAAGAGCACCTTGACGATGTTAATTCGCCCAGGGGCATCCCTATGACCCACTGGATCCGCCCTTGGTAGTACACTTTCTTTGGAATGGAGATTTATTAACGCTCCAATCTTGAACTGGCAATGATATTGGAAATGAATGATTCTTAAAAAAGTGACAAAGACGTAACATATATTTTTGCTTTATTGTTTTTTAGTGAAGTTGGCACTTGAGCATGGCAGCATTCTCTTGATGAATCCACCAACAAACGAAATTTGGTACCACAGTTTGCCTCCATGCAAGACCGCGCCGGGTGTTAGAATCAATTTAACGTTCAGGAAAATTATAGAATAGTATATAAATAAACTAGGTCTCAATGAATATGATATATGTATAATCATTTTTCAAATTTTTAAATATAAAGTTTTATTTATTTGTACACACTGTTTCTTATTTCGACATTGTATATACACCTTGAACTTTTCAATGCGCCCAAAAATAATGTCCATTCGATACAATGGCTAGAAATACCCTCTACACGTCTAAAGTTTATTCAGTACGTTTTATGCGTTACGAATCTGTGTCTTTCTGCTTTCTTGAACAATACCACCGTTGAATATTAAAACTGGTTTAATATTCCCCTGAAGATCGATTACTTGGGCCAAGCTGTTCAACTACTAGGAAACGGTACCTTTCACAGTAATAAAGACTCCAACGCTTAGTTTCTCTATTACGTATATAGGCATCTCTAGTGACCAAGAAGAAATGACCGAATATTTATGTGGCTCTAAGGCTTTCACACAAAACTTTAAAGTCGAAAATCCGCGTAAAGGTCGATTTATAATCTCTGACATTGTTGTACCGCCAACGGAGCTGTCATTTTTGCATTATTTGTGACATATTTGAAGACCACACTTGCTTGCAGATCATTGCTTTTGTGTTTGTTTTTTCAAACTCCGTTTGTGACTTGGATTTTGCAAGAGTGGATGATGCAAATCATTCTCACACCTTGCAATTCTTTGCTATGCCTTGTTGCGTAATTGGAATCTTAAAGATGAAAAAACTACAAGAGCGACAAAGAAGGCAGCTTAAAATCAGACCTTAAAGAGGAATAACTAAAAAACTAGATGCAGTGCCTTCATCATTTGTAACGCACCTCTACTAATAATTCATATTATTATTCGTCGATTACATAAGCAATCATTTATTACGTATATTTCATTTCTTCTTACTTGCATGATAGAAATCAGTGCGTTTCTTACAATGGTTTCAAATCTTCACCTTACCCTTATTTATATGCTGACTAATAGTTAACTTTTGTTCATAGATTATACCTAAATCACGTACATCAGAGCATCTTTCTAGCACAGACCCATCAATAGAGTACTGATATTCGCAAACATTAATTTTCCTGGTATAGCTGACTATTTTACACTTCCTCACATTAAGCTCCAACTTGTTTTCTACACACCAAGACAGCACAAAATTTAACTGGTGTTGTAGCTTGATACAATCATCAGGAGTATTTATCTGCGAATACATTTTTAGGTCGTCAGCAAAGCATAGGCGTTCACATTCAACTGAGTCACAGAGGTCATTAATAAATATCAAAAACAGTAATGGTCCCAGGTTGGACCCCTGAGGAACTCCAGAAGGTGCCAAGTAGGTCTCAGATTGGAAGCCAGATCGTGTTTATCCCAGTCGTGGGACTCCCCAATCAGCGATGTTGCTCAGATTTGAAATGCATCCTCTTGAGCTGAGAACAGTTTGTAATAGTTCAAAATTCCTTTACAAACTCGTACACAGTGATGTTGATTCTTCAGCTTGATTAGCTAAAATTGATTTTCATGTACCATCCCGCATTTCCCGAAGATTTCTCGCTTTTTACTTAAAAACACCAAATTAAGTCACCCGTGTACTTTATGTGCTCCAGCTTTAACACCATAGCTGATAATTGTGACAATCATCATGATAAAGTCAAAGATATATTAGCTGTATTCAGCGACTACTATTATTCAATTTACAACATTTAAGACATGTAGGTGAGTAGTTTTTCACTTTTTTCTTTAATTTTTTTTTATCAGAAACTGGGCGAGCTATGAGTGTAGTTAAAAATACTGTAACGTAAAATTGTATTAAATTACATTGCCCTTTTCATTATCATTATTATTATTATAAGCAAAAGCAAACCTATATTAATGTCAAACAGAGCGAAAAACCAGCTAATTTGTGGCATAAACACGTGCTTATCAGGGCTCATTCCATTGGTTGAATCAGTAACTGTCACTGCATAAAAATAAAACTTCGTTAAGTCTGGCTTCGGCGTTCCGGAATTCCTGCTTATAAACAGTTTAACGTCAAGCTCGTGATTCAAGATCTGCGCTACGACCTTAGGTGCTTAGCTCAGCCCACTATTACGAGTATATGATATGCTGAATACGATCTTAGTATAATACGGTTTAATAGGGCAGTATAATCACTACCATTATCAATGCGCATTTGTAGTTTGTGAATTATTGATTATTCAGGTGAAATATCGACACAGTTTGTTCTATTGTCCTAACTCACCTGCGATCGGAATGTCACAGTTAAAGTTCAACAGTTGCCAGAGGAGAAACGAGAGAACTGTAAAGTTTAAGTACCAGCAACAGCACCAGCCGGATATTGGCGTGGTACTGGTACGACTTTGATGATCTCACGCGACGTCGCTTTTATTATATCAACCGATGGATAGATTTATCCTGGATTATAAACGCACGCATAATTTGAGCTAAAATGGTTACGCATAGAAGAAATGTTTAGATTCTCTCTGGCTGTCATATCACACAAAATAGCAACTACCTATACAGAAAATTGTTGTCTCGTCGACGAAAAAATGACATTAATTTCAGTTTAAAAACCAACTCGAAATTCCGTTATACAGGGTGTTTCAGTTTATTGTTGCATAACTTTAAGATTCGATAGAACTTTTAAAATTAATGTATAAAGTTTATATAAACATGGGTCGAAAAATGTGTGGCTTCCGAAATACAGGGTGTTTAAATTTACTTTCTAAATAGTTTTTTTTTTAATATTTCGAACAATATTTGATGTATAACAGTGAAAATTGGTATACGAGGGTTTTTGGTACGACAAAACGAACCATGGGCATAGTTTTACTGTAGCCGCTAGAGGGCGCTCTCTACTGAACCTGTAGTGTATTAAAATGACCGAAATTTTTTTCTTAGTGCAATTTTTTGCTTTTTGAATAAAAAAACTGATTCTTCGCACTTTTCAACATAAAAAAGCTTTCCTATGAGTTTTCGTTATATATAGCCGTTTTTGAGATATTTCGATTTTTAAGGTTCGATGCATTTTTAATTATTTATGGGAAAATAATATTTTCTTTTACATTTTCGATTTGGGAATTACAAGTAATTAAGATGATCGTTTAGATTGTGTTTTTAAACACAGCAATAATTCCTAACTCCAAATAAACACAAAAAACAGAATATTAATTTGTTTAATTTTCCAATATTACTTTTAACAAATTAAATTAATTATTTACAACTAAAATGCTATTGGATAGTTAGGACAAACATACAAAATCTAAAGTAGTTGCTCGAAATGTAAACCCAATTGTTCAATACACAATTCACATCTACGAATGATCGAACGTGGTATAGCATTATTCAAATAAGGCCTTATTTCGTCACATGCATTCCTGATTCTGTCTATTAGCATATCTCTTGTGGTTACGGGAGTATGGTACACTTTTTATTTTAGAAATCCCCACACAAAGAAATCTAATGGATTTAGGTCAGGGGATCGTGGAGGCCAGGCGACTGGTCCTCCACGGCCGATCCATCTTTCTGGATAATTTTCGTACAGCCAGTTTCTAACTATTCTCGAATAATGAGCTGGACAACTATCAAGCTGGAACCAGACCAATCTTCTTAAATCTAACATAACATCATCCCACATATTTGCATGTTCAGCCTTTAAAAATTCCAAGAAGGTCGCAGCATTTAACCTTGCAGGCAAAAGGTAGGGTCCAAATAGTCGATTACGGTAGATACCAATCCACACGTTCACACTAAATTCATGCTGAAAATTTCTTTCCCGAACTGCATGCGGATTTTCATGCGACCAAATATGTTGATTATGAAAATTTACCACTCCACGTCTAGTGAAGCATGACTCATCGGTCCATAAAACGTTACTTGAAAATTCCCTATTATTATCAGTTCTATCAAGAATCCACTGACAAAATGTGATTCTTCGTTCTCCGTCCCCTGGCTGTAGTCCTTGCGCAGGTTGCAAATGGTAAGGACGTCTATGGTCATTTCTAAGAACACGATGAACATGGCTTGCTGAAATTCCCAAGGCACCAGAAACTCTCCTAACACTTGTGGTCGGATCTCTATCAAACTCACGCAGAATCATACGGGTAAATCTGCGCTGACGAACATTTATGTTTTGATCCCTTTGGAGATTTCCAAAACCATTTTCAATTATTTGGCGATGCACTCTTACAAATACTGAGCGTATTCGCTGGCTACTTCTGCTGCGTTTCCATTTGCAAAGCCATACACAAAATGAATATCCGCATACTCTTGATTGGAGAATAAAAATGGCATTTTTATAAAACTTACAAAAAAAAAACAGGTAAAAGAAACTAAATTTCGTGCATTCACAATTGCAAAAAAACGTTTCAGGTTTCAACAGACAACAAAACTAACTGTCAACTAATTGACGTTTAACCTTATTCTGCTTTCAATTTCAAAAATATTTGCAGGCATAGCCTACTTCTAAAAATTATCGAGATACTGACTTTTTAACGTTATTTTATCATAAATGTTTAAAAATGCATCGAACCTTAAAAATCGAAATATCTCAAAAACGGCTAACTATAACGAAAATCCACAAGAGAGCTTTTTTATGTTGAAAAGTGCGAAGAATCAGTTCTTTTATACAAAAAGCAAAAAATTGCACTAAGAAAAAATTTTCTGTCATTTTAATACACTACAGGTACAGTAGAGAGCGCCCTCTAGCGGCTACAGTAATGGTTCGTTTTGTCGTACCAAAAAACCCTTGTATACCAATTTTCACTGTTCGAAATATTTAAAAAACACTATTTTAGAAAGTAAATTTAAACACCTCGTATTTCGGAAGCCACGCATTTTTCGACCCATGTTTATATAGACCTTATGCATTAATTTTAAATTTCTATCGAATCTTAAAGTTATGCAACAATAAACTGAAACACCCTGTATACACTATTTCCTCAGTCATTCATGTATATCACCACCAAAATATATACTAAGTGACATATAAAATGCAACAGCCAGAGTTATTTATTGAATTTTGCTAAAAACTTGTAAACATATTTGCTACCATCGAAGTATACGCTGATAAAATGTTGGAAGCATTCCAAACCGTACTTTTTTTGTAAAAGCTTTTTTTGTCAAGCAAGACCTTTCCATGTAGCTTTCCGCTGTAGGATTTGTGGTTCCTACCATATGAAAGCGTAGCCTTAGCAGGCGTTCACAGTGACACAGGAGATGCACTGGGGTTTCCTCATGCTCTCTGCCAGACCCAAGAGCCTGATATGTCGTCTTAAACGATAGTGTCCTATCAGGAGGCCCACTACGGCTCTTGTGACCCTATTAGATCCTAGTAGGTCCTCTGTCAATGCGGACCTTTCTTTGATGAAATCGTTCGTCTGCCTTTGCCCTAATTGGCAGTTCCAGCATTCTAGGGCCTTTTTCTTATTCCAATTTCTTACGGACTGTTTAGTGCGTGAACATAACTAATAATATCTCTCGTTTTTGCGTCGGGCATATAAATTGTAATAAAAGCATTTTCGTAATAGAAAATAATACTTAGTGTATTCTCAAGGAATCAAACAATAATAATTTCGCTCATGCGAGGCTTGCATCGTCACACAACAATGGCGTCGGAACAATAATTATGCTCTTGTATATTCAACCCACATATCTCTCGTCACTTTATAGAATCGGTTGACGTAGGCCAAGGAAACTGACTTGCAACCACAATGGATGATTCGTTACAATGCAAATAGACAGTGCTCAGATGCACTTCGTAATCACTAGCAGGCTCCTTGTGTCTTAGTCTAGGTATACAGGATACAGATGAAATTGCCTGACTTTAGATGCGATATTTTTCTGCTTGTATTCGATTTCAAGTCCATAGAGTATGTAGGTATATGTAGTGTTATTAACGGAGGTACAGTTAATTCGACGTTTTCTTTTCCTTCCCGACCAAGGGTAACCTCAGCATCTTGGGATTATTGCAGCTTTGTTATCGAATGTACAGAACCCAATTCAGCAGTCTAGTGTTTTGTACCAGTTTCCTTGTCGGTGCTGTTCTAAGCTCCCTTGGTTCTAGTTTTGGTTTCCCGAAGGGTGACGCCTCGCCCCCACCTGAGGCATGTAAGACTGATTCTGTGTTCTTTCAGGTCATTACGTCTTGTTAGAAGGCCTGTAACTACACCGAGTTGGTTCCTGCTCATTAAGAGCAATTCTGCACCAGTATTTGGATTGTGCATAATAGAGTTTAAAGGGCGTCGAGTCAAATTTGGAGTGCATAAAATTATAAGTAAGAAAAAAAAACAAATATGATCGACAGTTGTTGTCATGTTTGCCGTGATTAATATTTCATTGAACACAAACTTGGTGAACAACACTACAATACCTTAAATAGCAAAAGGTTTTCTAATAGTAATTTGATGCAAAAAGTTAAGCTGATGCTGCTTCAACGTACCAATAAAGCAGTTTCAATATTCACGCGGATCCAAAACTTCGATAACGTAAAATACATCTAAATTGTTCACATAAAGTTCGAACTACAGATTTTGCTGGCAATACTCGTAAGGATGTCACATATTAACAGGGGCTTACAATTATATGAATAATAGTATCTGCTGCGCACTGTTACCTCTGTTTTTTACTATACAGATAAGTCAAAAACAATCTGAATAAACTGTCTATAAAATTGTTTGCAATCATGAACCTCAAATAATCTAGCGGGCTGTCATTAGTAAAATTACGATTTTCTGAAAAATACATGCTCTTAAAACTAGTTAATTCATATTTTAGATCTGTAGTGAAAAATTCCGAATATTTTTCCATCAAATTAGTGACGCTGGTTTCTAATGCGTTTTCTTTTAGATTGACTAATTTCTTTGGCATCAAAAAACCAAACACATCATTCACTTCACGACATCCTCCAGCACGTTCTTGTAATTCGTTACTCATTGAATCCAAAACTTCGTAGTAATTTATTCGATATTTTTCGTGTCTTTCCAGTGGCGACTCAGCAGCTTTTTCTTCGAATATTTTTTTGATTTTGCTCTTTCTGACAATGGGAAAACCAGGATTTTCCGATTCCATCTCTACCCATTTATTCTTAGCCTTCAGAACAAAATTATCGTATGTGCTTTCGCTCAAATCTTTTAAATTTTTTAATGCTGCTTAAATACACCTTTCAGTCAACATCAAGCCTATTTCTTTCTTTTGCATTTGAACTGTGCACAGTATTTATTACGCTCAATACAACAAATTAAGGAAAAAGGTCCAGTTCATGGAGGAAAAGAGAGATCTTATCTTGCATTCATTGTATCTTCGCCAGAAACTCCCACTCTTGAAACTTCATCTTCTATGCAATTGATACTACATTCAAAAAATTTCTTCCACGATATTATCATGAAGAAAATAGATATGTCATCAAATAAAAAATGCACAGTATTGTGAAAGTTTAGGGTTATAAGCATTGAAGACGTGAAAAGACTGTAATAGATGCATTAGAGTCATATTAGACTGAAAGAGGCTGATTCATACCACGAAGATATTTATTTACTGAACATTTTATGCCTGATAATAATATATCACTGTAAGCACAAAATGGAAAAATTATCCCTCCACTCCTTGAGAAATAAAAGGGTGATTCGGTCATTTTTTTAGAAATGAAATAGTCAAAAAATTTCTTAAGAAATGAAAGACATTTTCTTATTCAAACTGAATGGTAACGCGCTGTTTCATAAACATTACGCAGATGGTCATTGAAAGACTATAACAACACTCTGATTTCTTGTTATTAATTTTAGATTCAGACGCGCTGAACAATATAGACACTAGAGCTGATTTTTGCTGGGGGGCCCTGTGACCACCCCTCCTTGAGGGGGGCCCAGGCGGCAATGTCCATTTTGCCATTACTTAAATCCGCCACTATGACGAACAAAACCACAAAAAAGTTGTTGCACTCGATTCAAAGGGCATGGTGAGTATTAGTGTTAATCGATTCGCAGAAGACAAAAAATCAGATAGATGCTACTATTTCATCGAGAGATGGCCGATATCGTTCTTTTTGAAAATCTGTGATTTTCGATATCAGAGATTCAAAACCGTGACGTTATCATGACTTTGCATGAAATCGCATGGAGATAACCACCAAAGCCTCTCAGGGCCGTAACGTCAGTCGTTCCTATAATTGTAGGACACCTATATGGCCTCCTTGATCTTCATAGTCTTTTCTTTCCTTCGGAAAGCCTGTGATATTTCTATATTTCTACTGTTCTGTGTCTCTCCTATTGTGAGGGTATGTTTTCTTTTTTAATTGTAGGAAATTTCAGGCTATATAACAGATGATATAAATCAAAGACATGAACAATATGATGCAAGTAGATATTTGCATCATAACCTCAAAATAGAGCGCTGACACGAAACAGTAGAAAACGATGAAAATCAAGGAGGCCATAAAGGCGTCCTACAGTAATTGTAGGAAAGACAGACGATACAACCCTAAGGTATGATATCGCTTGGAGGTTGGGGGATGTAGGGGATAGGGGATTGTATTACTCAAAGACGTTCTATCATTAAGAATCTTCTGATCCCGGTAACAATGAAACAGTTAAATTATAAAAGTCCGATGTGTATTATGCTCATAATTCGAAATAACTTGGTGCGACGTTACATCATCGTGGAGGCGACTGCCGACTGTACAATGGGTAACAAACTCCAGCTGGTTTGCGGTAGTGTCGTCAATGACACCGTCACAAGAGAAATATTTATATATATTAGCAATATTTGTAGTAAGTACCACTTTAGCGTTCTGTGATGCTTTTGTAAATAATGATAATTGTTTTTATATCCACACATAACTTTTTCTGAATTGTATGATCTTTGAATGAACCACCCATTTCGCCTAGCCTTTAACCTATGCTACTCCTTTTATGATGGTTCTCTGAAAATTTCGTCAAGTAGATTGTCTCAGTACTTATGACGCATTGATATACAACAGACACGGACTCTCAAACTGACATAAGTGAGAAACACGTAGATTTTGAAAATTGATTTAGCGGTATTTTCAGACATTGTTCGGAGAGGGTGAAAATTGCAGGTTGGAAAAGATTGTAAATTGTTCTATATTTGGTGTCAGTGAAAGGCCCTCTTTATTAAGAAGCTGCTGATCTCAGTGATACTATGTACCTGTTAGACATGATAAGTCAAACATATTTCCCCTATCTCTGCCATGGAAACTGGAATATGATAGAAATTGCCTTATATAGAGGTCGAAGATTCAGAACCTACCTAATCACAATTCGATTTCACCTTTTGAAATTGACTCATACCTTTTCTTAGAAACACCCAACGAAGGCGTAGGAAGTATAGAGTCAATCTACTTTACGCGATTTTTTTACTATACAGTAAAATGTAACAGAACTGGCAATCTTGTCCTGAAGATACTGCTACTAGACTCTAGAAAAGTACCTACTCTGCCCTAAGTAAAGACACCTCAACTCGTCACATTATGAGCCGCAAGCAAAGAGATCATTAAAGCGACTGAAGCCAATAGGTAGGTTGCGAAAAAAAGCTTAAGTCATCGTGACAAGACCGGCAATTCGCTATTTGCCCTTTCTCGCCTACCCATAAATCCACACACCATCATCGCTATTTGTCACAAGGTCAAAGGATAGGCAATAACGCATTCCTTGAGGTAATCGTAAATTAAAGTCATTATAAGTCGACCAGGAAACGATCCATATCGAAAATAACCTTCTTCATCACATGATGAGTCCATAACTATGCGTTATGCGTTTCGTTTCATGGAAAGATGCATTCCTGACAAAGGCGGATATGCAACGCTGAGGTTGAGATAATAAGGTCATTTCTTTGCGAATAAGCGACTGGTATCACTAAAAAATGTTAAGAAACGTGTTCCCTTTTTGTAAGCAGCAACGAACTAGTACTATCAACCAGTCACTGAACACAGGAAAGAGTCACAGCTTCGATAATGCTACAGAACTGAAAGACTTGACTTCGTTTGTTAATATGTATTGCCATAGTTTCTGATTATTTCACATTAAAACTATATGTTCTCGAATTCAATATTTCAAACGGTTTTATAATCTTATTTATTTGGCGAATTTGTTTCTGGACATATCGCATGTGCTGCAAAATACGAGTATAATATGAACAACAGACAATATTCTATTGACTATTATGCAGAAATAGATTATTCTCCTCCACACTTAAATAAGAGTAATACAGATTTTCAACCACTTGGTAATTAGCATTACCTTGCTGTGTTTGTGTAGTGTATGGAGTGAGCAGTGAAAAGTTTTTAAAAGAAAATGCCGCTCTGGCTTAGTCACGTTTACTGGATGTCTGGAGAATCGTTAGATATATAGTAATAAAAATAATAATAACATGCCTTTATTCGATTCTTTTACAAATACATTTATATTTTAAGTGATTAAATTGACTCATGAATAAGGATAGAGTTGTACAATGATAAAGTAATAGATGGGATTTGTGACAATTGCCTAATAGTGTATAAGTCTACACACATTTTAATTTCAAGACATTCAATATAAAATCATAGTACCAACATAATGTAACCCAAAAAATCGTAAACTAATTCTTAATCTAGCTGATTTTTTAAAATTTAATCTCATTATTATCAACCAGAGGAGGTGGATAGAAGAAGCATTGTTTTTAATTTTTTCTTGAAATTCTGCAAATTACGATATTCAGTTGGTACATTGTTGTAATTTTTAGGTTCAATGTATAAAAACTTCTTTTTGCATAACGATGTAAAGTGGTGGGGTATAACTAGATATTGACTATTTCTTGTTGCTAAGTTGTTAACGTCTTCAAATTTATGTAGTTTATTGAGAAGATATTCTTTTTTTTTAGTTTTTGCAAACCAATGAATAGGTCGGCTTATACCTGGATTAAGTACATGTCTTGTCTACTGTAATCGGTAGATGGAGGTGATGCTGCCAGAAATAGATGTGTGCGATCAATAAACAAATCACAAGATTGAACTGCCGTGTCCAATGATTTTTGTATTGCTTTTTTTTTATTGCCTTACTAGAAAACTCTGTTGGGTATATGATGGAGTTTACTACAACTTTATAGCTTATTGTCTGCCTTCTTATACAAACTTCACCACATCGAGACGCTGTCAACCTTATCCTCCGATGAAGGCGCGACAAAGTACAGTCCTGTGATTTGGTGACTTGTTCGGTCTGCAAAATCTCGTCGTCACTTTTTTTAAGTTTCCCTAAAAATTTTCGCTTAGCAACCTCCAAATCAATGTAGTTAATGTCAGGTTTTTGACTGAATTCGCCATAAAACTATTCATTTTCTTTGGAATTGCTATCCGAATTGTTAGTTATTTTTATATCAGCTTTTTCTGATCTGAGTTTCTTTTCAAGATTCTTGCGTTTGAGTCTTTGTTCCATCTTAGTGATAAGCGAGGTTGGACTTAAGCCCCGTTAAATTATGAGCAGCCGTAATATGATGCATAGATCATTGTTGATCAAATCAATGGAAAAAGATGTATCATTGATATGAAAATCATAAATACTTTAAATTGCTATGCATATAGAGAGAGAGAATAACAAATAACTAAGAATGGAGCATTGAGGTACTTCCATTGTTATGAGGGATTTAGTGGAATCGTTCAAATAAATTGATACATATTGGTAACTTTTTATGAGTCGAACAGTTACCCAAAGTTATAGATATGTCGTTCCATCGAGCAGTCAACAGATGAGAGTGTCTACGTCAAATCTGATTTTCCAGCTGAGCAGCATTCGCTTTAGCTTTCGTGTATTATTCAACAAACGAGCGTCTTACCTCATTATCTTTCTATGTATATTTCCCATAACACCACATAAACAACTGTTTTCCACGATGAAGCCATCAAATTTGCATTATAACAATCTCGATTTCCGTCCATTTATGCAAGATTTACTAACTGCTGTAAAAAAGCTTACGTACTTTATTATACCAATAAATAAAAATGCATTCGCATCAGCTATCGGCCTTATTTTAAATGATATTTCTTGGAACATCTGACATTGATGAGTCATAAATTTGGCACGTTCAGTATAAAAATTCACTTTATGCATTTCCTTAACGTAAACCGCCGTCTCTAAATCACGGGATTTTGCAAATATGTTTGTGTAAATGCTTAAAAGTCCGATTTTGAATCGATAAATTCCTGAATTTGCATCAGATTATGTTCATACGATCATTATTATATAAGATCAACTTTCGCAACCAGTTTTTCCCCCACAATATTTTCACTGCATTCTTTTTGCATGTTGCAAACTCGCTACGCGGCTCCCCCAAAGATGGTCAAAGCGGACTCATCACTATTCGCAGTCATGTTTTGCTTCGCTTTAAACTTGACATTGACTCCAAAGGATTAAAAATAAAGATGTATTCCAAGGCTCAGTTCACTCATCATAAAAAGTTTTATGTCTGCTAGATGCCAAACAAGTGAGTCGGGTTAAGGTCATCTCTTAGATTCTCTCTTGTTTTTCTCGCAAGCTCCTCGATTTTTGGAGATAAGCAGCGGAAACAAGGATCAAGGATACGTTTCGCGTCAATAAGAAGGTTTGGCCAGTACGTGTATCCAAAATAAATTGTAAACAATGTACTTTTTGCTGTCGTGCTCTTATAATTTCCTGGTGATCCTTATCTTGCGAATTCGTCATGTATAAAGTCATATACAGGGTGGCGCATCGAAAACGAAACAGACGCATTTACTGGCACCTCAGTTTTTTTTTGGAAAAACGCTCAGACCCGTCGATTTTATTTTCGAGGGGGACACAAGTTTGGCAAACATCACGTTAGCACGTGCCACCCACTAAGCGGGGGTGACACCACCTCCAAAATCTTAAATGGAAAGGGGGGTCGGGTGATACCTTATTTTAAAGGTCTTTTAATTCCCTTTATAATGATATAAAATTAATGTACTTCAGTTCAGTAGTTTTGAAGATTTATTGATTTAAAGCTTAAATAAACCGAATAATGGGTGATTTTTTTGCTAGTATCGTTTTGGCAACACTGTTTTTGACAGATAACGCGTGAATCGTGTCTTGTGTCATTGTCAAACTTTCAGTTTGGTCTATAATTTAACCATGAATCGACTTACGAACAAACAACGCTTGCAAATTATTGAATTTTACTAACAAAATTCATGCTCGGTTGAGAGAGTGCATCGAGCACTGCTTCCAATTTATGGGCAATTTGGTCGGCCTACTGAGGGAGCTATTCGGAAGCTTGTGACTAAATTTCGAACCCAGTTTACATTATTGGACATTAAACCACCAACACGCAGACGTAGAGTGAGGACTGAAGAAAATATTGCAGCTGTATCCGCCAGTGTTAGTGATGACCGTGAAATGTCGATTCGCCGCAGTTCGCAGCAATTGGGCCTTTGTTACTCCACTACGTGGAAATTTTTGCGACAGGATTTGGGTGTAAAACCTTATAAGATACAGCTGGTGCAAGAATTGAAGCCACACGACCTCCCACAACGTTTCCAATTTGGTGAATGGGCGCTAGCAAAGTTGGAGGAAGATTCACATTTTTATCGAAAAATTGTGTTCAGCGACGAAGCTCATTACTGATTGAATTCGTACGTTAACAAGCAAAATTGCCGCATCTGGAATGAAGACCAGCCAGAAGTATTGCAAGAGCTACCAATGCATCCCGAAAAAATCACTGTTTGGTGTGGATTATGGGCCGGTGGCATCATCGGGCCGTACTTCTTCAAAGACGACAATGGCCGGAACGTAACTGTGAATGGCGAGCGCTACCGTGCGATGATAACAAACTTTTTTTTACCCAAAATGGAAGATCTGGACTTGGCTGACATGTGGTTTCAACAAGACGCTGCCACATGCCACACCGCACACGAAACAATGGCCCCATTGAGAGGCGAGTTCGGTAAAGAGTTTCTCACGTTTGGGGCCCGTCAATTGGCCGCCTAGATCGTGTGATTTAACGCCGTTGGACTATTTCTTGTGGGGCCATGTTAAGGCTAATGTCTACAGGGATAAACCAGCAACGATTAACGCACTGCAAGCCAATATTGAAGCATTTATTCGTGAGATACCGGCCGATATGTTGAAGAGAGTGTGCCAAAATGGACCTTGCGCATGGGCCATCTAAAGCGGAGCCGCGGCCAACATTTACATGAAATAATCTTTAAACATCAAATTATATCGACCGTTCTATCAACTCAAATAAAGATTTATCGATATTTTCGATGCACGTTACTGTTCTCATGTCGCTTATCAAATATTTCTGCTGTTCTATTAGCTCACTGATTATTTCCGAAAAATATTTCGATAATTTCAACCCTTTCTGCTGTGGAATATACTATGGTTAATTTATATAATAAAACGTTACAAGTTATTTTGGCAACAAAGTTTGGTCAAATCAATCGCAAACTATGTACTAAATTCCTATTTAAAATAAGTACGAGATATTTACTTATCTTTAGAAATCTTTAGAAATAAATTTTTTGCCACAAAAAAAACGCTCCAATAGCTATTTTCAACAACAAAATGATAAACAAACCATGGGCGTAGTGAAGAAAAGCATTTACTTATTAAGTAAATTCTTTTAGTCAAATTTCTTCTGAAAGTAGTACAAACTAATCTGATGTACCTATTAAAGTCTACTTTAAGCTTTAAATCAATAAATCTTCAAAACTACTGAACTGATGCTCAGGGGGCTGCACGTGTTAACGTGATTTTTTGCCAAACTTGTGTCGCCCTCGAAAACAAAATCGACGGGTCTGAGCGTTTTTCCAAAAAAAAACTGGGCTGCCAGTAAATGCGTCTGTTTCGTTTTTTCGATGCGCCACCCTGTATTTCGTGTGATTACTTTGTAATGCCATTATCTTCGAAACACGCTGTTGTTATTTTGTCTATATGTTATATGCAAATATCTATCAAATTACAATAATACTTTTTGTGAGTCATTGTAAAAAAAAAGGTTTCATCAGCGAGTAAGCTGCAGCTTTTTACTTCCCACGCGTATCGGCGGGGAAGTATTGTTTTACAATCATGTCACTCCGGTCTGTATGTTTGTCGGTCGGTCGACTAATCTTATAACCGGCCATAGCTTGAGAAGTACCGATCAGATTTCGATGAAATTTCTACACAATGTCACAACTGTGCCAAGGACTCAAAAGCTTTAGTTTTTGAAAATCGATTCAGTGGTGGCAGAAAAAATTGAAACACAATAAGAATCGCTCAAACTTCTTTTTCTGACGTTCCAGATGAACCTGATCATTTTGAAAAAGTAAGTCTTAATAATCTTTTGATTCTCTTTACCTTATGCAGTACATCAAACCGTTTTCTTATCTTCTTGGAGTGTTTTAACTGTTATACTAACTGATGATACCAATCTTAATCAACGCAAAACGATTCATTGCTGTCTGCTACCAAAATGCTCCCTTAGATGATCACAAATAGTGAAGGGGTATACAGAGGTTTATCTTACTAGCTTACTTGCCATCGCAGAAGAAATGAGAAATCTTCAAGCAGTTATAGAAAAAACGAGCGAAACACAAATCCTGCTTCGCTGTTTTCGTTATACATATGAATTGGTGAAGGCGTGTTATTTCCCATAACAAATGTTGCACCTAATAAACTGTTTAACAAACTCGCACACAAACTCGTAACTATAAATTTGCTTGGGATATTTGAATACGTAATGTGGTTATAGTGATAATGTGCTGTCAAATAAGCAAACACTTCCTAAACCAGATACGGTTATGCAACGTGTTGGACGGTGTTCGCGTAGACGTGATATACAAGTAACGGTAGGTAATATTAAAAAAAAATCATTGTCGGAGTATTTAAAAAAATGAAATTTTTGAAGAACTGTCCGATGGGGTTCAGCAAACTATGGTGTTTAAACGACAATGGAATTTTCTTCGCAGTTTTTAGAACCTTCTGATCTCGCACGATTTTTTCTAGCTAAATAGTTTTTCTCGATTCAGGATTCGAGCGGTGGCTCAAAAGAACTGGGGACAAGATGGAAGACTAGCCATTCTTTCTCGGTTCGGTACTTTCAAACCGTTGTACAACCGCCAGACCATTGCATGCAAGCTCTTGGAGTTACAAGGCGGCACTGTCTTGTCTGCAAGACAACTGCATATTGCATATCTATGTACAGGGTGTCCGCAAAGTATGGGTTTTCCTTTTCAGAAACAACTACCCTTGAAATAACAAAGGTAATGTGTAGTGAAACGAGGGCGACCAAGTAAAAAAAAATTAAGGAAAAAGTACTCACTCTCCAGTTGACGAGAAGAGCTAAGTACGTCTCTGCCCGAAATCATACCGCTTCAACAGAAAATGAAATCAGCTGATGCGCTACCAAGCAGACGCAGGCGGTGGTGCAGACCACGAACAGAGGTAACAAATATGACGGCGTAGCCCCGTTTTCAGTTTTTAGGTAAACGTACTTTATTAGATAGGTATTGTTCGAAGTTATCGCCGTTTGATTCAAAAACACAGGTGCGTGCACGACGTAGCCAAGCATCGGTGCAGGCTTTGAGAATGGAGTCCCTCCCCCGAATGAAAGCACCAGCTTGTTCAATTCTGAGACGAAGTTCGTCACCCGTATGCACTTCAGTTTTGTACACTAAGCGTTTCATTTCTCCGCAAAGAAAAAAATCACATGGTGTTAAGTCTGGAGATCGCGGAGGCCACGCTACGGGTCCATTACGTCCGATCCACCTATTCGGAAATAATTCATTCAAAAACTCACGCACTTCGCGTCTAAAATGGGGCGGTGCACCATCGTGCAGAAACCACATTGATTATCTTACACTTAATGGCACATCTTCTAACAAGGAAGGCAAAATGTTGCGTAAAAAGTCTAGGTATTGCAACCCGTCCAATCGATTTGGGAGAATAAATGGTCCAATGAGCATACCGTTCACCATGCCAGCCCAAACATTCACCGAAAATGTTTGTTGAAAATGTGCCCGACGGACAGCGTGCGGATTTTCTACTGACCAAACATGAGTGTTCCGAAAGTTATTCACCCCATTACGCGTGAACGTAGATTCGTCTGTCACCAATATGCACTTCAAAAAGTCCGGATTATTGTCATGTTGATGCAACAACCACTCACAAAACCGCACTCTTGCTGGAAAATCGTCAGGTTGAAGGGCTTGTAGACGTTGGACGTGAAACGGATACAGCCCCTCTTCACGCAGCGTTTGTCACACTTTAGTTTTTGATACTTGCACTTCTCTAGACACGTCTCTAGTGCTTGTTGAGGGATTCTCGTCTACGCGATTCAGTAGTTCTTCCTCAACTTGCACCATTCGTGGTTGTCTAGGCCTCCCACTGTGCCCACCTCGAAATTCCTCCAAATGGCCCGTATCCCTGACTGTTAGGACCAGGTACACAAATCTGCGGGGCCTTGGATGATGTCGTCTAGGGAAACGATCTGCATACACTCGCGAAGCCTCTGTAGCATTTTGAAGACATTCGCCATAAATTTAATAACATATCAACGAGTTCATTATTGGTGTATGAGTGTGCCATTATAATTTTTTTTTTTGAAACGCAATCGATTATACGGGTTCGTTTACCTCTACACGCGTGACCGTAATCGTCGGTTGAAGGTTGCATACTGACCTGACACACTGACCCCGACCCAGTTCTGTCGTCGAGTTGAGCCAGTGACCTTGTACCACTCGGTGATGTCGCGGGTCGCGGCTACAGGGCGGTATTCAGATATTTTTGATGTTGCACAGCCCTTTATCTCGGTTCCCTTGGGACATTGGTGTATATGGTACTAAGAAGAATTGCTTATGTTTTCAGGATCTACACGTCGTGTAAAGGAAAACCCCAACTTTGCGGACACCCTGTATATATAGGTGAAAAATTAAAGCTTCCGCCGTTTGTCTGAGCTGCTTACTCCTTGCTCAGGATAAGCTCACTAAGACCTATTTCAACCTTTTCAATTTCGTAAATTTTGTAATCCGCGCTCTATATAATACTCGCATAAATTCAAGTTTGTTACGCATATATGTAAAACATAATACCTTCAAAGCCCTTATTTCGTGAAATTGACAGAAATCCTGACTTACAACTCACCATATACGTATAGTTGCAAATATGAAGGGTTTTTTCCCTAACTAACAACCTTGATCTTGTTGGTATTTAGATGTAAAATCAAATACTATTCAACTCTATAGCTGTAAATCCAAACAATCATGAATATGCCTGATAGACGATTATATTTTCATGTCGTCAGATTAACATAATTGCATACATTTCAAGTTTTCGCAGTGGTCATTAATAAACAACAGAAATAAAAGAGGTCTCAAGTTAGGCCCCTGGGGATGAAGCTCAGTAGGCTTCGGACTTGATCCATTATATGCTACGTATTACTTCCAAATAGGATCTGAAGAATATCATAGTTCTTAGTGACTCCAAAACAAAGCTCCACGATTAATTTGGTGGAAGGCCTCTGATCTATTTAAGTGACATCGGTCTGACAGTTATCATCCAGTGCTTTAGATATGTACTGAGCTAAGATTTTTATTGGGGGGTCCAAGCGACTATACAGGAACGAACAAAAAGCATCCTAGTGCTCATCCAGTTTCTATGGATGGCCGAGTTCTGCCAAAGATCCATTCATTCTGATCTGGCACGAACGCGTCTCGCAATAGCGGCAGCTACTGGGAATTTGTTTTTTTTTTATAGATATAAAATAAATATAAAAGACGTTAATTATTATTATTATTATTATTATTATTATTTGTTTAGAGCTAATAAGTACTCCTCTCCGCATGACCTTATGACTCTATACAATGCCCAGATAAGGCCTAGCCTCGAGTATCGCTCACCCGTTTGGGGTGCTGCCGCCCCGACTACATTATCTATGCTCAATGATGTCGAGAGGAGGACTTCCCGAATGATCGATGACTCTTCTCTAACAGACGGTCTCGGAACCGTTTCGTACCGGCGGGCCGTCGGCGATCTAGCTCTCTTCTACCGCTACACCAACGGGCTTTGCTCCTCAGAGCTCTCTTCCATGATGCCGCCGCGCTATGTGCCTGCCAGACAGACCCACCTGACTTTGACCTCTCATCCTTATCGTGTTGAACTTCATACATCCAGAAGTGGCCGATAAGACCGCTCCTTTGTCGCGAGGGTGTCGCGATTGTGGAACAATCTACAAGAGGATGCTTTTCCCAGTTCTACTAACCTTAGGCAGTTCAAAACTCGGATTAACAAAATTTCTTTTGGATCATCATAGCATTTAGGCGTCTGGCTGCGCGGCCGCTTCGGTATAAAAAAAGGATATAATGCATATGCATCACAGAAAATATATCAAATTTTATGCTGAAGTTAAGCAGTAAAGTAAGTACAGCAGACGCGCGATAACGTAAACACGGGATAATGAAAACGTGCGCTAATGTAAACACAAACTTCGTTCTATAGGATCAAACGGAACGCGCGATAACGTAAACAATGTGTACGCTCGATAACGTAAACAACTATTGGCGCACGGAAACAGCGCGACGGAGGGGATTCACCTCTGCGATAAAATACGACAAACTCGGTCAGTCTTATGATCGTTTAGGATACGTTTATACGTACGTATGTATTTCATTTTTGAACTTAAGTGAATACATTGCACGCGTTAATATATTTTACGACTATGGCATCCACATCCTATAAAAGAAAGTGTTTAAAGTTGAGTGAGAAAGTGAAAATCATAGACGAAGTTGCACTAGGTGCGGGAGTGACACAGTTAGCAAAAAAATATGGAGTATCGAAAGCAACAATCTGTAAAATTAAGCGTATGAAAACTAAAATTTTACAAAGAACGTGCAATACATTTGGAGGTCCGGGAAAAAGAAAAACTTTAAAAAATGCGAAGGGACCTAAAATGGAAAATTCCCTGTATAAGTGGTTTTTAAAACAACGGGAAAATCATGTCCCAGTTAGTGGCGAAGTACTTAAACAGAGAGCGAGACTGTAAATTGAAAAACTGAAAGAAACTGAAAATTTCGTAGCTAGTGATGGCTGGCCACAACGATTCAAAACAAGATATGGAATTCGACTGCTGTCTATATCTGGTGAAAAATTATTAGCACAACCACAATTAGTGCAACCATTCAAAGAAAAATTGATGAAAACAATTACCGAGCTAGATTTAAGAATAGAACAAATTTACAACGCAGATGAAAGTGGCCTTTATTGGAAAATGTTACCAGAGAAAACCTATGCTGCATCATTTGAAAAATCTGCACCGGGAAGAAAGCCGGAGAAACAACGAATAACGTTTCTAGCCTGCACTAATGCTAATGGTTCACACAAAATAAAGCCACTGGTAATTGGGAAAGCAAAAAATCCGCGCTCATTTAAAAATGTTAATATCCCTGTTGATTATGACTGTTCAAAAACCGCTTGGATGACTAGCAGTATATTCCTGAAATGGTTCCACAGGGGCTTTGTCCCTCAGGTATGACAATCAATTATCACAAATTCTCTATGCATAATTTGAAGATGTGTTTTCAATTTGTAGGTAAAAGGTTTCCTAAAACAACAGAAGCTTCCAATAAAAGCGTTGTTACTATTGGATAATGCACCAAGTCATCCTCCCGAGCAACAACTCAGGAGCAGGGATGGGTCAATTTTCGTCAGGTACATGCCGCCCAACGTAACACCGTTAATTCAACCGATGAACCAGAATATAATAAGACTCACCAAACTATACTATAGGAAGTTTCTACTTTCGTCTGTCTTATCAAAGAATCCTGAAAACTTATCTGAGGCTTTAAAAAAAGTAACATTACGAGAAGCTGTTTTAGATTTACATGTGGCCTGGAATGAACTTAACCAGCAAACTATTCAAAAATGTTGGAACAATCTCTTTTGTACCAATAATGAACATGATGAAGAAGACGATGTCCCCTTAAGCGTAATTAGAGAACGTTTGCGATCCAATAATGATAATGTCATTAGTGTGTCATTGGATGTTGTTGATTTATTGAAAACAGTGAATCCCAACATTGTTTGTACTCCTGCTGATATTAATTTATGGAACGAAGATAAGCAGACGAATGATGCTGATAAGGAGGAGGATATGGACAGTGACGATGATGAGAACGATCCCATTGAAGTCAGAAGTGTAGTGACTGACGCGCAAGCTTATACAAGTTTTTAACCAAGTTTTAGATTGGGCTGAAAGAAAAGAAGTTTCATACACGGATATTTTAGTTCTTCGTAAATTACGGGCGCAGGCATGGGAAGACAATGCTAACCGCAAATTTACGCAGACAAAAATTGTTAATTATTTTTCTTCTCATTAAAAAAATACTTATCGCTGTTAGAATATTTGTTTATTTTGTTATAAATAGTATGTATTAAACGTTTCTTTTAATAAATCAAATATTATATAAATCACGTTCGCTAATGTAAACATTTCGATAATGTGAACCACACTTGGATTAAATTAGTTTACATTATCGAGCGTCTGCTGTATAGCAACAGCCGTTTGTAGTTGAAGTGTTCCATAGTATCAATATTTAAATCCGATTGCTGATAGACGCTGCTGAAAAAAAACGCCAAATGCGTCGACAATAGATTAATGGCGACAATACACATTATTTTGGTAGTTCACTGTGCCTAAAATGCGTTTTATATCAATGAAATATGATCAGGGTATGTTCGTGCTGGTTCAAATCCAATTCACTCAGTTTTCTGCGTATTATATGAATTAACCGCCAATCATAGTACTTCTATTCACACAGGTGCCGACACAAAGTGCAGCATATGTTATAGCGTTGAAAACGTACCTTAAGCTTGCTAATATTCAATTCCGAGCCCAACGCCTGCCCGTCTTCTATAAGCTTCCGTAAAGGTATTAATAAAGGTATTTGTGCGTACGTCAGCTTATCCTCCACTGAATACAGATGTCAAACCATGTTATCAATAAAATAGCAACTATATGAGATGCAGCAGATACATCGAGTGCTCGGCTCTCGAGCCACCCACAACGTAAATAATTGCATAACCTCGCTTTGCATTTCAAATGTATTTCTCATATTTTAGCAATGCATAACCGTTCGTCACTAATTACGGCATTATTCCGAGGTGGGTAAAAAAAGTTCAACGCGTTTCAAGCTGTGCTATCTTAATTAGTGTTTGAGGACTGACCCGTGATGGCATCTTGATTGAAATGGAAATCACTTGGTTACGCATGCGGCATCTGCATGATGGCGTTGAGCATGCATCATTGGATATCGCAGGAAAATTTTAATAACAATAATAATAATAATATTAATAATATATATAAATCAAAGAAACAATATCACATCACCACTACAGAAAGGCTGTTAAAGAGGCTTCAAAGGGTGCAAAGAACTTCTAACTATAGATGCTGTCATCGCTTCGCAAGTTCGTTCAAAACAAAGAGACTTTTGTGCTTGTTACAGTTTCACATCTATTTTCCTTACTACTATACAGTGTATGTTATACTCTTATAATTTAGAGCAATAATTCCCAAAGTGGTCTATATCGACCCCTAGGGGTCTATGACAACCTGCAAGGGGTCTACGTCAGCGAAAACAAATTTGGGGGTCCATGAAATGAATATGGGGGGGTCCACGATAGTGGATCTCAACACATACACTGATAGTACCTATTTACTTACATCATACTATCTTAATATCAAAACATATACATTATTTATAAAAGTACCTATGAAGTAAAAAATGTATTATATATGTTTATAAAATTGTGTAAATTGTAGGATGTTGGTATTCGCTTTGTGGTCGCAATACATTTTGAACTTGTAAAAACCTGAGAGTCGCAGTCTCAGAGCTTCGCTACCTTGCACTGACTTGTTCAATTCGTCACTCTATAAATACGAATGTGGGACAAATACGTTTATTCGTTTCCTGAATCTTGAAAAGGAAAGTGCTAAGGAAATATTTTAAAAAATATAAACAGATAGTATATCACACAAATTATAGTGAGTCAGTGTTATTTTGTTTGAGAGTGCTGGAGAATAGTAAGTACATTATTTTTTATTAAATTTTAGTTTTGTACTCGTAGTTAGAAAAGATAGATAAATATTCAGACATGCAAAATTACACGAGTACTCCTCAATAGTTTCTTTTTGAAAGTTTTAGCAATCGGTAATATAATTACAGTGCAATCTCCGTAATTCGAGCTAATTGTTGCAAGAAGTTGTTCTAATTATGGAATGTTTTCTGGAAAATCAAAAAATATTTTTAATATACAGCAGCTGGATTTTCTGTCTTATTTAAATAATTTAATTTTGCCCACAGATGACTGATGTCATGTCCGAATCTAAAAAGAAATGTAGACAGTACAGTGTTGATTATTTGAAATTTGGCTTCATTCCATCATTGCCGGACAAACAATCGCCTATGTGCCTTTTATGCAACAAAGTTTTGGGCAATGACGCTATGAAACCATCTAAACTGCAAGATCATCTGAGAAGATACCACCCTGATAAAACAGAGAAAGATTTGAAATGCTGTCAAACACTCAAAGATTAATTTCAGAAGAGACCTACACTGGACAGAATGTTCGCTTCGACGTCACAAAGAAATGATGATGGTTTGCGGGCGTCTTACAATATCTCGTTACTTATAGCAAACAGCCGTTGAAGAGGTTTTAAAAACTGTTTTACACAAACCTGCATCTGATATCATTAAAAGAATTCCCTTAAGCAACAATACTGTTGAAAGACGTATTGATGAAATGAGTTCTGATATTGAAAGCTTCTTATGTAATTATTTGCAAACGACCCATTTCTCTATACAACTGGACAAGTCAACTCTACCTGATAATGCAGCATTATTATTGGCATATGTTCGTTTTATTATGAATCAAGAAATCTACGAAAAACTGCTCTGCGCAAGAACTTTGATAACCGACACTAAAGGTGAATCAATATTTCATGTTTTGAAGGATTACTTCATTGAAAAAGCAATTCCTTTATCAAATATAATATCAGTAGCTACAGATGGAGCACCTGCCATGGTTGGACGTTATCGTGGCTATTTAAAACAAAATGTGTCAGGGGTGTTAGCAATACATTGCGTCATCCATCGACAACATTTCGTTGCTAAAAATTTGAGTGTTAGATTGCATGAATCACTTCATTTAGTCATTGATGCAGTCAACCGAATCCGAAGCAACGCGTTGAATACGCGGTTATTTGCACAGTTGTGTGAAGAAAATGACGAACACTTTCATCAATTACTCCTTCATACTGGCTGTCGAAAGGCTTATTTATGTTCGACAAGATTTTTTGCACTTTTTGAGACTATTTTAGAATTTCTGGATACTAAAGATAAAATTTTAAACGAAAATTTAATGAAGAGGAAAACAGACATCGCCTATTTAACAGATTTGTTTACAAAATTTAATATGGTTAATTTGCAATTACAAGGGGACAGTTTAAATTTGATTAAAACAAAGTCCATCTTATCAGCGTTCCTTGCCAGAGTTAAACTAATGAAGCAAAATATTGGACGGGGCGAATTTTCTCAGTTCCCCAATTTGTCACAGACAAGCTGCCAGGAAGACAACGTTTCAACTTACGTTCAACATTTAAATGCCCTCTATTCAGATTTTGAATCTAGGTTTGAGGATATTTTGACTATGGTAATACCACCGTGGATAATTAATCCATATGGTGACATAGAAGAAACGAATGTCATAATACAAGAGGAACTGACTGAACTAAGTACAAACGAAGAACTTAAGGTTCAGTTTAAAAACGGATATCAGCAATTCTGTTACCAATCTCCTAACGAAAATAAGAAACAGACTGGATACCATTAGCCAAGGAGATTTAAGATTAACCCTTACAAAATTGACGTCAAATGTTGATAATTTATTAATAAAGCATCAGGTTCATCACTAAAAATATTGACTTATTGCTTATGTTATTTTATTTATAGTTTATTTTATGTTTATTGGTGTCTGGCCAATAAATGCCCGCATTGTTTTTTTAAAAGAACCCCCCTTTATAGAAAATATTTTTTTTAAAATTATTCTGAAAATTCAAGGATAGGTACACACTAAAATTCGTTAATTTTTCGCTAATTTTTAGATAACTTAAACGTATAAGAAGCGGAATCTAATCAAACTAACACTGAAATTATTGTAGAATATACGTTTATGTTATAATTGATAAACGAACTCGCTTATTGTACTATTTTAAGTAAAAAACTTTTTTTTATTATTTTTCACTTTTTTTTATTTTATCTCTCTTATTTTTTTTTTCAGCGCGGGCACTTATTCCCAATGCGGGCACTTATTGGTCAGACAGCTGTTTATTAATTTTACGTATATTTTACATAACAGATACCAAATTTTATTTTGAGTAGTTTTAATTTAAATTCAATTAATAAATGTATAAATTAACATGTGTTTTTGCTTTAAGTTTTTAACACTAAACTTCACTACAGTTAGAAATTTACAGGAAATCAATATCAGGTAAGTAGGGGGTCTACCCAACACGGAAAAACATGGCAAGGGGTCTACGACACAAAAAAGTTTGGGAAACTCTGATTTAGAGCATCATTTTGTGCAAAAAGCAAAGAAAATCGTATAAAACAGTATTCCATTCTAGCGTATTACCACGAAAAATGCAACTTTGAAGTTCTGTAAAATAGCAAGCATAGGGTTCCTTAAAGAAAAAATGATATTTTCGTGCAAGTTACATCCTAATCTTTCATTTTAAAGAAAGAAATGAAGTATTTGCGATATGTGCTAAAGTACAGAACAAGGCGTCGCGCCAAGTGTACCCAACTCTTGAACAATCATAGAGTCAATGGTCACAGCAGCAGGTAAATTGGCATCAGCAGTGACAAAATTGCATGTCTTCCGATGGAACACGCACGACAGGGCCTATTACAATACGCTAATATAATGACAAGATCTAAGTTAATTTTGTATGATGCTTCATGTAAGTTGGATTCATTAAAACGAAATGTTGATTGTGCATCGTCAACATACATTTTAATGTAACAATGTTCTACACGCTCATGCAGACCAAACGTGTATACTAGGCATAAAAGAAGTCCCAGTACTGAACCCTGAGGAACTCCTGATGAAACAGACTGTGTATCAGAAATTGTTCTAGATGTTTTCACATTTTTAGTGCGATCAGTTTGGTAGGATCTGAAGAAATTGAAATGAACCTCTGGCATGTCATAATACTTTAGCTTACTCAAAAGAATCTCAAGATTGGCCGAAAGCCTCGAAAAAATCAAGCTTGGCGAACAGCATGCCAGATTGTGAAGAATCTCATCTGGAAGGTGTAGTAATGCAGGAGTCGAACCTTGACTTTCACGAAAACCAAATTGGTGTGCGTAAGCAATGCAAAGTTATGAATCCAACAACTTTAAACCTTAAACTGAGCATTAGATTACTGGGAAAACAAAAGTTAAAGAGTGTGTAGTCACTGAGTTAAATACAACATCGGGAACATTATTAAAAAATACTCAACAGATATGCGATGAATTTGTACAATTCTTTACTGACATAGGCGAAAATTTATCAAGTAATATACAAGAAATGTACAAAATACTCAGCCTCCCAAAACAACTTTGAACTCATTTATTTTGGATAAAGTCGAGCAATGTGAAGTATACACCACTGTTATGTCCTTAAAAAATCGGAAAACTCCTGGGTTCGATGGTATTAAAAGCGAGCATTTGAAAATTATAGCTGAGGACATAACAGAACCACTCACTTACCTAATCAACAAATGCTTTGAATCTGGCATATATCCCTCAATTTTAAAAAAAGGTAATATAATACCGATACATAAATCAGGAACAAAAACAGATGTTAACAACTATAGACCAATATCAATAATATCCAGTGTAGCAAAGGTTTTTGAAAAAGTTTTATCCACTAGAATGATTCGATACCTCACAAAATTCAAAATTTTAAGTGAAATTCAATATGGATTTACAGAAGGGAAGGCTACATCGGATGCAATAACTAAAATTGTTAATCAAATACATCAAAATATTGATAACAGAATCCCTTCAATCTGCATTTTTGTTGATTTAAAGAAAGCTTTCGACACAGTTAATCACAAATTATTATTAGAAGCATTGGAGAGAATTGGTTTCAGAGGAAACGCGTACTCACTGATCGAAAGTTATTTGTCAAATCGCCCACAATCTGTGCAGATATCAGGATCATTTATTAAAGAAATGTATATTAAGTGTGGTGTCCCACAAGGAACTGTCTTAGGTCCGCTGTTATTCAATATATATTTAAATGATATTTTCCAAATTAATTGTGTTGGCAAAATAACTAGTTTTGCAGATGATACTGCAATATTATATGAAGGCACTGACTGGTCTGATCTGAAAAATGTAATTGAAAATGATTTTATCAAAATTATTCGGTGGTTTAACAGTAGAAAATTAAGCATTAACTACTCTAAAACACCTTTTTTACCATTTGGATCTTATGCTAGACATCTGCCAAATTACACAAATTTCTCCTTCAATATTAATGATCAAAAAATGCAAATTAATAGAGTGCCCAACATAAAATACCTTGGAGTGGTCTTGGATCCTCACTTACGATGGGACATCCATGTCAATTATATTTTAAAGAAAGTTAGATTTGTATCCTACAAAATTAAATACCTTGGGAATATATTGACAGAAAAATATCTTCGAACATTATACCATGCACTGATGGAGCCTCATCTCACATATGGTATATTAGCATGGGGAGCTGCATGTTCCTCACATATCTATAATTTAGATGTTTTTCAAAAAAGTATTCTAAAAATGATATTTAAAAAACTGAAACTTTATCCCACTGAAAAATTATACGCAGATGTTCGAATGTATGATATAAGACAGCTTTATTTCTTACACAGTATCACTCACTATCATAAATTTGTAAACACCGACCAAAAAATTAAACATAATCATTATACCAGGTACAAAATTCGTGGCACAGTAGTTCCTCAACCGCATTAATCTATAATGCAGCGATCATATCTCTAACATATTTAGCGCCTAAATTTTATGAAATTATACCTAAAGACTTAAAAGATTTAAGTTTCGGAAATTGTTTCAAAAGAAATTTAAAAAAGTGGCAACATTCTATATCTAGGACTGAAATTCATAAACTCATAAATACGAACATCAACTAAATAGATAATCTACTGTAGCTAATTTTTTTCCTTTTTTGTCATTTGCATTCTACAGTTTCAACTTAAATTTATTGGTCCATGTACAGGCGATGCCTTCTATTGGGCCTGTTTTGATTTTATATTTATTTACTCATATTGTTTGTTATCTTTGTACATTGAGTGAATAAATATTATTATTATTATTTCTCGGATTTATTCCAAGTCAATTTACTCAGTTCCATGCTTGTATCCACCTCGGAATCCGATGAAAAAAGACGATGATGATACCACCACCTGAAACGCACGCGTTTGCAAACACGCGAACTTTTTACACATAAAGGAAAAACAAGTGAAGGAATACCAACCATATGCGTCGCTTACATAACTTACATCGCTGCAGAAAAAATATAATGGAAAAAATAAATGAGGTAAAAAATGTCTAAATAATAAATCACATCGCAGATGGCACCCCGCTGATACCATGCGGGTAATCGGCATATATTATCTAATAACAATGATTTAATCTGTTATTATGACAATGGTCAAAGTTGTATGTATCGCTGGAAATTTCTGATTTTGTAAATGGTAAGTCGCGGGAGATATTCTGGCGCCATTCTCGGTCTCAATAAAAATTTTGTAACCGTCTTTTTTTTTCTGCAGTTCGCTGAATTTTGTTTGAGCTGTGTGTATTATGCAAGAGGATGTCATTCTGATTTGAAATCAGGCAAAAAGGAGATATCATTTTCACTGAAAACTCCATTTAGAAAAATACAACTATATTCGATAGCACGCAGTGGCGGATTTAGGGCGCGCCCCCCCCCCCCTAGACGTCTTGACACTTTTGTAATCTAACATAATTGTATTATTTTCTGACACATCATGGCGACAGAAGCATACTAACTATAAGTTATAACTATAGGAACTGAGCATTGCGATTTTTTGGTGTCCTTTGGAATTCGAAACGCAGTCCCTCTTTGACGTCACTTACGTTTACAGCACAATTCTTACGATTTATACGTATTGGACTAGTGACAAATGTAAGTCTGGGTAATAATAAACAGATTGCACTTAAAAACTGATTTATGTTCTGTTTGTTAATAAATAATTACGATCTAACAGATATAGTTTTTTCCAAAGATTTCCCACATTTTTACATGCGATCTACACCGATTCGAAAAGTGAGAAAACAACAACTATGCCCTAAATCTAAGATCGACAACGAAAGTCTGAAGAATAACATCTACAGTATATTCAGATAAGAGATAGACCGGATGTAAACAAAAGGCTCGGGTGATTTTCACACTAACGCCGCCGTCTCGACGTAAAACAGGAGCCCTCATTGGTCAATTCGAAATTAAATGCCTATGCCGAGCGGCAGAGCAGTCGTATCAAGGCAGAGTCACATTCAGGTTCAGACGTGTTACGTATGTCGTGTGCATCATTGCAATTTGATATTTCTTTGGACGTTTTCGTTTGTTATCTTATTAAGTTGTTGAGTTTGTCGTTGTTATTGTTATACCTTGTTATTGATTGTTATTGTTATCAACTGCTTGCGCAAAATGCCCAGTAGTACAGATACTGCCGATGAAGTTGTAAACTCCTGTAGTCCACCTAGGAAACGCTCTAAAAAAAGACACCTGAGTGCAGAAATGAAAGAGGTCATTTTGAATATATATGTATATAAGATCGAGCGCGAGGAGAACGAGGCATCAACCATCAAAGAAATTGTTGTGAAGGTTTCTCACAAAGTTGGGGTGTGTCGCGCATCAGTGTTTAATGTGTTAAGACAATACAAAAAAAATCACACCTTTTCTGAGCCAATGACCAGTAAACATCGCAAAAGAATTGTTAAATCATTGGATGAAGCTGATAAGCATGCGATTAGGAGGAAAGTGCATGAATTCTTCTTTAGGAATGAAATACCTACTGTAGATAAAGTACTGCAGGAGGTAAATGGAGATACAACGTTGCCAAATTTCAAACGATCAACTTTCCATGCGTTTCTGAAGCATTTAAATTTCAAATGGAAAAAACGGGGTCGTAATAGTTTACTACTGGATAGAGAAGAAATTGTGCTATGGAGGAGGGATTATTTAACAAAAATTGGGAAATATAGAAATCAAAACAGGAAGATTTATTACCTTGATGAAACGTGGGTAAACGCAGGACACACTACAAGTAAAGTATGGGTTGATGATTCTGTAACTTCATCCAGGAGGGCCTTTCTAGATGGACTATCCACCGGATTAAAAAATCCAGCAGGTAAATACGAGTAATAGACAACAATCGGATGTTTTTCAAACCTTGGGAACAAGGTTCTAAACATTAATTCCAGGGGGCAGATAAAACATATTACAAGTAACAAAACTTTTATAACTTTCGATAAAATGCGTGGATGTTTTATTGTCATTTTCATTTGTTAGAACTTCTTTAAGCCATGTTTTTATGTGTTTTCGATATTTCAATAATTTTTTAATATAATCTTAAAATATGTCGAATATTAAAACTTAAAAAAGTTACTAAGTTTTATATTGTGTACCGTTCCTGATATTTCTAATCATTTTAATTCATACTTTAAGCTTTATAAAGTTATAATTTGTTAATATTAATATTTGCGCGTATTTCAGGTTCCTGATCATTCATTTTTTAAAGGTTTATAACTTTAGATTAAATTGTGAAGCGCTGAGTAATCATACGACGTTCAATATTCTTTCTTTCAATATGACTAAATAATCCCAATTATAGCAATCTGATACTCATGTCTCAATGTTTTTTCGCTGAATGTGATGAAAACATTTGAAAAAGGTTCGCTTATTGAAATAAATCTACACCAGTTAGTACTTCGATTTCCAGGTAAAGGGAAAAGGCTCATTATCTGCCATATTGGCAGTGAGGATGGATTTGTTGTTGACGGTCTGTGGTGCTTTGAGTCTAAGAAAACTGGAGATTACCACGAGGAAATGAATGGCGAATCGTTTGAACAGTGGTTTTCAAAAATTTTACCGAACTTAGAGGAAAACGCAGTAATTGTGTTGGATAATGCGCCTTATCATTCTCGAAGAATGGAGAAGGTCCCAACAACGGCTTCAAGGAAAGTTGATGTTCAAAATTGGCTCCGCTCGAAAAATATCAACTTTGAAGAAGCAATGCTGAAAGTACAATTATTAAGAATTGTCAAGGATCACAAGGCGGAATATCAAAAATACGCCATTGACGAAATGGCAGCAAGTCAAAATAAAACTGTGCTCCGTTTACCTCCATACCATTGCGAGCTCAATCCCATTGAGCTCATATGGGCAGAGGTTAAAAATTATATAGCTAAGCACAATACAACTTTTAAATTTTGTGACCTCAAAGGACTTTTCAAAGAAGCACTAGAATTAATAACAGCGCAAAAATGGGAAAACTGTATTAAGCACGTGAAAGACAAAGTTGAAAAGAGAATGTGGGAACTGGACAATATTTTAGAGGAACAAGTCGAGCCATTCATTATTGACGTTGGTGCTTCAGGCAGCAGCGATGATGAAAGCTCATCAAGCTCATCTTTCCAATAAAAGATGTCGTTCATCAAATTCGGTAAGTTATAAGTAATTATAAAGCTACTGTATTTTTTAATTAATTATTGACATTTTTGAACCCATTTTGGCAAAACCTATTCAAGAATCTACTTTCTGACAATGTTCAACCATGCACATTTTTTTACGTTTTGAACGTTTTAATTTGGTTACATATTTACCTAGAAATCAAAAAATATACTAATCAATATTCTAAAAGCAATTTTAAGAGATATACGATTATTTTTAATTTAGGCTAATTTAAACGCCATTTTGAGATTATATTCGACTGTATTTCACCAAACACCAGGCGGCATCCGAAGCTGGAAATCGAAGCGAACATTTTGAAACCTTTATGTATATTTACATCATTATATATTTCTTACCCCACCCCCACATGATCCTATATCCATCACCAATCGTATACACATCGAATTGTGCTAATTTACTACAAAGTTACGCAAAGCAGCATCTACTATCTAAAATATGTACTGCGTGACTCTTAATACGTCCCTGCCGAATGTTACAGCGTTCGATGATCACGTGGTCTTGTTTATGTCCGGTCTATCTCTTATCTGAATATACTGTATACTGGGTGAGTGATATAATAGAAGTACTTGATTGTGTCAGTATTTGCACCAATTACTTGATTTGTTGGGCAGTTCAGAGTCTTAATCCTTAAGCTTAGTACACACTAGAAGTCCCCGTTGCGCAACTTTTGTTTATAGGCAGTCTGGAGACGGTCTCAAGACACGACCTATAGATGGTCTATAGACATATTTCTTTGTCGCGTCTAGCGTCCATACGACAATGTGAATTTTTGGGTTTCATGTTTATTTTCGCCATCATCAATTCATTGTTTTGTGTGAAATGGACTGGGAGATGCCTCGGGGTCCCTCAGAATGTTTTTTTCTTTTCTTTTCTTTAATATTATTACACTAGTTAATTATAAGTGCCACGTAATTATTTTGTTCTCATATACAGGGTGGCGCATCGAAAACGAGACAGACGCATTTACTGGCAGCTCGTTTTTTTTTTTGAAAAACGCTCAGACCGGTCGATTTTGTTTTCGAGGGGGACACAAGTTTGGCAAAAAATCGTGCAGCCCTCTAAGCGGGGGTGACACTATCCCCGAAATCTTAAATGGAAAGGGGGGTCGAGTGATACCTTATTTTAAAGTTCTTTCAATTCCCTTTATAATGATATAAAATTAATGCACTTCAGTTCAGTAGTTTTGAAGATTTATTGATTTAAAGCTTAAAGTAGACTTTCATAGGTACATCAGATTAGTACATAAAGAAATCCAAAGGTGATCAATCTGGCGATCTTGGGGGCCATTCAATGGCACCTCTTCTACCAATCCATCGATCTGGAAACGTCTGATCTAAATACTTTCGAACACGTAATACGTAGTGTGGTGGAGCACCATCCTGTTGGAACATCAACCTATTTGCAATGTACCCCCGATCATTCTGATTTTCAATTATGGCTGTTAATGCAGGATCTATGGCGTCTTCCAGTAATTGCAAATACATTTCACCGGTCAAATGTCCAGGTAAGAAAAAAGGACCAACTAAATGATCGCCAAAAATACCAGCCCAAACATTTAATTTTTGTGGCTGCTGTGTATGAACCTCATGATAAATTCTGGGATTAGAATCTAACCAATATCGGCAGTTATGACGATTGACTACGCTATTTAAAAAAAAGGAACTTTCATCGGAAAAGCAAGTGTTGAATAGAAAATGTTCATCGTTTATAATTCGTTCACTCATATCTTCACAAAATTGTAATCGCCGATCAAAATCGTCTTCATTAAGTTCTTGTACCAGGTGAATTTTATATGGATGAAAACTATAGGCCTTTAGAATCCGTTGGACAGTACGTCGACTAACACCACACACAGTCTCCAATTTGCGGGTACTTAACGTAGGATCTACATAAACTTGCCCTAAAACCCCCACTTCTATTGCTTCGTTCCTTATGGGATTTTCAATGTTGCGTTTTTTATTGGCGATTGACCCAGTTTCCCGAAATCTAGCTACAAGTTCTAGAACATATTTTCTATGCACGTTACTGTTCTCATGTCGGTCATTAAATATTTCTGCTGTTCTATTAGCGCACTGATTATTTCCAAAAAATATTTCGATAATTTCAACTCTTTCTGCTGTGGAATATACCATGGTTAATTTATGTAATAAAGCGTTACAAGTTATTTTAGCAACAAAGTTTGGTCAAATCAATCGCAAACTATGTACTACATTCCTATTTAAAATAAGTACGAGATATTTCCTTTTCTTTCTTCAAGAAATAACATTTTTGCCACAAAAAAACGCTCCAATAGCTATTTTCAACAACAAAATGATAAACAAACCATGGGCGTAGGGAAGAAGAGCATTTACTTATTAAGTAAATTCTCAAATTTCTTCTGAAAGTAGTACAAACTAATCTGATGTACCTATTAAAGTCTACTTTGAACTTTAAATCAATAAATCTTCAAAACTACTGAACTGAAGCTCATGTATTTTACATCAACATAAAGGGAATTGAAAGACCTTTAAAATAAGGTATCACTCGACCCCCCTTTCATTTAAGATTTTAGGGTTGGTGTCACCCCCGCCCAGGGGGCTGCACGTGTTAACGTGTTTTTTTGCCAAACTTGTGTCCCCCTCGAAAACAAAATCGACGGGTCTGAGCGCTTTTCAAAAAAAAAAAAACTGAGCTGCCAGTAAATGCGTCTGTTTCGTTTTCGATGCGCCACCCTGTATAATAAAATATTGCCTTTTTGAGGATCTCTGAGCATTTTCAGTTTTTTTTTTTCAAGCTGGCACCGACCAGATTGGATTTAACGAGCAATAATGGGATACATTCTAGAAGTTCCACTGAGGGTGAAAAATACCATCCCTAAATATCGCTTGCGTCCCCCCCCCCCCTAGACGAAATCCTGAATCCGCCCTTGATAGCACTCCCTCTAGACAAAAGAATATTGCTTAATAAACCTCATATTAGACTCTATAACTTTGAGGCAAGCTGCAGTCACCGATCGCTTTGGCTGAAAATACTGGGGATTTAGCTTGACTGTAGCTTCTGCGTTACCTATTCTACGGAGCAACGTTTGGGGAAGGATAATGTTCTCAACCATACTTCCTCCATTCTGTGGCTGCTCTACGCCTGGTAGGCTTGGAATTGGTAGATTGCCAGCCGTATTCTCGAGATCTATTTCCAAAATTTGAGAGAGAAAAATGTCAAGCGATCAACAGTGCGGATACACATGAACATAAAAAAAATATCTGTCGTTGAGGACTGGTCTTCAGCAGCAAGACAAAATTTTTATAATAATGATGATAATAATCGTTTTTATTCGCCAAACAAGTACAAACGGTGCTTCGCTAAGAGTGAGGTTCAGCTGTATACTTTATCTGAAGTCACTTGAAACACTGTGAAATACCGGGTGCGTTTTATATATCTATATTTAACACGCTCTGTTGCTGCAAAAATCGCCAAATTTCGCAGCAAATATCCCCCGTATAAGAGATCAAAGGCAGTTTCACCGGTCCACGTGGAGTAAAGCACGCCTATGCGTGGACATAGCCAATGAGAAAGCGTGTATTTCAGAGCTCTGAACAAGTGCAGGTGGCTACTGAAAATTGAAACAGTTTAGCCAGTGCCGTGTAGCGGTGAATAAACGTGTTTTCTTTAGTCTGTCCGTGTTTTTTCATAGATTTTATTAGTTTGTGTGTTTTTGACTTTTGAATGTGTTTACTGTTGATTTAATTGTTGTGTTGATTGTTTTTGTGTGTCCTAAATATGGCTCTTTGGAGACCTTGGGAAAATGCTCCAAGCCACGAGGAGATGGTTGATGAACCTGTGCAGGCAGAATTCTTTCATAAAGATTTAGAGGAACAGACCCAAAGAGTAATCCTAAATATGTATGATTGTCTGAAAAACGAAAATCCAGATTCATCGCAAAATCAAATTTTAAACAGAATTTGTACCCTGACAAAAATCAGTCGGTCTACCATTTATCGGGTTATAAAAAGGGGAGATGTAGTCAACCATTCCTTCCACAGAAAGCGCATAGGGCAAAAATTAAAAAGAATAGACGTGGGTTTTCAGGAAGATATTCGTCGTATAATATACGGATTTTATAAAGAAAATTTGGTGCCCACGTTGGAAATGATACGGGATAAATTAAAAGATTATCCTGAAGATTTTTATAATTACAAATGGTTAGACTCACTGCACCGTATTGTAAAACTGTGTGGTTTTCAATACAAAAAATTAGATAAAAGAATGGTGATTATGGAGTCGTCTCGAATCGTTGAATTGCGCCAAGAATTTTTGCACAAAATTAAAATCTATAGAGAGCAGAAAAGAAATCTGATTTACTTGGATGAAACGTGGTATGATACCCATGATGTTGTGCAGTACGGCTGGGTTGACGACAGCAACAAGTGCATTTTAAATGCACCATGCAACCGTGGAAAACGAATCATTATTCTCCATGCTGGCAGTGAAAATGGATTTATACCTAATGCCTTGCTGTTATCTGCCAAAAATATCAAAGAATCATGTGCCGACTATCATGAGGACATGACCTCCGACTTATTTGAAAAGTGGATAGAGCAGCAGTTAATACCAAACATTTCCCCAAATTCAGTGATTATTATGGACAATGCGCCATACCATTCCCGACAGAAAAACAAAATTCCGAATACAGGCACAAAAAAGACATTATTGATTTTATGAAGGATAAGGGAATGTAAATACCACAAAAATCAACCAAAGCCATATTATTGGATCTTATTAAAAGACAAAAATTTGAAAAAGAGTATGTTGTTGACAATCTGCTTCAGCAAAATGGCTATGAAGTATTACGTCTACCTCCCTATTACTGCATTTTTAACCCGATTGAGTTGGTCTGGGCTGCTTTAAAAAAAAAGTAAGAAAACATAATCAGACAACTCAATTAAGTGAATCGCTATTGGCCACAATAAGAGATGCAGTATCTCATATTGCTGCCACAGACCTATGGAAGCAGTGTTCTAGGCATATTATTGAAAAAGAAAATGAATATTGTGTTTTGCCTCCTGTAAATCCCGTTGTAATTCCTCTTCAAGATGACTCTAGCGACAGCTCCGAAGGCGAGGATGATATATAAATACCTATGATGTAAGTCTTTATATACCTTTTTATATACCTACCTGCTATGTAAATATTTGCCTATGTCAAACGTTGGAATTCTGTAATTTTTCCATTTCTTAACTTTCAGTCAACATAAATTAAACTCCCAATATAAGTATTTATTATCCCAAATCAAAAAAAAATTAAGAAGATAGTAAAATCCATTTATTGTAATATAAAAACATTATTATTATCGTTCTAAATAAATGCCGCACGCCTATGATACGTCATGAAATTACAGAGGACGCGCCGACCAAAGGTTTTTATGCTATTTCAAGTGACTTCAGATACACTATACATCACTTAAGTAATGCACATCTATTCCTTCACTCAACCCTTGAGGAACCTATTAAAATGCTGAAGAACCGATAAATCAAGTGTGTTCAAGTTAGTAGAGCTTTTGTAGGAAAATGAAAAATATAAATCAAATTTAGCTGCATTCCAAAATTTAAGCGAAGATGAGTGAAGAGAAAAGAATCAAACTTTTTCCATCGGATTCATTTACTTTAGTCATGGAAAGATAAATACGGTGCAAAATATAATTCTCCTATTTTTTTAAATAAAATCTCGGATTGTTATGACAAGATAATTCGCGAAATGATTGTTATTAATTTATACTTCTCGATAAGTGCACACTATCATTTGCATATCTATACATAAGCATCTAATGATTACATTTATAATTATCGTATTATTGTCATTGTGCGTTAACTGTTCGCAATTATTCGGATATTTTTTGCTTAATTGCTGTACCATTTATCTAGAAACATCTGGGATCAGTCCACGTTTCATAAACAGCTGCTTCCCATTTCTTTGTCTATTCGAGACGGTAAAGTTTGATATTGTTTTATAATTTATGATCAAGGCAGCTGAGATATTATAATGTTTTAAAAATACCACTGTTCTAAGAATGAAATTCTCAGAGACAGTGAACATGATTACGAGAAATTGTCAATCTTTTGCGAAAAATGAAAGAAAGGTGACACGCCACCTATGAGTAGTTTCACCAATCGCGATTCTTCGAGGAACGCTCAAGAGGTTTACAAAGTTTAAAAAATCGTCAACATTTCTGAAATTTGCACGATTTTCAACATATTCAAAATTTTCGAAGATTGAAAATTTTAGAATTACAGGAAACTTTTCAAAGTAGTTTTAGAAAATTTTGAAAATGTCGAAAATGGTGCAAGTTTCGAAAATTTTGAAAACTTTTGGACATTATTTTCCTGCCCTACCGGTATTAGCGTCTATCTGGCAACATCGCCCTTCGCCCATACCTGACCACACGACGCAGCAGCGCGGCTGTTATTCTAAGTTTTAATGGAAAATGTACGAGAAAATCTAAGATATGTGAAATAATAACAATAAAAATAATAATAGACGTCTTTATTTATCTACAATTGCATTGTATTAAAGCCAAATTTCAGACTTATATGGAGAAATTTAGCGTACTGCTACTCTTACACTTAACCTTATAGTAGCTAGCAGTTGTTCACAACAATACGCTATCCACAAACCGATTCAGTTAGTTACATCGAAAGTAAAAAATAAATCAATTAAAAAGGCATACTTTTCAAACCCAAGTACACCAAAAATTATTGAGCTGACTAAAGCAAGGGATTAAAAAAGAAATGCTTGATTACCTAAATTTTATGTTTGGAGGGTTGACTAATATTGTTTCAACTTTTTGTCGAAAGACGGATAACGAAAGTTCTTTATACAGGGTTATCCAAATTAAGTGTCCACCATTAGTAACTTTGTTATTAGTGAAAATACAAAGTTGTTTGAATTAGCAAACTAGTAGCATTTTTAACGCTGGTAAAAATGAGAAATAAAAAAAAACAATTGAGAGTCGTTATTTTGATTTTTTTCAGTAAAATAACATTTTTTTAAATGGAAACCCCTGTATATTATATTTTTTTCTGTTAAAGCATCAAATTTTAAACAAAAAAGCTTACAATAACTTTTCTCCTAGGTTACAAATTGTTGAAGTTATGGCCTCCAATCTGAAACAATTAAATTGTATCGACAAACTTTATTTTCAATATCAACTTATAATCTTACAAAATACAATAACAATTTTTTTTAAAGAAGATGCCCGAAAACACCACCTTGTTCTTCAATACATTTTAGGGCACGTTTTTCAACTGCTCGAACTGTCTTAAGTATGGTCCTACCATCTATCTGGGTTATCTTTTCCCTAACTGCAGTCTTTAACGCGTCAAGGTTATCGTACCTTCGCTTGTAAATTTGGTTCTTTAAGTAACCCCACAAGAAGTAATCAAGTGGGTTTAGATATGGTGATCTGGGAGGCCACTGTATTGGGCCATTTGTTCCTATCCACTGATCATTAAAGGTAGTACTTAGAAAATGATAAGAACCTCTGGAGTTGTGGGCAGGTGCGCCATCTTGCTGAAAATGCAGATGATGTCTACTTATAAGATCCAATTCGTCTAAGAAATTAGTCAGAATTTCTGACATAAATTCCACATATCTTTCACCAGTTAGGGTTCCCTCATAAAAGAACGGGCCAACAATTTTTGAACCAATTATACCGCACCAAACGTTGAAACTGAAACGGACTTGTGGGCCTCTTGGATGTACTAACAGAAGATTTTCTCTTGACCAATAATGGTGGTTTTTTCTATTAAACATTCCAGAATTTGAAAAATTTGATTCATCTGTCCATAAAAGGTAACGAAAGTTATTTACATTTTGGCGACAGAAGCTAAGATACCAATGGCAAAAAACAAGTCTTCTCTCTGGATCCCCTGCCAAAAGCGTTTGAACTGGTCGGTACTTATACGGAATAAATTTGTATTTTATTAAAATCCTTTGAACAGTACCATAACTGAGATTAGAGTCCTTGAGAATATCTGCTATTGAATTCTCACGATAAGCTTCAAAATATCCAATAACTGCAATTTCCGTGGCCTCGCTTATTATGAATTCTTTTTTTGCCCTTGTTTTAGCAAAAACATTTTCGTTGCCCCTAAATTTTCGATAAAGTCTCAGAAAATATCGTTCGTACGGTTGAATGCGAGCGGGATATAATTCACTGTAGTATTCTCTTGCTCTCAAGGAGGATTTTCTGCACACTAAATAGCATTCTAACATATCACACTTTTCTTCATGGGAGAACATTTTTCTTTAAATTAATGACACAATAAAGCTTATAAACAAGTATTTACACTAATGTTTGACATTATTTGATTTTATCATTGTTTTCCAAAGCCTTCTAGTTGCGAGTATGTCCAGTTTAACAATTTGTCGCTTATCTTAATGCTGTCAAATCGCGAACGCCATGTGTTTTCATAGCCGTCTTAATATTATAATACTGCAAATAATTAAAAATATTTATCGTTATTTTGACTTTATTTTTGACTTTAGCGGAAAAGTCATTATGAACTTTTTTGTTTAAAATTTGATGCTTTAACAGAAAAAAAATATAATATACAGGGGTTTCCATTTAAAAAAATGTTATTTTACTGAAAAAAATCAAAATAACGACTCTCAATTGTTTTTTTTATTTCTCACTTTTACCAGCGTTAAAAATGCTACTAGTTTGCTAATTTAAACAACTTTGTATTTTTACTAATAACAAAGTTACCAATGGTGGACACTTAATTTGGATAACCCTGTATACTTTAGGAAGGTCATTATAAATAATAGCAACATTGTAGGGAAAACTGTGTTAAAAAATGTAGACTGGGGTCTTCTAATATTCTTTTCTCTGAGAGTTCGACAGTGAATATCATTATTAGCGTAAGCTAAAGATGAAACGTATACTATTACTTTGAAAAGATATGAATAATTGTGTAGTATACGATATTACAATAATTTATTTAAAACACCTGTTTCCTATAAGGGTACATAGCTTTAGGTAAGTTTTCTGTGAAAGACTTTTAACATGCTTAATAAACCTTAATTTTGTATCAAAAACAAAACCAAGAATTTTCGCAGAATCAGAAAATTGCAAGATTTGATTATTTATCTGAATATTCAAGAGCTATGTTACATCGTTTTTTCTCCTTCAGGCGCAAAATAATAACATCTTTGATTTTTGTGGATCAATAAGTGGATTAGGATCTGAAGAGTATTTAATTATTATTAGTATTATTGACATTATCTGGGTTAAAAGAGAATTATCAATAGTTTTGCTTAAATCGAGTATATATGAGGAATAGTAGCGGCCCCAATACAGACCCCTGAGGCACACCTGGGGGAATTATTGTCACTGGAGACATTTCCTGGTTGACAAAAACACACTGAGTTCTTTGATGAAAGTAACTGTCGAAAAATGAAAAGGATAAATTGTCAATCCTACGTAATTAAATTTAGCAGTAAGTAATTTATGATTGATGCTGTCAAAGGCTTTCGAATAATCAATAGATATTAACACTAGTGTAATTTTCTTATCTAAGGTACTTAAAATATTGTCTTTCACATTAAGTAGGGCAGATGTACTATAATTTTTCTAAAACCGTATTAATTATCGGGAAGTATAAAGTATTTTTCTAGCTAAGCGGTCAATTTGAACTTTACTATTTTTTTTCTAAAGTCTTGCATAAAATAGATAACAAACTGACAGGTCTGATATCACTTAGCTCAGTGGTTTTTATTTTGAATAATTAGAGCTTGTTTCCATGTGTTAGGAAAGTATCCTTGTTCCTATTTGATGGATAATAAGTAGCAAGCAAAGTTGGATCATTGACAGAGATATACCATCAATTCCCTTTGTATCAGATTTTAGGACCCTTATTGCCTGGAATACATGTGAAAAAGTATATTCAGAATTTAATTTAATAGTACTTGCAAACTAGTGAATCAACAGGTTTAACATATACTAAGTGACATATAAATCCGAACACCCAGTTTAAATGGTTTTATTTTAATAAAATTTTGTATAAGTACTTAATGAAGCATAATAAGTAAATGATAAAAATTTCAAAATGATTGCACTTCTTTAAAGCCCTTTGACCTTTAATAATGTGTGGATGCACCCTGATGTGCTACGCATTCTCCAACGCGCCTAGGCATGCTTCTGAGCAGGTGGTCAATGTCCTCCTGTGGTATCTCATTCCAGGCAACCACCAACTCCTCTCGAAGTGCTTCTAGAGTCTGAGGAGGACGTTGCAAATTGAGCAATCTCCTACCCATCATATTCCACACGTGCTCAATTGGGGATAAGTCGGGAGATCTTGGTGGCCATGGTAACAATGTGACATCATTATGTTGAAAGAAGTCTATTGTGACTCTTGCAACATGTGGTCGGGCATTATCTTGTTGGAAAGTTGGATCTGCCAGGGTGTCAAGATAGGGTAACTTCGTGGATATAACGCTGCGCGTTCATGTTACCTCTGATGAAGATTAAAGGTGACCTGGAACCATAAGCTATAGCACCCCAAACCATAACTCCAACAGTGTGATGAACATGTCTTTCAACAAAAAACTGTGGATTCCTCCTTTCACCACGTCGTCTTCTAACCCTGGCACGACCATCGTGCATGCCTAAACGAAATCGAGACTCGTCACTAAAGACAATACTGTTCCATTCCTGATCCCAGAGTGACCGTTGTCTGCACCACTCAAGGCGATTACGTCGGTGTTCTCGAGTTAAAGGGAGGACCCAGTGTGGCCGGTATGAAAACAAGCCAAAACTTCTCATTCGTCGGTAAACACTTCGCATGCCAATAGGTCCCTTAAGGCCAATAATCTTAGGCGGCGATCTTCACGGTCTGTTGTACTACGGCGGCGTCCAGTGCCCCTTGCTCTTTGCGTACGGCCTTCTCGAAGCCATGCCTGACAACACCTAACCACAATGTCTACACTTCTTTGCACTCTAACTGCAATTGCCCGAAAAGAAAGTCCAGCTTCCCGAAGTCCCACTATACGGCCCCTATCAAACTCACTAAGTTGACGAAATCGTACAGGTCTCCGTACTCTAGGCATCGTCACCGATCGTAAAGGATGTCAAGAACCAAAATCCGCCAACGTTGATTCTTTACTGCGGCTGAAATATTCATTTTTAGAGCGTTAGTGAATTAAAAAAAGCTGTATCAAAAACCGGAATGTCCAACTGATAAGGCTGAAAATTTTTTCACTTGTTATTTACAGTAAGATAAATACATTCACCAACTTTTATTAAAATGAAACCATTTAAACTGGGTGTTCGGATTTATATGTCACTTAGTATATTATATGTCTAGTTGGTGCGTAAATATACTAACATCAAAAATTTCTGCTATTAAAAATAGTATTTTGTTCAGGCAAAGAACCCCTCATTCGTAACACAGGACCATTGGTATTGCAGATGAATTAATTACACGTTCTTAAAGGACGACAAGCTGAGCTACCAAGCGTCGAAATGTGTGGGCAACAGCATCATTTCGATACCTGCAATTATCGACTTCATCGACTGCGCTTCGATTAACTGTATTTCGTAATGGTCGCTGTGTCGTGAGCTCGATTTTCGGCTAACAAGACTGCCTAAGACTGCCTTATAATTTATGTTGCTAGCTGAAGAAATGATAATCAGGTAGAGCATTTCCTCAAATAACATAACAACCAAGATCAAAGACATCTCATATACAGGGTGTTATTACTAAAAGGGCATAGTTTTTGTAAAAATAAACAAGCTTTCCCAGTGACGTCTACGCCAAAATCTTGAGACAATTAAGCTATTAGATTTAGAACAAATCTGAGTTATCTAATGCGGCCCTTTTCCCTGCGTAAAAATCATATTGCGTGACTAGGGTAACCGAGCTGGTTGTTAGAAAATCGGATTTGAAAAAACCACAAGTAGCACATTTATATAGCAATAACGATCTTGATAGCAATGAGTGTCTTCAACATGTATCTTGTAGTAATGTAAAGAAATCAAAAAACTCATCAAATAAATTGTTAATTTTCCTTAGTTTTGCTGCTATTTTACTGCACATTAGTTTAGTTATTTCGAACGTAGTTATTCCTGAAAAGGAAAGTTCAATCTTTTAGACCACCGTGTATAATGATTTATTATAGGGAGTCTGAAAATCATGCAGCACAAAAAATTAAAATGCCGTTTGTCATTCTCTTTAATTTAATCTCAGGTTGTGTTAGATGTTTAATTGATATAGTGGGCGATATACTTAAGAAACACTTAATTATGAATTCATCAACATTAGCCGTTTCTTATTACTTCACAAAATAAATCACTCGGTATTTATGAATCATTGGTGTAGGTACGGAAGTTAGTAGTTGTGACGAAAATGTTTTGCAAAGTTCCTTACATGGAATCGACGCTCTTTGTAAGAGGAAGTGCATATAAATGTTAATTTACAAGAAACTTAGAATCAACGGAAGGCGAAAGGAAGTTTTCCCTACAAAGTACTGTAATATTTTCCATTTTCCTATAATTTCTGAAAATCTCTATGTATGTGTAATGTAAATATACTAAGTGACATATAAATCCGAACACCCAGTTTAAATGGTTTTATTTTAATAAAAGTTGGTGAATGTATTTATCTTACTGTAAATAACAAGTGAAAAAATTTTCAGCCTTATCAGTTGGACATTCCGGTTTTTATACTGCTTTTTTTTAATTCACTAACGCTCTAAAAATGAATATTTCAGCCGCAGTAAAGAATCAACGTTGGCGGATTTTGGTTCTTGACATCCTTTACGATCGGTTACGATGCCTAGAGTACGGAGACCTGTGCGATTTCGTCAACTTAGTGAGTTTGATAGGGGCCGTATAGTGGGACTTCGGGAAGCTGGACTTTCTTTTCGGGCAATTGCAGTTGGAGTGCAAAGAAGTATAGACACTGTGGTTAGGTGTTGTCAGGCATGGCTTCGAGAAGGCCGTACGCAAAGAGCAAGGGGCACTGGACGCCGCCGTAGAACAACAGACCGTGAAGATCGCCGCCTAAGATTATTGGCCTTAAGGGACCGTTTCTCCACTACCAGGTCCATTGCAACTGAATGGTTTGCAGAACACGGAAGACCTATTGGCATGCGAAGTGCTTACCGACGAATGAGAAGTTTTGGCTTATTTTCATACCGGCCACACTGGGTCCTCCCTTTAACTCGAGAACACCGACGTAATCGCCTTGAGTGGTGCAGACAACGGTCACTCTGGGATCAGGAATGGAACAGTATTGTCTTTAGTGACGAGTCTCGATTTTGTTTAGGCATGCACGATGGTCGTGCCAGGGTTAGAAGGCGACGAGGTGAAAGGAGGAATCCACAGTTTTTTGTTGAAAGACATGTTCATCACACTGTTGGAGTTATGGTTTGGGGTGCTATAGCTTATGGTTCCAGGTCACCTTTAATCTTCATCAGAGGTAACATGAACGCTCAGCATTATATCCACGAAGCTCTAGAACCCCATCTTTTACCCTATCTTGACACCCTGGCAGATCCAACTTTCCAACAAGATAATGCCAGACCACATGTTGCAAGAGTCACAATAGACTTCTTTCAACATAATGATGTCACATTGTTACCCTGGCCACCAAGATCTTCCGACTTATCCCCAATTGAGCACGTGTGGGATATGATGGGTAGGAGATTGCTCAATTTGCAACGTCCTCCTCAGACTCTAGAAGCACTTCGAGAGGAGTTGGTGGTTGCCTGGAATGAGATACCACAGGAGGACATTGACCACCTGATCAGAAGCATGCCTAGGCGCGTTGGAGAATGCGTACCACATCAGGGTGCATCCACACATTATTAAAGGTCAAAGCGCTTTAAGGCAGTGCAATCATTTAGAAATTTTTATCATTTACTTATTATGCTTCATTAAGTACTTATACAAAATTTTATTAAAATAAAACTATTTAAACTGTGTGTTCGGATTTATATGTCACTTAGTATACGTATATCTTGGATAAATTATAAACGTAAATGCCATATTTTGATGCTAAGGCTCTCGCTATCCAGACCAACCCGTTTCCTACTTCAAATTCGGCTCTACAAGACTTCGCGATTTTTAAGAAGTCACATGCGGTTATTACGGATTTTCTGGAAAACCTCTTTCGCTTATTCAAACTTACCTTAAAATTCGTTTTCAAAAAGTCTAAATCAATAGTACTCTACCGCACAAAAAATTTGTTCTGATGTGCCACAGGGATCTGTCTCAGGACCCCTGTTATTTTCATTACATAATAATAATAATAATAATAATATTTATTCACTCAATGTACAAAGATAACAAACAATATGAGTAAATAAATATAAAATCAAAACAGGCCCAATAGAAGGCATCGCCTGTACATGGACCAATAAATTTAAGTTGAAACTGTAGAATGCAAATGACAAAAAAGGACAAAAATTAGCTACAGTAGATTATGTATTTAGTTGATGTTCGTATTTATGAGTTTATGAATTTCAGTCCTAGATATAGAATGTAGCCACTTTTTTAAATTTCTTTTGAAACAATTTCCGAAACGTAAATCTTTTAAGTCTTTGGGTATAATTTCATAAAATTTAGGCGCTAAATAGAGATATGATCGCTGCATTATAGATTTATGCGGTTGAGGAACTACTGTGCCACGAATTTTGTACCTGGTATAATGATTATGTTTAATTTTTTGGTCGGTGTTTACAAGTTTATGGTAGTGAGTGATACTGTGTAAGAAATAAAGCTGTCTTATATCATACATTCGAACATCTGCGTATAATTTTTCAGTGGGATAAAGTTTCGGTTTTTTAAATATCATTTTTAGAATACTTTTTTGAAAAACATCTAAATTATAGACATGTGAGGAACATGCAGCTCCCCATGCTAATATACCATATGTGAGATGAGGCTCAATCAGTGCATGGTATAATGTTCGAAGATATTTTTCTGTCAATATATTCCCAAGGTATTTAATTTTGTAGGATACAAATCTAACTTTCTTTAAAATATAATTGACATGGATGTCCCATCGTAAGTGAGGATCCAAGACCACTCCAAGGTATTTTACGTTGGGCACTCTATTAATTTGCATTTTTTGATCATTAATATTGAAGGAGAAATTTGTGTAATTTGGCAGATGTCTAGCATAAGATCCAAATGGTAAAAAATGTGTTTAAGAGTAGTTAATGCTTAATTTTCTACTGTTAAACCACCGAATAATTTGTATAAAATCATTTTCAATTACATTTTTCAGATCAGACCAGTCAGTGCCTTCATATAATATTGCAGTATCATCTGCAAAACTAGTTATTTTGCCAACACAATTAATTTGGAAAATATCATTTAAATATATTCTTATTTTCTAGGATTATTGGTATACAAGTAATTTTGTTGGATAGGTCTTTCACAAAGCAGTGATCTGTACATATCTCAGATCTTTGTTTTTCCTCTAGCAAAAACTATAAAACTTGTTCGCCCTTAGCACACTAGTAACCTTGTGTGACAATGTCTTCAAAATCCGACCGGTACTTTTGGAATTATAGCGACAGACAGATGAAAATGAGTGACATTATACCTCATTTTCGAAATTTTTCGCGATTACAATACTTCCACGCCAGTAGCATAGGTCGTAAACGACAAACTACAAATAACAGTTTTTGAAAATGTTCACATATTTGCATCTAGAATAGAGCCTGCTTTTCAATTCTGTCAAGTTTTTCACATTGTATTCAAGAAAAACCGATAATTATTGTGTCTAAACATAGTTTCTGATGTATTCACTCTGTAGCGAATGCAGTGAGATCGAGCTTCATTGCACAAATCCCGGACATCGTTGCCTCACCGGGAAAACAACATAATCTCTGATTGATATCTTCACGTTATTCACTTACGCACTCATTATTTTTCGTTAGCGTCACATAAAATTTTGGGCGCGTAATTTCTGATTTGTATCTTGTAGGCAATCGGCGCGGGTCTGTGGACTTTGTCACTCGCTAGCATGCAATGCGGCCAATCAGCTATTAAATATATTTAACATAAATTGACAGTGACATGTTTATTGCGTATGCTGTGATAAGTGTATGATAAGTCGTAATTCAAATATCGGTTGCATAGTTGGTTTATTTTTTAAACCGTCATTAAACAAATATGAATTTATTTACCTGCTATTAGCGATTATAATAATAATAATAAACGACTTTTATTTAGGGCGATGCTATTCTACCGCTCAACTCTTCAAAAACTAGCACTGGAATATTGAAAACAATTATAACGATAAGTACAAATTAAATACAGCGCATACATGTGTGTACAAAAAACTATAAAAGGCTAAAGCATTTATGATAGAATGACGTTTTGTGAAGAGGCATAGTTAAAGCAAATAGTGGATCTACACACGAGATATCAATTTATTTTTCACAAATGAAGTATGTATGGGTTTCTGAACATAGCATAATTATATATTTCAACTTTCAACCAATTCAGCTGCTCGAAATATACTAAGTGACATATAAATCCGAACACCCAGTTTAAATGGTTTTATTTTAATAAAATTTTGTATAAGTACTTAATGAAGCATAATAAGTAAATGATAAAAGTTTCAAAATGATTGCACTGCTTTAAAGCCCTTTGACCTTTAATAATGTGTGGATGCACCCTGATGTGCTACGCATTCTCCAACGCGCCCAGGCATGCTTCTGATCAGGTGGTTAATGTCCTCCTGTGGTATCTCATTCCAGGCAACCACCAACTCATCTCGAAGGGCTTCTAGAGTCTGAGGAGGACGTTGCAAATTGAGCAATCTCCTACACATCATATCCCACACGTGCTCAATTGGGGATAAGTCGGGAGATCTTGGTGGCCATGGTAACAATGTGACATCATTATGTTGAAAGAAGTCTATTGTGACTCTTGCAACATGTGATCGGGCATTATCTTGTTGGAAAGTTGGATCTGCCAGGGTGTCAAGATAGGGTAAAAGATGGGGTTCTAGAACTTCGTGGATATAACGTTGCGCGTTCATGTTACCTCTGATGAAGATTAAAGGTGACCTGGAACCATAAGCTAGCACCCCAAACCATAACTCCAACAGTGTGATGAACATGTCTTTCAACAAAAAACTGTGGATTCCTCCTTTCACCACGTCGCCTTCCAACCCTGGCACGACCATCGTGCATGCCTAAACAAAATCGAGACTCGTCACTAAAGACAATTCTGTTCCATTTCTGATCCCAGAGTGACCGTTTGTAACGGTTTCACCGTCCGATCCTATTTATTAAATCACTTCTCGATTATCATTTCATTAATCCCATCTCTAGCTTTTTTGCTTGGAAAATTTTCCGCTTGGAGCGCTTGATGCGGAGTTCCTGATCTGCGATCTTCCTCGCGCTTCCTTTTCACCTGAGCCGCCGATCAAACAACGGCTAGAAATTTCTTCTCAGTAGCACAAGGTTATATAGCACCATGTGCTAGATTTCTAGAATGTGTGTCCGTATAGGACAAAAATGGTGAGTTTTATAATACTATACAGTTTTATTTCTGGATCAGCCTGTAGTTTATAGATAATCGATATGTAAGTGATTTATTTCTTGTACGATTTTAAAATATCCATAGAACGTCATTTTCGACTACTTCGATCATTCGCCATAACTTTAATCAAATCGAGGTGGAAATCGATCCACATCGATTTTACCTCTGTGCGCGTATATATATTCATAGTTCAGTGAAATTATAAGTACGTTGATTATGAATATTCGATGATTGTTTTTATATCAGAAGCATGTGGAGAAATTTTTGATGACCACCATCTTGTTCTACGCTTTTTTTTGCTATTTCATGATTTTATTTTATGAAAGGCATTTCCAATTTTCGGTTTGATTTTATCAAACTATATAATGTAATTCTAACCTAGAAAATCGTTGGTTCTCTTTTGAGGCAGACTGAGATTGGAAATGCCTTGGCCATTAGAGCACGTTGCTAATGCACACGGTTCTTTTCCAGATTGGGGCCACCCCCTTTCTCTTTCCCTTTCACTTTGCCTAGCCTTGGCCAATATTTTCACCCATGCATGTACCTTGGCAGCGCCATCGCCTTTAACTTCACCTACAACTGGTTGTGAAGCCACTATATGGAGGTCACCCCTCATAACTGGGACCTCCCCTTCAAGCCCCTGGCCATCCTGGCTTCAGTCGAGTAAAAATGGACCAGCGAAAGATAAGTCGATAGCGTTATAGCAGCGCCAAAGATGTAAAACTTATTTTGTTATTTTTGTAAAATTGTAATGTAATGAAAATGCCTTTTTTTTTGTTAAATAAAATCTGTTAAATTTTTGTGTTCTGTTTGTTCTTCTATCCTCTAGCCATGCCATGGTCGACACACAGCTACACGCCTGTAGATGTCTTCATGCCACCGACTGAGCTACCGGAAGCTAATTGTAACCCCCTTTCTGTGATTGTGCAGAAAAGCTGGAATCTTCATTGCATTCCATCTTTTCTGGACTTTTTGCGGAAAGGAAGCGTTACATAAATTGGCGCCCAACGTGGGGCACGATAGGTGTTTGGCTTTGTCGACAAGTGGTTTGCTAGGGGAAGATTGGCAGACAGAACATAGTTTTCAAAATTCTTTACAATCTTTGGCAGCATTTCTATTTTTAATTGCTTTTGGTACTCAAATTTCTAATTCCTTAATCATCCTTACTTTTTGCTTAATGTTTAAAATTTTTATCAAAAGATTAAAATTTTTCCACCTGTTTGTTTCATAGGCATACTATTAACTTTTAAATTGTCTTGTTTAGTAGTCAGCGAGATCATTGCCAGAATTTTTTTGTCTCACATACTACTACAGTTTTTATTTACTGCTGGGGACAGTTATAACTTTTTTCTCATTGTACTTTTGAGATTGATGATATTTTGATATTTTTTTTGTTGTTGAATATTGATAGTCTGGGGACTTTAGGTTTCCCAGCATTTTTGTCGAATATCATCAAACTTTTGATTGAGGTTGTGACTATTGTTGTTGATAGTTTACATATTCTTATATGCTTTTCATTTTTGATCACTAACCTCTTAGTTTTTGAAAGTATTTCTTCATGTGCAGTTTTTTGATTTCTTGAGACTTTTCATGTATGCATATATAGCCTAATTGTTGGATCTCTGGTGTACTGATATAGCTCTCATGATGTTTGGTACGTAGGAAATTTACTTTCAAAATTATTTTTGCCTTCCCCAAATGTATTTACTTTTTGAATTTTTGACTGTACTTGAACTTTTGATCATTTGTTTTCATTCTGATGGCAATAATCTACTGACTAGAGTTATCTGGAGTAAATCGTTTTGCGATTTATCCATTTTTCTGAATTATATGAAATTGATATTCATAATTTTTCGTATATTTTGGCGGTTTACTTTTTTTCAAGTATTGACACTTGGACATAGTACTTTGATACTTACCTTTCTTTTTTTCAAGAAACAAATGATGTTTTTCTTGACTATATTTTTGCTACTTTTCAATGAGGGGGTGACTCCTAAGTCATTTTTACCTATACAAAGACACACATACTCATTTATGATAATTAAACTTCAACTTGTTGTTGAAATAGTATACGTTCCTCAGTAACTATTGTAGTAATTTTGTCTCTTGTTTGGAGCAAAAGTTTTCATAATTTTAATGTTTTATAGTTTTATCTGGCATATTCTTTGGGGGAAATTAGAACATTAGTGTCTGATTTTCCATTGGATTAACAGGACTTGAACGTCTCTGTACTCTTTTAATGTATGTCAGATATAAAATAATTTTTTTTAAGATTCGGCTGCTCCTGTTTTTGTATTGAAACTTTTTGTTTGTATTGTTAGTTTTTTATAGTGTTTTAGATCCTTGTCATTTCTTGACGTATTCAGGTTTTTAACTTTAATTTTTTTCTTTCAAGTGTTTCTTAGAGGTTTATTTCTCAATCATGGTTCAGTCTAGACTAAGCCCAAATGACTTATTAAGTCATGAACTCCACTACGAGATTCATATCAGAGGTTTGGAAGTCCCTAATACCGTGGAGGATAAACGTAAAGTTTTACGTGGCTTATTAGCACAGGAATTTCAAGGGCGTAGTTTCTCAGAAACTTCTGTGACTATTCCTTTTGATGAGGATGAGACTGAGATAAGACTCTCATTCAATAAACTCACTGAGACGATCTCTAGATTTACTGGTGTATCTGATTCTGTTGAACATCGCAGAATTTGTGTGCGCTTATTGCATCTATCTGGTAGGATAGATCGAATGTCTCCTACTTGTGATGAGGAGATAAGTAGAAAATCTAGATTGAAGACACAACTTGTTGTGTGTGAATCGGATCTTTTAGAGAAGCTTGAGATGCCATCTGCTCAATCATCTCCTCCATCAGTTTCATCTCGTCCTATTCCATTAGCATCAAATCCGCCTGTGACTGTTGCTAATCCTCAAGTATTTCCTCCAGTACATACACAGCCACTCTCTCCTATAAATTTTGCTCCACATAAAAAGATACCAGTTTTCAAATGGGGAATCAAAAAATTTTCTGGAAATAGCTCAGTTATTGAATTTCTAGAAATTGTCGAATCTCTAATGTCTTCCCGTGGTTGCAATGAGATGGATCTCTTTGCATCTGCAGGTGATCTCTTTGAAGATGTAGCCTGGACATGGTGGCATAATGGCCATCTAAGAAATAGCTTTCATGATTGGCAGGACTTGATCAAACAACTCAAGGATGCTTTCCTACGTGACAATTATGATATGAACCTAATTGATGAGATTCGTAGACGCAAACAAGGTCAGCATGAACATGTTACGATATTCATTTCGTTCATGGAATCTCAATTCAATAGATTAACCTACAATACATTTACAGAAAGGGACATGGTCAATATTGTCCGTAGAAATTTATTGCCTGACTTCATAAAGTCACTTGCTCTTCATGAAATTTCCACTTTTCCTGAACTAACATCACTTTGTAGGAAATTAGAGGATTCCTTCTTGACTTGTCAACCCCACAATAGACTTTCCACTTCCAGCTTGGTTACTTCTGATAGTACTCCATCATCTCACAGAAAAGCTCCTGTATGTTGGAACTGCGAGAAACTAGGACATTCTGTTCGAGACTGTAGAGCTCCTAAGGCTGTTTATTGCTATACCTGTGGTATGAAAAATGTCACACGCTCTAATTGTCCTTCCTGTTCAAAAAACGTGAGGCAAGAAGTTTCCAATCCGACTCCCGGAACTTCTTTCGCCCAGACTCGAGGAGTCATAGACGTAAAGGGCAAAGCAACTCCAGGTCTCATTCTGAAGTCCAACAAATAGCCAAGTTAAGACAACCTTCAGCAATTAATCCCGATTTTGACATTAATCATTCACAACTTGCAGGTATGCCATCAAATGATCATTCAGAACCATTTATTCAAAAACCAAATGACAATCGTCCACATCTTTCAATATCCATTGGTGATGAAAACATTTTAGCTTTGCTTGATACTGGAAGCAATGCCAACATTCTAGGTTCATCTGGCTTATACTTATTACGTAAATTAAATCTCAACATCGATTACAGTAGTACCTTGCAAATAACAACTGCTGATGGCCAGATGCAGAATACTTTAGGTTTTGTTTTGCTACCAGTAGGTTTTAATGGCAAAGTTCATGTCATTAAATTCATAATAGTTCCTTCCATTACACACACATTACTTTTAGGCATGGATTTCATCCTAAAATTCAATTTCAACCTTGATTTTCATACTTTTTCATATCAATCTTGTGCTGTAAATTGTATTCAAGGTGTGGAGAAGCTATCTAATATGGAAAAGGAACAATTATTTGAAATTGTTGAACTTTTTAATAGCATTGCACCTGCTGACAGTATTGGTTGTACACATTTATATACACATCACATTGACACAGGTGATGCAAAGCCCATCAGGCAAAGACAATATCCGCTTTCTCATGTAATGGAAAAAGCTCTTATTAAGCAAGTTGATGAAATGTTGGACATGGGTATTATAGAACCTTGCAGCAGTGCCTGGTGTTCAGCGCTCTGGCTGGTTTCCAAGAAAGACGGTTCATATAGAGTTTGTTTTGATGGTAGAAAACTAAATTCAGTAACAATTCCTGACGCGTATCCTCCTCCTTTAATAGACTCTGTAATTTCTAAAATCAGAGATGCCAGATATCTATCATCCATTGATTTAAAATCAGCATTTTTCCAGATTCCACTTGATGAAGAATCTAAATTAAAAACAGCTTTCATAGTTCGTGGTAAAGGAATGTATTGCTTTCGAAGACTTCCTTTTGGCCTTTCTAATAGTTCAAGTGCAATGTGTCGATTATTAGACATGGTTATCGGTCCTGATCTGGAACCATATGTTTTTTATTATCTGGATGATATAATTGTGGCAACTCCTGATTTTGAAACTCACCTAAGGATACTGAAAGAAGTTTATAATCGATTGAAAGATGCTAACTTGACTGTAAATTTTGATAAATGTCATTTTGCTCGCTCATCTTTGACTTTCTTAGGCTATGTTGTTGATGAGAAAGGACTTAGAACAAACCCCGAAAAAGTATCTGCACTCTTATCATATCCTCAACCAACTAATACTACTCAGATTCGAAGGTTGATTGGAATGTTTGGATATTATCGTCGTTTCCTTAACAATTTTAGTGGGGTATGTTCTCCAATTTCAGACTTGCTTAAAAATCGGAAGAAGGGTGAACCTATCACTTGGACTCCTGATGCCGACAATGCTTTTAAGGAAATTAAGAATTTGCTAACCAGCGCTCCAATTCTTGCTAGTCCAGACTTCTCCAAGCCCTTCTATATTTGTTGTGACAGCTCAAATACTGGTGTGGGAGGCACTCTTTATCAAGAAGAAAATGGTTTGGAACATCCCATAGCTTATTTCAGTAAATCTCTCAACAAGTGCCAAAGAAAATACTCTACAACTGAAAAAGAACTGCTTGCAGTCATTCTTAGTATTGAACATTTCCGTTGTTACATAGAGCACACACATTTTTTCGTTATTTCTGATCATTCAAGTTTGCAGTGGTTGAGATCTCAAAAAACACCTTCACCTAGACTATGCAGATGGTTATGTCGTCTCTCCCCTTATGATTTTAAAATTATTCATCGTAAAGGCAAAGATATACCTGTAGCAGATGCTCTTTCGCGTTTGCATGAAAATGAGGTTAATGTGTCAGTTTTAGATCTTGCGGAATTATCTCCTGACAAGTGGTATCGTAAAATGATACGTAAGGTTGAAAACAACCCTGAATTGTATCCATCTTTTAAAGTAGAAAATAATATTCTATACAAACATATTCTTTCTGATAATCCACTTGCAGAAACTTATACTGACTGGAAAATCGTTGTTCCAGCTCCAAATAGATCTAAATTGCTCAAAATGTATCATGATGATCCTACTTCTGGTCATTTAGGAGTATTTAAAACACTATCTCGCATATCAGCTATTTATTATTGGCCTAAAATGAAGCAATCTGTTCAGTTCTATGTACACTCTTGCAAAGTTTGCTCACAATGCAAACCTAGTAATTTACCTCAAGCTGGTTTAATGGGTAAATATAGAGACATCAAGTATCCATTTCAAATGATTTCAGCAGATCTTTTAGGACCATATCCTCGTTCTAAAAAAGGAAATCGTTTTCTTTTAGTAGTTTGTGACTGGTTCACTAAACTTGTACTAGTTCATCCAATGCCTAAGGCAACTTCAAGCTCAATTGTAAAATTTTTAGAAAATCAAGTTTTCCTTATATTTGGAGTTCCTCAAATCATCGTTGTAGATAATGGTCCACAGTTCATTTCTAAAGAATTTAAAGCGCTTGCAGATTCATATAAAGTGCAGAAGATCTGGTATTCAGCAAGATACACCCCTCAGGTAAATCCTACTGAGCGAGTTAACAGAACCATCGTTACTGCAATTAGGTCCTATATCAAAGACTCTCATAAAACTTGGGATGAGTCTATTCATCAAATAGCTCAAGCAATCAGACTTGCTAAACATGAAGTCACAGGATACTCGCCCAGCTTTCTAAATTTTTACAGAAATGTACCAGTTGATGGGTCATTCTATGGAAAGATTGCACCTGTTGCCAATAATCCAGTCAATATCGACCAGAACGTCATAGATCCAAATTTTGTTCAGCAAATTCCAGAATTTTACCTTAAAGTCCAGCACAGAATGCGGCATTCCTACGAACTTAATAGAAATAGGTATAATCTGCGTAGACGACATCTGCAATTTAATAAAGGTGATAGAGTTCTCAAACGCAATTTCTTTCAATCAAGTGCTGCAGACAACTTTTGTGCCAAACTAAGTCCAAAATTCCTTCCTTGTATTATTCATATAGTAAAATCTCCGTTAGTATACACATTGAAAGATCTCCATGGTAATATCTTGGGAGATTTTCATGTTAAAGACTTGAAACCTGATAATACGTTGAATGTTGATCATGGCAATGGTATTGATGTTTTGCGTAATGATGTAATGAGTGAGAGTTCTGATTCGGACAGCGATTAACTTTTGCTTTTGTGTATTATTATGCTTTATATACTCTCATATTCTAAAATTCAGATAAATTATTCTTGCTTAATCATTATCATTTGTAATAATACTCATGTTTCCGCTCAATCGAAGGGGGCGAGTTTTTCGATCTGTACATTGGAGCGAGTAGGTTTTCCTATGTTTATTTCCTAGTACAGATGCGAACGGAGAAGAATTTCCTTTGATAATGAATAAACTTATTTGCTGTAAGAGGCAGCTGAATGTTTACTTTGGACATTTAACATCGTTGATCCTTCAACCTTTTGAAATATTACAATCAGTCCAATACTCATATTACCGCTCAATCGAAGGGGGCGAGTTTTTCGATCTGTACATTGGAGCGAGTAGGTTTTCCTATATTTATTTCCTAGTACAGATGCGAACGGAGAAGAATTTCCTTTGATAATGATTAAACTTATTTGCTGTAAGAGGCAGCTGAATGTTTACTTTGGACATTTAACATCGTTGATCCTTCAACCTTTTGAAATATTACAATTTGTCCAATACTCATATTTCCGCTCAATCGAAGGGGGCGAGTTTTTCGATCTGTACTTTGGAGCGAGTAGGTTTTCCTATGTTTATTTCCTAGTACAGATGCGAACGGAGAAGAATTTCCTTTGATAATGAATAAACTTATTTGCTGTAAGAGGCAGCTGATTGTTTACTTTGGACATTTGTCATCGTTGTTCTTTCAACCTTTTGAACCATTACGTCAGTCCACCATTTACAGAATTTACAAGTCATAATTATTTTTCTGATTCCAATTTAATGTGTATACTTCATCTTTTGAATATTTCATTTTTCTGAGTTAACTCAAAATTAAAATTGCATTCCCGATCAAAATCATGTGACAAATACTGTGTATAATATTTTATAATGTTTTTATGCGTATATTTTCTGAATTTCTTTTACATACTTAGGTACCTCTATTTTTGAAGTCTATTACTTTTGAAGTTTTTGATAATATCCCCTTTTTGAATTCATTATAACTTTCTTCGAGAGCACAGACTTACATTGATTTTTGATTCAAACTTTTGATGTTTGTCCACATATTTTTGAGTGGTTTTGAACTTTGACAGTATTTTGTAGTCTGGATAGTTACATAGATTTGTTGCGATGTATGCCTTTGAGGGTCTTGTACTATCCACAGTTTCTTTAATTGAAAGTGTTTTCTTCATATGCATTTTATTTTCTTCTTGAGACTTGTCATATATGCTTTCCGCCTAGTTGCAAATCTGTGCGTATTGATAAACTCTTGAAATCTCTGGCGTATAAGTAAAACTCACTTTTGATATAGTAATTTATGTCTCAGTTCAATTCAATCAGTTCAATTTGATTTTAAGTAATTGTCAATTCCTTCTTGAGATTTTTCATATATGCTTTCAGCCTTTGTGCACATTTGTGCGTATTGTTAAGTCTTGAGCTTGGTTGCGACATTGCTTTCATGTTTCGCTATAGATTTTGAAATATCTGGTGATTTTGCTTTTGCATTATTGCATTTGTTTTGATAGTCTGCTCTCATAGTTTTTTTCCGACTTTTTATTTCTTTCAATTTCTGTCTTGACTTGAAGTAATCGCCAATTCTTATAGATTCAGTATAGTAATTCTCTTTTCATACTTTACACTGGTAAATTATTATAGTTTTTCTAATCTTGTAATATTTCATATTTGAACTTAACTTTCATTTTACAATGTTATGGTTATTCTCAGTGTAGACTTTGAAGTGCGCTGATGATATCAGTGATCTACATGAGAATATTCCATAGACTATAGACATTCTTGTCTAGGGCTTTGGAATGCACCTATGGTGACCCTAGAAAGTTGTCTTTCTCTCATATTTTTGCTTTAAATCAAAATTCGAATTCTTACCTATCATATTTATTTCTATTTCTTGTTCACTAGATTTTTTTTATAACTCCAATTTTGCACCTACATATATCGTAGTCTTTTGCATACAATTTTTGCTTGCGGCATTACTCTCATGTATCATGATTTAATAAAATATCTTGTGATTTTCGTTTCGCTATTTTGCATTTTACATATGCTTAAATATTTTGCTTACTTTTGTATTTTTTTGAGAATTCTTTATAAAATCATGCTCATATAGCTTTGATATTTCCTTTCACTTTATGATTTTAACACTATTAGATTTACAGTTGCACTTGTGTTGCACTTAGTTTTTTTGGAAATTTATTTTGCTCTTTTCTATATTGTACTTCAAATTTTTTTTGGTCTGGTTCTTATGTAGTCACATGACCCGAAAATTTTGATTGAGCTTACTCTTGAATTTTAGTTCATTGATTGAACTTAAGCTATATTTTGACTTTGAAAATCTTACTTCAATATTTCATGAATGTCCCTTATATACTTTAATTCTCTGAAAATATTTTGAATTATTTTGTAGTCTTACAGACTGCTGGCGCCCGACAATTTTTTTGTGGAATCAGAACTGCACTTACTTAACATCTTTTTTGATTAAAATACCTTCGTGATCAAGTTTTCATTGGTTTAGTACTTGTAAATTGTTTTGTTATATGACTTGAATTCCTAATGGAATTTGTTAATTTCTTTTGATTTTCATATTTTGAAAATAAATGCACTGTTTTTTTTTCAATATTGGATATTGGTTTAAAATATCACTGTATATGATATTCTTTTTGGGTTTGGAGCATTGCGAGATAATCTGGCAGTTGTTTTGAGAATGTTTATTATTCTTTTTTTTAGTACCTCTTATGGTATAGGTACTTACTTAGTCTTGAAGTTTTTAGTAGTCAGTCGTGCATTTTGGATGCCATTGTGATTCGTGCTTGGACTACTGCTGAAACTTTTGGTTTATTATTTTTCTCGTCTTAGGTATGACGATGTTTTATGTTTTGGGTTTTTCATCATATGATGATAGTTTTTTTTAAGTGCAACTTCACTGTACTTTTCAGCGAGTTGGTGCTATAACCATCCCTCTTGTTTGGTAGACTTGAGGCTATCCCTTTTTCTTCCAATTCTCTTCTAACATTTTTGTTTCTACCTTACTTTTGCTACTTGTTATCTGGTCGAATGGTTGTACATTTGTCCTTCCGTGATAACTTTCAATTTCCTTGTTAAAAAAAAAAAATTCTTGAATGCTTCTTCGAATTTTTTTCCGGTTAAGTTGGGGCGAGTGTAACGGTTTCACCGTCCGATCCTATTTATTAAATCACTTCTCGATTATCATTTCATTAATCCCATCTCTAGCTTTTTTGCTTGGAAAATTTTCCGCCTGGAGCGCTTGATGCGGAGTTCCTGATCTGCGATCTTCCTCGCGCTTCCTTTTCACCTGAGCCGCCGATCAAACAACGGCTAGAAATTTCTTCTCAGTAGCACAAGGTTATATAGCACCATGTGCTAGATTTCTAGAATGTGTGTCCGTATAGGACAAAAATGGTGAGTTTTATAATACTATACAGTTTTATTTCTGGATCAGCCTGTAGTTTATAGATAATCGATATGTAAGTGATTTATTTCTTGTACGATTTTAAAATATCCATAGAACGTCATTTTCGACTACTTCGATCATTCGCCATAACTTTAATCAAATCGAGGTGGAAATCGATCCACATCGATTTTACCTCTGTGCGCGTATATATATTCATAGTTCAGTGAAATTATAAGTACGTTGATTATGAATATTCGATGATTGTTTTTATATCAGAAGCATGTGGAGAAATTTTTGATGACCACCATCTTGTTCTACGCTTTTTTTTGCTATTTCATGATTTTATTTTATGAAAGGCATTTCCAATTTTCGGTTTGATTTTATCAAACTATATAATGTAATTCTAACCTAGAAAATCGTTGGTTCTCTTTTGAGGCAGACTGAGATTGGAAATGCCTTGGCCATTAGAGCACGTTGCTAATGCACACGGTTCTTTTCCAGATTGGGGCCACCCCCTTTCTCTTTCCCTTTCACTTTGCCTAGCCTTGGCCAATATTTTCACCCATGCATGTACCTTGGCAGCGCCATCGCCTTTAACTTCACCTACAACTGGTTGTGAAGCCACTATATGGAGGTCACCCCTCATAACTGGGACCTCCCCTTCAAGCCCCTGGCCATCCTGGCTTCAGTCGAGTAAAAATGGACCAGCGAAAGATAAGTCGATAGCGTTATAGCAGCGCCAAAGATGTAAAACTTATTTTGTTATTTTTGTAAAATTGTAATGTAATGAAAATGCCTTTTTTTTTGTTAAATAAAATCTGTTAAATTTTTGTGTTCTGTTTGTTCTTCTATCCTCTAGCCATGCCATGGTCGACACACAGCTACACGCCTGTAGATGTCTTCATGCCACCGACTGAGCTACCGGAAGCTAATTGTAACCCCCTTTCTGTGATTGTGCAGAAAAGCTGGAATCTTCATTGCATTCCATCTTTTCTGGACTTTTTGCGGAAAGGAAGCGTTACACGTTGTCTGCACCACTCAAGGCGATTACGTCGGTGTTCTCGAGTTAAAGGGAGGACCCAGTGTGGCCGGTATGAAAACAAGCCAAAACTTCTCATTCGTCGGTAAACACTTCGCATGCCAATAGGTCTTCCGTGTTCTGCAAACCATTCATTTGCAATGTACCTGGTAGTGGAGAAACGGTCCCTTAAGGCCAATAATCTTAAGCGGCGATCTTCACGGTCTGTTGTTCTACGGCGGCGTCCAGTGCCCCTTGCTCTTTGCGTACGGCCTTCTCGAAGCCATGCCTGACAACACCTAACCACAGTGTCTACACTTCTTTGCACTCTAACTGCAATTGCCCGAAAAGAAAGTCCAGCTTCCCGAAGTCCCACTATACGGCCCCTATCAGACTCACTAAGTTGACGAAATCGTACAGGTCTCCGTACTCTAGGCATCGTAACCGATCGTAAAGGATGTCAAGAACGAAAATCCGCCAACGTTGATTCTTTACTGCGGCTGAAATATTCATTTTTAGAGCGTTAGTGAATTAAAAAAAAGCAGTATAAAAACCGGAATGTCCAACTGATAAGGCTGAAAATTTTTTCACTTGTTATTTACAGTAAAATAGATAAATACATTCACCAACTTTTATTAAAATAAAACCATATAAACTGGGTGTTCGGATTTATATGTCACTTAGTATACTTTCTGAAACTGAAAATCAGTCTACCACATTTGTTTTTTTCAGACGCTTAGCTGAAACTAAATTTTGAAATGCCATAGCATATTAAATCATAATTTGTAATTTTTGATATTATTGAAGATACGCATATTTTTTTGTGTTGTAAAACAGTAAAGTAATTGTTAGGAGAAATAATAATAATTTTGGAACTAGAGGGAGTCAATCAACCGTTGCATAATTTTCAATAGGATTTAGGTCCTCTATTATTTGTGCTTCCAAACTTTCTAAATTTTCATGATTGAAGCTAGGATACAATTGTAAGTCGGCAGCAAAAAGCTGAATACTATAAAATTTCACAGGCCTGTTTATATCTATACAAAATAAATAGTGGTCCAAGCACTGATCCTTGAGGCACTCCTGAAGAAATCAGACGTCCTGTAGAATAGTCTGAAGCTATGTGGTACTTTCTATTTTTGACACTCAAATAGTAGTAGTAGTATTGTTTATTTGTAAATAAAGTTGTAAAGTAATCCGACAATACATGCAATCAGGCTACAAATAAACATTCGGTATCCGCTGAAGCCACAGGCTTGTGCGCGGCATTATCGAGATGAGTTATGCTTAATCGGAAAATTTAATATAGACTAAAACAATAACTATATGATTGAGATGATAAATTCAAGTGAAATAATTACAAATAAGCAGGTACATAATAAAAAACAAGAAATGAATACAGTGTAAGTAGGTTTGTTGGTGTTGGAGGAGCGCGAGTAGGTATATTTGACAAATATCCAACATTTTGGATTCAGAATATAATTGATCACTGGGGCATGTATAATCTTTATTATCCATTATTTTGAGGAGCCATTCTTGTAAAACTTCAACAGATTTTAAGTATAACTTAGTGACTCCGCCCCATGCTATTATAGCGTAAGTCAGATGTGGAAATATTAAAGAATGATAGACTGGGAGAAGCCGATCACTATCAAGGAACTCTCTCGGCTGTTTTAAGAAGCTGTTTCAAAGATAATGTGACCGATTTCTTTCGCGCCTTTTTTCATTCATTTTCTCATGGGATTTCCTTTTGGAGCCTGAACAAGAACTTCTACACAAGCAAAACGTTCAGTTTCTGATACCTGCAAATAATCAGTGACAATTAATCAAATCACTGCCAATCATCATTTGTTTCTATTACCAGAAGATGGCCAGAGCTTTACGGTAGCTTAAGTACAGCACATACGCATTATTATTAAAATATACAAGTACCATCTTTGTAGCCATTAGATATGGTACTAAAAGTTTATTAGTCGACTGACAGGTGATGATTTGTTACTTTGACATTGCGTTCGAACAGATGTTCTTCCTATATGAGTTTGTCGGATGTCATTGGTGGAATTAGGTAGAAGTCCCGAAGTAAAATTTATAAGTAAATAATTTCTTTGCTTAAACGTCCTCAAATTAAGGAATCTTTCTGTGTATCATGGTAAGATTTGTGCAGCCGCGTGCACACATTCTATCCTGACTAGGACCTCGTGGTGGTGCCTCCCCGGACAACGGAAAACCGTTATACGTATACGCAACGATTAATTGTAATGACATAATGCTAAAACTCTATACTAATCTCCGAAAAAAACTAACAAAAGGTAAAGTCCGTCCAAAATAACTCAAATGTTTGATTACCGTATCCGAAATGAAATAAGATACCGTATGTATAAGAATTTGTCTCTGTTTACTACATATACTTTGAAAAGGTCTGTCTCGTAGACAACGCTATCTAAATAAGCATATAATAATAATATTTATTTACTCAATGTACAAAGATAACAAACAATATGAGTAAATAAATATAAAATCAAAACAGGCCCAATAGAAGGCATCGCCTGTACATGGACCAATAATTTAAGTTGAAACTGTAGAATGCAAATGACAAAAAATGACAAAAATTAGCTACAGTAGATTATGTATTTAGTTGATGTTCGTATTTATGAGTTTATGAATTTCAGTCCTAGATATAGAATGTAGCCACTTTTTTAAATTTCTTTTGAAACAATTTCCGAAACGTAAATCTTTTAAGTCTTTAGGTATAATTTCATAAAATTTAGGCGCTAAATAGAGATATGATCGCTGCATTATAGATTTATGTGGTTGAGGAACTACTATGCCACGAATTTTGTACCTGGTATAATGATTATGTTTAATTTTTTGGTCGGTGTTTACAAATTTATGGTAGTGAGTGATACTGTGTAAGAAATAAAGCTGTCTTATATCATACATTCGAACATCTGCGTATAATTTTTCAGTGGGATAAAGTTTCGGTTTTTTAAATATCATTTTTAGAATACTTTTTTGAAAAACATCTAAATTATAGATATGTGAGGAACATGCAGCTCCCCATGCTAATATACCATATGTGAGATGAGGCTCAATCAGTGCATGGTATAATGTTTGAAGATATTTTTCTGTCAATATATTCCCAAGGTATTTAATTTTGTAGGATACAAATCTAACTTTCTTTAAAATATAATTGACATGGATGTCCCATCGTAAGTGAGGATCCAAGACCACTCCAAGGTATTTTATGTTGGGCACTCTATTAATTTGCATTTTTTGATCATTAATATTGAAGGAGAAATTTGTGTAATTTGGCAGATGTCTAGCATAAGATCCAAATGGTAAAAAATGTGTTTTAGAGTAGTTAATGCTTAATTTTCTACTGTTAAACCACCGAATAATTTTGATAAAATCATTTTCAATTACATTTTTCAGATCAGACCAGACAGTGCCTTCATATAATATTGCAGTATAGTAAGACAGTTCCTTGTGGGACACCACACTTAATATACATTTCTTTACTAAATGATCCTGATATCTGCACAGATTGTGGGCGATTTGACAAATAACTTTCGATCAGTGAGTACGCGTTTCCTCTGAAACCAATTCTCTCCAATGCTTCTAATAATAATTTGTGATTAACTGTATCGAAAGCTTTCTTTAAATCAACAAAAATACAGATTGAAGGGATTCTGTTATCAATATTTTGATGTATTTGATTTACAATTTTAGTTATTGCGTCCGATGTAGCCTTCCCTTCTGTAAATCCATATTGATTTTCACTTAAAATTTTGAATTTTGTGAGGTATCGAATCATTCTAGTAGATAAAACTTTTTCAAAAACCTCTGCTACACTGGATATTATTGATATTGGTCTATAGTTGTTAACATCTGTTTTTGTTCCTGATTTATGTATCGGTATTATATTACCTTTTTTTAAAATTGAGGGATATATGCCAGATTCAAAGCATTTGTTGATTAGGTAAGTGAGTGGTTCTGTTATGTCCTCGGCTATAATTTCCAAATGCTCGCTTTTAATACCATCGAACCCAGGACTTTTCCGATTTTTTAAGGACATAACAGTGGTGTATACTTCACATTGCTCGACTTTATCCAAAATAAATGAGTTCAAAGTTCTTTTTGGAGGCTGAGTATTTTGTACATTTGCTTGCTAAATTTTCGCCTATGTCAGTAAAGAATTGTACAAATTCATCGCATATCTGTTGAGTATTTTTTAATACTGTTCCCGATGTTGTATTTAACTCAGTGACACACTCTTTAACTTTTGTTTTCCCAGTAATCTCATCAATAGCTGTCCAAAGCCGCTTAGGATCATTTAAGTTATTATTCAATTTATTTAGGTAATGTTTTCGTTTGGTTTGCCTTACAAGCTCTATAAATTTATTTTTATATTGGTTGTAGCAGTCGGTATTCTCTGTAGTTGGCGTTAGTTTCATTACATTATATAGTCTTTCTTTTTCTATTGCCGATGTTATTAATCCTTTGGTAATCCAGGCATTTCTGCTTTTCTCTTTGTGACTAATTATTACTTTATTGGTACTAATATCTATTAGTTTTTTTATTTTCTCTATGAACAGTCCCGTTGCTTTGTCTATATTATTTATAGAGTATAATTGTTCCCAGGATTCTTGTTTGACATTTGATATTAGTTTTGAATTGTCGACAAAAAATTTGTAATTTTTCTGGTTGTTACTAACGGTAGGGATGTTAGAATGTTTTTCATTTGAAGATATCAGTAAAATAGTGGAGAAGTGGTCAGTAATATCGCTTTCTAGGATTATTGGTATACAAGTAATTTTGTTGGATAGGTCTTTCACAAAGCAGTGATCTATACATGTGCCACTGATGGACCTTGTAGGTAGGTTTATATAGGACAGAAATCCGTTACTTGATAGGATATTCAAGTATTCATTTGTGATGGGATCATCGTCCAAAATATTTATATTGACATCTCCCAAGAAAATATGTTGCTTTAAATGAACTTTATTTTAATTTGAAAAAAAAATCGATATTCTTTAAAAACTCGTGGGGTTCTGAACATGGCGGACGATAAATTGCAGATACCTCAATTTTGTTATGGTTAATTTGGATCATTATGTTTAAAATTTTGATTCCATCGGTGAAAGTGAATGTATCATGATTATATTGCAGTTTATTTCTTACAAAAACTATCACCCCATCGTTTTGGTTATAAGTGCCAAAGTTATACAGCGTGTCATATCTCTGCTGATTGAAGCAAGAAATATCAACCACTTGCCACGTTTCAGTTAAAACTATTAGATCAAGATTGTACCATATTTGGTCGAGTAGTATTTTTAAGTAATCAATGTTGTGTTTTATACTCCTAATGTTCATATTAAAAATTCGAAATTTTGCATCAGAATTTTGTGTACATAAATTAAGTTCATCGACGTTTTGTGCTATATTTGTTGCAATACTTGGAATTTGGAAATCATTAATGTATTTATTTACTGACATTTTTAGGTCCTCTTTAGAGATAGGAGTAGTAAAAGATGAACTTGAATTTTAAAAAAGTATCCTTAAGTGTTGTTGTTCCTGATAATATTTGTACGATGGACAGTTTTTGTCGGTAGGTGAGTGGTTAATATTATAATTTTTTTATATCTTTCATTTCCATATCTACAGTTGCAGCATTCTATTGATACATGCTTACAATTTTCTTCTTCGTGACCGTTGCCACAGTTGGCACATATCTTCTCATTCCTGCAATTCTTTTCTGTATGATTAAAATAGGCATATACAAGTGGTTACAGTACCATCTATGAGACAATGACATTGTCAAAGTATAAATAGTAAATAGAGAAACAGCTGTGGCAGATTCTCACAGGTGATGGTAGGCTATGTCATTTTATCTTCTCTATCTTTATTAGGTTGGATGTCTTCAGGTAGAATACATCAATGCTAAAATTGAACCGGAACCTCAATGTTCAGTTTAGTGCTATTTATCGCAGAAGTCTAAGTGCCAAAATTTTTTAAATAAAATCATATGTATAGTCTCAAGGCAGAATGAATGTAAAATATCTGTGAACTAGGCCTAAGAGGATACCAAGGTTAAAAGCGTCCGGAAATGCTGGATTCACAACTTCTACTCCTCCAAAAGTAGTGTATCATTCAAATAACGGTGATAAGTGCATCACTGTAGAGACTTGGGGTTAGGGGTGCTGTGTTAAGTGTATTTGGAGACTGTTTAATGCATAGGATTCAGTTCTAAGTGAACCAAAGACGGTTCACCATGGAGTTACATGGTACTTGGACCGTTTCTTTTTAATATATATGTAAATTACCTCTGCAGTTTTGCAGTTGTTGGCGATGTAATTGCCTATGCTGATGACACTGTGGTGGTGTTTCATGGAGGGACATGGGAATCAACGGGTGAAGAATTGAAGACTGATTTTGGAAAAATTAAAAACCTTCTGGGCACATTTAAATTAACTCTAAATATAAAAAAGACTCATTACATTGCCTTCTCTATGACTATGACTAATAGACCAGCATTTAATCAAATTAAGCTTGATAATATAGATGAGCCTTTGAAAGAAGTAAATGAAATTAAATATTTGGGGGTTGTTGTTGATAAGCACTTGAAGTGGGACCAACATGTGCTGTATTTGAGCAAAAAAATTAAATTTTTCATCCATAAATTCTACGCTCTTCGTAACATACTGAACATTAAACTACTATTAATTATTTACAAAGCACTTGTGGCGCCCCTTTTGGTATATGGCATAATTGTGTGGGGTGAGATGTACGGTTCAAATCTTGGGCAGTTAAAAGTGGAGCAGAACCATATTGTATATATCCCACTATGCAACTTTATTCTCAAGAAATCAACACTAGTAAAATCTTATATATCCTTGCAGTATGTAGTTTTGTACATGCAAATAAGAAATTAAATACAAATTAAACCAAACACCACTCATAACCTGAACGTCCTGCAGTCCAGGCGGGATTTAAATGACATATCTTGCACCTAAATTTTACAATTTTATTCGTGCAAATATCAGGAATATTGAAAATAATAAAAAATTTAATGTTCTGTCTAAAATGTTCTGTTGGAAAAATCGTGAACAATTTATGCGTTTATTTTAAGTTGCTTTGAGGTAGATTGATCTGCCTATTTGTTCCTTTTCTTTCTTTTTGATATAATTGTGATACTTTCTTCTGTGATCTTAAGTTAAATCTATGACTTACAACAAAAATATGAAATTTTCTTTCATTTGGTCTATACCGTGTTTCATGTTTTGTTGGTATTGTTGAGTGATTTTATACGAAAATATATATTGCCCAATATTTATCAATTAATTACTGTTTTGGACTGTTTTTGCGCATACAAGTTTTTAAACTTACGTGCTCTTATATTATAGAGAAACCTTGTTTCTGTTTTGTTAATGTATAGATATTTTTCTATTGGTAAATTTGGGTTTTGCTGAATAAATGTGGTAGAGTTCAGGGCGTACTGTTCTCTCCAAGAACAAAAAAAAATCATCAAGCTCAATCATCAATCCCTCGCAAAAAAAACAAGATTCTAATCGTAATCTGAAAGTTGTAGAGAGACCACGGACTAGCAAACATGCGACAGACAAACATATCAACGGAATGTTGCTCGAGTCATGTTAACCAAAATAAAAATAACATTACTACTTAACCATTCTTAGCACTTACAATTCATCCCTTCCCTATTCACTACTTCAAAATGATCCAACGTAATTTCAATAGCAGATCAAAAGAACGTATAAAAAATCGAATATATAGTTTGCAGAAGTTATTTTCATTTTATTAGCATTTGGGTTAAAAAAGTTAACGACTTGACTCTCAATAATCAATTTAATATCCCATTCCAAAAAGTAATAATTTAACCAACAACGAGTAGGTGTTAAATCTATCTGAGCCAAAGCCAAAAGTCCTTGGCAATGAGAGTGGCTAAATTGTATGTGTACAATACAATATTTTTGTTGAACTGAGACGGTTGTTACTCGCACAGCGCAGCAATAATTTCAAAACTTTCGTAAATTGGAATACTCGGTTTGTTATACAGGGTGGCGCATCGAAAACGAAACAGACGCATCTACAGGCAGCTCATTTTTTTTGAAAAACGTTCAGACCTGTCGATTTTGTTGTCGAGGGGGACACAAGTTTGGCAAAAAATCACGCTAGCACGTGCAGCCCCCTAAGCGGGGGTGACACTACCCCCAAAATCTTAAATGGAAATGGGGGTCGAGTGATACCTTATTTTAAAGTTCTTTTAATTCCCTTTATAATGATATAAAATTAATGTACTTCAGTTTAGTAGTTATAAAGATTTATTGATTTGAAGCTTAAATAAAGCTAATACATCATCATTAGTGGAGATCAATACATTTGGCAGCAAAGTGATTTAAAAATGAAGAATGAACTGACCCGTTATGTTGAAAGAAGTCTATTGTGACTCTTGCAACATGTGGTCGGGCATTATCTTATTGGAAAGTTGGATCTGCCAGGGTGTCAAGATAGGGTAAAAGATGGGGTTCTAGAACTTCGTGGATATAACGCTGCGCGTTCATGTTACCTCTGATGAAGATTAAAGGTGACCTGGAACCATAAGCTATAGCACGCCAAACCATAACTCCAACAGTGTGATGAACATGTCTTTCAACAAAAAACTGTGGATTCCTCCTTTCACCACGTCGCCTTCTAACCCTGGCACGACCATCGTGCATGCCTAAACAAAATCGAGACTCGTCACTAAAGACAATACTGTTCCATTCCTGAACCCAGAGTGACCCTTGTCTGTGCCACTCAAGGCGATTACGTCGGTGTTCTCGAGTTAAAGGGAGGACCCAGTGTGGCCGGTATGAAAACAAGCCAAAACTTCTCATTCGTCAGTAAACACTTCGCATGCCAATAGGTCTTCCGTGTTCTGCAAACCATTCATTTGCAATGGACCTGGTAGTGGACAAACGGTCCCTTAAGGCCAATAATCTTAGGCGGCGATCTTCACGGTCTGTTGTTCTACGGCGGCGTCCAGTACCCCTTGCTCTTTGCGTACGGCCTTCTCGAAGCCATTCCTGACAACACCTAACCACAGTGTCTACACTTCTTTGCACTCTAACTGCAATTGCCCGAAAAGAAAGTCCAGCTTCCCGAAGTCCCACTATGCGGCCCCTATCAAACTCACTAAGTTGACGAAATCGTACAGGTCTCCGTACTCTAGGCATCGTAACCGATCGTAAAGGATGTCAAGAATCAAAATCCGCCAACGTTGATTCTTTACTGCGGCTGAAATATTCATTTTTAGAGCGTTACTGAATTAAAAAAAAGCAGTATAAAAACCGGAATGTCCAACTGATAAGGCTGAAAATTTTTTCACTTGTTATTTACAGTAAGATAAATACATTCACCAACTTTTATTTAAATAAAACCATTTAAACTGGGTGTTCGGATCTATATGTCACTTAGTATATATGAAAGTTTTGAGTACTTAATTGTTCGTCCGCACATTTGGCATATTTGTCCAATATTCTCCAACTTCGAATATCTAACTTACTATTTTTATTAAGCACACTGAGATACAGAAAATGTATAAAAATAAAAGTGTTACGCAACGCGCTTGCAATAAAAACAAATGTTGAAACAAATGGGTACACAATTATTATAAGAATTTAATTTTTGTTTGTAATGCTAGCGCAATGATGGAAAAATTTCATTTTTGTATCCATGTTTTGTGTCAGACTTTTTTTTTTCTCAAATGGGTGAATTTTGGACAAAAATGCCAATAGTGCGATAATTGGGCTTTTAAATGACAGTCAACTACTGAAATTAAAAACGTTGTTCAAAGATTAACAGATTCTACAATGTTCAAAGGCAATTATTTTATAATTGCTATCAACTCACGATCTGAATTATTTCCAGTGACGATTTTTTTTTATTCCAATATCGTTGGTCTTTATTTGAAGCTCTACAAAAAAAATCCGTTCCCTTATTGCATGAGAACCGATCCATCTAACTCCACTCCATCACTATACTTCCACCACATTCACAAGATCACTATCACACTATCACTTCCCCTCCACCCCCAAAGGGCTCCTACCTTCAAGGCCATCTCTCCGCCCTCTGGATCCCACTCGGTCCTGTCACTAAGTTATCCTTGCTGATGGCACTCTCACTCAAATTCCAAGCAAAGCAAGCGCGACGCTGCAATTTCGTATAGAGCCGCCACTACTGCTGAAAAGCGGATAGAATGGGATGCTGCAAATATATTACCGGACACTTTTATAGGCGTCTTCTCAGTGGGAGATCCTTCCTAAGTGGGAGGTAATACTCTGCGGCTCACATCGTATTTGTATTAGTGTAACATCTTCACATTTCTGTGCGTTTTTTCAAATTACACTAATAAGTCGTTATAACACGATTAGGTGAATCGGGAGCTATCGCATGTTATGCTATTGTTTCAAGAAATGATGAATGTGTTACGGAACTGTCTCAGGCATGAATTCCGATGAGAACGGTCCGTAATGTAGTAGGGAGAATATCGAAAAAAGTGCAATTTTACATAAGACGTTTTTTTTTTGTTTCACATGTTTTAAAGGAGGAAATTTTAATTTAAATACTAATCGTCTCCAGTTAAGCTGTACAATACAATACAGGAAAAAAGAATTGCAAATGGTGGAGAAGTATATCAAAAACAAAAAAAAGGTATACGTTGCGCAAAAGTTTTCTATATATATAAACGTTATGATAGTCATTATTTAAACGGGTGATAGAGGCAAAAAGTTTCATATAACATGGGGGTCAAAACGGCATTTTTTTAGAGAAAAGCGACGTTACAGTAAAATAAAATCCGACAACGCCTCAATTCCAGGCGCAAATTATGACGGAACGTAGTGTAAATAAAGACAGAGTTTGTTATTTTTGGATCTTAGGTATTGTTTCCTTATTTGATAATGTACTCGTAAAATGCAAACAATTGAAAAACACGGACTTACCATTAGCTGTCTCAGCGCTTCACCTGGTGTGTGAAAGTTTATTGAACGTATTAAAAAAATCCACTTATAAATAGGGAACACAATTTTTATACATATATTGTTTCTCTTTTTAAAACCCACACTGCACTTTCTTGTATTTAAGGAAGGTGTTCAAAATGTCGTCCTCCACTTTCCACACAAGCTTCATTACGACGAACCCAGTTTCTTCTTACTCTAGGTCCTCAAAGTTGTCCATTTATTATTTCAGCCGCATTAAATTTTTTTTCGCGAAGTTGTGCTTCAGTTCTTATTGGACCATCCCTTTAAGTTCTCCCCAATACCAGAAATCCACCGGATTGAGGTAAGGAGATCTTGCTGGCCATTTTCGAGGATCAGGAGCATTTCGACCGATCCAGCGATTTGGATAATGTTCATTCAAATACTGAATGACGCCTCTAAAAATGTATGGTGTGTACCCCGTGATGAAGAAACCACAAATTCTGTCTCCGTTGTAATGGCATGTTGTCTAAGGTCTGTTCCAAAAGTTCTGGTAGGTTATTGGCTAGAAAGCTAAGGTATCCTTCTCCTGACAACTTTGGGGGTAACTCGAAAGGGCCAACTACCTGATCGTTAAGAATACCCGCCCAAATATTTATTTTAAAATGTTGTTGGAAATGACCTTCACGAATGGTATGAAGATTTTCTTGGGCCCACGTGTGGGTATTATGGAAATTTAATATCCCGTCTCGCGTAAAAGTAGATTCGTTCGTCGCTAGAATGTTTTTAAAAAAATCCGGATTTTCAATGTTTTTGTGCAAAAACCACTAACAGAATGTTAGTCTGCGAGGATAGTCTGCTGGTAACAAGGCCTGCACTCGTTGTATTTATGTGTATTTATTTATTTATTTCCAACAGGTGAAACCCAATTACAGGAAACGCTGAAAAAAAATAACAATTAAAGATACATGGTTCTTCGACTTAAATCTATACTATCACACATTCTAAATAAGATTGGATGATCTATAGCAGTTAATAATCGATGCACAACTGTCACTGTAAATATCACACGATTCAGTAACACTGTTCATGACGCAGCACATGAGATTAATTGGCGATTTTGTCATAACATTTGTACGGCCAGCTTGACAATAGAATGCCGTTTGTTGTCGACTCCCTAGCCTTGGAACGCGGAAACATATTTTTTCAAGTAAATTTTGACAGTCGATTTTATTGTGAATGAGGCCATACAAAAACGACAAAGCAAATATGTTTCGTCTTGTTGAAAGTGAATCCAAATTGAAAAACTCTAATAGGGCACTATGGTCACAACCTCTTTCTGGATAAGAACCTGTGCATTTAAGGTGAAAATACTTTAAAGCTTTACGTTGAATGGTCCCAAGGATCACGACAGAATTTTGGTATATAGGAGACCAGATCAGAGTCGCATACTCCAACTTGCTCCTGACAAAAGTAAAAAATAAAGTCATTAATGTATCAACATTGGAGAAACCCTTCCAACTTCTGATACAGAAACCAAGTAGTCGAGTGGCAGCCGACGAGATATTGAGTATATGCTCAGTAAACGTTAGCTTGGTATCAAAAATGACTCCAAGGTCTCTATAAGAGGTGCTTCTGCCTATAACCTGACCATTGATGTTATAATTATCATAAATTAAATAGTTAACTTTTCTTGTATAAGATAACTTTACATTTCGAAACATTCAGACTGAGACAGTTTCGTGAACACCATGACGAAATTAGAGTTAAGTCATCTTGCAACATGACGCAATCCTCGACTGGCTTGACTGACGTGCAGATTTTAAGGTCATCAGCGAAAAACAAATGGAAACACTTCAGTTCAAAAGACAAGTCATTAATAAATATTAAAAACAATAATGGACCTAGATTTGACCCTTGAGGTACCCCAGACGTGGCCCGATAGTAACTCGACCTATGACCACCATATTCGACAAATAACCTTCTATCCCTCAAATATGAATTCATGAGCGACAGCATTGCATCAGACATACCCACTGTTTTAAGCTTATCCAAAAGTGCATAATGATCAACTTGATCAAACGCCTCCTGAATATCTGTGTAGATGACATCAACTTGTCCCTGACCGTCCAGTACTTCAGAAATGTACTGAGTAATTAGAGCCAAGTTGGTGACCGTAGATCTGCCTCTCATAAACCCATGCTGATTAATAGAGACTGCACCCCTGACCGAGCAGTAAGCCGTTTCATAAGCGATGATCTCAAACAACTTGCTGAAATTGCACAGGATTGCTATTTGGCGATAGTTGGAAATATCAGAGATATCTCCACTTTTGTGAATAGGACATATTTTAGTGGTCTTCCAGATATTTGGATATGTCTCTGATTTTAGAATTAGGTTGAGTATGGAAGCCAGCGGTTTCGCTAGTATATGAATGCAATCTTTAACGAAAAAACTTGGAATACCATCACATCCAGACGTCATTTTGTTCTTTAATCTTTTCGAAGCCCTAATTACGTTTTCTTTACTTATATTTTTTTAAGAAATGATATCGGTAGAATTATTTGTTGGAGGAGATGACCCTAGTAGACCAGACGGGATAAAAACTGTTGAAAAGAAGGTAGCAAAACTGTCCACTATATCCTGAGGCGTATCGCAGACATTGCCGTTAAGCGTCGTCCTTGGGGGATTCTAGATTGCTGTTTTTTGATCTGGGCAAATGACCAGAATTTGCTAGGATCATTGACAATGGCATCCTCAACCGATTGGACGTAAGCGGAGTAGGCAACACTGATCTGGTTCTTAACGAGCTTCCTAAAATTACTGAACTGATCATAAGAAAACTTAGTACCGTCACGTATCCAGTTCCTTCTTGCTATGTCCTTCTTCTTGATATTAAGTATAATTTCACGTGTGAACCATGGGGGATACGAAAACATTTTATTTTTACATTTAGGGACATGGACCTCAAAGATGTTATTGATAACTTAATACAAGGCGGTACAAGCGACATCAACATTAACTGCACTGATCACCTCCGTCCAATTAACATCTTGCAAGGCTGTGTACATTTTAGGAAAGTTAGCTTTGCGAAAGTTAAACCGTTGTACATTGTAGGGATAAACCAAATTTTCCCGTAGGATTCTATGGACTATGGTATGCGATAGTCCTACGCGGCGGCCTATTTGCCGAGTGCTCATATCTGCATTGATTTCCACGATATTTAAAATTTGTTCCTCCTGCTTTACAGTAACCTTTCTTCTCTCGAGTGCGAATATTAGTGGGCTGAACACTTCCTGTATCTCGAATTTGAGCTGCAAGATTTGAATTCTGACGAGCTTCACCGTAAACTAACAACACGTCGGCGAACTCTTGATTCGAGAACATTGTAAATAAACACGACGACGTACGCGAACAAAAATGTGTCTAACATGTATGAACCTAAAGATCGGCTACAAGTACATAGGTTTAAACATAAGTATTAGTTTATGAATGAATACAAGATAATGATATTTGATAATATTTTCTGGGTTCATCAAGTTTAATTTTATAAGACTACCAAAGTTCCATAATCGTCAAATGAAAATTATTTTACAAAATTTGAATCATATCATAAATATCACAGCAGTTGAAAATAGGCCTAACCACAGTCGAGCACAGTTTTTTCCTTAGAATACACTCAAAAAATGCTTCTGCAGAAATTATTAAGGCTCTATCATGAGATTCTAGAAGCCTGAAAGAAAATTTATTTATTTGTATATGAGGAACATTTTCGTTATAATACCTCAAAACGTGATCAGGGGGAAAATCATCCCCACAACTTTGAAAAATGGTATGTCATGTTACACCACTTACTAGTACAGAAAGTACCCTACAGGGTGTCCCGAAAAAAGTGTGCAATATTCTGCCAGCGGTTTCTAGAGCTTAAAATAGGAAGAAAAGTTTATATAAACATAGGTCGACAAACGTCCCCTAAGGGCGCTACGGTCTTTTAAAGGGGCTCCACTGAAGATGGTTTTTCCTTAACATTTCCGAAACGTGTCGAGATAAAGACATAAAATTTGGTATTCTGGCCTAGTTTTTTATGCTGGATTTAAAAATATTAACAATTTTAGACAGTTTTGTTTGGATAAATAAATAAAATATTCTAGCTGAAGGCTATATATATATACAGGGTGTCCGCAAAGTTGGGGTTTTCCTTTACACGACGTGTAGATCTTGAAAACATAAGCAACTTTTCTTAGTACCATATACACCAATGTCTTAAGGGAACCGAGATAAAGGGCTCTGCAACATCAAAAATATCTGAATACCGTCCTGTAGCCGCGACTCGCGATATCCCCAACTGGTACCGGCTACTAGCTCAACCCGACGACAGAACTGGGTCGGGGGTCGGGGTCCGTGTGTCAGGTCAGTATCCAACCTTTAACCGACGGTTACGGTCACGCGTGTAGAGGTAAACGAACTCGTATAATCGATTGCGTTTCAAAAAACAACAAGCACTAGAGACGTGGCTAGAGAAGTGCAAGTATCAAAAACTAAAGTGTGACAAACGCTGCGTGAAGAGGGGCTGTATCCATTTCACGTCCAACGTGTACAAGCCCTTCAACCTGACGATTTTCCAGCAAGAGTGCGGTTTTGTGAGTGGTTGTTGCATCAACATGACAATAATCCGGACTTTTTGAAGTGCATATTGGTGACAGACGAATCTACGTTCACGCGTAATGGGGTGAATAACTTTCGCAACACTCATGTTTGGTCAGTAGAAAATCCGCACGCTGTCCGTCGGGCACATTTTCAACAAACATTTTCGGTGAATGTTTGGGCTGGCATGGTGAACGGTGGGCTCATTGGACCATTTATTCTCCCAAATCGATTGGACGGGATGCAATACCTAGACTGTTTACGTGTGCTCGGTAGCGCATCAGCTGATTTCATTTTCTGTTGCAGCGGTATGATTTCGGGCAGAGACGTACTCAGTCCTTCCCGTCAACTGTAGAGTGAGTACTTTTTCCTTTATTTTTTTTACTTGGTCGCCCTCGTTTCACTACACATTACCTTTGTTATTTCAAGGGTAACAGGAAAACCCCAACTTTGCGGACACCCTGTATATATATATATATATATATATGTATTGAGACGTGGTCATTGTCGTCTAGACCAGTTAGGTGAAAAATTAAAGCTTCCGCCTTTTGTTGGGTACTTCGACAAAATTTAAGCAAAGAGGACTCTTTATACTTTTTTTATGGCAAAGTCCATTGAAAGCTAGAGAGAATTAAAAAAGTATAAAGAGTCCTCTTTGCTTAAATTTTGTCGAAGTACCCAACAAAAGGCGGAAGCTTTAATATATATGTTTATATATATATATATATATATATATATATATATATATATATATATATATATATGGGATCTGGAAGCCGTGTAGTAGCAGAACATTGAGAAATCTACTCTGAAAATACATACTTATACGTTTTTCAAAATGCACCCCTCACCCTCCATCTTTTTGAACGGTTAAAGTTAGAAATTATTGCATAAATACTACACCTTTACGTTAAAGTGACAGTTGAAAATTTTGCATGGCATCATTTTGTTTGAATAGGGGCATTGCAATACTTCATTTTGAAGGTTCTACCCATATCTTTGGATATTTCTTAGGGAAGGCATCCTATGAAATTTCATCTTGAAGTTCCTCATTAGTACTTTATAACCCTGCAACATTAAATCAATATCTTTCAAAATGGCGGACTGGCAGGCTGTCAAAGTTGAACATGTTGTACATTGAATTGCCCATAACTCATCAACCAGTTATCAAAACACTATATATTATATATTTCGTCCGTCCGACGACAGAAGTCCAACCGTGGACAGCTGTTTCGTGCTTTTTGGCGACTCATCAGTACGGTTCGGGTTTGGTCTCAGTAGGCCAACGAAAGATAACATAGCAACTATCATCTATCTCAGGAAGAATATGTATCGAAATAAGACAGGTAATAGGTGATACTCTTAATTGTTAAGTTACAAGCAGTTCGATGGATAAAAACGCTCAACTTCATTAGCCCACCATACCGAAAAAAAAAGAGAGTGTTGTGTTAATCAAAGAAATGATATTTTTTATTTAAAATCTGTCTCTGAACCGTCTTGCATACATAGCTGTATTTAAAAAAAGATAGTAGCATTATGCCTTACGTCATCTAATTTCAATGTACACCTAATTACTCTCATATATCATAAGCGTTGGAATATTTCAAAATCAGGTAAATGCGTTTTATTTTATAATTTTTTTCGTGTTGACATATACAGGCCAGATTCATTGAAGGTAATAACAGTAATTATAGGAATATCTCGCTATTAAGATATGCAAAAACGTTTTTGTGGTTAATCAGTGAATACCAATTTGATTTGCACATATCTTTGGAAAATCGTAATAAATTTGTTGATTTCCCACTACTGATATTCACGCGCATATTTTAACTTCACATCAAAAGTACTTTGAAAAAATTCTAGTTGTATGGCGCTTTTCTAAACGTCCTCGACTTCTTGGAATCATAATTTTTATCGCCCAACGCGAAACTGATTTCAATTAAAAAACTTCAATCAGTGGTATAGTACGAGGTTTGTAAAATAAGTGATCAGACTCAATTTTTTTCATTCTAAACGCAATTACAGTTTTATATTATCACCCTCAAAATAACTTCCACTCATCATAGCAGTGCTGGAACTCCGATACTGGAATATCCTTCAGTTTTTGACTGTCCCAAAGTCCTGACGTCAAGATTCCTAGAAAACTATAGAAAGGACTTCAGAAAGTGCTGTATTTCCTTAGTTGGTCATGAATTTATTATTGGAACAAAAATTACAATGAAATAAAATGAAAATGTTATTCATGGTAATGGCGATAACAACCATAAGTAAAAAGAGGTAAATCATAGCAGGGCGGACTCTTCTCTATACATTGTTCACTGTTCGATTTATTTCTCTTCTGTTCAGTCTTTCAAACTCTACTACTATGTTTAATCAAGGGTCCGGTCTGGTATACGAAACAAATGACTATCATAATTTCAAGCCCTACCTTGGAAATTAGGTTTTTCTGGAAAAATACCCGAATTTTGGCTAAAATCATTGTACGACTAAAATACCCACAGAAAGGATCATACATTCCTTGTGCGTGGGTGGTAATTGCTAACTAATCACTAAGGAATACATAACATATATAGAAGATAATATTGTGCATTAACTAAAAATATGAATAGATAAATATGTTAATAAGGAAAATCTAAGTTTTAATTATCAGTGATACGATACACAAACACACAAAATAAAAAAAAAAATACATTTATAGGAACGATACAGTGATTGATTTTATGAGATTATGCGCTGGTAAGTACATTAGGATGCATCTTGTCCATTTCTCAATTAGATTTGTCATAATTACGTATTTTTTTTGTTCCATTATTTTATATAGCTCTTCTTTATATCAATCGCATTATGAAAGATTGACCGATTGGTTGATAGTATCCATTTCTTTACGTCTGTTTTGAATCTATTTATATTATTGTTCTTCTTAATTTCTGGTGGTAGTAAATTATAACATCTTGGAGCTAAGAATGCGTATGATCTTTGTAATGTGTTCTTTTCTGGTAATGGTACTCGTAAGTTACCTTTGTTTCGTGTGTCGTAACTATAATTGGTGTAATCTACAGCGACTTGGGTTTTGTGTAGTTCTATGTCATATCTGGAAAAAGCATGCTTGTCGAATGTTAAGTATTTTAGTTTCTAGATAGATCATATCGCTAGGGTAAGTCATTGGTCGATTATATATTGTCTTGGGTATCAGTTTCTCCAGCTGATTGATCTATATGAGTCTTGTTAGGGGATCCAAACTAGTATACCATAATTGATGTGGCTTTCGATTAGTGCTTGATATATTATTCTAAGTTGCTGTAGTGTTAGAAAATGCTTAAGGTGTCTAATTTTATAGTTAAGAAATTTCAGTTTTCTCAATACATGTTCAATGTGAGTGTCTCAACGAAGGTGTGCATCCATAAAAACCCCTAAATATTTTATCTTCATGGTTTTGGTAATTGTTTCATTACTGAAATTTAACTGTCCGTAGGCCGGTGCGTGTTTGGGATAGGATGACAACGTCATAAAATATGTTTTGTCGTAGTTAATGGTTAGTGCCTATCATCATGAGTAATACGGGAGAGACGAAAAGGACTACATCGCGCTCTGTGAATTCGGTGTGTGATTGTGCCAGTTTTGCACATATCCTTACGGATGTGAAGAAAAAAATGGATACCTGTCATAAGATAATTGTTGCTCAGAATGCCAAGATAGAGAAGTTGAACTCAGCTGTTGCAGTGCTGACAGCTAAGTTGGAAGAAAGAGATGTTGCGGCCAAGGAGGCTCCTGCAGTTCAAAATATCAGTTACAGAGATGCAGTTAAGCGCACTATGCCAGAGGAACACTTACTACTGGTGAAGCCAGCAAATGATGAGCAACGCGACTCCCTTAAGCAGAAACTGGTTAGCAAAATAAATCCAGAGGATCTACAGGTTGGTGTGCAGATAAATAAGGTAAATACCAACAGCGACATTATATTAAAATGTGATAATCGGCAATCGCTGGAAAAAGTTAAGGCATCCATAGAGGGGCAATTGTCGAATAGTTGCTCTGTCTCTTTACCAAGAAAACGGAATCCCCGCATTCGTGTCTTGGGAGTAGATAAATACTATTACAAGGAAGATGCAGTGGTGTTCAGAGACAAAGTGTTTAACCAAAATAGCGTTCTATCTAATATACATGACCCATTATTCAGAATTGTATATAAATATCCAGTTAAAAATGACAAGTTTGATCTTGTTGCTGAGCTAGATCCTAAGTCTTTCCATTCGATAATGGGTGAAGGAAAGCTAAACATAGGATGGAATCGTTGTCCTGTTTACGAGCATTTTTCTGTAGTTCGTTGTTTCAAGTGTTGCGAGTACGGTCACATACAAAAATATTGTAATAATCAGACTATTTGTCCAGCTTGCTCTGGTAAACACGAAAAAAGTCAATGTAGGAATGATGACTCCATGTGTTGTATAAATTGCATAAATGCCAATAATAAACTTGGTAAAAACTATGATACCTGTCACTCTGTATGAGATAACAAGTGTGCGTGTCTACAAAACATTGAAAAGTTTATCAGGAGTAAAACAAACTACTCCTAGTACATCCTTTGGCTTATTTTTATTAACGTATATTATTTATTTCTATTTTATTCCATACAACACATTTTTTATCCATCTTTTTTAATCTTTTTATCTCATACTCTTTTTTTATTTCTTGTTGTTTGTTTTTATATCCTTATATTTTGTTTCATTATGTCTCTGTTATGTGAATTTGATGTCATTCGTAATGAGGAGCATAATATAATGATAGGGTGCCTCAATGTTAGGTCGCTAATTTGCTCTTTTCATGATGTGAGGGACTATGTTCTCACTCAAAACTTTGACATAGTTGGTTTCACAGAAACTTGGCTCAAACCAGACGTTTTTGAAAGTAATGTACAAATTGCGGGATACCAGCTTTTTAGGCATGACAGGGTTGATAGGCGAGGCGGAGGTATTGCCTTATATGTAAGAGTTGGCTTACGATGCTCAATGCTGGAGAACTTGCATGCAGAGGTGAACAGTGGTTTTGAACAGCTTTGGGTAAATATATCTGTCAACAAAAAAAAGTACACGGTTGGAGTAGTTTATAAACCCCCCAGTGTCAGCTATAGAACTCCGTCGGAGCTGGAGGAAATGTTGACATCTATATTTCCAACATCAGAGGGTTTAGTATGCATGGGCGACTTGAATATTAACTTCTTTGATAGTCCTGAATGTGTCTTTGTCTCTAACATTTTTGAAGATTTGAATCTGCATCAAATAGTTGACCATGAAACCAGGGCCACGAATAACAGTAGTACCTTAATAGATGATGTCGTTTTCGTTAATGATGAAGTTAAGATTGCTAATAAAGGAGTTGTGAATCTTCCTGCGGTCCGATCACTATCTAGTTTATTTTTGTGTGGAATGTGAACCAGCCGTTAGAGATACAAAATATGTACAGACCCGTGATTTAAGGAATATTGATGAGTCTCTTTTGAATGAGGTAGCGTCTAATATGCACTGGCTAGGTGTCATCGACTATGATGACATTGAATCAAAACTGCAACATTTTTACAGCCTTATTGATGATCTGCTAAATATATGCGCACCAATTAAAACCAGGAAGATATCAAAAGCACGTTGTCCCTGGATTACACACAATATTAAATTCATGATGCGGTTACGCAATAACGCCTATTCTAAGTATAAGAAAACTGTTAAGAACAATTTTTCTGACGAGATAAAAACTGCCAAATGGAACCACTATAAGCAATTAAAGAATCTAGTCACAGCATCTATTAGGCGCGAAAAAAAAGCATATATTGAATACCAGCTAAGAAAAAGCAACAGTTCTCGGAGCTGGTGGAAAGCTATAAAGGAGCTAGGGATTCATGGTTCTAAGGGTAAAAATAATCAGTGTACTTTGGAACCCAACATATTAAACAACTGTTTTGTGGATTCAGTTCCCGATAACTCAATAAATGAAACACTCTTAGAGTACTACAACACCAACATGCTACCAAATATCAATGACCTATTTCAGTTTAAGTTTGTTACCGAGGAAAAAGTCTTGAAGACCTTTCAAAAAATAAACTCGCGTGCTACCGGACTAGATGGATTAAATATAGATACATTTTCCTATATTCTTCCTTTTTGCCTCAAGGCTCTTACTCATATTATAAACTTTTCTTTGGAACATGGTATCGTTCCACTCATATGGAAAGCCGCAACTGTTATTCCCGTTGGTAAAACCGATAATCCCCAATTGCCTTGCGATTTCAGGCCTATAAGCATACTTTCACTCTTGTCAAAAATTCTAGAAAAGATCGTTTACGAACAAATGCTAACACACATCAATAAATACAGCTTAATTCCAAATACACAGTCGGGATTTAGAAAAAATCATAGTACTGTGACTGCATTAGTTGACATTTGTGATGACTACTTGAGAGCTATAGATAATTCCTGCGTAACTACAACTGTTCTGCTGGCTTTAAGAAAGTCATTTGACTGTTTAAACCACAAAATGTTATTGGCTAAGCTGCACTTTCTTGGTTTATTCTGAGAATTCGATTACATGGTTTGACAATTATCTATCAGATCGACTTCAACAAGTTAAAATAGGCAGTGACTATTCTGACAATCGGGTCATTGTAAAGGGGGTGCCGCAAGGTTCCATTTTAGGACCAATCTTATTTACTTTATACGTGTCGGACTTGGATCGGTCGGTCAAACATTGCGCTTTACATTCTTATGCTGATGATACCCAGCTTTATCTATCCTATGATCCCTCCTCATGTGTTGATGCTAATGAAAAACTAGCGGTAGATTTAAACGGCGTTTGTGATTGGTTTAGATACCACGGGTTACACATAAACTGTAGCAAATCGGCCATAATTACCTTCCGCTCTAAGAAGAACGAGTTCAGTGGAGATGCTATAAAGCTATGCCTCAATAGTGAAGAGCTCACACACAAAATATCGGTATTAAACTTAGGAATAATCTTTGATGAGCACTTAACTTTTCATGATCATATTTCTAAGGTTGTACAGAGCTCTTTTGCTAAACTAAAAAGCGTCTACAGCTTTAAGCACGTGTTGGCTCAAGATACTAAAATTAAGCTTTGCGATTCACTCATTTTAAGTAAGTTAGAATATGTCCGTGTTTGGTCCTTGTTTGACTGAAGCCGAAGCTTACAGACTTCAGAAAGTGCAGAACAGCTGTATTAGATATTCTGTTGGAATCCGAAGAAGGGAGCGAGTGTCTCCATTTATTCAAGAAGTGAATTGGTTGACGATGAAGCAGAGGTGGTTGGTTCACATTTTATGTTTGGTTCATAGCATTTTATTGACCAAATACCCTATATACTTAAATAATAAGTTATCCTTGAGAAGTCAGCATCATGCAGCCAACCTCCGTTTCGTTGGTTACACCCTTAACACGCCCCATCATAGAACCACCCTATTTACTAAGAGTTTCTCTTTTGTTGCACCCAATCGCTATAATATGCTCCCTGTCAGCTTTAACGTTTTATCTGTTCCACTTTTTAGGTCAAAAGTGATAATATTTGTTTGTTGAAAATATGTCATAATACCTTATATTATTTAGTTTTTAACTTATGTAATGGTGTAACTGTTAACTGTGAATATATATGATTTTTTCTTTAAATTAAAAAATGCCTATTTTTGGCATAATAGATTTTTCATTATTGTTACTCAACAATGTTTATGTCTCCCAGATTTTGTATTATAATTTTGTTTGGCCCTGGTTGGTATGAAAAACAGCTTTTAGCTGACACCCGCCAGGTTAAATAAAGGCTATTATTATTATTATTATTATTATTATCTGAACCAATGTACGATATTGCTAAATCTTGTTTACATGTTACCTTCAAATATTCCTAATTTTTTGCTTTATAAATGACGACAGTGTCATCCGCAAAACTTATTATTTCACTAGCTGTTGGTAGGCTATACAATAATTGTGAGTGTAGCATTTGAAACACCCGGTGTAGCATTAGTAGTTTAAACGAAATTCTATACAGGGTGTGCCGAAAAGAGTGTGCAATATTCTATCACCGGTTTCTAGCGCTTAAAATAGGAAGAAAAGTTTATATAAACGTAGGTCGACAAACGTCCCCTAAGGGCGCTACAGTCTTTTAAAGGGGCTCCCCTGAAGATGGTTTTTCCTTAATATTTTCGAAACGTGTTGAGATAAAGACATAAATTTGGTATCATAGCCTAGTTTTTTATGCTGGATTTAAAAATATTCATTCATCTTCAGGGGAGCCCCTTTAAAAGACCGTAGCGCGCTTAGGGGACGTTTGTCGACCTATGTTTATATAAACTGTTCTTCCTATTTTAAGCCCTGCACACTTTTTTCGAGACACCCTGTATATAGCTCGCTTAAGAAGGCCATGATTGGTCTCGCTCATTATATCTCTCGGCGCCTCGGGCTTTTATTTTCAAACGTCGTTTGTATTGTACTATTTTATCCTCTTTGTCGCCTCTCCAAATTAGATGGGTGCTATGATGACTGTACCTTCCAACATCCTTAAATGGTCAGTTGTTGCGCCACTACTTCCATTCTAGTGAAAAATTAAATTAAAATGTCTTGCAAAATTCATTCCTGAACGAAAATGAACCCGTCAAAAGTACAAAGAATACATAGACATCTATTACAATCGTTATACATACTTCATAGAACTGTGAAGAGAAACGGTATGATCTTAAGCGTTAATAAGTTCGAGACCGAATTGAGAAATAACTTATACGATTCAGATGATCAATACAATTTGTAAATGAAGCTAGTCAGCGATTATTTGGGCAGGTTTCATTTTTCGCTTTCGCAGTTGTTGAATCATTTGTCTTGATTCTGATATGTTGTTCACGTACTTTAGTTTAGAACGTGATATTGTTATCACGGAGGACATTCTTGAAACATGCAAGGCAAGTTATTTTGTTTACTGGATGTTCGCCTTCTAACCTACTTAAAATCAATCTTGAAACACCCATGGTAGAACTACACTTGACTGGTGTACATAGCTCATTCATCTGTCCATTTCAAAAGATCCAGGCAAGTTATTACAAGTACAAATTGATGCAACTTTAATAATTGCTGGGCTCTATGTTTATATAATACAGTAGCGGCAATACAATAATCCATCCGTGATATAATAGTGCTTTTCCTGTAGTTGGCATTTTAAATTTGATTTGAACCTTAGACGAAGATATTCGTATTCAGATTGGTATGCGATAATTTTGAGTAATGAATAGATGGAGGATTGAAGTGGAATAATTGTGAATTACGTTGAATTGCGAATGTTTTGCAATATCTGTCGACGGTTTTTTTCAGTTTTTAATTTGTTTCTCAGTTGATACCGCTTTACTCCAAGCACACGAGGTCTATAAATTAAGAGACTGATTTTTTCTTCTATTCAGATATTACTTCAATTTTATATTGCCGGCCCCAAAATATTTGGCTCCTGCTGAGCTTTTTATGAACAAATGTTTTATACAAAAGCGGTGTCGTTTTTAATTACAGGCCTATCGAGACTAAATCGACGTCAATCAATAAATTGAGGAAAAAGACACTGTAAAATACTGTTGAATTTGGATAGTTTTCAAATTATTTGCATGTCCTTCAAAAACAAACTGAGTTCATTGAATCTTTGCAATACTATAGACCTTGGATAATAAGAAATCCGACGTTTTCAAAGTTTGTACATATTACACAGGCATTTAGGCTTTTGCCTGCGCTGCTGCTTCGGTGTAAAAAACAGTATGTTGGAAAAAAGTTTTCGAAAAATAAGCATTTTCTCAGACTACATTTTAATCAAATTGTAGTGCATTTACGGAAATCACTTAGATCCTTATAATAAAGTTGGAATCTAATAAAAATTGACTTAAGGAGTACGAGCCCCTTCCCACTTCAGTTGGCCCACTTCAAGATTTGTACAAAAATATGCCTTTATAAATTAAACATGACGAAACTATTTACTTCTAAATCAATTTATTTTCTCAAAAACGTTTTAGATACACTCTAGTCGTAAAAAATACATATTTGAAATCACTTAGACCTATAACTAATAGAACATCTGAACAAATAAACAATGTGCGAATAAAAGTTAACAAAGCAACAATTGAAAGATTACCATTGGGTAACCTCACCTTTATTATTTATTACGGCTGAAATTCTTTGGGGAATAGTGCTAACCAAGTTTTGGCAAAAATTTGGTGTAAAACAATCCTATATTTCTTGAAGCTTTTGTCTCAGTTCGGTGATTGTACGAGCAAGATGTTGTAGAACCTTTTTCATCCCGTGCCACAAAGTTTCAATAGGTGACAGATCTGGACTGCTAGAAACCCATTTCAAAAGTGGTATATTATTTTCTTCCATCCATTTTATAGCCTTTTTTGAGATATGGCACGCTGCACCATCTTGCTGAAACACAAAATCTTGGCCGGATGTCAAACATTCTTCCATCACTGGTAAAAGCGATTCTTCTAAAACTGCCAAATATTTGTTTGTATCCACATTTCCATCAATAAAATGACGTTTTCCTACTCCTTTTGATGACAAATGGATTTTTAAGAGCAAGTATTTTAATTTTCCTATCAATCCTAGGTGTAGTTTTTCGCGGTCTACCAGTCTTAGGAGGGCTTACCAACGATATTCTGAGGCGGAACAAAAATTCAGCTGTTTGGCTATGGTTGCGTGCTTAATGACTGATCGATATTTTAAAATAATCAATTCTTTTATTTGCAAATTCAATGTAATTCCTCTGGCCATGTTTCTGAACTACACTTTACCAAATACAGTCAAAAATAACACCAGTTCTAATCAACGACTAAATATAAACTAAATATTTACAAAATATTTCTCTACTTTTGCTTCGTTGAACAAAAAACCGACCATATTATATTGAAAAAAAGAATGTATACAAAGATAAGCATTTCATTATCTTGAGGACAGTAAATCTTTCTTGATTTTTATTTGTAACGTGGTTTGTTTCTCTACTTTTGCTCGGTACTGTATGTATGTCATCTTGCCTGCGGGTGCCCACTCGATGTATATGACTATTCAAGGTGAAGTCCTCTATGTCTAAAAAAGTACAGATAGAGAAAATTCGAAGACAGTGTCATTATTTTCAATCTCTTGAATAATTCTCTGCAACTACCAGTGATGCTTAATCCCTCTATATACCTTACCAGCCGTTTTTGGCTTAAGAACACACTACGAAGCGTTCACCGATGAACTCCAAAAGCACAGAGCATATAGCATGCAAGACCCAACCTGACCATGTTACAACATCAATTGCTGATCCTCTGTGAAAACAAATCTTGCCCTCATAACAGAAACATTTATTGACGAGACGTTTGTATTGACTTTTATACGCCGTTCCCTGCCTTGCACGCGCAGGGATGTTTTGTACCGTGGGCAGCGCTTATGACGTGTTTGACTGGTGTGGTTCAGCAGCGTTGCCAGATCATCCGTACCTAGGGCACGGAAGAATCTAGCGTTAGCATCAAATGGATGGGGAGTACGGAGTATCTTATAATTGTATATGGGCCTGTTTGGCTGACTTGACCCATTTAATTTCTTATACGTGTTTGTAGCTAGCTCCTTCTAAACAAATGACAGCGTTGCATGTTTCGTGCATAGTCAACCTACTTGACGCCATTAATTCTAGAAGTACTGGTGAGCAGTTACTTGTAGACAGAACATTTACACGTACAAGGATCTGATATTTGGAAAAACACCTCCCATATTCAATTCATAACAAATAAGTTATATAATACATTAATCAGATTTTCAATACTATAATAATATTTTTATTTTGAAGCAAGTGATCGAAGATTAAGGATCAATAAATTACCAAATATATTTTATTGAACGGTATGTTCCCCACGCGCCAGCATTTCAAGATTAAAAGGAATGATGTTGTCTTCACTAAAATTACCTAAAATGCCGCTTATTAGTGGCGTCATTACATTGATTTGTTCGCACCATCTCAGACCACCTTGAAGACATTATGAATAATTTCTGTAGTAAAATTAACCGTTTAACAGTATTTCTAAGATTCAATACTATAAATGAAGTGCCGCATAAAAGAACATCCGAATTTAATAAATTAACCTGTCTTGAGGCGAATTTGAGATAGGAAACAGGTCGTTTCGGATTCGGTGTTTCACAACTAATAACTAAGTAATTTAAGCTATACAATACGACAAATCACAAGTATGAACAGCCCAACTAGCAAAGTTGTGGTATACGCTTTTGGTAAAAGAACCGTTCAGCCATAAAAGCTCTCTACTGTTGCCTGAACACCAAAATGCTGGCTTAATGTTGTGTGGCATGCAAATTTGGTTTCTGCAACATATTTGCTCTAAAATGAGGTGTTTAAAATATTCTTATAGCATAGTTATACAACACCTTATAGGGCAAATTTTTAACTGTTGCATAAAAGTTTATACAACTATTTTAGACGGTATATTTGCACGTTAGTCAAAACGGTTGTGTTGTGGCATCCATGGTAACGTTTATAAAACCAACCCGAGCCTTGTTGTTTTGCTATGCAATTTGCTACTTTAGCCAACAAATTGCTCCCAACGGAAGCACTTATACAACTGTTGTTTAGTAACTGTTAAAGGCTGTACATATACTAAATATATACAAATTCACCATAACCTAACTTTCTGCTGTCATATTTTTGTTAAAATGCCATAACCAATGTTTTAAGACAAACAACGCATGCTTTTTGGTTCAAAAGGTTTTATCAACTGTTCAAACAGAAGATATAGATCTGGTACAAATTCTGGGTAAATCATTTGACTCTGTCGGTATTTCATTTCAGACATTTGTCAAATTGTTGTGTAACACCTGCAGGCAACACCAAAATATTCTAATAAACTAAAGACAACATGGACGATGCCATGATTATACACAACCACCCGCCATATTGAGCAAACATTTATTCCTCTATTTAATATTATATAATTAATTATGTTTCAGTTCGAAATTAGAGATATAAAGTGATAAACATTAGTGTAATTGTGTCTAAATATAGGATTTGTGGAAGATTTAACGCAGATAAGTTCAGTTTTCCATCTTAAAAATCTAGACATACTTTTGATCATTATTAAAAATGAATCAAATACGAAGCCCGTAGAAATTGCGTAACTACTTTGCACGATAATCACAATAAAATTTGCTGCGCAAGTAACTCAATAGCCCTATATCACAGTGTAGCAGTTTATCATATACCTGTGTATGAAATTCACAATGGCCGATATGTAAGTAAACATGATTACTGTAATGTGTTAGTTATATATTCTTCACTTCATCTGTACAATACATAAGAAATAGTTTGGTTGCAATAAAGTAGAATCTCGTAAGAGAATAGTTGGATAGTTGACAAAAACTGAATCTTGCACTGACGCAAATGTCCTATAGCGGCTGCAAGAGGCTTACACTTTTTTTGTATAACTGTTACCAGCAGCCCTTATACAACCTCTTAAATGACTGAAGTGTCCTATTAGGTGAGCCCATTCCGCTTGTATAGCTGTTCTAAGAGGGTTTTGCCAATATTCTTACAGTATACAATGCTGTGTAAAGAATACTGTATAATCATTCTTGCAATTCTAATAGGAGTGATAATTGTTAGTTA